>CM033327.1:31795187-33295187 GCA_019359835.1 Pharus latifolius
GCGCGTCGAATGGCTGGTGGACGAGGGGGGAGCCCCTCAGTCTATGAGGTCCCCCCGGCAACGAAGGTCCCAGGGGCCCCGCGGCCCGGAAAGGGGAAAGGGCTCCTTATCCCCCCCGGGGAGGTACCCCCCTCGGACACTTCTTCGGCGGGAAGGACGCCGGCCACCACAACTCTGGTCCTCATCACCCCCACGACCTTCGCGAGGGGACCCGCCGCCGGTCCCGATGGGTCTGGAGTCGTCGGGAGGGAGACCCCCCTGCTATCCGCGGGGGAGGTCTTCCGGTTTGCGGAAGGGCTCCAGACCCAAAAGGTCCAGGACTACGTCTCGCAAGGGTCGCTCAGTGAACACTGCGAGGAGCTTCAATCTCTCCATATCCAGGTTCATCCTCGAGCCGGTGGCTCGTTTCCTTCGGGGTTCCAACTCAAATTTTGACTAACTCGCGTTGGCAGGGGCGGCCATTGCCAGGGGCATTGAAGCGCGCTTCGATAAAGCGCTGAAGGAGGTCGAGGGGAAGGCCGCCGCCTACTTGGAGGGGCACGATGGCACACTTCGGGAGTTGGCCCGAGTTCGGGCCCAGCTCCACGCCTCCGAGAACGCCAACGACCGGCTCCGGAGGGAGGCGAAGGCCAAGGAGGATGCCCTCCGAGAGCTCGAGGGCTCCAGTGTCCGGGCGCTGACGGACGTAGGCCGTTCCATCCGCTCAGCCCTCGAGGGGCTTGGAGTGAGCCTTGGCCCGGGAGGCAGCTCCGAGGCGACGCCGGCGATGCTCACAAAGGCTGTGCGTTTTCTCAACGCACAAGTCTCCGTGATCCCAGAGGCCGCTGATGCCCGGGCACGGGGCCAGGCGATCTCGGTGGTGGCTGCTGCGGCCGGGCTCGTGGAGCACCGGGGGGTTGGCGCCAGGGCGATCGGGGGCCGGATCCCCCAGAGCTTTCCAGAGTTCTTCGAGCCATCTCTTCGAGAAGTGGAGCAGCTCGCCGGCGGCTTCTACGACCGGATAGTTCGGGTGCGATTCCCGGCACTGGCGCCTCCGGGGGCGGACGCTACGGCTCCGGCGGGAGCCTCCCGGGGGGAGGACACCAATGAACAAGTAGAGCCTCCCCCCCCAGGCCTTTAGACATGACCCTTTTTTGTTTTAGGGTTTTTGCTCCTGGTAGCTTCTTAGAAGAAGCCCCGGACATTTGTACAAAAATATTTTGATGCAATATAAATGAAATTTTTGCTAAGTCTTTGAATTAAATTTACCAGGTTTCCCGGGAGGTTACTCCCGGGGCTTGGAAAGTCACTTCCGGCCAAAGACCCCCGAGGTTGGAGCGCAACCTCAGGGGCGCCCCAATGTTACAGGGAGCTTCTCCGGAGGTGGAGCCCCCGGTCTCCGGCGGGTGTCACCCAGGGGATGCCCAGGCCGCCTTCATCTTGTTAAGTCTCTTCTCCGGGGGACATGGCGGGGGTGTTTCTCGGGAGCCAATCCGGTTGCGGTGGCTTCCGGAGTGGCACCTGGACAACTTCGACAATCACCGCGCTGAAATATCCCCTCTGGGACCAGGGTCCCGGAGGGTTCCCCGGCTTCGAATACTTCCACCGGCGGGCTATGAATATTGGCCAGAAGATGTGCTCCGGGAGGCCCAGCGTCGTACACGAAGCTTGTATCGAGACCTGGCCCGGGAGCTATCAGAGGGCCTTCGGGATTATTAGGTGTAGGAGACTTCCGGGTTGGGCTTCGGGTTGTACCGTGTTTAATGTAATGATGTCCACCGAAGGGGGAAGATGTCCTCCGTTGAATGTTTTTAATAAATCTAAGTTTGCTTGAGCACTTTGTGAATTCTCCAATGGTCCGGAATAGGGTGATCCCCGGGTGCAAGTTACCCCCCCCACATTGGGCCGGAGGGTAATTCCGCGTGCTGTGGAGGTGACAAAGCCCCGTGGTAAGAACTTTTCAATTAATTCCTCAAGTTCTCCAAAGGTTCTAGTGAGAAAATTTTCTCGGTCGCCGTGAGAACGGGGGGCCGGGAAAAACTTCCGGGAAGAATTTTTCGAAAGTCCCGGTGAGTCCTCCAGTCGCCGTGAGAACTGGGAGCCGGGAAAGAGCTGTCCAAGAAACAGTGCCCGAGATTTCTGGGAATTCTTTTGAGAGAGGACTCTCCGGTCGCCATGAAAATGTGGAGCCGAGAATGAGGTCTCCGGGGAATATCATCCAAGAAAATCCTAAATTCCCAGGAATAATCTTTCCAGGAGAAAACCCTCCGGTCGCAGTGAAAACGGGGAGCCGGGAACGAGATCTCCAAGAGAATATCAGAGAAAGTGAATTCCTAGGGATAATTTTTCCAGGGGAAAACCCTCCGGTGAAAGGGATCTAGGATATCGACTAGAGGGGGGTGAATAGGCGATTTTAACAAATTATCAATAAAACAAACAATTTAGATAATGAGAGCAAATAAATAACACAAGATGAACAAAACACAATATCAACACAAGGATATATCCCGTGGTCTCGGTGATTTGCCGATCACCCCCTAATCCACGTTGAGGCAAACTCAAATCTCTAACCGCTCCTCTATCTAGTCAACCTTCTCTCGAGAAGTGACCTAGATCTTGAGCCGGATTAGTGTGATGAGTTATCCAAACCTCGATTTCACTAAGGATGCACTTTACCGCTCCGGCAAGGCGTGCTCAACCCTTTCACAAGACGTTTTGAGGCTTCTTCACAATCTTCCTTGAAGAGCTCTCCAAAACCTTCCTCCTAGCCGTCTAGGAGCCGGCAAACTCCAAGAGTAACAAGCCGGTGATGATCACTTAGCCTTCTTCTAGTGCCACAAGATTGATTTAAAGATCTAAATGCAATGCACTAGAAGATCTCAAATGCACACTCTCACAAATTCGAGAATTTGAACCCTAGAGTGTATGAAACTAGCTTAAGCTCTCAAGGATGATGACAATGCTCAAGATTATGCCAAAAGTTGTGAACAGGGCCGTGCATGGGAGTATATATACCCCCCACAATAAATATAGCCGTTACAGGCCGTTGGGAGAAAAAGATCACCTGGCGGTCAGACCGCAGGTATAAGCTCGGTCAGACCGCCGCAATTGCAACGACATTAAACAGGCGCAATAAATGCTCAACTGGCCTTGTCAGGCACACACACGGTCAGACCGGAGCCTATTTCGGTCAGACCATGAAACTGTCCAGAGACGACATAGTTTCTGGACACTTTATACGGTCAGGCCGAAAAATACGGACAGACCGGCCATACGGTCAGACCGTAGTTCAAAAGCATGGTCAGACCGATTTCTCGGTCAGACCGGTCTAATCAAACGGTCAGACCGTCATAGCTCAAAAATAACAGAAAGATAAATCAAGAAGTTCCAGGAGTCCGACCTAGGTCTCAACTACGGACAGACCGACCTTTTAAAGGAATACACTATACTTAGACATAACGTCGGTCAGTCCAAGAATTCTATTCGGTCAGTCCGTGAATTCGGTCAGACTGGTCCAACAGACGGTCAGACCGACTGAGACAGTGCTGAGCAGAATTGAGTTGAAACAAGCATTTTCAAAGTATATGACCTTCTAGTATGCAATGCAAGTTGATTTTATGATTTGTGGCACATAGATGAAGTATTTTGTGATACACCACATGCTCCTCTTAATAGTACGGCAACTATCCTAAAATTCGGTCAAAATTCTTCTCTAAACACCTTAGACCGGTAAAAATGGAAAAGTCCCTATTTCGTACCTTTGCCCTTTTGATCAATGCCCTTTCTTCATCATGATGCTCTTTCTTCGCCTTTCATTAACCTGTCTTTTAAGTCTCTTCTTGACACAACTAGGCAGGTAACGTTAGTGTAGCATTTGTAGTTGTCATTAATTATTAAAACACTCTTTAGGGGCCTAGAAGCTACATCCGGTCACCGTGAAAACGGGGAGCCTGGAACGAGATCTCCGAGAAAAATTATCCGAGAATTCCATCCCGCTAAGGAGACGATCAACTCCCGGAGGAGGATGCGCCCGACGACGTGTCTGAGTATTTGAGGAGGGGACTTGTCTCTCAAATTGACTCGTTACCGCGGTCCTGGAGGACCATGTTACCGCCGTCCTTGAGGACCGGGTTGCCGCTTATACCTATAGTCCACGAGGGGTGATCGTAAGCTGCCCTACGGGAGTGGGACTCCCGTTGTAGGGACTTGTTAGGTCGTGATAGCCCACTTCCTCGCGGGGAGGGCATCCTCACGGGAAGGTCATCGCCGTGAGAGACGGTAATGTAAAAACCTGCAGTGAGCCAGAGCTGAGGAAAAAACCAGTTGTATTGATAATGAGTTAAGATACAACGCTTCCCCCCGCAAGATCGCGACGGGGGAGGGAATGGTGAGTACAATGTCCCCCTCGCCTCCTGCGTAATGGCTTTGGGGGAGGGGACGTGCCTGTAGGCTAGATGTAGAACTTGCGAAGTGTCGTGTCTGCCACGACTGTGACATCACCTGTGAGGAGCCCAGCTCGGTGCAGCTGGTCCCATAAACCACTTGACTTCCCAGGATGAGTCAATCATAGGAATACATTGAAGCAGCAAAATGTTACAGTAGTCATAATTGTATGGCCATCAGGCCTTAGTACAATACGGGGTACAGTGCCTTACAAGGCACAAAGGTACAACAAAATAAAACATCTAGTCGGCGGAAGCTAGGGCCAAAAGCAATCCACAGGAAACAGAGGTTGACAGCAAGACAGCACCACATCAGGGCTCCGGAGGAAACTACTCGTCTTCTCCTGGGTCTGCAGCATCTTCAGGATATTCACCAAGGTCGTAGAGCGCTCCATCTATTGATGAGTTGTTGCAAGGGTGAGTAGTTACGTACTTCGCAAGTCATAGGGAAGGTAGAAATACATATAGTATAAATGACATGAACCTATGCTATTGGGGAAAGAGTGAAGGGTTTTTCAAAATACGTTTCTTTCTCATTTCTTACTCAACTTCTGATCATACTCATGGCAGTATATAAATCATACTGATGGCAATATATATATATATCCCATATTCAAGGCGATATATCCTCTTATCACATTACTTTTATTCAAGCCTTTCAATCTTATACTCATGACAGTATTTCATATACTTAGGGCATATCCACATGCCTCTTAGTTATCATATGCTTAAGGCAAAATCCACATGCCTCTTAGTTATCACATGATCTCTATATTATGGTATTACCGCGACACGTCAACACATGACAGTCCACGGCAACGCCCCTTATTGTGACAACACATGCCACTTGGGTAATCTTGAACTAACAAATTTTAGTTTATAAAACAATACTTGTGTCACACCCCGTGGATTTAATCCACCGCGGCATACTCCTAAAACTCGGGAGCATGAAGTATTCGAATACATTTTTAACTCTGCAGAGGTGTACCTCTTTTTCAATCCACTTTTTCACTCAACTTTCAAGTCGAGCCAGCTTCATGCGACTTATACGCATGTGACAAGGCCGAGCTCACACAATGCTTTCGCAGTCTAGTATTAACAGTATCCCTGCCCTGTAAATGGACAATCCAGTCCCAAGTACTGTTGTGGGTCCTCCCCACTGCCTTACTTCCTAGCCTTGGCCTATGTTCCCGCAGGACACATAGCCTTTCTTGATTACAGTCGCGCACGACTTAATCTGGCGTAGGGCGTCTTCCTTCTTTACACCTTATCCTCTCATAATTTTTCTGATCTCACATCACTCATGGACGAACTGCGTCCCACCAGTTTCCACGCGAGAAACCGGACTGACAAGCCATGCAGGGAACTGCTAATACTAAGAAAGCTACTAGATTGTGCCTGTCCCATACCAGGTAAGTGGTTGGTATGTTTTTCATGCCACTAGACGCACAACACAAGGTTCTAGTCCTTATATGCCAGTGACCAGATCATACTACAAACCATGCACCTTTAGTGCCTGCACATCCTTTGCAGTTAAGCACCTCCAGTGCTACCACCATCCCATACCAAAATACTGGTCACGGCTAGGGGTTCTATTTCATGAATATAGATGTATATGTATATACCTTTATTAGTTCACGGCTTGCTATCTTAACAAGTTCACATTCCTCAAGTATTCAATCTATCACTGCCATAATATCATTGATCTCAACACATGCAATATTAATGAGATATCTACTCATGGAATAGCATAGCAATTCATAAAATATAGGTTCAATATGATCAAAGTATGACTTGCCTTCTGCGTCGTAAGTGTCAGTAGTTGATGACAATTCAGTGACAAGGTCTTCAACCTCGGGCTCTTTCTCTGGACAAGATCAAACAAGCAAACAGGCATTACAATCAATCCTATTCTTACTAATCCACTACATGCAATAATGCAAGGTGAAAACACTCTGGTGATACAAGATTTCGAAGCGATTTGAGTTATCCTATGAAATCAGGGTTAAGATTAGTTGTCAAGGTTTACAGGGTCCCAAAATATCAGGGTAATATCAAGGTTATGACTGGTTCGCCCAAAAACAGCGAACGTCTTTAGGTTGGCATTCGGTTCAAGGCATCGACATAAGGTCGATGGATGATAGAGGGCTCAAGTCAAGTTGTGAAAGTAGGGAAAAATGTTGGTCACAACATCAGGAGTCTAAGGGACAAAGTTATTTTCAAAGTTCATGGCTGGAAGTAGGTGAAAAGGCTCAATGCCACTGGCTGACATAGGCTGACAGTGCCCAAGAATGGCATTGGCAGGGTTTGAACAGTTCCTAGTGGCCAAAATAGGTTTTGAATCAAGCATATGGTGCACAAGGTAGTGAGACAACTATTTGACAAGGTTGTTTCTGTTTTACATGACCAGAGGTGGGTGAACAGGGCTAATGCCACTGGCTGACACAGCCTGGCATAGGGTTGACATGGCCAGAAACTAGGGTTAGCCATATCTTTTGATTTAAGGCCCCAAATGATGCACCACTTTGACTGGTGGTTAGGCATTTACAACAGGAACAATTTATTCAACAGGGTCTTGGGCAGGAGATGGCCGGAAGGCAGGGAAATCCGGCGAAGAACACGGTGGCCGAACTGTTCCAACAGTCTCTGGACAAAACTTTGGCATGGCAATACCTCTTCACCTGGGCCGATCCAGGTGTCGAGCTAGAAGACAAAAATACTCATGCGGTCAAGGTACATCTTGTCGGGGGAAATCTCCGCGGGACTAAGTCCAGGTAAGATGTGACATTCGCCCGGGGACTTGGCCTCCGGGGCCTCCCCGGGCGCCGCATTTTGGCTCCCGGGACGGGGCCTCCGGTGCCCTCCCGGGCGCCGCCTTTTGCCCAGGGACTCGGCCTCCGGGGCCTCCCCGGGCGCCGCATTTTGGCTCCCGGGACGCGGCCTCCGGTGCCCTCCCGGGCGCCGCCTTTTGGCTCCCGGGACTCGGCCTCCGGGGCCTCCCCGGGCGCCGCCTTTTGGCTCCCGGGACGCGGCCTCCGGTGCCCTCCCGGGCGCCGCCTTTTGCTCCCGGGACCTGGCCTCCGGTGCCCTCCCGGGCGCCGCCATTCGCCCTGGGACCTGGCCTCCGGGGCCTCCCCGGGCGCCGCCTTTTGGCTCCCGGGACGAGGTCTTCGGTGCCCTCCCGGGCGCCGCCTTTTGCCCGGGGACTCGGCCTCCGGGGCCTCCCCGGGTGCCGCCTTTTGGCTCCCGGGACGTGGCCTCCGGTGCCCTCCCGGGCACCGCCTTTTGGCTCCCGGGACTCAGCCTCCGGGGCCTCCCCGGGCGCCGCCTTTTGGCTCCCGGGACGCGGCCTCCGTTGCCCTCCCGGGCGCCGCCTTTTGCTCCCGGGACCTGGCCTCCGGTGCCCTCCCGGGCGCCGCCGTTCGCCGGGGGACCTGGCCTCCGGGGCCTCCCCGGGCGCCGCCTTTTGGCTCCCGGGACGTGGTCTCCGGTGCCCTCTCGGGCGCCGCCTTTTGCCCGGGGACTTGGCCTCCGGGGCCTCCCCGGGCGCCGCCTTTTGGCTCCCGGGACGGGGCCTCCGGGGCCACCCCGGGCGCCGCCTTTGGCCCGGGGACCTGGCCTCCGGCGCCGTCCCGGGCCTCATCGCCCTCCTAAAGGTAAAGTCTCGAACTGTTTATCACGTGCAGGTCACGCGAGGAGCGCCTCGGGAACTAGTGACCACCTGTCAAGCATCCAAGGCATTTGACCGGGAGAAGGACGGTCCTGCCCTTCAATCCGACGGTGGCTTCCGGGGTAGTTTAGGGTTTTTGCTGCTTTTTGGGGCTATAAATAGCCCTTGTACCCCTCTGTTGTAAGGGATTGGTTCTTTTATTGGAATAGCTAAACTCACAGGCGTGCTCCGGAAGCCTCTCCCCCGGAGAGAGCCTCCCCAGCCGACTCCGGTCGGGAGCGCGTTGACAGGACTAGGGCCCCCACCGGGACCCGAACCTGTATAAACCCGTGTGTCATTCTTTGTGCTTGTCCGGCGGGGGAGGACCGGTCATCCGGTCAACCCGCGCCGCGTAATCTTCGCTAGGATCACTCTCAAAACCTGCCGGGGTATTCGCAATACCACGACAGTTGGCGCCGTCCGTGGGGACTCGTGACAAGACGCCATGGCTCCCCCAAGAACAAGGGCTCGCACCCTTCCCGGTGATCCGGGTCTCAGAGACCCGGCGCCGTCCGCCCGGGACACTGCTGTCCCAGGTACCGCCTCCCTCCTTTCCTCTTAACTTTAGGTGCTTCCACCTCCAGGTCGCTCCCGGTGACCGCGGGGACCTCGGCTGGGACAAGCGTCCCCCCGACGGCTCCCCCGGCTCCCCGGGACGCCCTACTCGAAGCTCTCGTGGAAGGCCAGCTCCGCGCCCAGTGCTCTATGAACGAGCTCCTTAGCGTGTTGGCGCGGCCTCCGGCCCCCACATTTGCGTCACACCGGTATCCGGGGAACATGCCCCCGTTTATGGGTTACCCGGCGGCCCCTCCGGCTCCCGGGGGGTTGTCCGCCCCATATGATCCTGCCGGGGGGCTCCCTCCACTTGCGGGATATACGTCCGGACCCTTCCCGGCACCCGGGCCCGTCCCGGTATCGGGAGGTTACTTCATGCCGGGGCCCTTCGTGGCACCAGGGGGGTACCCCGTCCCCGGCCTATTCCCGGGGCCGGGAGCCCACTTCTTGCCGGGGGTTTACCCTGCGCCGGGAGCCAGTCCCGCCCCCCGCGTCGCGTTTACCGCACCGGGGGCGGTTGACAGAGCAGCCCCCGTGCCGCAGCGGACTTCCCCCCGCATGGGCTCCCCGGTTCCGGACGCCGCCGCGGGGGCTCCCCCCTCGCCGGTTCCGGGTGTTACAGGGCATGCCCCCTTCCCGGTTCCGGTCGTGGCCGCTGGGGCCCCCTCCACTTCGATTCCAGGCGTCGCCGCGGGCGCCCCCTCCCCGGTTCTGGATGATACAGGGGCCTCCCCCTTTCTGGTCCCGGGGGTCGTCGCAGGGGGCTCGCCCCAACCGGCTCCGGAGGCTACGGCGCACGAGCTCCCTCCCTCGGCGGGACATGTCCGTTCCGCCCCGAGGGAGGTCGAGCGAATGCGTTCATCAGAGTGCGGGGAAGAACTTCCCCCCGGCCGCGGGCGCGGGGAGCCTCGCTCTCACATCGGCCGGGGGAAGAGACCCGCTGACGAGCCAACCTCTCCGGCGGAGAGCCCGGACGTCCGGGAATTCAGCCCTGGTCCGGAGGAAAAGCGTCACCACCGCCATTCTGGAGGACCTCTCGGACCGCTTCCAGACTCAGACAACGAAGGTCCTGTGAAAGCAGATAGCGACCGGGGCTCTCCCCGGGAAGTGCAGGGGGCCAACCAGCCCCTGTGCCGAAGACTTCGCAGCATCCGGTGGCCGCGGCCCTACCGCCCGCCACACATCGAACATTATAACGGCGAGGTAGAGCCTTACGTGTTTGTGCAGGTCTACTCCACTGCTATCTCCGCGGCCAGGGGGGGGGGATGAGTCAGTACAGTGCAACGTCTTCCCCCTTTACCTCTCCGGCACCGCCCGCTCTTGGTTCTACAACCTGAAGGCCGGCTCCATCAAGTCTTTCTCGCAGCTCAAGCGGGAGTTCTGTGCCAACTTCCAGGGGAACTACGTGCGTCCCCTGGACTCTTCGCAGCTATACACTGTCCGACAGAGGACTGGGGAAACCATCAGAAGCTTCTTCAAGCGCTTTGCTCAGGTGAAGAGCAAAGTGGCCCACGTCCCCGACTCTACGGTCATCGAAGCTTGCAAAAGCGGCATCCTCCCAGGGGAGCTCCACCGAAGGCTCTCCCGGAGCTGCCCCTCTTCCGCCGACGAGCTCTTCAACGTGCTCGAAAAGTACGCTCGGGCGGAAGAAGACGATATCTGGAAAAAGACTCAGGGGGCTCCCGCCCCTGTCGACCGGGGGGCCAGGGATCCCCACAAACGCTCCAAGCAAGGGGGGCGTAGCGAGCCACGGCCTCGGGACACCTTTGTCCTCGAGGGCGGAGGCGGCTCGCGCGACCCCCCGAGGGCCAACTGCCCCTTCCCCAAACCGAAGGGCCATGGGGGAGGACAGTCTTCGCGCGGCCGGGAAGGCCCCGCGGGGAGAAGGCGGGAAGGACCGTGGTGCAGCCTCCACAGGTCCAATACCCACGCTACCCGAGATTGTAGCCAGCTGCTGCAGCACTTCGCGGACTTCCTCGACCAGCGCGGGCAGGGGGGGGGACTCCGGCCTCCTTGCTCCCTCGGCCAGCTGTTCCAGCTCTTCCCGCTCCCATGGGGGGCCAGCAGACGCAAGAGGGGGAGCCTTCAGAAGCTCTCCCCTTTCAAACTTCGCAGCGGCACATCAACGTCATCGTGGGAGGATCTGCCTCTGGGCGGGACTCTAAGCGCCAGCGTAAGGAGTGCGCGCGCGAGGTCAAGGTTGTGGGGGTGCTACACGCGTCCCTGCCACCGAAGTGGTCGGACGTCCCCCTCACCTTCACGGCAGAAGACGCACGGGGGGTTTGCTTCCCCCACGACGACGCGCTCATTGTCTCCGCGACCATCTACAACTGCCATCTGGCCCGGATCCTGGTAGACGGCGGGAGCTCCGCCGATGTCTTATTCCTGAAGGCCTTCAAAGAAATGCAGGTGGATGAGAAGCTCCTGCAGCCCACTGCCGGACCCCTGCACGGTTTTGTCCCGGGGAAGGCGATCCACCCCGTGGGCAAGGTAGATCTTCCAATGACCTTCGGCACCCCGGAGAACTACCGGACCGAGCTGGTCCGCTTCGACGTAGTAGACCTCCCCTCCTCCTACAACGCGATTATGGGGAGGACGACAATCAACCGGCTGGGGGCTGCCACCCATCAAAACTATCTCTGCATGAAGATCCCCGGGCCGCATGGCGTGACCAACGTCCGGGGAGACCAAGACATGGCCCGTGCTCTATACGAACGCGCCGCGGCCACAATCGGAAGCGTCAACCTCAAAAAGACGCCCGGGGGGGAGGCTTCTCCCCCGGAACTAGATGCTGCCGCGCCACTGCCCGGGAGGCCCCTCCTCAAGCCGCGTCCGGAAGGAGGCCTCCGGAATGTCCTGCTGTCCCCGGGCAACGAAGACAAAACCATCCGGATCGGGGCGGAGCTCCCCCAGGAGCACGCAGCGCAACTTGCGGCTTTTCTGCGCGAAAACTCCGATGTTTTTGCGTGGAAGCCGTCAGACATGCGGGGCGTCGCCCGGGGGGTCATTGAGCACAAGCTTGCAGTGGCCCCCGGCCACCCCCCGGTCAAACAGAAGCTGCAGAAACTCTCCCTCGAGTGCCAAGAGGCAATCAAGGCGGAGATCACCCGGCTCCGAGAGGCGGGGTTCATTTGGGAGGTCCTGCACCCCGAGTGGCTCGCGAACCCCGTCCTCGTCAAGAAATCAACCGGCAGGTGGCGGATGTGCGTGGACTTCACTGACCTTAACCGCGCCTGCCCAAAAGACAACTTCCCGCTCCCGCGGATTGATCAGCTCGTCGACTCCACTGCGGGGTGCGAGCTCATGAGCTTCCTAGACGCCTACTCGGGCTACCATCAAGTCCGGATGGCGGAAGGGGACGAGGAAAAGACGAGTTTTATTACACCCCTCGGAACCTTCTGCTACGTCCATATGCCCTTCGGGCTCAAGAACGCGGGGGCGACCTTCCAGCGCCTTATGACTCTGGTTTTCAAAGAGCAAGTCGGCCGCAACGTTGAAGTCTACTTAGACGACGCGGTTGTCAAGAGTCCCCGCGCAGCCTCCCACATCGACGACCTGGCTGAAACCTTCCGGAACCTCCGCGCATTCAGGCTCAAGCTGAACCCGGAGAAGTGCGCCTTCGGGGTGCGCGGGGGGAAGCTCCTAGGTTTCCTCGTGTCCCAGCGGGGCATTGAGGCAAACCCCGAGAAGATCTGGGCATTCCTAGACATGCCCCCGCCGCGCTCCATCAAGGATGTCCAACGGCTCTCCGGTCGGCTAGCCGCACTCAGCCGCTTTGTCTCCCGGTCGGGGGAGCGGGGCCTCCAGTTCTTCAAGATCCTCCGAGGGCTCGAGGGGTTCCGCTGGACCCCCGAGGCCCAGGAAGCCTTCAACGACCTCAAGAAATACCTCACGAGCCCCCCAATGCTCGTGAGTCCGTCTCCGGAAGAACCCTTACTCCTCTACCTCGCCGCGACCCCAGTCGCCGTCAGCGCGGTCTTGGTGAAGGAGCAAGGGGGGCAGCAGCATCTGGTGTACTACGTGAGTGAGGCCCTCCAAGGGGCCAAAACTCGGTACACGGAAATGGAGAAAATCTGCTACGCCCTCCTCATGGAGTCCCGGAAGCTTCGGCATTACTTCCTGGGGCACCCCATCACCGTCCCGTCGTCCCTCCCCCTCGGGGAGGTACTGCGGAACAAAGAAGCCACCGGCCGGATCGGGAAGTGGGGGGCTGAGCTCGCCCCCTTCTCCCTGTCCCTTACCGGCCGCTCCGCCATCAAGTCGCAGGTCCTCGCCAACTTCGTCGCAGAGTGGACTCCCGCCTCTGGGTCCGGGGACGAAGATCTCCCTGTGCCGCCCCGACGCAGTGATCATTGGACCCTCATGTTCGATGGGTCGCTGTGTCTCGCCGGGGCTGGTGCGGGGGTAGTCCTCCGGAGTCCCGAGGGGAAGGAACTCGAGTACGCCGCGCGGCTCGAGTTCCCCGCAACCAACAACGTCGCCGAATACGAGGCTTTGCTCCTCGGGATGTGCCTCGCGTGCTCCCTGGGGATCCGGCGCC
Organism: Pharus latifolius; assembly: GCA_019359835.1. Lineage (NCBI taxonomy): Eukaryota > Viridiplantae > Streptophyta > Magnoliopsida > Poales > Poaceae > Pharus > Pharus latifolius. Next base: position 31,808,413 of record CM033327.1, read on the forward strand.
TCCTAGTCAAGGGAGACTCTCAGCTCGTAGTTTGCCAAATGGACAAGTCTTACCTGTGCCATGACGCAAACTTAAGTCTTTATTTGCAGGAAGTGCGAAAGATGGAGAGGCATTTCGACAGCCTCGAGGCTCGACATATCCCACGTAGGGACAATGATCGGGCCGACGCCTTGGCCCGGGCGGCAAGCGCCTGGGAATCGCTCCCCACGGGGGCCTTCTGGAGGTCATCACGAAGCCCTCGGTGGCCTCCCCGTATACAAGCGACGAGCCTCATGTCCCGGAGGTCGCCGAGATCACCTGGACTCCGTCTTGGATGGACCCCCTCATCTCCTTCATAAAGGGGGAGGGGGACCCTCCTAGTGAGACAGAGGCTAAATGCCTCCGGGCTAAAGCCCGGGCATATCTCCTGCTGGAGGGGAGGCTCTACAAGCGGGGGGCTTCTGCCCTCCTGCGCTGCCTCCCCCGGCCGGAGGGACTTCAACTTCTTGAAGACATTCACGCGGGGAGCTGTGGTTCTCACCTAGCCCCGCGTGCCATCGCAGCCAAGGCCCTCCGGCAGGGCTTCTACTGGCCCACAGTCATGCGCGATGCGCGAGACCTTGTCTCCGCGTGCGAGGCATGCCAGAAGATGGCCAAGGGCTCGAACCTCCCCCCTATAGCACTGCAGACGATCCCCATCACTTGGCCCTTTGTGCGCTGGGGGATGGACCTTTTAGGGCCCTTCCCCCCAGCGCCCGGTGGATACAAGTATGCGGTAGTCGCAGTCGACTATTTTACAAAGTGGGTTGAGGCGGAGCCTTTGGCCAGTATCACGTCCCGGGCTGTTCAGCGATTTTTCTGGAAAAACGTCGTATGTCGTTTTGGTGTCCCCCGGGAAATCACCGTGGACAACGGGACCCAATTCGACTCGGCTTATTTTCGGGAATTCTGTGAAGGCCTGGGGCTCGTCATCCACTTCGCCTCTGTGGCCCATCCCCGGAGCAATGGGGCTGTCGAGAGGGTCAACGGCGTGATCCTACAGGGATTGCGCCGGAGACTCGAGCAAACCGCTTCTAAGCGGGGTGCATGGGCGGAGGAGCTCCCTAGCATCCTCTGCTCCATGCGCACGACCCCGTCCCGGGCGACGGGGCGTACTCCCTTCTCCCTGGTCTACGGGGCGGAGGCAGTCCTCCCCCCGGAGATTGGCTTCCGGTCACTGCGGGTGGAGCTCCTGGAGGGAGCCACCCCCTCGGCATATCAGGCCAACGAGGCCAATCAGCGCCAGGAGATCGACCTCGTGGAGGAGGAACGCAACCGAGCGCTCCTCCGCCACGCCATCTACGAGAAAGAAATAGCACGCGTGTACAATCAGTGCGTGCGCGAGAGAGCTTTCCGCCTTGGGGACCTTGTCCTCAAGCGCGTGACGGACCCCCAGGCCCAGGGTAAGCTCTCCCCCAAGTGGGAGGGCCCCTACAGGATCTCCGCGGTCCTGGGCTCGGGGGCCTACAAGCTCTCCAACCTCCAAAAGCAGGAGCTGAAGCACACGTGGAACTTGCGTTTACTTCGCAAGTTCTATGTTTAGCCTTACGGGCGTGTCCCCTCCCTCGGAGCGTTCACGCCGGAGGGGGAGGAGGGACACTGTATTTTCCTCCCCTTTCGCGGCTTCGCAGGGGGAGGCCCTGTACTTCATTTCATTAGCAATACATAGGTCTTGCTCAGCAAACTATCTCATTGCAGGTCTTTCTCATTACCGCCCCTAGCGGCGATGCCCTCCCCGCGAGGAAGCCCTCCCCGCGAGGATGCCCTCCTTGTGAGGATGCCCTCCCCGCGAGGAAGTGGGCTAGCCCCAACAAGTCCCTACAACGGAGCCTGCACTCCCCTAGGGCGGCTTACGATAAGCCCTCGTGGACTGAGGGTGTAAGCGGCAACCCGGTCACAGTGGCCGTGGTAACGAGTCACTTTGGGAGACTAGTCCCCTGCCCAAACACTCAAGCCCCGTCTTCGGGCACTTCCTCCTCCGGGAGTCGACGTTATTCCTGGCTCCCCGTTTTCACGGCGACCGGAAGATCGGCCCCTCGTGGCTCGATTGGATCTATCTTCCTCCTCCGGGAGTCGACGTTATTCCCGGCTCCCCGTTTTCACGGCGACCGGATGATTGGTCCCCAGCGACCTTATTCCCGGCTCCCCGTTCTCACGGCGACCGGATGAATGCCTCCCGGAGACCCTATCCCCGGCTCCCCGTTCTCACGGTGACCGGACGATTGTCTCTCGGAGAAGTCAAATTTCTCGAGCATTTTCTTCCCCGAAGACCCTATTCCCGGCTCCCCGTGCTCACGGCGACCGGACGAATGTCTCCTAGGAAGCTCGCCTCTGGAAATCTCATCGGGTTCTCTTGGATTTTCCCTCCGCTTGAGGCCTTATTCCCGGCTCCCCAATCTCACGGCGATCGGACGATTATCTCCCGGAAGGTCTTCTCCTTGAAAACCTCGATTTAAAATTTTCTAACTTAGAAAATTTCCTATGCTACAGGTGACTTCCTTCCCGGGGGCCTTGTTACCCCCACAGCGCGCGGAGATATTCTCCGGCCCGCTGTGGGCGGGGGGGATAAGGAACCCCCGGGTGTCGACCGCACCACCCACGAGGAAACTTAGCTCATCCTTGTTAAGATGAGTCGTCCAGACCATCCAAGAAGAAGAAAATAAAGAGGCAATGAAAGGAAACAACACAGCGCTTTATTGATCAGCAAACCCGGAGGACATCTTCCCCCTCCGATGGGCTTCAGAAACGATACAACCCGGGGGATTCTCTAAGCCCTAAGGCTCCTACGCCTAATACTCCCGGAGGATCTCCGCTAGCTCCCGGGTCAAGTCCCGGTACAATGCCCGCACGCGGCGCCGAGCGTCCCGGAGCACATCTTCAGGCCAGAACTCGTATCCCGCCGGTGGAAGTATCCGGAGGGGAGGGATCATCCGGAGTCCCGGTCGCGGAGGGGACAATTCGGCACGATGATTATCAAAGTTGTCCAAGTGCCACTCCGCACGCCACCTCAACCGGATCGGCTCCCGGACACTATCCTCGCCGCGATTCCCGGAGAGAAGGCTTAGCAAAATCAAAGCCACTTGGGCGTCCCCCGGGGAGCCCCTCCCAGACCTTCGCCCGGGAGCAACCTCCGGGGAATCCTGGTAACAGTAAGTTCAATTCAAAGACTTAGAGAAAATCCTAACTTCATTGCATAAAAATTTTTATGTACAAGTGCCCGGGGCTTCTTCTAAGAAGCTACCGGAATCAAAAAGTCCTAAAACAAAAAAGGGCCCTAACTAAGACCCGGGGGGAGGCTCATACATGTTCATTGGCGTCCTCCCCCCGGGGGGCTTCCTCCGAGGCCGGGGCTGGGGCATCTCCCGCCGGAGGCGCCGGAGCCGGGAACCACGCCCGGATGATCCGGTCGTAGAACCCTCCGGCGAGCTGCTCGACCTCCCGGCGCGAAGGCTCGAAGGAGTCCGGGAAGCTTCGGGGGATGCGGCCCCCGATCGCCTGGGCGCCGACCCCCCGGAACTCGACAAGCCCCGCAGCGGCCGCGACGACGGGGATCGCCCGACCCCACGCCCGAACATCGGCAGCCTCCGGGATGGCGGAGACCTGTGCGTTGAGGAAACGCACAGCCTCCGCGAGGGTTGCCGGCGGGACCTCCCTGCTCCCGGAGCCGAGGCTTACGCCAAGGCCCTCGAGGGCCATCCGGACGGAGCGGCCCGCGTCCGCCACCGCCCGGACGCTTGAGCTCTCGAGCTCGCGGAGCGCCTCCTCCCTCGCCTTGGCCTCCTCCCGGAGGCGTGCGTTGATGGCCTCGGAAATATGAACCTGGGCCCGGACCCGGGTCAATTCCGCGAGGGCTTCGTCACGTTCCCGGAGGGCCTCCTCGCGCTGCCCTACGGAGGCCGCGGCCCGGCCCTCCGCCTCCTTAAGCAGCCGGGTGACCCGCTGCTCAAGGCCCCAGGTAACAGCCGCCACCTACAAAATACATAAGAGTTAGAAAAATTTCAAAGTGCAGGGGATGAGTGAAGGGGTCTCCGGACCTCAAGGTCCGGTAGCGCGGCCGGGGTCTTCGTCGACGAGGTAGTGCCCCCCGAAGACGTGGCCGAGGAACTCTCGGCGGGAGCCTCTGCCTGGGGGGGAACCATCAAGCCTTTCCCTGCCCCGGGCCGGAAGGTCCTCGGGGCCCCCTCCTCCGGAGGAACCTCGTAAACCGAGGGGCTCCCCCCCTCGTCCACCGGCCAGACCCGCGGGGGTGAGGCCCCCGCGAATCTCACCTCCAGCCTCTCCGGCTCCAGAGAAGCCGGAAGGGGCGGGAGGAGCTCCACCGCGAGCGGCGACGGGGCGTAGTTCGCCGAGTCGGACGTCGCCCCACCCGCAGTCACCTCCTTCCCCCGCGCCTCGACGGGGCCCTTCGGGGGGAGGTGTCGCTTCCTTCCGGGACTGTGCCCGGGCACGTTCGCTCCCGGGGGTCTCGTCCCGGGGCTTCGCCGGTGTCGCTGCCGGCGTCGTCGATGGGCCGGGGGTCTTTTGGACCCGGGCCTTCTTGGGCTCCGAGCCCCTGGCCGCCTCCTTCCCCCGTTTGTGTGAACCGGGGGTGGGGAGAGGCTTCCTCTCCGGCAGCTTTAGCCCGAAGGCCGCCGCTACCAAGTTCTTTGGGGGGCCCTCGCCCATGGCGCGCACAATGCGCTCGTGCTCATCGGCGAAGTACCTCCTCAAGAGGTTCTCCGCCTTCTCCCGCGCCGCCGGGTACGGCCGGACTGCAAGAGGTAAAGAGTTTGTCAATTTCCTAAAAATTTGTAAGAACAATGCAGCGGGTTCCCGGGGCTTACGTCGCGTCACCGGCTTCACCGGGGGCCGCTGCTCGGGGCCCATGCCGATCCCCCTCTTCCCGCCGGAGAAGGGGGAGATCCGGAGGAGAGCCATCTCCTCAGCCGCGTCCCGCATCGAGCGGGTCTTTTGGAGAGGATCACCTTGCCGAGGAGCTCGTGCTCCTCGTCCGTCCACACCGGCGGCTTTGGTGCGGACGACCGGCTGTAGGTGGGGGCCTCTGGGGCGTACACCACCGCGTCGTCTCGGACCCGGAGGTAGAACCACCTCCGGACCCAATCCCCCCAGTGGTCCCGGGAGGCCGCCGCCGGGTAGTCGATTACCCGGGCCGGCAGCATCTGGACCATCACCGAACCAAAGGGGGACTTGGGGCCCCCCTTCACCAGGTGGGAGGTCCGCGCCGCCGGTTGGTAGAAGTACCGGAAGGCGCGAAGGTCGGGCTCCTGCCCGGTTGCTGTCTCAAAGAGCCAAATGAAGAGGCCCATGCAGACAAGCGCGTTCGGAGTGAGGTGGTTGAGAGCCACCCCATACTCCTTGAGAAACTCCCGGAGCATGGGATGCACCGGGAGCCGGAGCCCCGCCTCGAGGAAGGCCTCGAAGGCCACGATCTCTCCCGGCCTGGGGCGGGGGGCTCCGTCCTTCTTCACGGGGACTCGGATGTCCCCGGCCGCAACGATGCCCCTTTCGGCCAAGGACACGGCGTCCTCGGCCGTGAACTCAGACGCCCAGAGGAAATCCGAGGGGATTTCCTCCGGGGGCACCTCCGTGGTCTTCGCTCGACCCTTGGGTGCCATGAGGTTAGTTTTCTTTTTGGTAGCTAACTTTGCAGGATGCTACTACTAGAAGCTCCCGGACGCCTGCTACCGAAAAAGCTACTCGAGAAAGCTACCGGGGAAAGCTACCGGGAGAGGGCTACCGGGAGAGCAAAATTCGTGGGGCTGAGAATTTGGAATGAGCTTCCGGGCCCCCCCAAGGTCCTATTTATAGGGGCGGGCCGTGGTCTAGATGCACGCCACGTGGCACCCGCGGATCAATCTGGGCCGTAGAAATCCAAACCGTGCGCGGGAAACGAAGGGACGGGCGCGTGAATCGAGGCGCCGGTTCGAACCGCGCGCGCATTTATGGTGAAACAGCGCGGCTTTAAGCGTGGGGCACGGAAACCGAAGCGTCACGGCTGCGGTAGCTTGGCCCGGAGATCTTCCCGGTGACCTGAACCATACCCACCGGGGACTCGAGCATCGTCCCCGGCGGGCATGGGGGGCTGCTGTCGGGGGACTAAGTCCAGGTAAGATGTGACATTCGCCCGGGGACTTGGCCTCCGGGGCCTCCCCGGGCGCCGCCTTTTGTCTCCCGGGACGGGGCCTCCGGTGCCCTCCCGGGCGCCGCCTTTTGCCCAGGGACTCGGCCTCCGGGGCCTCCCCGGGCGCCGCCTTTTGGCTCCCGGGACGCGGCCTCCGGTGCCCTCCTGGGCGCCGCCTTCTGGCTCCCGGGACTCGGCCTCCGGAGCCTCCCCGGGCGCCGCCTTTTGGCTCCCGGGACGCGGCCTCCGATGCCCTCCCGGGCGCCGCCTTTTGCTCCCGGGACCTGGCCTCCGGTGCCCTCCCGGGTGCCGCCATTCGCCCGGGGACCTGGCCTCCGGGGCCTCCCCGGGCGCCGCCTTTTGGCTCCCGGGACGAGGTCTCCGGTGCCCTCCCGGGCGCCGCCTTTTGCCCGGGGCCTCCGGTGCCCTCCCGGGCGCCGCCTTTTGCCCGGGGACACGGCCTCCGGGGCCTCCCCGGGCGCCGCCTTTTGGCTCCCGGGACGCGGCCTCCGGTGCCCTCCCGGGCGCCGCCTTTTGGCTCCCGGGACTCGGCCTCCGGGGTCTCCCCGGGCGCCGCCTTTAGGCTCCCGGGACGCGGCCTTCGGTGCCCTCCCGGGCACCGCCTTTTGCTCTCGGGACCTGGCCTCCGGTGCCCTCCCGGGCGCCGCCATTCGCCCGGGGACCTGGCCTCCGGGGCCTCCCCGGGCGCCGCCTTTTGGCTCCCGGGACGTGGTCTCCCGTGCCCTCCCGGGCGCCGCCTTTTGCCCGGGGACTTGGCCTCCGGGGCCTCCCCGGGCGCCGCCTTTTGGCTCCCGGGACGGGGCCTCCGGGGCCTCCCCGGGCGCCGCCTTTGGCCCGGGGACCTGGCCTCCGGCGCCGTCCCGGGCCTCATCGCCCTCCTAAAGGTAAAGTCTCGAACTGTTTATCACGTGCAGGTCACGCGAGGAGCGCCTCGGGAACTAGCGACCACCTGTCAAGCATCCAAGGCGTTTGACCGGGAGAAGGACGGTCCTGCCCTTCAATCCGACTGTGGCTTCCGGGGTAGTTTAGGTTTTTTGCTGCTTTTTGGGGCTATAAATAGCCCTTGTACCCCTCTGTTGTAAGGGATCGGTTCTTTTATTGGAATAGCTAAACTCACAGGCGTGCTCCGGAAGCCTCTCCCCCGGAGAGAGCCTCCCCAGCCGACTCCGGTCGGGAGCGCGTCGACAGGACTAGGGCCCCCACCGGGACCCGAACCTGTATAAACCCGTGTGTCATTCTTTGTGCTTGTCCGGCGGGGGAGGACCGGTCATCCGGTCAACCCGCGCTGCGTAATCTTCGCTAGGATCACTCTCAAAACCTGCCGGGGTATTCGCAATACCACGACACATCTACTAGACAAGGTGGTTAGGGTTGAAACGACCGGAAACAAAATCCGGCGACCGACGCTAGAGAAGAAACCACAAAAATTGGGCATTACTATTCTAGGGCAAATGAACTCAATTCCTTGCTTGAGAATGGTCTCTGGGGCATAAGAAAGCTAGGTGTGAAGTTAGATTAGCTGGGGAAGTACCAGAGAAGCTTAACGGCAAGCTCCAATTCACATGCAAAGTGTAAATTTGGGGTTTTCCAGATTTTAGCAAAATCTTCAATTCTGGTTGCTTAGATAAGTGCACTGATCGTATTTGATTACTGGCTCAAGAGCTAAATTGGTTTAGTTAGGGATTAATTGCTCGCCGGAGCTACTGGAGAAAATCAACGATTTCCGGCGATGTGGTACGATAGAGTTCAATCGGCTGCTACTACACAGATAAGTGGATGAGGGATACTCACTGGTAGCTTCAATTTGAAGTTCAGTGCAGTAGATTGGCCTGGCACCGTGAGCCTCTCTTCGAGCTCGCCGAAGAAGACGACGAAGATGGCGAGGTTGGGGACTTGAGTGGTTCTGGCGTGTGTGTGGGTGTAGGAAATGGCCAGACCAAGATTAAATAGGCGAAGTGAGCAGCAACGGTTGAAAATGCCTGGAGAATTGAAGCTGTGAATCGATGGCAAACTGACTGGCCGGGCGGGACAGCAACGAAGTGACGCGCTCCAGTAGCTCCAGTAGCCCGAGTGGCTTTGCAGACTGGCGTGGGCAGTCCTGGTTGATGCAACGGCGAGCTGATGGTTTCCTTTGGCATGCTTGCAACGTGGCGCAACTTTGCTGTTTTTGTCGGGCGCGCGCGCGGGAGAACGAAGGCGATGCTGGCGAGGCGCGGCTGTTCCACGGTGGCGAACAAAATGCACACGCGTGGCAACGAAGCAAAGGCAAAGGTGGCAGTGCTGGTGATCGATGGCGACGAAGCTGCAGCAGCAGCAACGATCGAAGCCAAGGTCGTGGTCGAGTGCTCCTGCTCATGAGCTGAGGTCGTGGGTGATGGAAACTGAGGACTGCGGTGATCGAAACACAGCAGCGGTCGAAAACAGGGGTTTTGGTCTAAGGCAGTAGCTCGTGGTCGAGGTCGATGCAACACGAGCACACAGCAGTGAACAGGTCGTTCGAACAAGGCTGGTCAAAGTCGAAGAAGCAAATCTGGTCGGTTTGAGAGGTCTGGTCGTGAACAGCAGCCCGTGGTCGAATCAAGGGCCTGATTGTGATGATTTTTGATGGTCTTTGGACTAAATTGTAAATCTGGTCTTAAAGGTGATTAATTTGAGATTTGATTGAATGGTCGAGTATAATATTTCTATTAATACTCATCTAGCTCAAATTTAGAGTAATTTGATAAGATTTGAGGGATTTCACCCTTTTTCTGAAAATAGGGTAAAGTTAGGGTAAAATAGATCTGGGTTTTGTCGATCTTGAATTCTGGTAATTGAAGTGAGATTTTGAAGTATGATTAGAAGGGAAATCTGTATCAAATATCATTTGGGAGGTGTTCCCTAAAGAAATTCTGGAATTGGAGTTGATTTGTGGGTTTTAGCCTTTTTAGGCTTCCCGATAAACAGAAAGGACTTATTCGCAGTAAAATTGGACTAATCTGCGAAAAGTTCTTAGATGAAATAATCTGGCTTCCAACTTTTTAGGGTAAGTTGAGGATGTATCTGGAAGGATATTCCAAAAGATACTTGAGTCTGGATCGGGTTAAATCAAGATAACTCAGTTATCTGGGAACTGGGGTACTTAGGGTAAATATGAATTTTCTGTTTTCGAAAACAGAAAGAGGCTTAGGTACTGGGAGTTAGGGTCAGAATTTGATCTGGCTCCTGAAGACTTTTATCTTTAGGGTAACTGGTAGGTTAAACCCGGATGGGCAGATCTTAATCTGGATCTAAAGGATAGATTTGGAGATTTTTAGGGTTTGGGAGAGATGAGAGTTCAGCTGATCTGGCTACCACTACAGAGATACATGCATGCAGGATTTTTATGCAAAAACTTTTCACCCCCAAAACTAGGGTGTTACAAGCCTACCCCCAAATAGGGTTGTATGCGCGTGCCATTTCGCGCTCGTAGATGGCGTGGCGGAGGAGCGCTCGGTCGCGTTCCTCCTCCACGAGGTCGACCTCCAGTCGTTGATTTGCCTCGTTGGCTTGGTACATTGCGGTCGTGGCTCCGTCTAGGAGCTTGACCCACAATGACCGGAAGCCAATCTTCGAGGGAAGGACGGCCTCAGCCCCGTAAACAAGGGAGAAGGGGGTGCGTCCCGTCACCCGGCTCAGGGTCGTGCGCATGGAACAAAGGATGCTAGGGAGCTCCTCCGCCCACACACCCCGTTTGGAGGTGGCTTGTTCGAGCCGTCAGCGTAACCCTTGTAGGATTACGCCATTGACCCTTTCAACGGCCGCGTTGCTCTGGGGATGAGCTACTGAGGCGAAGTGGATGGTGAGCCCCAGGCCTTCGCAGATTCCCAAAAATATACCGAGTCGAATTGGGTCCCATTATCGACAGTGATTTCTTGGGGGACCTCGAAACGACACACGATATTCTTCCAGAAAAACCGCTATACTGCTCGAGACGTGATGCTGGCCAGTGGTTCGGCCTCTACCCACTTTGTAAAGTAGTCGACCGCAACCATTGCATACTTGTAGCCCCCGGGCACTGGGGGGAAGGGACCAAGGAGGTCCATCCCCCAGCAGCGCGCGAAAGGCCAGGTGATGGGGATAGTCTGTAGCGCTACAGAGGGGAGGTTTGAACCCTTGGCCATCTTCTGGCAGGCCTCGCACGTGGAGACAAGGTCTCGTGCATCGCGAATCGCCGTGGGCCAATAAAAACCCTGGCGAAGGGCCTTGGCCGCGATGGCACGCGGAGCCAGATGAGACCCACAGCTTCCCGAGTGAATATCCTTGAGAAGCCGGAGCCCTTCCGGCCGTGGAAGGCAATGGAGCAAGGCGGAAGGCCCCTGCTTGTAAAGTTTCCCCTCCAGTAGGAGGTATGCCCGAGCCTTTGCTCGGAGGTTCTTGGCCTCGGTCTCGTCAGGGCAGGGGGTCTCCCTCCCCCTTGTTGAAGGAGATGAGGGGATCGATCCAAGATGAAACCCGGGTGACTTCGGTGACTTCTGGGATGCAGGGTTCATCACCCGCGTCCGGGGAGGCCACCGAGGGCTTCGCGATGATCTCCAAGAAGGCCCCTTTGGGTAGCTGTTCCCGGGTGCTGGCTGCCCGAGCCAGGGCGTCGGCCCGGTCGTTGTCTCTCTCAGGGATGTGCCGGGCCTCTAGGCCATCGAAGTGCTTCTCCATCTTACGCACTTCCTGCAAATAGAGACTCAAGTTCACGTCATGGCACAAGTAGGACTTGTCCATTTGGCAAACTACGAGCTGGGAGTCTCCCTTCACTAGGAGGCGTCGAATCCCCAGGGAGCGCGCGAGGCACAACCCAAGGAGAAAAGCCTCGTACTCGGCGACGTTGTTCGTGGCAGGGAACTCGTGCCGCGCCGCGTACTCAAGTTCCCTCCCCTTGGGGCTCTGGAGGACCACTCCCTCGCCGGCCCTGGCGAGACACAGGGAGCCATCGAACATGAGTGTCCAATGGTTTTCGTCCCCAAGCCCAGAAGCAGGAATCCACTCTGCCACAAAGTCGGCAAGGACTTGTGACTTGATGGCGGAGCGCCCTGTGAGGGAAAGGGAAAAGGGCGCGAGCTTGGCCCCCCACTTTCCTATCCGGTCGGTGGCTTCCTTGTTTCGGAGCACCTCCCCCAAAGGGAGGGACGACGGGACAGTGATCGGGTGTCCCAGGAAGTAATGACGAAGTTTTTGGGACGCCATTAGAAGGGCGTAGCAGATCTTCTCCATCTACGTGTACCGAGTTTTGGCCCCTTGGAGGGCCTCGCTCACATAGTACATGGGATGCTGTTGCCCGTCTTGCTCCTTTACCAATACCACTCTCACGGCGACCAGGGTTGCGGCAAGGTAAAGGAGCAGAGGCTCTTCTGGGGACGAGCTCACGAGCATTGGGGGGCTCGTGAGGCACTTCTTCAAATTGTCGAAGGCCTCCTGGGCCTTGGGGGTCCACCGGAACCCTTCGAGCTCCAGGAAGATTTTGAAGAATTGGAGGCCACGTTCCCCCGACCGCGAGAGGAAGCGACTCAGCGCGGCCAAGCGGCTGGTGAGTCATTGAATGCCTTTGACTGAGCGCGGCGGAGGCATGTCTAGGAGCGCCCGGATCTTTTTGGGGTTGGCCTCTATGCCTCGTTGGGACACGAGGAAGCCCAGGAGCTTTCCCCCGTGCACGCCTAAGGCGCATTTCTTCGGGTTAAGCTTCAACCCGTATGCACGGAGGTTGCGGAAGGTCTCCGCTAAATCGTCGATGTGAGCAGTCGCGCGGGGACTTTTGATGACCGCGTCGTCGACGTAGACTTTGATGTTGCGACTGATCTGGTCCTTGAAGACCAGCGTCATGAGTTGCTGGAAGGTCACCCCAGTGTTCTTCAGCCTGAAGGGCATGTGGACGTAGCAGAAGGTCCCGAGGGGAGTTATAAAACTCGTCTTTTCCTCGTCCCCTTCTGCCATCCGGACTTGGTTATAGCCCGAATACGCGTCCAGGAAGCTCATCAACTCACACCCCGTAGTCGAGTCGACCAGCTGGTCAATTCGCGGGAGCGGGAAGTTGTCTTTGGGGAAAGTGCGGTTAAGGTTGGTGATGTCCACGCACATCTGCCACTTACCGTTCGACTTCTTCACGAGGACGGGGTTCGCAAGCCACTTGGGGTGCAAGACCTCCCGAATAAACCCCGCCTCTAGGAGCTTGGCGATCTCGACCTTGATCGCCTCTTGGCGTTCAAGGGAGAGTTTCCTCAGCTTCTGCTTGACCGAGGGGTGGCCGGGGGTCAGCACGAGCTTGTGCTCGATGACGTCCCGGGTGACGCCTCGCATGTTAGAAGGCTTCCAGGAAAAAATGTCAGAGTTTTTGTGCAGGAAAGCTGCGAGTTGCTCCGCGTGCTCCTCATGGTGATCCGCCCCAATCCTGACGGTCTTGTCCCCGTCGTCCGAGGGCAATAGGATCTTCCGGAGGTCCCCTTCCGGACGCGACTTGGGCAGGAACCTCCCGGAAGGTATCGCGGCGGCGTCTAACTCCGGTGGGGAGGCCTCCCCCCCCGGGGTTTTGATCATGTTGACGCTCCCCATCATTGCAGCGGCGCGCTCGTACAAAGCGTGGGCCACGTCTTGGTCTCCCCGAGCGGTGATCACGCCGTGAGGCCCGGGGATCTTAACGCAGAGGTAGTTCTGGTGGATTGCGGCCCCCAAGAGGTTGATTGTAGTCCTCCCCATGATCGCGTTGTATGAAGAGGGTAGGTCCACCACATCGAACCAGACCATCTCTGTCCGGTAGTTGTCCGAGGTGCCGAAGGTCATGGGGAGATCCCCCACGGGGTGGATCATCTTTCCCGGGACGAATCCCTACAAGGGCCCTGCAAGGGCTGCAGGAGCTTCTCGTCCACCTGCATCTCCCTAAACGCCTTTAGGTAGAGGACGTTGGTGGAGATCCCGCCATCCACGAGGATGCGGGCCAGATGGCAGCTGTAGACGGTAGCGGAGATGACGAGCACGTCATCATGGGGGAAGCGAACCCCACGCGCGTCTTCTATCGTAAAAGTGAGGGGGACGTCCGACCACTTGGGCGGCCGGGACGTATGCAGCACCCCCATCACCTTTACTTCACGCACGTATTCCTTGCGCTGACGCTTAGAGTCCCGCCCGGAGGCGGACCCTCCCATGATGGCGTTGACATGCCTTTGGGAGGTTTGGAAGGGGAGAGTCTCTGATGGCTCCCCCACCTGCGCTTGTCCCTGCTGTCGCCCCGCGGGGGCAGGAAGGGCCGATAAAGCCGGTTGAGGGGGCAAGGAGGCAGAAGTCCCCCCCTGCCCATGTTGGTCGAGGAATGAGGCAAAGTGTTGGAGCAGTTGGTGGCATTCTCGAGTGGCATGGGTATTGGACTTGTGGAAGGTGCACCACAGGCCTTCCCTGCCTCTTGTCGCGGGGCCTTCATAGCCGCGGGACGACTACCCCCCCCCCCCCCCGACCTTTCAGCTTGGGGAAGGGGCGGTTTCCCTTGGAGGCATCCCGCGAGCCTCCTCCGCTCTCAAGGACAAAGGTGTCCCGAGGCCGTGGCTCGCTACGGTTGCCCCCCTTGGGGCGTTTGAGGGGGTCCCTGGCCCCCCGGTCGACGGGGGCGGGGGCCCCTGGTTCTTCTTCCAGAGGTCATCCTCCTCTGCCTGAGCATACTTCTCTAGTACGTTGAAAAGCTCGTCGGCGGAGGAGGGGCAGCTTCAGGAGAGTCTCCGGTGGAGCTCCCCGGGGAGGATCCCGCTCTTGCACACCTCAATGACTGTGGAGTCAGGGACGTGAGCTACTTTGCTCTTGACTTGAGCAAAGCGTTTGAAGAAGCTGCGGATGGTCTCCCCCATCCTCTGTCAGAAGGTGTACAGCTGCGAGGAATACAGGGGACACACATAGTTCCCTTGGAAGTTTGCGCAGAACTCACGTTTGAGCTGTGCGAAGGACTTGATGGAGCTGGCCTTCAGGTTGTAGAACCACGAACGGGCGATCCCAGTCAGGTAGAGGGGGAAGACGTTGCACTGAACTGGCTCGTCCCCCAGCCGCCGAGATGGATGTGGAATACACCTGCACAAATTCGTAGGGGTCGGCCTCACCATTGTAGTGTTCGATGTGCGGCGGGCGGTAAGGCCGCGGCCATCGAATGCACCAGAGTTTGCGGCACAGCGGCTGGTTAGCCCCTTCCACTTCTCGGGGGGAGTCCGGGTCTGTTAGACCCCCATTTGAGGATCACCTTGGCAACCGCCCAGGTAGATTGCACACAGAAAGGTACATCGCAAGCTCACAACAACAGGATTCACTTTAAATAATAAAGTTGGTAGATAAAGCAACTACAAGGTCACAAGGACCACTATTACAATATCATAATGCCAAGGATGGCCTTAATTAAAGTTGATACAAAAGTAGAGAGTTTTTCAAAATCAAGAATCGGTATCGAAGTACCGAACACAGAAAAACAACACAAAAAGCAACCACAAAGGTCTTCACTTCCTTCTGTAGCGGCTCTGGAAGGGCTTACTCCACATTGGACTCAACTTAGCTCATGACCCTCCTAGAAGCTCAAATCGTCTGGAAAGGCTCTTTCCTCTTCTTGGTGCTCAAGGCCAGGGGAAACGGGATTCTCAAATCCTTCTTCTGAATTTTTTTGTAAAGGCAAGGGTGAGCATGTTTTTTTACACAATGCTCAGCAAGTCTCGTTACAAGAATGCGGGCATATAGATGAGGAGTGATCAAGGAAAGGGATTTTGGTTATATATATATATATATATATATATATATATATATATATATAAGAATAGAGTAGATTTTCACTCTAAAATTATAAAGAAAGGCGTTTAGTTTCCAAGAGCAATACTTTGAAATCTTAAATTATACTTTCGAAATCGTTATGTGATGGTCTCCCATGAGTCATCACTTTTATTTACTCATGTTATGAAAACATTCCAAATCATTACTTGTGCTATAACCCATGGATAACATCCACTACGAAAAGACTCCTGAACCTGGGAGTACAGAGTATCTAATACTTCTTTTACACTTTGCAAAGGTGTACCTCTTTTTAAATCCACTGGTTCACTCGGCTTTCAAGTCGGATCAGCTCCATGTGACTTTCACACATGTGACAAGGCCGAGATCACACAACGCTTTTGCAGTTCAGTATTAACAGTATCCCCGCCCGGTAAATAGACAATTAAGTCTCAAGTACCGTTGTGGGTCCTCCCCACTGCCTTACTTCCTAGCCTCTGGCTTATGTTCCCGCAAGACACATAGCCTTGGTCTGTGTCCACGCAAGACATATGACCATTCAAGATTACAACCGCGCACGGCTTAATCTGAGGCGTAGGGCGTCTTCCTTCTTTCCACCTTTATCTCTCATCATTTTTCTGAACTCACATCACTCATGGCCGAACTGCGGCCCACCAGTTTCCACGCGAGAAACCAGACCGACAAACCATGCAGGGAACTGCTAATACCAAAAAGCTACTAAGTTGTGCCTGTCCCATACCAGGCAAGTGGTTGGTACGTTTACAATTCGCATAGAGACACAGCACAAGGTTCTCGTCCTTATGAATCAATAGTGAGGAGCATTCACATACCCTGGTGCGCACCGCACCCTCTCCATACAATCCAATCCTCACTACTGATCCCTTTTATCAGTTTTCTTGACAAAACGGTTTTCATTATAACTTCTCATGTATTTGACCATTTCAAGTTTAATGTGGATATTCAGTATATAAGTCCTAGGGTGACAAAAGCATATATATGAAGGTTCAATAACAAAAGGGGTTTCATGATTCATTAGGTAATATCTACTCATGTCATTCAAACATAACTTGTATCTCAAATAAGCATGCATAGTAAGAAACAGTGAATATACTTCATATGAAAATATTGGGTGAGACATGATCAAAGGAATGAGGCTTGCCTTGCACTGTTGGGTCTAATTACTCGGACGAATCTTCAAAGACTTCTTCCGCTCCTTCAACTTCGGGCTCTGCGGCGGACACAAGCAATACAACACATACGCTACATAAGCATACATAAAATAGTTTCCATAGAAAATATTAAGTAAATAAGTCATGCATGCAGGGGAAAAGGTTAGGGCAAGGTCACAAGGGCTCTGGTCGAAGAAACGGCTAAAAAGGATTGAACATCGAAGGGTCGACATTCAGTTCACGGCTTTGGCATAGCTTCAAACTGGTATTAGGATGGTTTTCTGGAGAAGTGATAGTAGAGAAAGTTGTAGAACACAACTCAAGGAATCTAGGGGACAAGGTGGAATTTCCATTGCTCAACCAGAAGGGGTCAAACAAGGCTAATGCCAGTGGCTGACATGCACTGACATAGTGCAGACATTGCCAAAAACTAGGGCAGAGCACAACTTTTGATCCAGGGCTCCAATTGATGCACAACTTTGTCTGGGAGGTAGGCCTTGATAACAGGAACAAGATACTCAACAGGAACAAGGGCTGAAAGTGGCCGGAGGGCGGCCAAATCCGGTGAGCAAACACGGTGGCGACACGGCACAGACATTGATCTGGACAAGAGCTTGACAAGGGCATATCTTCCAATCTAGGCAGATCCAGATGTCGAGCTAGAAGGCAAAGTTGCTCAGAAAGCTTAGGCAAAGCTAAGAGACAAAGTGGTGTCGGCTGAATTGGCCGGGAAACAAATTCCGGTGAACTGTGCCAGAGAAGATGACTTTGAAATTGGGGAATTTTGATACAAGGCGAATGAGCTCAATTCCAAGCTTGAGGACGATCTCTGGGGTATGACAAGGCTACTGGAGGGGTCAATTTTGCTGGGAGATGGCCGGAGAAGCCCGGCGACGAGGTCCAGCAAACTGATGAACTTCCAGATCGGGATTTCTTCGATTTGGGCATAATTGAAGATTTTGGTTTCACTTGCTTGCTCTACTAAGCTCACTGATCCCTTTTCTCTACTAACACGAAGGCCAATTTGGGATGAATCAAACAGCATTGGGGAAACAGGGCAAATGGGCTTTTTCGATGATTGCCGGCGTTAGGGATCGCCGGGATGCAATTGGCTGCTATGACACAGAGAGGGAGAAGAGAGGAACTCACCGGTGGCTTCGGTTTAAAGAATGGTGTAGCGAATTGGGCTGGCACCGTGAGCTCCAGAAATTGCTCGCCGGAGAAGAAAGGGAACTCGGCGGCAGTGAGAAATTAGTCGGTTTCTGTTGCTGGGAACTGAAGCAATACACTGAGGGGTATTTATAGATGCTGGAGCAATCCTCTGGTCGACAAATTGGGGAACAGCGGCGACGAATTTGACCGCGAAGAGACCGGGCACAGCGGGGACTTGTGCCGGCGATGGTGGCGAGGCACTGGCGTGCAGCGGTGCAGGCTTTTGGCAGTGGATGGCATAGGCGTAAGCAGCGAGGGAACGGTGAAGTGAAAGCTCCATCGACGCGTGGCCGAGACGTGTCGAACGGGCTCGCGCGCGGGGAAGAAATTGGTTGTGCTGGCGCGGCCGAGGTGGCGTCCACGGCGGTACCACGAGTGCGCATGGGTGTCAGCTACGTGGCTGAGGTGTTGGCACGGCAGGAGGTTCACCGGCGGCGAAGAACACGGCGATGCACCGAGGCGAGTTCTGCTGAGACATGGCCAGGGGCCTAACTTCAATAAAAGGACTGATTTGCGATGATCTTTCTTTGGAGTTTGGACCTGATTGCAATTCTGGAAATTTGGGGGTCCAAATTGTACTTTGATTTTGCAGCTGAGTGACACTAAAATGCTGGAACTCATCTGGCAGGAAATTTGGTGAATTTGAACAAGATTTGAGGGTTTCGACAAAAATCCGAAAATAGAGTGATTAGGGTAAAACATGGTAATTAGGGTTTTGAAAACGGCGAGGCTCAAAACTCAGGTTTAGGGTAAGATTTGGAAATTCTTCCAGAAGGGAAAAATGTTCAGAATAGTGAAAGGAGGGTGTTTACTGGATCAGATCAAAGTTTGGAGATGGTCTGAGACTTTTAGTCTTTTTGAGCTTCTGACAATTCTGAAAAGGGCTGATTTGTGATACTTTTGGGCTGATTTGTGAAAAGGTCTGAATGACAAGAGTTTGATTGCCAACTTTTTGGGGTAAGATACTGGCATAACTGGGATCTCATTCTGATATAGGTAGAGACGAGGTAAGCCAAGATTTGGGAAAAATCAGGGTGTTACACGGTCACTGTCCCCTTTGACAGGAGATGCGCGCTCATTGTCGGAGTTGGGGAGGGGCCCAAGAGGTCCGCCGGCATGGCGGTAGCGCCGCTTTTCCTCCGGGTTGGTGGAGCTGACCTCCAGGACATCCAAGCACTCCCCAGGAGCGCTTGGCTCTTCGGTGGGTCTCTTCCCTTGGCCAGAGCTGGAGCGGGGCTCCCCGTGTCCACGACCCAGGGGAAACTCCTCCCCAGACTTGGTGGTACGCATTCGCTCAACCTCCTCCTGGGTGACGCGGACTTGATCCACCGGGGGAGCCCTTGGAGGCGGCCCTGGGGGAGGAGGGAGCTCATGTGCATCGACTGTGGGTGTTCACTACCGAGCGGTACCCGGGAGTACCGTCTGGAACCGGAGAGTGGGGGCCTGGCTGGACAAGGTCCAGCGACAGCGCGGGAGTAGCCCAGCGGACCACCTCCAGAACGACGGGTATAACTGGCGGGGAGAGGCCGGCGTCCAGTCCTGGGAATGCCCCGGGCGAGGAGTGAACCATTGGCATGGGGAAGACCCCGGGGATGGGGTAAGTCCCCGGCCCCGGGAACGCTCCGAAGGTCAGGAATGCTCCGGATGACGGGCCTACCGGAGCGTAGCCCCCGTTGGAGCCACAGGCCCCGGGGGCGACCTGACCTCTGAGGGTCGGAGGGGCAAACAGGTGCCCCATAAACGGGGGCATTGCCGCCATGAACGGGAACTGAGGGTAGATGGGGTCTGGCGGCCGCGCCAGAACGCAGAGGAGCTCATCCATCGAGCGCTGGGCGGGGAGCTGGCCCTCCACCAGAGCTTCGAGCAGCGCATCCCGGGAAGCCGGTGGAGCCACCGGGGGAAAGCTTGTCCCCCTGGGAGTGTCCGAGGTCGTCGGGTTGGACTCGGAGCCCTGTCCGCAAGAAATTATCGGGAGAGTTAAAGGTGGTACCTGAGTTTGGCCGAGTCCGGACGTCAGCGCCTGGACGGCCATGCTTCGGACGGGTGGCGCCAGGTCACTAGGACCGGCGTCACCGGGAAGGGTGCGAGCCCTCGTTCTTGGGGGAGCCATGGCGATTCGTCATGAGTCCCCACAGACGGTGCCAACTGTCGTGGTATTACGAATACCCCGGCAGGTTTTGTGGAAGATTCTAGCAAAGCAAAGATGGCATGAGCTGACCGCGTGACCAGTTCTCTCCTGTCAGGAAAACACAGCAAGTGACACAAGGGTTTATACAGGTTCGGGCCTTTGTGGAGGCCCTAGTCCTGTCGGCGTGCTCCCAACCGGAGTTGGCTAGGGGAGCTCTCTCTCGGGGGAGAGATGGCTCCAAAGCACACCTGTTTGATTGTCTATTCGAGTAAAAATGAATTGTCCTCCTCACATGAGGGGTTACAAGGGCTTATATAGGCCCAAAAGATGCAAAAAGACTAAACTACCCCTCTCGCCACCGTTGGATCGAGGGGCAGCAGCGTCCTTCTTTCGGTCAGGAGCCTTGGATGCTTGATAGGTGTCCACCAGTTCCCGAGGTGCTTCTCATGTGACCCAGGACCTAGGGCCCTTGTCTTCGGAAGAACGGCGGTGCCCGGGACAAGCCACCGGGGGGCCTTGTCCCCGAGCAAATGGCGGCGCCCGGGACAAGCCACCGGGGGGCCTTGTCCCCAGGCAAATGGCGGCGCCCGGGACAAACCACCGGGGGGCCTTGTCTCCGGGCAAGTTGGATGGCCTCTTACCTGGACTTGATCTCGCGGAGATTTCCCCCAACACGTATAATGCTGCGGTGGAGGGAGCTAAAGGGTTGCCTCGCCCCCAGAGCTTAATTAATGCCGGCGACGATCTTAAACAAGGGCGCTGAAAGGTATGATCTTTCCCAACAAGCTTTGTTGTAAATCATCCACTTGACTTATGTTACCAAAAGCATTTTAAATAATACAACTTCTGGGAAAATTTGCTGGGACGATATGTCCAAGCGAGGACACTGGTCCTTCAGGGAGATTAGCCATGAAGAAGGCGAAGAGGACCCCTTCGAAGCGCAAAATTAAGGAGCCTGCTCCCGAAAAACCTAAGAAGGTCTTGGAAGGGGCTTCTTCACAAAAGAAAACTATAACCACAAAAAAGACTGCGGTAAGATTTTCCATACCCCCTGTAATCCTAGGTACGAGTGGAAATTACTTCTTCGTCGTACAAGGTGAAGGGAGCGAGGATGAGGAAGACGACATTCCTCTAGTTCGTTGCAAGAGGAAGGCGACTGACCTTTTGGGAACAAGTATCCTAGAGAGGTCAACTTCCCTTCAAACCGACGAAGTCTTGTCCCTGACTGCAGGGACAGGGACGGCTACAATGGGCCCCGCGACCACTGACAATCCTGTGGTTACGGGCGAAACCCCTGCGCCTGAGGCTTGTGAAGCCCCAGGACTAATCATTCCTCCCTTACTGATCGAGGGAGTGACAGTGGTAAGAATCCTCACAGTCTTGTATGTTGTCGTTTCTCTGCATATACTCATAGGATTGTGTGCATATGGGGAGAAGAGGACACTGCCCTATTTAAGAAAAGGAAAACAAGGATAGAGGACGATTCTTTCCCAGGAGCGCCTAGCAGGCTTCTTTCTCCCGGGAGCTCTTCATCGAAACCCAAACCATGGGTGGGGTTTCGAATAAAGTAAGAATTTCTCCTATCGCCATCTAGAGATGATTGACAGGAGGCATTTTACCTTAGAATCTGTTTGTTTGTTTTTAGGCGCAGGGATGCTGTGCCCAGTACTCCGGCGACCTCGACAAGCCTTGGTACAACACCTACAGCAGAGGTCGCGGAAGAGCCAAGTCCTACTCCCATGGTCGAAGAAGTCCTTCAGGCCATCGTGGAGGGAATGGCAATGAAGATCCGACCCCAAGGAATGGAAACCAAAGTCCCGGCCACAGAGGGGGATCAGCAGGAAAGATCATCTACTGCCCCTGCCGTGGACACAACAAGTCTTGAGGCTCGACCTCACACTGATGTTGAGAGTAGCTCATTCAGCGATTACGTAGAGGTACGCAAAAAACTCTTTTTATTATTTTTGAGCTCGCAGAAGTTTAGGAATATCTAAGTTTTAAGAGCAATTCCTTATCGTGTTTCAGGACTTGACCCGGGTGGAGACCAGGTCGATAGCTACAGCAAAGTATGTCGAGGCCGCGCAATGGAAGATCAGCCGGTTGCTACAGTAAGTGTGGTGCTATTTATTTGTGCTAACTTGAATCCGTATTTAAGCGTAGCTAATCGTCTTTCTTGTTACAAAGAAAATGCCTTTTTGAACAAGAGCATGGCTGATCGGGAGAATCAAGCTATAGCCGCGAGATGTTCTTCTCTAGAGAGGGAACTTCACGAAGCACTGTTAAAGCTCTCTTGTAAGTCCACTTCCGACCAGAAAACATTATTTCGTTACATGAACTGCTGTAAGAATCGTCTGCCGTGTTCATGCAGCACAAGAGGATCAAATAAACCTTCTTTCAAGAGAAAAGAATGACCTTCAGGCGACCATTGAGCTCCAAAGCTCGAAGATTGATATTGTCTGCATGGAGAACGAGAGTTTGAAAGCAACAATTACATCCGACAGCAATGTTCAATCTTCCATCTTCGAAAAGCTGAAGACGGTGGCAACTTTGCTCAAAGCTGATGTGGTCGAATCTCAAAAGATCAATCCTAGCTTTGGCGAGTTAGCCACATTGGTTGCGACTCAGGCTGAATCACTTCTCAAATATCTTCCTGAAGATACGAGGCGACAGGAAGAGGCGATGAGGAGAAAAGTGCAATCTATTGCCTCCTCCATCCTTTGCAGACTCCGTTTTCACCACAGTCCTGATCTTGATTTGAAACCAGTAGTCGGAGATGCAGAAATCGAGAGTGAAGATCAGCTTGAGGCCATAATGGAGGAGGTCCGCCCCTTTGATCGAAAACCTCTTAAAAGAACTTGGCTTATCTTAATTGTTGATGTAACAATTTTTGTACCTGAAAACATGTAATTATACAAAGCAAACGCATGCCTTAAATTTTGAAAAAAGAAAGTACTTCTCTCTATTTCATGTTATGACCATATTCCCTTAGCCCCTCCTGAGATCATAAGTACTGAAGACCTTGTATTGTAATCTCAGGAAAAAATATGGGCGTTATGAATATCTAAGAAATGCTTTAACTTAGATATGATCATCTGATCATACCGATACTGACCTTAATACAACACTCGGCCTTATTACAAACTGACAGCCACTCAAATGATCAGGAACATGCCAATAAGTCTTGTGTGCATTGAGAAACGGCTTATTGAGGGATGTCTTATCTGGATGCGACCATGAGATCGGCCAACGAATCCGGTCAGGATATTGTAGCAAGATGATCATCGGCGATCAGCCCCCGAGTAAGGCTCGTTATAGGTATGGCAAAGAAATGAACGTACACTACCACAGAAACAGACATCCAGGACGGCACGTCATAGACGGTTATGAACTTTTCAATGGAACACCGTCTGCGAAGGCCTGTCGGGAGAATATGTTAAGTTATCACAGTAGGTTCTGATGTCAAAACCAACTATGATAGTCAACCAGACGGTTCTGAACACAAAACTGTCTGTAATAGTCTAGTTATCACAGACAATTTTAAACTAAAACTCGACTGTGATAGATACAATCGGTTTTCAACTGGGAACTGTCACGCCCCGAAACTGGGACTACGACTACTCCTGTAGAGACCTAGCTCGCTGCAGCTAGTCCCATATATGCATAGCATACACATACCCTTGACGTCCCAGGATAAGTCAAGCACAGGAGTATATCACATTGCAACAGAGTAACTTACAAAATAGTTAAGCAGTGTGGCCTGCTGGCCTTGATATTACATAAGAAGATTACAATGCCTTCACGGCATTCATGGTTTAGCAAGATAACATCTACACAGCAGAAGGTAGGTGACCCACCCACAAAGAGAAGTGGACGGCAGAACAACACACATCAGGGAAATGACGGGACTGACGCTCCTCCTTCTGGATCCACGAAGTACTCCATGCCCTCATCTTGGTCGTAGAGCGCTCCATCTACTGATTTGAATGTTGCAAGGGTGAGCACTTACGTACTCAGCAAGTCATAGGTAAGAGTAGATACATATAGTAGTGATGATATGAACCTAGACTAGTCAAGAATTATGGATGTTTGAAAAATAACCTTTTCCTTTCTCATCTCATCTTATGGCAGCACTTTTCATAATATAACATCATCATTCATGTTCACTAGATTATAGCACTACCGCGACACGTCGACACACGACAGCCCACGGCAGCACTCCTTATCTTGACAACACATGTCATTTGGGTAATCTTGATTAAAACATATTTTACTTAGAAAATAATACTTGTGTCACACCCCGTGGATTTAATCCACCGCAGCAGACTCCTATAAAACCCGGGAGCTCGGAGTATTCGAATACGTTTTTAACTCTGCAGAGAGGCACCAATTTACCCGCAAGATATTCCACTTTCAAGCCCATCCTATCAAAATGATTAGACCCCTCCTCACAACCATGTGTGAGTGGCAAGGTGGAGATAACAAGAACTTTTGTTATGTCTCACTCACAATTCACCCCCGACCCTGTGGATCTCTCGCGAAACACAGTTGTGGCGGGCTATAGCCCCACCCTTACTCATTTCCCCATTGCTGGGTCTAATGTCAGATCACCTTCAGTGATAGTGGGAGTCAGCCTCCATATCAATCATCACAACACATCTCATGCAGGGGTTTCATGTGCGATCCACATAAGTACTTGTTCAGGCCTGTCCCATACCAGGCTTGCGGTTAGCACGTTGTTCATGCCACTAGACGCACAACACAAGGTTCTAGTCCTTATATGCCGGTGACCAGACCATCCACAACCCTGCACCTTCAGTGCCTGCATTCCTTTGCAGTCTAGCACCTCCAGTGCTACAGCCATCCATACCATTTTCTGGTCACGGCTAGGGGTTTTATTTCATGAATATAAGTATATAGATACATATAATAGTTCATGGCTCAAAACTTGTTTATTTCACATTTCACAGATAACCAGTCTAGTACTGCCAATTCATAAATCAACCATTCTCAATCTTTCGCATGCAATATTGCCTATATTCAAGGTTATGTTTTAGCAACATTTAAAATATAGGTTCAAGATGACCAAGGATATGACTTGCCTTCCGCGTCGTAAGAAACAGCAGTTGATGACGGGTCAACAGCGAAGTCCTCAAATTCAGCTTCTGAATCTGCTCGACGACAAACCAAACAATACACACAAATATTACTTATATATTAGAATGGTTTAGGATCTATATGCAGATATGCTTAACAAGGATAACTGAACGATACTGGAGATAATTGAGATTGTAAGCTGAACTGAGTTGAGATCTAGGGTTCCAAGGAATTGGCTAAGGATGGTGTTAGATGCTCTTAGGATCTCAAGGTTACAATAAGAACATCAGTTTTGTGGCTGGTTTGATCAAGAACAGCGAATGTCAGCAGATTGACATTCGGATCAAAAATCTGACATAACTTCAAGGAAAACTAGAGAGCTTATCTCAAGTTATGATAGTAGAAGAAAGTGTAGATCATAACTCTACAAATTCAGTGGGCAAAGTGGCTTTCAAAATGCACAATCAGAAGTGGGTAAACAAGGCCAATGCCATTGGCTGGCATGCACTAGAATAGTGTCAAAAACTAGGGTTTAGCGGCAAATATAATTCAAGGGCTCAAATCAAGTTGTGATAGAAGAAGAAAATGTTGATCACAACCTCAGGAGTCTAAGGGACAAAGTTATGCCCAAAATGCACATCTGGAAGGGAGTCAAAAGGGCTAATGCCACTGACTGACATAGTCTAGCATTGATCTTGACATGGCCAGAAACTAGGGCTTGGCATAACTTTTGATCTAGAGCTCCAAATGATGCACCACTTTGTCTGAGAGGTAGGCATTGATAACAGGAACAAATCATTCAACAGGATCTAGGGCAGAAGATGGCCAGAAGGTGATGAAATTCAAAGGAGAAGTGTGGTGGCGACACGGCACAGTGAAGCCACTGGACAACAATCTTGGCATGGCTGTAACTTGAAATCTGGGCAGTTTCAGAGATCGAGCTAGAAGACAAAAATGTTCATGAGGTTGAAGCACACCTGAATGGCAAGGTAGATGAAGCTGAAACGGCCAGGAATAGGTTTTCCGGTGATTGACGCCGAAGAAGAAACACTGCCATTTGGGGGTTTTCGATTTAGGCCGAATGAACTCAATTCCAAGCTTGGAGAGTGAAAGAGAGGTAAGAAGAAGTTACCTGAATGGTCAATTTGGCCAGAGGATGGCCGGAGAAGCCTGGCGGCGATCGCCGGTTTCTGGAGAAGTTCAAAATTGGGGAAAGCTTCGATTGAAGCTCAATCTGGAGATCTTGATGCACAGGCTTGCTGGAAACAGCTCACTGATCAACTTCTTCCACAGGATCAAAAGCTAATTCGAGGTAATTTGGCCTGCATTGCCGGAACAGGGCATTCTTCGAGTTTCAGCAAATTCCGGTGATCGCCGGCGATAGGAGGCAAGGAAATCCAATTAAGTGATACAGCACGATGAGAGAGATAAGGGGAACTCACTGGTGTTGTTAATTTGGCAGGAGATGCTACGGTTGAGGCTGCCACCGTGAAGCTTCTTGATGGACTCGCCGGAGAAGACGACGACAGCGAGAGAATTTGCAAAATTGGCTAAGTCCTGATGAAGAGGAGATGATACAAGGCACTGGTGGTTTAAATAGAGCAGTGGGCGAAGCTTGCAAGGATTTACAGCATTGAATTTGTGTCAGATGACAAGATTTGCTGGGCGCAGAAGCAGCAACGGCGAGCGGCGACGCGACTGTGCACTGGTGAGGTGACTGCTGATCAAACCATTGCTTCATCGGGACGCAATGCTGTTGGGCGGTGCAAGGCAGTGGCGACAAGGGCTGGCAAAGCACAGCGACGTGGCAAGAAAATGCTGACAACGGTCGCGCACGGGAGCAAGCTGTTCAACGGCGTTGCCACGGCGATGGCTGGGGCGTGGACGCGTGTGCAGATGCAGATTCAAGTGAGCACGAGCTCAGGCGAGGCGAGGCATGGCCGGCGGCGAGCGAGCACGGCGCAGGAATCACAGCGAGGCTTCTGGTCGTGTACAGCAGCTGCTGTCCTGGTCGAATTTGGGCTTGATTGCAATTTCAAATTCTTGATTTGGACTGAACTGTAAATATGGAGATTTGGAAGGTTTGATCTGGAATTGATTCTGCTGTTTTGGTATACTTAATTCCATAGATGATTTGGCACAGCTAGAAGATAAAGTTTGAGACATTTGGATGACTTTTGATATGAACTGAAAACAGAGTAGATTAGGGTAAAATAAGTCTGAAACTTATTGATCTCGAATTCTGGGATTTAGGGTTTGATTTTGAGATATTCATAAAAGAGGAATTTGTGTTGAAAAGCATTTTGGAGATGTTTCCTGAATTAGATTTGAATTTGCAGATGATTTGCAACATTTTGCCTTTTCTGGCTTTTAGAAAATCTGGAAAAAGGACTGATCTGCGAAAAAGGTTCAGATGGTGAAATCTGGCTGCTAACTTTTTGGATTAAGGTATTGGCATACCCTTGATCATAATCCAAGAATAATCTGGTCTGAACTTGGCTAAGATTTTGATTAAATCTGAAATTCTGAAATTTAGGGTAAAAGGTAATAACAGATATTCTGTTTTCGAAAACAGAAAGGAGTTGATAATTCTGGAAGTTAGAGATAGAATTGGGTCTGGGTTCTGAAGGCTTTTAGGTTTAGGATAACTGATAGATCAAATCTGGAAAGTCAGATCTTGACTTGGGGTCACAGGATAGATTTGAAGAAATTAGGGCTAGAACAGAATAAAGCTGAGGCTGATTTGGCTGATCTAGAAGAGACATATGCATGCATGATTTTTAAGAAAGAACTTTTCACTCCAAAACTCAGGATGTTACAGGAACCGTCTGTGATAACTAGAATATCACAGACGGTTCCGTTGTCAAAACTGACTGTGATAAATACAATCAGTTCTGAACTCAGAACCGACTGTGATAGTGTAGTATTAGAGATGGTACTAATATCAGAACCAACTGTTGTAAACAGTGCCGGTGCTTCGAATTCTCAACTGTGTTCATTTCGGTCTCTGATCTTCGCGTGGCGCCTAGGAGAACACGAAGCGTCGCCTTGGAAATTCTATAAATAGCTTGACAGTAAAATAATTGCAATTTACTTTACAAGTTTTTATAATTCTCAAACTGTTTGACTCCTTAGCTTCTCTATGCCAATGGCATCCTCAATGGCATCGTCAGCCTCGCCCTCCCCGATAAGAACTCTCAATCTTTTGGACTTACCCCTATATTATTAATCCCTGTTCAGTACATTCTTGACCTGTTGATTTGCACAGGGAAGGGGAGCCATGGAAGACTCGGGCAAGGTGAAAGCCAAGCTGAGGGCCCTCCAGGAGGAGCACAAGCTCCTTACGGAGAAGCACACTCAGCTACGGCTTGACCTGGACGATCTCTTCCAGCGCATTCAGCGCATGAAGACGGATGGTGACAATGTTAGGGTGAGGACGAGGCGTCTTCGCGAGGAGAAGCAAGCTGCGGATATGACCATCGCTAGCTGCGGTTTGACTATGAAGGATACCATCGCGAAGCTGAGGGAGGTCGTAGGCCTTCTCGACGCCATAGTGTTTGATCCTAAGAAGGACAACTTGTCGCTGGAGGAGTCCTGCGTCCTGGTTGCAAGTCAAACTGACTTTATTCTAGATGCAGTCAAGGCTAAGACCACTCCTTGACCTAGCATTTTGTATTTTTACTTTTTTTTGTAAGTGATGAAAAAAATTAATGAAAAATTTGTTCTTATGTCAATGTTCCAATTTTCCAGCACGTTCTTGGACTGCATGCTATCTTCCCTCTTTCTTTATCTTTCTTTAGCTTTTGGCCAACATTCGACCATACAAAGGTATGTGCACTGTGTGCGATCAAGGAATGACTATCGCGATCATATACATAGAAGCGGCAATCTTTGGCGCGTGAGGTGTCGCGCCCCGAGACTGGGACAACGACTACTCCTGTAGAGACCTAGCTCGCTGCAGCTAGTCCCAAACCACAAACCTTTGACTTCCCAGGATGAGTCAAACACAGGAGTATATTACATTGCAACAGAGTACTCACAAAATATTAAGCAGTGTGGCCTGCTGGCCTTAATATTACATAAAGAGGATTACAATGCCTACAAGGCATTCAGGGTTTAACAAAATATTTAACTACGCAGCAGAAGATAGGTGACCCTCCCACAAAAGAAGTTGACGGCAGAACAACACACTTCAGGGTTCTGGCGGAACTGATTCTCCTCCTTCTGGATCCACGTAGTACTCCGTGCCATCATCTTAATCAAAGTAGGCTCCATCTATTGAGTTGAATGTTGCAAGGGTGAGCACTTACGTACTCAGCAAGTCATAGGTAAGAGTAGATACATATAGTAGTGATGATATGAACCTAGACTAGTCAAGAATTATGGATATTTGTAAAATAATCTTTTCCTTTCTCAACTCATATTATGGCAGCACCTTTTATAATATAACAACATCAATCATGTTCACTAGATTATAGCACTACCGCGACACGTTGACACACAACAGCCCACGGCAGCACTCCTTATCATGACAACACATGTCATTTGGGTAATCTTGATTTAATCATATTTTATTTAGAAAATAGTACTTGTGTCACACCCCGTGGATTTAATCCACCGCAGCAGACTCCTGTAAACCCGGGAGCTCGGAGTATTTGAATACGTTTTAACTCTGCAGAGAGGTACCAATTTACCCGCAAGATATTCCACTTTCAAACCTTTCCTATCATAACAAAATGATTGGACCCCTGACTCACTTCATACTGTGAGCGGCAAGGTGGAAATAACAAGAACTTTTGTTATGTTTTACTCACAATTCACCCCCGACCCTGTGGCTCTCAGCGAGGCACAGTTGTGGCAGGTTGTATCCAAACCTCCACCCCTTTGCTTATTCCCATTACTGGGTCAGCGTGCTTGATCACCTTCAGTGATATGTGTGGGAGCCGCGCTCCGTGTTTATCGTGCATCACTACACATCTCATGCAGGGGTTTCATGTGCGATCCACATAATTACTTGTTCAGGCCTGTCCCATACCAGGCTTGCGGTTAGCACGTTGTTCATGCCACTAGACGCACAACACAAGGTTCTAGTCCTTATATGCCAATGACCAGACCATCCACAACCCTGCACCTTCAGTGCCTGCATTCCTTTGCAGTCTAGCACCTCCAGTGCTACAGCCATCCACACCATTTTTCTAGTCACGGCTAGGGGTTTTATTTCATGAATATAAGTATATAAATACATATAATAGTTCATGGTTCAAAACTTGTTTATTTCACATTTCACAGATAACCAGTCTAGTACTGACAATTCATAAATCAACCATTCTCAATCTTTCACATGCAATATTGCCTATATTCAAGGTTATATTATAGCAACATTTAAAATATAGGTTCAAGATGACCAAGGATATGACTTGCCTTCCGCGTCGTAAGATACAGCAGTTGACGTCGGATCCGCAGTGAAGTCCTCGAACTCGGGCTCTTGATCTGCTCTCCAAACAAACAACCAATAATCATAATCTTTTCCATACATTATTATACTGTATGCAAAGATGCAAAGATGAAGTCTTGATGATTCTGAAATGATTGGGTTTAGAGGCTGATTAGAGTTAAGGAAACCAATGTTAAAATTAGCTGACAAAGGTTTACAAGGTTCCAAATGTCTCAAAATATCAGAATGATATCAAGGTTGCGACTGTTTCGCTCAAAAACAGCGAACGTCTTTAGGTCGACATTCGGTTCAAAGCATCGGCATAGGGTCGATGAATGATAGAGGGGTTATCTCAACTTGTGGTAGTAGAATAAAATGTAGATCACAACTCTACAAATTTAGTGGACAAAGTGGTTTTCAAATTACACAACCAGAAGTGAGTAAACAAGGTCAATGCCACTGGCTGACAAGCTCTGGCATAGAGCTGACAATGCCAAAAACTAGGGCTTAGCATAACTTTTGATCTGGAGCTCCAAATGATGCACCACTTTGTCTGGGAGGTAGGCATTGATAACAGGAACAATTAAGTTAACAGGATCTAGGGCAAGAAATGGCTGGAAAGCAAGAAATTTGATGATGAACAGAGATGAACTGGCTGCACTGGAGCAGTTCTGGACACAAACTTGGCATGACTATATCTTCCAATCTAGGCCGATCTAGGTGTCGGGCTAGAAGACAAAAATACTCAGGAGGCTAAGGCACATCTAAATGACAAGGTTTCGAGGGCTGAAATGGCTGGAACAAGCTTTTCCGGTGATCGGCGCCGGAGAAGAAACTCTGGATTTGGGCATTTTTGCTATAGGCAACAAGAACTTAATTCCTTGCTTGGAGAGCATCTAGGAGGTATAGGGAAGCTTCTGGTACAATTGTATTGGCCGGAGGATCACTGGAGAAGCCTGGCGACGATCGCCGGTTTTCTGGTGAAGCTCGGTTTAGGGAAAAGGTTCGATTCTTGCTAAATTTTGAAATCCAACTTCACAGGCTTGCTTGATTTGGCTCACTAATCAATTTGCTTCACAGGTTCGAGGGCTAATTCAAATTGATTTGGCCTGCATTGCCGGAACAGGGCAATCTTCGATTTTCAGCCATTTCCGGTGATCGCCGGCGTTAGGGGTCACCGGGGAGCAATTAGATAGTACAGTACAATCAGGAGGATGAGAGGTACTCACTGCTAGCTTCAATTTGGCAGGAGATGCAGTGAAGTGAGTTGGCACCGTGAGCCTCCTCGACGGCTCGCTGGAGAAGAAAACGAAAACAGCAAATTCTGGAACTTGGCTGGTTTCTGGTGAAGTATGGAGAAGCTGCTGCACACAGTAGGGTTTAAATAGGCCAGGTGAAGATGACGAAGGGGAACAACGAAGTGATTGGCTGCTGTGATGAGATCGGTTGCGTGCTGGAGCAGTAGCGGCGAAGAAACAGCAAAAGCGGTGATGCGACGGCGACAAGCTTTCAACTGATCACAATGTCGCCTCATCGGGACCTGGCAAGGCTTGTAGCAAGCGGTGGCGACAAGTACTGGCGCGGCGAGGCTACGTGGCGATGGATTGCTGACAAAGTTGCTGCTGATCGCGCGCGGGAGCAACGCTGGTTGTCGACGTAGCAACGACGCTGCCATGGTGACGGCTGAGGCGAGGACACGTGCGTACTGGCATGCACGGTCACAAGTGCGGCGAAGCTTGGCCGGCGGCGAGCGTGCACGGCGCAAGGAAACACGGCGAGCCCTGGTCGTGTACAGCAAACGGCCTGGTCGAATGCTACTGTTGTCCTGGTCGAAAATGGACTGAACTGCAATATTCGATTTCTTGTTTTGGACTGAAATGCAAATCTGGAATTCTGGGAGGTTTAAACTGAAATTGATTTCACTAATCTGGTAGATTATATTCAACAGGATATTTGGCAAAGGTAAATGATAAAATTTGATACATTTGAATAGTTTTCGATACAAACTGAAAATAGGGTAATTTTGGGTAAAATAAGGTTTAAGTTTTGCCGATTTCGAATTCTGGCATTTAGGGTTCGATTTTGATATCTGCACAGAAGAGAAACTTGTGGCAAATAGCATTTTGAGAAGATTTGCTGAAGAAATTCTGAATTTGAAGTTAATCTGGAGATTTTAGCCTTTTTGGGTTTTCAGATATCAGATAAGGACTAATTTGTGATAACTCTTGGACTGATTTGTGAAAAGAGTCTAGATAGCAGAATCTGGCTGTCAACTTTTTATATTAAGGTATTGACATACCCATGATCATATTCCAGGAATAATCTGGTCTGAACTTGGTCAAGATTTTGATTAAATCTGTATTTCTGAAACTTAGGGTATTTGGGTAATATAAGGTATTTCTGTTTTCGAAAACAGAAGAAGTTGATAATTCTGGGAGTTAGAGATAGCATTGGATCTAGGTTCTGAAGACTTTTAGATTCAGAGTAACTGATAGATCACATCTGAACAATCTGGTCTTGATTTGAGGTCACAGGATAGATTTTGGAGATTTTAGGGCTTAGGATAGATACTGATCTGGCTATTACTACTGATACATGCATGCATGCTATTGAAGAAAAAGGAAATTTTCACCCCTAACTCAGGGTGTTACATGAGGGTAGTCCTTCGGAGCCCTGCAAATAATATAGAAACAATATAGAAGTCGCAGGTCCCATGCAAATAATATAGAAAGAATATAGAAGTAGCAGGTCCCATGCAAATAATATAGAAAGAATATAGAAGTTGGGCTTATTTGGCCGGATGGCATTGTGGCATGCCAAATGTGAGTGTGGTGCAACATATTTTTTATGGCGAACAAAAAAAATTTAGAAACAATATAGAAGTTGGGCCTATTTGGTTGGATAGTCCCAAAAGTGTCAGACGCTTCGAGTTCTCAACGTGCTTTGAATATCACAGGCAGTTCTGAGTTATAAAAACGTCTGTGATAGTCACAATACAGATGGTTTTTATGTAAGGACCGACTGTGATAGTCCCAACAGTGACCGACGCTTCGAATTCTCAACATTCTTTCAATATCGCAGACGGTTTTTAACTCAAAACTGTCTGTGATAGTCACATTACAGACGGTTTTTATGTAAGGACCGACTTTGATGTCCCAACAGTGATTGACACTTCAAATTCTCAATGGTGTGTTGTGTCATTTCGGGTTCTGATGTTCACACGGCGCACTAGCCTGGGAACATGAAGAGTCACCTTGGAAATTCTATAAATAGCTTTTTTTTTTATTAATGATGAAAAAATTAATTAAAAATTTGTGCTTATGTCAATTTTCCAATTTTCCAGCATGTTCTTGGAATATCACAGACGGTTCTGATTTAGAAATCATCTGTGATAGTTATATCACAGACGGTTTTGAGGTAAAAACCATCTGTTATATCACCGTTTGAAGTCAGACGGTTCTGATTTAAGACGGTTTTGAGGTAAAAATCATCTGTTATATCACCATTTGAAGTCAGATGATTCTGATTTAAAAATCGTCTGTGATAGTTCTGTCACAGATGGTTTTCACCACAAAACCGTCTGTAATAGTGTTGTATTACACAGGGTTCTGATATGATAACTGTCTGTGATATTTTTGCAATAGTTCTACACAAATACGCCAATTCACATATTGAAGTATATGTCTGAAACAACAATACAAATACACAAATATACACCAATACAAATATACAAATACACCAATTCACACATTCAATTACATGTTCCAAATAGCAATACAAATACACAAATATACACCAATACAAATACACCAATTCACACATTCGTTGTATATTTCAAAAGTCACATCTGAAAGAGAACCTTTGCAATCAAACAACAAATGTAACTACCGACTACAAGTTAGACCTGATACATCACAAATCCATTCATCTGAAACAGCTAATGTATGAACCACGTTTGACTTAACCATAGGAGTTCAGTTCAGAGACGCCCGAGGAGCTGGAATTGGCGTTGAGTTACATTTGTCCTGGTGATCTGTTCTGGCTCAAACTCAACTCATCAATGCAAATCAACTCAACTCAGTTGAGTTGAGTTGAGTTGAGTTGAGTTGAGTTGAGTTGGAGCCTGAGGAAATCACTAATACAAATGTAAGATGCTTTCTATAGGTCCTGATTTGAGAAACACGCCGGGCTTGAGGATCTCCTCGACCGAGCCAACTAAGATCTCGCTGTTAACTAACTTCCAGCTCTCGATAGTGATCTTCACCCTTTCTTTTGCCAACAAGCCAATGTACGCAGCGTACTGTGATGAAGAACCGTGAACTACGTTGCCCCTCGTGAACATCGTTCAAGGACCTGCACAGAATCATGTTGAAAAGAAGACATATAAAAATGGAAGATACATGAATCGTAGGATAATTGCCATCATAGGATTAGGATAATCTAACCATGCCGAAATTTTACTTGCCTTACTTGCAATGCCGAAATCTAGCCGAGGGAGTTGAAGCTACGATCGATTTTGGACTTGATTCACCAGAGAAAATAGTGGCCGTCGATGGAGGTGCGGCGGCCATCAATGGAGGTTACGGGTTAAGGCTTGTTGTGCCCAAGGAGAAAAAGAAGTGGAACGGTTCGACTAGAAGCAAAACTTCATGGAGGGAACAAGTATTTGTAGAAGTCGAACGGTTCGACTTCAAGCAAAATTTCAGGCATATTACAGACGGTTCGGACATCAAAACCGTCTGTAATAGTAAACCAGACGGTTTTGATCTCCCAACCGTCTGTGATAGTCCCAACAGTGTCCGACGCTTCGAATTCTCAACATGCAATTGTGGATAACCGCACATAATAACTGCGCAGATGAAGAGACTTAATTATTTACTTCAAATTTAATTTGCATCGAATTATGTAATCTGACGGTTCAACTTCTTAAGTGGGCACTGTTCCGCCGTGTGGCAGTTTATCTCCCGAGAAATAATCATGAATTTATTGACCTTGAAAACTAGTAGTGCGCTTTTTAAAACTCGAGGCACCCACGCATATGAACCGTCACCTTCTGGTTCTATAAATAGCAAGGCTCTTCAATCCTTAAGACTTACAAATTCTTGGCTAAGTCTTTTAGGAATTCTGCTCCTAAATCCCTGTCTTTATTCCCTCCTCAACTCCCCACCTTGATGGCGAGCCGACATTCCAATGAGGTTATTGAAATTGAGCGTGATGAGGAAGAGATAAGGAATGAACTCGATCAGGATCTTCAGAAAGTAAGTCCTCTCTGAAACTCTAATGCAGACCTTTCTTTTATGACTTGATTACCTCCAAACAAATGCATTTCGAAATCCATAGGTGCCTGAGAAAATGCTCCCTCCAAAGAAGAGACTAAGAAATGATGAAAGATCCTCCAGTGGAGCTGCAGTGAAGACTCTAGAGGGTGCTGAGGCCTGTATTACCACATTGCCCCTTGCAACCCCTCCAATTGCATCGACTCCACCTTTGGAGATCCACAGCAATCCTTCCAATATCCCCTCTTCAACACCTTTGGATCATCAGCTTTTCTTGGATGATCAACTTTCTGGGGTAAGTCGCACACTTCCACGTCCAAATCCACTCCGAAGCTTGACAATCATCTTCACCCTCTCTGCTGGTCGTTATGTCTTCAAAACTAACCCATGCATGTGTAGGAGGAGAAAGCTGCCTTGTGCAGAACTCTCCAAGAAGAAAAAGAGGCACTGGAGAAGCGTTCTGAGGAGATGTCTTCTGCCATTCTGCACTTGGCAGAGTGCTGTGAGGGTTCTCACGAAGAAGTGCGCAGGTTTTCGTCAGAGAGAGATTACGCTCGACAGCAGCGAGAACTCTCCGATACAATAAGGAACAGCTGCACTCATTTGCTGAGAGATGATGTACATAGGCTTAGTGCTATTGCTAGTACTCTTGGGGCAGCCAGTGTAGATCCTACTGATGCCAATACGTCCCTAGGAGAACTTTGTAAATTACTTTTGGATCAGGTCGACGCTTTGGTTGCTTGTATCCTTTATGTATGCAAAGATTGTAAGAAATAAGAAATTTTTTTCCTTATATATCTGGCTTTTCGAATGATTATGTATAACTGATAATCACCAAATGATATTCTCTGTGTGAAAATGTTAACAAGAAAATACTTTTGCGATCAAGACGGTTTTTAACTCAAAACCGTCTCTGATAGTAACATTACAGACAGTTTTAATGTTAGGATCGACTGTAATAGTCTCAATGTTCTTTGAACATCCACAGACATATATATACACCATAGCACCATAATATATCATTTTTTAAATACTAACATTGAAAATAAGTTAAAACCACATATGAAAAACATTTTATTCAATAATTTGGTCACATTTCTAATATTATTGCTACCCGTCCGATTGGTATTGGTGGCTCTTACATGCAGATTCATCATCATATACTAATTCACCAGAGAAACTAGTGGCCGTCGATGGAGTTGCGGCGGCCGTCGATGGAGTTGCGGGTTAGGGCTTGTCGTGCCCAAGAAGAAAAATAAGTGGAACAATTCAACTAGTCGAACGGTTCGACTGGAGACAATCCAGGATATTATAGACGGTTCGGACCTTATCACCGTCTGTGATAGTAGAGCAGACTGTTGATTTTATAATTATCACAGACAGTTATAAAGTAAACACCGACTGTGATAGTAAAGCAGACGGTTTTGAGCTCGGAACCGTCTGTGATATTCTAATTATGACCGACGGTTCAGAAGTCAAAACCGTCTGTGATATTTCTGTCATAGTTCTACACAAATGCACCGATATTACCGACGGTTTAAAGTGAAACCCGTCTGTCGACGATTCGGACTCAGGGTCCTCAGCCGAACTTATGCAGAATTTGTAATTGTGAGACCTTTCAAGATGACCCTCCGGGAAGGTATGCCGAACAATGGTGAACAAGAGCACAGAGAAATTTATACAGGTTCGGGCCCTCGATGGTGGGAGTAAAAGCCCTACGTCCTGTTGGGATTTCAGTATATGAGATAAAGCTTTACAAACTAGCAGGGAGAAAACCTCACAGGTGAAAGTTTCCCCTATATGAGTGTACAAAAAGAAGCTATAGGAGACTCGTAGTTGTTGTCTAATCTAAGCCGTAGACTTGGCTGTTTGAGTGATCGAGATATCTTATATCTTGATTATCTTTTGAGTCTGGTTCTTCCGAAAAATGTCTTTGATCCCCCGTTTGATGTACTTCGCCACCTTTTTATATTGGTCGAAAGGGTGCCATATGAAGAAAACTGTATCAAACGGTTGGATGCAGTTGTTGAAGAACCGCTATTAACTTCCACGGAGGTTATTAACACGTGTTAATCGTGAATAACAACATATAATAACCTCTGACGGTTGGTCTTCAACATGGAGGAATCTCCGGGATGCCTGGAATATCCTGGTATGAAGATAACCGAACAAACTCCAAGCACCTTGGTTGAGAATGTTCTGACCGCGGAATATGGGCTGACCGCGCAACATCCCAGATATTCAGTCCAGTCCGCGTATAGCATACGAACTTCTGACCGCACACAGTTGTCGGCCTGATCGCACGAAACCCGCAACCTGATCGCGTAAAGCTTGCGACCTCATGGTGATGCCCCTCAGAAATAGCTTGAGTTCGCATTGAACCAAATACATGTCTGGTTCGAACCTGTCTTGAACCAAAAGTTTATTAGAAGTGACCCGGGTGTCAATCCTCGTCAGCTAGCCCCCAAATTCGAAGAAAACGAAGAGACGTGTTTATTTCGAATTTTAAAACCATGCATTGGATCTTTAACCCGACTCTTCAATTTTTCCACTTAGTGGCGCACTAAGTGAAAACGGTTGGTTTCCGAAGACGGGTTCTGACATTACGTGACGGGCAATGATAGCACCGTAGAATTGTTTTTATCTCGAGGTAAAATTGTAAATGCTTTGACGAAACCCGAGGCGCCTGGAATGCAAACCGTCACCCAGGCGGCTATAAATACCGGGTTCTTGGATTTGTAAAGCTTCACAATTTCCCTCCACGCCTAAAGTCCTTTTCTTGTTATCCTGCCTCCTTCCTTTTCACATACTCCTCCCAATGGCAGATCATGAAATCATCGAGATTGAGAGCGATGAAGGGGAAATTGTCGAACAAAGGCCTCAAGCGATTGAAGTCTTGTCCCCCTTAAGGAAGAAACCCAAGGTTGACGAAGGATCTTCCAGTGGAACAAAGGTGAAGAATGTAGCAAGTTTCTTTCTTCCTTTAGTTCCTTTGACCCTTCCCGTTCATGCCTCTCGGCAAGTTAGGTCTTTATCTTTAGAGAAAGATCCCATCACATTCAATTCTCCCATTCTTTTGGGTGATCAACATCCTGGTCGGCAAGCGGTGACTATCCCTCGATCAAATGATCGCCATATTGGGTTGGCGAAGCAATCTTCTGATGGGAAGGTTGCTCTTCCACCATATGATGATCTTCCTCCCAAGATGGGTGTATCAGCGGGTTATGCACCGGAACAGGTAACAATTCTTCTCCCCTTTTTGCTGATAATTTTAGTTAGTATGACTAACTTTTGCAAAATGCAGGAGGTAGGAGGCTCCAGCTATCAGCCTTCTGCTGCTCCATCTCTTCCTTCCGGACAGACTCTTCTGGAAGAGAAGAATGCCCTGGAGAAGAAGACCGAGGAGATGGCCTCGAAGATTCTGCGTTTAGCAGAATGTCTTGATCGATCCCGAGAAGAGGCGCACCATTTCCGTCGAGAGAGGGACTTCGCTCAGCAACAGCGAGAACTCTCTGACTTGATTAGGGACAATAGTGCGTCTGTTGTTAGGGACGACATAGATAGACTTAGGGTAGTTGCTAGTTCCCTGGGGGTTGCCAGTGTAAATTCTACTGACAACAACATGTCCCTTGGGGACTTTGTAAACTTCTTTCGGAACAGGTCGATGCTTTTATCGACCG
Source organism: Pharus latifolius (assembly GCA_019359835.1). NCBI lineage: Eukaryota > Viridiplantae > Streptophyta > Magnoliopsida > Poales > Poaceae > Pharus > Pharus latifolius. The sequence goes on from CM033327.1 coordinate 31,847,320, forward strand.
TATCCCTTTTGTATGTAAAGAATGTAATAAACAAAGTTTCTTTTATTCATATGAACATTCTTCATACCTTCTGTGTGAAATTATGGCCAAAAGCTTAGTTCGCGACCATTCATACACAGGAAATTTCAGTTCTGCGATTAGAATCGCGCTTTAAAAGATCACCGTGACCTGCCCTGATGCCGCGATCAGACTTAAGGCCGCGGTTAGAACTGAATTGCGACTAGAGTCGAACGTTCGGTTAGACCATTACTTCGATCAGAAACGAAGTTAAATAACATGGTTTTAACCAAACCATAACCCAGTTAGAATATACCTGTACGTCAAAATTTGAGTTACATGATATTTTTTACAAAAATGTCCAAGTAAAAAGAAAGGTAAATACCCCTCAAAAAGCCTTAGCAGACTTCTCGAGTTTTAGCCCTTTCAGCTTCCGAAATAAAGAAGTCTTTTTATTTCAGATCCGATACCCGAAACGCTTTAAAGGGTTTATCAGAGAGTATCCATTAGGGGAAATGAATAAAATATTTAAGAGGACGTTTGAGTGGAACGTTACTCACAGAGGCGTGACTCCTCGAGTCTATAAAAGCAGTAGGTAGCTTCTTGAGGAAGCTATTCAGCCGTAAAAAACCCTTAGAGTTCCCGCCGCACAAAACCCTCATCTTCTTGCCTTCATCTTCCACAAAATCATCGACTTTTTTGACCGATCTTCCTCAAAAAATGGCATCTTGGAGTAGATCCAACCACCATTCTGAGGAGACTCTGGTGGCGTTGGAGAAGGAGGAGATCCTTCCATCGCGGCTGCTGATCAATTGGCGGCCTGCGGAGAAGGACCAAGAAACTCCAACCGTCCGAGAGGGCGAGTTGGTAATCTTCGAGGAGTATCTGCGCTGCGGGTTCCGATTCCCTGAGAGTCGGTTCCTAAAGGACATCCTCGAACATTATGGGTGGGAACTGATCAACCTCCACCCAAATGCGATGCTGATCCTGGCGGTGTTTCAGCATCTTTGCGAGGCCTTCGTCGGAGTATATCCTAGCGTGGACCTCTTCCGACGGTTCTACTTCTCGGCATGGTCGAAGAGCACCAATGCCGCCGGATGCATCTACTTCCGGCTGAGGGACAAGAAGGAATATCCCTCCCCACCTCTGCGGGATTCGGTGCACGGGTGGCACCAGAGGTGGTTTTACTACTCTCCGCCGTCCGAGAGTAGTTTATGGTTTGAGAACTCGCGACCAGAGAAGTCAAGCGAGTTGGATGCTCCCCCGACGCTGGACGTGGAGCACCTGAAGCACGCCGAGGTGATTCTTCACTTGGTGGGTCAAGGATTGACAGCGAGGGATGTCATCCGAGACTTTGTGAAGAACCGAGTGAGCCCCCTGCGCGAAAGGGCTCATCCTGCTTGGGACATCAAGTCCATGGCGGATGGAACCCTGGACTACAATGAAGGTACTCAACCCTTTAGCACTGTGCTTTGTCATTTCTGAAATTTATGTTTTCTGACTTGAATTTGGGAACAGTTCTGTCTTCAGCCGAAATTGAGAGGCGAACTAATTCCCTCCTTAGGGCCTACAATGCCGATGTAGAGGGCCCTAAGGGATCACCTCGCCCGCAGAGTTTGATTCATGCCGGCGATGATCTCAGACAGGAGCGCCGAAAGGTAATTTCCTTGTCCGGCTTCGGTTTTGCAGGTCTTGTGTGTGTCCAGCGCTAATCCATTGTAATGGACTATGAACCACACTAGTACAGAAATGCAGTCTACTAACCCCTATCTTCTATCGGTTATTAGCGAAACAGCACAAAACCGATAGAAAATGTGCCTCGCGGGCAAAAAAGCCCGACGGATGTATTTTCCCTATCGGTTTCTAAGAAACTTACCGATAGAATAAATAGTATGATTTACTCTAGCGGTGATGAACATATTTGCCGTTAGAAGAGATGCATAAGTACTGACGGAAGAATGTTGTGCGCCGATAGGACTGGTCGACTTCAACAACTAGACTTATTCTATCGCTACTGTATGAATATACCGACAGAATATATTAAAAGTTCCTATCGGCAATATGTAGTTCACCGATAGAATAGTTGACCTTCTACAAATATTTTTATTCTATCGGTAATGGATTCTTTTACCGTTAGAATATATAGAAAATTGCTTAGAACTGTTCGTCTTCTAATAGTTTTATTCTATCGGTAATGCATGTTTATACCGGTAGAATATTGCACAAAATATCTTAGAACTGTTGGCCTTCTACACTAGTAATATTCTATCGGTAGTGTACGTACAGACCGATAGAGTATATACAAAAATTCCTATCGGTAATATTTGTTGTGCCGATAGAACCATTCGGCTTCTACAGATGTTTTTATTACTAACGGTATTCTGTTTTCTTACCGATAGAAAATATATAATTGTATAAATACACGGGTATATCTCTTTCATTCTCACAGTTCATCTGGGCTCGTAGTCCTAACCCGTAAGCTCCATGGACGGCCGGCGCACCTCTACAGGGGACCGCTGCACCTCCGCACCTCCATCGACGCCCTCTAGACGTCGGCATCCCAAGGAAGGTACGTAAAATTTCTGCAATATTGTTAGATTATTCTAATCCGATTATGGCAATAATTCTGCTTTTTTTGTATCCTTCATTTTGATGTGTCTTCTTTTCAATATGATTATGATCTGTTCAGGTCCTTGGATGATGCTCGTGAGGGGCAACGTATTTCACGGTTCTTCATCGCAATACGCTGCCTACGTTGGCTTGTTGGCGAAAGAAAAGGTGAAGATCACCGTCGAGAGCTGGAAGGACGTGAAGGGCGAGATCTTGGTTGGCTCGGTCGAGAAGATGCTTAAGCCCGGCGTGTTTCTCAAATCAGGACCTATAGAAAGCATCTTACATGTTTTTGCATGCACCAGCTTGTGGCCAGATGCTTACCTGCTTGGAGAAGAAGAATTGTTGTTATTTGCACAGCCATTCTACACCATCACTACACAGAACAACATCTTGGAAGGTAGGTTCTTTTTGTTAATGGAGTTGAGTTGAGTTGAGTTGAGTTGATCGAGTTTGAGTTCGAGGAAATCACCATTACGTACAAATGTATGTCGACGGCAGTTCCAGCTCCTCGGGCGTCTTCGAACTGAACTCCTATGGTTAAGTCCAATGTGGTTCAGACATTTGCTGTTTTGGATGAATGGATTTGTGATGTATCAGGTCTAACTTGTAGTCGGTAGTTGCATTGTGGCAACCTGCAAAGGTTCCCTTTTATGTAAAATGCATGTATGGGCCACTGGGTCCTCGTCGTGATCTGTTGTTAATTTCAGACGTGGCTTTTGTAATATACATCGAATGTGTGAATTGTTGTATTTGTATATTGTTGTATATTTGTGTATCATGTATTGCTAATTGGGACATGAACTTGAATGTGCAGGGAGCATTTGTGTATTTAATTGTATTGGTAGGTAGGTGTGTATTTGTACTGCTGTTTCAGACATGCACTTCAATTTGTGAACTGGCATGTGTATGTTTGTACCTGAATTTGTATTGGTGAACTGGCATGTGTATGTTTGTACCTGAATTTGTGAACTGGCATGTGTAATTTCTTTGGCAAGATGAAGTCCCAACTACCTACGAAAAGTATTTTTGTGTCTCCTAGTTAATCCACAAATTTGCATTTCTTGAAATATATTGCTTTATCTTCTAGTTAAGATCCGTTTGATGTAAGATCTGTTTGATGTTACATTGATATGATTCCTTGAATGTGAGAAATGGCATGTGCATGTTTGTCCCAGTTTGGTAACAGTACCTCCTCTAACGGTAAGTACACATATTTACCGATAGGAAAACATATATATTTGTTCAGTCATGCATATTCTAACGGTAAATACACATATTTACCGATAGGAAGCACATATATTTGTTCAGTCACGCATATTCTAACGGAAATGCACATATTTACCGATAGAAAAATATATATATTTGTTCAGTCATGCATATTCTAACGGTAAATACACATATTTACCGATAGGAAACACATATATTTGTTTAGTCATGCATATTCTAACGGTAAATGTACATATTTACCGATAGAAAAGTACATATATTTGTTCAGTCATGCATATTCTAACGGTAAATGCACATATTTACCTATAGGAAGCACATATATTTGTTTAGTCATGCATATTCTAACGGTAAATGCACATATTTACCGATAGAAAAATACATATATTTGCTCAGTAATGTATATTCTCTAACGGTATGTGTGTGTTTTTACCGATAGAATATGTGAGCGGCAAATTACCTAAGTTAGTCTGACAGTTATTTCATGTATTTACCGTTAGAAAAATGTCCATTATAAGGAAAACCCCAGTCGACCATTGCTGAGCTGCTCTTTAATTTGTTCTGTTGCACTCTGTGTCCCTCTGTTTGTGACGAAAGTTCCAGCTACACTGCTAGGGTGATCAGCGCAGGCTGGAGGGAAGTTGATTGCGCCCCTCTCTTTAAGGTATGCTTAATCGTCGACACCTATCTCTCTCTCCCTCTAGATCTCCCTTCCTCTCTACTTGCAAGCTAGCTGTATTGTGTAGTTCCAAGTTTGTAGCTCTAAGCTTGGGAGCTTGGTAGCTGGAAATGCGTCATGTTTTAGGAGCTAACTAGCTTGTATTGTGTAGTTAGCTAGGTTAATTAGTGTTAATTTCGTCAGGCTAGGGTTCAACACATGTATCTGTTGTAAGAGGCTGTACATGTACATATACATAACTTAATCGGGCAGGTTTCATGCATGGCTTACTCGTTAAATTTTGTTAATTGTAGATGGACAGGAAATATTGGATGTATGGAATAAAACGTACTACTCTTGAATATTTGGATGGTGTGAATGAGTTTATTAAATTTGCTGAGCAACAAAAGGAGAGGAAGGGAGAGAAAAATATGCTCTGTCCTTGTACAGATTGTATGAACCTGAAGAGGTTTAGCAACTCTGATCAAATTAAGAGTCATTTGATTCGTCGTGGTTTTAACGCGCGATACACCCGTTGGATATGGCATGGCGAAGATCTTGAGGAAACAAGCACCACTACTACCAATCAGCACGACTCGGATGTGGATTGCAATAATATCGATGATCATCCCAATTTTGGTAATGTTAATTCCGATGTGCACGTAGATGATGATGATGACAATCTAGATGAGATGTTACGTGATGTAGAGGAAGATTACAACGAAAATGACTTCTGTGAATTTGAGAAACTGATTGCTGACTCTGAGAAGCCTCTGTTCCCTGGATGTGCAACATTTACAAAACTGTCTTCTGTGCTGAGATTATATAACTTGAAGGCAGGAAACGGTTGGAGTGATAAGAGTTTCACGGCACTATTAGATCTTCTAGCGGACATGCTTCCAGAGGGAAATGAGTTGCCAAGATCTACTTACCAAGCCAAAAAACTGTTGTGTCCGTTGGGAATGGAAATCGAAAGAATACACGCATGCCCAAATGATTGTGTGTTGTACCGTAACGAGTACTCCAGTTTGCATGTTTGTCCAAGATGCGGCGCATCGAGGTATACGCGTAGGGACCGGATTGACAGTGAACGTCACGAGGTAAGGAAAGGGCCCCCGGCAAAAACTGTGTGGTACTTGCCTGTGATACCTAGATTGAAGCGGCTGTTTGCAAATCCGAAAGTCGCGAAGCACTTGCGTTGGCATGCTGAAGCCCGGAAACAAGACGGAAAACTGAGACACCCAGCTGATTCTATTCAATGGAGAAACATCAACAGAACATTTGCTGAGTTCGGCGGCGAACTTAGGAATGTAAGGTTCGGGCTGAGTACAGATGGTATGAACCCACATGGTAATATGAGCAGCCGGCACAGCACTTGGCCGGTTCTTTTATGCATCTACAATCTTCCTCCTTGGTTATGCATGAAGCGCAAGTACATCATGATGGCGTTACTAATCTCAGGACCCAGACAACCCGAAAATGATATTGACGTGTTTCTAGCACCTTTAATCGAGGACTTACAGAAATTGTGGAGCGAGGGTGTGCAGGTGTGGGATGCATACAAGAAAGAGAATTTCATTTTGCGGGCCCTGATATTTTGCACCATAAATGATTTTCCTGCCTACGGCAATTTGTCGGGGTATAGTACGAAAGGAGCCAAGGCTTGCCCTATTTGCCTAGATGAAACTGAGAGCATCTGGCTGCGAAACTGCCGGAAAACAGTGTACATGGGTCACCGCAGGTTTCTTCCGGTGCATCACACGTACCGTAAGAAGAGGAAATCATTTAACGGGAAGCCTGAGAAGGGATCAGCTCCAGTGTTTCTGACCGGTAAGGAGATTTACTCACGCGTGAACGACATCAAAGTTGAGTTCGGTAAGCATTCTAAACCTCGAGAAAAAAATGTTTGGAAGAAGAGATCGATTCTCTGGGATCTACCGTACTGGGAGCACTTACAAGTTCGACATTGCATTGACGTCATGCATGTAGAGAAAAATGTCTGTGACAGTTTGATTGGTTTGTTGTTGAACATTTCGGGAAAGACAAAGGATGGTGTGAAAGCTCGTCGTGACATGGTGGAAATGGGGATAAGGACTGAGCTTGCACCTTTAGAGAATGGAAAGCGTACATACCTCCCCCCGGCCTGCTACACGTTGTCCAAGAGCGAAAAAACAGAACTCTGTCGGTGCCTGCACGGTGTTAAAGTTCCATGTGGGTACTCCGCGAACTTGAAAAAACTTGTGTCTATGAAGGACCTAAGACTGGTTGGCATGAAGTCCCACGACTGTCATGTCTTGATGTCACAGATGCTTCCCATTGCTATCAGAGGCATTCTCCCAGTTAAAGTCAGAGAGACAATCACAAACCTATGTTATTTCTTCAACGCAATATCTTCCAAGGTAAGTACGTGCACTCGTACTATAAGTTCACTACCTCCATTTGTGGAGCTTAATGAGAAGATTTTTCTGATATGAATATTTGGCGCAACTGTGTCCTCGTAGGTAATTGATCCCGATGGACTGGACGCTTTGCAACGCGACGTGGTTACAACTCTTTGTCAGCTCGAGATGTATTTCCCTCCATCCTTTTTTGATGTTATGGTCCATCTGATTGTTCACCTTATCAGAGAAATTAAGTTTTGTGGACCTGTGTGCCTGCGCTACATGTATCCATTTGAGAGATTTATGGGTGTATTGAAGGGATACGTAAGGACTCGTCGTCGACCCGAGGGGAGTATCATGGAAGGTTATGCCGCCGAGGAGGTGATTGAATTTTGCACAGATTATATGGCCGGGGTTGACCCAATTGGTGTTCCTAGGTCCCGACACGAGGGTAGGCTTGAGGGAATTGGAACGATTGGATTCAAAGCTATCGTCCCCGCTCGTGATGTGTACGCAAAATCACATTTTTGGGTCTTACAACACATGACGGAGGTCGAGCCATACATACACGAGCACAAGGTAATGTTACGGTCACAGAATCCTTCGAAGTCAGACGTTTGGGTAAGCAGAGAACATAACAGGAAATTTGCTGAGTGGATCCAAGAAAGAGTCACGCGAGCTGCCGAGGGCTCCGTAAGTGAAACTGTGACATGGTTGGCTAGAGGCCCAAGATTCACTGTAGGGACTTGGCAGGGGTACGACATCAATGGGTATTCATTTTACACAAGAGCTCAAGACGCCAAGAGTAGCACGCAATGTAGCGGAGTGACACTGTTTGCTATTTCCGAGGATGCCAGGTCAGTAAGGGCGCTGAACTCATATTACGGTGTTATTGACGAAATATGGGAGCTCGATTACGGATTACTTAAGATTCCCCTGTTTCGATGCCAATGGGTCGAAATCCCTCGAGGTGTTCAAGTTGACAGTTACGGGTTTACTCTCGTCAATCTTGGTAGAGTCGGACACCAAGACGATCCATTCATACTTGCAAAGCAAGCCACACAGGTATTCTACATCGTTGACCCGGCCAATCCAAACTTGCATGTTGTCCTCCACAACAAGAGACGTATTGTTGGGGTCGAAGATGTTGTCGACGAAGAGGAGTATAACCAATTCGATGAAATACCTCCATTTTTAGAGGACATTCAATCTATCCGTACTGAAGATATCGACGAAACAACGTATCTGCGAGATGACCACGAAGAAGGATTATGGGTTGAGAACCATTGATGATTAATTTCTATTTCAGGGATAAATGCCAAGCAAACAGCCCACAAGTTCTGCAGCAAGGTGAGGAACTTATCATTAATACATCAGGCAGTACATTTTTCTTTAGAATTTAATGATAAGCTAGTTCACAGCATTAATACATCTCAATTTTACTCCACAGCATGAGTTCTAACATGTACAGTACCTTTATCCTGTAAATATTTAATTCTTCCCTTCAAATAGCACTTGCAAAAATCTCATCGCAGCCTCTTCAAAAATCCCTTTTTTCTGACGGTATTTTGTTATTTATACCGATAGAGAAGGACATCTTCTCTCAGGCACTTCAAAACGTTTTCTATCGGTATTGTTCTATTTTACCGTTAGAATAAATTCATTTGTCTCACGGTATTTGTTGTTTGACGGTTTTTTCCTGTTTTTACCGATAGAAGAATACTCTACCGCTTCGAATTCTCAACCGTGTCGCCATGCGTCGCCTTGGAAACTCTATAAGTACCTCGCCATGCGTCGCGGTATTTTGTTGTTTTTCTAATTCTCGAACGGTTGGACTCCTCATCTTCTCTTTCACAATGGCAACCTCCATGGGATCGTCATCCACGGCCTCCCCGGTAAGAACTCTAAATCTCCTCGGTTTACCCCTGTATTGTTAATCCATGTTCAGTTCATTCTTGACCTGTTGATTTGCACAGGGAATGGTAGCCGTGGAAGACACTGCCAAAGTGAAGGCTGACCTGAGGGCCCTCCAGGAGGAGCACAAGCTCCTTACAGACAAGCACACTCAGCTACGGCTTGACCTTGACGATCTCTTCCAGCGCATTAAGCGCATGAAGACGGATGGTGACAATGCTAGGGCGAGGACGAGGCGTCTTCGCGAGGAGAAGAAAGCCGCGGATATGACCATCGCTGGCTGCGGTTTGACTATGAAGGATACCATAGCGAAGCTGACGGAGGTCGCAGGCCTTCTTGACGCGGTAGTAGTTGATCCTAGGGACAACTTGTCGCTAGAGGAGTCCTGCGTCCTGGCTGCAAGTCTAACTGACTCTATTCTACATGCAGCCAGGGCTAAGACCACCCCTTGACCTAGTATTTTGGGTTTTATTTTTTATGTAAGTGATAAAACAACAATGAATGAACAATTTCTTTTTATGTCAATTTTCCAATTTTCCGGCTATCTTCCCTCTTTCTTTAACATTCTGCAGCTTTCAACCACGGTCTGTTTGATGTTAAATTGTGTACCTTTTCATAACTCTGACGGTATTTTGTTGTTTTTACCGATAGAAAAAGGGCACACAAAAATTTTCTGGGGAAAATTGGGCTCACGGGATTTTTTTGTTTATACCGATAGAAAAGGGCACCTTTTCATTACTCTCACGGTATTTTGTTGTTTTTACCGATAGAAAAATGGCACCCAATCTCAAGCACTTTAAAAAAATTTTCTGTGGAAAATTGGTCTCACGGGATTTTATTGTTTATACCGATAGAAAAATGCAATCACTAATTCGAATATTTTTCCGGGAAATTTACTTTTTCTATCGGTATTATTTTGTTGTTTCGATAGAAAATTACATAAGTCTATCGGTATCATTTTGTTATACCGATAGAAAAGTTCCTCCGCTACTTTATTTCTTGTACACGGCCCTTTAGTTTCCCTCCACTCGAACAGTTCCACCTTAGAGCACTGCGTCTCTTCGAGAGCGAAGAAAACCCCAACCTCCGCCGTGAGCACTCACTTCCTCTCTCCCACACGACGATCGCCGGCTGGACACTGGTTCGTCACTGCCACCGGTTCTTATTTTCGTCCTTCGCCCGCCGCTGCTGCGTTCTACACCGCCTCTGCATCACCAGAACTGATCGCCGCCGTAAATACCCTAATTCGTCGTTCTATTTCCAGCATCTTCTTTATTTGATCCTAGTGTTTTGCACGTACTAATTCTTGGAGTTTTGCAATTACACTAGGGTTCCCTATTGTGTTGGCTTATGTACATTCCGCAGGCAATGTTGATTTTAATTAGGGTTTACATAATATGTTCCAGTGCTGTAATGAACCTGTTTTGAGATTTTAACTTCTCTATACTGCTGTATGTGTGATCAATTGTATCCAACTGCCATGTAATGCAGATTATATGTTGGAGGTGTTCTTACACATATTCTATCGGCAGCTCATGTGTTTACCGATAGAAAATTTTCCGCACAAGTAGTAAAACTTAATTTGGATCTGGAAGGACATGAGCCATGCAATGTACTAGTTTGGTTGGGAATTTTTACTCACTTCGTATGAATATATGGCAATGTGGATGGGTCTTCGATGTATATGTTTCAAATGCTTATATACATGACTTTTCCCAACCTAATAGCTGTGAAGTCCTGATGACTCACATACAGGCTAGGCTAAAGATTATGCACAGTAGCACTTAGATGCTTGTGTGCATATTTACGTGTGAAATAATAATGCTGGCCCATGAATATTAGTGTAGCAAATCATCGAGAATGTTATGTGATGACAGTGAATGGTGGCTTGTCAACAAAATTCCATATGTAGATCTAGAGAACATTGTTATGTTCTATCGGTATCTCACGTGTTTGCCGATAGAAAAATTGTCTTGTGTGGAGGTAATTGTTATGGTCTATCGGCAGCTCATGTGTTTACCGATAGAAAATATTTCTGAAGAGTTCAGTAAGTAATTTATGCATGTCTTTCTTTTTGTATTATTTTCCCTTTTGCCGCCCTAGTTAGTCTCCAGTCCTGGGCTGAGTTATGGAAGTCCAAGGCGAATTAATTGCCATATATATGGTTTGTTGAAGGTTTTGTAGGGGAAGACATGTCGTCGTCTTCATCGGATGGTACTAGTGGTTCGACTAGGGCCAACCCCATCGTAACTACTGAAGATGGGGCTGTTACATCCCAGCGCAAGAGGGTGGGGCGAGGCGCGACGACGTTGGGGCGTTTGGCCAAACGCACTGATCTTTCTTGTGAGTTCAACCAATTTGGGAGGCCGATTGGAAAGAATGCTGGGAGGTACGCGGCCTACGTTGGGCTGTTGGCGAAAGAAAGGGTGAAGATCACCGTCCAGAGCTGGAAGGACGTGACGGCGGACGAGAGGGATAGGTTGTGGGCGGAAGTGAAGGTTAAATGAACTGAAATCGCTGAACTCTTTCGTAATCACGTTCTCTTGGCTTATACTAAAGTTTAACTAACTCGTGATTAATTGTATGCATTTTTCGGAAACAGGCTAAGTGGAACATCCCCGACGATACACCTAGGACTGCCTGCTTGAAGGACATGAACGGAACATGGAAAACCTTTAAGAGCTGGCTCGTCAGTAACTTCCTAGCTGCGGGGAAATCTCCTTGCGAGAAGTACCCCTTCATATCGGAGGAGGTATGGGAGGAATTCACCAAGCAGAAGGGGACTGAGGAGTTCAAGGCCCTTAGCGAGAAGAATAGGGCGATCCAGAAGAGGAACGACCACCTGCATCAGCTCGGATCCCGGGGCTATGCGGGGAAGGAGGAACAGTGGAAGAAGGAAGACGAACAAAATCCTGTCATGGACACCCCTGAGTTGCCGCTCTCCGAGATCAGGGATGAGAGGTGCAAGCGATGGTGGAGGGGGAGGGGGTCCGTGTCGTCCACGGGGTCTGTGCAGTTCGCAACCCCTGGGGACGCCGACGTTGTGAGGCGAATGGTAAGTTGGCTAACCTCGTAAACTGTGTGCTCACAAGTGTATATAAGGCAATTTGTCTCACAAGGTACCTTCAAATGTAACAGATCTCTTTTGAGAAGGACGCAGCGGAGGGATTGTTTACCCCGCAGAGGGAGAACGACATCCTCACCCGAGCTCTAGGAAATAAGGAGCATCCCGGGCGGACACGGGCCGTGGGAGCCATTGTGTCGTGGAAGGCCGGTTTCGTAGATCCGGCTCCACCGAGGAAGAAGGCCCGCACCTGGAAGGAAAAGGAAGCTGACCTCTCCGATAAGATACGGGCTGAGGTACGGGAGGAGATACGGGCGGAGATGCGGGCTGAGATACGGGCTGAGGTACAGTCTGAGGTGCAGACCGAGGTCGCACAAATGAGGGAAGAGTTTGCACGGTTGAGAGAAACATTGCTGGCCAAGAGTTTAGATGCGGATCCCCAGGACGACGGTACCCCGCGGGGTCGGATAAGCAGTTGCGCTTCGAAGGTACTCGCGGATCCAGTGGATCTACTTGAGGTACTGCAAGCCTTCATCTGTGCACTTAAGTTGATGCCACTCCCATTCTGTTAGAGTTGTTTCGCTAACCTATTTTAATTGTTACAAATTTGCAGGGGCCGGAGGGCTGCATCCTACAGAATCACGTAGGCGCCGGGCAGGAAGTGGTTGGACACGGCTTCGTATATCCGTCTGGGCCGGATGTCCGGGTCCACTGTGTACCTCTGCGGTTGGGTTTCGCAAAGGTACAGGTGGACATGGCCATGCCGGGCTACAACGATTCTCCGTTGCCAGTCCCAACAGAGGAACTGCAGACACTTGCCGAGGCAGTGGGCTCCTACGTACAGTGGCCCAAGAAGTGTCTTGTAATACAACCGGTAAATCCTACACATTTTAGATTACATCCTACTCAGTACACTCAACTTGCATAATCTAACATACGTGCTCATTAATTGAAGTGGCCTGCCGCGGGGCTACCAGGGGACTGCGCCCCCAGCTCGGGGCATGAGGGCCGATCTCGTGCGAACCTGGACACATCAAAGACGGCCTCGACCCCACCCAGCGCATCCACGTCTCCACCTCGGAAGAAAGCCGCCATCACCTCGCCCTTGCCTTCGAAGGTACGCGCTCAGTCCCCGGCAAAAGGCAAGGGCGGCAAAGGCAAGGGAAAAGGGCGACAGGGACTGCCGCGGACGTTCACGAACGCGCTCCTACTCCTGTCGGAGGCATCTTTGCGGAAATTGGATCGATCAACCAGAGACCTCCACGACTGGTACCTACATCGAGCTCGGCGCAGCCTGAACTTCTTAGTTCCCTACAGGCCTGGGCAGTTCCACCGTGAGCCCGGGACTATATCCGTGGCACACGAGGATCTGTTCGACCTCTACAACTGGCGGGAGCTCGATATGTCCATCATACGGACTGGAGTCCTGTGAGTTTGCTGATGCTATGTATTGCTGTTTTCTAACTCTGTTTGCTAACTCTGCATTAATGTTGCAGTTCATTTGAATACTGAGTAACTTTCTGTGAAATTAATATTAATCTCGTCCTTCGCATGCAGGTGCATGTACAGGCTAGCATCGGAGGCTGCGTGTGACAAGGTGGGTTTCCTCGACCCAGAGAAAATAAGCCTCACGATGCTAGAGCAGGACGCCGCGCACGCTGAGCAGTACATATCCAGCGCGCTGATGGCGCAGCAGGACAGGGACTTCATTCTGGTGCCGTACCACCAAAGGTTAGTGCATTTCGTACTAATTTAACTCAATCTTGTATGTTACACCTGAGATGTACTTTGAGCTAGCGGTCCTCTTTTACGTACAATGCAGGGGCCACTGGATCCTCATCGTGATCTGTCCGCCGAGGAACGAGGTGTACTACCTCGATTCGATGCGTGACAGATTATCGATGGAATATGTGCTCAAGGGGAATATGGGGGCGTAAGTAACTTATATGTTTGATTTAAATTTTGACCTCACTAGCTAATGATAATACATTAACCGGCAATACTAACTGAAATGCAGGGCTTTTGATAAATATGTGTCCGCTGGAGGGAGGCATGCCGCACCGCAGGGCTCCCTACTAGCTTGGAAAGAATATGAGGTACTCACGAGACTTTTTGTTTATGCTTAATTAGTTTATGGAAACAATATATAGCTAACATGTATTCGCATATGCAATTATCTCAGTGCCATCAGCAGCCGCAATCATGGGAATGCGGGTTTTATGTGCTGCGCTACATGTACGACCTAGTGCAGACAAACTTTTCCCGATTCCCCCAGGTAAGCATCGATAGCTAACTCAAATTTCAAAAATGGGTGTCACGTTCTAAATTAGGATCGAAGTTAGTTACTCAGTATGCACACATGCTTGCAGATCGCCATGTCGAAAGACCAATATGAAAATGCAAAGATTATATATCTTGGACAAATCTGGGCACAATATGTCATGGAGGAAGTAGCACCCAACCATCCAGCATGACAATTTTCTCCTTTTGGTGTACTCTGCATAGACTGTTCATATACATGTGAATAAATATATATATGTGAATAAATGTCCACATTGGATTGCAATCTGTATTTGTCCATACATATGTGAATAAATGTGAATAACTGCCTAATGTGTGAATTTGTTCTGTGAATTTACCTTGCATCTGTACTGTATTGTGTATCCAATCTATACTGTATTGCATCTGTACTGTATATGTGAATGTACTGTATTGTGATGCAAATAAAGTACTGTATATGTGATTGCTCTATCGGTAAATTCATCAACAACCGAGAGACTACTGTCCTTTTTTCTATCGGTACAATCAAAATTAACCGTTAGAAGAGTTTGACCTTTCCTGCCGGTGAACTCATACATATCCGATAGAGTACTAAGCTTTTTTCTGTCGGTAATCTTGTAGTTAACCGTTAGAATAGTGGTACTTTTCAATCGCTATTGACGAGTTTTCTATCGGTAAACTTGTAATATGCCGATAGAATAGTGTGAGTTTTCCTGTCGGTAAACTTATAATTAGCCGTTAGAATAGTGGTACTTTTCAATCCGCTAGCGACGAGTTTTCTATCGGTATACTCCTAATATGCCGATAGAGTACTAAGCTTTTTTCTGTCGGTAATCTTGTAGTTAACCGTTAGAATAGTGGTACTTTTCAATCTGCTAGCGACGAGTTTTCTATCGGTACACTCCTAATATGCCGATAGAGTACTAAGCTTTTTTCTGTCGGTAATCTTGTAGTTAACCGTTAGAATAGTGGTACTTTTCCAACTGCTGGACGTAAGAATACGACGGGTTTTCTATCGGTAGATTCATAATATGCCGATAGAATAGTGAACTTCTTCTGTCGGTTATTTACCGATAGAAAATGTCCAGTCTTGTTCTATCGTGTCTATCTCTATCGGTACAAAAACCGATAGTAGAAGGGTATTTTTTTACCGATAGAAGACTGCATTTCTGTACTAGTGCCAGCTCCTAGGGAAGTTTGTTGATGCGACGTTCCCAAGCGAAAATGTCGGCTCTCTGGGGAAGCCGACGGCGAAGAATGTGAAGAAGGTCTCTCAGAGACCCAGGACAAAGAGTCCTGCCCCCAAGAAGACCAAGCTAAATCCTGGGGAGGGGTCTTCACGAAGCATTCCTCGTCCCGCAAGAAAGACTGCGGTAAGATATCGCATTCCTTCTACCTTTTCAGGCGCGACATGGAATCACTTCTTCGTCGTACAGGGAGAGGGGAGCGAGGAGGAAGAGGACGATGATGTGCCTCTAGTCATCAAGAGGAGGAGGACCGGGGAGTCCCCTGCTGGTGACGCCTCAAGCTGCCCCGTAGGGACCACAGCTACTGAAGAGGTAGCCGTGGCTGACCCTGCGACCACCGAAGATCTTGTGGTCACAGGTGACCTTCCAATTCCTGAAGCCCCTGAGGTTTCAGGGTCAATTATCTCTGCTTCCCTGGTCGAAGGGACGACCAAGGTAAGGAATCTTTTCGACCGTTCCTTCTATGACTCTTTCTGCACATTTGACAAGTTAATGTACATACAGGGAGGAGAGCTTCCCCCTGGGACCACTGGGGGTTCCAGGGAGGAAAATCCTCCTCCTCCGCGGACGGAGGAGGAGGTAGATGAACAAAGGTCGGCTGTGACGGTTCTAGCAACTCTGGAATCGCCAAGGCCTTCGGATGCAGCCCCACCAGTTAGCCCGGTGGCTCAGGTAAAAACCTTTCTATGTGTTTTCATCTTTTTTCCTAGGAATGTGCTCGTAACAGAACATTTCCAGGGAGGTGCTGCCTTGTTTACTATAAGGAAGGCGAGAACCGGAGACGGCTCTCCTTTGCAAGGGGAATTTTCCCAGAAGTCCCAGGAACGAATGGGATTTCAAATAAGGTAAGAACTCTTACTTGACACTAATCTTAGATGAAAGCTGCCTGACCCATTCTTCTTGTTAGGCAAAAGAAGACAGCGCCTAACCCTTCAACCGCCACTAGGGAGGTTGAAATTAGGGCTGATGAGGGAGCCTCTAATGAAGAGCACTCCGCTCCCGTGGTTCAGGAAGTCGTCCGGACCGCGGGAGGAGAAACAAGTACAGGGACCGGGTCACAACCAGTGGCCTCTGGGGGTGGTGTTCAGACGGCACTTCCCCCAACTATCCCTGTCGCAGGCACTTCCGGTGCGCTAGCAAGGATTCCTGCTATCATGGATGATGCCGCTTTAAACAAGTTTATGAAGGTATGATCACCCCTGTTTCGGCGCTTGAACCGCCTTTAGAGTATATTTAACTCTCTTGCTTTGTATCACAGGGCTTGTCATGGGTGACGAGCCAGTCGCATGCTGCAATGGCTAGCATGGCGGCTGTTCAAAGAGATCGTGACGGCTTGCGCAAGTGAGGATCGTCACTCTTCTGTTAATATAAGTAGGCTTTATCTGTAACTGACTTGATTTTGCTGCAGAGAGGTTACATTCTTGAAGAAAGAGTTAGCCAAGATGAGGCTGAACTCAGTTGCAGAGTTCAAGAAACTGCGGACTAAAATCAATAAACTTCAGTCTGAGAATGCTGGTAAGTCGATTCTCAACTTGAGAAGACTTAAAGCCATGCCTTGTTAATAACCTCTTTTCTCTGTACAGCGCAAGCAGGTCGCATTATACAGCTCGGCCAGGACAAGACGCTTCTCGAGTCCTCGATCAACCACACCGACCGAGCGGTCAAAGAGTTGAGCCTACTGGTCTTCGAAAAACTGAAGGCCGTGGCCAATCTTTTGAATACCAACGTGGTAGAGTTGAAGAAGGACGACCCAAGTGTCAGCGATTGGTCATCACTGCTCACAACTCAAGCAGAATCACTGCTTGAATATCTCCCTGGAGATATACGGCGACGTGAAGAGATAATCAGGACGAGAGTCCGATCAGCCGCTTCTGCCGTACTCAGTCGGGTTCGACTTCACCATGGCCCAGATGCGAATCTGAGCGCGCTGGTGGGACCGGTTGAGGTCGAGAGTGAAGAACTGCTTGACGCCGTTATAGAAGAAGTCAAGCCCTTCGTTGACAAACTCTTGGCTGAGCTGAGGATCGAATGATCCTTATATTTTGTATCCAAACAATTGTAATTACAATGCCATGTATGTAAAACTATTTTTTAAAAGAAAGTGCATATTCACATCATAAGTTTCATACTATAAGTATATCCCCCTAGCCCCCGCCTCTGTTTGTGAATACTGAAGCCTTAGTATTTTAAGCAGAGGGGAAAACATAAGTATGATGACCAGGGATATGTGCTTCAAGCCGATGGTCAAGATTAAAGTAACATTTTAACCTTATTGCAAACTGGTAGCCACCCAGATGACCGAGGACTAGCCAGATAGTCCCGTGTGCGTTGAGAAACGGCTTATTTAGGAGTGACTTATCTGGAAGTGATCATGAGATCGACCAGCGAATCCGGTTGAAAAATGCTGTAATAACCTAACCGCCGGCGATCAGCCCCCAGGTCGAATTTGTATAATTTGGGCTTAAAGAAAAACACTCATTGTATGAAAACAAGACATGCTTTTTATGAAAAGATGCTAATTGAACAGGAAAAGGGTTGTGGTACTTACACGTAAAATTTGCGAAGTTGATCGATGTTCCAAGTATTGGACAAAATCCGACCATCCTCCATGGCTAACCGCGCAGATCCTGGCCGCGGCACTGAGACGACAGTGTATGGTCCTTCCCACTTTGGGGAGAATTTATTGCGGTTAGACTGGTCTTGAATTTTTAGTAAAACCAAGTCACCCACGTTGAGATCACGTGGTCGCACCTTTTTACTGTGGTACTTGCGTAGAGCCTGCAAGTATACCGCGGACTTGATCAGGGCGCGATCACGCCGTTCTTCCAGGAGGATGAGATCTTGCGATCGCTGTTCGGATTGGTTGACCTGTTCGAATTGATTTGTGCGAACAGATCCAATACTAACTTCCATAGGCAACACAGCCTCGGCCCCATAGACCAAATGGAAGGGTGTCTCACCGGTGGCTCGACTAGAGGTAGTCCGTAGTGCCCATAGAACAGTATAAAGCTCGTCTGCCCAAGTCCCCGAGCGGGTCTTGAGGCGATCAAAAACACGTTTTTTGATGCCTTGCAATACTTGCCCATTGGCCCGTTCTACGGCACCATTGCTTTGTGGATGTGCCACAGAAGCAAAACACACCTTGGTCCCAATCTGATCGCAGTAGTCTAGGAAGAGACCGCTAGCGAACTGAGAACCGTTGTCTGTGATGAGACGGTTTGGAACACCAAATCGTGCCACAATGTTCTTGTGAAAGAACTTTTGTGCGGCTGATGCAGTAATATTTCGTACTGGTTCGTGTCGCGCCCCGAAACTGGGACTACGACTACTCCTGAAGAGACCTAGCTCGCTGCAGCTAGTCCCATATATGCATAGCATACACATACCCTTGACATCCCAAGATAAGTCAAGCACAGGAGTATATCTCATTGCAACAGAGTAACTTACAAAATAGTTAAGCAGTGTGGCCTGCTGGCCTTGATATTACATAAGAAGATTACAATGCCTTCACGGCATTCATGGTTTAGCAAGATAACATCTACATAGCAGAAGATAGGTGACCCACCCACAAAAGAGAAGTGGACGGCAGAACAACACATCAGGGAAATGACGGGACTGACGCTCCTCCTTCTGGATCCAATAAGTTCTCCACGCCTTCATCTTGATTGTTGATTGCTCCGTCTATTGATTTGTAGGTTGCAAGAGTGAGCACTTACGTACTCAGCAAGTCATAGGTAAGAGTAGATACATATAGTAGTGATGATATGATCCTAGACTAGTCAAGAATTATGGATGTTTATAAAATAATCTTTTTCTTTCATACCTCATCTCATGGCAGCACCTTTCATAATATAACATCATCATTCATGTTCACTAGATTATAGCACTACCGCGACACGTCGACACACGACAGCCCACGGCAGCACTCCTTATCATGACAACACATGTCATTTGGGTAATCTTGATTAAACATATTTTATTTAGAAAATAGTACTTGTGTCACACCCCGTGGATTTAATCCACCGCAGCAGACTCCTATAAAACCCGGGAGCTCGGAGTATTCGAATACGTTTTTAACTCTGCAGAGAAGTACTAATTTACCCGCAAGATATTCCACTTTCAAGCCCATCCTATCATAACAAAATGATTAGACCCCTCCTCACAACCATGTGTGAGTGGCAAGGTGGAGATAACAAGAACTTTTGTTATGTCTCACTCACAATTCACCCCTGACCCTGTGGCTCTCCGCGAAACACAGTTGTGGTAGGCTATATCATAACCTCCACCCCACCTCATTTTCCCATTACTGGGTCAAATATCAGATCACCTTCAGTGATAGTGGGAGTCAGCCTCCAAGTCAATCATCACAACACAACTCATGCAGGGGTTTCATGTACGATCCACATAAGTACTTGTTCAGGCCTGTCCCATACCAGGCTTGCGGTTAGCACGTTGTTCATGCCACTAGACGCACAACACAAGGTTCTAGTCCTTATATGCCAGTGACCAGACCATCCACAACCCTGCACCTTCAGTGCCTGCATTCCTTTGCAGTCTAGCACCTCCAGTGCTACCACCATTCCATACCATTTTTCTGGTCACGGCTAGGGTTTTATTTCATGAATATAAGTATATATATACATATAATAGTTCATGGCTCAAAACTTGTTTATTTCACATTTCATAGATAACCAGTCTAGTACTGCCAATTCATAAATCAACCATTCTCAATCTTTCACATGCAATATTGCCTATATTCAAGGTTATGTTTTAGCAACATTTAAAATATAGGTTCAAGATGACCAAGGATATGACTTGCCTTCCGCGTCGTAAGAAACAGCAGTTGATGACGGGTCAACAGCGAAGTCCTCGAACTTGATTTCTGGATCTGCTCGGCGACAAACAAACAATACACACAAATATTACTTATATATTAAAATGATTTAGGATCTATATGCAGATATGCTTAACAAGGATAACTGAACGATACTAGAGATAATTGAGATTGTAAGCTGAACTGAGTTGAGATCTAGGGTTTCAAGGAATTGGCTAAGGATGGGTGTTAGATGCTCTTAGGATCTCAAGGTTACAATAAGAACATCAGTTTTGTGGTTGGTTTGATCAAGAACAGCGAATATCGGCAGATTGACATTCAGATCAAGAATCTGACATAACTTCAAGGAAAACTAGAGAACTTATCTCAAGTTATGACAGTAGAAGAAAATGTAGATCATAACTCTACAAATTCAGTGGACAAAGTGGCTTTCAAAATGCACAATCAGAAGTGGGTAAACAAGGCCAATGCCATTGGCTGGCATGCACTGGAATAGTGTCAAAAACTAGGGTTTAGCGGCAAATATAATTCAAGGGCTCAAATCAAGTTGTGATAGAAGAAGAAAATGTTGATCACAACCTCAGGAGTCTAAGGGACAAAGTTATGCCCAAAATGCACATCTGGAAGGGAGTGAAAAGGGCTAATGCCACTGACTGACATAGTCTGGCATTGATCTTGACATGGCCAGAAACTAGGGCTTGGCATAACTTTTGATCTAGAGCTCCAAATGATGCACCACTTTGTCTGGGAGGTAGGCAATGATAACAGGAACAAATCATTCAACAGGATCTAGGGCAGAAGATGGCTGGAAGGTGATGAAATTCGAAGGAGAAGTGTGGTGGCGACACGGCACAAGTGAAGCTATTGGTCAAAATCTTGGCATGGCTGTATCTGGAATTCTGGACAGTTTCAAAGATCGAGCTAGAAGACAATTATGCTCAGGAAGTTGAGGCACACCTAAATGGCAATGTAGATGAAGCTGAAACGGCCAGGAATAGGTTTTCCGGTGATCGACGCCGGAGAAGAAACACTGCCATTTGGGGGTTTTTGTTTTAGGCCGAATGAACTCAATTCCAAGCTTGGAGAGTGAAAGAGAGATAAGAGGAATCTACCTGCACGATCAATTTGGCCGGAGGATGGCCGGAGAAGCCTGGCGACGATCGCCGGTTTCTGGAGAAGCTCAAAATTGGGGAAAGCTTCGATTGAAGCTCAATCTGGAGATATTGATGCATAGGCTTGCTGGAAACGGCTCACTGATCAACTTCTTCCACAGGATCGAAAGCTAATTCGGGCTGAATTAAGCTACATTGCAGAAACAGGGTAATCGGCAATTCCGGTGATCACCGGCGTTAGAGGTCACCGGTGAGCAATTAAATGGTACAGCATGATGAGTGAGATGAGAGGAACTCACTGGTGCTGTTAATTTGGCAGGAGATGCTGCGGTTGAGGCTGTCACCGTGAGGCCTCGAGCTGGTCTCGCCGGAGAAGAAGACTAAGACAGAAAATCTGAGGCTTTACTGGTTCCAAGTGAGGTGTGAAGGAGCTACTGAGTACAGGGATGCTCAAATAGGCAGGCGAAGCTGCAAGGGGGAACAGCGAAGTAATTGGCTGCTGTGATGAGATGGGTTGCGTGCTGAGCATCAGCGGCGAAGACACAGCATTAACCGGTGATGCGACGGCGACAACGGCTCTGCAGTTGATCATCATGTCGGTTCATCGGGACATGGCAAGCTGGAGCAAGAGGTGGCGACAACATTGGCGCGGCAAGGCAACGTGGCAGTGAATTGAAGATTTTGATTAAATCTGAATTCCTGAAACTTAGGGTAAAAGGTAATAACAGATATTCTGTTTTCGAAAACAGAAAAGAGTTGATAATTCTGGAAGTTAGGGATAGAATTGAATCTGGGTTCTGAAGGCTTTTATGTTTAGGATAACTGATAGATCAAATCTGGCAAGTCAGATCTTGACTTGGGGTCACAGGATAGATTTGGAGATTTTAGGGCTAGAACAGAATAAAGCTGAGGCTGATTTGGCTGATCTAGAAGAGACATATGCATGCATGATTTTTAAGAAAGAAACTTTTCACCCCAAAACTCAGGATGTTACAGTTCGGCCTCAATCCACTTTGTGAACGTGTCAATGGCTACGAACAGAAACTTGTACCCATTGACCGCTTGTGGCATAGGACCAACGATGTCCATTCCCCAGATCGCGAAGGGCCATGCGAGAGAAATGGTTTGCAATGCATAAGCAGGTTGATGAACCTGTCTTGCATGAAATTGACACTGTGGACACATCTTGACCATAAGCTTGGCATCATCGAGTGCCGAAGGCCAGTAGAATCCCTGTCGAAAAACTTTTCCGACCAGTGTTCGGTATGACGCGTGTGTACCGCATACACCGTCATGTATTTCTTTCAAGAGGGATTTTCCTTCCTCCTGAGATATGCAGCGCATGAATACTCCTTGAGTACCCTTTCTGTACATAACCCCATCTATGAGTTTGTACAGACGCGCCTTTCGAATTAACCGATCGCTTTTGGTTTCGTCCTCGGGTAGGGTCCCATGTTCAAGATAGACCCTCAATGGATGAGTCCAATCTTGTTCCTGACCGAGGTTGGCAACGAAGGCTATTGCCGGATCATCCTCGACCGAAGTCATGATCAAAGGATGGTCCAAGTGTTCAATGAACACTCCTGCCGGAGCGGATGAGCGTGAGGATCCAATTTTGGATAATTGGTCTGCGAGAATATTGTCCTTTCGTGGGATGTATTGGACTTCGAAGTGACTGAAGTGTTTTTCCAATCTCCTCACTTCCCCCAGGTAATGAGCCATTGTCTCATCGGAGGTGCTGTACTCCTTGTTTACCTGGTTTACGACTAGCTGTGAGTCCCCCCTCACCACTAATCGACGGACTCCGAGGAATTTTGCTGCCCGGAGCCCTGCAAGAAGACCTTCATACTCTGCTGCGTTGTTGGTTGCAACAAAGTATAGTTGAATGACATACTTAAGCTGTTCGCCCTGAGGCGTAACTAAGACTATTCCAGCCCCCGAGTGTTGAAAACTACGGGAGCCGTCAAAGTACATTGTCCAATAATCGGGGCACTCCAGTTCCTCTGCCAACTGTACGGGTGGCTCAGGGTTGGTCCATTCGACCACAAAGTCGGCCAAAACCTGAGACTTAACCGCCGTGCGAGAGGTGAAATGGATCTCGAAGGCACCGAGTTCGACCGCCCATTTGGCGATTCGACCAGATTTTTCTGGATTTCGGACAATATCCCCTAAAGGAAAAGAGGAGGGTACTGTGATCTTGTGTGCTTGAAAGTAATGTCGTAGCTTACGGGAAGCCATCAGTAGCGCGTAAAGTATCTTCTGGACCTCAGGGTAGCGCTCCTTAGGGCCATGAAGTACTTCGCTCACATAGTAGACGGGTCTATGTATTCCTCCTTTATCCGCGATCAGAACGGCGCTGACCGCGTGTGGTGTGGCCGCCAGGTAAAGAAGCAACGGTTCTCCTTTGTTAGGAGACACCAATACTGGCGGACTGGATAGATATGTTTTTACCTCCTGGAATGCTTTTTCGGCCTCATCCGACCATGTAAAGTTATGATGCTTCCGCAAGGCTTTGAAGAAAGGTAATCCCCTTTCGCCTAATCGTGATATAAAGCGACTTAAAGCCGCCATGCGACCAGCCAGGCGTTGAACATCCTTCATGGTCGAGGGCGACCTCATTTGTTCAATAGCCCTGATTTTCTCAGGATTAACCTCAATGCCCCTGGAACACACAAGGAAACCAAGAAGCTTTCCTGAAGAAATCCCGAAAGAACATTTCTCCGGGTTCAATTTTATTCCAAAGCGATTCAAGTTACAAAAGGTTTCAGCAAGATCGTTCAAATGAGACAATCTTTTGGTGCTCTTTACAACCAAGTCGTCTACATATGCTTCAAGATTACGCCCTATCTGGGAAAGAAAGGTCTTTTGCATCAAGCACTGGTACGTGGAACCTGCGTTCTTGAGACCGAACGGCATTCTGACGTAGCAGTATGTGCCGAACGGGGTGATGAAGGCAGTTTTCTCTTCATCGTCTTCTGCCATGCTAATTTGATGATATCCTGAGTAGGCATCCAGAAAACTCATCAGTTCGCAACCCGCAGTGGAGTCGACCAGCTGGTCGATGCGGGGAAGGGGAAAGTCATCCTTCGGATAGGCACTGTTAAGGCTAGTGTAGTCGACGCACATGCGCCACTTGCCATTTGACTTGCGGACCATGACCGGATTGGCGAGCCATTCCGGGTGATCAACCTCTCGGATGAACCCGGCCTTCTGGAGCTTGTCCAACTCCTCTCGGATGGCTTCCTGCCGATCAACAGCAAATCGCCGGAGCTTTTGCTTTATTGGTCGTTGTCCAGGTCGAATTGCTAACCTGTGCTCAATTACTTCCCTTGGGACACCGGGCATGTCAGACGGTTTCCACGCAAACACGTCTGCGTTAGCCCGGAGGAAAGCAACGAGGTCGAGTTCCTATTTGTCATCCAGGGCTGACCCAACCCGAATTGTCTTGGATGGGTCATCTGGGTACAAAGGAACTTGTTTGAGTTTCTCATCTGGTCGAGGAGCAGCCCTGATCGCATCAGTGGCAACGGTGGCGACCTGAGCGTCCCGGAGGGGAAGTTGATCGACCATCTCCAAAGATAGCCGGTCGCACGTGAGCGCCACGTTGCGACTACCTCGGACCGAAATGACACCTTTGGGGCCAGGCAATTTCCCGCACTGATAAGCATAGTGCGTTGCCATCATGAACTTAGCAAGAGTCGGCCTGCCAAAGATTGCATTATAAGCTGAATCACAATCAATTACATCGAAAGTAACCAATTCTGTTCGGAAGTTGTCTGGTTCTCCCAGAGTGACCGGGAGGACCACTTGTCCCAATGGCATCATGGAGGGGCCTGGGATTATCCCATAAAACGGATGGATTATGGGCTTGATCTTCGAACGAGGAATTTGCATCTCGTCGAGTGTCTTGACCAATAAAAGATCAAGGGAACTTCCCCCATCAATCAGGACCCTTTCGACCCTCGCGTTACTGATGATCGGGGTAATAACCAGAGGTAGCCTCAATGGTCGAGTTAGCCCCACAGGACAGTCAGCGCGATCGAACGTCAAAGGCATATCCGACCAACGGGGATATTGAGGTTCGCCAAGGGATGTCTCCGTTTGGTTAACCTCTCGGCAAAAGGTTTTAAATTGCCTTTTGGAAGCGAAAGAGGAGGAACCTCCGAAAATGACATTAACATGATTTTGAGGTACCTGGTAAGCCATTTCTTCGTCTCCGTCGACGTCTCTAATCCCGCACGCCTGCTCTTTAGGCGGTAAGGTTGGCATTGGCCCAGCTCCTTGGTAGAAATCATCCAGCTGTTTCAACCAACTCCTGCAGTTTTTGAGGTCGTGGCTTGCGGAGTTGTGGAGTGGACACCACCTCTTGCCCTCCTGCGGATTAGTTGATTTTTCTGGCTGGTCGGAATCCCGGCCACCAGAGGCAGTTTTACTTTTAAAAGAAGACTTATTACCTTTGGTCGAAGGTGGTTTCTCCGCGACTGCGACCTCACGGTACTGTCCAGAGCGGTTCCTCTTCAACTTTTTTGACTTCCCACCCGGTGAAGACTCTGGCTTTTTGCTTGAATCTTCTTTCCTGGCGTCCTTGAAGCCTGGTTGGGGCGGTAGGTCCCCCTTGTCAACCAGTCGGTTCCATTCGACTGCCTCGACTGCATCGGAGTATCGATCAGCCATATCGAACAGATCGGCCACTGATCGAGGAGGGTGGATAAGCAAGTCTTCAGTGAATCTCCGGTATCGAACGGCATGCTTAAATGCCCTGATTACGGAGCCATCAGATATGTTCGGGATGGTATTTCTTACCCCGACAAACCTCTTGACAAACTGCCGAAGTGTTTCGGTCGAAGTTTGCCGCAGTCTATGCAGGTCGTCCTCCTTACCCGGCTTTTGGTAACAGTTTTGGAAATTGCTGAGGATGGCATCGCATAGCATTTCCCAATTGTAGATGGAACCCTCAGGCTGATTAAACAACCAGGTTCTAGCCGGTCCTGCGAGGACTGTTGGCAGGTAGTTGGCCATGACCTTGTCATCGCCTCCTGCTGCTTGGATGGCAGTAATATAGATCTGAAGGAACTCGGATGGGTTCTGAGTTCCATCAAACCTCTCAATGGCCCCTGGTTGAAACTTATCGGGCCAAACGACTGCTCGTAGGCCAGGCGAGAAAGCTTTGCAACCAACGTAAGGACCGTGAACCGTCTTGTGACTTTCGGTTGGGTTTCGAGCAAACTCACGTAATGGCGAGGTTACTCGTGGTCCCAAACGAGAGTGAACGGGAACTCGATCCCTACTACGAGAGTCTTGCATTCGCCGGTATTTGTCCTGTCGGGACGGTACAGGCGGCGGGTAACTCTGCCGACCAGAGCCAAAATGAGGACCATCCCGTTCACGGGAATGTGTTACTGAGCGGGAAGAGGCTGTTGGGGTCGCCTCGGATGCGACCTCGTCCAGTCTTTCCGCCATGATCCTGAAAAAGGCCGGTCTCTGCGCATCCGTGACCGTAGGAGGAAAATTGCGCATGACTTCCGCGATAGATCGCAGTCGACCATGGGTACTTCTCCTAGGGGCACCAGGTGTTATTGTTTCTTCGTCCACTGGGAAATGCTCTGGTGGTAAAGAAGGAGTCTGGTCATGTCTACGACCACGCGACCGTCGAGAAGAACTCAGAGCAGCATCGTAACGAGCCTGCGCATCTTGAAGAGCCTCTAGGGCAGTTCTGCGTAGTTCGTTGTTCTGTTGCTCGAGATCTTGATCCTCCTTCTGTTTGCGATCTTGTTCTTCCCTGACAGCCTGTTGATCGGGAGTTTCTTCCGACAATGCAGCAAACTGCCTAGGGAGTGAGGTCGCCGATGGGGAAAACATCTCGGTTTGTTCCGAGTCGGACTCGAAATCGAAGAGACGGTGGAGGTTATCAGGGTCGAACCTTCCTGGGCTAATTTCAGGGTCACCATCATATTTTCCCTCAGCGGGATCGTATGACGGGCTGGATTCATCACCTAGCACATTAAGAACCTCTGCGGGTTCTGACCTTGTGCCAGTTACCTCCTGGTCGATTGACATGACTTGGGAAGATGATTCAACCTGTGGAAGATTCTGGCCTTCGACCTCTTCCATCGGAACAGGATCGCTTGGAGAAGGCATTGGTATATGGGCATAATCCTCGAGATCAAAATCATTCTCGGAATCATATGCTCCAGCCATGTTTCAGCGAACCTCCGAAATTCAATTAGGACGCCTTAAGAAAGGCCCCACGGTGGGCGCCAGCTGTCGACGATTCGGACTCAGGGTCCTCAGCCGAACTTATGCAGAATTTGTAATTGTGAGACCTTTCAAGATGACCCTCCGGGAAGGTATGCCGAACAATGGTGAACAAGAGCACAGAGAAATTTATACAGGTTCGGGCCCTCGATGGTGGGAGTAAAAGCCCTACGTCCTGTTGGGATTTCAGTATATGAGATAAAGCTTTACAAACTAGCAGGGAGAAAACCTCACAGGTGAAAGTTTCCCCTATATGAGTGTACAAAAAGAAGCTATAGGAGACTCGTAATTGTTGTCTAATCAAAGCCGTAGACTTGGCTGTTTGAGTGATCGAGATATCTTATATCTTGATTATCTTTTGAGTCTGGTTCTTCTGAAAAATGTCTTTGATCCCCCGTTTGATGTACTTCGCCACCTTTTTATATTGGTCGAAAGGGTGCCATATGAAGAAAACTGTATCAAACGGTTGGATGCAGTTGTTGAAGAACCGCTATTAACTTCCACGGAGGTTATTAACACGTGTTAATCGTGAATAACCGCATATAATAACCTCTGACGGTTGGTCTTCAACATGGAGGAATCTCCGGGATGCCTGGAATATCCTGGTATGAAGATAACCGAACAAACTCCAAGCACCTTGGTTGAGAATGTTCTGACCGCGGAATATGGGCTGACCGCGCAACATCCCAGATATTCAGTCCAGTCCGCGTATAGCATACGAACTTCTGACCGCACACAGTTGTCGGCCTGATCGCACGAAACCCGCGACCTGATCGGGTAAAGCTTGCGACCTCATGGTGATGCCCCTCAGAAATAGCTTGAGTTCGCATTGAACCAAATACATGTCTGGTTCGAACCTGTCTTGAACCAAAAGTTTATTAGAAGTGACCCGGGTGTCAATCCTCGTCACCGTCAGTGATAGTTTCTGTGATATTTTGTTCTACAAAAATGCACCGATATTACCGACGGTATTATATAGAACCGTCTGTATTGAACTTGGTATAAAAGGTCTTTTGGCCGATGTTTTGAGCTAGTCGTACACTCTTACTTGACATACTGTCCAGTTGGAAGAGATCTAGGGCAAGGAAGAGCAATATCTCAAAAGGGGAGCATTTGGGGGCAACAAATTTGAAGATCCATGGTTGGTACTTGCTCCTAAGGCATACACATTAGTTGATTTCATCATCAACATCGATCTCCATTAATTGATCAAATTAGAGGGAGAGGGAGGGGAAGCTACAGTAGCAAATCCTAGTTGTAACTCATTTTCGACCTGTAGCTGTTTAATTGCTTTATGATGTGTGTTATTCACGCCCCCAACTAATTGGTTGCAGTTCAAGTAGTAGTTAACTAGTTATACCGTAAACTCCACATCAAACACTAGCTAGCTAGATTTATAATTTATTGTGTGTCGACCGTACGTAGAGTATTACTAATTAGCATGTGAATGAATTAATTTAATTGCAGATGGTCCATCGAGACTGGATGTATAATGACAACTGAGTGAGTGAGGAATACATGAAAGGTGTTTTAGATTTCCAAAAAATTGCTGAGCAAGACATGGCGAAGAAGGGTTTACCATATATGTACTGTCCTTGCGTAGACTGCCAGAATCTTAAGATGTTCACCAACTCATCTCAAATTGTCGCCCACTTGATCCGACGTGGTTTCAAAAAGGGGTACACGTGTTGGGTCTACCATGGAGAAGAGCCAACTGCAGAAACAAGTGCCACTCAGGTTGAGGAACAGGACATGTCAGATCCCAACAACAACTTCGATGAGGATATGCCAGAGGATGACAATTTAGATGACATGTTGCGTGATGTGGAAGGAAATTACAGTAAAAGGGAGTTTGGCAAATTCAAGCGCTTGATTGAGGACTCAGAAAAGCCATTGTTCCCTAGTTGCAAGTCGAAGTACAAAAAGTTGGCCTCCATGCTTGAACTGTTAAAATTGAAGGCAAGTAACAGCTGGACCGACAAGAGTTTCACGGCACTGTTAGATCTTTTGGCGGACATGCTTCCAGAAGGAAACGAGTTGCCAAAAAACACCTACCAAGCGAGAAAGCTGTTGTGTCCTTTGGGAATGGAAGTAGAAAGGATACACGCATGTCCTAATGATTGCATCCTTTACCGTAATGACTACAAGCATATGCATGTTTGTCTGGTGTGCGGCGCATCCCGCTATAAGCGTAAGGACCGAACTGACGACGGTGACTGCGCAGAGATAAAGCAAGGACCTCCTGCTAAGGTGTTGTCGTATTTGCCCATCATTCCCCGCTTGCAGCGTTTGTTTGAAAACCGTAAAGAGGCAAAATTATTGCGTTGGCACTCAGAAGATCGGAAGAAGGATGGAATGCTGAGACACCCTGCTGATTCTTCGCAGTGGAGAAACATCGACAGGGAATTTGTTAACTTTGTTGCGGAATTGAGGAATATAAGGTTTGGGTTGAGTACCGATGGAATTAATCCTTTTGGTAACATGAGCAGTCAGCATAGCACTTGGCCGATTCTTTTGTGTATCTACAACCTTCCTCCTTGGTTGTGTATGAAGCGCAAGTACATCATGATGTCTCTACTTATCTCAGGACCAAAACAACCTGGAAACGATATTGATGTGTACCTAGCACCATTGATAGAGGATCTCCTAACAATGTGGAACGAAGGGGTGCAGGTATGGGACGCATACAAACGAGAGACTTTCATCCTACGTGATATGATATTCTGCACCATCAACGATTTCCCTGCCCTTGGAAATTTGTCGGGCCGTAGTACGAACGGAGCCAAAGCCTGTCCCCGCTGCGAAGATGAGACTGAGAGCGTGTGGTTGAAGAATTGCAGGAAAACAGTGTACATGCGTCACCGTAGGTTTCTTTCGAAGAATGACGCGTATCGTAAGAGGAAGAGGGAATTTGACGGCCACAAGGAAGATGGTTCAGCCCCGAAGCCCACACGCGGGAAAGAAGTTTACTCACGGGTGAAGGACATAGACGTTGTGTTTGGAAAGGGTCGTAAATTGAAACCCCGCACGAAAAACACTTGAAAGAAGAGATCGATATTTTGGGACCTACCGTATTGGGAGCATTTAGAGGTTCGTTATTGCATTGATGTCATGCATGTAGAGAAGAATGTTTGCGATAGTTTAATCGGCCTATTGCTGAACATTCTGGGGAAGACAAAGGATGGTGTCAATGTGCGGCGTGACATGATTGAAATGAAAATCAGGCCCGAGCTAGCACCGAGAGAGGACGATAAAGGCCGTATATACCTCCCCCCGCATGCTACACTTTGTGCAAGGCTGAGAGGACAGAACTCTGTAAGTGTCTCTATGGTGTTAAAGTTCCATCGGGTTACTCCGCAAATATGAAAAAGCTTGTGTCCATGGGCGATTTGAAATTGCTGGGTATGGAGTCTGATGATTGTCACGTGTTGATGACACAAATGCTTCCTGTTGACATCCGGAGTATTCTGCCGTATAAGGTCAGAGAGACGATCACAAGGCTGTGTTATTTCTTCAATGCAATTTCTTGCAAGGTCATTGATCCTGAGGGACTAGATTCTCTGCAGAGCGAGGTGGTTCAAACTCTCTGTCAGCTTGAGATGTATTTTGCTCTGTCGTTTTTTGATATCATGGTCCATCTCACCGTCCACCTTGTCAGAGAAATCAAGATATGTGGAACTGTGTTCCTACGTTATATGTATCCATTCGAGAGGTACATGGGTGTACTTAAGGCCTACATGAAGAATCGGTCTCCGCCCGAGGGTAGTATTGTCGAAAGTTATGCAGCGGAAGAGGTTGTTGAGTTCTGCGTCGATTACATGGCCAAGGTAGAAGCAATAGGAGTTCCTGTGTCTCGTCACGAGGGGAGGCTTCATGGTGTTGGCACTATTGGACGAAGAGCCATCACTCCTGATTTTGATATGTATTCGAAAGCTCAGTTTTGGGTCTTGCAACACATGACAGAGGTGTCTCCGTACATCGACGAGCACAAGGAGATGCTACGACAAGACAATCCTCGCCGATCCGAGGTTTGGATCACGGGAGAACA
Organism: Pharus latifolius; assembly: GCA_019359835.1. NCBI lineage: Eukaryota > Viridiplantae > Streptophyta > Magnoliopsida > Poales > Poaceae > Pharus > Pharus latifolius. The sequence goes on from CM033327.1 coordinate 31,878,947, forward strand.
TAACAGTCAATTCAATGCGTGGATGAAAGTGCGAATCACCGGATAGTCCGCAAGTGAGAACCTTAAATGGTTGGCAAAAGGCCCCACATTTACTATACAGACATGGCAGGGATACAACATCAATGGGTACACATTTTACACGAAAGCTCAAGATCGAAAGAGCACTATGCAAAATAGTGGAGTGAGCATAGAAGCTTTTCATGAGGAGTTCAGCAAGACAGGCCCAACAAAGGTAGTACGTGGATTGAACTCGTACTACGGGTTCATTGAAGAAATTTGGGAGCTCGATTACGTACTGTTCAAGATTCCCCTGTTTCGATGCCGATGGGTCCAAATCCCACAGGGTGTGAAGGTTGACAATTACAGTTTCACTTCTGTGGATCTCGATCGAGTTGCTTATAAAGATGAGCCATTCATACTTGCAAATCAAGCCATTCAGGTCATTTATGTCACCGACCCGGCCAATAAGAAGTGGCACATCGTCCTTTATGGCAAGAGAAGGATTGTTGGAGTTGAAAATGTCATAGACGAGGAGGAATACAATTAATTTGATGAGATGCCACCATTTGGAGCTGGCGTACAGCTCAATACTGAAGACACCGACGAAACTAGTTACGTGCGTATGGATCACTAGGAAGGGTTATACTTTAAAGTTAATCAACCGTCCTTATCTCTCTGTTTCCATCGATATAGCTTATATATCTCCTCTAATTCTCGTCTTTGTAGGGCCGCGACAAGTGGAAAGTTGAGGATAACATGGCTATGTGTGTGGAAATTGTCGGTCAAAGTTCCCATTTGTATGTAACATTTATTTGAGCATGCTCCACATTGTAACCAATTTCCGGATCTACATTGTAACCAATTTACAGAGCATTTGGACTCCATTTGAAATATCTGAGTGTTCATTTAAAACAAGTTTTTGAGCATTCAGAGTTGCAGAGCTACAGAGTTTCTGGTTGTAAAACTCTACATGTTCAGAGTTAAGGTTCTGAAGTTACATGCATTCGTGCAGTCACAGTCGGTTCTGAAGTCAAATTCGTCTGTTATAATCTCCCTAGAGATTATCACTAGAGAGATTATCACAGACGGTTATGAAGTTAGAACCGACTGTGATATTCCCAACAGTGTCCGACATGTCGAGTTCTTAACGTGCATTCGTGCAGTCACAATCGGTTCTCAAGTCAAAACCGTCTGTGATAATCTTATCACAGACGGTTTTTACTTGAGAACCAATTGTGATAACATTATCACAGATGGTTATGAAGTTAGGACCGACTGTGATAATCTCTCTACATGGTACATAGTTCAAGGCGGGCTTCTTAACGTGCATTCGTGCAGTCACAGTAGGTTCTCAAGCCAAAACCGTTTGTGATAATCTCTCTAGATAATATTATCACAGACGGTTATGAAGTTAGGACCGACTGTGATAATCTCTCTACATGGTACATAGTTCAAGGCGGGCTTTGTCCCGCTCATTTCCAGACTTCGTGACTGTTTGCCCTAGCTCTCTCCGCCCTCGCACCGTCCGGTGAGATCACCTCCATCGCCTCCCCACAGTCCGGTGCGATCACCTCCATCGCCCTCCCACCTTCCGGCGTGATCACCTCCGTCGCCTCCCCACCGTTTCTGCCATTCTTGGTTAATTATAAGTATATGGGTTTTGTTATAGAATTATTAGTTTCAGATTTACTTAAACTGTTCTCTCTTTCACTTATGCTAGGAACTGATATGTCTGGTGACGAAATGAACCACTCGGGGAATCAGAGTGACCTCACTGGCAATGAGACGCTTGGGCCGGAGGTCGCCGCGTACACCGTGACCCAGTCGCAGAAGAGAAAGGAGCGAGGCTGGACGACATGCGCGCGTCTCGACAAGCGAGAAAAGCAGCACGTACAGTTCGACGACAATGGTGTGCCGGAAGCTCCGGACAAACTTGTCGGTCAGTACCGCTCACTATGCGGCAAAGTGGCAAGGGAGCGGGTGCCCATCACCACCTCCGACTGGGGTCAAGTGCCCCCAGAGTGCAAGGATGCGCTGTGGGAAGAAGTGCAGGCGGCATTTCACATTCCCGAGAATCGCCAGTTCACCGTCCGCCGAACGACACTGATGTCAATAAACAAGGCGTGGAGGAACTTCAAGAGCCACCTTGTCAAGCAATATGTGCAGGAGTCGAAGACCCCCTTAATGACTACCCTTTCGTGACTCCCGAGGCATGGCAGTAGTTCATGGAGATGAAGGGCCAGCCTAAGTTCCAGGAGCTTAGTGCGAAGGGCCAGGCTAACCAGGCCAAGAATACCCACCTACACAGACTAGGCACCGGTGGGTATGCGGGGAAGAATGGGCTGTGGAGGAAGTAGGACGAGGAGGCTTCCCAGTCTTCGGCCGACGCTCCTTATGCGGGCATAACGGACGTGCGAGCTCGCAATTGGTGCCGAGCAAGATCGACGATGTCCTCCTCCAGAAGCATCTCTGTGAATAACCCTGCGGACAGGGAAGTGATCGACCGGCTGTAAGATTGTACGATCACATACTATTCTCGTAACACGCATGCAATGGGTTGTATTGCTAAGTTCTCCTGTTGCAGGTGATGCTGAGTGCGCAGGCGGCATCCAGAGAGTTCAACCCGAGGAGGGACAGGGATATCCTCACGGCGGCGCTAGGAAACAAGGAGCATCTAGGCCGCGTGCGCGGCCTCGGTGCCACTGTGCCTTGGAGGGATGGTTTCCCTGATGATGAGGAGGCAGCTAAGAGGAGAAAGAGATCCCACAAAGCCCGCGATGCACGGCTCAAGGAGGAGATGCGATCGGGGTTCACTGCTTGGGATAAAGCACTCCTGCAGCAGTTGTCAGAGATGCGGGCCATGTATGACGAGCTAAAACAGGCGACCCAGGGCACCCCCTTGTAGCAGCGGAATTACCGACCCCCAATCTTCGCCACCGTAGTAGCTGCGCGTCCGTGCCGGGGTCTTCGTAGACGGAGCCCTCTCCAAAGTATCCGATGGACTTTCTACAGGTAATGACCGTTTTTCTATGTTAATTCATTCGAAAGTGAAAAGTGGTGAAATTCAATATGTTAATGCGCACTGTTTGTAGGAACCTGCCTCCTGCAAGCTTATGGTGCTGGCCGGTCTTTTCCCGATCGAGGCTAGCCGTGGGATGGCGCAACCATGCACGGTGGGGGCCACAATCCACGGTGTCCCTCTATCTGAGGGTTTTGCACGGGTCCAGGTGTATAGTGTCTCCGACCATTGCAAGGGTTTTCCATTGGACAAGCCACCGAATGACGAGATTACCACTCTCGGGGATACGGTGCACACGTTCGTGCAATGGCCCAAGAAAGACATCATCCTGGATGAGGTAATCCCCCCACCAGTTTCATAATTCGTACTATAATAATAGCCCTCAGAGTTAGTGTCCATTACTATACGTATGTTCTTACATCACAGAAGGACACCGACACTTGGCCTACTAGCCAGCCGACCCCTCCGAGAAGCCAACCAACGGGTTCGATGACGAAGCTGACTCCGACTAGGAGGCAACCATTTAAGAAGCTGGCTAGTAGGGGAAAAGCAAAGAAGAGCCCGGCGAAGGAGAGTAAGAAGAGTGCACCAGCTCTCATGCCGTTCGCTCTGGGGATGCCCATGGCCTCCGATGCCACAATTTCTAGCATGGGGTTAGCATGCCAGAGCCTGCATGGATGGTACATGAAGAGGACAAACAAGACCAGGACGTAGCGTCCGACGCACATCATAGTCAAGTACACCGTGGCAGAGTTCCATAATGACGTCGGGACCTACCCGGTGACCTTCGAAGACCTGCACAATTTACTCGACTTGTCAATCCTACAGTCTTGGGTATTGCAAGTATCCTACTATCCTACGCCTATTCGTGCATATACGGATATATGTCATTTATTAATTGGTTACTTCCATGTAGCTGCATGACCAGATATGCCAAAGCTAAGGGCGAACCTGTCGGTTTCTTGGACCCCCAAATGGCCACTGAGTTGATGTTTAGGACCGACGCAGACTTCGTTGTCGACTACATCAAAAGAGGGTTGCTTGCTCAGGTCGACAAGGAGTACATACTTGTACCTTACAACCAGAGGTGAGTGCTTTCATCAGTACTTCACCCGTAGATTAGTGTCTCCATATGCACACACCCAAACTGAGATTAAATTATTAATTCTTTACGTGTAACATGTAGCTACCATTGGATCCTGCTAGTACTTATTCCGAAAAGGAACAAGGTGTTCTACCTTGATTCATTGCAGAGGAAAGGGTACGAGTATTGTGGCGCATGAGATGTATTCGAAAGGTTATGATATTCATGTGGACTTATCTTGCATCTAGATTTACTGTCCTCAAATTGTCAATTTCGACTATCCTCAAACTGTCAATTTTGACTATCTGCAGGGCTTTCACGAACTACTTTGCCGAGGGAGGGCGACAACACGGGCGGCGAGCCGATAAGTTTCAGTGGTTACAATTTTTGGTACAAATTTCAACTGGCATCTATTTTACTTTATAACGTGTCCCCAGCTAACTCTTGGTCTGTAAATTCGCAATGCCATCAGCAGCCGGACAACAATACATGTGGGTTCTACGTGATGCGCCACATGTATGACCTGATCATCACCCCTCACCGGCCAGATTTCCCCGAGGTATACAACTGCTCCCCTTTGTATCGATTTGGCAGAATTTACAACTGCATTGAGCTAATTTTTTTTTACCAACTCTTGCTGCAGGGGGTCGACTTCCCTTCGGAAAGCTTTGACCCTTGGCAGATTGGTATGGTTCGAGGGATGCTCACTGAGTTTTTCCTTGCGGAGGTCATATCAACCAAGGGGAAGTTTAGGGACCTGCAAGGTTTGTATTAGTGCGGCCTTACTAATTGAGATTATCTGAAGGGCATCTAACTGAGAAATAGGTACATATAGTATAGGACATCTAACATACTGACTTTAATTGTCAATTTCATTTATTTGTTCAATTTCAATTGTACATATTTCTGAGTTTTATGCTGTATATATGAAATGCATGCTATTGTACATGTTTCTAAGTTGTCTGCATGTATGAGATGAACTGTATATATTTGAGTACTGTGCATGTATGAAATGAACTGTATATATGAAATATTATTGTTCAAAGGGCATGGCTAGCATGATTCCTGAGGCTAGCCACAAAAAAAAGAAATTTATTAATAAAATATTAATATGCACAGACAGTTTTGATCTTATAAACCGTGTGTAATAGATCGAACTATGTACATATCATAGAGTATCACAGACCATTCTGAGCTAATAACCGTCTCCAATAATGAAACTATTCTACATGGTTTTGACCTGAAATTTGTCTGTGATACTATGAGTATCACAGACGGCTTTGACCTCAAAACCGTCTGCGATACTCATACTATCACAGACGGTTCTGAGATTATAACCATCACCGATAATGACACTATCTCAGATGACTTTGACCTCAAAACCATCTGCGATACTCATACTATGACAGACAGTTCTGAGATTATAACTGTCGCCGATGATGACACTATTCCAGATGGTTTTGACCTCAAAACCATCTGGGATACTCATACTATTACTGACGGTTTTGAGATTACAACCGTCTGTGGTAATATGAGTATCACAGATGGCTTTGATCTTATAACAGTCTGTGTAGTAAGAGTATCATAGACGGCTTTGACCTCAAAACCGTCTGCGATACTCATACCATCACAGACAGTTCTGAGATTATAACCGTCACCGGTAATGACAATATCCCAGATGGTTTTGACCTCAAAATCGTCTGCAATACTCATACTATTACTGACGGTTCTGAGATTACAACTGTCTGTGGTAATATGAGTATCACAGACGGCTTTGATCTTATAACAGTCTGTGTAGTAAGAGTATCACATACAGTTTTGATTTTAAAACAGTCTGTGTAGTATGAATATCATAGACGGTTTTGATCTTATAACAGTCTGTGAAGGGAAAAATCACAGACAGTTGAAAACTGTCAGTGATAGTACTCAATTATCACTGACTCGAATATCCCTGACGGGACAGAACCATCTGTGATTACTATTTTGACCCGACTGTGATAATGAATTCTGTAGTAGTGGTAACATGAGCCAAATGAAAGTACTCACGATTTTTTATAAACCATGCTAATTGAACAGGAAAAAAGATTGGAGAACTTACACGTAGAACTTACGTAGTTGATCGATGTTCCAAGTATTAGACAAGATTCTGCCATCCTCCATTGCTAACTGAGTCGATCCTGGTCGCGGTACTGAAACAACAGTGTAAAGGCCTTCCCATTGAGAGAACTTATTGCGGTTAGACTGGTTTTGTATTTTTCGTAAAACCAGATCACCCACGTGAAGACTAAACGGCCGCACCCTCTTGCTGTGATATTTTCGCAAACCTTGCAAATATACTGCTGACCTTATCAACGCTCGATCATGTTTTTCTTCGAGGAGGGTTAAATCCTGAGTACGTTATTCGATCTGATCAATCTGGTCGAATTGATCTATTCGGACAGAACCAATACGAATTTCCATAGGTAACACAGCCTCGGCGCCGTATACCAATTGGAAAGGTGTCTCATCGGTGGCTCGACTACAGGTAGTACGTAGTGCCCACAAAATGTAGTAGAGTTCATCTACCCAAGCCCTTGGACGTGCCTTAAGGCGATCGAAAACACATTTCTTGATGCCTTGCAGTATCTGCCCGTTGGCACGTTCGACGGCACCATTGCTCTATGGATGAGCTACAAAAGCAAAGAACACCTTGGTTCCAATATTATCGCAATAGTCCAGGAAGAGACCACTAGCGAATTGAGAACCATTATCAGTGATGAGATGACTTGGAACACCAAATCGAATGACGATGTTCTTATGAAAGAACTTTTGTGCCACAGTAGCGGTGATATTGCGGACTGATTCAGCCTCGATCCACTTTGTAAACGTGTCAATAGCTACAAATAGGAACTTGTAACCATTGACTGCCCGTGGCATAGGTCCCACAATATCTATCTCCCAGACCGCAAAGGGCTACGTTAAAGGGATAGTTTGCAAGGCATATGCGGGCTGATGAACCTGTCTTGCATGAAATTAACACTGGGGGCATGTCTTGACCAAGTATTTGGCATCATCGATTGCCGAAGGCCAGTAAAAATCCTGTCGGAAAGCTTTCCCGACCAGTGTGCGAAATGACGCGTGCGTACCACACACACCGTCATGGATTTCTTTCAAGAGGGATTTACCTTCCTCTTGAGAAATACAATGCATGAATACTCCTTGAGTACCCTTCCTATACAAGACCCCTTGTATAAGTTTGTATAGGCGCGCTTTTTGAATCAACCGATCACTTTCAGTTTCATCCTTGGGCAAGGTCCCATGTTCGAGATAGACCCTCAATGGATGGGTCCAATCTTCTTCATGTCCAAGGTTGGTAACGAAGAGTGTCACCAGGTCATCTTCGACTGTAGTCATGATCAAAGGATGTTCTAAATGTTCGAGGAACACTCCTGCCGGAGCAGATGTACTTGAGGATCCAATTTTAGATAATTGGTCTGCGAGAATATTGTCCTTTCGCGGGATGTATTGGACTTTGAAATGACTGAAGTATTTTTCCAGTCTCCTCACTTCCCCCAAGTAATGAGCCATTGTCTCATCGGAGGTGCTGTACTCCTTGTTTACTTGGTTTACGACCAGCTGTGAGTCTCCCCTCACCACTAATCGACGGACTCCGAGTAATTTTGCTGCCTGGAGCCCTGCAATAAGACCTTCATATTCTGCTGCGTTGTTAGTCGCAACAAAATGTAATTGAATGACATACTTGAGTTGGTCGTCCTGAGGCGTGATTAAGACCACTCCAGCCCCTAAGTGTTGAAAACTGTGAGAGCCATCAAAATACATCGTCCAGTGGTTGGTGCATGATAAGTCTTTAGATTCTTGCATAGGTGGGTCAGGGTTAGTCCATTCGACCACAAAGTCTGCAAGGATCTGAGACTTGACCGCCGTGCGAGGGGTGAAATGGATGTCAAATGCTCCAAGTTCCACAGTCCACTTTGCGATTCGACCAAATTTCTCTGGGTTTCAGATAATATCTCCCAAAGGAAAGGACGAGGACACTATAATTTTATGTGCCTGAAAGTAATGTCGTAGCTTGCAGGAAGCCATCAGTAGCGCATAAAGTATCTTCTGGACCTCAGGGTAATGCTCCTTAGGACCATGAAGTACCTGTCTTACGTAATAGACGGGCTGTTGCACTCCTCTTTTTGTGATCAGAACCGCGCTGACCACATGAGGTGTGGCCGCCAAGTAAAGAAGTAGTGGTTCCCCTGTGATCGGAGAAACCAACACTGGTGGACTGGATAAGTATGCTTTAAACTCCTGGAATGCTTTCTCGGCTTCATCCGACTAGGTAAAACCATGGTGTTTTCGAAGAGCTTTGAAAAAGGGTAATCCCCTCTCGCCCAGTCGCGATATAAATCGACTTAAAGCCGCCATGCGAACTGCCAGGCACTGGATATCCTTCATGGTCGAAGGAGACCTCATTTGCTCGATGGCCCTGATTTTTTCGGGATTAACCTCGATTGCTCTAGAACAGACAAGAAAGCCTAAAAGTTTACTAGATGAAACCCCGAAAGAACACTTTTCTGGGTTTAATTTTATTCCAAATCGTTTTAATTACAAAAGGTTTTAGCAAGATCATCTAAATGAGTCAAGCTTTTTAAGCTTTTTACAACCAAGTCATCTACGCAAGCTTCAAGATTATGCCCCATCTAGGAAAAAAAGGTCTTTTTCATCAAGCGATGGTACATGGAACCGGCGTTCTTGAGACCAAATGGCATTCTGACGTAGCAGTAGGTGCCAAATGGTGTGATGAAGGTAGTCTTCTCTTCATCTTTTTCTACCATGCTTATTTGATGATATCCTGAGTAAGCATCCAGGAAGCTCATCAGTTCACAACCCGCAGTAGAGTCGACCAACTAATCGATGCGGGGAAGGGGAAAGTCATCTTTCGGGCAGGCACTGTTTAGGCTGGTGTAATCGACGCACATGCGCCACTTACCATTTGACTTATGGACCATGACCGGATTTGCAAGCCATTCTGGATGATCGACTTCGCGAATAAATCCGGCCGTTTGGAATTTGTCTAACTCCGCGCGGATAGCTTCTTGCCGATCAACAGCAAAGCGTCTGAGCTTCTGCTTTGTTGGTCGCTGTCCAGGTCGAATTGCTAACCTGTGCTCAATTGCCTCCCTTGGGACATCGGGCATGTCGGATGGTTTTCACGCAAACACATCTGCATTAGTATGGAGGAAAGTAATGAGTTCGAGTTCTTATTTGTCATCCAGGGCTGATCCAATCTGAATTGTTCTAGATGGATCATCTGGGCATAACGGAACTAGTTTCAGCTGTTCCTCTGGTCGAGGGGCGACCTTGATCATATCCGCAGCTGTGGTGGTGATCTTGACATCCCGAAGGGGAAGTTGATCTACCAGCTCCAGAGATAACCGATCGCAAGTCTATGCCACATTGCGGCTGCCTCAAACCGTGATAACGCCTTTGGGGCCAGGTAACTTACCGCACTGATAAGCATAGTGCGTCGCCATCATAAATTTAGCGAGAGTTGGCCTGCCAAAAATCGCGTTATAAGCCGAATCACAATCAATTACGTCGAAATTAACTAACTCTGTTCGAAAATTATCCGGTTCACCCAGCATGACTGGGAGCACCACTTGTCCCATCGGCATCATCGAGGGACCATAATTATCCCATAAAATGGATGAATTATGGGCTTGATTTTCGAACGAGGGATTTGCATCTCGTCCAATGCCTTGACCAATAAAATGTCCAAGGAACTACCTCCGTCGATCAGGACCCTTTCGACTCTCGCGTTACTGATGATTGGGGTAATGACCAAAGGTATTCTCAATGGTCAAGTAAGCCCAACGGGACAATCAGAGCGATCAAATGTCAAAGGAGTATCTGACCAACGGGGGTATTGAAGTTCGCCACGGGGAGCTTCCGCTTGGTTAACTTCTTGATAAAATGCTTTAAACTGATGTTTAGAAACTAAAGAGGAGGAACCTCCAAAAATGACATTAACATAATTACGAGGTACCTGGTAGGACATTTCTTCATCCCCGTCGGTGTCTCTAAGCCCGTAAGTCTGCTCTTTTGATGGAAAAGTTGGCATCGGCCCAATTCCCTGGTAGAAGTCATCTAGTTGCTTCAACTAGCTCCGGCAATTCTTGAGGTCACGTCTCGGAGAGTTGTGGATCGGACACCATTTCTTACCTTCCTGCGGGTTAGTCAGTGTCGTGGTATTACGGATACCCCGGCAGGTTCGGACGTGCGCAGCACGAGTACAGCGGCGCGAGCAGACCGAGTTACTGGTCTCCTCCCGCCGGGCAACACAGAAAGTGACACAGAGGTTTATACAGGTTCGGATCCCAGTGGGGGCCCTAGTCCTGTTGGCTCTCTCCGGACGCGAGTCCGCTGGGGAGGTGAGCTCTCGGGGAGAGGTCTCCAAGAGAACCGAATGAGTTTATATGAAAATGAATTGGAATCCCCCAAAAAAGGGTACAAGAGGGGTATATATAGCCCCCAAGAAATACAAAAGACAAAAATGCCCTCGCTGCTACCATTGGATGGAAGGGCGAAGACGTCCTTTGGCCTGATAGACGGCCTGGATGCTCGACACGTGGCGCCACAAGCTTCCTAGGGGCCCCACGGTCAGCAACAGCTCTTCATGGACCCGGAGGCTCTCCGGATCTCACCGGGCGCCACCGGGGTTCTGGAGACCCTCCGTATCTCACCGGGTGCCACCGGGGTCCCGGGGACCCTCCGGAGCTCGCCGGGTGGCACCGGGGTCTCGGAGACCCTCCGTATCTTGCCGGGTGCCATCGGGCTCCCGGAGACCCTCCGGAGCTCACCGGGTGCCACCGGGGTCCTGGAGACCCTCCGGAGCTCGCCGGGTGCCACCGGGCTCCCAGAGACCCTCCGGAGCACATCGGGTGCCACCGGGCTCCCGGAGACCCTCCGGAGCTCACCGGGTGCCACCGGGCTCCAGGAGACCCTTCGGAGCTCGCCGGGTGCCACGGGCTCCCGGAGACCCTCCAGAGCTCACCGGGTGCCACCGGGGTCCCGGAGACCCTCCGGATCTCACAAGGTGTCACCGGGCTCCCGGAGACCCTCCGGAGCTCATCGGGTGCCACCGGGGTCCCGGAGACCCTCTGGAGCTCACCGGGTTTCACCGTGGGCTCCTTGGGACTTCCTTGGGACTTCGTGGGGCCGCTGGGGATTCCCCCAACAGCAGCCCCCCAGGCCCTCGGGGGCGCTTGGAGCCTTCGACGGGTTTGTGAATCTCCAATCTGACTCTTCGTATCCCACGAAGTCCCCTACGCACCCCGCGTCGCTTCGGCTTCCGAACTGTCTCTCCGCGGGACGCATCTATCCGTGAACCGACGCATCATTTCGATGCACCCGCGTCCGCGTCGCCTCGTTTCGCGCGCGACGGTTGAGCTCCGCGAATTTGATGGTTTCGTGGACACGTGTCGGGCATCCGGGCCCCCCTCCGTCGCCTATAAATAGGTGAGAGGGGCCCTCCATTTGAGCACGCCCACAAGCCCTCGAAGTTCCACAAATTCCGGTTGTCTCCCGGTGATTTCCGGTGGTTTCCGGTGACCTCATCCGGAAGCGCCTGGTAATTTCCGGTAGTTTCCGGAGACTTTGTCCGGAAACGCCCGGTAGTTTCCGGAGACTTCGTCCGGTAGTTTCCGGAGACCGTCCGGGAACGCCCGGTAGTTTCTGGTAGTTTCCGGAGACTTCGTCCGGAAACGCCCGGTAGTTTCCGGTGACTTTTGTCCGGAGGCGTCCGGTGGTTCCCGGTAATTTTCGGTAGTTTTCGTCCGTGATGGCGCCGAAGAGTCGCGCCAAGGTCTCCGAGTTGCCCACGGAGGAGGTGACCTCCGATTTCCTCAGGGCCACCGAGTTCTCCTCGGGGGCCCTTGAGGCCTTCTTGGAGCGCGACTACTTCCAGGCGGGAGATATTAGGATCCCCGGCCAGGCGGAGCAGGTGCCGAGCCCCCGGGACGGGGAGGTGGTGGCTTTCAAGGCATTCGTGGAGGCCGGCCTTCGGCTTCCCGTGCACCCGCTGCTTCGCGACTTCCTGCAGGTGTACGGCCTCGCGCTCAACCACCTCACCCCTAACACCCTTTTTCGGATGGGGGTGTACATATGGTTGTGCCAGACGACCGCCGTGACTCCCACCATGCGGCTCCTTCGGTACTTCTACGAGCCGGCGGCGAGGGGCCCGGTGGTGAGGAGGGGCGGCCCCAGGTCGGCCTTCGGCTCCATCATGATCCAGCTGACTCCAGGCCGCGCCGACGAGTACCTGGTGCTAGCCTCCCGGGATCACTGGGGGGACTGGCTCCGGCACTGGTTCTACCTCCGGGTAGGAGACCCGGGGGTGACCTACTCTCGGGAGCCATCGACGTACTCGCGGTCTAGTGCCCCGGTGGCCCCCGAGTGGACTGTGGCGGAGATGAACCTCCTTACCGCGATGGGGGAGGTTCGATTCCGGCGGTCCGTACGGGATCTTGCGGAGGAGATGGCTCTCCTCCGAGTGGCGCCGTTCCACACCCGCTGAGGGAGGGGGATGTCGCCGGCGCACAGACCACCCCGGATGACGGTGGCGAACCGTAAGTATTCGGACTCTTTCTTCCCGCTAGGGGGTTCTTCCTAACACTTGCTTCATTTTTTGCTCTTGCAGTTAGGTCCTATGGTCGGGCCAAGGAGGTCGCAGCGACCCTCGTCGGCCGGTACTACGAGGACGAGCACGAGAGGGTGCTGCGCGTCATCGGGGAGGGTCCTCCCCGAAACGTTGTCGCGGAGGCGTTCGGGTTGAGGCTCCCAGCCCGGACTCCTCTGCCTACCCCTGCTTCACGCAAGCGGGGGAAGGAGGTCGCCGGCGGGCCCTCGAAGCGGTCTCATCCGTCTGGCAGCCCCTCGGGGTCCCGACCCCGGAGGAGCCCGGCGAGGCCCCGGTCTTCTCCACCACCTTCTCCCCCGAAGGAGACTGCGGCGGCGGTTGCCGGGCCATCTGGTGCCGCTCCCGACACCCCAGGTGGGCCGGATCCGATGGGCGGCATCCCGGCCGGAGAGGGTTAGGGCTCGGACTCAGAGATGTACGCCCCGAGTCCTTCGCCGCCTCCGGCCCCTGCGGGGCCCCGGCCACAGCCCTCGTCCAGCGAGGTCTCCGTCCGGTTCCGGATGCCGGGGGGACTGCCGATGGCCTCGATTCTGGCCCCGGAGACAGGTTCGTCGGCAGTTCGGCCAGCGACGGCGGCGCTCCCCGTACCCAGGAGGGGTAAGGGCCTGTTCGTCCGCCCCGGGGTTCCGGCGCCGCCGGATCAGGCCTCCAGCTCCTCCGACGGTGGGACTTCGGAGGGTGCTCTGCCCAGTGGGGAGGCCTCCTGAGGGAGCGACCCGGGGGGCGACGAGGGCGACGTCGACGCGGTCATCGCCTCCGGGCTTCGGGTAAGTTGCTTGAGTCTTACGCTCCTTCGTTAGTTGTGTTCTGATGACGGTTTCTGTGCAGACGGTCGCCTTAGCCCGGGGCTTCAGGGCCCGGCTCGCCACGCGCCTCCGGGCCGCCGAGGACGTAGCGGCCTTCGAGCGCGCCGGGAAGGCGAAAGCGCTCAGGGACGCGGCCTCGGAGCGCTCTGAGAAGGAGCGGGCACTCGGGGAGTTGGCCGCGGTGCGGGCTCGGCTCGCCGCCGCAGAGGATACGGCTTCTCAGCTACGGAGGGAGCTGCAGGTGGAGCGAGAGGCCGCAGCCTCGGGCGTCCAGGCCATGGTCGCGGGGGGCAGGGCGATCCGCACTACCCTCGAGGAGCTCGGGATCGAGCTCGGTCGGGGGGCAGGCCCTGACCTGGCTCCGACGTCGGTCGGCGAGGCCGCCCACTTTCATGGTGCGCAGGTCGCCCTGATCTCGGTTGCTGCGGAGGCACGGGCGTGCGGGCTCGCCGTCCCGGTGATCTCCTTGGCGGCGGCCCTCGTCGAGCACCGCGGGGAGGGCGCCCGAGTTATCGAGGATTTGGTCCCCCGGAGCTTCCCCGCCTTCTTCGACCCTCGGCGGCCTGAGCTGGAGCGGTCCGCCGAGGTTCTCTTCGACCGGATCACCGGCGCCATGGAGACGGGCGGTCGGCGCCCGGGTCAGGGCGCGTCAGCCAGCACGGACATCCCCCCGGGGGGGGACAAGGACGGGCAAGTATGAGCTCCTCCCCCCCCCCGGTTAGATTAGGCTTCCCTTTTTTAGGTCTTTTGCTCCGGACGGCTTCCTTAGAGAGAGCCCCGGAAACTTGTAAATACCTTTTGACTGAAATAAAGTAGTTCTTTCGTTAAATGTGTTCAATTTGTCGGCAGGTATCTTTAGACGTCGCTTTTCCAGGGCTTTCTTGCCCTGAAGACCATCTTTTGGAGAGTGTTCGAGGGTCGCCCGGGGGTCTAGCCCAGGTGGTGCCCGGGCGGCCTCGATCTTACTAAGTCTGGCAGCTGGGGGAGCATCCTTCGGGCTAGACTCCGAGTTTGTACATGACGACTTTGCGAAGGAAAGTGCCTCCGGGGAGCCAGCCCTTCTGCGTTGGCTCCCGGAGTGGCACTTAGGAAACTTCGACGATTGTCGCGCTAAGTTGTCTCCTCTGAGGCCGGGGGCTTTGAAAGTCCCCCCGCTCAGGATACTCCCCCCGGCCGGCTACGAATGTTGGCCAGAGGATCTCCTTCGGCGGGCTCTTCGGCGTATGAGGAGTTTGTACAAGGATCTCTCCCGGGAGATCTTAGAGGGTCTCCGGACTTATTAGGTGTAGCTGTTTCTCGAGACTCGTTCTTCGATGCATCTTCCTACGGGAGCCTATCTCCCCGAACCATACTCGCGCGCCCAGGTTTCTCCCGGGGGGCGCTTTCGTCCTACTGGGGGGGTTGTCCCCCAGTGTGGTGTTGTATCAATTTAAGACGCAGGTTTGTTTATTTGTCGTGCCTTTGCTTCAGAAACTTCGGAGCCCTTTGCGTAAAGCCGTTATTTTTCTGTTCGGGTCTGGGGTTTTGCTCCTCCCCCCCCCACAGCGGGGTGCAGCTCGGCTCCGCACGCTGTGGGTAGGGAGTGAAGGGGCCCGGACTACACCGGGTGCTTAGTTTGCGCAGCCCCCGATGGATGGTGCGCGACCGAGGAGCTGGTCGGTCTATGTTTTAGGAGAGGAAGCTCCGTCTGCCTCAGGGGACAACGGATACTCCCTTAGGAGGGTTCCGTAACCCGGTAGCGGGTGTAGAGTGTTCGAGGGGGGACTAATCTCTCGAAGTGACTCGTTACCACAGTTTGTGAAAACTGGGTTGCCGCTCACCACCTCAGTCCACGAGGGGTTACCGTAAGCCGCCCAATGGGAGCTGGCCTCCCGTCGTAGGGACTTTTAGGCTGCGGTAGCCTACTTTCTCACGGAGAGAGCATCCTCACGGAGAGGGCATCCTCACGGAGAGGGGATTTTTATAGAGGAGACGTCGCCTTTTAGGCGGAAAAAAACTCCTGTAAAAGAATTCCAGCGGTGAAGTAGAAAAGAGCCATTCAATTTAATGAAGATGTAAAAATTCCAGTCTTGAGCACAAAATCCACTTGTATTAACATGCAGTGAGGTGCAACGCCTCCCCCCGCGAAAGTGCGGCTGGGGAGGGAACTAAGTACATAAACCTCCCCCCGCGGCAGCGCGGCGGAGGGGGTGACGAGCCCGGAGGCTAAACATAAAACTTGCGGAGCAAGGTTATGTTCTAGGTGTGCGCCAGCTCTTGGTCTTCAAGTGTGGAGAGATTGTAGGCTCCCGAGCCCAGGACTGCAGAGATCCTGTACGGGCCCTCCCACTTGGGGGATAGTTTGCCCTGGGCTTGGGGGTCTGTCACGCACTTGAGGACCAAATCCCCAAGGCGGAAGGCCCTTTCGTGCACACGCTGGTTGTACGCGCGTGCCATCTCGCGCTCGTAGATGGTGTGGTGGAGAAGCGCTCGATCGCGTTTTTCTTCGACGAGGTCGACCTCCGACCGTTGGTTATCCTCGTTGGTTTGATGCACTGCGGTCGTAGCTCCGTCAAGGAGCTCGAGCCGCAGTGACCGAAAACCAATCTCCAAGGGGAGAACTGCTTCGGCCCCGTAGACGAGCGAAAAAGGCGTGCGCCCTGTCGCTCGGCTAGGGGTCGTGCGCATGGAGCAGAGGATACTTGGAAGCTCTTCTGCCCACGCGCCTCGCCTGGAGGCGGTTTGTTCAAGCCGTTGGCACAGGCCTTGCAGGCGCAGGCCTTGCAGGATCATGCCGTTGACTCTTTCAACGGCTCCGTTGCTTTGGGGATGAGCCACAGAGGCAAAATGGAGGGTAGTGCCTAAGCCTTCACAGAATTCCCGGAAATATGCCGAGTCGAACTGGGTCCCGTTGTCGACGGTGATTTCTTGGGGGACCCCGAAGCGACATACAACATTTTTCCAGAAAAAATGTTGCACTGCCCGGGAATTGATGCTGGCCAAGGGCTCAGCCTCCACCCACTTGGAAAAGTAATCCACGGCGACCACCGCGTACTTTTAACCCCCGGGTGCTGGGGGGAAGGGACCAAGAAGATCCATCCCCCAGCGCGCGAAGGGCCAAGTAACAGGGATGGTTTGCAGTGTTGCGGAGGGGAGCCTGGTGCCCCTCGCCATCTTCTGGCAGGCCTCGCATGCGGAGATTAGATCCCGTGCGTCGTGGACCAACGTGGGCCAGTAAAACCCCTGGCGAAGGGCCTTTGCCGCGACTGCCCGCGGAGCCAAGTGGGATCCGCAGCTCCCCGAGTGTATGTCCTCGAGGAGCTGGAGTCCGTCGGCCCGCGGGAGGCAGCGAAGAAGGGCGGAAGCCCCCTGCTTGTAGAGTTTTCCGTCCAGCAGAACATATGCCCTGGCTTTGGCCCGGAGACGCTTGGCGTCAGCGTCATCGGAAGGTTCCCCCTCGTCCCTTATGCAGGAGATGAGGGGATCCATCCACGATGCGGTCCGAGTTATCTCGGACACCTCCGGGATGCAAACCCCCGGGTTCGCGTCCGGGAGGGTTATAGAGGGCTTGGCGATGATTTCCAGAAAAGCGCCCTTGGGAAGAGGTTCTCAGGCGCTGGCTGCCCGGGCCAATGCGTCGGCCCGGGTGTTATCCCGTCGGGGGATGTATTGGGCCTCCACACCTTCAAAGTGTCTTTCCATCTTCCGCACTTCCCCCAAGTATAGACTCAGGTTCGTGTCGTGGCACAAGTAGGACTTGTCCATTTGGTTGACCACCAGCTGGGAGTCTCCTTTCACCAGGAGGCGGTGGATCCCCAGGGAGCGCGCGAGGCGCAATCCCAGGAGCAAGGCCTCGTACTCGGAGACATTGTTGGTAGCTGGGAACTCGAGCCTGGCGGCGTACTCCAGCATCTTCCCTTCGGGACTCCGAAGAACCACCCCGGCACCGGCCCCGGCAAGGCAGAAGGAGCCATCGAACATGAGTGTCCAATGGTCCAGGCCCCGGGGGGGGGGGGCGAGGGGAGCCTCTCCGTCTGTCTCAGCGGTCGGGGTCCATTCCGCCACGAAGTCAGCGAGGACTTGCGATTTGATGGCGGAGCGGCCCGTGAAGGTAAGGGAGAAAGGAGCAAGCTCGGCTCCCCACTTGCCAATTCGGCCGGTGGGCCTCCTTGTTTCTCACCACTTCCCCCAGCAGGAGAGAGGACGGGACCGTGATTGGGTGCCCGAGGAAGTAGTGGCGAGCTTCCGCGACGCCATGAGGAGGGCATAGCATAGCTTCTCCACTTCGGTGTACCGCGTCTTGGCCCCCTGAAGGGCTTCGCTAACATAGTATACAGGGCGCTGCTGCCCGTCTTGCTCCCTCACGAGCACCGCGCTCACTGCGACTGGGGTCGCAGCAAGGTAGAGCAGTAAAGGTTCCCCTGGGGACGGGCTCACGAGCATCGGAGGGCTCGCGAGGTACTTCTTCAACGCGTCGAATGCCGTCTGGGCCTCAGGGGGTGCATCTGAACCCCCCGAGACCCCGGAGGACTTTGAAGAACTGGAGTCCGCGTTCTCCTGACCGCGAGACGAAACGACCCAACGCGCCTAGGCGGCCTGCAAGCCTCTGCACGTCTTTGATAGAACGTGGGGGAGGCATGTCCAGCAGGGCCCGAATTTTTTCGGGATTTGCTTCAATACCCCGCTGGGACACCAAGAAGCCAAGTAGCCTCCCGCCACGTACACCAAAGGCGCATTTTCCCGGGTTGAGTTTCAACCCGTACTTGCGGAGGCTACGGAAGGTCTTCGCCAAGTCGTCGATGTGTGCGGCTGTGCGGAGGCTTTTGACGACCGCATCGTCAACGTAGACCTCGACATTGCGGCCGATTTGATCCTTCAGGACCAGCGTCATGAGACGCTGGAAGGTTGCCCCGGCGTTTTTCAACCCGAAGGGCATGTGGAGATAGCAGAAGGTGCCGAGGGGAGTTATAAAACTCGTCTTTTCCTTGTCCTCTGCAGCCATCCGAACCTGATGGTATCCCGAATACGCATCGAGGAAGCTCATCAGTTCGCATCCCGCGGTCGAATCGACCAGTTGGTCTATCCGCGGGAGTGGATAGTTATCTTTTGGGCAAGCGCGGTTGAGATCGGTGAAATCCACGCACATCCTCCACTTGCCACTTGACTTCTTTACGAGGACGGGGTTTGCCAATCATTCGGGGTGGAGGACTTCCCGCACGAACCCCGCCTCTAGAAGCTTGGAGACTTCTACCTTGATGGCGTCTTGGCGCTCGAGGGATAACTTCCTCAACTTCTGCTTGACCGGGGAGCGGCCGGGGATCACAGCGAGCTTATGCTCAATGATGTCCCGGGCGACGCCTTGCATGTCCGAGGGTTCCCATGCGAAAACGTCTGAGTTTTCGCGAAGGAAAACCGCGAGCTGCTCGGCGTGCTCCTCGGTGAGGTCTGCACCGATCCTGATGGTTTTCTCTTCATCTCCTGCGGGCAGTTGGACCTTCCGAAGGTCTCCCTCGGGGCGCGGCCTCCCGGAGGGGACGACCGGGGTGGCATGAGGTTCGGGGGGGGACTCTCCCCCCGGGGTCTTGATCACGTTGATGTTTCCGACGGCGGCGGTGGCGTGCTCGTAGAGAGCGCGGGCCACGTTCTGGTCGCCTCGAACGGTGATCGCACCGTGAGGCCCAGGGATTTTCACGCAGAGATAATTCTGGTGAATCGCCGCCCCCAGGTGGTTGATCGTGGTCCTCCCCATAATAGCGTTGTATGAAGAGGGGAGGTCCACCACGTCGAACCGGACCATCTCCGTCCGATAGTTTTCCGGGGTGCCGAAGGTCATCGGTAAATTGACTTTCCCCACCGGGTGGAAGGTCTTTCTGGGAACGAAACCTTGCAACGGCCCAAGCGCGGGCTGCAGCAGCTTCTCGTCGACTTGCATCTCCCTGAATGCCTTCAGGTATAAGACATCGGCGGAGCTTCCGCCGTCGACGAGGATGCGTGCCAGTTGGCAGTTGTAGACTGTAGCCGAGACGATGAGCGCGTCGTCGTGAGGGAAACGAATCCCGCGCGCATCTTCCGCTGTGAAGGTGAGGGGGACGTCCGACCATTTCGGTGGCGGGGACATGGGCAGCACCCCCACCACCTTCACCTCTCATGCGTACTCCTTGCGCTGGCGCTTGGAGTCCCGTCTCGAGGCGGATCCCCTGGTGATGACGTTTATACGTCTTTGGGAGGTTTGAAAGGGGAGCTCCTGAGCTGAGCTCCCTTCTTGCGTTTGCCTCCGCTGCTCGCCCGCAGGAGTGGGGAGCGCTGGCAGAGGCGCCGAGGGAGGCAAGGAGGCAGGGCCCCCTCCCCCCTGGCCACGCTGGTCGAGAAAAGCCGTGAAGTGCTGTAAGAGCTGATTGCATTGTCGAGTAGCGTGGGTACTCGTTTTGTGGAATGCGCACCACACATTGGCTTTGCCCTCCTTGCCCTCCTTGGGGCGGCTCTCGCGCCCCCGGGAGGATTGTCCTCCCTGTAGTCCTTGGACCTAGGAGGAGCAAGACCGCCTTTGGCGCTGTCGCGTGAGCCGCCTCCGCCCTCGAGGACGAAAGCGTCCCGAGGCTGTGGCTCGCGACGATCACTTCTTCGGGGACGTTTGCTGGAGGGGTCCCTGGCCTCCCAGTCGGCGGGGGCAGGAACTCCCTGGTTCTTCTTCCAAAGATTGTCCTCCTCCGCACGAGCGTACTTCTCAAGTACGGTGAAGAGTTCATCGGCGGAGGTGGGGCAGCTCCGGGAGAGCCTCCGGTGGAGCTCTCCGGGGAGTATTCCACTCTTGCATGCTTCGATGACCGTGGAGTCCGGGACATGCGCCACTTTGCTCTTCACTTGAGCGAAGCGCTTGAAGAAGTCGCGGATAGTCTCCCCCGTCTTCTGCCGGACGGTGTAGAGCTGGGACGAGTCTAAGGGCCGCACATAGTTGCCTTGGAAGTTCGCGCAAAATTCGCGCTTCAGTTGCGCGAAGGACTTGATGGATCCCGCTTTCAGGTTGTAGAACCATGAGTGTGCGATGCCCGTGAGGTAGAGGGGGAAGACATTGCATTGCACTGTCTCATCCCCCCCGGCCGCCGAGATGGCCGTCGAGTACACCTGCACAAACTCGTACGGGTCGGCCTCACCGTTGTAATGCTCGATGTGCGGCGGGCGGTAAGGCCGCGGCCAGCGTATGCAGCGAAGGCGACGGCATAGCGGTTGGTTGGTCCCCTCAACTTCCTTGGGGGATCCACGATCGCCGTCTTCTCTTGCCGGGGACGCGCGCTCATTGTCAGAGTCTGGGAGGGGCGGCAGTGGTCCGCCGGTGTGACGGTGCCATCTCTTTTCCTCCGGGTTAGTTGAGCTGACCTCTTGGGCGTCGAGGTATTCCGCTGGAATGGTGGCAGCTTCCTCGAACGGTCTCTTCCCCCGGGCGATTTGGGAGCGCGTCTCCGCGCGCCCGCGGGTTCGGGGGAGTCCTGACCGATGGCGGGAGGTGGTTTCTCCGGACTTGGCGGTACGCATTCGCTCGACCTCCTCCCTTGTGAAGCGGGTCTGATCCGCTGGGGGCGCCCGCGGGGGCGGCCCTGGAGGGGGAGGGAGCTGATGCGCATTTGCCACCGTCCCAGTGGACGCCGCCGGCGCGTGGACCGGGCCATGTGCCAGGTCCGCAATCGGTACGGCGGCGGGAGCAGTCGCAGTTCGGGTTCCCGGGGCGTCCGCAGAGGCGGGCGTTGCGCCGGCCCCGGGCGTCGGGATTGTCCCTGGCGCGGCGGTAGCCGCCCGCGGAGGCTCCGGACCCGGGGCCGGGCGTCCCCCAGAGGCAAGGGAGGGCTCGGAGACGAGTTGACTCCCCGGCGCAGGGAGTGTCCCCGGGATCGGATACGGCCCAGGCGCGGCTCCGGGAACAGGGAACATCCCCGGCCCGGGAAAGGCGGGGTGCCCCATGAAGAATTGGGGCGGTGTCCCCATAAACGGATATGGAGGCGGGTAGACGGGGGCCGGGGGCCGCCCCAGGACGCGCAGTAGCTCTTCCAGGGTGTGTTGGGTACGAAGCTGGCCCTAGATCAAAGCCCCTAGCATAGAATCTCCGGAGACCGGAATGGAGAGTTGGGGCGCACTAGGCCCTGGAAGCTCAGTTGCGGTCGCAACTTCTCGGCCGGAGGCCGCGGGTGGAGGAAGCGGGTCATCACCCCGCACGCCTCCGAATGGCAGGGCTACAGAGGTCTCATCTCACTGAGGTGGGGTCGGGTTGCTTGGACCAGCGCCCTCGGGAGATGAGAGGGCTTGAGCTCTGGTTGTTGCGGGAGCCATGGCGATTCGTTGCGAGGTCCCCACGGACGGCGCCAACTGTCGTGGTATTACAGATACCCCGGCAGGTTCAGACGTGCGCAGCATGAGTACAGCGGCGCGAGCAGACCGAGTTACTGGTCTCCTCCCGCCGGGCAACACAGAAAGTGACACAGAGGTTTATACAGGTTCGGGTCCCAGTGGGGGCCCTAGTCCTGTTGGCTCTCTTCGGACGCGAGTCCGCTGGGGAGGTGAGCTCTCGGGGAGAGGTCTCCGAGAGAACCGAATGAGTTTATATGAAAATGAATTGGAATCCCCCAAAAAAGGGTACAAGAGAGGTATATATAGCCCCCAAGAAATACAAAAGACAAAAATGCCCTCGCTGCGACCATTGGATGGAAGGGTGAAGACGTCCTTTGGCCTGATGGACGGCCTGGATGCTCGACATGTGGCGCCACAAGCTTCCTAGGGGCCCCACGGTCAGCAACAGCTCTTCATGGACCCGGAGGCTCTCCGGATCTCACCGGGCGCCACCGGGGTTCCGGAGACCCTCCGTATCTCACCGGGTGCCACCGGGGTCCCGGGGACCCTCCGGAGCTCGCCGGGTGGCACCGGGGTCCCGGAGACCCTCCGTACTCACCGGGTGCCACCGGGGTCCCGGAGACCCTCCATATCTCGCCGGGTGCCACCGGGGTCCCGGAGACCCTCCGGAGCTCACCGGGTGCCACCGGGGTCCCGGAGACCCTCCGGATCTCACCGGGTTTCACCGTGGGCTCCTTGGGACTTCCTTGGGACTTCCTTGGGACTTCATGGGGCTGCTGGGGATTCCCCCAACAGTCAGTTTTTCTGGCTGGTCGGCGTTGCGGCCACCAGAGGCAGTTTTATTTTTAAATGAAAACTTATTACCTTTCGTCGGTGGAGGTTTTTCCGCGACTGCGACCTCTTGATCCTGTTCGGTTTGATTCTTTTTAGCAGAGTCTCCGCGGTGGTTTGTCGTAGATGATGAAGATCGTCCTCTTTCCCGGGTTCCTGATAACAATTCTGGAAATTGTTGAGATAGCATCGCACAACATTTCCCAGTTATATATCGAACCTTCAGGCTGATTGAATAGCCAGGTCCTTACCGGTCCCTCAAGGATCGTCGGCAAGTAATTGGCCATGACGCGATCATCCCCACCAGCCGCTTGGATAGCGGTGATGTAAATTTGAAGGAATTCCGACGAATTCTGGGTCCCATCAAACCTCTCAATAGCCCCTGGCTTGAACTTATCCGGCCAAACGACCGCACAGAAGCCTGGTGAAAAATATTTACAGCCCACATAGGGACTGTGGAGAGTTCCGCGGTTTCTAGTATAACCACGAGTGATTTCACGCGATGGGGACGTGCCACGTGGTCCCAGACGAGAATACACAGGAATTCGATCCTGATCACGAGAACTTCCCACGCGTCTGGATTTGTCATGCCGAAGTGATCTGGATGGTAATTGATTACGCCTACCATGACTAGAGTGGAAATACTCCTTTTCATGGGAACGTATCGTAGACTGAGAGAAAGCTATAGGGGTCGCATCTGATGTGACCTCATCCAGCTTCTCCGCCAGGATCCTAGCAAAAGCCGGTTTGTCCGCATCTGTGAAGGTAGGAGGAAAATTATGTAAGAACTCCACGATAGATCGAAGTCGGCCATGCGTACTTCTCTTTGGTACGCCAGGTGTAATCGTTTCTTCATCCGCCGGTGAATATTCCGGGGGTAAAGAAGGCATCTGGTCGTGCCTGCGACCATGTGGGCGACGGGAGGAACTAGGGGCGACGTCATAATGAGACTGCACATCTTGTAGAGCCTCTAGGGCTGTTCTGCAGAGTTCATTATCTCGTCGCTCACGGTCTTGATCCTCCTTTTGTTTGCATTCTTGTTCCTCCTTTTGTCTGCACTCCTGTTCTTCCCTAGCAATCCGCTGATCGGGAGTTTCCTCCGACAAGGCAGCGAATTCTCTGGGGAGCAAAGCTGCAGAAGGAGAGAACATCTCTGTTTGCTCCGAGTCCGACTCGAAATCAAAGAGAGAGTGGAGGTTGTCAAGATCAAACCTCCCTGGACTGAGTTTCTGGTCACTGCCATCCTGGTCCCCGACGGGGACACATGGTGACCGAGACTTGATTTTGCATACGGTGGAACTGACATCAAGTTCTGGACCTGTCTCTTCCATCCCCTGGTCGATGGACATGACCCGGGTAGGGGAAGACGTGTCCTCCTGATGTTCCTTCGGAATGTCTTCGCAATCGATCTCTTCTACTGGAACGGGATCGCTAGGCGAGGGCATTTGTATCTCAGAATTATATGCCCCAGACAAGGCTCACCAAACCTCCGGATGAAGGGAAAGCACCTTGAGAAAAGGCCCCACAGTGGGCGCCAGCTGTCGATGATTTGGTCTCAGGGTTCTCAGTCGATCTTATGCAAATTTGTGAGTTGCGGGACCTTTTAGGGCGCTCCTCCGAGAAGGTAGGATGAGTAATATCTGTAGGGGCACAAGAGAATTTATACAAGTTTGGGCCCTCGATGGTGGGAGTAATAGCCCTACGTCCTATTATGATTTCACTATATGAGAAAAGTGTTTACAAGGGGGAGGAAAAGATGATCACAGGCAAAGATCTCTTCTATATTAGTATCTATCTAACTATGTCTAAGTCTTCAGGTTACTTGGACTCCTGGTAATGCTTATATGCTTAACCGTCCCTTAGAACATGCATTGACCACCTCCTTATACTGAACAAAAGGGCACGAACGCGAGACAGCCTTGGATGGTTGCTAGGGTGCAGTTTTGTTAACCGCACTTAACTTCCATGCAAGCTTAACACGTGCAATCAAGGGATAACCGCACATGTTAACCTCCTGGCAGTTGTCTTCATACGTGGAGAAATCCTCATGAGCCTTGGGATATGCCTGTTCAAAGGGTTAGACATTCTCGAGTTATTCTTGTCACAAATAGTCAACGACCTTCTGACCGCGCACCATCTGCAGTCTTCTTACCGCGCACTGTCTGCGGCCTCATGATCGCACAAGGGCTGCGATCATAAATCTTCTTTGTGTTAGCGCCCTTCAGGTTGTCTAAGACCATAGCAACGAACTTATAGGCACACGTCTAATCTGATTCTGTCTTGAACCAGATATGTATTATTTTGAACTAGCTCGGGTGATATCCTCGTCAGCAAAAAAGAAAATTTTGGCTTTCAAAGCCATCTCCAAGGATGATTCAAGCAGTAGCTCATCAGATGAGGATCTAGCTCTTCTTGTGAACAATACTCAAAAACTTCTCCGAAAGTTGCACTAGAAGGGTGTTAACATCGACACAAGATCAAAGGGATCGAAGCCATCAAACTTCCAAAACATCACATGCTATGAATGTCATGATAAGGGACATATAGCATCACGATGTCCAAACAAGAACAAATTTTGGGATAAGAAGACAAAAGATCCCAAGAAGAAATTCATCAAGAAGAAGAACAGCGGAAATAACGAAGCATGCTTTGGGGAGTGGATGTCCGGAGGAGAGAGCTCTAACTCCGAGTCTGACGATGAGGAAGGTTATTCCAAGAAACTAGCCACACTAGCTCTTGGAAACAACAACACGCCATCCACCTCATCTCTTTGCCTCATGGCTAAGCAAGATAAGAAGGTATATTCACTTGACCCTTCATGTGATAACTTAATTGAAATGGTTAGTGAATTAAATGATGCTTTTGGAAAAATAAAAATGAAGTATAAAGCACTTAAAGAAGAGCACTCCTCCTTGCTTACTCTTTACTCAAATTTAAAAGATACTCATGAAAGCTTAGATATCAAAAACTCATCAACCAAAGTAGATGTAGCCACTTCTTGTAACTTAGTTGATGATTTGGAAAATGAAGTCTCTAAGTATGATATATCAACTAGTTGCAATGATCTAGTTGATACTCCATGTACTCTAAATAAAGCATTGCCATGCCATACATCATTCTCAAATGAAAATGAAACAATTCTAAACGAAAACAATGAACTTAAAGCTCCAGTTAAGAAACTCAATAAAAGTTTAGAAAATTGTTACAAAGGAAAAGCATCCCTTGATCTTCTTCTTAGTGGGCAAAGGTGCTCATTTAGAATAGAAGGGCTCAGATATTTTCCTAAGAAAGAAACAAACCTAACACAAAAACTATTTTTGTAAAAGCATGCAACAAATTTTGTTTCAAGTGTCACAAAATAGGTCATTCTCATGATGCTTGTCCTTTAATGACTTCAACTCACTTTAATGCATGCTACAGGCTTAAAAGGTCAAAGAAAGGATATGTGATAGCAAAGTTCGTTGGAGCACCCATGCTAAACAAAAAGAAGAAATCTATTTGGATGCCCAAAGCTTTGATTGCTAACATTGAAGGACCCAAAAGGGTTTGGGTACCTAAACGGACTTGATTCTTTTGTTTTGTACGTGAACTACAAGACCGGTGAAAAACATTGGGTGCTAGATAGTGGATGCACCGAACATATGACCGGTAACAAGAAGTTGTTCACCTCATTGGAAGATAACTCAAGCGAAGACCAAAAGATCACCTTTGGCGATAATCGTCAAAGAAATATAGTAGGCTTGGGTAAAATTACTCTATCCCATGATCTTTCAATTTCAAATGTTTTACTAGTTGAATCATTGATTTTAATTTGTTATCCATTGCACAAATATGTGATCTTGGGTTTCGTTGTATATTTTCACCTAAAGATGTTTTGATTGAAATTTTAAAAGACAACTCTTTTATCTTCAAAGGCTTTCATTTTGAAAATCTCTATCTTGTTGATTTCAACTCAAAAGATGCATCTCTTTCAACTTTTCTTGTCTCTCAAACTTCAAAAGGTTAGCTTTGGCATAGGAGACTTGCACATGTTGGAATGCATTAACTTAAAAAGTTTTTAAAACATGATTTAGTAGTTGTCTTGAAGGATGTGATCTTTGAGAAGGACAAACCTTGTAGCGCTTGTCAAGCGGGCAAGCAAGTAGCTACCTGACATCTGACCAAGCGTATTCTTTCAACTTGCAAACCTTTGGAACTCTTGCATATGGATTTGTTTGGACGTTCCGAGTTCCAAAGTATCAGGGGAAACAACTATGGTTTTATTATTTTTGATGACTTCACTCGCTATACTTGGGTTTTCTTTATTTCTCAAAAATCTGAAACCCCCGATGTTTTTAAAAGTTTTACAAAACGTGTGTCTATCAAATTTGAACTTTCCATCAAGAAAATCTGTAGTGATCATGGTGGAGAGTTTATAAATTCGACATTGGTTGATTTTTTTGACCTTTTTGGGCATTAAACACGAATTTTCAACCTCTTACACTCCACAACATAATGGGGTTGTAGAAAGAAAAAATCGAACACTAATAGAAATGGCAAGAACTATGCTAAGTGAGTATTGTTGGGGGAAATCTCCGCTCGATCAGTCCCGATGATAAGGCGCCAACTAGCCCAGTGAGACTCACTCCGGGGACCATGTCCCGGTTGCCAGTGAGAAGCATCCCGGGCGCTGCCACTGGCCCGGTGAGAAGCGCCCCGGGGACCATGTCCCGGACGCCGCCAGTGGCCCAGTAAGCCCCACCCCCCCCCCCCTCCGGGACCATGTCCCGGGCGCCGCCATTAGCCCGATGAGACGCCCCCTGGGGATCACGTCCCGGGCGTCGCCACTAGTGTAACACCCTAGTTTTGGGGGTAAAAATTTCCTTTTTATGAAAAGTCATGCATGCATGTATCTTGGTAGTAGTAGCCAAATCTTTCAACTTAAACCAATTCTGATCCCCAAAAATCTCAAAATCTATCATGTAGATCCAATTCAAGATCAGATTGCTCAGATATGACCTACTATTTATCCTGAGTATAAAAGCCTTCAGAAGCCAGATCAAATTCGATCCCTAACTCCCAGATCTATCAACCTCTTTCTGTTTTTGAAAACGGAAATATTATATTATCCTAAATACCCTAAGTTTCAGAATTCAGATTTAACCAAATCCTGACCTAATCCAGACTAGATTATTCTTGGATTATGATCATGGGTATGCCAATACCTTAATCCAAAAAGTTGGCAGCCAGATTCCCCCATCTAAGCCCTTTCGCAAAGCAGTCCAGATTGTATTACGGATTAGTCCTTTTATGATTTTCCAGGAGCCCGAAAAGGCTAAAAGCCACAAACCAGCTCCAAATCTCAATCTGATTCAGGGAACACCTCCCAAATGCTATTCAATACAAAATATCCTTTTGTCGGAATATCAAAATCTCACCCTAAGTCTCAGAATTCTGGTTTTGACAAAACCCAGATTTGAATTACCCTAAATTACCTTGTTTTCATTTTATCCGAAAACTACTCAAATGTTCCAGATTTTATCAAATACCTTTGCCAAATTATTTGCTGAATAAAGCTTGTCAGAGATTTGACTTATCAGTCCCAACCATCCAAATATCAGAATTCACAGATCAATCCAAAATCAAAATCAGCAAATTGCAAGCAGATCCAGCTACCTGTTTTCGACCAGCCGCCTTCGACCAGAGCTGTGCCGTTCGACCACGACCAGGTGCGCCCGTCGCCTTGTTTCTCATCGCCAGTGAAGTCCAACCCGTCGCCAGCACTTGTAGCCGTTGGAGGTGCCTGCCCGACACGCGTCCGCCCCGGAGTAGCCACCGTGGCAGCAGCAGCACCACCAGTGCCACCTGTCTTCACCGCGCGCTTACGGCATCTCCAACAGTAGCAGCAACAACAAGAGTTTTGCGCCACGTTGCAGCCATGCCGGCAGAAGCAGTCACCTCGCCGTCGCACCAGCCAGAGAAAGTTGCACGCCAGCAGGAAAAGCAGAAGAAATCACCGTGTGCCATCGCGTCTTCACTGCTGTCACCACCCCGCCGTCCAGTCACTTTAGCCGCTTCAGTTCTCCAGGAAATTCCAGTCGTTTCAAGCACCAAACGTGTCTATTTAAGCCACCCCTTACTCAGCTCATCCTCACACACACCAGAACCAGCAAATTCTAAGTTCTTCCCGTCTTCGTCTTCTTCTCCGGCGAGCCGTCGAGGAGGAACACGGTGCCAGCTCATTCTACTGCGCAATCTTCAAATTAACTCGACCAGTGAGTACCTCCCTCTCCCCTCATCATTATGTATCATTTAATTGCACTCCGGTGGACCTTAACGCCGGTGATCGCCAGAATTTCTAATTTCCCTGTTCCGGCAATGCTGTTTGATTTAGCCCGAATTAGTCCCCCCTTTAGTAGAAATTTATGATCAGTAGACCCCTCTTAGCAAACCCATGCTTCTAGAATTCAAAATTGAGCTTCAATCGAAGCTTTCCCAATTTTTTAGCTTCACCAATCGTCGGCTCTCGTCGCCAAGCCACGCCGGCGATGCTTGGGTCAAATTGACCACACTAGTAGCTTCCTCATATCCCTATACCACTCTCCAAGCAAGGAAATAAGTTCAACCCCCTGCATCAAAAACCCCCAATTCCAGTGTCATCTTCTCCAGTGCCGGCCACAAGAAAACCATTCCTGGCTGTTGCAGCCCTAGCCACTTTGTCTAGTGTGTGTGCCTTGACCCCCTGAACATTTTTGTCTTCTATCCCGACACCTAGATCAGGCCAGATCAGAAGTTATAGCTATGCCAAAGTCTTATCCAGAGACTGTTTCAAACAGTGAGGCCACCGTGTTTCCTCGCCAGCGTTCATCACCGTCCGGCCACCTCAACCCTTGAAAACTCAGCCATTGTGTTTCTGATACTTGTTCCTACCTCCTAGACATAGTTAGCACAGCAATTGGAGCCTTGAATCACAGTTGCTGCTAAGCCCTGGTTTTTGACATTGTCAGCTCTGTGTCAGTTCATGCTAGCGAGTGGCATTGGCCCTGTTCACCCACCTCTGGTCACGCAAATCAAAAACCACCTTGTCAATTAGCTACCTCATGGCATTATGCCACCAATGTTTGAATCAAAACCCATTTTTCCCACTGGAAATCTTCTAAACTATGTCAATGCCATTCTTGGGCATTGTCAGCCCTTGTCAGCCTATGTCAGCCAGTGGCATTGGGCCAGTTTGACCCCTTCTGGGTATGCAAATTGGAATCCACTTTGTGCCCTGAGCTTGTAGAGCTATGTTCTACATTTCATTCAACTATCACACCTTGAGATAAGCTCTCTAGAATTCCTTGAAGCTATGTCAGAGCCCTGAACCGAATGTCGATCTGTTGACATGCTGTTTTTGAGCAAACCAACCGCGGACTTGATGTCCATATTGCAGCCTTGAAACCCTAAGAGCCTCTAACACCCATCCTTAGCCCAGACTCTACAGATTTGAGAGTTTAACTCAATTCCAGCTTCCAAATCCTGTCTGTCTCAGCATCGCCAAGATCTTTTCTCCTTTGCATGTTGCATATAGATTATTAATGTATTTAAATGGTTTGTGATCTTGTGTGCTTGTTTGTTGGAGAGTAGATCAAGAGCCCGATTACGAAGACTCGATTGCTGTTTCTTGAACATCTTGAACCTATATTTTAAGAATTGTTAAGATATTACCTTGATTATAAAGTAGTATTGCATGTGATGAGAAAGAAGGATGTGGTAGTAGTAGGCTGGATGCCTGAGAAAATGTGAATTATGGTAGTGAGCCATAACTAGTATATGTATATATTTTATATTCATGAAATAAAACCCCCTAGCCATGACCAGGATTTTGGTATGGAATATGGTAGCACTGGATGTGCTTGGTAGCACTGGATGCGCATGTAGTTTGTGGTATGACCTGGCCACTGGCATATAAGGACTAGAACCTTGTGTTGTGCGTCTAGTGGCATGAACAATGTAATGACCGCAAGCCTGGTGGACAGGCCTGAACAAGTAGTATGCGGATCGCACAGGAAACCCCTGCATGAGATGAGATGTTTGTGCACGATTTGACATGGAGTGCGGCTCCAACACATATCACTAGATGTGATGATGCACGCTGACCCAGTAATGGGAAGGTGATGTAGTTTGGGGTGGGAGTGTAGCCTACCACAACTGTGGTTTGAGTGAAAGCACAGGGTCAGGGGTGAATTGTGTGTGAACCATGACAAAAGTTCTTGTTCTCTCCACCTTGCCACTCGCACACGGTTGTGAGGAAGGGTCTAATCATCTCATAGGATGGGCATGAAAGTGGAAATATCTTGCAGGTAAATTAGTACCTCCCTGCAGAGATAAAAATGTATTCGAATGCTCCGAGCTCCCAGGTTTTTAGGAGTCTGCTGCGGTGGATTAAATCCACGGAGTGTGACACAAGTATACTTTTATAAATAAGATGTGGTAAGCCAAGATTACCCAAATGACATGTGTTGTCATGATAAGGGGTGCTGCCGTGGGTTGTCGTGTGTCGACGTGTCGTGGTAGTACCATAATTTAGTGAAGATGAAGAGCGATGCTATTCTATGAAAGTGCTGCCATGAATATGATCATGAGATGTGAAATGCAAGAAAGAAAAGTATTTTGAAAACCCTCCCCTCTTTCCTCTAGTAGCATAGGTTCATATCATCTATACTATATGTATATCTACTCTTACCTATGATTTGCTGAGTACGTACGTAAGTGCTCACCTTTGCAACCTTTCATCAAATAGATGGAGTGCTCTATGATCAAGATGAAGCCTTGGAAGATTTCGTGGATCTAGAAGAAGAGCCAATTCTGCCAGAGCCCTGATGTGTGTTGTTCTGCTGTCAACTTCTTACGACTGTGGGGCTTCGCCTAGCTTCTGCCGCGTAGTTGTTATTTGTTTTAAATAGACCATTTGTGCCGTGAAGGCATTGTATTACCCTTTTGATGTATCAGGCCAGCAGGCCATACTGCTTATGAATGATATTTTGTAAGTTACTCTGCTGCAATGAACTCCTGTGCTTGACTTATCCTGGGAAGTCAATGGTATGTATGTATGAGGCCAGCCGCAGCAAGCTGGGTCTCCACAGGAGTAGTCGTGGTACCCTGTTCAGGGCGCGACAACTAGCCCAGTGAGACCCCCCAGGGACCATGTAACACCCTGAGTTAGGGGTGAAAATTTCCTTTTTCATCAATAGCATGCATGCATGTATCTGTAGTAATAGCCAGATCAGTATCTATCTCAAGCCCTAAAATCTCCAAAATCTATCCTGTGACCTCAAATCAAGATCAGATTGTTCAGATGTGATCTATCAGTTACTCTGAACTTAAAAGCCTTCAGAACCCAGATCCAATTCTATCTCTAACTCCCAGAATTATCAACTCCATTCTGTTTTTGAAAACAGAAATACCTTATATTACCTAAATACCCTAAGTTTCAGAAATCCATATTTAATCAAAATCTTGACCAAGTTCAGACCAGATTATTCCTGGAATATGATCATGGGTATGTCAATACCTTAATCTAAAAAGTTGACAGCCAGATTTCACCATCTAGACTCTTTTCACAAATCAGTCCAAGAGTTATCGCAAATTAGTCCTTATCTGATATCTGAAAACCCAAAATGGCTAAAATCTCCAGATTAACTCCAAACTCAAAATCTCTTCGGCAAACCTTCTCAAAATGCTATTTGCCACAAGTTTCTCTTCTGTGCAGATATCAAAATCGAACCCTAAATGCCAGAATTCGAAATCGACAAAACTCAAATCCTACTTTACCCTAATTTACCCTATTTTCAGTTTGTATCGAAAACTATTCAAATGTGCCAAACCTTCTCAATTACCTTTGCCAAATATCCTGTTGAATATAATCTACCAGATTAGTGAAATCAATTTCAGTCTAAACCTTGCAGGATTCCAGATTTGCATTTCAGTCCAAAACTCAAAGAATTGAAACTGCAGTTCAGTCCATTTTCGACCAGGCCGTTTACTGTGCGCACGACTAGGGCTCGCCGTGGTTTCCTTGCGCTGTGCACGCTCGCCGCCGGCCAAGCTTCGCCGCACTTGTGACCGTGCATGCCAGTGCGCACGTGTCCTCGCTCCAGCCAGTGCCGTGGCAAGGTCACTGCTACGTCGACGACCAGTGCCTGCTCCCGCGCGCGATCAACGGCTTTTGTCAGCAATTCATCGCCACGTCGCTTCGCCGCGCCAGTACTTGTCGCCACCGCTTGCTACAAGCTTTGCCAGGTCCCGATGAGGCGACATTGTGATCAGTTGAAAGCTTGTCGCCGTCGCATCACCGCTCTTGCTGTTTCTTCGCCGCTACTGCTCCAGCACGCAAACAATCTCATCACAGCAGGCAATCTCTTCATTGTTCCCTCTTCGCAAGCTTCGCCTGCCTATTTAAGCATCCCTGTGCTCAGCAGCTCCCTCAAACCTCACTGGAAATCATCCAAGTCTCAGATTTTCTGTCTTAGTCTTCTTCTCCGGCGAGACCAGCTCAAGGCCTCACGGTGACAGCCTCAACCGCAGCCTCAACCACCAAATTGACAGCACTAGTAAGTTTCCCTCGCCACTCTCATCGTGCTGTACCATCTAATTGGATTACCTGGCACCTTATCGCCGGTGATCGCCGGAATTGCTAAATGCCCTGTTCCGGCAATGCAGCCCGATTCAATTCGAATTAGCTTTCGTTCTGTAAACAAAATTGATCAGTGAGCTAAATCAAGCAAGCCTGTGAAGTTGGATTTCGAAATTAAGTAAGAATCGAAGCTTTTCCCTAAACCAAGCTTCACCAGAAACCGGCGATCGTCGCCAGACTTCTCCAGTGATCCTCCGGCCAATCTAATTGTACCAGAAGCTTTCTTATACCTCCTAGATGCTCTCCAAGCAAGGAATTAAGTTCTTTTGGCCTGTAGCAGAAACCCCCAATTGGCAGTGCTTCTTCTCCGGCGCCGATCACCAGAAAAGTGTTCCCGGCCGTTCCAGCCCAAATCACCTTGTCTTTTAGATGTGCCTTAGCCTCCTGAGCATTTTTGTCTTCTAGCTCGACACCTAAATCAGCCTAGATCAAAAGTTATAGCTTTGCCAAGTTTTTGTCCAGAACTGCTCCAGTGCAGCCAGTTCATCTCTGTTCATCATCAAATTTCTTGCTTTCCAGCCATTTCTTGCCCTAGATCCTGTTGACTTAATTGTTCCTGTTACTCAAGCCTACCTCCCAGACAAAGTGGTGCATCATTTGGAGCTCCAGATCAAAATTTATGCTAAGCCCTAGTTTTTGGCATTGTCAGCTCTATGCCAGAGCTTGTCAACCAGTGGCATTGACCTTGTTTACCAACTTCTGGTTGTGTAATTTGAAATCCACTTTGTCCACTGAATTTGTAGAGTTGTGATCTACATTTTCTTCTACTACCACAACTTGAGATAAGCACTCTAGCTTTTCTTAAAGCTATGTCCAAGCTTTGATCCGAATGTCGATCTGTTGACATTCGCTGTTTTGATTAAACCAGCCACAAAATTGTTATCCCTATTGTAATCCTGAAACCCTAAGATTATCTAATCACCATCCTTAGCCCAAATTCCTTGAAACCCTAAAATCTCGACTCGGTTCAGTTTGCAGTTCAAATTATCTCCAGTATAGTTCAATCATTCTTGTTGGCATTTCTGCATATAAGTCATAAAACATTTTAATATTATAAGTAATCATTGTGTGTTTGTTTGTCGTCGAGCAGATTCAGAAGCTGACTTTGAAGATTTTGCTGTTGAACCGTCATCGACTGCTGTATTTTACGACGCGGAAGGCAAGTCATATCCTTGGTCATCTTGAACCTATATTTTAAATGTTGCTAAAACATAACCTTGAATATAGGCAATATTGCATGTGAAAGATTGAGAATGGTTGATTTATGAATTGGCAGTACTAGACTGGTTATCTGTGAAATGTGAAATAAACAAGTTTTGAGCCATGAACTATTATATGTATATACTTATATTCATGAAATAAAACCCCTAGCCGTGACCAGAAAAATGGTATGGATGGCTGTAGCACTGGAGGTGCTAGACTGCAAAGGATATGCAGGCACTGAAGGTGTAAGGTTGTGGATGGTCTGGTCACTGGCATATAAGGACTAGAACCTTGTGTTGTGCGTCTAGTGGCATGAACAACGTGCCAACCGCAAGCCTGGTATGGGACAGGCCTGAACAAGTAATTATGTGGATCGCACATGAAACCCCTGCATGAGATGTGTAGTGATGCACGATAAACACGGAGCGCGGCTCCCACACATATCACTGAAGGTGATCAAGCACGCTGACCCAGTAATGGGAATAAGCAAAGGGGTGGAGGTTTGGATACAACCTGCCACAACTGTGCCTCGCTGAGAGCCACAGGGTCGGGGGTGAATTGTAAGTGATACATAACAAAAGTTCTTGCTATTTCCACCTTGCCGCTCACAATATGAAGTGAGTCAGGGGTCCAATCATTTGTTATGATAGGAAAGGTTTGAAAGTGGAATATCTTACTGGTAAATTGGTACCTCTCTGCAGAGTTAAAAACGTATGCGAATACTCCGAGCTCCCTGGTTTATAGGAGTCTGCTGCGGTGGATTAAATCCACGGGGTGTGACACAAGTACTATTTTCTAAATAAAATATGTTTAATCAAGATTACCCAAATGACATGTCTTGTCATGATAAGGAGTGCTGCCGTGGGCTGTCGTGTGTCGACGTGTCGCGGTAGTACTATAATTTAGTGAACATGAATGATGATGTTATATTATGAAAAGTGCTGCCATAAGATGAGATGAGAAAGGAAAAGATTATTTTACAAATATCCATAATTCTTGACTAGTCTAGGTTCATATCATCACTACTATATGTATCTACTCTTACCTATGACTTGCTGAGTACGTAAGTGCTCACCCTTGCAACATTCAACTAAATAGATGGAGCCTACCTCGATCAAGATGATGGCCTGGAGTACTTCGTGGATCCAGAAGGAGGAGAATCAGTTCCGCCAGAACCCTTAAGTGTGTTGTTCTGCCGTCAACTTCTTTTGTGGGAGGGTCACCTATCTTCTGCTGCGTAGTTAAATATTTTGCTAAACCCTGAATGCCTTGTAGGCATTGTAATCCTCTTTATGTAATATTAAGGCCAGCAGGCCACACTGCTTAATATTTTGTGAGTACTCTGTTGCAATGTAATATACTCCTGTGTTTGACTCATCCTGGGAAGTCAAAGGTTTGTGAGAATGGGACTAGCTGCAGCGAGCTAGGTCTCTACAGGAGTAGTCGTAGTCCCAGTCTCGGGGCGCGACAAAAAAGTTGGTATCAGAGCAACATGAGAACTTGACTGTAGGACGACACCTTTAGGGATTGGCCGTGCCAGGAAAACGTAATTTATTCAGAAAATTAATTGTTGAAAATTGTATTTTGATAAAAATAATGAGCTTTGTAGCTCTTGAAAACCTTCATTTCAAAATTTTATTAGGATTTTCTAAAATTCGGTAAGATTGTGAGAGTGCGTTCTGTTGTTTCAGAGTGTCTTAGAGGTTGGTGTAGACAGAGCTAGTGGATGCTCTTGATAGCTTTGTGATTCGCTGTTGCTTTTGCAATGGTTAATTTGTGTATTATGGCTAATAGCCTAAGTAATTTTATGCATTAAAGTAGTTGCATTAATTTCTGCATTGCTGTCTTAGTTGGCCTTAGTTAGTTAGATCAGTCTAAACCTTTTTCAGAGCCACCATGGTTGACACCAGAAGGAGATCTCGAAGTGGAAGAGAAGATATGGGTCAGACTCCGCAAGAAGAAGAAACTATGACAAGAGACCCTTTGTTTCAGCAAGGATCTCAGAGTTCCAATCCACCTCAGAATGAACAACCCAGTCTTCAGGAAATTTTATTGTCAATGGAGAAAAGTCGACAGGAAGCTCAGATAGCTCATACCCAGTTGTTAGCTCAGATAGTTCAGAAACTGCCTACTGGAACAACAGAAGGAACTACTTCTGCTGTAGGAGCAATATTAACAGATTTCCAAAAGACCCGTCCACCAACATTCTCTAGTGCGACCGATCCCATGGTTGCCGATGATTGGTTACGGGATATCGAGAGGAAACTAGACACGGTCCGATGCAGCGAACGAGAGAAAGTTTTGTTTGGTTCTCATCAGTTATCAGGAGCTGCAGCTGCATGGTGGATGAACTACCAGGAAGCCCACCTTGATAAAGATAATATTTCTTGGAGGGAATTTAAGGATCAATTTCAGAAATTTCATATACCTACTGGTGTTTGGCAGCTAAGCGTCGGGAATTTCGGAATTTAACTCAAGGAAGTAAGTCAGTTACTGAGTATCTACACCAATTTACTCATTTGGCTCGATACGCACCTGGAGATGTGGATACTGAAGAGAAGAAGATAGAGCGCTTCACAGAAGGACTTCAACACTATTTACAGTATCAAATTGCTTCTCATGAACTTACAGAATTTCAAACCCTAGTGAACAGAGCTTTAAAGGTAGAAGAGAAGAAGAATATGGGAGAAGAAAGTCGAAAGAGGAGGATGTTCCAGCAAACACGACCACAGCCAAATCAAATCAGAGGAAGAGTTCCTATCACTCCCAATTTTCGACCATCTTATCAGAATCCCAGACCAGCAACGACATTGTGCCCCAACTGCAGAGGAAATCATCCTCAGAAGGATTGCCCTCATCCTCGTGTTGAGTGTTATCATTGTGGACAGCGTGGGCACCGTAAAGAATTCTGTCCTTGGATACAACTTCCGATGTCCATTGCCAGATCTCAAGCAGGAACACAGCCAGTAGTAACCAGAGCATCACCATCACAGAATTTTAGAGGAAATTCAGCAGGAAGAGGAGGAAACATGGCTAATCGAGGAAGAGGAAGGGGTAGAGCACCAGCTACAACGCAAGGAGGAAGGTTAAACTATACTTCAATTCAAGAAGCGGGCAACGCCACCGACATTCTTCTAGGTAGATTTCTGATTCAATCTGCATCTGCCTTAATATTGTTTGATCCTGGTGCTACAAATTCATTCATGTCAAAAGCATTTGCATCTGAAGTTGAAATGCATATAGAGCAAGTACCACTAGAGTACTCTATGGTTATACAAACTCCAGGGGCTATATTATCTGTCTACTCGATCTGCCAAAATGTAACCTTCAATATAGAAGGGGTAGAATTTGAGGCAAATCTACTAGTTCTAGAACTGCAAGGTCTAGACATTATTTTGGGAATGGATTGGTTGTCCCAACATAAAGGTCTAATAGACTGTGAAGAGAAAACCCTTAGTCTTGTCAGTAGCCAAGGGGAGAGAGTTCTATTCTATGCAGAAAGATCATCAGTCAGGAAACCGCTAAGATCTGTTCAAGCATTGCAAAAGTTATGCCTGGAACAAGTGCCTGTAGTGCAACAATATTCTGATGTGTTTCCAGAAGAACTTCCAGGAATGCCACCTGACAGAGAAATAGAATTCAGTATTGAACTTAAACCAGGATCAGCACCTATAGCAAAACGTCCCTATAGGATGCCAGTTACAGATTTGGAGGAGCTCAAGAATCAACTCGAAGACTTGGAAAACAAAGGATTTATCAAACCCAGTGCTTCGCCATGGGGAGCACCAGTTTTGTTTGTAAGGAAGAAAGACGGAACTTTACGAATGTGTGTAGATTACCGAGCTTTGAATGAAGTCACTATTAAAAACAAGTATCCATTACCAAGAATTGATGACTTGTTCGATCAACTTCGAGGAGCCAAAGTATTTTCCGAAATAGATTTGAAATCTGGATATCATCAGCTGAAGATCAAGAAGGAAGATATACCGAAGACTGCTTTCACTACCAGATATGGTTTATATGAGTTTACAGTAGTACCTTTTGGCTTGACCAATGCTCTGGCAGCTTTCATGAATGTCATGAACAGTACATTTATGGATTTTCTTGACAAGTTTGTCATAGTATTCATAGATGACATTCTGATATATTCCAAGAGTACGGAAGAACATGAGCAACATTTACACCTAGTCTTGGAAAGGCTACGAGAGAGGTAATTTTATGCCAAGTTTGACAAATGTGAATTTTGGATGTCAAGAATTTCATTTCTTGGACATGTGTTGACAGCAGAAGGAATTTCAGTGGATTCAGCTAAAATCTCAGCAATCAAGGAGTGGAAGCAACCTACCTCGGTTTCATAGATTAGAAGTTTCTTGGGATTAGCAGGTTATTATAGGAGATTCATTGAAGGATTTTCCCATATTGCCAAACCACTTACAAATCTGCTAAAGAAGGATGTTGCATTTGAATGGACCACCAAGTGCGAGGAGAGTTTTCAGAAGCTGAAGCAGAAATTGACAACAACACCAGTCCTCACCTTACCAGACAGCAAAGAAGACTTCGTAGTTTACTGTGATGCTTCAAAGCAAGGAATAGGCTGTGTGTTAATGCAGCAAGGTCGAGTAGTGGCTTATGCTTCACGTCAATGGAGACCACATGAGGAAAATTATCCGACCCATGATTTGGAGTTAGCAGCAGTGGTGCATGCTTTAAAGATATGGCGGCATTATCTCATTGGACATAAGTGTGAGATCTTTACAGACCATAAAAGCCTCAAGTATATTTTCACACAGACAGAGCTCAACATGCGTCAACACCGATGGCTGGAATTGATCAAAGATTATGATCTTAGTATTCAGTACCATCCAGGGAAAGCTAATGTAGTGGCCGATGCCTTAAGTAGAAAAGTTTACAACCTACAAGGAATGATTATGTTGAAGAACCCTTACCTACAACAAGAGTTGCAGAATCATCAAGTGGAAATAGTACCACAGGAAACGGTAGCTACTTTAACAATAAAATCTCAACTTGAAGAACAGATAGGAAATGCCCCGGGTGCCATGTCCCATGCGCCGCCACTGACCCGGTGAGACCCCCCTAGGGACCATGTCCCGGGCGCTACCGCTGGCCCGATGATAAGCGTCCCGAGGACCATCTCCTCAGTGTCACCACTGGCCCGGTGAGATGCCCCCCCCCACCCCCGGGGATCATGTCCCGGGAGCCGCCACTGGCCCTGTGAGACCCCCCAGGGACCATGTCCCGGGCGCCGCCACTGTCCCGG
Source organism: Pharus latifolius (assembly GCA_019359835.1). Taxonomy (NCBI): domain Eukaryota; kingdom Viridiplantae; phylum Streptophyta; class Magnoliopsida; order Poales; family Poaceae; genus Pharus; species Pharus latifolius. The sequence continues at coordinate 31,918,827 of CM033327.1, forward strand.
TGAAGCGCACCCCGAGGACCATGTCCCGGGTGCCACCACTACCCAGTGAGGCGCACCCCGAGGACCATGTCCCAGGCGCCACCACTGGTGTGGGACCCTCATTTGAGGAATCCGGTGGCAACCGCCCAGGTGAGTTGCACTCAGAATGATACATTGCAACCTCACAACAGCAAGATGCATTATATAAAAATGCAAGTAATTAAAACAAGTGCTGATCACATGGACCAACGTTACAATAACATAGCGCCAAAATGACACAATTTAGTGATGATACAAAATCAAGGAGTTTTCTTCGACACGAAGGTCGGCACAAAATGAAACAACAACAAGCAAAAGGGCTTCACGATCTTCATCTTCAATTGCAGTAGTGTTGCATGGGCTTCCTCCACATTGGACTCCAATTGGTAAGTGACCCTCTAGTAAGCTAGATCCTCGGGGGTAGTTTCTTCTTCATTGGGTTCAAGACCGTAGGAGTCGGGATCAACAAATCCTTCTATTTTTGTTTGCAAAAGCAAGGGTGAGCACATTGTCCACATGGTGCTCAACAAGTCTCATTTTAAGAATGCAGGTACATATACATGAGGGGAATTTCCAAGAGATGGGCTCTTTAGTTTGTAGATAGGAATAGAATAGATTTTCAATCTTTAGGTTTTGAGAAAGGTGTTTTGTTTTCAAAAGCGAAACCCTTTTTAAAATCCTAAACTAAGCTTTCACAAAATGTTATACGTGACGGTCTTTCATGAGTCACCACTTTAATCAATATTAGGGAAAACCTTTTTCAAATACTACTTATGCTGCATTGACATGGATAGAATCCACCGCGCACAGACTCCATGACCTGGCAGCTCAGAGTATATGATACTTTTTATAACTTTGCAAAGGTGTACCACCTTAATCCCCCGATTACTCAGCTTTCAAATTGGTACCTCTCCATGCGACTTTTACGCATGTGACAAGGCCGAGATCACACAACAGTTTATAGTCCTAGAATTAACAATTCCCTACCCGGTAAATAGACATTCCAATCCTCATTACCATTGTGGGTACTCCCCACAGCCAATTCTTCCTAGCCTTGGCCTATGGTCCCGAAAGACACATAGCCTATGGATTCAGCTGCGCACTGTAGGATCAAGGATGCCGACTAGGGGGTGAATAGGAGGCTTTTAAAATTTCTTTCCAACTAAACAATTTTAAAAGATATTTAGGATAACCTAGGGTTGGAGAAGTTTAGCAATTAAACATCTAGTTGCATTCAACCATATGAAATATTCAATATAACATGCAACAATAGTAAATCAAGCAATTGTGTCAATATGAATACGAATTATACAAAAGAGAGACAATTGACACAATGATTTTTACCGAGGTCACGGAGACTCGCCCGGTCTCCCCTACTCCTCGTTGAAGCGCTCACGCATGAGCCTCGCTTCTATATCCACGAAGGATATTTCACTGGGGTTGCTCCTTCTCCACACCGAATAGGTGAGCACCAAACCTTTCATACATTGTTTGTCGGCCTCTCCAACAAACTTCAACCGGAGAGATCACGACTCTCCTCTGACACTGTCTAGGCAAAAGCGATCACCAAGCGTAAAAAGTCGGATGCGCTCACTTGAACGAATCAAGTGCTAGAAGCTCAAGGGTGCAAATGAATGCACACACACTAGCACTAGCTTAAAAATGGAGATGAAGTGCACTAAACACTCTTAGCCTCTCACACTTGCTTGTCCTCTAAGTGCTCTCAAAGATTTGGCTCAAATCTTGGCTCTAAATGCAATAGATTGATTCCAAAAAGTTTGTCTAGCTTATACACAGGAATATCAGGTGTTTGAGCAGCCCCAAATGAAAGCAAACACAAGATATATATAGCCCTCAAAGAAAACTAGCCGTTTGCCACGAACAGGCGAAATTTTGTACAGGCCGGACATTGTCCAGCCATACCGGACATTGTCCGGCCAGTACACCAATTTTCAACCATTGAAAAACATCAGTTACCGTTGGGGAATTTTTTTGTAAAGGCCAGACAATGTCCGGCCATGTCGGACAAAAGCCCTCGGACAAATACATATGTCTCTATTAACTCTTGGCTCAAACAAATTGTACAGGCTGGACAATGTCCGGCCATATCCGACAAAGTCCAGCCTACCCCAAAAAAAAAGTCCTCGGACGGATGCAAACGTCTCTGGTTACATGTCAAAGAAATTTGTATAGGCCGGACAAAGTCTGGCCAAAATACATTAACAGTAAAACAAGCATAACATTTGATCCAGGTATCCGATTGAGGTGATTTTTGGCTTGTTGGAAAGATAACTCAAAGGACTACAATTTTGTCAACAGGAGTAGGACCTAGAAAGATCTAGAAACTTCTAGGAAACCCAAAAACCTTCTTCTGCCAAAATGTCCAACCAAAAAATCAACTCTAATACAATTTAGGGTATTTACACATACGGATTTGCTATTTTCTCGCGGATATCTCAGCTGACACTCAGCGATGACCATGACCAATCACTAGTACAGAAATGTAGTCTACTAACCCCTATATTCTATCGGTTATTAGCGATTTAGTAGAAAACCGATAGAAAATGTGCCTCGCGGTCATAAAAGGCCAACGGGTGTATTTTTCCTATCGGTTTGTAAGAAACTTACCGATAGAAGAAGCACTATGATTTACTCTAGCGGTAATGAACATATTTGCCGTTAGAAGAGATGCATAAGTACTGACGGGAGAATGTTGTGCGTCGATAGGACTGGTCGACTTCTACAACTAGACTTATTCTATTGGTACTGTATGAGTCTACCGACAGAATATCTCAAAAATTCCTATCGGCAATATGTAGTGTGCCGATAGAACCGTTCGCCTTCTACAAATATTTTTATTCTATCGGTAATGTATTCTTGTACCGTTAGAATATATCGAAAATTGCTTAGAACTGTTCGTCTTCAAATAGTTTTATTCTATCGGTAATGAATGTTTATACCGTTAGAATATAGCAAAAATATTTTAGAACTGTTCGCCTTCTACAAATATTTTTATTCTATCGGCAATGTACGTATATACCGATAGATTATGTACAAAAATTCCTATCAGTAACATGTATTGTGCCGATAGAACCATTCGCCTTCTACAGATGTTTTTATTCTATCGGTAATTTATTTGTATACCGTTAGAATATATATAAAATTACTAACGGTATGCGGTTTTTGTACCGATAGAACTTATCTAGTACTATAAATACACGGGTATGTCTCTTTCATTCTCACAGTTCATCTGGCGCTCATAGTCCTAACCGGTAAGCTCCATGGACGGCCGGTGCACCTCTACAGGCGACCGCTGCACCTCCGCACCTCCATCGACGCCCTCTAGACTTCGGCATCCCAAGCAAGGTACGTAAAATTTCGGCAATATTGTTAGATTATTCTAATCCTATTATTGCAATTATTTTGTAATTTTTGTATCCTTCATTTTGATGTGTCTTCTTTTCAATATGATTATGATCTGTGAAGGTCCTTGGATGATGCTCATGAGGGGCAACGTATTTCATGGTTCTTCATCGTAGTACGCTGCCTACGTTGGCTTGTTGGCGAAAGAAACGGTGAAGATCACCGTCGAGAGCTGGAAGGACGTGAAGGGCGAGATCTTGGTTGGCTCGGTCAAGAAGATCCTTAAGCCCGGCGTGTTTCTCAAATCAGGACCTATAGAAAGCATCTTACATTTTTTTGTATGCACCAGCTTGTGGCCAGATGCTTACCTGCTTGGAGAAGAAGAATTGTTGTCATTTGCATAGCCATTCTACGCCATCACTACACAGAACAACATCTTGGAAGGTAGGTTCTTTTTGTTAATGGAGTTGAGTTGAGTTGAGTTGATCGAGTTTGAGTTCGAGGAAATAACCAATACAAATGAAACTCGATGGCAGTTCCAGCTCCTCGGGCGTCTTCGAACTGAACTCCTATGGTTAAGTCCAATGTGGTTCAGACATTTGCTGTTTTGGATGAATGCATTTGTGATGTATCAGGTCTAACTTGTAGTCGGTAGTTGCATTGTCGCAATGTGCAAAGGTTCTCTTTTATGTAAAATGTATGGGCCACTGGGTCCTCGTCGTGATCTGTTGTTAATTTCAGATGTGGCTTTTCTAATATGCATCGAATGTGTGAATTGTTGTATTTGTATATTGTTGTATATTTGTGTATCATGTATTGCTAATTGGGACATGAACTTGAATGTGTAGGGAGTATTTGTGTATTTAATTGTATTGGTAGGTAGGTGTGTATTTGTACTGCTGTTTCAGACATGCACTTGAATTTGTGAACTGGCATGTGTATGTTTGTACCTGAATTTGTGAACTAGCATGTGTAATTTCTTTGGCAGGGGTACGACATCAATGGGTATTCATTTTACACAAGAGCTCAAGACGCCAAGAGTAGCACGCAATGTAGCGGAGTGACACTGTTTGCTATTTCCGAGGATGCCAGGTCAGTAAGGGCGCTGAACTCATATTATGGTGCTATTGATGAAATATGGGAGCTCGATTACGGATTACTTAAGATTCCCCTGTTTCGATGCCAATGGGTCGAAATCCCTCGAGGTGTTCAAGTTGACAGTTACGGGTTTACTCTCGTCGATCTTGGTAGAGTCGGACACCAAGATGATCCATTCATACTTGCAAAGCAAGCCACACAGGTATTCTACATCGTTGACCCGGCCAATCCAAACTTGCATGTTGTCCTCCACAGCAAGAGACGTATTGTTGGGGTCGAAGACGTTGTCGACGAAGAGGAGTATAACCAATTCGATGAAATACCTCCATTTTTAGAGGACATTCAATCTATCCCTACTGAAAATATCGACGAAACAACGTATCTGCGAGATGATCACGAAGAAGGATTATGGGTTGAGAACCATTGATGATTATTTTCTATTTCAGGGATAAATGCCAAGCAAACAGCCCACAAGTTCTGCAGCAAGGTGAGGAACTTATCATTAATACATCAGGCAGTACATTTTTCTTTAGAACTTAATGATAAGCTAGTTCACAGCATTAATATATCTCAATTTTACTCCGCAGCATGAGTGCTAACATGTACAGTACCTTTATCCTGTAAGTACTTAATTCTTCCCTTCAAATAGTACTTGCAAAAATCTCATTGCAGCCTTTTGCTTCTTCAAATTAAGCTCTCCAAAAATCAATTTTTCTGACGGTATTTTGTTATTTCTACCGATAGAAAAGGACATGCACTACTTTAATGTGTCTCAGGCACTTCAAAAGTTTCTGCGAAAAATTTACTTATTCTATCGGTATTATTATGTTTTACCGTTAGAATAAATTCATTAGTCTCACGGTATTTTGTTGTCTAACGGTTTTTTGTTGTTTGTACCGATAGAAAAATACTCTGGCGCTTTGAATTCTTAACTGTATCACCATGCATCGCCTTGGAAATTCTATAAGTACCTCGCCATGCGTCGCGGTATTTTGTTGTTTTTCTAATTCTCTAACGCTTCAACTCCTTATCTTCTCTTTCACAATGGCAACCTCCATGGGATCGTCAGCCACGCCCTCCCCGGTAAGAACTCTAAATCTCCTAGGTTTACCCCTGTATTGTTAATCCATGTTCAGTACATTCTTGACCTGTTGATTTGCACAGGGAATGGGAGCCGTGGAAGACATTGGCAAAGTGAAGGCCGAGCTGAGGGCCCTCCAGGAGGAGCACAAGCTCCTTACGGATAAGCACACTCAGCTACGGCTTGAACTGGACGATCTCCTCCAGCGCATTCAGCTCATGAAGACGGCTGGTGACAATTTCAGGGCGAGGACGAGGCGTCTTCGCGAGGAGAAGCAAGCCGCAGATATTACCATCGCTGGCTGCGGTTTGACTATGAAGGATACCATAGCGAAGCTGAGGGAGGTCACAGGCCTTCTCGACGCGGTAGTAGTTGATCCTAGGGACAACTTGTCGCTAGAGGAGTCCTGCGTCTTGGCTGCAAGTCAAAATGGCTCTATTCTACATGCAGCCAGGGCTAAGACCACCCCTTGACCTAGCATTTTGGGTTTTATTTTTTTTTATAAGTGATAAAACAACAATGAATGAACAATTTCTTTTTATGTCAATTTTCCAATTTTTCGGCTATCTTCCCTCTTTCTTTATCGTGCTGCAGCTTTCAAGCACGGTCTGTTTGATGTTAAATTGTGTGTACCTTTTCATTTTCTGACGGTATTTTGTTGTTTTTACCGATAGAAAAATGGCACCCTATACTATAATCTCAGGCACTTAATTAAAAAAATTTTCTGGGGAAAATTGGTCTCACGGGATTTTATTGTTTATACCGATAGAAAAAGGAATCCACTACTTCAAATATTTTTCTGGGAAATTTACTTGTTCTGTCGGTATTATTTTGTTGTACCGATAGAAACAGACATAATTCTATCGGTATTATTTTGTTTTACCGATAGAAAAGGTCATCCACTACTTTATTACTCGTACACGGCCCTTGAGTTTCCCTCCAGTAGAACAGTTCCAACTTATAGCACTGCGTCTCTTCGAGAGCGAAGAAAACCACAACCTCCGCCGTAACCACTCACTTCCTCTCTCCCACACGACGATCGCCGGCTGGACACTGGTTCGCCACTGCCACCGGTTCTTATTTTCGTCCTTCGCCGGCCGCCGCTGCGTTCTACACCGCCTCTTCATCACCACAACTGATCGCCGTAAATACCCTAATTCGTCGTTCTATTTCCAGCATCTTCCTTATTTGATCCTAGTGTTTTGTACGTACTAATTCTTCAAGTTTTGCAATTACACTAGGGTTCCCTATTGTGTTGGATTATGTACATTCCGCAGGCAATGTTGATTTAAATTAGGGTTGACATAATATGTTCCAGTGCTGTAATGAACCTATTTTGAGATTTTAACTTATCTATACTGCTGTATGTGTGATCAATTGTATCCAACTGCCATGTAATGCACATTATATGTTGGAGGTGTTCTTACACATATTCTAACGGTATCTCCTGTATTTGTCGATAGAAAAAATTTGTCTGCTCTATCGGCAGCTCATGTGTTTACCGATAGAAAATATTTCTGAACAAGTATTAAAACTTTGGATCTGGAAGGACATGAGCCATGCAATGTAGTAGTTTGGTTGGGAATTTTTACTCACTTAGTATGAATATATGGCAATGTGGATGGGTCTTCGATGTATATGTTTCAAATGCATATACATGACTTTTCCCAAACTAATAGATGTGATGAAGTCCTGATGACTTGCATACAGGTAATGCTAAAGATAACCAAGAGAGGTTTCTATAAACCATATTATTCCTTTTTTGGTTGTGACCTACTTTCTGTGCTACTTCAATATCTTTATATTCCATTAGCATTAGGTTTGTCAGATTATGCACAGTGGCACTTAGATGCTTGTGTGCATATTTACGTGTGAAATAATAATGCTGGACCATGAATATTAGTATCGCAAATCATGGAGAATGCTATGTGATGACAGTGAATGGTGGCTTATCAACAAAATTCCATATATAAAGAACATTGTTATGTTCTATCGGTAGCTCACGTGTTTGCCGATAGAAAAATTGTTATGTTCTATTGGCAGCTCATGTGTTTACCGATAGAAAACATTATTATGTGTGAAATAATAATGCTGGCCCATGAATATTAGTTTAGAAAATCATGGAGAATGTTGACTTAAACCAAGATTATGTGATGCCAGTGAATGGCGGCTTATCAACAATATTCCAAAACAATATGTTATATCGGTACCTCATATCTTTGCCGATGGAAAACATTGTTATGGTCTATCGGCAGCTCATGTTTTTACCGATAGAAAATATTTATGAACAGTTCAGGAAGTAATTTATGCATGTATTTCTTTTAGTATTATTTTCTTCGGACGTCCCATTTGCAGCCCTAATTAGTCTCCAGTCCTGGGCTGAGTTATGGAACTCCAAGAAAAATTAATTGCCATATGTTGCCTGCTTCCTATATGAAAATGTGTAGACGAAAAGGCTGAGAAATAGAATCTTATCTTCTATTGCATGGTAGCTTTTGTGTTTACCGATGGAAAAAATATTTAAAATAGGTCCTTTTGCTTTTAAAATGATTTGGTTTGTGTTTCCATTAAATTTTTGATGGTTTGTTGATGATTTTGTAGGGAAATACATGTCGTCGTCTTCATTGGATGGTACTAGTGGTTCGACTAGGGCCAACCCCAACGTAACTGAAGATGCAGCTGTTACATCCCAGTGCAAGAGGGTGGGGCGAGGCACGATGACGTTGGGCCGTTTTCCCAAATGCACGGATCTTTCTTGTGAGTTCAACCAATTTGGGAGGCCGATCAGAAAGAATGCTGGGAAGTACGCGGCCTACGTTGGGTTGTTGGCGAAAGAAAGGGTGAAGATCACCGTCCAGAGCTGGAAGGACGTGACGGCGGACGAGAGGGATAGGTTGTGGGCGGAAGTGAAGGTTAAATTAACTGAAATCGCTGAACTCTTTCGTAATCACGTTCTCTTGGCTTATACTAAAGTTTAACTAACTCATGATTAATTGTATGCATTTTTTGAAAACAGGCTAAGTGGAACATCCCTGACGATACACCTAGGATGGCCTGCTTGAAGGACATGAACGGAACATGGAAAACCTTTAAGAGCTGGCTCGTCAGTAACTTCCTCGCTACGGGGAAATCTCCTTGCGAGAAGTACCCCTTCATATCGGAGGAGGTATGGGAGGAATTCACCAAGCAGAAGGGGACTGAGGAGTTCAAGGCCCTTAGCGAGAAGAATAGGGCGATCCAGAAGAGGAACGACCATCCGCATCGGCTCGGATCCCGGGGCTATGTGGGGAAGGAGGAGCAGTGGAAGAAGGAAGACGAGCAAAATCCTGTCATCGACACCCCTGAGTTGCTGCTCTCCGAGATCCGGGATGAGAGGTGCAAGCGATGGTGGAGGGGGAGGGGGTCTGTGTCGTCCACGGGGTCTGTGTAGTTCGCAACCCCTGGGGACGTCGACGTTGTGAGGCGAATGGTAAGTTGGCTAACCTCGTAAACTATGTGCGCACAAGTGTATATAAGGCAATTTGTCTCACAAGGTACCTTTAAATGTAATAGATCTCTTTTGAGAAGGAGGCAGTGGAGGGATTGTTTACCCCACAGAGGGAGAACGACATCCTCACCCGGGCTCTAGGAAATAAGGAGAATCCCGGGCGGACACAGGCCGTGGGAGCCATTGTGTCGTGGAAGGCCGGTTTCGCATATCCGGCTCCACCGAGGAAGAAGGCCCGCTCCTGGAAGGAAAAGGAAGTGGAGCTCTCCGATAAGATACGGGCTGAGGTACGGGTGGAGATACGGGCTGAGGTGCAGTCTGAGGTTGCACAAATCAGGGAAGAGTTTGCACAGTTGAGAGATGCATTGCTGGCCAAGAGTGCAGATGCGGATCCCCAGGGCGACGGTACCCCGCGGGGTCGGATAAGCAGTTGCGCTTCGAAGGTCCTCGCAGATCCAGCAGATTTACTTGAGGTACTGCAAGCCTTCATCTGTGCACTTAAGTTGATGCCACTCCCATTCTGTTAGAGTTGTTTCACTAACCTGTTTTAATATTTACAAATTTGCAGAAGCCGGAGGGTTGCATCCTACTGAATCACCTAGGCGACAGGCAAGAAGTGGTTGGACAAGGCTTCGTATATCCGTCTGGGCCGGATGTCCGGGTCCACTGCGTACCTCTGCGGTTGGGGTTTGCAAAGGTACAGGTGGACATGGCCATGCCGGGCTACAACGATTCTCCGTTGGCAGTCCCAACAGAGGAACTGCAGACACTTGCTGAGGCAGTGGGCTCCTACGTACAGTGGCCCAAGAAGTGTCTTCTAATACAACCGGTAAATCCTACAGATTTTAAATTACATCCTACTCAGTACACTCAACTTGTAAAATCTAACATACGTGCTCATTAATTGAAGTGGCCTGCCGCCGGGCTACCAGGGGACTGCGCCCCCAGCTCGTGCGAACCTGGACACATCAAAGACCGCCTCGACCCCACCCAGCGCATCCACGCCTTCACCTCGGAAGAAAGCCGCCATCACCTCGCCCTTGCCTTCGAAGGTACGCGCTCAGTCCCCGGTAAAAGGCAAGGGAAAAGGCAAGGGAAAAGGGTGACAGGGACAGCAAGAGAGGTTCAGGAACGGGTTCCCACTCATGTCGGAGGCAGCTTTGCGCAAATTGGATCGATCAACCAGAGACCTCCACGAGTGGTACCTACACCGAGCTCGGCGCAATCTGAACTTCTTAGTTCCCTACAGGCCTGGGCAGTTCCACCGTGAGCCCAGGAGTATATCCGTGGCACACGAGGATCTGTTCGACCTCTACAACTGGCGGGAGCTCGATATGTCCATCATACGGACTGGAGTCCTGTGAGTTTGCTGATGCTATGTATTGCTGTTTTCTAACTCTGTTTGCTAACTCTGCATTGTTGTAGTTCATTTGAAATGTAGTAACTTTCTGTGCAATACTAATGTCGTCATTTGCATGCAGGTGCATGTACAGGCTAGCATCGGAGGCTGCATGTGACAAGGTGGGTTTCCTTGACCCAGAGAAAATAAGCCTCACGATGATAGAGCACGATGCCGCGCACGCTGAGCAGTACATATCCAAGGCGCTGATGGCGCAGCAAGACAGGGAGTTCATTCTGGTGCCGTACCACCAAAGGTTAGTGCATTTCGTACTAATTTAACTCAATCTTGTATGTTACACCTGAGATATACTTTGAGCTAGCGGTCCTCTTTTACGTACAATGCAGGGGCCACTGGATCCTCATCGTGATCTGTCCGTCGAGGAACAAGGTGTACTACCTCGATTCGATGCGTGACAGATTATCGATCGAATATGTGGTCAAAGGGAATATGGAGGCGTAAGTAACTTATATGCTTGATTTAAATTTTGACCTCACTAGCTAATTGTAATACATTAACCGGCAATACTAACTGAAATGCAGGGCTTTTGATAAATATGTGTCCGCTGGAGGGAGGCATGCCGCACCGCAGGACTCTCTACTAGCTTGGAAAGAATATGAGGTACTCACGAGACTTTTTGTTTATGCTTAATTAGTTTATGGAAACAATAGCTAACATGTCTTCGCATATGCAATTATCTCAGTGCCATCAGCAGCCGCAATCGTGGGAATGCGGGTTTTATGTGCTGCGTTACATGTACGACCTAGTGCAAACAAACTTTGCCCAATTCCCCCAGGTAAGCATCGATAGCTAACTCAAATTTGAAAATTGGGTGTCACGTTCTAAATTAGGAAGTTAATTAGTTACTCAGTATTCACACATGCTTGCAGATCGCCATGTCGAAAGACCAATACGAAAATGCAAAGATTAGAGATCTTCGACAAATCTGGGCTCAATATGTCATGGAGGAAGTTGCGCCCAACCATCCGCCATGACAATTTTCTCTTTTTCGTGTACTCTGTGCATAGACAGTTTATATACATGTGAATAAATATATATGTGAATAAATGTCCACATTGGATTGCAATTTGTATTTGTCCATATATATGTGAATAAATGTGAATAACTGTCTAATGTGTCAATCTGTTCTGTGAATTTACCCTTCTTTGCATCTGTACTGTATTGTGTATCTAATCTATACTGTATTGCATCTGTACTGTATATGTGAATGTACTGTATTGTGAATGTAAATAACGTACTATATATGTGAATGTTCTATTGGTAAATTCATTCACAACCGAGAGACTACTACCACTTTTTCTATCGGTAAACTCATCCACAACTGAGAGACTACTGTCGTTTTTTCTATCGGTGCACCCGGAATTAACTGTTAGAAGAGTGTGACTTTTCCTGCCGGTGAACTCATACACAACAGAGAGACTACTACACTCTTTCTATCGGTAAACTCATCCACAACCGAGAGATTACTGTCGTTTTTTCTATCGGTACACTCGTAATTATCGTTAGAAGAGTGCGACTTTTCCTGCCGGTGAACTCATACACAACCGAGAGACTACTATCACTTTTTCTATCGGTAAATTCATACACAACCGAGTGAGTACAATCGTTTTTTCTATCGGTAAACTCATTTCCAACCGAGAGAGTACTAAGCTTTTTTCTGTCGGTAAACTTGTAATTAACCGTTAGAATAGTGGTACTTTTCTTGCCGCTAAACGTCAGACTACGACGGGTTTTCTATCGGTACACTCCTAATATGCCAATAGAATAGTGAAGTTCTTCTATCGGTTCTTTACTGATAGAAAATGTTCTGTCTTGTTCTATCGTGTCTATCTCTATCGGTACAAAAACCGATAGTAGAAGGGTGTTTTTTACCGATAGAAGAAAACTTTTATGTACTAGTGAATATGATTTACGAACTAAAACCACTGGTTGAATATCCAGTCGAAGACAGGTGGTCGAGTGGATTTGGTCGAGTGTACACAAGCGAGCCAAAAACTGGTACGACCAGTTCGAACTCCTACGACCACGACCAAACCCTAAACAGAAAACCGCCAAACTGGCGACACGATCACGACCACGTATCAAACAAGGATACGATCAGAATGTGCAAGTACAACCACAACCAGCTCTAGAAAATAAATCACTTTAAATAGCTGGCGATCAAGACTAAGTGCAGTTTTCAAAGCATTTTCTCTAATGCACCACAAACTACACTTAGACTCTCTAGCAATGCAAGAGGCGATAAAACACTAGTGCAAGATGATATGAATGCATTTGAGCTTCCGCACTAGATAGATTCAAGCTACTAGTTTCCGACCCCTCTTAATAGTATGGTCAAACTAGCAAAAGAATCCTATCAACTCGGTCTATCTCCAAAACACAGAGACCGGTAAAATCCTAAGAAAACGGTCGTGGTATTGCGAATACCCCGGCAGATTTTGAGAATGATCCTAGCGAAGATTACGCGGCGCGGATTGACCAAATGACTGGTCCTCCCCCGCCGGACAAGCACAAGAAATGACACAGGGATTTATACAGGTTCGGGTCCCGGTGGGGGCCCTAGTCCTGTCGACGCGCTCCCGACCGGAGTCGGCTGGGGAGGCTCTCTCCGGGGGAGAGGCTTCCGGAGCACGTCTGTGAGTGTAGCTATTCCAATAAAAGAGAACCGATCCCTTAAAACAGAGGGGTACAAGGGCTATTTATAGCCCCAAAAAGAAGCAAAAAACGTAAACTACCCCGGAAGCCACCGTCGGATTGAAGGGTAGGACCGTCCTTCTCCCGGTCAAACGCCTTGGATGCTTGACAGGTGGTCGCTAGTTCCCGAGGCGCTCCTCGTGTGACCTGCACGTGACAAACAATTCGAGACTTTACCTTTAGGGGGGCGATGGGGCCCGGGACGGCGCCGGAGGCCAGGTCCCGGGGGCCAAAAGGTGGCTCCCGGGGAGGGGCCGGAGGCCACGTTCCCGGGCCAAGGGCGGTGCCCGGGACGGCGCCGGAGGGCAGGTCCTGGGGGCCAAATGGCGGCGCCCGGGGAGGGGCCGGAGGCCACATCCCCGGGCGAACGGCGGCGCCCGGGACGGCGCCGGAGGCCACATCCACGGGCCAATGGCGGCGCCCGGGGCGGCGCCGGAGGCCAGGTCCCGGGGGCCAAAAGGCGACGCCCGGGGAGGGACCGGAGGCCACGTCCTCGGGCCAAGGGCGGCGCCCGGGACGGCGCCGGAGGCCAGGTCCCTGGGGCCAAAAGGCGGCGCCCGGGGAGGGGCCGGAGGCCACGTCCCCGGGCCAAGGGCGGCGCCCGGGACGGCGCCGGAGCCCAGGTCCTGGGGTTCAAAAGGCGGCGCCCGGGGAGGGGCCGGAGGCCACGTCCCCGGGCCAATGGCGGCGCTCGGGACGGCGCCGGAGGCCAGGTCCCGGGGGCCAAATGGCGGCGCCCGGGGAGGGGCCAGAGGCCACGTCCCCGGGCGAACGGCGGCGCCCGGGACGGCGCCGGAGGCCAGGTCCTGGGGGCCAAATGGCGGCGCCCGGGATGGCGCCGGAGGCCACGTCCCCGGGCGAACCGCAGCGACCGGGACGGCGCCGAAGGCCAGGTCCCGGGGGCCAAATGGCGGCGCCCGGGGAGGGGCCGGAGGCCAGGTCCCCGAGCAATCGTGACGCAACTTACCTGGACTTAGTCCCGCAGAGATTTCCCCCGACAGCAGCCCCCCATGCACGCCGGGGACGATGCTCGAGTCCCCGGTGGGTATGGTACACGTCACCGGGAAGATCTCCGGGCCAAGTCACCGGAGCCGCGGCGCTTCGGTTTCCGTGCCCCGCGCTTAGGGCCGCGCCGTTTCGCCATAAATGCGCGCGCGGTTCGAACCGGCGCCTCGATTCACGCACTCATCCCTTCGTTTCCCGCGCACAGTTTGAACTTCTACGGTCCAGATTGATCCGCGGGTGCCACGTGGCGTGCATCTAGACCACGTCCCGCCCCTATAAATAGGGCCTTGGGGGGGCCCGGAAGCTCATTCCAAATTTTCAGCCTTAGCGATTTTTGCTCTCCCGGTAGCTCTTTCCGGTAGTTAGCTCTCGGTAGCAGACGTCCGGAAGTTTGAGTAGTAGCCTCCTGAAAGGTTAGGCACCGAACAAAAAAGAAGACTAACCTCATGGCACCCAAGGGTCGAGCAAAGACCACGGAATTGCCCTCGGAGGAAATCCCTCCAGATTTCCTCTGGGTGTCGGAGTTCACGGCCGAGGACGCCGAGTCCTTGGTCGAACGCTGCGTCGTAGCGGACGGGGACATCCGGGTCCCCGTGAAGAAAGACGGAGCCCCCCGCCCCAGGCCCGGAGAGGTCGTGGCCTTCGAGGCCTTCCTGGAGGCGGGGCTCCGGCTCCCAGTGCATCCCATGCTCCGGGAGTTTCTGAAGGAGTACGGGCTGGCGCTCGACCACCTCACCCCGAACGCGCTCGTCCGAATGGGCCTCTTCATCTGGCTCTATGAGACGGCGACCGGGCGGGAGCCCACCCTTCGCGCCTTCCGGTACTTCTACGAACCGGCGGCGTGGACCTCCCACCTGGTGAAGGGGGGCCCCAAGTCCCCCTTCGGTTCGGTGATGGTACAAATGCTGCCGTCTCGGGTGATCGACTACCCGGCGGCAGCCTCCTGGGACCACTGGGGCGACTGGGTCCGGAGGTGGTTTTACCTCCGGGTCCGCGACGAGGCTGTGGTGTACGCCCCAGAGCCCCCCACCTACAGCCGGTCGTCCGCACCGAAGCCTCCGGTGTAGACGGACGAGGAGTTCGAGCTCCTCGGCAGGGTGATCCTCTCCAAGAAGACCCACTCAATGCGGGACGCTGCCGAGGAGATGGCTCTCCTCCGGATCTCCCCCTTCTCGCGCGGGAAGAGGGGAGTTGGCATGGGCCCGGAACAGCGGCCCCCGGCCAAGCCGGTGACGCGACGTAAGCTCCGGGAACCTGCTGCATCATACTTATGAATTTTTCAAAATTTAACTATCTCTTTACCTCTTGCAGTCCGGCCGTACCCGGCGGCGCAGGAGAAGGCAGAGAACCTCCTGGGAAGGTACTTTGCCGACGAGCACGAGCGCATCGTGCGCCTCGTGGGCGAGGGCCCTCCCCGGAATTTGGTAGCTGTGGCCTACGGGCTAAAGCTGCCGGAGAGGAAGCCTCTCCCCACCCCCGGGTCTCACAAACGGGGGAAGGAAGCGGCCGGGGGCTCGGAGCCCAAGAAGGCCAGGATCCAAAAGACCCCCGGCCCGTCGACGACGCCGGCGGCAACACTGGCGAAGCCCCGGGACGAGACTCCCGGGACCGAGCGTGCCCGGGCACCAGCCCGGAAGGGAGCAACACCTCCTCCCCCGAAGGGCCCCGTCGAGGCCCGGGGGAAGGAGGCGGCCGCGGGCGGGGCGGCGTCTGACTCGGCGAACTACGCCCCGTCGCCACTCTCGGTGGAGCCCCTCCTGCCCCTTCCGGCTTCTTTGGAGCCGGCGAGGCTGGAGGTGAGATTCGCGGAGGCCTCGCCTCCGCGGGTTTGGCCAGTGGACGAGGGGGGGAGCCCCTCGGTCTACGGTGTTCCTCCGGAGGAGGAGGCCCCGAGGACCTTTCGGCCTGGGGCGGGGAAGGGTCTGATGTTCCCCCCCCGGGCGGGGACCCCCGCCCGAAGCTCCTCGGCCACGTCTTCGGAGGAGACCTCGGCCACGAAGACGCCGGTGACGCCGGCCGCGTTACCGAACTTGCAGGTCCGGGGACCCCCCACCGGCAGCGACGCCGGCGCAGGGCGAGAGGCCCCTCTGCTTCCCGTGGGGGAAGTTGCCCGCTACACGGAGGGCCTGCACACCCGGAAGGTGCAGGCCTTCGTCGCGGAGGGAACGCTCCATGAGCGTTTCGAGGGGCTTCAGTCCCTCGGGGCCCAGGTAACCCGAGTCGATGATGTCTTCATTCAACTCCTGCATTTTGAGATTTTTCTAACTCTATATATTTTGTAGGTGGCAGCTGTTACCTGGGGCCTTGAGCAGCGGGTTGCCCGGCTGCTGAAGGAAGCGGAGGGCCGGGCCGCGGCCTCCGTAGGGCAGCGCGAGGAGGCCCTCCGGGAGCGCGATGAAGCCCTCGGAGAATTGACCTGGGTCCAGGCCCAGGTCCATATTTTCGAGGCTGTCAACGGCCGCCTCCGGGAGGAGGCGCTCCGGGAGCTCGAGGGCTCGAGCGTCCGGTCGGTGGCGGACGCGGGCCGCTCCGTCAGTTTGGACCTCGAGAGCCTCGGCGTAAGCCTGGGCTCCGGGAGCAAGGAGGTGCCGCCGGCGACCCTCGCGGAGGCCGTGTGTTTTCTTAACGCACAGGTCTCCTCCATCCCGGAGGCTGCCGACGTTCGGGCGCGGGGCCGGGCGATCCCCGTTGTCGCGGCTGTTGCAGGGCTCGTTGAGTTCCGGGGGGTCGGCGCCCGGGCGATTGGGGGCCGCATCCCCCGAAGCTTCTCGGACTCCTTCGAGCCGTCGCGCCGGGAGATCGAGCAGCTCGCCGGAGGATTCTACGACCGGGTCATCCGGGCAAGATTCCTGGCTCCGGCGCCTCCGGCGGGGGACACCCTAGCCCCGGCCTTGGAAGAAGCCCCCCTGGGGGAGGATGCCAACGAACATGTATGAGCCTCCCCCAGGGTCTTAGCTAGGGCCCTTTTTTGTTTTCTTAGGATTTTGATCCCGGTAGCTTCTTAGAAGAAGCCCCGGGCACTTGTACAAAAACATTTTGAATGCAATGAAGTTAGAATTTTTCTAAGTCTTTGAATTGAATGTTGTTACCAGGGTTCCCGGGAGGTTGCTCCCGAGCGAAGGTCCGGGAGGGGCTCCCCGGGGGACGCCCAAGCGGCTTTAATCTTGCTAAGCCTTGTCTCCGGGAGTCGCGGCGGGGACAGCGTCCAGGAGCCGATCCGGTTGAGGTGGCGTTCGGAGTGGCACTTGGACTACTTTGACAATCATCGCGCCAAATTGTCCCCTCCGCGACCGGGGTTCCGGATGATACCTCCCCTCCGGATACTTCCACCCGCGGGATACGAGTTCTGGCCTGAAGATGTGCTCCAGGACGCTCAGCGCCGCGTACAGGCATTGTACCGGGACTTGACCCGGGAGCTAGCGGAGAGCCTCCGGGAGTATTAGGCGTAGGAACCTTAGGGCGTAGAGAATCCCCCGGGTTAGAACCCTTGTTGTATCGTTTCCGAAGCCCACCAGAGGGGGAAGATGTCCTCCGGGTTTGACAATCAATAAAGCTGTTGTTGCTTCTTCTTTCACTGTCTCTTTATTTTCTTCTTCTTGGATGGTCCGGATGACTCATCTTAACAAGGATGAGCTAAGTTTGCTCGTGGGCGGTGCGGTCGACACCCGGGGGTTCCTTATCCCCCCCGCCCACAGCGGGCCGGAGAATAGCTCCGCGCGCTGTGGGGGTAACAAGGCCCCCAGGATGGAAGTCACTTGTAGCATAGGAAATTTTCTAAGTTAGAAAATTTTAAAACGAGGTTTTCAAGGAGAAGACCTTCCGGGAGACAATCGTCCGGTCGCCGTGAGAACGGGGAGCCGGGAATAAGGCCTCATGTGGAAGAATCGTCCAAGAAAACCTGATGAGATTTCCGGAGGCGAGCTTCCTAGGAGACAATCGTCCGGTCGCCGTGAGAACGGGGAGCCGGGAATAGGGTCTTCGGGGAAGAAAATGTCCGAGATATTCGTGACTTCTCCGGGAGACAATCGTCCGGTCGCCATGAAGACGGGGAGCCGGGAATAGGGTCTCCGGGAGGCATTCATCCGGTCGCCGTGAGAACGGGGAGCCGGGAATAAGGTCACCGGGGACCAATCTTCCGGTCGCCGTGAGAACGGGGAGCCGGGGATAACGTCGACTCCCGGAGGAGGAAGATAGATCCAATCAGGCCGCAAGGGGCCGATCATCCGGTCACCGTGAAAACGGGGAGCCAGGAATAACGTCGACTCCCGGAGGAGGAAGATAGATCCAAGAAGGCCATTAGACGTCCCACTGGGGAGAGCGTCTACTCCCGGAGGAGGAAGTGCCCGGAGACGGGTCTTGAGTGTTTGGGCAGGGGACTAGTCTCCCAAAGTGACTCGTTACCACGGCCACTGTGACCGGGTTGCCGCTTACACCCTCAGTCCACGAGGGCTGATCGTAAGCCGCCCTACAGGAGGGACTTGCTGGGCCTGGCCCACTTCCTCGCGGAGAGGGCATCCTCACGGGGAGGGCATCCTCGCGGGGAGGCCTTCCTCGCGGGGAGGGCATCGCCGCTAGGGGCGGTAATAAGAAAGACCTGCAATGAGACAGTTTGAAAAGCAAGACCTATATATTGCTAATAAAATGAAGTACAGGGCCTCCCCCTGCGAAGTCGCGAAAGGGGAGGAAAATACAGTGTCCCTCCTCCCCCTCCGGCGTGAACGCTCCGGGGGAGGGGACAGGCCCGTAAGGCTAAACATAGAACTTGCGAAGTAAACGCAATTTCCACGTGTGCTTCAGCTCCTGCTCTTGAAGGTTGGAGAGCTTGTAGGCCCCCGAGCCCAGGACCGCAGAGATCCTGTAGGGGCCCTCCCACTTGGGGGAGAGCTTACCCTGGGCCTGGGGGTCCGTCACACGCTTGAGGACAAGGTCCCCAAGGCGGAAAGCCCTCTCGCGCACGCGCTGATTGTACGCGCGCGCCATTTCTTGCTCGAGATGGCGTGGCGGAGGAGCACTCGGTCGCGTTCCTCCTCCACGAGGTCGATCTCCAGACGCTGGTTGGCCTCGTTGGCCTGGTACGCTGTGGGCGTGGCTCCCTCCAGGAGCTCGACCCGCAGTGACCGGAAGCCGATCTCCGGGGGGAGGACTGCCTCCGCCCCGTAGACCAGAGAGAAGGGAGTACACCCCGTCACCCGGGACGGGGTCGTGCGTATGGAGCAGAGGATGCTAGGGAGCTCCTCCGCCCATGCACCCCGCTTAGAAGCGGTTTGCTTGAGTCTCCGGCGCAACCCCTGTAGGATCACGCCGTTGACCCTCTCGACAGTCCCATTGCTCCAGGGATGGGCCACTGAGGCGAAGTGGATGACGAGCCCCAGGCCTTCGCAGAATTCCTGGAAATAAGCCGAGTTGAATTGGGTCCCGTTGTCCACGGTGATTTCCCAGGGGACACCAAAACGACATACGACGTTTTTCCAGAAAAATCGCTGAACAGCCCGGGACGTGATGCTGGCCAAAGGCTCTGCCTCAACCCACTTTGTAAAATAGTCGACTGCGACTACCGCATATTTGTATCCCCCGGGCGCTGGGGGGAAGGGCCCTAAGAGGTCCATCCCCCAGCGCACGAAGGGCCAAGTGATGGGGATTGTCTGCAGCGCTATAGGGGGGAGGTTCGAGCCCTTGGCCATCTTCTGGCATGCCTCGCACGCGGAGACAAGGTCTCGCGCGTCGCGCATGACCGTGGGCCAGTAGAAGCCCTGCCGGAGGGCCTTGGCCGCGATGGCACGCGGGGCTAGGTGAGAACCACAGCTCCCCGCGTGGATGTCCTCGAGAAGCTGACGTCCCTCCGGCAGGGGGAGGCAGCGCAAGAGGGCGGAAGCCCCCCGCTTGTAGAGCCTCCCCTCCAGCAGGAGATATGCCCGGGCTTTAGCCCGGAGGCGATTAGCCTCGGTCTCACTAGGAGGGTCCCCCTCCCCCTTGATGAAGGAGATGAGGGGGTCCATCCAAGTCGGAGTCCGGATGATCTCGGTGACCTCCGGGACATGAGGCTCGTCGCCCGTGTCCGGAGAGGCCACCGAGGGCTTCGTGATGATTTCCAGGAAAGCCCCCTTGGGGAGCGATTCCCGGGCGCTTGCCGCCCGGGCCAAGGCGTCGGCCCGGTCATTGTCCCTCCGCGGGACATGCCAGGCCTCGAGGCCGTCGAAATGCCTCTCCATCTTTCGCACTTCCTGCAAATAAAGACTTAAGTTTGCGTCATGGCACAGGTAAGACTTGTCCATTTGGCAAACTACGAGCTGAGAATCTCCCTTGACTAGGAGGTGCCGGATCCCCAGGGAGCGCGCGAGGCGCATCCCGAGGAGCAAAGCCTCGTATTCGGCGATGTTGTTGGTTGCGGGGAACTCAAGCCGCGCGTCGTACTCGAGTTCCTTCCCCTCGGGGCTCCGGAGGACTACTCCCGCACCAGCCCCGGCGAGACACAGCGGCCCATCGAACATGGGGGTCCAATGATCACTGCGTCGGGGGGGCGCAGGGAGATCTTCGTCTCTGGACCCAGAGGCGGGAGTCCACTCTGCGACGAAGTCGGCGAGGACCTGCGACTTGATGGCAGAGCGGCCGGTAAGGGACAGGGAGAAGGGGGCGAGCTCGGCCCCCCACTTCCCGATCCGGCCGGTGGCTTCTTTGTTCCGCAGTACCTCCCCCAGGGGGAGGTACGACGAGACGGTGATGGGGTGCCCCAGGAAGTAATGGCGAAGCTTCCGAGACGCCATGAGGAGGGCATAGCAGATCTTCTCCATCTCCGTGTACCGAGTTTTGGCCCCTTGGAGGGCCTGACTCACGTAGTACACGGGACGCTGCTGCCCCCCTTGCTCCTTCACCAAGACCGCGCTGTCCGCTCTCCGGTTGGGCAGTAAGGGCTGACAGCGACGGGGGTCGCGGCGAGGTAGAGGAGCAAGGGCTCTTCCGGAGACGGACTCACGAGCATTGGAGGGCTCGTGAGGTACTTCTTGAGGTCATCGAACGCCTCCTGGGCCTCAGGGGTCCAGCGGAACCCCACGAGCCCTCAGAGGATCTTGAAGAACTAGAGACCCCGCTCCCCTGACCGGGAGACGAAGTGGCTTAGCATGGCTAGGCGGCCGGAGAGCCGCTGGACATCCTTGACGGAGCGCGGCGGGGGCATATCTAGGAAAGCCCGGATCTTCTCGGGGTTTGCCTCAATGCCCCGCTGGGACACGAGGAAACCAAGGAGCTTCCCCCCGCGCACCCCGAAGGCGCACTTCTCCGGGTTGAGTTTGAGCCCGAACGCGCGGAGGTTGCGGAAGGTTTCAGCCAGGTCGTTGTTGTGGGAGGCTGCGCGGGGACTCTTGACGACCGTGTCGTCTATGTAGACTTCGACATTGCGGCCGACTTGGTTTCTGAAAACCAGCGTCATGAGGCGTTGGAAGGTTGCCCCCGCGTTCTTGCGCCCGAAGGGCATATGGACGTAGCAGAAGGTTCTGAGGGGAGTAATAAAACTCGTCTTTTCCTCATCCCCCTCCGCCATCCGGACTTGATGGTAGCCCCAGTAGGCGTCTAGGAAGCTCATGAGCTCGCACCCCGCAGTGGAGTCGACGAGCTGATCAATCCGCGGGAGCGGGAAGTTGTCTTTGGGGTAGGCGCGGTTAAGGTCGGTGAAGTCCACGCACATCCGCCACCTGCCGGTTGATTTCTTGACGAGGACGGGGTTCGCGAGCCACTCGGGGTGCAAGACCTCCCGAATGAACCCCGCCTCTCGGAGCCGGGTGATCTCCGCCTTGATTGCCTCTTGGCGCTCGAGGGAGAGTTTCCGCAGCTTCTGTTTGACCGGGGGGTGACCGGGGGCCACTGCAAGCTTGTGCTCAATGACCTCCCAGGCGACGCCCCGCATGTCCGAAGGCTTCCACGCAAAAACATCAGAGTTTTCGCGCAGAAAAGCCGCAAGTTGCGCTGCGTGCTCCTCGGGGAGCTCCGCCCCGACCCGGACGGTTTTGTCTTCGTTGCCCGGGGACAGCAGGACCTTCCGAAGGCCCCCTTCCGGACGCGGCTTGAGGAGGGGCCTCCCAGGCGATGGCGCAGCGGCGTCTAGTTCCGGGGGAGAAGCCTCCCCCCCGGGCGTCATTATGAGGTTGACGCTTCTGATTGTGGCCGCAGCGCGCTCGTATAGAGCGCGGGCCATGTCTTGGTCTCCCCAGACGTTGATCACACCATGTGGCCCGGGGATCTTCATGCAAAGATAGTTTTGATGGGTGGCAGCCCCCAGCCGGTTGATTGTCGTCCTCCCCATAATCGCGTTGTAGGAGGAGGGGAGGTCCACTACGTCGAAGCGGACCAGCTCGGTCCGGTAGTTCTCCGGGGCGCCGAAGGTCATTGGAAGATCTACCTTGCCCACGGGGTGGATCGCCTTCCCCGGGACAAAACCTTGCAGGGGCCCGGCAGCGGGCTGCAGGAGCTTCTCATCCACCTGCATTTCTTTGAAGGCCTTCAGGAATAGGACATCGGCGGAGCTCCCGCCGTCCACCAGGATACGGGCCAGATGGCAGTTGTAGATGGTTGCGGAGATAATGAGCGCGTCGTCGTGGGGGAAGCAAACCCCCCGCGCGTCTTCTGCCGTGAAGGTGAGGGGGACGTCCGACCACTTAGGTGGCGGGGACGCGTGTAGCACCCCCACAACCCTGACCTCGCGTGCGTACTCCTTACGCTGGCGCTTAGAGTCCTGCCCGGAGGCAGATCCTCCCACGATGACGTTGATGTGCCGCTGCGAAGTTTGAAAGGGGAGAGCTTCTGAAGGCTCCCCCTCCTGCGTCTGCTGACCCCCCGCGGGAGCGGGAAGGGCCGGAACAGCTGGCCGAGGGGGCAAGGAGGCCGGAGTCCCCCCTTGCCCGCGCTGGTCGAGGAAGTCCGCGAAGTGCTGCAGCAGCTGGCTACAATCTCGGGTAGTGTGGGTACTGGACCTGTGGAAGCTGCACAACGGTCCTTCCCGCCTTCTCCCCACGGGGCCTTCCCGGCCGCGCGAAGACTGTCCTCCCCCATGGCCCTTCGGTTTGGGGAAGGGGCGGTTGCCCCTCTGGGGGTCGCGCGAGCCGCCTCCGCGCTCGAGGACAAAGGTGTCCCGAGGCCGTGGCTCACTACGGCCCCCCTGTCTGGGGCGTTTGGGGGGATCCCTGGCCCCCCGGTCGACGGGGGCGGGAGCCCCCTGGGTCTTCTTCCAGATGTCGTCTTCCTCCGCCCGAGCGTACTTTTCGAGTACGTTGAAGAGCTCGTCGGCAGAAGAGGGGCAGCTCCGGGAGAGCCTTCGGTGGAGCTCCCCCCGAAGGATGCCGCTTTTGCAGGCTTCGATGACCGTAGAGTCGGGGACATGGGCCACTTTGCTTTTCCCCTGAGCAAAGCGCTTGAAGAAGCTTCTGATGGTTTCCCCAGTCCTCTGCCGGACAGTGTACAGCTGCGAGGAGTCCAGGGGACGCACGTAGTTCCCCTGGAAGTTGGCACAGAACTCCCGCTTGAGCTGCGAGAAAGACTTGATGGAGCCCGCCTTCAGGTTGTAGAACCAGGAGCGGGCAATGCCGGAGAGGTAGAGGGGGAAGAAGTTGCACTGTACCGTCTCGTCCCCCCCGGCCGCGGAGATGGTTGTGGAGTAGACCTACACAAACTCGTAAGGGTCTGCCTCACCGTTATAGTGCTCGATGTGAGGAGGGCGGTAGGGCCGTGGCCACCGGATGCTGCGAAGTCTTCAGCACAGGGGCTGGTTAGCCCCCTGCACTTCCCGGGGAGAGCCCCGGTCACTGTCTTCTTTCACGGGACCTTCGTTGTCTAAGTCTGGAAGCGGTCCGAGAGGTCTGCCAGAATGGCGGTGGCGACGCTTTTCCTCCAGACCGGGACTGAGTTCCCGGACGTCCGGGCTCTCCGCCGGAGAGGTTGGCTCTTCAGCGAATCTCTTCCCCCGGCTGGTGCGAGAGCGAGGCTCCCCGCGCCCGTGGCCGGGGGGAAGTTCTTCCCCGCGCTCTGGTGAACGCATTCGCTCGACCTCCCCCCGGGCGAAACGGACCTGTCCCGCCGAGGGAGGGAGCTCATGCGCTGTAGCTGCCGGCCCGGATGCTTCCGGTGCTGGTTGGGGGGAGCCCCCTGCGACGACCCCCGGGACCAGAAAGGGGGAAGCCCCTGTATTATCCGGAACCGGGGAGGGGGCGCCCACGGCGACGCTTGGAACCGAAGTGGAGGGGGCCCCAGTAGCCATGACCGGAACCGGGAAGGGGGGAGCCCCTATAACATCCGGAACCGGCGAGGGGGGAGCCCCCGCGGCGACGTCCGGAACCGGGGAGCCCATGCGGGGGGAAGCCCACTGCGGCACGGGAGCTACTTTGTCAACCGCCCCCGGTGCGGTAAACGCGACGCGGGGGGCGGGACTGGCTCCCGGTGTAGGGTAAACCCCCGGCATGAAGTGGGCTCCCGGCCCCGGGAATAGGCCAGGGACGGGGTACCCCCCTGGTGCCACGAAGGGCCCCGGCATGAAGTAACCGCCCGGCACCGGGACGGGCCCGGGCGCCGGGAGGGGTCCGGACGTATATCCCGCAGGGGGAGGGAACCCCCTGGCAGGATCATACGGGGCGGACAAACCCCCGGAGGCCGGAGGGGCCGCCGGGTAACCCATAAACGGGGGCATGTTCCCCGGATACGGGTCTGACGCAAATGTGGGGGCCGGAGGCCGCGCCAACACGCTAAGGAGTTCGTCCATAGAGCGCTGAGCGCGGAGCTGGCCTTCCATGAGAGCTCCAAGCAGGGCATCCCGGGGAGCCGGGGGAGCCGTCGGGGGGAGATTGGTCCCGGCCGAGGTCCCTGTAGTCCCTGGGAACGACCTGGAGGTGGAAGCACCTAAGTTAAGAGGAAAGGAGGGAGGCAGTACCTGGGCCAGGTCGCCTTCGGAAGGGACCGCCGGGACAGCAGTGTCCCGGGCGGACAGCGCCGGGTCTTCGAGACCCGGGTCACCGGGAAGGGTGCGAGCCCTTGTTCTTGGGGGAGCCATGGCGTCTTGTCACGAGTCCCCACGGTCGGCGCCAACTGTTGTGATATTGCGAATACCCCGGCAGGTTTTGAGAATAATCCTAGCGAAGATTACGCGGCGCGGGTTGACCGAATGACCTGTCCTCCCCCGCCGGACAAGCACAAGAAATGACACAGGGATTTATACAGGTTCGGGTCCCGGTGGGGGCCGTAGTCCTATCGACGCGCTCCCGACCGGAGTCGGCTGGGGAGGCTCTCTCCGGGGGAGAGGCTTCCGGAGCACGTCTGTGAGTGTAGCTATTCCAATAAAAGAGAACCGATCCCTTACAACAGAGGGGTACAAGGGCTATTTATAGCCCCAAAAAGAAACAAAAAACCTAAACTACCCCGGAAGCCACCGTCAGATTGAAGGGTAGGACCGTCCTTCTCCCAGTCAAACGCCTTGGATGCTTGACAGGTGGTCGCTAGTTCCCGAGGCGCTCCTCGCATGACCTGCACGTGACAAACAATTCGAGACTTTACCTTTAGGGGGGCGATGGGGCCCGGGACGGCGCCGGAGGCCAGGTCCCGGGGGCCAAAAGGCGGCGCCCGGGGAGGGGCCAGAGGCCACGTCCCCGGGCGAACGGCGGCGCCCGGGACGGCGCCGGAGGCCATGCCCCGGGGACCAAATGGCGGCGCCCGGGGAGGGGCCGGAGGCCACGTCCTCGGGCCAATGGCGGCGCCCGGGGCGGCGCCGGAGGCCAAAGAAAAATGAAAATACTAATTAGAACCTATTATCGAAATATAGAACCTAATTAAGATAGGATGACTAATGTATGCAGTCTAATGAGGAGTAATACTATAAAAGAACTCTATTTCAGAACTATGAGACAGAATATTCTGTTTTCTTCTTTACTCTTTCTTTATTTGGATTTTCTTTCAATTTTTTCTATTTAAATTCAATTTTTTCTATTTAAAGTAGATAATGTATATAGAATCAAAGTAATATACTTCAAACAAAATAGTAATTTAATTCGAAGAACGGAGAAAATCATTGCAGTCATTATAGGGAAGTCTAGGGACTTAGAGCATATCCTATTTGAAGTAGGATGGAATTCAAATCAGGTAAAGGATCCTTGTTTCTATGGATTTGATAGAAATAGGAATACATAAACATAATTTAATGGATCGGCCGATTCTATGGAATGCATTTTCATTTTTCTTTTCCTGTCTATATGATTTTCGATGAATGAGCCTGTGGTAATGTTTTTATCTCTATTCTATGGACCAGTCTATGGACCAGGCGACTCTCCAGCCTATAAACAAGTACTAATGAGGAAATGAAAACTATACTAAGAAAAATAGGATATCTATACAAAAATAGAAAAATAGAACGTATTAGGGCTATACGGATTCGAACCGTAGACCTTCTCGGTAAAACAGATCAAACTGATTATTATCGAAATGATTCGAACTATTTCAAAGACCCAACATGCATTTTATTGCATTGGGCTCTTTCATCAACTGATGTAAAGATCAGTTAGTCCACCATATTTTTTCTTTACGGAAAGATAATGGGATGGCTCCCTGTGCTCTGATTCATTATTTGTATTATGATCTATCTAGGAACAATACCAAAGTGTTTCAAAGAAGGATTACCTTGACTTAGGTCTGCCTACGGCCTAAATTAAATCAACCTAAGTTAAATGGAGTCTCTATCGTTCCCCTGTAAGAGTTGACTATGAGACTTCATACACCTTAAAGTTCATAGAACGAAAAGAGGTTTTTTGGAGGCCCTTATCCTCATTAAGCCTAGTATTGAGTGGGCTGGATATTTACCTTATCAACTATCAAATCAATAAGGGTTCTATTTGATTAGGCACCTGAATTGGCACCTGAATCGGACCAAACCGACTGTTTGTCAGGCTATTGTTCTCTTATTCTCTCGAATCCATGAAGACATTGATTTTGCAATAAGATCAATTATGTTCATTGCATAATAAGCTCCCTTGAAAAGCATTGGCGCACGTGTAAACGAGTTGCTCTACCGAACTGAGCTATAGCCCTTGTCAGAGATATCTTAACATATAGATAATTTCTTGTCAAGATGAATATTCTCTAATCCCAGAGGATATCTCTTTGATCTGTTTACTATATAAAAAATAAAAATAAAACAATAGTGGAGCGGTATTGCTTAGAAAAAAAAATTCGATCTATAATCGATCGAAGTAATAGGTCTTCCTTTGTGGTAATAAATTGCCTACTTAACTCAGTGGTTAGAGTATTGCTTTCATACGGCGGGAGTCATTGGTTCAAATCCAATAGTAGGTAGGTAGGTAGAAAAATTACTAGATAGCATTGGACTGACTTCGCTATCTAATAACTTTTTCTACCCTTCTTCTCTTTTTCTTTGTATCAGATTAAACCATTGGATTGTCTTCAATTGGATGGAGTAATCCAATTGACAGCTTCGACTCGTATCCTAGCTCGTCTGAGAGCTAGCTTCGCTTCAACCAATTCTTTCGTACCCTCAGCTCTACTCAAGCTAGCTTCGGCTATTTCAAGTGCCTGTTGAGCTTCTTCCGGATCAATGTCACTACCCAGCTCCGCATCATTTCCTAAAATGATGATCTCATTATTAACTATTCTCGCAAAACCGCTCCACAGAACCGCCGTTAACCATTGGTCGTTGAGGAGACGTATTCTCAAAGGACCCATATCTACAGCTGTGTTAATGGGGGCGTGGTTTGGTAATACGCCAATTTGGCCACTATTAGTAGATAAAATGATTTCTTTCACTTCACAATCCCAAATAATTCGCTTAGGAGTCAGTACATAAAGATTTAATTTCATTTATTCAATTTGTTCTCCTCTTCTAAGTTTATAGCTTTCGTGCTAGCTTCATCGATGTTACCCACCAAATAAAAGGCCTGTTCGGGTAGACCGTCTAATTCTCCTGAAAGGATCAGTTGAAACCCCCTAATTGTTTCTGCAAGACCAACATACTTTCCTGCAGAACCGGTAAAAACTTCTGCTACAAAAAAGGGTTGTGATAAGAAACGCTCAATTTTTCGTGCTCTTGCTACAGTTAAACGATCCTCCTCTGATAATTCATCCAACCCAAGAATTGCGATAATGTCCTGAAGTTCCTTGTAACGTTGTAAAGTTTGCTTAACTCTTTGCGCAGTTTCATAATGTTCGTTGCCAATGATCCGAGGCTGTAACATAGTTGAGGTTGAATCTAAAGGATCTACTGCTGGATAAATACCCTTGGAAGCTAATCCTCTGGAAAGTACGGTAGTAGCATCTAAATGTGCAAATGTCGTGGCAGGAGCGGGGTCGGTCAAATCGTCCGCAGGCACATAAACTGCTTGGATCGAAGTTATAGATCCCTTTTTGGTAGAAGTAATTCTTTCTTGCAAAGAACCCATTTCTGTACTAAGGGTAGGTTGATAACCCACTGCGGAGGGCATTCTCCCTAATAAGGCAGATACCTCCGATCCTGCTTGAACAAAACGAAAGATATTATCGATGAATAGAAGCACGTTTTGCTTATTAACATCTCGGAAATATTCTGCCATAGTTAGGGCAGTCAAACCAACTCTCATACGAGCTCCCGGCAGTTCATTCATTTGACCATAGACTAGAGCTACCTTTGATTCCGCAATATTTTTTTCATTAATTACTCCGGATTCTTTCATTTCCATATAAAGATCATTTCCTTCACGAGTCCGTTCCCCTACTCCGCCAAATACGGATACACCTCCATGAGCTTTAGCAATGTTGTTGATTAATTCCATGATGAGTACGGTTTTACCTACTCCAGCCCCCCCAAATAGTCCGATTTTTCCTCCACGCCGATAAGGAGCTAAAAGATCGACCACCTTAATACTTGTTTCAAAGATAGATAATTTCGTATCTAACTCGATAAAGGCAGGCGCAGATCTATGAATAGGGAATGTTGTGCTAGTATCTACAGGACCCAAATTGTCAACAGGCTCTCCAAGAACGTTGAAAATTCGTCCGAGAGTAGCTCCGCCGACTGGAACACTGAGAGAAGCTCCCGTGTCAATCACTTCCATTCCTCTCATCAGCCTGTCTGTAGCACTCATAGCTACAGCTCTAACTCGATTATTTCCCAATAATTGTTGTACCTCACACGTAACATTAATTTGCTTACCGGCAGTGTCTCGACTCTTGACTACCAAAGCGTTATAAATATAGGGCAACTTGCCCGGGGGAAAAGTGACATCCAGCACTGGTCCAATAATTTGATCGATACGCCCTGTGCTTTTTTCTTCAATTGTGGAAACCCCGGGATGAGAAGTAGTAGGATTGGTTCTCATAATTATCACATAATTATCAAAAAATGGAATTTGTCGAAATTTTTCTTTTTTTTTGTTGAATAATGCCAAATTAAAACCAAATGAATATCCAAAAATCCAAAAGTAAAAAGGAAATTTATTAGTTAATTCAATAAGAGAGAAAAGGGGGCCAGTACTTGATTTCGTTACCCAAGCGAATCCCATTCAATCGTTTACTCATGGAATAAGTCAATTGGAAAGTTCAATCAATCTTTTTTTCATATAGTTTTCCCTTTTATGGAGAATCTGTGCCTATTTTCCTATCTAGGACTTCGATATACAATATATTACTGTGAAGCATAGATTGCTGTCAACAGAGAATTTTCTTAGTATTTAGTTAGGTATTTAGATTCAAAATAAGAAAGGGGCCTATTAAGAACTTGTTAAGAGCTTGCAAAATAAGAATTAGGTATTGGTTTGGGTTGCGCTATATATATCAAAGAGTATACAATAATGATGGATTTGATTCACCAAATCTATGGTTTAATAACGAACCTTTTTAACTTACCATAACAACAACTCAATTCCTATCGAATTCATATAGAGGGTATGCTTAAGTTAATGAATATGTTTCATTCATATATAATGCGTACACCCTGTGTATGTTCTATTCTATATGAATCCCTTTATTTTCTTTAATGAGTTGATATTAATTGAATATCCTTTTTGTTTTAAAAGATTTTTGCAAAGGTTTCATTTACGCCTAATCCATATCGAGTAGACCCTGTTGTTGTGAGAATTCTTAATTCATGAGTTGTAGGGAGGGACTTATGTCACCACAAACAGAAACTAAAGCTTTTGTTGGATTTAAAGCTGGTGTTAAGGACTATAAATTGACTTACTACACCCCGGAGTACGAAACCAAGGATACTGATATCTTGGCAGCATTCCGAGTAACTCCTCAGCCGGGGGTTCCACCTGAAGAAGCAGGGGCTGCGGTAGCTGCCGAATCTTCTACTGGTACATGGACAACTGTTTGGACTGATGGACTTACCAGTCTTGATCGTTACAAAGGACGATGCTATCACATCGAGCCCGTTCTTGGGGAGGAAAATCAATATATCGCTTATGTAGCTTATCCGTTAGACCTATTTGAAGAGGGTTCTGTTACTAACATGTTTACTTCCATTGTGGGTAACGTATTTGGTTTCAAAGCCCTACGTGCTCTACGTCTGGAGGATCTGCGAATTCCCGTTGCTTATACAAAAACTTTCCAAGGTCCGCCTCATGGTATCCAAGTTGAAAGGGATAAGTTGAACAAGTATGGTCGTCCCTTCTTGGGATGTACTAGAATGGGACCTATTCTGGGACATACAATGCATTACAGACGTATCATTACCCTTCAACCAGGTTATTCTATTCCACTTCTAGATAGAGAAAAGAACTTAAAGAAAAATACTTAATAACACGGCGAGACATTTATACAAAACTCCTATCCCGAGCACACGCAAGGGAACCGTAGACAGGCAAGTGAAATCCAATCCACGAAATAATTTGATCCATGGACGGCACCGTTGTGGTAAAGGTCGTAATGCCAGAGGAATCATTACCGCAAGGCATAGAGGGGGAGGTCATAAGCGCCTATACCGTAAAATCGATTTTCGACGGAATCAAAAAGACATATATGGTAGAATCGTAACCATAGAATACGATCCTAATCGAAATGCATACATTTGTCTCATACACTATGGGGATGGTGAGAAGAGGGGCTATAATTGGAGATACTATTGTTTCTGGTACAAAAGTTCCTATATCAATGGGAAATGCCCTACCTTTGAGTGCGGTTTGAACTATTGATTTACGTAATTGGAAGTAACCAATTAGGTTTACGACGAAACCTAGAAATCGATCACTGATCCATTTTGACTACCTCTACGGGATAGACCTCAACAGAAAACTGTTGAGTAACGGCAGCAAGTGATTGAGTTCAGTAGTTCCTCATAGAAAATTATTGACTCTAGAGATATGGTAATATGGAGAAGACAAAATTGTTTGAAGCACGCACAGAACCGGAAGCGCCCCTTGTTTCAAAGAGAGGAGGACGGGTTATTCACATTTAATTTGATGGTCAGAGGCGAATTGAAAGCTAAGCAGTGGTAATTAAGACCCCCGGGGGAAAATAGGGATGTCTCCTACGTTACCCATAATATGTGGAAGTATCAACGTAATTTCATAGAGTCATTCGATCTGAATGCTACATGAAGAACATAAGCCAGATGACGGAACGCGGAGACCTAGGATGTAGAAGAGCATAACATGAGTGATTCGGCAGATTTGGATTCCTTTCCTATATATCCACTCATGTGGTACTTCATCATACGATTCATATAAGATCCATCTGTCTAGAGATCGTCATATACATCTAGAAAGCCGTATGCTTTGGAAGAAGCTTGTACAGTTTGGGAAGGGGTTTTTTGAGAAAAAAGAAGAATCTACTTCAACCGATATGCCCTTAGGCACGGCCATACATAACATAGAAATCACACGTGGAAGGGGTGGGCAATTAGCTAGAGCAGCAGGTGCTGTAGCGAAACTGATTGCAAAAGAGGGTAAATCGGCCACATTAAGATTACCATCTGGGGAGGTCCGTTTGATATCCCAAAACTGCTTAGCAACAGTCGGACAAGTGGGTAATGTTGGGGTGAACCAAAAAAGTTTGGGTAGAGCCGGATCTAAGTGTTGGCTAGGTAAACGCCCCGTAGTAAGAGGGGTAGTTATGAACCTTGTGGACCACCCCCATGGGGGCGGTGAAGGGAAAGCCCCAATTGGTAGAAAAAAACCCACAACCCCTTGGGGTTATCCTGCGCTTGGAAGAAGAACTAGGAAAAGGAAAAAATATAGTGATAGTTTTATTCTTCGTCGCCGTAAGTAAATACGTAAATAGTAATATGGAAAATCGCATTTTTGGAATTTTCAATAATGTGATGGGCGAACGACGGGAATTGAACCCGCGCATGGTGGATTCACAATCCACTGCCTTGATCCACTTGGCTACATCCGCCCCTTATCCAGCTAAAGGATTTTCTCTTTTTTCCATTCATCATTATCCTATTTATTCTGACCTCCATACTTCGATCGAGATATTGGACATAGAATGCCACTCTTTAAAATGGAAAAAAAGGAGTAATCAGCTGTGACACGAAAAAAAAAGAATCCTTTTGTAGCTCATCATTTATTGGTAAAAATAGAAAAGGTCAATATGAAGGAGGAGAAAGAAACAATAGTAACGTGGTCCCGGGCATCTAGCATTCTACCCACAATGGTTGGCCATACAATCGCGATTCATAATGGAAAGGAACATATACCTATTTACATAACAAATCCTATGGTAGGTCATAAATTGGGGGAATTCGTGCCTACTCGGAATTTCACGAGTTATGAAAGTGCAAGAAAGGATACTAAATCTCGTCGTAACGATACGAAATCTCGTCGTTAACTTAATCTTAATTCAGAATAGAAAGATTCAGAAATACCCAATATCTTGGTAAAATATTGGGTATTTCTGGCTTTCCTTCCTTCAAAAATCCTATATGTCAGTCAGTTGGAACTTTCCTTGAAAGAAAAGTTTTATCCATTAAGAGATGGAACTTCAAGAGCAGCTAGGTCTAGAGGGAAGTTGTGAGCATTACGTTCGTGCATTACTTCCATACCAAGATTAGCACGATTGATGATATCAGCCCAAGTATTAATAACACGACCTTGGCTATCAACTACAGATTGGTTGAAATTGAACCCATTTAGGTTGAATGCCATAGTACTAATACCTAAAGCAGTGAACCAGATACCTACTACAGGCCAAGCAGCCAAGAAGAAGTGTAAAGAACGAGAGTTGTTGAAACTAGCATATTGGAAGATTAATCGGCCAAAATAACCATGAGCGGCCACAATATTATAAGTCTCTTCCTCTTGACCAAATTTGTAACCCTCATTAGCAGATTCATTTTCAGTGGTTTCCCTGATCAAACTAGAGGTTACCAAGGAACCATGCATAGCACTGAATAGGGAACCGCCGAATACACCAGCTACACCTAACATGTGAAATGGATGCATAAGGATGTTGTGCTCTGCCTGGAATACAATCATAAAGTTGAAAGTACCAGATATTCCTAAAGGCATACCATCGGAGAAACTTCCTTGACCAATAGGGTAAATCAAGAAAACAGCCGCAGCAGCTGCAACAGGAGCTGAATATGCAACAGCAATCCAAGGACGCATACCCAGACGGAAACTAAGTTCCCATTCACGACCCATATAACAAGCTACACCAAGTAAGAAGTGTAGAACAATTAGCTCATAAGGACCGCCATTGTATAACCACTCATCAACAGATGCAGCTTCCCAGATTGGGTAAAAGTGCAAACCAATCGCCGCAGAAGTAGGAATAATGGCACCAGAGATAATGTTGTTTCCATAAAGTAAAGAACCAGAAACAGGTTCACGAATACCATCAATATCTACTGGGGGAGCAGCGATGAAGGCGATAATAAATACAGAAGTTGCGGTCAATAAGGTAGGGATCATCAAAACACCGAACCATCCAATGTAAAGACGATTTTGCGTGCTAGTTATCCAGTTGCAGAAGCGACCCCATAGGCTTGTACTTTCGCGTCTCTCTAAAATTGCAGTCATGGTAAGATCTTGGTTTATTCAAATTGCAAGGACTCCCAAGCACACGTATTAACTAGAAAGAAAATAGATAATAGAAGGCTTGTTATTTAACAGTATAACATATACTATATACCAATGTCAACCAAGCCAGCCCCAACGAGTAGCTATCCATATAACTAAATTCACCATTCACCAAACCTAAACCTAAAAATTTTGTATGTAAATGAGGCGATGGAAAATTCAAAACTCAGATTGTCCTTTTCTATTTTCCATATGGGTTGCCCGGGACTCGAACCCGGAACTAGTCGGATGGAGTAGATAATTTTTCCTTGTTACAATAGAGAAAAAATCCCTCCCCAAATCGTGCTTGCATTTTTCATTGCACACGACTTTCCCTATGTAGAAATAGCCAATTTCTATTCCGAAGAGGAAGTCTACTAATTTTTTTAGCTAGTAAGTTAATTCACCTACTATAGTTGATTCACCTACTATCATAGTAAACTATATTACAGGGAGCATTTCAGAATTGAAAATGTGCAAGTTTTCTCTTGACCATTTATCGATCATTTCTAGTTTATTAGTTTTGTCTGATAATTAATTATCAGGATTCACCAGATCATGGATACGGATAATATCCAAATACCAAATACGCTCACTGTGTGAGCCATGGAAAGAAAAGGGGGTTGTTTTGGTGAAAATCAAAGAAAGAACTTTCTCTTCTTCCGTAAAAAATTCTTCTAAAAATACCGAACCTAATCGTTGCATAAAAGTTCGTACTGTGCTTTTATGTTTACGAGCTAAAGTTCTAGCACATGAAAGTCGAAGTATATACTTCAGTCGATACAAAGTCCGTTTTTTCGAAGATCCACTATGAAATGAAAAAGACTTCTACATATCCGACCAAATCGATCAAGAATATCCCAATCTGATAAATCGGTCCAAATTGGTTTTCTAATAGGATGCCCTGATCCTGTGCAAAATTGAGCTTTTGATAAGGATCCAATGAGAGGAATAGCGGGGACTACGGTAGCGAATTTTTGAATTTGATCCCTGGGGCCAATTGGCGGCGCCCGGGGAGGGGCCGGAGGCCACGTCCCCGGGCCAATGGCGGCGCCCGGGACGGCGCCGGAGGCCAGGTCCCGGGGGCCAAAAGGCGGCGCCCGGGGAGGGGCCGGAGGCCACGTCCCCGGGCCAAGGGCGGCGCCCGGGACGGCGCCGGAGGCCAGGTCCCGGGGGCCAAATGGCGGCGCCCGGGGAGGGGCCGAAGGCCACGTCCCCGGGCGAACGGCGGCGCCAGGGACGGCGCCGGAGGCCAGGTCTCGGGGGCCAAATGGCTGCGCCCGGGGAGGCGCCGGAGGCCACGTCCCCGGGCCAATGGCAGCGCCCGAGACGGCGCCGGAGGCCAGGTCCCGGGGGCCAAAAGGAGGTGCCCTGGGAGGGGCCGGAGGCCACGTCCCCGGGCCAAGGGCGGCGCCCGGGACGGCGCCAGAGGCTAGGTCCCGGGGGCCAAAAGGCGACGCCTGGGGAGGGGCCGGAGGCCACGTCCCTGGGACAATGGCGGCGCCCGGGACGGCGCCAGAGGCCAGGTCCCAGGGGCCAAATGGTGGCGCCCGGGGAGGGGCCGGAGGCCACGTCCCCGGGCGAACGGCGGCGCCCGGGACGGCGCCGCAGGCCAGGTCCAGGGGGCCAAATGGCGGCGCCCGGGGAGGGGCCGGAGGCCACATCCCCGGGCGAACGGCGGCGCCCGGGACGGCGCCGGAGGCCAGGTCCCAGGGGCCAAATGGCAGCGCCTGGGGAGGGGCCGGAGGCCACGTCCCCGGGCGAACGGCGGCGCCGGAGGCCAGGTCCCGGGGGCCAAATGGCGGCGCCCGGGACGGCGCCGGAGGCCACGTCCCCGGGCGAACGGCGGTGCCCGGGACGGCTCCGGAGGCCAGGTCCCGGGGGCCAAATGGCGGCGCCCGGGGAGGGGCTGGAGGCCACGTCCCCGGGCGAACGGCGGCGCCCGGGACGGCGCCGGAGGCCAGGTCCCGGGGGCCAAATGGCGGCGCCCAGGACGGCGCCGTAGGCCACGTCCCCGGGCGAATGGCGGCGCCCGGGACGGCAGGGGCCGGAGGCCAGGTCCCCGGGCAATCGTGACGCAACTTACCTGGACTTAGTCCCGCGGAGATTTCCCCCGACAAAAACAATCCTTAATCTTGGATTTTACCTTCGATGAAGCTCGACCTCATGAAGCTCAACCACTCGACGCTTGTCCTCACAAAGCTCGACCTCGCTAGGCTTGACCTCGCTCGAGATGACTCATTTCGGCATCATCCTCTTCACGCTCTTGCTTGCTTTCATCTCGCAACCATTATGAAACAACCACACATACACTCAATGCACAACGTTAGTCTCATAATCATTTTGTCATTCATCACTAGAGAAATTATTCCACACAGGAGTTAGCTCAACAATTTCTCTTTTCGGTGAAATGACAAAACCATATTCAACAATCAATAGATGAGTATGAGATGAAATACAATCATATAGATTCGTATATGATGAAGACATATGCACACGATCCATTCTACTCATCTCATGATAAAGATAAGCATGATGCAACCACCGAGCTCCCTCTCAACACATGCATCGATCTCGATACCACAAATGAAGGAGTTATCAAACTTCCAGATTTATCACATGACATTCTAATTTACACTTAGCAAAAGATTGATGCAACCATAGAGCTCCACCTCAACATATGCATCAATTGCTAAATCATAACCGGGAGTCATCGATTTCTAGGGTTTAACATTAACAATTCAATGTACTTGTGCTAAACTAGGATTTATACAAGTTGTTATTTAATCCTCAAAGCTATCATTATCCAGATCAATATTAATCATCATAGATTTATCCAAATCGTCATTAATCATCAAAATCTAGATATCTTAGATCGACCTAGATCTAACACGCACGACTCGAAATCCTGGTGTAGGGCGTCTTCCTTCAATACTCCTGATTCACTTATTAGCTCACACCACTCGTGGCCCTCTGTGGCCCACCAGTTTCCTCTCGAGAAACCGGACCGACAACCATTGCAAGGAAAAGCTAATACCGAGAAAGCTACTATGTTGCGCCCGTCCCATACCGGGCAAGTGGTTGGTATGTTTTTCATGCCGCATAGAAGTATAACACAAGGTTCTTGTCCTTATGAATCTTTAGTGAGGAATCTTTCACATTCCCAATGTGCACACAGCACCAACCAATCAAACCATCCTCACTATCGATTCTAATCACATTTCCTTTCACAAAAGGGTTTTGAACATATTTTTCACACATGTGACCGTTTAGCACTTAACACATAATTTTGAGTATAAGCATAGCCTAACCATGACATCCTAGGGTGACAAGGGTGCATAGAAAATATGACATGAGGGGCTTCACAAGGATTTCGGTCATATATACTCACATTCTTTCAACATAGTATTTAACTTAAACATAAAGCATGCGTATACTTTAAAACATAAATTAGTCTAGTTTACTCAAAATACTGGGGGAGACATGATCAAGGTTAGAGACTTGCCTTGTAGTTTGGGCTCTGACAGCTCTAGAGGTTCTTCAAAAACTTCTGCTGTCTCTTCAGCTTCTTGCTCTATTCTCACACACGAATAACGAAACAATTCAACACAACGCAAAATAGAAGCATACAGAAAATACTTGTGTACAGTATATTGATATGCATGCAAGAGAATAGGTCTGGTTAAAGATACTGGGGTGTGGCTCAAAGAGATTAGCTTTGAAATGTCGAATGTCAAAGGGTTGACATTCAGTTCACAGCTAGACATGGCCTTAAGTTGGCCTTAGAGGGGGGTCTTCTCAAGGTGTGTTAGCAGAGAAAAGTGTAGAACATGGCCTTAAAAGCTTAGCAGACAAAGTGTAATTTCATTTGCTCAACCAGAAGTGGCTAAACAAGGTCAATGTCAGTCGCTGACATGGGCTGACACTGAGCTGACATTGCTAAAAACTAGGGCACAGCTGGGAAATCGATCCAAGGCTTCAATATCCTCACCAACTATATCTGGGAGGTAGGCATCTTGGTGGTGGTGGTTTCAGAGGCTGAGGTGGTCAGATGGTGATGAACGGCGGCGAGGAAAAATGGTGGTGACACGGCACGGCACAGGTTCTGGACAGATCATGGCAAGGCTTAGACTCGAGATTTTGTGCAAAACTAGAGATCGGGGTAGAAGAGAAATATGCTCAGGGAACCAAGGCAGAGTTACAGGACAAAGTGGCGTCGACGACGGTGGCCAACGGCGATCGGGCGGCACACTGGCGGCACGACAGTGAGGAGTAGATTACTCAATTCGGGCTTTGGTGGTGCGCATTGAGAAATCGGGGCTGCTGGAGCTAGGAGGGGCTAACTAGTGTCATTTGGAGCATTGGTCTTGACTGGTGGTTGGTTGACGGTGAGCGGCGGTGAGCTGCGCCGGAGAAGAAAACACCTCGACGGCGACAAGGCGACTGGATGAATCAAACTCCAGTCTAAGAGCACGGTTGAGTTTCTGGGTTGCTCCAAATGGTGATGTTAAGAGGGATTGGGCTAAGGCGGCACCAGCGAGAAGTTCGACGTCGTGGCTGGAGATGAAGAAGAGAGATTTGGGCAAACTTGACACACGGCCTTAGAAATCAATTCCTTGCTATGAGAGCAGTAGGATAGTGAGGGGAACCTACTGGGGTGGTCAATTTAGCCGGAGATAAGGTGGCACGGTCCGACGACGTGAGCTATTCACGGTGACGCGCGAAAACAAGGAAAGCTTCAATCCAAGCCCGAATTTGAATTCCAGGTTCACAAGCTTGCTAAGCAGGGTCTACTGATCACAAAGTTCTACTAAAGGGGGAACTAATTCGGGCTAAATTAAACAACATTGCCGGAACAGTGCAATAAGAAATTCCAGCGATCACCGGCGCTAGAGGTCACTGGAGTGCAATCAAATAGTACAGCACAGACAAAAGGGTGAGGGGCACTCACTGGTGAGGTTGTATTGGAGAAAGATGTAGTGGATCAAGCGGGCATCGAGCTCCGCTTCACTGGCTCACCGGAGATGGAGAAGAAATGCAAAGAAACTGGGACTGGGTGGTTGCTGGAGGTGTGAAGGAGTTCTGGGCAAAGGGGAGGGCTTTTATAGGCAGTGGCTGGGGCTCTCGAGACTTGAGGCAGATCAAGCTGGATACGGCGTGGCTGGCAATGGTGGTGGGATCGAGACGGCGTGCACGGCGTTGGGACGTGGCAGCGGCTCTGCCAGAGAAGAAAATCACGCCAAATCTAGCTGGAGCAGGGCGACAGGATGGCCGGTGTCAGCATGGCGGCGATGTGGAAAAAGTTTCTGATGGCTGCAGGCACGTGCGCGGGCAAAAAGAGATAGTGCGGCTGCTGGCACTGTTGGTCGTCGATCATTGCCACGGTGGCCAGTCCTGGCGCAACGCGTGTACCACGCGCGGGCACAGTGGACGCAAGTGCCGGAGGAGACGAGTGCTGGCCGGCGGTGAGGATCACGGCGGTGCCTCTGGTCGAAACGCCTGCTGGCCGAGCCCTGGTCGAAAGCTCATGGCCTGGTCGAAGGGAGGGGCTGAAAAAGAAATTTGGGCCGATTTGCAATTTTTTAAACTTGATTCCAGGACTGAATTGTGAATCTGGCACTATATTTGGTTTCGGCTGAAACTGACTTTGCCAATTGGACTCACTAAATTCAGTAA
Source organism: Pharus latifolius (assembly GCA_019359835.1). Lineage (NCBI taxonomy): Eukaryota > Viridiplantae > Streptophyta > Magnoliopsida > Poales > Poaceae > Pharus > Pharus latifolius. The sequence goes on from CM033327.1 coordinate 31,958,684, forward strand.
GTAGGTTTGCAAGGATAAAAGACACAATCTGGTGTTTTTGATCAGGTTTCAAGCAAAATGAAAACATAAGGATTAGGGTAATTTGGGTAATTAGAGTCTGAATTTGTTCGAGGCTGAAATCGGGATCTAGGATGAGATTTTGAGATTTTCTCTAAAGAGGATTCTATTCAGATTAGCAATTGGGAGATGTTCCCTGAATCAAATCAAAATTTGGAGCTGATTTGTGGCTTTTAGCCTTTTTTGGCTCCTGGGAAAATCTTGAAAGGATCAATCTGAAATACTTTTGGACTGAAATGCGAAAATGGCTTAAACGGTGGAGTTCAACTGCCAACTTTTCAAATTAAGGTAGTGGCATACCTTGGATCATAACTCTGAGATAAAAGATCAAAAATGGGGTCGAGACATCCGAGAATCCAATGAAGATATGCTGACTGGCATACTAAGATGTAACAAAATCTGGGGTGTTACAACCTACCCTCCTTAAGAACAATCTCGTCCTCGAGATTATGGTTGGTTTGAGAATAGGTAGGGGAAATTCTGATGAAACTCTTCTTCCCTTTCCCATGTCGATTCCTCTTATGTATGGTTATTCCATTGAACTCTGCAGAATCTAATGGTCCTTGATTTCAATCTTCTCTCGCTGACCTCTAACACTTTAATAGGGTATTCTTGGTATGTCAGGTCTGGTTGTACTTCGGCCTCTGTAAGAGACACTTGCTCTGTCAGTTTCCTTAGACATTTTCTCAGTTGAGACACATGAAAAACATCATGAACTCCTGCTAGTTCGGGTGGTAATTCCAGTTTGTATGCTACTTCTCCTCGTGTCGACGATTCGGACTCGGGGTCCTTAGCCAAATTTATGCAAAATTTGTAGGTTGTGAGACCATTCAGGGTGTCCCTTCGGGAAGGTATGTTGAATTATGGAGAACTAGAGCACAGAGAGATTTATACAGGTTCGGGCCCTCAATGGTGGGAGTAATAGCCCTACGTCCTGTTGGGATTTCACTATGTATAGTGAAAGGATTTACAAAGTGACGGAAAAGATCTTCACAGGAGAAGATTTTCCCTATGTGTTTGTACAAGATGAAGCCTGGAAGGCTTATGGAAGCTATCTAATCTAGGCTATTGTCTTCAAGTTGGTTGTTCGATTAGTTGATCTCTGGATGAGATGTGTTCTCTCTTTCCCTGTTTGACGCATCGGGCTGCTCCTTTATACTGGTCGAAAGGGCGCCAAGTCATAACGGCATCAAACAGTTGCTTGGAGGCGGTTTCGTCAACCGCTCTTAACTCCCACGCAGGTTTAACACGTGTTATTTGTGGATAACTACACGTATTAACCTCCCAACGGTTGCCTTCTTACGTGGAAGAATCTTCAGAGTAGTCGGAATATCCCTGTTATGAGGACAGATCAATCCCGCGTTCCCTGGTCGAAAATGCTCTGACCGCGCAACATCTACAGTCTTTTGTTCGTGCATAGCATACGAACCCCTGACCGCGCACTAGCTGCGGTCTGATCGCGTAAAGCCTGCGACCTCGGGCTTGTGCTTCTCAGAATTACTTGAGTTCGCATCGCCAGGCGAGTGTCTGGTTCGAATCTATCTTGAACCAGTCGCGTATTTATTTGAACTGGCTCGGGTGTCAATCCTCGTCACCTCGTCTTTCCAAAATTTTGTATGGTCCAACATATCTTAGGCTTAATTTTCCTTTCATATGAAATATGTGAATTCCCTTATATGGTGTCACTTTGAGGTATACATAGTCGCCTATCTCAAAGGATAGCTCTCTCCTTCTGCTATCGGCATAGCTCTTTTGTTGGGACTGAGCTGTCTTCAGTCTTTCCTGTATAATCTTCACATGAGCAGTGGCATCTTCCACTAGTCACGGTCCCAAAAATTGTTTTTGACCCACTTCGATCCAATATAATGGCGTACAGCATTTTCTTCCATAGAGTGCCTCATAAGGAGCCATTTGTAAACTTGCTTGATAACTATTGTTGTAAGTAAACTCTGCATATGGTAGGGATTGCTCCCAAGAATTTCCATAGTCCAAGGCACATGCTCTCAACATGTCTTCTAGAATCTGGCTCACTCTCTCTGTCTGGCCTCCAGTCTGTGGGTGGTAAGCGGTACTAAACTTTAGTCTTGTACCTAAGGTCTTCTGCAATTCTTCCCAAAATCTTGACACGAATTGCGTTCCTCTATCTGAAATGATTGCCTTTGGCACTCCATGCAGAACGACAATCCTGGTAAGATATAGCTCTGCTAGCTTATTTGTCGTGTACTGGGTCTTAACTGGTAGAAAGTGAGCTACTTTTGTCAATCTGTCAACTATAACCCATATAGAATCATAACCTCTTTGGGTTTTTGGCAATCCAACTATAAAGTCCATTCCAATTTCATCCCACTTCCATTCGGGGGTTGGCAGGGGTTGTAATGGCCCTGCAGGCCTTTGATGTTCTTCTTTCACCCTTTGACAGGTGTCACAAGAAGCTATGAACTCAGCAACTTCTTTCTTCATTCCTTTCCACCAAAATCGATCCTTTAGGTCCTGATACATCTTCGTACTGCCTGGGTGGATAGAATAAGGGGTACAATGGGCTTCTTGCATTATCATGTCCTTGATTTCTCTATCGTCTGGGACACAAATTCGATTGTGATACCATAGAATTCCTTGCTCATCCTCATGGATGTCAATTGCATCTTCATACTTCATATCCTCTTTCAGCTTCTGAACATTCCGATTTGTTTCTTGAGCCTTTCGAATTTGATCCTTCAACTCACAATCTACTTTTAATGCGGTGACGGTCCCTTGCTCAACAAACTCTAAACTCAACTTTTCAAAATCTTTAAGTAATTGGGGTGGCACTTCCAAGATCTTTGGTTGATTGCAGTAGGACTTTCTGCTTAAAGCATCTGCTACCACGTTTGCTTTGCCGGGGTGGTAATGTCTTCCAAGGTCATAATCATTAATCAATTCTAACCACCTTCGCTGTCTCATATTTAAGTCTTGCTGGGTGAAGATATACTTCAGACTCTTGTAGTCCGTGTAGATTTCACATCTATTCCCTAGCAGATAATGTCGCCAAATTTTTAGCGCATGAACAACGCCGGCTAATTCCAAATCATGCGCTAGGTAGTTCTCCTCATGCGGTCGAAACTGTCTTGATGCATAAGCTACAACTCTTCCTTCTTGCATAAGAACACAACCTAGTCCTTGTTTTGATGCATCACAATAGGCTTCAAAGTCCTTCTTGTTGTCGGGAAATGTAAGAACAGGTGTGGTTGTCAATATCTTCTTCAGCTCTTCAAAGCTCTTTTCACACCCCTCAGTCCAATCGAATGGAACATCCTTCTTCAGCAGTCTGGTGAGCGGCTTAGTAATCTTAGAAAATCCTTCAATAAATCTTCGGTAACAACCGGCTAATCCTAGGAAGCTTCTCACTTCTGTCACTGTTTCAGGTTTCTTCCAATCCATGACAGCTTGAGTCTTTGACGGATCCATAGATATTCCTTTGCCAGAAATGATGTGGCCTAGAAAAGAGATTTCTTTCAACCAAAAGGCACACTTATCAAACTTGGCATACAACTGATGATATGCCAGCTTTTCTAGCACTATTCTGAGATGTAGTGCGTGCTTTTCCTCTGACTCGGAAAAGATAAGAATGTCATCGACGAATATAATGACAAACTTGTCTAAGAATTCCATAAGGACTTTGTTCATCAGGTTCATAAACACTGCTAGTGCATTTGTTAAACCGAATGGCACCACGGTAAACTCATGCAGTCCATATCTCGTTATGAATGCACTTTTTGGGATGTCCTCTTCTCGAATCTTCAATTGATGATATCCGGACCTCAGATCAATTCTTGAAAATATCTTAGCTCCTTTGAGCTGATCAAAGAGATCGTCGATCCTTGGCAGAGGGTACTTAATCTTGATTGTCATGTCATTCAATTTTCGATAATCAACGCAAAGTCATAAACTGCCATCTTTCTTTTTGGCGAAGAGTACAGGAGCTCCCCAAGGTGAGGAACTCGTCCTGATAAACCCTTTTCTTTCCAATTCCTCCACTTGCTTTCTCAACTCTTCTTGCTCTTCACTCGTCATGTGTGCAAGCTTTCTTGCATACGGAGCAGATCCAGGCTTTAATTCAATTGAGTACTCTATATCTCGATCTGGTGGCATTCCAGGAAGTTCTTCAGGGAAGACTTCTGGGTATTCATTCACTATCGGGACCTCTTCAAACTCAGTCCTTCCCATGCTATTCAAGCTGCACACTTGGTCACTTGCCATGGACCTTTCTGCATAGAATGTGACTTGTTTTCCTTCAGCGTTCGTCAGGGTTATTGCTTTCTTCTCACAGTCCATCTGACCTTTGTGTTTTGCTAGCCAGTCCATTCCAAGGATAACATCTAATCCTTGAAGATCCAAAACTAGCAAATTCGCTAGGAATCCTATGTTGCCAATACTAAAGGCGATATTTCTACAGATAGAGTTGACAGGCATTCTAGCCCCAGGGGATTGAATCAAGATAGGATACTCTAATGCAAACATTGGTAACTCATTTCTGAGCACAAAAGATCTCGACACAAAAGAATGAGTAGAACCAGGGTCAAACAATGCAATTCAAAGCTCAGAGTGGATCAAGATCCTACCGATCACAACATCAGATGCTTCTCCTGCTTCAACGGCGGATGCATAGTTGAGTCTACCACGACCTGTGGTAGGCGCTCCTCTTCCTCGGCCATTCTGGGTTCTTCCTCCTCTAGAGGGTGGAACACCTCTGGCGAAGTTTTGAGCTGGAAAAGGGGGTCTTGCAGCTTGAGCTTGGGCAATGTTGAACGACAAATGTTGCAGTGGATAAGGGTCCTTGCGATGTCCCTTTCTTCCGCAATGGAAGCACTCTACATTCTTCATGGGACAGTCCTTGAATAAATGGTTTCCTTTACATCTGGTCCACTGTGGTGTCGTAGCTGGCGTAGGCCTCTGGGGTCTTTGTGGTGGTCTGAAGGCTGGCCGATAAGCGGGCATCGGTCTTCCTCGACTAGCACTTCCTTGATAAGAATTGGGCAAGGCCTTTCTCTTCCGGTCTTCTTCGATCACTCCCCTCTTTTCTTCCATTTTTAGCAATCAATTAATCAGAACATGAAAATCCGTAAACTCATGGGATGACAGCTGGTATTGCAAGGAGTTTTGTAGACCTTCGCAGAATCTATCGATTTTTCTCTCCTCCTTTGCAATATCTTCGGGGGCGTACCTTGACAATTGGATAAATTCGTGCAGGTACTGTTTGACTGTCTTGTTTCCTTGTCTTAGATTCACGAACTCCCGGTGTTTCGCTTGAACAATGCCCTTTGGAACATGGTACTTGCAGAACTCCTTGAATTCATTCCAAGTGATTGATTCTTTGTTGGGGTGCACAATCTGGTAATTTTCCCACTAGGCGGCGGCGGGTCCAGCTAGTTGATGTGATATGTACAGAAGTTTCTCCTCGTCATTGCACCTAACGGTGTTCAACTTTCTTTCCACATGCCTTAGCCAATCGTCGGCCATGATGGGGTCCTTGGTACTTGAGAAGGTTGGAGGACGCGTTTTCTGGAAATTAGTCAGCTTTGCTCCGACTGCTGGTCCTTCCGTCTGTCCAGATGCCAAATGTTGCATTAATTGTCCTAAAATCTGATTTTGTACTTCCGCTGATTCTTGTCTGTTTCGCTCCATCCACGTCAGCACGTCGTTAATGTTGCCTCCATGTGGCATAGTTGATGATGATCCTGGTCGGTCTGGGTTAGCACGGTCTCTTGTTCCTACCGTGGCCCTCGCATTGATGGGGTTTCCTTCAAGTTCTCCTTCTTGGGGTCTTCCACGCGTATTAACCATCCTATTCAGATAGGTGGTCAAGGGTATAAACATTGATTCGGAAAGAATCACAGGTAGGGACACAATAGAGCATTGACATTAAATCAAGGGACAAGGATGGGATCATGCAAAATGCCTTTTTCATAAATTAGCTTTTGTAAGGTACATAACCATTTGCCTCATTGGGCTTACAAATTTCATCTAACAACCAGCACACAAGCATACATCAACCATAACTAAAAACAACCACTACACCAAAAGAAAGCTCTAACGTTTGATGGGTCAGGCACAAAAGGTTAAGCCAAAGGAAGTCTGGGATCACTCGTCGGCATCGAAAGAACCACAAGACTCTACCTCCTCAGGATCCTCCTCCTGGTCATCATCTGCATCCATCGGATCCAAGTCCAAATCCTCGTCGTCATCCATGTCACCATTAACATTGGCAATCTCCTTTCCTTTCCCGTTGGAGATCTCCTTCTTCTTTGTGACGCTGGGAAGCTCAGGTGCATGACAGTTGATAATGATGCCGCGCGATGAAGGCGTAAAACCACTGAGGTACTCCTTCAAGTTTCCCACTCTCTTGTGAGTAGTAATCCTCAGTCTTGGGTGGCTCTTCTTGATAGCGGGACTCCGTAGCATCAAGATCCTTCTCCCCACTTGATTCGGCTAACTCTTGGATTTTCTTCTCCTTCTCTTGGAGACTTGCACGGGTCTTCGCAAGCATGACCTCAAGATAATGGCTGTCGTCACGAGCACGCTCATACTCATGAAGCAGGTGGGTGTATCCAATCTCCAAGGCGTGAACAACATCTCGGGTCTTCGTCAGAATGGCATCCTCTTGGTCGCTGGATGGGAGAACGACTTGGTGCTCTGACCTGGGAAGCTGATAGGGCATGAAGCGATAGGGGGAATCTGAAAGATCATCACTGTATAACTGCCGAATGGTACCTATGGCACGACGGGCAACATCTAGGATGGAATCATCTTCTCCTTCCCTGCGGGCCTGATGTCTCACTGATCCTCTCCCATGCTCGGGGATCTCATAGACTATCACCGAAGCTTGATGACCGAACGGTCGTCCATCGACCTCATCCTGCCAAACGCAGTATACTGGCCTTTGACTGTCTCGTGCTCCAAGGAACTGTAGCATCATCCACAGGAGTAGCGCCCATGATCCAAGCTCATCACCATGAATAAATCTCCTGCCAGAAGCCATCTGGGAGACAGAACGCAAAGACACCTATGAGTTAAAATGACATCTAAAACCTTTTTCAAATAATCAGAAAATAATATGCTTTTCTTAACCAAATTAGGTGTTCACAAACAGATTTAGTCAAAGAACTAGTGATCATTCAGCTTCTAGGGACGCCAAAGTCTATCTAAGGGTCATGACCTACAGTCGAGCCTTTGGTCTGATACCAACTTCTGTGGGACCCTCAATTGAGGAATCCGGTGGCAACCGCCCAGGTGGGTTGCACTCAGAATGATACATTGCAAGCTCACAACAGTAAGATGCATTATATAACAATACTAGTAATTAAAACAAGTGCTGATTACATGGACCAACGTTACAATAACATAGCGCCAAAATGACGCAATTTAGTGGTGATACAAAATCAAGGAGTTTTCTTCGACACGAAGGTCGGCACAAAATCAAACAACAACAAGCAAAAGGGCTTCACGACCTTCATCTTCAATTGCAACGGTGTTGCATGGGCTTCCTCCACATCGGACTCCACTTGGTAAGTGACCCTCTAGTAAGCTGGATCCTCAGGGGTAGTTTCTTCTTCATTGGGTTCAAGACCGTAGGAGTCGGAATCAACAAATCCTTCTTCTATTTTTGTTTGCAAAAGCAAGGGTGAGCACATTGTCCACATGGTGTTCAACAAGTCTCATTTTAAGAATGCAGGTACATATACATGAGGGGGAATTTCCTAGAGATGGGCTCTTTTGTTTGTAGATAGGAATAGAATAGATTTTCAATCTTTAGTTTTTGACAAATGGGTTTTGTTTTCAAAAGTGAAACCCTTTTTAAAATCCTAAACTAAGCTTTCACAAAATGTTATACGTGATGGTCTTTCATGAGTCGCCACTTTAATCAATATTAGGGAAAACCTTTTTCAAATACTACTTGTGCTACATCAACGTGGATAGAATCCACCGCGCACAGACTCCATGACCTTGGAGCTCAGAGTATCCGATACTTTTTATAACTTTGCAAAGGTGTACCACCTTGATCCACCGATCACTCAGCTTTCAAGTCGGTACCTCTCCATTCGACTTTTATGCATGTGATAAGGTCGAGATCACACAACAGTTTACAGTCCTAGCATTAACAATTCCCTGCCCGATAAATAGACATTCCAATCCTCATTACTGGTGTGGGTACTCCCCACAGCCAATTCTTCCTAGCCTTGGCCTATGGTCCCGCAAAACACATAGCCTATGGATTCAGCCGCACACGACTCGGAATCTTGGCGTAGGGCGTCTTCCTTCAATACTCCTGATTCACTCATTAGCTCACACCACTCGTGGCCCTCTGTGGCCCACCAGTTTCCTCTCAAGAAACCAGACCGACAACCACTGCAGGGAAAAGATAATACCGAGAAAGCTACTATGTTGCGCCCGTCCCATACCAGGCAAGTGGTTAGTACGTTTTTCATGCTGCATAAAAGTACAACACAAGGTTCTTGTCCTTATAAATCTTTAGTGAGGAATCTTTCACATTCCCAATGTGCACACAGCACCAACCAATCAAACCATCCTCACTATCGATTCTAATCACATTTCCTTTCACAAAAGGGTTTTGAACGTATTTTTCACACATGTGACCGTTTAGCACTTAACACATAATTTTGAGCATAAGCATAGCCTAAGCATGACATCCTAGGGTGACAAGGATGCATAGAAAATATGACATGAGGGGCTTCACAAAGATTACGGTCATATCTACTCACATTCATTCAACATAGCATTTAACTTAAACATAAAGCATGCGTATACTTTAAAACAGAAATTAGTCTAGTTTACTCAAAATTTTGGGGGAGACATGATCAAGGTTAGAGAGTTGCCTTGCAGTGTGGGGTCTGACGGCGCTAGAGGTTCTTCGAAAACTTCTGCTGTCCTTTCACACAACTAACTGAAATTTACTCAAGTACTAAATTGGTTATTCACAGTCAGATCTTGTATCTTTACATGCATTCCAGGAAACAGGTTCAGAGAGGGAGGAAGAGAAGTGGAGGGAAGAAGATTGTCACTGAAGAAGTCGATGAAGAAGAAGGAAGTCGTCGGAACGGTTGTTGGAGAAGAGGTGGAGCAAAGGTTGAAGAAGTCGATGAAGCTGGAAGTCGAAGCAGTTGTTGAGGTCGCAGTCCTTGGCTTTGGAGGAAGAGGAACTGGTTGCTAAGGCTGCTGGAGAGGGGGACGAAGAAGATCACAGACAGCGCGGACTAGAGGAGCAACGCTGGAGAGGCACTGCTCCCGCGGCGGTTCGGTGCAGTGGGGATGTGCGAACCGGCGACGGGATCTTGGGCAGCGCCGGGTGGATGAGGGAAGCTCGGCGTCAAATGGTGGCGGCACAGTGCGCCGACGCGAGATCCGATGGCGGCGCTGGATGAGGGCGGTGCGATCTCGGCTCACGGAGGAGAATGGCGCCAGTTCGGAGATGGCGACGCAGTGGCGGTGTGAGGTGGCGCACGGGAGGCGCAGCGCACGAGATCAGCCAGATCTAGATCAGGGGGCGCCGTTCGGTGGAGAGGTCGGATCCGGTGAGGCGGCGACGTGGAGATTGGATCCCGTGGTCTCAGTGAGAGGAGGCGTCGTGTAGTGGTGGATCACCGCCGGCGTATGGCCCGGTCGCCGGTGGCGAGGTGGAGGGAGGTGTCGAGGTGTGGTTTGGGAGCGGTAGAAGAAGAACTAAAGAAACCAAAAACCGTGCTCAATCTCCCCACAGTGGCGGTAGGCTAGTGATAAAGGGCATTTTTGGCAGGTTTGCAAAAAAGCCTCGGAGATTTGGAGAATTACAAATTGTACTTGGCATTCGGATTCCGGGCCCCCGGAGACTCCGATTTCAGTGCGGTTGGTTCCTACGCGTCCGCAGAAACGTGCACTTCCAACAGGAATAGACCGAAGGTTGGAATAAGTCGATGAGGTGCGTCTGTTAGCCAAAAATCCATCCAATCTTCGCCGACTTGCGATAAAAATTGCAAAACGAGTAATCCAGTCGATTTGGCAACAAATCTGGAATAATCTTGATATGTATGATGAGGCATATGACTAATACGTGCATAAGCATGGGAAAAATAGATAGAAAAATCAAGCAAAGATGATAAATATCAGCGGTGATGTGGCAAAAAGTTTCTGACGGTTGCAAGCACACACGCGGGCAAAAAGAGACAGCGCGGTTACTGGCACTGTTAGTCGTCGATCATTGCCATGGTGGCCAGTCCTGGCGCAACGCGTGTACCACGCGCAGGCAAGTGGATGCAAGTGCCGGAGGAGACGAGTGCTGGCCGGCGGTGAGGATCACGGCGGCGCCTCTGGTCGAAACGCCTGCTGACCGAGCCCTGGTCGAAAGCTCACGGCCTGGTCAAAGGGAGTGGCTGAAAAAGAAATTTGGGCTGATTTGCAATTTCTAAAACTTGATTCCAGGACTGAATTGTGATTCTGGCAATATATTTGGTTTCGGCTGAAATTGACTTTGCCAGTTGGACCCACTAAATTCAATAAGTAGGTTTGCAAGGATAAAAGACACAATCTGGTGTTTTTTTTATCAGGTTTCAAGAAAAATGAAAATAGAAGGATTAGGGTAATTAGGGTTCGAATTTTGTCGAGGCTGAAATCGAGGATCTAGGATGAGATTTTGAGATTTTCTCTAAAGTGGATTCTGTTCAGATTAGCAATTGGGAGATGTTCCCTGAATCAAATCAAAATTCGGAGATGATTTGTGGCTTTTAGCCTTTTCTGGCTCCTGGGAAAATCTGAAAAGGATCAATCCAAAATACTTTTGGACTGAAATGCGAAAATGGCTTAAACGGTGGAGTTTAACTACCAACTTTTCAAATTAAGGTAGTGGCGTACCTTGGATCATAACTCTGAGATAAGAGATAAAAAATGGGGTCGAGACATCCGGGAATCCAATGAAGATATGCTGATTGGCATACTAAGAGGTAACAAAATCTGGGGTGTTACAACTGGCCTGGTGAGAAGCGTCCCGGGGATCATGTCCTGGGCACGACCACCGGCCCAATGGTCAAGGCCCCGGGGGCGGCCTGGGGAAAAACAACGAAGGACCCCCATGCGGGGCCACGTGCGGGCACGTGAGAAATGTCTCGGGAATCAGCGAGGACACTTGTCAGCCATCTGAGTACCTTAGCCGGTGGAATAACGGCGGTGCCCTCCGATCCAATGGCTGGGATCAGGGTAGTTTAGTAATTTGCATCTTTTGGGCCTATATATACCCTTGTACCCCACTTTTGTAAGGAGGACAATTTCATTATCATCAATACACAAAAATGAATAGGCGTGCTTAGGAGCACTCTCCCCGCCAGAGAGCTCCCCCAGCCGACCCTTTTCGGGAGCACGTCGAGAGGACTAGGGTCTCCATTGAGGCCTGAACCTGTATAAACCCTTGTGTCACTCTCTGTGTTGGCGCGATGGGAGAAGACCGGTCACGCTGTCAGCTCGCGTCGCTCTTCATTCTCTAGGAACCTCTGTAGAACCTGCCGGGGTATTTGCACTACCACGACAGTTGGTGCCGTCTGTGGGAAATCGTGACGAATCGCCATTGCTCCCCCAAGAACGAGGGCTCACGTCCTACCCGGTGACGCCGGTCCCAGTGACTTGGTACCACCCCCATGAGATAGAGTCGCCCCGGCGCTTTCAACCGGACGCGGCCACAAGGAGGTATCACCTCTTACCCTCCCAGTTACTTTCAGTGGACTGGCTTCCGGACCCGACCCGGTGACCGCAGCCGCCTCGGAGGGGACTAGCGTCCCCCCGACAGCTCCCCCGGTTCCCAGGAACACGTTGCTCGAAGCTCTTGTCGAGTGCCAACTCCGCGCCCAGCGCACCATGGAGGAGCTGCTCCGCGTGTTGGCGCGGCCGCCGGCCCCCATCTATCCGCCACAGTTCCCATTCATGGGGGCCTTCCCCCCGTTTATGGGGCACCCGGTAGCCCCCCCAATTCCCAGAGGCCCGTCCATCACTGGGACCTATGACCCCGCCGGGGGCTCCGTCCCCCTGGCGGGCCCATCATCCCAAGTGTTGCTCATGAAGGGAGCCTTCCCCGCACCGAGGGCTTACCACGTGCCCAGAGCCTTCTTGACACCGGGGTCTTATCTCTCGCCGGGAACCTTCTCGGGACCGGGGGCACATCCCGCTCTGGGAGCTTTCCTTGTGCCAGGGCAAGCCCCGCCCCGCCAGCCGCGTCCACCACGGCAGAGGCGGTCCCCAGGCGAATGGGACCCATTACGCCCGAGATGGCCGCCACGCCACCATGGGATCTCCCCCATGAGGGACCCCGCTCACCAGTCCCGGAAGTCGCTCTGGGGGCTTGCCTGGCGACAGGTACCGCCCATGCCCCGGTAGCACCCTCCGGGCCAGCAATCGTCGCGCATGAGCTCCCTCCTCCCTCGGGGCCACCCCCAAGGGCTCCCCCAGTAGGTCAAGTCCGCTTTACCTGGGAGGAGGTCAAGCGAATGCGTACCACGAAATCCGGGGAGGTTCCCTCTCGCTACCGATCGAAGCTCCCCCCGGCTCACGGTCGTGGGGAGCCACGCTCCCATCCTGACCAGGGGAAGAGACCCGCCGAAGAAGCGACCACTACCTCTGGGGGTTACCTGGACGTCCAGGAGGTTAGTTCGACCAACCCAGAGAAGAGGCGCTATCGTCGCACTGGCGGACTGCTTAGACCCCTCCCCGACTCTGACAACGAGCGCGAGTCCCCTATGAAAGGGGACAATGATCGGGACTTCCCTCGGGAGGTTGAGGGGGACAACCAACACTGTGCCGCCGACTCTGATGCATCCGATGGCCGCGACCCTATTGCCCACCACACATCGAGCACTATAATGGTGAGGCCGATCCTTATGAGTTTGTGCAGGTGTACTCCACGGCCATTTCAGCGGCCGGGGGGGATGAGACGGTGTAGTGCAACGTCTTCCCCCTCTACCTCACCGGGATCGCCCGTTCGTGGTTTTACAACCTGAGGGCTGGTTCCATCAAGTCCTTTACGCAACTCAAGCGTGAGTTTTGCACAAATTTCCAGGGGAACTACGTGCATCCCCTAGACTCGTCCCAGCTCTACACCGTCCGGTAGAGGACGGGGGAGACCATCCGCAGCTTCTTCAAGCGCTTCGCTCAAGTTAAGAGCAGAGTGGCTCACGTCCCTGAGTCTACAGTCATCGAGGCGTGCAAGAGCGGGTTCCCCCCCGAGGAGCTCCATCGGAGGCTCTCCTGGAGCTCCCCCACCTCAGCCAACGAGCTATTTACTGTGCTTGAGAAATATGCTTGGACGGAGGAGGACGACCTTTGGAAGAAGAACCAGGGGGCCCCTGCCCCCGCTAATCGGGAGGCTATGGACCCCCTCAAGTGTCCCAAGAGGGGCAACCGTAGCGAGCCACAGCCTCGGGACACCTTTGTCCACAAGGGCGAAGGCGGCTCGCGTGATGCCCCCAAGGACAACCGCCCCTTCCCCAAGCCAAAAGGCCATGGGGGGGGGGACAGCCATCCCACGGCCGGGAAGGCCCCACGACGGGAGGCAAGGAGGGCACAACCAGCTTGTGGTGCACCTTCCACAGGTCCAATACCCACGCTACCCAGGAATGCCACCAGCTTCTTCAACACTTCGCGGCATTCCTCGACCAGCATGGGCAGGGGGGAGGGAGCCCTGCCTCCTTGCCCCCTCAGTCGGCCTTGCCGGCTCGCCCTGCTCCCTCGGGGGAGCAGCAGAGACAGGCGCGAGAAGGGGTCTCAACCGAAGAGCTCCCCTTCCATACCTCCCAAAGGCGTGTGAACGTCATCACGGGGGGGTCTGCCTTAGGGCGAGACTCTAAGTGCCAGCGTAAGGAGTACGCACGAGAGGTAAAGGTGGTAGGGGTGCTACACACGCCCCAGCCACCAAAGTGGTCAGACGTCCCCCTCACCTTCACAACGGAAGACGTGCACGGGGTTCTCTTCCCCCATGACGACGCGCTCATCGTCTCCGCTACTGTCTACAATTGCCAAGAGGCACGCATCCTCGTCAACAGTGGGAGTTCCACCGACATCCTGTACCTGAAGGCATTCAGGGAAATGAAGGTCGACAAAAAACTGTTGCAACCCGCAGCCGGGCCCTTGCAAGGCTTCGTCCCTGGGAATTCCATCTACCCAGTGGGGAAGGTCGATCTCCCCATGACCTTCGGCTCCCTGGACAACTACTAGACCGAGCTAGTCTGGTTTGAAGTGGTGGACCTCCCCTCTTCGTACAACGCCATCATGGGGAGGACCATTATCAACTGTCTGGGGGTCACAATCCATCAAAACTACCTCTGTGTGAAGCTCCCCGGGCCCCGTTGCGTGATCACTGCCCGAGGCGACCAAGACGTGGCCCGCGCTCTCTACGAGCGTGCCACCGCAATGTTCGGGAGCGTCAACCTGATCAAGGCCCCGGGGGGAGAGGGTTCTCCCCCGGTGCCGAACGCCCCGGCTGTCCCATCCGGGAGGTCTCCCCGCAAACCGCGCCCAGAGGGGGACCTCCGGAAGGTCCCGCTGTCCCCGAACGATGGGGGCAGGACTGTCAAGATCAGGGCAACCTCTCTGAAGACCACGCGGAGCAACTTGCTGTCTTCCTATGCAAAAACTCTGACGTCTTTGCATGGAAGCCCACCGACATGTGAGGTGTCGCTCGGGACGTCATCGAGCATAAGGTCGCGGTGACGCCCGGCCGTCCCCCGATCAAGCTGACGCTGAGGAAGCTCTCCCTTGAGCACCAAGAGGACATCAAGGCGAAAATCACCAAGCTCCGAGAAGCAGGGTTCATTCAGGAGGTCTTGCACCCCGAGTGGCTAGCAAACCCCGTTCTCGTGAAGAAGTCAAACGGCAAGTGGAGGATGTGTGTTGACTTCACCGACCTCAACAAGGCTTGTCCAAAAGACGACTTCCCACTCCCGCGGATTGACCAGCTGGTTGATTCAACTGCGTAGTGCGAGCTTATGAGCTTCTTGGACGCGTATTCAGGCTATCACCAAGACCGGATGGCGGAAGGGTACGAGGAAAAGAGGAGTTTTATAACTCCCCTGGGTACCTTCTGCTACATCCATATGCCCTTCGGGCTAAAGAAAGCTCGAGCAACATTCCAGCGACTTATGTCGTTGGTCTTTAAGGACCAAATCGGCCGCAACGTCGAGGTCTACGTTGACGACACGGTTGTCAAAAGCCTCTGTGCACCCGCTCACATCGATGACTTAGCGGAGACCTCCAGCAACCTTCGTGAGTATGGGTTGAAGCTCAACCCAGAAAAATGCTCGTTCGGCGTACGCAGGGGAAGCTGCTAGGCTTCCTCGTGTCCCAGCGGGGCATAGAGGCTAACCCCGAAAAAATTAGGGCCTTGCTGGACATGCCCGCTCGGCGCTTCATCAAAGACGTACAGCGGCTTACCGGCCACATGGCCGCGCTAAGCCGCTTCTACTCGAGGTCGGGGGAATGTGGCCTCCAATTCTTCAAGATCCTTCGAGGCCTCGAGGGGTTCCGGAGCATCCTTTGACGACTTGAAGAGGTATCTCACGAGCCCCTCAATGCTCGTGAGCCCATCTCCAGGAGAACCTCTGCTCCTCTTCCTTGCCGCTACCCCGGTCGCTATAAGTGCGGTGCTAGTGAAGGAGAAGGATGAGTAGCAGCGCCCCGTGTACTACGTGAGTGAAGCCCTCCAAAGGGCTAAGACCCGGTACACGGAGATGGAGAAGATTTGCTACAACCTCCTCATGGTGTCCAGGAAGCTTCGTCACTACTTCCTGGGGCACCCGATTGTAACATCCTGAGTTGTGGGGTGAAAATTTTCTTTCTTAAAAAGTCATGCATGCATATGTCTCTTCTAGATCAACCAAATCAGCCCCAGCTTTATTCTGTGCTAAGCCCAAAATCTCAAAATCTATCCTATAGACCCAAATTAAGATCTGACTTTTCAGATTTGATCTACTATCTATCTTGAGTATAAAAGCCTTCAGAACCCAGATTCAATTCCATCTCTAAATCCCAGATTTGTCAAAACTTCTGTTTTCGAAAACAGAAATTAAGTTAATTACCCTAAATACTCTAAACTCAGATTTAGCCAAATCTTGACCTAATCCAGACCAGATTATTCTTAAATTATGATCATGGGTATGCCAATACCTTAAACCAGAAAGTTGACATCCAGATTTTACCATCTAGACTCTTTTTACAAATCAGTCCAAGAGATATCGCAAATCAGTCCTTTATCTGATATCTGGAAACCCAAAAAGGACAAAATCTTCAGATTAACTCCAAATTCAGAATTTCTTCAGCAAATCTCTTCTAAATGCTATTTGACACAATTTTCTCTTCTGTTCAGATTTCAAAATCTCATCCTAAATGCCAAAATTCGAAATCAATTGAAATTCAGATTTCAATTACCCTAAAATACCCTATTTTCAGTTCATATCAAAAACTATTCAAATGTGCCAGATTTTATCAATTATCTTTGCCAAATATCCTGTTGAATATAATCTGCCAGATCAATGAAATCAATTTCAGTCTAAACCTTCCAAATCTCCAGATTTACAGATTAGTCCAAAACTCAAAACTGAAATTGCAATTCAGTCCAAATTCGACCAGAGACTCAGCTGATTTCGACCAGAGCCTCGCCGTGCTTGTGCGCCGTGGTTGCTCGTCGCTGGCCAACTTTCGCCCGCGCTCGTGACCGTGCATGCTTGTGTGTACGTGTCCTTGCTTCAGCCCATGCCGTGGCAACGCCGATGAATAGCACCACCCTCGTGCGCGACCAGCATCTGCTCCCGCGCGCGACTAGCAGCCTTTTGTCAGCAACTCCACGCCACGTTGCCTTGTCGCGCCAATTGTTGTTTCCACCGCTTGCTTCAGCATTGCTAAGTCCCGATGAAACGACATTGTGATCAGCTGTAGAACTGTTGTCGCCGTCGCATCACCGTTCTTCGCTGTGTCTTCGCCACTGTTGCTTCTGCACACAACCAATCTCATCACTGGCGCCAATCTCTTCGCTATTCCCTCTTCGCAAGCTTCGCCTGGCCTATTTAAACACCACTGTACCCAACAACTACTTCACTTCTGAAAGGGATCTAGGATATCGACTAGAGGGGGGTGAATAGGCGATTTTAACAAATTATCAATAAAACAAACAATTAATAGTAAATGAGAGCAAATAAATAACACAAGATGAACAATGAACAATTTCAACACAAGGATATATCCCGTGGTCTCGGTGATTTGCCGATCACCCCTAATCCACATTGAGGCAAACCCAAATCTCTAACCGCTCCTCTATCTAGTCAACCTTCTCTCGAGAAGTGACCTAGATCTTGAGCCGGATTAGTGTGATGAGTTATCCAAACCTCAATTTCACTAAGGATGCACTTTACCGCTCCGGCAAGGCGTGCTCAACCCTTTCACAAGACGTTTTGAGGCTTCTTCACAATCTTCCTTGAAGAGCTCACCAAAACCTTTCTCCTAGCCGTCTAGGAGCCGGCAAACTCCAAGAGTAACAAGCCGGTGATGATCACTTAGCCTTCTTCTAGTGCCACAAGATTGATTTAATGATCTAAATGCAATGCACTAGAAGATCTCAAATACACACTCTCACAAATTCAAGAATTTGAACCCTAGAGTGTATGAAACTTGCTTAAGTTCTCAAGGATGATGACAATGCTCAAAATTATGCCAAAAGTTGTCAACAGGGCCGTGCATGGGAGTATATATACCCCCCACAATAAATATAGCCGTTACAGGCCGTTGGGAGAAAAAGATCACTTGGCGATCAGACCGCAGGTATATGCCTGGTCAGACCGCCACAATTGCAACGGCATAAAACAGGAGCAATAAATGCTCAACTGCCCTTGTCAGGCACACACAAGGTCAGACAGGAGCCAATTTCGGTCAGACCGTGAAACTGTCCAGAGACGACACAGTTTCTGGACACGTTATACGGTCAGGCCGATAAATACGGACAGACCGGCCATACGGTCAGACCGTAGTTCAAAAGCACGGTCAGACAGATTTCTCGGTCAAACCGGTCTAACAAACGGTCAGACCGTCATAGCACAAAACAACAGAAAGATAAATCAAGAAGTTCCAGGAGACTGACCTAGAACTTAACTACGGACAGACCGACCTTTTTAAGGAATAAACTACACTTAGACATAACTTCGGTCAGTCCGAGATCCTATTCGGTTAGTCCGTGTATTCGGTCAGACCGACTGAGACAGTGCTGAGTAGAAATGAGCTGAAACAAGCATTTTCAAAGTATATGACCTTCTAGTATGCAATGCAAGTTGATTTTATGATGTGTGGCACATAGATGAAGTATTTCGTGATACACCACATGCTCCTCTTAATAGTACGGCAACTATCCTAAAACCCGGTCAAAATTCTTCTCTAATCACCTTAGACCGGTAAAAATGGAAAAGACCCTATTTCGTACCTTTGCCTTTTTGATCAATGCCCTTTCTTCATCATAAGGCTCTTTCTTTGCCTTTCATTAACCTGTCTTTTAAGTTTCTTCTTCACATAACTTAGCAGGTATCGTTAGTATAGCATTTTTAGTTGTCATTAATTGCTAAAACACTCTTTAGGGGCCTAGAAGCTACAACTTCTCTGGAAATCAGCCAAGTCCCAAATTCTTCTGTTTTCGTTTTCTTCTCCGGCGAGCCGTCGAGGAGGCTCATGGTGCTAGCCCGCCCTGCTGCACCAATCTTCAAATTGAAGCCATCAGTGAGTTCCCCTTCTCCTTCTATCTGTGTGGTATCACTTAATTGCTCACCGGTGACCTCTAACGCCGGCGATCACCGGAATTCCTGATTTGCCCTGTTCCTGCAGTGTAGCTTGAATTGCTCCGAATTAGCTTTCGATCCTATAATCTAAATTGATCAGTGAGTTATTTTAAGCAAGCCTGCAAGCTCAGAATCCCCAATTGAACCCCAATCGAAGTTTTCTCCAAATTTGAACTTCAACAATCGCCGGCTCTCGTCGCCAAGCTTCCCTGTTGATTTTCCGATCAAATTGATGCTACCAGTAGCTTACTTGTACCCTTCTATCACTCTCCAAGCAAGGAATTAAGTTCATTTGGCCTGTATCAAAAATGCCCAATTCCAGTGCCTTCTTCTCCAGCGCCGATCACCGGAAAGATTTTCCCAGCCGTTTCAGCCCTAACCACTTTGTCCAGTGTGTGTGCCTTGAACTCCTGAGCATTTTTCTCTTCTATTCCGACACCTAGATCGGCCTAGATTGAAAGTTACAGCTTTGCCAAGTTTTGTGTCCAGAACTGTTCCAGTGCAGAGAGTTCACCGCAGTTCATCACCATATTTCTTGCTGTCCAGCCATCTTCAGCCATAGATCCTGTTATGACTTTTGTTCCTATTACTCAAGCCTACCTCTTAGACAAAGTTAGCACATCAATTGAGCCCTTAAACAGCATTTTATGATAAGCCCTAGTTTTTGGCATTGTCAGCCTTATGCCAGAGCTTGTCAGCCAGTGGCATTGGCTTTGTTTACCCACTTCTAGTTGTGCAATTTGAGAGCCACTTTGTCCACTGAATTTGTAGAGTTCTGATCTACATTTTCTTCTACTACACAACTTGAGATAAGCTCTCTAGCTTTCCTTGAAGCTATGTCAGAGCTTTGATCCGAATGTCAATCTGCTGACATTCGCTGTTTTTGATCAACCCAGCCACAAAATTGATGTTCTTATTGCAGCCTTGAGATCCTAAGAGCTTCTAACACCCATCCTTAGCCAATTCCTTGAAACCCTAGAATCTCGACTCAGTTCAGCTTGCAATCCAAATTATCTCCAATATCGTTCAGTTATTCTTGTAAAGCATATCTGCATATAAATCAGAAAACATTTTAATTAATAAGTAATCATTGTGTGTGTTGTTTGATTTGTCGTCGAGTAGATCCAGAAGCTGACTTTGAGGATTTTGCTGTTGACCCATTATCAACTGCTGTATTTTACGACGCGGAAGGCAAGTCATATCCTTGGTCATCTTGAACCTATATTTTAAGAGTTGCTATAACATAACCTTGAATATAGATAATATTGCATGTGAAAGATCGAGAATGGTTGATTTATGAATTGGCAGTACTAGACTGGTTATCTCTGAAATGTGAAATAAACAAGTTTTGAGCCATGAACTATTATATATGTATTTATATACTTATATTCATGAAATAAAACCCCTAGCCATGACCAGAAACTTGGTATGGAATGGTGGTAGCACTGGAGGTGCTAAACTGCAAAGGATAGCAGGCACTGAAGGTGCCGGGTTGTGATTGGTCTGGTCACTGGAATATAAGGACTAGAACCATGTGTTGTGCGTCTAGTGGCATGAACAACGTGCTAACCGCAAGCCTGGTATGGGACAGGCCTGAACAAGTACTTATGCGGATCGCACATGAAACCCCTGCTGGAGTTGTGTAGTGATGTACGTTTGGCACGGACGATGGCTCCCACACATATCACTGAAGGTGATCTTGCACGTTGACCCAGCAATGGGAATATACGTAGGGGTGGAGGTTTGAGTACAACCTACCACAACTGTGGTTCGCGGAGAGCCACAGTGTCGGGGGTGAATTGTGAGTGATACATAACAAAAGTTCTTGTTATCTCCACCTTGCCGCTCGCAGTATGAAGTGAGTCAGGGGTCCAATCATTGTGTTATGATAGGAAAGGCTTGAAAGTGGAATATCTTGCGAGTAACTTGGTACCTCTCTGCAGAGTTATAAACGTATTCGAATACTCCGAGCTCCCGGGTTTATAGGAGTCTGCTGGGTGGATTAAATCCACGGGGTGTGACACAAGTATATTTTCTAAATAAATTATTTGTTAAATCGAGGTTACCCAAATGACATGTGTTGTCATGATAAGGAGTGTTGCCGTGGGCTGTCGTGTGTCGACGTGTCACGGTAGTGCTATAATCTAGTGAACTTGAATAATGATGCTATACTATGAAAGGTGCTGCCATGAGATGAGTTGAGTTATGAAAGAAAAAGGTTATTTTATAAACATCCATAATTCTTGACTAGTCTAGGTTCATATCATCTCTACTATATGTACCTACTCTTACCTATGACTTGCTGAGTACGTAAGTGCTCACCCTTGCAACCTACAAATCAGTAGATGGAGCGTTCAATAATCAAGATGAAGGCGTTGAGAACTTTGTGGATCCAAAAGGAGAAGAGTCAGTCCCGTCAGTGCCCTGATGTGTGTTGTTCTGCCGTCCACTTCTCATTGTGGGTGGGTCACCTATCTTCTGCTGTATAGATGTTATTTTGCTAAACCTTGAATGCCGTGAAGGCATTGTAATCTTCTTATGTAATATCAAGGCCAGCAGGCCACACTGCTTAAATATTTTGTAAGTTACTCTGTTGTAATGTAATATACTCCTGTGTTTGACTTATCCTGGGAAGTCAAAGGTAAGCATATATGGGACTAGCTGCAGCGTGCTAGGTCTCTACAGGAGTAGTCGTAGTCCCAGTTTCGGGGCACGACACCGATCACGGTCCCGTCATCTCTCCCCTTGGGGGAGGTGCTGCGGAATAAAGAAGCCACCGGCCGGATAGGAAAGTGGGGAGCTGAGCTTGCTCCCTTCTCCCTCTCCCTCATGGGCCATTCTGCCATCAAGTGACAGGTCCCCGCTGACTTAGTGGTGGAATGGACCCCCACCTCCGGGACGGAGGGAGATAGTCTCCCCGAGCCGCCCCGGCGCGACGACCATTGGACGCTCATGTTCGATGGCTCCTTGTGTCTCGCTGGGGCCGACGCGGGGGTGGTCCTTCGAAGCCCCAAGGGGAGGGCACTGAAGTAGCAATGAGGCTTGAGTTCCCCGCTACGAACAACGTCGCTGAGTATGAGGCCTTGCTCCTGA
This sequence comes from Pharus latifolius, assembly GCA_019359835.1. Classification (NCBI taxonomy): domain Eukaryota; kingdom Viridiplantae; phylum Streptophyta; class Magnoliopsida; order Poales; family Poaceae; genus Pharus; species Pharus latifolius. The sequence goes on from CM033327.1 coordinate 31,980,649, forward strand.
GGTTGTGCCTCGAGCGCTCCCTGGGGATCCGTCGCCTCCTCGTCAAAGGAGATTCCTAGCTCGTGGTTTGCCAAATGGACAAGTGTTACTTGTGCCATGACGCGAACCTGAGCCTGTATCTGGGGGAGGTGCACAAGATGGAGAAGCACTTCGAGGGTTTGGAGGCCCGGCATATCCCCCAGAGGGACAACGACTGGGCCGACGCCTTGGCCTGGGCGGCTAGTGCCCGGGAACCTCTCCCCAGGGATGCCTTCCTAGAAATCATCGCGAAGCCCTCGGTGACCTCTTAGGACGTGAACCATGAGTCCCGCGCCCCAGAGGTCTCTGAAATCTCCCGAGCGGCATCCTGGATGGATCCCCTTGTCTCCTTTATAAGGGGGAAGGGGGACCCTTCCAGTGAGACCGAGGTGAAACACCTCCGTGCCAAGGCACGGGCATACCTCTCACTAGAGGGGAAACTCTATAAGCGAGAGGCCTCCGCCTTGCTCCGCTGCCTCCCGCGAGCAGAAGGACTTCAACTCCTCAAGGACATCCACTCGGGGAGCTGTGGGTCTCACCTGGCTCCACGCGCTGTCACTGCGAAAGTCATTCGCCAGGGCTTCTATTGGCCCACAGTGGTCCGCGAAGCGCAAGATCTTGTCTCCGCGTGTGAGGCCTGCCAAAAGATGGTGAAGGGCTTCAATCTGCCTCCACAGCGCTGCAAACCATCCCCATCACTTGGCCCTTCGCGCGCTGGGGGATGGAACTCCTAGGTCCCTTCCCCCCAGCACCCGGGGGCTACAAGTATATAGTTGTCACAGTGGAATACTTCTCCAAGTGGGTGGAGGTTGAGCCCTTGGCCAGCATCACCTCCCGAGCAGTACAACGGTTTTTCTGGAAGAACATCTTGTGTCGCTTTGGGGTCCCCCAGGAATTCTGCGAAGGCTTGGGGGCTACTGATAAGCACCAACCAGTGACTAACACCGAATGGCGCGTGGGTTGCCCGATCTTTCACGGTACCTCGAATGGGGACTTGCAAACCGATAGGAGTTGATCGAATTGCAAGTAGATAGTGTCTCGTATAACCTAAGAATTGGGTATTCTCAGTTTACACAGAGATCATATGATTTCTAACTCTCATGATAACTCACAACTTCAACATAGCCAAAGCTATAGCGCTCGAAGAGCCTTTTTCTGAATTTCTATTCATCTCATGGTTAAAAGTCCTCCGGAATGAGAGGATTACATATGTATTTATACTAGGAACAACCCTCCTAGTTTAGGTGTGAAAGCACCCATTAGATGAAGAGTTTCCTTGGATATCCAATAGACCAATTCGTTTGGAAAAGAGTTGCTTCAATTCTCGTGCAGGTTGGACTGCTTGTGCAGCTTCCACTAAAATGACCATAACTTTTGACTCAGAAGTCAAAATGATGCATGGTTTGATGTGTTGGAAACTAGACTTCATTAGCTTTCCAACTGTCGTGGTATTGTGAATACCCCAGCAGGTTTTGTGAATGATCCTAGCAGAGATTACGCGGCGCGGGTTGACCGGATGACCGGTCCTCCCCCACCGGACAAGCACAAAAAATGACACACGGGTTTATACAGGTTCGGGTCCCGGTGGGGGCCCTAGTCCTGTCGACGCGCTCCCGACCGGAGTCGGCTGGGGAGGCTCTCTCCGGGGGAGAGGCTTCCGGAGCACGTCTGTGAGTTTAACTATTCCAATCAAAGAGAACCGATCTCTTACAACAGAGGGGTACAAGGGCTATTTATAGCCCCAAAAAGAAGCAAAAAACCTAAACTACCCCGGAAGCCACTGTCGGATTGAAGGGTAGGACTGTCCTTCTCCCGGTCAAACGCCTTGGATGCTTGACAGGTGGTCGCTAGTTCCCGAGGCGCTCTTCGCATCACCTGCACGTGACAAACAGTTCGAGACTTTACCTTCAGGAGGGCGATGAGGCCCAGGACGGCGCCGGAGGCCACGTCCCGGGGGCCAAAAGGGCGGTGCCCGGGGAGGCCCCGGAGGCCACGTCCCCGGGCCAATGGCGGCGCCCGGGACGGCACCGGAGGCCACGTCCCGGGAGCCAAAAGGCGGCGCCCGGGGAGGGGCCGGAGGACACGTCCCCGGGCAAATGGCGGCGCCCGGGACGGCACCGGAGGCCACGTCCCGGGAGCCAAATGGCGGCGCCCGGGAGGGCACCGGAGGCCACGTCCCGGGGGCCAAAAGGCGGCGCCCGGGGAGGGGCCGGAGGCCACGTCCCCGAGCAAATGGCGGCGCCCGGGACGGCACCGGAGGCCACGTCCCGGGAGCCAAATAGCGGCGCCCGGGGAGGGGCCGGAGGCCACGTCCCCGGGCAAATGGCGGCGCCCAGGACGGCACCGGAGGCCACGTCCCGGGAGCCAAATGGCGGCACCCGGGAGGGCACCGGAGGCCACGTCCCGGGGGCCAAAAGGCGGCGCCTGGGGAGGGGCCGAAGGACACGTCCCCGAGCAAATGGCGGCGCCCGGGACGGCACCGGAGGCCACGTCCCGGGAGCCAAATGGCGGCGCCCGGGGAGGGGCCGGAGGCCACGTCCTCGGGCAAATGGCGGCGCCCAGGATGGCACCGGAGGCCACGTCCCGGGAGCAAAAAGGCGGCGCCCGTGGAGGCCCCGGAGGCCAGATCCCCAGGCAATTGTGACGCAACTTACCTGGACTTAGTCCCGCGAGGGAGGTCGCCCGCTACTCGGAGGGCCTGCATACCCGGAAGGTGCAGGCCTTCGTCGCAGAAGGGATGCTCCATGAGCGTTTCGAGGGGCTTCAGTCCCTCGGGGCCCAGGTAACCCGAGTCGATAACGTCTTCATTCATCCCCTGCACTCTGAAATTTTTCTAACTCTATATATTTTGTAGGTGGCAGCTGTTACCTGGGGCCTTGAGCAGCGGGTCGCCCAACTGCTTAAGGAGGCGGAGGGCCGGGCCGCGACCTCCGTAGGGCAGCGCGAGGAGGCCCTCCGGGAACGCGACAAAGCCCTCGCGGAATTGACCCGGGTCCGGGCCCAGGTCCATATTTCCAAGGCCGTCAACAGCCGCCTCCGGGAGGAGGCCAAGGCGAGGGAGGAGGCGCTCCGGGAGCTCGAGAGCTCGAGCGTCCGGGCGGTGGCGGACGCGGGCCGCTCCGTCCGGTCGGCCCTCGAGGGCCTTGGCATAAGCCTAGGCTCCGGGAGCAGGGAGGTGCCGCCAGCGACCCTCGCGGAGGCTGTGCGTTTTCTCAACGCACAGGTCTCCGCCATCCCAGAGGCTGCCGACGTTCGGACGCGGGGCCGAGCGATCCCCGTCGTCGCGGCCGCTGCGGGGCTCGTCGAGTTCCGGGTGGTCGGCGCCCAGGCGATCGGGGGCCGCATCCCCCGAAGCTTCCCCGACTCCTTCGAGCCTTCGCGCCGGGAGGTCGAGCAGCTTGCCGGAGGGTTCTACGACCGGATCATCCGGGCGTGGTTCCCAGCTCTGGCGCCTCCGGCGGGAGACGTCCCAGCCCCGGCCTTGGAAGAAGCCCCCCGGGGGGAGGACGCCAACGAACATGTATGAGCCTCCCCCCGGGTCTTAGCTAGGGCCCTCTTTTGTTTTCTTAGGATTTTGATCCCGGTAGCTTCTTAGAAGAAGCCCCGGATACTTGTACAAAAACATTTTGAATGCAATGAAGTTAGAATTTTTCTAAGTCTTTGAATTGAATTTACTGTTACCAGGGTTCCCGGGAGGTTGCTCCCGGGCGAAGGTCCGGGAGGGGCTCCCCGGATGACGCCCAAGCGGCTTTGATCTTGCTAAGCCTTGTCTCCGGGAATCACGGCGAGGATAGTGTCCGGGAGCCGATCCGGTTGAGGTGGCGTCCAGAGTGGCACTTGGACAACTTTGATAATCATCGTGCCGAATTGTCCCCTCCGCGACCGGGGCTCCGGATGATCCCTCTCCTCCGGATACTTCCACCGGCGGGATACGAGTTCTGGCCTGAAGATGTGCTCCGGGACGCTCGGGCATTGTACCGGGACTTGACCCGGGAGCTAGCGGAGAGCCTCCGGGAGTATTAGGCGTAGGAACCTTAGGGCTTAGAGAATCCCCGGGTTAGAACCCGGGTTGTATCATTTCCGAAGCCCACCGGAGGGGGAAGATGTCCTCCGGGTTTGACAATCAATAAAGCTGTTGTTGTTTCCTTTCATTGCCTCTTTATTTTCTTCTTCTTGGATGGTCCGGACGACTCATCTTAACAAGGATGAGCTAAGTTTCCTCGTGGGCGGCGTGGTCGACACCCGGGGGTTCCTTATCCCCCCCGCCCACAGCGGGCCGGAGAATAGCTCCGCGCGCTGTGGGGGTAACAAGGCCCCCGGGATGGAAGTCACCTGTAGCATAGGAAATTTTCTAAGTTAGGAAATTTTAAAACGAGGTTTTCAAGGAGAAGAACTTCCGGGAGACAATCGTCCGGTCGCCGCGAGAACGGGGAGCCGGGAATAAGGCCTCATGTGGAAGAAATGTCCAAGAGAACCCGATGAGATTTCTGGAGGCGAGCTTCCTAGGAGACATTCGTCCGGTCGCCGTGAGAACGAGGAGCCGGGAATAGGGTCTTCGGGGAAGAAAATTCCCGAGAAATCCGTGACTTCTCTGAGAGACAATCGTCCGGTCACCGTGAGAACAGGGAGCCGGGAATAACGTCGATTCCCGGAGGAGGAAGATAGATCCAATCAAGCCGCAAGGGGCCGATCATCCGATCGCCGTGAAAACGGGGAGCCGGGAATAACGTCGACTCCCAGAGGAGGAAGATAGATCCAAGAAGGCCATTAGACGTCCCACTGGGGAGAGCGTCTACTCCCGGAGGAGGAAGTGCCCGAAGACGGGTCTTGAGTGTTTGGGCAGGGGACTAGTCTCCCAAAGTGACTCGTTACCGCGGCCACTGTGACCGGGTTGCCGCTTACACCCTCAGTCCACGAGGGCTGATCGTAAGCCGCCCTACGGGAGTGGGACTCCCGTTGTAGGGACTTGTTGGGCCTGGCCCACTTCCTCGCGGGTAGGGCATCGCCGCTAGGGGCGGTAATGAGAGACCTGCAATGAGACAGTTTGAAAAGCAAGACCTATGTATTGCTAATAAAATGAAGTACAAGGCCTCCCCCTGCGAAGCCGCGAAAGGGGAGGAAAATACAGTGTCCCTCCTCCCCCTCCGGCGTGAACGCTCCGGGGGAGGGGACAGGCCCGTAAGGCTAAACATAGAACTTGCGAAGTAAACGCAAGTTCCACGTGTGCTTCAGCTCCTGCTCTTGAAGGTTGGAGAGCTTGTAGGCCCCCGAGCCTAGGACCGCGGAGATCCTGTAGGGGCCCTCCCACTTGGGGGAGAGCTTACCCTGGGCCTGGGGGTCCGTCACGCGCTTGAGGACAAGGTCCCTAAGGCGGAAAGCCTTCTCGCGCACGCGCTGATTGTACGCGCGTGCCATCTCCTGTTCGTAGATGGCGTGGCGGAGGAGCGCTCGGTCGCGTTCCTCCTCCACGAGGTCGATTTCCAGGCGCTGGTTGGCCTCGTTGGCCTGGTACGCTGCGGGTGTGGATCCCTCCAGGAGATGGACCCGCAGTGACCGGAAGGCGATCTCTGGGGGGAGGACTGCCTCCGCCCCGTAGACCAGAGAGAAGGGAGTACGCCCCGTCGCCCGGGACGGGGTCGTGCGCATGGAGCAGAGGATGCTAGGGAGCTCCTCCGCCCATGCACCCCGCTTAGAAGCGGTTTGCTCGAGTCTCCGGCACAACCCCTGTAGGATCACGCCATTGACCCTCTCGACAGCCCCATTGCTCCGGGGATGGGCCACCGAGGCGAAGTGGACGACGAGCCCCAGGCCTTCGCAGAATTCCCGAAAATAAGCCGAGTCGAATTGGGTCCCGTTGTCCACGGTGATTTCCCGGGGGACACCAAAACGACATACGACGTTTTTCCAGAAAAACCGCTGAACGGCCCGGGACGTGATGCTGGCCAAAGGCTCCGCCTCAACCCACTTTGTAAAATAGTCGACTGCGACTACCGCATACTTGTATCCCCCGAGCGCTGGGGGGAAGGGCCCTAAGAGGTCCATCCCCCAGCGCACGAAGGGCCAAGTGATGGGGATTGTCGGCAGCGCTATAGGGGGGAGGTTCGAGTCCTTGGCCATTTTCTGGCATGCCTCGCACGCGGAGACAAGGTCTCGCGCGTCGCGCATGACAGTGGGCCAGTAGAAGCCCTGCCGGAGGGCCTTGGCCGTGATGGCATGCGGGGCTAGGTGAGAACCACAGCTCCCCGCGTGGATGTCTTCGAGAAGTTGAAGTCCCTCCGGCCGGGGGAGGCAGCGCAGGAGGGCGGAATCCCCCCGCTTGTAGAGCCTCCCCTCCAGCAGGAGATATGCCCGGGCTTTAGCCCGGAGGCGTTTAGCCTCGGTCTCACTAGGAGGGTCCCCCTCCCCCTTGATAAAGCAGATGAGGGGGTCCATCCAAGACAGAGTCCGGATGATCTCGGCGACCTCCGGGACATGAGGCTCGTCGCCCGTGTCCGGGGAGGCCACCGAGGGCTTCGTGATGATTTCCAGGAAAGCCACCTTGGGGAGCGATTCCCGGGCGCTTCCTGCCCGGGCCAAGGTGTCGGCCCGGTCATTGTCCCTCCGCGGGATATGCCGGGCCTCGAGGCCGTCGAAATGCCTCTCCATCTTTCGCACTTCCTGCAAATAAAGACTTAAGTTTGCGTCATGGCACAGGTAAGACTTGTCCATTTGGCAAACTACGAGCTGAGAATCTCCCTTTGACTAGGAGGCGCCGGATCCCCAGGGAGCGCGTGAGGCGCATCCCGAGGAGCAAAGCCTCGTATTCGGCGACGTTGTTGGTTGCGGGGAACTCGAGCCGCGCGGCGTACTCCAGTTCCTTCCCCTCGGGGCTCCGGAGGACTACTCTCGCACCAGCCCCGGCGAGACACAGTGACCCATCGAACATAAGGGTCCAATGATCACCGCGTCGAGGCGGCACAGGGAGATCTTCGTCCCGGGACCCAGAGGTGGGAGTCCACTCTACGACGAAGTCGGCGAGGACCTGCGACTTGATGGCGGAGCGGCCGGTAAGGGACAGGGAGAAGGGGGCGAGCTCGGCCCCCCACTTCCCGATCCAGCCGGTGGCTTCCTTGTTCCGCAGTACCTCCCCGAGGGGGAGGGACGACGGGACGGTGATGGGGTGCCCCAGGAAGTAATGCCGGAGCTTCCGGGACGCCATGAGGAGGGCGTAGCAGATTTTCTCCATCTCTGTGTACCGAGTTTTGGCCCCTTGGAGGGACTCACTCACGTAGTACACCGGTCGCTGTTGCCCCCTTGCTCCTTCACCAAGACTGCGCTGACGGCGACAGGAGTCGAAGCGAGGTAGAGGAGCAAAGGCTCTTCCGGAGACGGACTCACAAGCATTGGAGGGCTCGTGAGGTACTTCTTGAGGTCGTCGAACGCTTCCTGGGCCTCGGGGGTCAAACGGAACCCCTCGAGCCCTCGCAGGATCTTGAAGAACTGGAGGCCCCGCTCCCCCGATCGGGAGACAAAGCGGCTGAGTGCGGCTAGGCGGCCGGAGAGCTGTTGGACATCCTTGACGGAGCGCGGCGGGGGCATATCTAGGAATGCCCGGATCTTCTCGGGGTTTGCCTCAATGCCCTGCTAGGACACGAGGAAACCTAGGAGCTTCCCCCCGCGCACCCCGAAGGCGCACTTCTCTGGATTGAGTTTGAGCCCGAACGCACGGAGGTTGCGAAAGGTTTCAGCCAGGTCGTCGATGTGGGAGGCTGCGCGGGGACTCTTGACAACCGCATCGTCTACGTAGACTTCAACGTTGCGGCCGACCTGCTCTTTGAAAACCAATGTCATGAGGCGCTAGAAGGTCGCCCCCGCGTTCTTGAGCCCGAAGGGCATATGGATGTAGCAGAAGGTTCCGAGGGGAGTAATAAAACTCGTCTTTTCCTCGTCCCCTTCCGCCATCCGGACTTGATGGTAGCTAGAGTAGGCGTCTAGGAAGCTCATGAGCTCGCACCCCGCAGTGGAGTCGACGAGCTGATCAATCCGCGGGAGTGGGAAGTTGTCTTTGGGGCAGGCGCGGTTAAGGTCGGTGAAGTCCACGCACATCCGCCACCTGCCGGTTGATTTCTTGACGAGGACGGGGTTCGCGAGCCACTCGGGGTGCAAGACCTCCCGAATGAACCCCGCCTCTCGGAGCCGGGTGATCTCCGCCTTGATTGCCTCTTGGCGCTCGAGGGAGAGTTTCCGCAGCTTCTGTTTGACCGGGGGGTGACCGGGGGCCACTGCAAGCTTGTGCTCAATGACCTCCCGGGCGACGCCCCGCATGTCCGAAGGCTTCCACGCAAAAACATCGGAGTTTTCGCGCAGAAAAGCCGTAAGCTGCGCTGCGTGCTCCTCGGGGAGCTCCGCCATCTTAAGTAGTCGGTTTATTAGGACGTGGAAGTCTGTGAACTCGTGGGATGACAGTTGGAATTGTAGGGAATTCTGTAGTCCTTCACAAAACCTATCAATCTTCCTTTCCTCTGTCGCTATATCTTCAGGTGCGTATCTTGCCAGTTGAATAAATTCATGCAGGTACTGTTTCACGGTCTTACTCCCTTGTCGCAGATTCACGAATTCTCGGCGCTTTGCCTGGACAACACCTTTTGGGACGTGGTATCTACGGAATTCCTCCTTGAACTCATTCCAGGTGATCGAATCTCTGTTGGTGTGCACGGTCTGGTAATTCTCCCACCAAGCAGCAGCAGGTCCAGCCAGTTGGTTCGATCCGTACAAGAGTTTTTCTTCATCACTGCATCTGACGGTATTCAACTTTCTTTCCACATCTCGGAGCCAGTCGTCTGCCACAATGGGGTCTTCTGTGCTTGAGAAAGTCGGGGGTCGCGTCTTTTGAAAATCAGTTAACTTTGCGCCCATCACGGGTCCTTCAGTTTGTCCGGATGCAATATGCTGCATCAGCTGTCCCAAGATTTGGTTCTGCACAGCCGCTGACTCTTGACGATTGCGCTCCATCCATAGCAGCACATCGTTGATGTCACCTCCCTGTGGCATCGTCGAAGATCCTGGTCTATCGGGGTCTGTGCGGCCTCTTGCTCCGGGTGTAGCTCTTGCATTGTTGGGGTTTTCCTCTAGCCCTCCTTCCTGGGGTCTTGCGCGTGTGTTAACCATCCTACTCAAACAGGAGGTTAAGAATAGAAACATTGATTCGGAAAGAATCGTTCACAGGGATGCTAGCAGAATGCTGGCATTAACTCAAGAAGTAAGAATAAGGATATGCAAAATGACTTTTCCATAAACCAATTTTTCAAAAGATACAAAGCTTCTAGCCTCATTGGCTTACAGAGCTCCTCTAGCAACCAGCATACATCAACCATACTAAAACAACTACAACAAAAGGAAATCTAGCGTCTGCTAGGCTAGGCACAAAAGGTCGAAAGTCTGCAGTCACTCCTCAGCATCATCAGAAGAATCACAAGGCTCTACCTCCTCGGGATCCTCCTCCTCATCGTCATCAGCATCCATCGGGTCATCCTCCTCGTTGTCGTCGATGTTGATAGGCTCCTTCCCTTTTCCTTCGGGGGTCTTCTTCTTCTGTGCGGTGCAAGGAAGCTCGATCGCTTGACCGTTGATGACTATGCCACGCGACGCAGGCATGAAACCGCTGAGATACTCCTTCGAGTTTCCTACCTTCTTGCGAGCGGTGATCCTCAACTTTGGGCGACTCTTCTTGGTTACCGACTCTGCAGCTTCAAGGTCCTTTTCTCCACTTGATTCAGCCATTTCTTGAATTTGTCTTTCTTTTCTCGGAGACTTGCACGAGCCCTAATAAGCATGCCCTCAAGGTAGTGGCGATCATCGCGAACACGCTCGTAGTCTCGAAATAGGTGGGTGTATCCAATCTCCGAAGCGCGAACGACGTCTCGAGTCTTCGTCAAGATAGCGTTCTCCTGGTCGCTGGACGGAAGAACAACTCGGTACTCCAATCCGGGGACCTGGTAAGGCACGAAGCGGTAAGGGGAATCAGAAAGGTAGTCGCTGTACATCTGCCGGACGGAACCTACAGCACGACGGGCAGCGTCCAAGATAGCATCCTCCTCTTCTTCTCTACGGGCTTGGCGTCTAACTGAGCCTCTCCCATGCTCGGGGATCTCATAGACAATCACCGAGGCCCGACAACCTATGGGTCGTCCGTTGATCTCATCTTGCCAGACGCAATATACCGGTCTCTGACTGTCCCGTGCTCCAAGAAATTGCAGCATCATCCACAGCAACAGTGCCCACGATCCGAGCTCGTCTCCGTGAAGGTATCTCCTATCGGAAGCCATCTGAAGACAGAACAAAAGGCATCTATAAGAGAAGTCCAAAATCTTTTTCCAAAAATCAAAAATAACATTTTTCTTAAGGAAAATAGGTTTTCGTAAACAAATTTTGACAAAGAACTAGCGAACTTTCTTCTAGGGACGCCAAATTCTATCTAAGGGTTACGACCTACAGTCGAGTCTTCCGCTCTGATACCAAGTTCTGTGGGACCCTCATTTGAGGATTCCAGTGGCAACCGCCCAGGTGGATTGCACTCAGAAAAGGCACATTGCAGCTCACAACAACAAGATGTATTATATAAAAATGCGAGTAATTAAAAACAAGTGCTGATCACAAGGACCAACATTACAATAACTTAGCGCCGAAATGACGCATTTAATTGTTAATACAAATTAAGGAGTTTTTGACACAAGGGTCGGCACAAAATAAAACAGCAACGATAAACAAAAGGACTTCATTAGTCTTCTGCAGCGGCGGTATAGCATGGGCCTTCTCCACATCTAACTCCACCTTGGTGCATAACCCTTTAACCAGATGGGTCCTCAGTTTCTTCTTCTTGTTCCACATTGGGTTCAAGACCATAAGATTCAGGGTTGGCGAATCCTTCCTCTAAATTTGTTTGAAAAGCAAGGGTGAGCACATTGTCTACATGGTGCTCAACAAGTCCCAAGTAACAATGCATATATATATAGATGAGGGGGAAATTTCTCAAAGAACAGCTCTTTGGCTCTGTGTATAAATATATAATAGATTTTCACATGCAGCTTTAAAGAAAGGTCTTTATTTTTGAAAGCGGGGCTTTTGAAATCCTAAGCTAGATTTTCAGAAATGTTGTGTGTGGCGGTCTTTCATGAGTCACCACTTTACTCAGATTTTATGAAAAACTTCCAAAAGCTACTTGTGCTGCATCGACGTGAATAGGATTCATAGCGCGCAGACTCCATGACCTGGGAGCTCAGAGTATCCGATACTTTTTAAACTTTGCAAAGGTGTACCACCTTAATCCACCAATCATTCGGCTTTCAAGTCGGATCAGCTTCATGCGACTTTTACGCATGTGACAAGGCCAAGATGACACAACAATTTACAGTCCTAGTATTAACTATTTCCCTGCCCGGTAAATAGACAGTTAAGTCTCAAGTACCGTTGTGGGTCCTCCCCACTGCCTTACTTCCTAGCCTGGGCCTATGTTCTCGCAAGACACATAGCCTCTCTTGATTACAGTCGCGCACGACTTAATCTGGCTTAGGGCGTCTTCCTTCTTTCCACCTTTTCCTCTCATGATTTTTCTGAACTCACATCACTCATGGCCTTCTGCGGCCCACCAGTTCTCGCAAGAAACTGGACCGACAACCATTGCAGGGAAAAGCTAACACTAAAGAAAGCTACTAAGTTGCGCCCGTCCCATAAACAGGCAGGTGGTTGGTACGTTTTTCATGCCGCATAGAAGCACAACACAAGGTTCTAGTCCTTATGAATCTTTAGTGAGGAGTCTTTCACATTCCCAGTGCGCACACAGCACCATCCAATCAAACCATCCTCACTATCGATTCCAGTCATATTTTGTTTCACAAAAAGGGGTTTTGAACATGCTTTTCTCATATGTGACCATTTCAACATTTATCATATAATCATCGAGCATAGCATAGCCTAAGCATGATAATCTAGGGTAACAAGGGTGCAGGGATATTCAATGTCAAAAGGGGCTTTACAATCATTTAGGTCATATCTAGTCATTTTATTGAAACATAATTCTTATTTGAATCTAAGGCATGCATATACTGGAAAACAGTTAACATACTTCATTTCAAAATAGCAGGTGAGACATGATCAAGGGTTTGAGACTTGCCTTGCAGTGACGGGTCTAGCTGCTCAAATGAATCTTCAGGGATCTCCTCTGCTCCTTCAACGTCTGGTTCCACGACGGGTACAAACAACACATACACACTATATAAGCATACAAGCACTAGAAAATAATATGTAAATACATCATGCATGCAGGGGAATTAGTTTAGACAGGGTCACTTGACATTGGTTGAAGAGATGGGTTCAAAGGGCTTGAATGTCGAAGGGCTGACATTCGACTCATGGCTTGACATTGCCCTAAATCGGTTCTAGGTTTGTTTTCTGGAGATGTGATAGTAGGGAATGTTGTAGAACATGGCTCGAAAGGCTTAGTGGACAAGGTGGCATTTCAATTTGCTCAAAAGAAACAAGTCTAAATCATCCAATGCCACAGGTGGACATGCACTGACATAGTGTTAAACATGGCCAGAAACTAGGGCACTGCATAACTTTTGACTCAGAGCTCCAATTGATGCACAGCTTTGTCTGGGGTTTAGGCATTGATAACAGCTACAAAACTCTCAACAGGCTCAAGGGCTGAAAGTGGCCGGAGGGTGGCCAAATCCGGTGAGCAAACACGGTGGCCTGGACATGAACTGAGCCACTGGACAGCAACTTTGGCATGGTTATAACTTTTGATTCAGGTCGATTCAGAGGTCGGGCTAGTAGACAAAATTGCTCAGGGGGTTGAGATCTATCTAAATGACAAGGTCTGATCGGCTAGTTTGGCCGGAAAATGAACTCCGGCGATCGGGGCCGAAGACGAAGGCACCGATTTGGGGGTTTTCGTTCCAGGGCGTTTGAACTCAATTCAATGCTCGGGAAGCATCTAGGGGCTGTCACAAGGCTATTGGTGCACTCAATTTTGCCAGAGATCGACTGGAGAAGCACGGCGGCGTGCTCCGGCGAACTACCGAGGCTCGAACATGGAAATCCGGCGCTCGGGGCAAAATTGGCGAATCCAAGCTTGCAGGTTTGTTCCTCCTAGCTCACTGATCAATATCCTCTACAGGCACGAGGATCAATTTGGCTTGAATCGCTCAGCATTGCGGGAACAGGGGATTTCGGTTTTTCGGTGATTGCCGGCGTTGAGGTGCGCCGGGGACCAATTAATGGCTACGGTACGAAGAGAGAGGTGTAGGGAGCTTACTGGTGGCGTTGGTTTGGAGGAAGAAGCTTCGGGCGAAGCTGGCGCCATGAGCTCCAGAAATGACTCGCCGGAGAAGATGAGCTTCGCGGCGGCGCTGAGGGCTCGGTTGCTCTCTGGTGCTAAGGCTAAAGCAAATAAGCTGTGGGGTGGTGCGAGGTACTGCTGGGCAAGGGAGGGGGTTTATATAGCCGTGGGTGAGGCTCTCGGGAGCAGCAGCAATCGCCGGGGAGATCTTCTTCTGACGCCGGGACGGTCATCGATGCATTTCGGGACACGGCGGGGCTCTGCCAGAGACGGTGAATCGCGGGGAAACAGGATTTGGTCAGGAGGTGGTGGCGAAGATCTTCGGGATGGCGGCCAAGTGGCATGAAGCTCCTGGCAGCAGCAGCAGCAGCAGCAGCATGCGTGCGCGGGGAAGAAGATGGCACGGTGGGGCTTGAGCGCTCCACGGTGGCGGTACAGCTGCGCACGGCTGGTGGCTATGTGGCCGTGAGGTGGCAGCGCGGCGAACTTCGCTGGTGACGAGTTAACGACGCGGCAATTTGGCGGTTGCTGGTTGAAAACTTTGCAGGGACCTGGTTGTGAACTTTGGACCTATTTGCAATGATTTGGACTGATCTGTGAAGGTTTTGGCTTGGGAGTTTGGGCCTAATTGCAATTCTGAAGATCTGAAGGGCTGATTTGAATTCTGATTTTGCAGATGAGTGCCACTAAATGTCTTAGACTCATCTAGCAGGAAAAATGATGAAATCCGATAACATCTGGTGGTTTTGACAAAAATCGAAAACAGGGTAATTAGGGTTTGAACTTTTGTCGAGGCTGAAACTAGGGTTTTGGTCGAGATTCTGGAATTCTTCCAGAAGGGAAAAATGTTCAGAAAAATGAAAGGAAGGTTATCACTTGATCAGATTTGGATTTTGAGGTGATCTGGGACTTTTAGCCTTTTTGGGTTTTCTGAAATTTCTGAAAAGGACTAAATTGAAACGCTTTTGGACTGAAATGTGAAAATGATCTGGAGAAAGAAGTTTAGCAGCCAACTTTTTAGGTTAAGGTAGTGGCATACCTAAGATCAAGATAGGGTTAAAATATCAGGGTTTCCAAAGAAGTTATGCTGATTCGTAAGCAGAAAAGATAGTCAAAAACTGGGGTGTTACAGGCCCCCTTCCGGACGCGGCTTGAGGAGGGGCCTCCCGGGCGGTGGCGCAGCAGCATCTAGTTCCGGGAGAGAAGCCTCCCCCCCAGGCATCTTTATGAGGTTGACGCTTCCGATTGTAGCCGCAGCGCGCTCGTATAGAGCACGGGCCATGTCTTGGTCTCCCCAGACGTTGATCACACCATGCGGCCCGGGGATCTTCATGCAGAGATAGTTTTGATGTGTGGCAGCCCCCAGCCGGTTGATTGTCGTCCTCCCCATAATCGCGTTGTAGGAGGAGGGGAGGTCCACTACGTCGAAGCGGACCAGCTCGGTCCGGTAGTTCTCCGGGGTGCCGAAGGTCATTGGAAGATCTACCTTGCCCACGGGGTGGATCGCCTTCCCCGGGACAATGAGCGCATCGTCGTGGGGGAAGCGAACCCCCCGCGCGTCTTCTGCCGTGAAGGTGAGAGGGACGTCCGACCACTTCGGTGGCGGGGACGTGTGTAGCACCCCCACAACCTTGACCTCGCGCGCGTACTCCTTACGCTGGCGCTTAGAGTCCCGCCCGGAGGCAGATCCTCCCACGATGACGTTGATGTGCCGCTTTTGAAAGGGGAGAGCTTCTGAAGGCTCCCCCTCCTACATCTGCTGACCCCCCGCGGGAGCGGGAAGGGCCGGAACAGCTGGCTGAGGGGGCAAGGAGGCCGGAGTCCCCCCCCCCTGCCCACGCTGGTCGAGGAAGTCCGCGAAGTGCTGCAGCAGCTGGCTACAATCTCGGGTAGCATGAGTACTGGACCTGTGGAAGCTGCACCACGGTCCTTCCTGCCTTCTCCCCGCTGGGCCTTCCCGGCCGCGCGAAGATTGTCCTCCCCCATGGCCCTTCGGTTTGGGGAAGGGGCGGTTGGCCCTCGGGGGGTCGCGCGAGCCGCCTCCGCCCTCGAGGACAAAGGTGTCCCGAGGCCGTGGCTCGCTACGCCCCCCCTGCCTGGGGCGTTTGGGGGGATCCCTGGCCCCTCGGTCGATGGGGGCGGGAGCCCCCTGGGTCTTCTTCCAAATATCGTCTTCCTCCGCCCGAGCATACTTTTCGAGCACGTTGAAGAGCTCGTCGGCGGAAGAGGGGCAGCTCCGGGAGAGCCTTCGGTGGAGCTCCCCCGGGAGGATGCCGCTTTTGCAGGCTTCGATGACCGTAGAGTCGGGGACATGGGCCACTTTGCTTTTCACCTAAGCAAAGCGCTTGAAGAAGCTTCTGATGGTTTCCCCAGTCCTCTGCCGGACAGTGTATAGCTGCGAGGAGTCCAGGGGACGCAAGTAGTTCCCCTGGAAGTTGGCACAGAACTCCCGCTTGAGCTGCGAGAAAGACTTGATGGAGCCGGCCTTAAGGTTGTAGAACCAGGAGCGGGCAATGCCGGAGAGGTAGAGGGGGAAGACGTTGCACTGTAATGTCTCGTCCCCCCCGGCCGCGGAGATGGCAGTGGAGTAGACCTGCACAACCTCGTAAGGGTCTGCCTCACCGTTATAGTGTTCGATGTGCGAAGGGCGGTAAGGCCGCGGCCACCAGATGCTGCGAAGTCTTTGGCACAGGGGCTGGTTAGCCCCCTGCACTTCCCGGGGAGAGCCCCAGTCGCTATCTTCTTTCACGGGACCTTCGTTGTCTGAGTTTGGAAGCGGTCCTAGAGGTCCGCCAGAATGGCGGTGGCGACGCTTTTCCTCCGGACCGGGACTGAGTTCCCAGACGTCCGGGCTCTCCCCCGGAGAGGTTGGCTCTTCAGCGGGTCTCTTCCCCCGGCCAGTGCGAGAGCGAGGCTCCCCGCGCCCGCGGCCAGGGGGAAGTTCTTCCCCGCTCTCTGGTGAACGCATTCGCTCGACCTCCCCCGGGGCGAAACGGACCTGTCCCGCCGAGGGAGGGAGCTCGTGCGCTGTAGCTGCCGGCCTGGAGGCTTCCGGAGCCGGTTGGGGGGAGCCCCCTGCGACGACCCCCGGGACCAGAAAGGGGGAAGCCCCTGTATTATCCGGAACCTGGGAGGGGGCGCCCGCGGCGACGCCTGGAATCGAAGTGGAGGGGGCCCCAGTGGCCACGACCGGAACCAGGAAGGGGGCAGGCCCTGTAACACCCAGAACCGGCGAAGGGGGAGCCCCCGCGGCGACGTCCGGAACCGGGGAGCCCATGCGGGGGGAAGTCCGCTGCGGCACGGGGGCTGCTCTGTCAACCGCCCCCGGTGCGGTAAACGCGACGCGGAGGGCGGGACTGGCTCCCGGCGTAGGGTAAACCCCCAGCATGAAGTGGGCTCCCGGCCCCGGGAATAGGCTGGGGACGGGGTACCCCCCTGGTGCCACGAAGGGCCCCGGCATGAAATAACCTCCCGGCACCGGGACGGGCCCGGGTGCCGGAAGGGTCCGGGTGTATATCCCGCAGGGGGAGGGAACCCCCCGGCAGGATCATACGGGGCAGACAAACCCCCGGAGGCCGGAGGGGCCGCCGGGTAACCCATAAACGGGGGCATGTTCCCCGGATACGGGTGTGACGCAAATGTGGGGGCCGGAGGCCGCGCCAACATGCTAAGGAGTTCGTCCATAGAGCGCTGAGCGCGGAGCTGGCCTTCCACGAGAGCTTCGAGCAGGGCGTCCCGGGGAGCCGGGGGAGCCATCGGGGGGAGACTGGTCCCGGCCGAGGTCCCCGCGGTCACTGCGAACGACCTGGAGGTGGAAGCACCTAAGTTAAGAGGAAAGGAGGGAGGCGGTACCTGGGCCAGGTCGCCTCCGGAAGGGACCGCCGGGACAGCAGTGTCCCGGGCGGACGGCGCCGGGTCTCCGAGACCCGGGCCACCGGGAAGGGTGCGAGCCCTTGTTCTTGGGGGAGCCATGGCGTCTTGTCACGAGTCCCCACGGTCGGCGCCAACTGTCGTGGTATTGCGAATACCCCGGCAGGTTTTGTGAATGATCCTAGCAGAGATTACGCGGCGCGGGTTGACCGGATGACCGGTCCTCCCCCACCGGACAAGCACAAAAAATGACACACGGGTTTATACAGGTTCGGGTCCCGGTGGGGGCCCTAGTCCTGTCGACGCGCTCCCGACCGGAGTCGGCTGGGGAGGCTCTCTCCGGGGGAGAGGCTTCCGGGGCACGTCTGTGAGTTTAGCTATTCCAATCAAAGAGAACTGATCTCTTACAACACAGGGGTACAAGGGCTATTTATAGCCCCAAAAAGAAGCAAAAAACCTAAACTACCCCGGAAGCCACCGTCGGATTGAAGGGTAGGACTGTCCTTCTCCCGGTCAAACGCCTTGGATGCTTGACAGGTGGTCGCTAGTTCCCGAGGCGCTCTTCGCGTGACCTGCACGTGACAAACAGTTCGAGACTTTACCTTCAGGAGGGCGATGAGGCCCAGGACGGCGCCGGAGGCCACGTCCCGGGGGCCAAAAGGGCGGCGCCCGGGGAGGCCCCGGAGGCCACGTCCCCGGGCCAATGGCGGCGCCCGGGACGGCGCCGGAGGCCACGTCCCGGGAGCCAAAAGGCGGCGCCCAGGGAGGGGCCGAAGGCCACGTCCCCGGGCAAATGGCGGCGCCCGGGACGGCACCGGAGGCCACGTCCCGGGAGCCAAATGGCAGCGCCCGGGAGGGCACCGGAGGCCACGTCCCGGGGGCCAAAAGGCGGCGCCCGGGGAGGGGCCGGAGGCCACGTCCCCGGGCAAATGGCGGCGCCCGGGACGGCACCGGAGGCCACGTCCCGGGAGACAAATAGCGCCGCCTGGGGAGGGGCTGGAGGCCACGTCCCCGGGCAAATGGCGGCGCCCGGGACGGCACCGGAGGCCACGTCCCGGGAGCCAAATGGCGGCGCCCGGGAGGGCACCGGAGGCCACGTCCCGGGGGCCAAAAGGCGGCGCCCGGGGAGGGGCCGGAGGCCACGTCCCCGGGCAAATGACGGCGCCCGGGACGGCACCGGAGGCCACGTCCCGGGAGCCAAATGGCGGCGCCCGGGGAGGGGCCGGAGGCCACGTCCCCGGGAAAATGGCGGCGCCCGGGACGGCACCGGAGGCCACGTCCCGGGAGCAAAAAGGCGGCGCCCGGGGAGGCCCCGGAGGCCAGATCCCCGGGCAATCGTGACGCAACTTACCTGGACTTAGTCCCGCGGAGATTTCCCCCGACACCAACCATGTGGCCTATGCCTAGGTGGAATGCCAGAATCTGGCCTGAAATGTTCTGCAAAAGGACGGACAGAATTGGATGAATCATAGTCACATGATCCCCTTTTCTTTGGGCGCCAATATGATGTCCACCTCCTTTGTTGTGCTACACCGTGATTCCATTCTTCTGCAGCACTAAAATACCTCTGAACATTAGCAATGAGACATGGATTTCTCATCCTTTGATTGCTCTTTGAATGATCAGCCTTTTGTTGTTCGAACCTTGGTTGAATGCCATCGCTCCAAGATCGATATCCCTTATATTTTCTCACACAAACCATATCTCTATGGCGACATACTTGTTGTATTCTGATTTTACCATGGATGGTTCTCATGGGCATATCAGCTACCCTCCACTTCGCCTCTGTAGCTCACCCACAGAGCAACGGAGCCGTCAAAAGGGTCAACGGCGTGATCCTACAGGGGTTACGCCGGTGACTCGAGCAGGCTGCGTCCGGGCGGGGCGCGTGGGCAAAGGAGCTTCCAAACATCCTCTGTTCCATGCACACGACCCCGAGCCGGGCGACAGGGCATACGCCTTTCTCGCT
This sequence comes from Pharus latifolius, assembly GCA_019359835.1. Lineage (NCBI taxonomy): Eukaryota > Viridiplantae > Streptophyta > Magnoliopsida > Poales > Poaceae > Pharus > Pharus latifolius. The sequence continues at coordinate 31,999,824 of CM033327.1, forward strand.
CGTATACGGGGCTGAAGCAGTTCTCCCCTCAGAGATTGGTTTCTGGTCACTGCGGGTCGAGCTCTTAGACGGAGCTATCATCGCAGCGTACCAAACCAACAAAGCAAATCAGCGGCTGGAAGTCGACCTCGTCGAGGAAGAGCGCGACCGAGCGCTCCTTCGCCACGCCATCTATGAGTGCAAAATGGTGCGCACATACAACCAGTGCTTCCGCGCGAGGGTTTTCCGCCTTGGGGACCTTGTCCTCAAGCGCGTGACTGACCCCCAAGCCCAAGGCAAACTTTCCCCCAAGTGGGAAGGCCCCTACAAAATCTCCGCGGTCCTGGGCTCGGGACTTATAAGCTCTCCAACCTCGAAGATCAGGAGTTGAAGCATACATGGAATGTACGCTTGCTTCACAAATTCTACATCTAGCCTCCGGGCTTACTCCCTCCCCCGTCGTGACTTCGCAGTGGGAGGCGCTACATTCACCTTTCCCTCCCCCACCACAATTACGTGGGGGGAGGCATTGTACTCACTATTCCCTCCCCCACCGCAGTGTTGCGAGGGGAGGCGTTGTATTTCAATTTCTATCAATACAAATGGCTTTTTGGTCAACTGGAGTTTCTCGCAGGTTCTTGATTTTACCGTCTCAAAAGACGACGCCCTCCTTGCGAGGATGCCCTCTCTGTGAGTACGTAGGCTATTGATATCAACCTAGACCGTCTCGCAATAGAACGAGGACGATGCAGTAAGGCGAGATTCTAGTCGTTCTTTCCACAGGGACTAGAGAAAATGAATCGTGTAAAACTAAACTAAATCAATGGCAATTGAAAATAAATCAAACAAAAGAAAAGAGAGATGTCAGAAGAAATAAAGAGAAAGAGAGGTGGTTTCCTCGACAAGCGACTAGCATTCGTCCTGAACTCGTGTTTCGTAATACAAGCAATAGAAGGAAATCGTGTATTGGTAGCGCGCAAGGCAGCGCAGACAACCATCATCGATCGCAATCTACGGCGAGTATCGACAAAGCACAAGTACAAAATAAACACAAATCATCTACAGCTCTTCTCAGCCACGACTCAACAACAAGCATAAGCAGTTCTAGTTCAAAGCTCAAATGGTCATTCACGAAATCTCAGCCTTAAGAATAATTGAATCAAAACACAACCAAAAAATAAGATGTTTCATAGTTTGCAGTTTCAAAATAGACCAAAATTTAATTATTTAGGAATCACATTATCTTCAAGAGTTCTTAAATAAGTTGAATTGCAGTCAAGAATCTATCAGCACAGGTCAACTCAATTTAATTCATTCAAAGATGGGAATTTCCTTCTCTGGACAATAGACAGTAAACAAATGGAACCATACATTCAATACACTCAAATTTCCAAACTTCCAGTACACCCAAGAGTCATGCATTTCAAACACATCCAAGACTTTAACCTTCAGGAAAGATGGAAACCACAAGATACTATACTAAGAAGCAGATTCCATCCAACATAAACTCCAAATCTCAGACACAGTGAGCAGATGGCATTCACAATCACTTGGAAGAAAAGAATTAAACACTAGTTCATTCAGAAGTCAGTGCAATCAAGGCGTTGATCAGTAGAAGTCATCACACAAGAACAGATTGAAGCAACAACATGGAAGCAACAAGGAGACAATGAACTCGATTCAGTTTAATCTAACATTGCTATTTGCATTTGATTTAGAAACTGTATCTTTATTCTTAACATATACATTCATTCAACATCTCATACAGTGATTCCAATTCGTGTTGATTCAAGCACTGAGAACTAAGATATGTATCAAGCGCTCAACCATCTAATAATTACACAGAAATTGCAGGTAACTAGCTTAGTTCCGGGTATGGAGGAAATAAGAATGTTTAGTTCTACTCATACCACCTACATCCATGCATGTATACAAAATTTTGAAGTGAGCATAAACAATGCACAAGCATGAGTGAACTACAGTCTCCATAAACATCGAATAATCCATTTCAACTTTATGAATTTTTGAGCTCTTTTTATTTCAGAAACAAAATCTGGTGCTCATGCAAGTCTCTACCCTTCAACTTATTACAGCGAATCTCCTCGTACTTCGCTCTAGGATCGCTAGTCCCCTAGAGTGTTTTAAAAACATGCTCATCAATCAAAAGAGGTAGCAAGAAGGTTTATGCACTTATTAGATTTGAAAATGTGCGAACCATGCTTTCATACCGGAGACTCAGAGGAGCAATGAAGTAGAAGAGTTTTTATTCAAAAGAAAAGAAAGATTGGCAGTGCCTACAAGGTAGAGAACAAGCAATTGCGACCTTATTAGCAAAATTTTTCAAATTTGGTTTACATAGATTAAATGATTGTTTAGGAGACTCGTGTTCTCAGCATGTGTGTAGAGATTAGGCTCAACAATTGATATTTCAATATACATGATAGAATGCGGCAATATAGATATCAATAAACATTCAAATTAAGTGCAAGTAATTTTAGTATCATTAGAAGATGATTAATCACAATTCAACCTACAATAGATTGTCGAGCCACTAATGCATGCATATAACTCAACACAACATGCAAAGGGCTCTTAGAAGCCAAATATCAACAATAGTGCACAAGTCTATGATTTTTTTGAAAATTTTGACATGACCTCTCTAGAATTACCTTGCAGTACAACAGTTCAAAACATAAAGCAGGTCATATCAACATACACAACAAAGCCCACAAGGCTGGATATAAGACAATCACAAGCTCAAATAAGTACAAATAGTCATACAACTCAACATAGCACAGATATAGAATTTAAGCACAAGAATGGCCACATGAATCACAAATGCTATCAATTCATCCATATTTTCGAAAAAATTTGACCCAAAATGCAAACAATGAAAGACAAAGTGACTCCCATACCCCCAAGCTTAAATGATGCATAGTCCACGATGCATACAAGATGTGATAAAATGAATGAGGTGGAAGCACAAAGTAAATTTTTGCCCAAGTAAGTCACATGGGGTCCGAGACAGCTCACCGGGTGTGGATGAAGTCAATGTCGTCACGATGAAGCATATCGAAGTCCCACGCACATGTATGGATGAAGACATAGCAGCAGCCTGGAAAACAGAAGAACAAAAGAAACTAAAAACAATCCTACACAACAAAGGAAAATAAATAACAAAAGGAAAGAAAAAGAGAAAACACTCGTGTTGCCTCCCGAGAAGCGCTTCTTTTAGGTCGGAAGCTCAACCCTCAAAGGATATGGCATTGACGCGCGAATGGGGAAGGAGAGGCAAGTATGGGACGTAATAGAAGCTCTACGTCCACCCTCCTGTCAGAAGCAGCATGCCTTGGAATCTACAGGATCCCAGGGAATGTCGACTCGGAGCAAGTCTGCTCGCAGTCGAGAAGACACACGTGCTAACCTGCAAATAAGATCGAGAACAAACAAGCACGTGTGTATGGTAGGACAAGGCCCTCCAGAAAGTCAGGTGATGAAAGTCCTTTCCCGTAGATCGACTGACTATACATATCATGAGGATGGCTTATGTCGATACAAGATAAATGACAATTCAAAGGGATAAGATAAGTCTCATCAGAATTAAACAGCTCAGAATGATACGAGAGGGGTTTCAAGTCCACCTGAATAGTGGATGGCGTGAAGTCTATGGTAGGAAGGACCTCCACGGGGGTGGTGTCTGATAGATCAGGATGAACACTGTAACACCCTGAGTTTAGGGGTGAAAACTTCCTTTTTCGTAAATAGCATGCATGCATGTATCTGTAGTAGTAGCCAGATCAGTATCTACCTCAAGCCCTAAAATCTCCAAATCTTCCCTGTGACCCCAAATCAAGATCAGATTGTTTAGATGTGATCTATCAGTTACTCTGAACTTAAAAGTCTTCAAAAGCCAGATTCAATTCCATCTCTAAATCCCAGATTTGTCAAAACTTCTGTTTTCGAAAACAGAATTAAGTTAATTACTCTAAATACTCTGAACTCAGATTTAACCAAATCTTGACCTAATCCAGACCAGATTATTCTTAAATTATGATCATGGGTATGCCGCCAGATTTTATCATCTAGACTCTTTTCACAAATCAGTCCAAGAGATATCGCAAATCAGTCTTTTATCTGATATCTGGAAACCCAAAAAGGCCAAAATCTTCAGATTAACTCCAAATTCAGAATTTCTTCAACAAATCTCTTCTAAATGCTATTTGACACAATTTTCTCTTCTGTTCAGATTTCAAAATCTCATTCTAAATGCCAGAATTCGAAATCAATTGAAACTCAGATTTCAATTACCCTAAAATACCCTATTTTCAGTTTGTATCAAAAACTATTCAAATGTGCCAGATTTTATCAAATATCTTTACCAAATATTCTGTTGAATATAATCTGCCAGATCAGTGAAATCAATTTCAGCTTTAACCTTCCCAATCTCCAGATTTACAGTTTAGTCCAAACTAAAAAATCTGAAATTGCAATCCAGTCCAAATTCGACCAGAGACTCAGCTGATTTTTGACCAGAACTCGCCGTGCTTGTGCACCGTGGTTGCTCGTCGCCGATGAAGCTTCGCCCGCGCTCGTGACCATGCATACTTGTGTGTACGTGTCCTCGCTTCAGCCCGTGCCATGGCAACGCCGATGAACAGCACCGCCCTCGTGCGCGACCAGCATCTGCTCCCGCGCGCGACCAGCAGCCTTTTGTCAGCAACTCCCTGCCACGTTGCCTTGCCGCGCCAGTTGTTGTCGCCACCGCTTGTTTCAGCATGCCAAGCCCCGATGAAACGACACTGTGATCAACTGCAGACTTGTCGCTGTCGCATCACCGTTCTTCGCTGTGTCTTCGCCGCGGTTGTTTTTGCACGCAACCAATCTCATCACTGGCGCCAATCTCTTCGTTGTCCCCTCTTCGCAAGCTTCGCCTGGCTTATTTAAACACCACTGTACCTAGCAGCTACTTCACTTCTCTGGAAATCAGCCAAGTCCCAAATTCTTCTGTTTTCATTTTCTTCTCCGGCGAGCCGTCGAGGAGGCTCACGGTGCCAGCACGCCCTGCTGCACCAATCTTCAAATTGAAGCCATCAGTGAGTTCCCCTTCTCCTTCTATCTGTGTGGTATCATCTAATTGCTCACCGGTGACCTCTAACGCCGGCGATCACCGGAATTCCTGAATTGCCCTGTTTCTGCAATGTAGCTTAATTCAGTCCAAATTAGCTTTTGAAACTGTAATCTAAATTGATCAGAGAGCTGTAAACCTAGAATCATCAATTGATCTCAATTTGAAGCTATTCCCAAATTTGCACTTCAATAGTTGCTGGCTCACGTCGCCAGGCCACACCGGCGATCCTCCAGTCAAATTGATGCTACCAGTAGCTTACTTGTACCCTTCTATCACTCCTCAAGCAAGGAATTAAGTTCATTTGTCTTGTATCGAAAATGCCCAATTTCAATGCCTTCTTCTCCGGCGCCGATCACCGGAAAGCTTTTCCCAGCCGTTTTAGCCCTAACCACTTTGTCCAGTGTGTGTGCCTTGAACTCCTGAGAATTTTTGTCTTCTAGCCCGACACCTAGATAGGCCTAGATTGAAAGTTATAGCTTTGCCAAGTTTTGTGTCCAGAACTGTCCCAGTGCAGTGAGTTCACTGCAGTTCATCACCAAATTTCTTGCTGTCCTGCCATTTTCAGCCATAGATTCTATTATGACTTTTGTTCCTGTTACTCAAGCCTACCTCCTAGACAAAGTTAGCACATCAGTTGAGCCCTTGAACAGATTTTATGCTAAGCCCTAGTTTTTGGCATTGTCAGCCTTATGCCAGAGCTTGTCAGCCAGTGGCATTGGCCTTGTTTACCCACTTCTGGTTGTGCAAATTGAGAACCACTTTGTCCATTGAATTTGTAGAGTTGTGATCTACATTTTCTTCTCCTACCACAACTTGAGATAAGCACTCTAGCTTTTCTTAAAGCTATGTCAGAGCCTTGATCTGAATGTCAATCTGCTGACATTCGCTGTTTTTGAATAAACCAGCCACAAAATTGATATCCCTGTTGTAATCTTGAAACCCTAAGATTATCTAACACCCATCCTTAGCCCAGATTCCTTGAACTCTAGAATCTCGACTCAGTTCAGCTTGCAATCCAAATTATCTCCAATATCGTTCAGTCATTCTTGTAAAGCATTTATGCATATAATTCATAAAACATTTTAACATAATAAGTAATTATTGTGTATTTGTTTGTTGTCGAGCAAATCCAGAAGCTGACTTTGAGGATTTTGCTGTTGAACCATCATCAACTGCTGTGTCTTACGACACGGAAGGCAAGTCATATCCTTGGTCATCTTGAACCTATATTTTAAATGTTGCTATAACGTAACCTTGAATATAGATAATATTGCATGTGAAAGATTGAGAATGGTTGATTTATGAATTGGCAGTACTAGACTGGTTATCTATGAAATGTTAAATAAACAAGTTTTGAGCCATGAACTATTATATATGTATTTATATACTTATATATTCATTAAATAAAACCCCTAGCCGTGACCAGAATTTTGGTATGGAATGGTGGTAGCACTGGAGGTGCTAAACTGCAAAGGATAGCAGGCACGGAAGGTGCAGGGTTGTGGATGGTCTGGTCACTGGCATATAAGGACTAGAACCTTGTGTTGTGCGTCTAGTGGCATGAACAACGTGCTAACCACAAGCCTGGAATGGGACAGGCTGGAACAAGTACTTATGTGGATCGCACATGAAACCCCTGCATGAGATGTGTAGTGATGCACGATAAACACGGAGTATGACTCCCGCACATATCACTGAAGGTGATCTTGCACGCTGACCCAGTAATGGGAATAAGCAAAGGGGTGGAGGTTAGGATACAACCTACCACAACTGTGGTTCGCGGAGAGCCACAGGGTCGGGGGTGAATTGTGAGTGAGACATAACAAAAGTTATTGTTATCTCCACCTTGCCACTCACACATGGTTGTGAGGAAGGGTCTAATCACTAGTACAGAAATGCAGTCTACTAACCCCTATATTCTATCGGTTATTAGCGATTTAGTAGAAAACCGATAGAAAATGTGCCTCGCGGTCATAAAAGGCCAACGGGTGTATTTTCCCTATCGTTTGTAAGAAAATTACCGATAGAAGAAGCAGTATGATTTACTCTAGCGGTGATGAACATATTTGCCGTTAGAAGAGATACATAAGTACTGACGGGAGAATGTTGTGCGCCGATAAGACTGGTCGACTTCTACAACTAGACTTATTCTATCGGTACTGTATGCGTCTACCGACAGAATATCTCAAAAATTCCTATCGGCAATATGTAGTGTGCCGATATAACCGTTCGCCTTCTACAAATATTTTTATTCTATTGGTAATGGATTCTTGTACCGTTAGAATATATAGAAAATTGCTTAGAACTGTTCGTCTTCTAATAGTTTTATTCTATCGGTAATGAATGTTTATACCGTTAGAATATAGCAAAAATATTTTAGCATTGTTTGCCTTCTACAACTAGTATTATTCTATCGGCAATGTACGTATATACCGACAGAGTATGTACAAAAATCCCTATCGGTAATATGTATTGGGCCGATAGAACCATTCGCCTTCTACAGTTGTTTTTATTCTATCGGTAATTTATTTGTATACCGTTAGAAGATATATAAAATTACTAACGGTATGAGGTTTTTGTACCGATAGAACTTATCTAGTACTATAAATACACGGGCATGTCTCTTTCATTCTCACAGTTCATCTGGGGCTCGTAGTCCTAACCCATAAGCTCCATGGATGGCCGGCGCACCTCTACAGGCGACCACTGCACCTCCGCACCTCCATCGACGCCCTCTAGACTTCGGCATCCCAAGCAAGGTACGTAAAATTTCGGCAATATTGTTAGATTATTCTAATCCGATTATGGCAATTATTCTGTAATTTTTGTATCCTTCATTTTGATGTGTCTTCTTTTCAATATGATTATGATCTGTGCAGGTCCTTGGATGATGCTCATGAGGGGCAACGTATTTCACGGTTCTTCATCGCAGTACGCTGCCTACGTTGGCTTGTTGGCGAAAGAAACGGTGAAGATCACCGTCGAGAGCTAGAAGGACGTGAAGGGCGTGATCTTGGTTGGCTCGGTCGAGAAGATCCTTAAGCCCGGCGTGTTTCTCAAATCAGGACCTATAGAAAGCATCTTACATTTTTTTGCATGCACCAGCTTGTGGCCAGATGCTTACCTGCTTGGAGAAGAAGAATTGTTGTTATTTGCACAGCCATTCTACACCATCACTACACAGAACAACATCTTGGAAAGTAGGTTCTTTTTGTTAATGGAGTTGAGTTGAATTGAGTTGAGTTGAGTTGATCGAGTTTGAGTCCGAGGAAATCACCAATACAAATGTAAGTCGACGGCAGTTCCAGCTCCTTGGGCGTCTTCGAACTGAACTCCTATGGTTAAGTCCAATGTGGTTCAGACATTTGCTGTTTTGGATGAATGGATTTGTGATGTATCAGGTCTAACTTGTAGTCGGTAGTTGCATTGTCGCAACCTGCAAAGGTTCTCTTTTATGTAAAATGTACGGGCCACTGGGTCCTCGTCGTGATCTGTTGTTAATTTCAGACGTGGCTTTTGTAATATACATCGAATGTGTGAATTGTTGTATTTGTATATTGTTGTATATTTGTGTATCATGTATTGCTAATTGGGACATGAACTTGAATGTGTAGGGAGTATTTGTGTATTTAATTATATTGGTAGGTAGCTGTGTATTTGTACTGCTGTTTCAGACATGTACCTGAATTTGTATTGGTGAACTGGTATGTGTATGTTTGTACCTGAATTTGTGAACTGGCATGTGTAATTTCTTTGGCAAGATGAAGTCCCAAGTACCTAAGAAAAGTATTTTTGTGTCTCCTAGTTAATCCACAAATTAGCATTTCTTGAAATATTGCTTTATCTTCTAGTTAAGATCTGTTTGATGTAAGATCTGTTTGATGTTACATTGATATGATTCCTTGAATGTGAGAACTGGTGTCATGTGTGTTTGCTACAAGTACCTCCTCTAACAGTAAATACACATATTTACCGATAGAAAACACATATATTTGCTCAATCATGCATCATCTAACGATAAATACACATATCTACCGATAGAAAAACTCATGTTCGTGTGTCATGCATCATCTAACGGTTAATACACATATTTACCGATAAAAAAACTCATGTACGTGTTGTGTCATGCATCATCTAATGGTCAATGCACATATTTACTGATAGAAAACACATATATTTGCTCAATCATGCATCATCTAACGGTAAATACACATATTTACCGATAGAACAAGGTCTTTACTTGCTCAGTAATGTACATTCTCTAACGGTATATGTGTGTTTTTACCGATAGAATATGTGAGAGGCAAATTACCTTAGTTAGTCTAATGGTTATTTCATGTATTTACCGTTAGAAAAAGCTCCATTATAAGGAAAACCCCACTCGACCATTGCTGAGCTGCTCTTTAATTTGTTCTGTTGCACTCTGTGTCCCTCTGTTTGTGATGAAAGTTCCATGCTCGCAGCTACACTGCTAGGGTGATCAGCGCAAGCTGGAGGGAAGTTGATTGCGCCCCTCTCTTTAAGGTATGCTTAATTGTCGACAGTTATCTCTCTCTCCCTCTAGATCTCCCTCCCTCTCTACTTGCAAGCTAGCTGTATTGTGTAGTTCCAAGTTTGTAGCTCTAAGCTTGGGAGCTAGGTAGCTGGAAATGCGTCATGTTTTAGGAGCTAACTAGCTTGTATTGTGTAGTTAGCTAGGTTAATTAGTGTTAATTTCGTCAGACTAGGGTTCAACACATCTGTTGTAAGACGCTGTACATGTACATATACATAACTTAATCGGGCAGGTTTCATGCATGGCTGACTAGTTAAATTTTGTTAATTGTAGATGGACAAGAAATATTGGATGTATGGAATAAAACGTACTACTCTTGAATATTTGGATGGTGTGAATGAGTTTATTAAATTTGCTGAGCAACAAAAGGAGAGGAAGGGAGAGAAAAATATGCTCTGTCCTTGTACAGATTGTATGAACTTGAAGAGGTTTAGCAACTCTGATCAAATTAAGAGTCATTTGATTCGTCGTGGTTTTAACGCGCGATACACCCGTTGGATATGGCATGGCGAAGATCTTGAGGAAGCAAGCACCACTACTACCAATCAGCAGGACTCGGATGTGTATTGCAACAATATCGATGATCATCCGAATTGTGATAATGTTCATTCCGATGTGCACGTAGATGATGATGATGATGACAATCTAGATGAGATGTTACGTGATGTAGAGGAAGATTACAACGAAAATGACTTCTGTGAATTTGAGAAACTGATTGCTGACTCTGAAAAGCCTCTGTTCCCTGGATGTGCAACATTTACAAAACTGTCTTATGTGCTGAGATTATATAACTTGAAGGCAGGCAACAGTTGGAGTGATAAGAGTTTCACTGCACTATTAGATCTTCTAGCGGACATGCTTCCAGAGGGAAATGAGTTGCCAAGATCTACTTACCAAGACAAAAAACTGTTGTGTCCGTTGGGAATAGAAATCGAAAGAATACACGCATGCCCAAATGATTGTGTGTTGTACCGTAACGAGTACTCCAGTTTGCATGTTTGTCCAAGATGCGGTGCATCGAGGTATACGCATAGGGACCGGATTGACAGTGAACGTCACGAGGTAAAGAAAGGACCTCCGGCAAAAACTGTGTGGTACTTGCCTGTGATACCTAGATTGAAGCGGCTGTTTGCAAATCTGAAAGTCGCCAAGCACTTGCGTTGGCATGCTGAAGCCCGGAAACAAGACGGAAAACTGAGACACCCAGCTGATTCTATTCAATGGAGAAACATCAACAGAACATTTGCTGAGTTCGGCGGCGAACTTAGGAATATTAGGTTCGGGCTGAGTACAGATGGTATGAACCCACATGGTAATATGAGCAGTCGGTACAACACTTGGCCGGTTCTTTTGTGCATCTACAATCTTCCTCCTTGGTTATGCATGAAGCGCAAGTACATCATGATGGCGTTACTAATCTCAGGACCCAGACAACCCGAAAATGATATTGACGTGTTTCTAACACCTTTAATCAAGGACTTACAGAAATTGTGGAGCGAGGGGGTGCAGGTGTGGGATGCATACAAGAAAGAGAATTTCATCTTGCGGGCCCTGATATTTTGCACCATAAATGATTTTCCGGCCTACGGCAATTTGTCGGGGTATAGTACGAAAGGAGCCAAGGCTTGCCCTATTTACCTAGATGAAACTGAGAGCATGTGGATGCGAAACTGCGGGAAAACAGTGTACATGGGTCACTGCAGGTTTCTTCCGGTGCATCACACGTACCGTAAGAAGAGGAAATCATTTAACGGGAAGCCTGAGAAGGGATCAGCTCCAGTGTTTCTGACCGGTAAGAAGATTTACTCTCGCGTGAAGGACATCAAAGCGGAGTTCGGTAAGCATTCTAAACCTCGAGAAAAAAATTTTTGGAAGAAGAGATCGATTCTCTGGGATCTACCGTACTCGGAGCACTTACAAGTTCGACATTGCATTGACGTCATGCATGTAGAGAAAAATGTCTGTGACAGTTTGATTGGTTTGTTGTTGAACATTCCGGGAAAGACAAAGGATGGTGTGAAAGCTCGTCGTGATATGGTGGAAATGGGGATAAGGACTAAGCTTGCACCTTTAGAGAATGGAAAGCGTACATACCTCCCCCCGGCCTGCTATACGTTGTCCAAGAGCGAAAAAACAGAACTCTGTCGGTGCCTGCACGGTGTTAAAGTTCCATGTGGGTACTCCGCGAACTTGAAAAAACTTGTGTCCATGAAGGACCTAAGACTGGTTGGCACGAAGTCCCACGACTGTCATGTCTTGATGTCACAAATACTTCCCATTGCTATCAGAGGCATTCTCCCAGTTAAAGTCAGAGAGACAATCACAAACCTATGTTATTTCTTCAACGCAATATCTTGCAAGGTAAGTACGTGCACTCGTACTATAAGTTCATTACCTCCATTTGTGGAGCTTAATTAGAAGATTTTTCTGATATGAATATTTGGCGCAACTGTGTCCTCGTAGGTAATTGATCCGGATGGACTGGACGCTTTGCAACGCGACGTGGTTACAACTCTTTGTCAGCTCGAGATGTATTTCCCTCCATCCTTTTTTGATGTTATGGTCCATCTGATTGTTCACCTTATCAGAGAAATTAAGTTTTGTGGACCCGTGTGCCTGTGCTACATGTATCCATTTGAGAGATTTATGGGTGTATTGAAGGGATACGTAAGGACTCGTCGTCGACCCGAGGGGAGTATCATGGAAGGTTATGCCGCCGAGGAGGTGATTGAATTTTGCACAGATTATATGGCCGGGGTTGACCCAATTGGCGTTCCTAGGTCCCGACACGAGGGTAGGCTTCAGGGCATCGGAACGATTGGATTCAAAGCTATCGTCCCCCCTCGTGATGTGTACGCAAAATCACATTTTTGGGTCTTACAACACATGACGGAGGTCAAGGCATACATACACGAGCACAAGGTAATGTTATGGTCACAGAATCCTTCAAAGTCAGACGTTTGGGTCACCAGAGAACATAACAGGAAATTTGCTGGGTGGATCCAAGAAAGAGTCACGCGAGCTGCCGAGGGCTCCGTAAGTGAAACTGTGACATGGTTGGCTAGAGACCCAAGATTCACTGTAGGGACTTGGCAGGGGTACGACATCAATGGGTATTCATTTTACACAAGAGCTCAAGACGCCAAGAGTAGCACACAATGTAGCGGAGTGACACTGTTTGCTATTTCCGAGGATGCCAGGTCAGTAAGGGCGCTGAACTCATATTACGGTGCTATTGACGAAATATGGGAGCTCGATTACGGATTACTTAAGATTCCCCTGTTTCGATGCCAATGGGTCGAAATCCCTCGAGGTGTTCAAGTTGACAGTTACGGGTTTACTCTCGTCGATCTTGGTAGAGTCGGACACCAAGACGATCCATTCATACTTGCAAAACAAGCCACACAGGTATTCTACATCGTTGACCTGGCCAATCCAAACTTGCATGTTGTCCTCCACAGCAAGAGACGTATTGTTGGGGTCGAAGACATTGTCGACGAAGAGGAGTATAACCAATTCAATGAAATACCTCCATTTTTAGAGGACATTCAATCTATCCCTACTGAAAATATCGACGAAACAACGTATCTGCGAGATGATCACGAAGAAGGATTATGGGTTGAGAACCATTGATGATTATTTTCTATTTCAGGGATAAATGCCAAGCAAACAGCCCACAAGTTTGCAGCAAGGTGAGGAACTTATCATTAATACATCAGGAAGTACATTTTTCTTTAGAACTTAATGATAAGCTAGTTCACAGCATTAATATATCTCAATTTTACTCCACAGCATGAGTGCTAACATGTACAGTACCTTTATCCTGTAAGTACTTAATTCTTCCCTTCAAATAGCACTTGCAAAAATCTCATTGCAGCCTTTTGCTTCTTCAAATTAAGCTCTCCAAAAATCAATTTTTCTGACGGTATTTTGTTATTTCTACCGATAGAAAAGGACATCCACTACTTTAATGTGTCTCAGGCACTTCAAAAGTTTCGCTGCGAAACTTTTACTTATTCTATCGGTATTATTATATTTTACCGTTAGAATAAATTCGTTAGTTCACGGTATTTTGTTGTCTGACGGTTTTTTATTGTTTGTACTGATAGAAAAATACTCTGGCGCTTTGAATTCTCAACTGTGTCGCCATGCGTCGCCTTGGAAATTCTATAAGTACCTCGCCATGCGTCGCGGTATTTTGTTGTTTTTCTAATTCTCGAATGCTTCGACTCTCCATCTTCTCTTTCACAATGGCAACCTCCATGGGATCGTCAGCCACGCCCTCCCCGGTAAGAACTCTAAATCTCCTGGGTTTACCCCTATATTGTTAATCCATATTCAGTACATTCTTGACCTGTTGATTTGCACAGGGAATGGGAGCCGTGGAAGACACTGGCAAAGTGAAGGCCGACCTAAGGGCCCTCCAGGAGGAGCACAAGCTCCTTACGGACAAGCACACTTAGCTACGGCTTGAACTAGACGATCTCCTTCGGCGCATTCAGCGCATGAAGACGGCTGGTGACAATTCCAGGGCGATGACGAGGCGTCTTCGCGAGGAGAAGCAAGCCGCAGATATTACCATCGCTAGCTGCGGTTTGACTATGAAGGATACCATAGCGAAGCTGAGGGAGGTCGCAGGCCTTCTCGACGCGGTAGTAGTTGATCCTAGGGACAACTTGTCGCTAGAGGAGTCCTGCGTCCTGACTGCAAGTCAAATTGACTCTATTCTATATGCAGCCAGGGCTAAGACCACCCCTTGACCTAGCATTTTTATTTTTTTTTATAAGTGATAAAACAACAATGAATGAACAATTTCTTTTTATGTCAATTTTCCAATTTTTCGGCTATCTTCCCTCTTTCTTTATCATTCTGCAGCTTTCAAGCACGGTCTGTTTGATGTTAAATTGTGTGTACCTTTTCATTTTCTGATGGTATTTTGTTGTTTTTACTGATAGAAAAATGGCACCCAATACTATAATCTCAAGCACTTAATTAAAAAAAATTTTGGGGGAAAATTGGTCTCACGGGATTTTATTGTTTATACCGATAGAAAAAAGGAATCCACTACTTCAAATATTTTTTCGGGAAATTTACTTTTTCTATCAGTATTATTTTGTTGTACCGATAGAAACAGACATAATTCTATCGGTATTATTTTGTTTTACCAATAGAAAAGGTCATCCTTTACTTTATTACTCGTACACGGCCCTTGAGTTTCCCTCTAGTCGAACAGTTCCAACTTAGAGCACTGCGTCTCTTCGAGAGTGAAGAAAACCACAACCTCCGCCGTGACCACTCACTTCCTCTCTCCCACACGACGATCGCTGGCTGGACACTGGTTCGCCACTGCCACCGGTTCTTATTTTCGTCCTTCGCCGGCCGCCCTGCGTTCTACATCGCCTCTCCATCACCACAACTGATCGCCGTAAATACCCTAATTCGTCGTTCTATTTCCAGCATCTTCCTTATTTGATCCTAGTGTTTTGTACGTACTAATTCTTCGAGTTTTTCAATTACACTAGGGTTCCCTATTGTGTTGGATTATATACATTCTGCAGGCAATGTTGATTTAAATTAGGGTTGACATAATATGTTCCAGTGCTGTAATGAACCTATTTTGAGATTTTAACTTATCTATACTGCTGTATGTGTGATCAATTGTATCCAACTGCCATGTAATGCACATTACATGTTGGAGGTGTTCATACACATATTCTATCGGTATCTCCTGTATTTGCCGATAGAAACAATTTGTCTGCTCTATCGGCACCTCATGTGTTTACCGACAGAAAATATTTCTGAACAAGTATTAAAAGTTTGGATCTGGAAGGACATGAGCCATGCAATGTACTAGTTTGGTTGGGAATTTTTACTCACTTGGTATGAATATATGGCAATGTGGATGGGTCTTCGATGTATATGTTTCAAATGCATATACATGACTTTTCCCAAACTAATAGATGTGATGAAGTCCTGATGACTTGCATACAGGTAATGCTAAAGATAACCAAGAGAGAGTGCTATAAACCATATTATTCCTTTTTTGGTTGTGACCTACTTTCTGTGCTATTTCAATATCTTTATATTCCATTAGCATTAGGTTTGTCAGATTATGCACAGTGGCACTTAGATGCTTGTGTGTATATTTACGTGTGAAATAATAATGCTGGCCCATGAATATTAGTATAGAAAATCATGGAGAATGTTATGTGATGACAGTGAATGGTGGCTTATCAACAAAATTCCATATATAGAGAACATTGTTATGTTCTATCGGTATCTCACGTGTTTGCCGATAGAAAAATTGTTATGTTCTATCGGCAGCTCATGTGTTTACCGATAGAAAACATTGTTGATGGTTTGTTGATGGTTTTGTAGGGAAGACATGTCGTCGTCTTCATCGGATGGTACTAGTGGTTCAACTAGGGCCAACCCCAACGTAACTGAAGATGCAGCTGTTACATCCCAGCGCAAGAGGGTGGGGCAAGGCGCGACGACATTGGGCCGTTTGGCCAAACGCACAGATCTTTCTTGTGAGTTCAACCAATTTGGGAGGCCGATTGGAAGAATGCTGGGAAGTACGCGGCCTACATTGGGCTATTGGCGAAAGAAAGGGTGAAGATCACTGTCCAGAGCTGGAAGGACGTGACGGCGGACGAGAGGGATAGGTTGTGGGCGGAAGTGAAGGTTAAATTAACTGAAATCGCTGAACTCTTTCGTAATCACGTTCTCTTGGCTTATACTAAAGTTTAACTAACTCGTGATTAATTGTATGCATTTTTTGAAAACCGGCTAAGTGGAACCTCCCCGATGATACACCTAGGACGGCTTGCTTGAAGGACATGAATGGAACATGGAAAACCTTTAAGAGCTGGCTCATCAGTAACTTCCTTGCTGCGGGGAAATCTCCTTGCGAGAAGTACCCCTTCATATCGGAGGAGGTATGGGCGGAATTCACCAAGCAGAAGGGGACTGAGGAGTTCAAGGCCCTTAGCGAGAAGAATAGGGCGATCCAGAAGAGGAACGACCACCCACATCGGCTCGGATCCCGGGGCTATGCGGGGAAGGAGGAGCAGTGGAAGAAGGAAGACGAGCAAAATCCTGTCATCGACACCCCTGAGTTGCAGCTCTCTGAGATATGAGATGAGAGGTGCAAGCGATGGTGGAGGGGGAGGGGGTCCGTGTCGTCCACGGGGTCTGTGCAGTTCGCAACCCCTGGGGACGTCGACGTTGTGAGGCGAATGGTAAGTTGGCTAACCTCGTAAACTATGTGCGCACAAGTGTATATAAGGCAATTTGTCTCACAAAGTACCTTTAAATGTAACAGATCTCTTTTGAGAAGGAGGCAGTGGAGGGATTGTTTACCCCACAGAGGGAGAACGACATCCTCACCCGGGCTCTAGGAAATAAGGAGCATCCCGGGCGGACACGGGCCGTGGGAACCATTGTGTCAAGGAAGGCCGGTTTCGCAGATCCGGCTCCACCGAGGAAGAAGGCCCGCTCCTGGAAGGAAAAGGAAGCAGAGCTCTCCGATAAGATACAGACTCAGGTACGGGCAGAGATACGGGCTGAGGTGCAGTCTGAGGTCGCACAAATGAGGGAAGAGTTTGCACTGTTGAGAGATGCATTGCTGGCCAAGAGTGCAGATGCGGATCCCCAGGGTGACGGTACCCCGTGGGGTCGGATAAGCAGTTGCGCTTCGAAGGTCCTCGCGGATCCAGTGGATCTACTTGAGGTACTGCAAGCCTTCATCTGTGCACTTAAGTTGATGCCACTCCCATTCTGTTAGAGTTGTTTCGCTAACCTGTTTTAATATTTACAAATTTGCAGAAGACGGAGGGTTGCATCCTACTGAATCACCTAGGCGACAGGCAGGAAGTGGTTGGACACGGCTTCGTATATCCGTCTGGGCCAGATGTCCGGGTCCACTGCGTACCTCTGCGATTGGGGTTTGCAAAGGTACAGGTGGACATGGCCATGCCGGGCTACAACGATTCTCCGTTGGCAGTCCCAACAGAGGAACTGCAGACACTTGCTGAGGCAGTGGGCTCCTACGTACAGTGGCCCAAGAAGTGTCTTCTAATACAACCGGTAAATCCTACACATTTTAGATTACATCCTACTCAGTACACTCAACTTGCAAAATCTAACATACGTGCTCATTAATTGAAGTGGCCTGCCACCGGGCTACCAGGGGACTGCGCCCCCAGCTTGGGGCATCAGGCCCGATCTCGTGCGAACCTGGACACATCAAAGACGGCATCAACCCCACCCAGCGCATCCACGCCTTCACCTCGGTAGAAAGCCGCCATCACCTCGCCCTTGCCTTCGAGGGTACGCGCTCAATCCCCAGCGAAAGGCAAGGGCAAAGGCAAGGGAAAAGGGTGACAGGGACAGCCGGAGAGGTTCAGGAACGGGTTCCCACTCATGTCGGAGGCAGCTTTGCGCAAATTGGATCGATCAACCAGAGACCTCCACGAGTGGTACCTACACCGAGCTCAGCGCAATCTGAACTTCTTAGTTCCCTACAGGCCTGGGTAGTTCCACCGTGAGCCCGGGAGTATATCCGTGGCACACGAGGATCTGTTCGACCTCTACAACTGGCGGGAGCTCGATATGTCCATCATACGGACTGGAGTCCTGTGAGTTTGCTGATGCTATGTATTGCTGTTTTCTAACTCTGTTTACTAACTCTGCATTGTTGTAGTTCATTTGAAATGTAGTAACTTTCTGTGCAATACTAATGTCGTACTTTGCATGCAGGTGCATGTACAGGCTAGCATCGGAGGCTGCGTGTGACAAGGTGGGTTTCCTTGACCCAGAGAAAATAAGCCTCACGATGCTAGAGCACGACGCCGCGCACGCTGAGCAGTACATATCCAAGGTGCTGATGGCGCAGCAGGACAGGGAGTTCATTCTGGTGCCGTACCACCAAAGGTTAGTGCATTTCGTACTAATTTAACTCAATCTTGTATGTTACACCTAAGATATACTTTGAGCTAGCGGTCCTCTTTTACGTACAATGCAGGGGCCACTGGATCCTCATCGTGATCTGTCTGCCGAGGAACGAGGTGTACTACCTCGATTCGATGCGTGACAGATTATCGATCGAATATGTGGTCAAGGGGAATATGGAGGCATAAGTAACTTATATGTTTGATTTAAATTTTGACCTCACTAGCTAATGATAATACATTAACCGGCAATACTAACTGAAATGCAGGGCTTTTGATAAATATGTGTCCGCTGGAGGGAGGCATGCCGCACCGCAGGGCTCCCTACTAGCTTGGAAAGAATATGAGGTACTCACGAGACTTTTTATTTATACTTAATTAGTTTATGGAAACAATAGCTAACATGTCTTCGCATATGCAATTATCTCAGTGCCATCAGCAGCTGCAATCGTGGGAATGCGGGTTTTATGTGCTGCGCTACATGTACGACCTAGTGCAGACAAACTTTGCCCAATTCCCCCAGGTAAGCATCGATAGCTAACTCAAATTTGAAAATTGGGTGTCACGTTCTAAATTAGGAAGTTAGTTACTCAGTATTCACACATACTTGCAGATTGCCATGTCGAAAGACCAATACGAAAATGCAAAGATTAGAGATCTTCGACAAATCTGGGCTCAATATGTCATGGAGGAAGTTGCGCCCAACCATCCGCCATGACAATTTTCTCTTTTTCATGTACTCTGTGCATAGACTGTTTATATACATGTGAATAAATGTCCACATTGGATTGTAATTTGTATTTGTCCATATATATGTGAATAAATGTGAATAACTGTCTAATGTGTCAATCTGTTTTGTGAATTTACCCTTCTTTGCATCTGTACTGTATTGTGTATCCAATCTATACTGTATTGCATCTGTACTGTATATGTGAATGTACTGTATTGTGAATGTAAATAACGTACTGTATATGTGAATGTTCTATCGGTAAATTCATTCACAACCGAGAGACTACTACCACTTTTCTATCGGTAAACTCATCCACAACCGAGAGACTACTGTCGTTTTTCTATCAGTACACTCCAAATTAACCATGAGAAGAGTGTGACTTTTCCTGCCGGTGAACTCACACACAACTGAGAGTTTACTACCACTTTTTCTATCGGTAAACTCATCTACATCCGAGAGACTACTGTTGTTTTTCTATCTGTAAACTCGAAATTAACCGTCAGAAGAGTGTGACTTTTCCTGCCGGTGAACTCATCAACAACCGAGAGACTACTGTCGTTTTTTCTATCGATACACTCGAAATTAACCGTTAGAAGAGTGTGATTTTTCCTGCCGGTGAACTCATACACAACCGAGAGAGTACAATAGTTTTTTCTATCGGTAAACTCATTTCGAACCGAGAGAGTACTAAGCTTTTTTCTGTCAGTAAACTTGTAATTAACCGTTAGAATAGTGGTACTTTCCCTGCCGCTAAACATCAGACTACGACGGTTTTTCTATCGGTACACTCCTAATATGCCGATAGAATAGTGAAGTTCTTCTATCGGTTATTTACTGATAGAAAATGTTATGTCTTGTTCTATCGTGTCTATCTCTATCGGTACAAAAACCGATAGTAGAAGGGTGTTTTTTACCGATAGAAGAAAGCTTTTCTGTACTAGTGAATCATATTGATAGGATGGGCTTGAAAGTGGAATATCTTGCGGGTAAATTGGTACCTCTCTGCAGAGTTAAAAACGTATTCGAATACTCCGAGCTCCCGGGTTTATAAGAGTCTGCTGCGGTGGATTAAATCCACGGGGTGTGACACAAGTATATTTTCTAAATAAAATCTGTTAAATCAAGATTACCCAAATGACATGTGTTGTCATGATAAGGAGTACTGTCGTGGGCTGTCGTGTGTCGACGTGTCGCGGTAGTGCTATAATCTAGTGAACAAGAATATCAATGTTATATTATGAGAAGTGCTGCCATAGGATGAGATGAGTTGAGTTGTGAAAGAAAAAGGTTATTTTATAAACATCCATAATTCTTGACTAGTCTAGGTTCATATCATCACTACTATATGTATCTACTCTTACCTATGACTTGCTGAGTACCTAAATGCTCACGCTTGCAACATTCAACTCAGTAGATGGAGCGTACCTTGATCAAGATGAAGGCATGGAGAACTTTGTGGATCCAGAAGGAGGAGAGTCAGTTCCGCCAAAGCCCTGATGTGTGTTGTTCTACCGTCAACTTCTTTTGTGGGAGGGTCACCTATCTTCTGCTGTGTAGTTAATAGTTTGCTAAACCTTGAATGCCGTGAAGGCATTGTAATCCCTTATGTATTATTAAGGCCAGCACGCCACACTGCTTAAATATTTTGTAAGTTACTCTGTTGCAATGTAATATACTCCTGTGTTTGACTTATCCTGGGAAGTCAAAGGTTTGTGTGTATGGGACTAGCTGCAGCGAGCTAGGTCTCTACAGGAGTAGTCGTAGTCCCAGTTTCGGGGCGCGACAAAAAGTTGGTATCAGAGCAACATGAGAACTTGACTGTAGGACGACACCTTTAGGAATTGGCTGTGCCAGGAAGACGTAATTTATTTAGACACTATTTGTTGAAAACTTTATTTTGATAAAAATAATGAGCTTTGTAGCTCCTAAAAACTTTTATTTCAAAATCTTATTTGGATTTTTCTAAAAATCGGTAAGATTGTGAGAGTGCGTTCTGTTGTCTCAAAGTGTCTTAGGGGTTGGTGTAGATAGAGCTAGTGGATGCTCTTGATAGCTTTGTGATTCGCTGTTGCTTTTGCAATGGTTAACTTGTATATTATGGCTAATAGCCCAAGTATTTCATGCATTAAGGTAGTTTGCATTAATTTCTGCATTGCTGTTTTAGTTGGCCCTAATTAGTTAGACCAGTCTAAACCTTTTTCAGAGCCACCATGGTTGATACAAGAAGGAGGTCTCGAAGCGGTGGAGAGGACATGGAACAGACTCCACAGGAAGAAGATACTATGACAAGAGACCCTTTGTTTCAGCAAGGATCTCAGAGTTCCAATCCTCCCCAGAATGAACAACCCAGTCTACAGGAAATTCTTCTGTCAATGGAGAAGAATCGACAGGAAGCTCAGACGGCCCATACCCAGTTGTTGGCCCAGATAGTTCAGAAATTGCCTACTGGAACAATAGAAGGAACTACTTCTACTGTAGGAGCAAGATTAACAGATTTCCAAAAGACCCGTCCACCAACTTTCTCTAGTGCGACCGATCCCATGGTTGCCGATGATTGGTTAAGGGATATTGAGAGGAAACTAGACATGATCCGATGCAGCGACCGAGAGAAGGTTTTGTTTGGATCTCATCAATTAACAGGAGCTCCAGCAGCATGGTGGATGATTACCAAGAAGCTCAATTGGACAGAAATAATATTTCTTGGAGGGAATTTAAGGATCAATTTAGGAAATTTCATATACCTACTGGTATCATGGCAGCTAAGCGTCGAGAATTTCGGAACTTGATCCAAGGAAATAAGTCAGTTACTGAGTATCTACATCAATTCACTCATTTGGCTCAATATGCACCTGGAGATGTGAATACCAAAGAGAAGAAGATAGAATGCTTCACAGAAGGACTTCAACACTATTTGCAGTATCAAATTGCTTCTCATGAATTCACGGAATTTCAAACACTAGTGAACAGAGCTTTAAAGGTGGAAGAGAAGAGGAATATGGGGGAAGAAAGCCAGAAGCGGAGAATGCTTCAGCAAACACGACCACAGACAAACCCAATCAGAGGAAGAGTTCCAATTACTCCCAATTTCCGATCATCTTACCAGAATCCTAGACCAGCAATGACATTGTGCCCTAACTGCAGAGGAAATCATCTTCAGAAGGATTGTCCTCATCCCCGTGTCGAGTGCTATTATTGTGGACAGCGTGGGCATCGTAAAGAATTATGTCCTTGGATACAACTTCCGATGTCCATTGCCAGATCTCAGGCAGGAACACAGCCAGTAGTAACCAAAGCATCATCATCACAGAATTTAGAGGAATTCCATCAGGAAGAGGAGGAAATATGGCTAATCGAGGAAGAGGAAGAGGTAGAGTACCAACTACAACCCAAGGAGGAAGATTAAACTATACTTCAATTCAAGAAGCAGGCAACGCCACCGACATTCTTCTAGGTAGATTTCTGATTCAATCTGCATCTGCCTTAATATTGTTTGATCCTGGTGCTACAAATTCATTTATGTCAAAAGCATTTGCATCTAAAGTTGAAATGCATATAGAGCAAGTACCATTAGAGTACTCTATGATTATACAAACTCCAGGGGCTAGACTATCTGTCTATTCAATCTGCCCGAATATAACCTTCAGTATAAAGGGGGTAGAATTCAAGGCAAATCTACTAGTTCTAGAATTGCAAGATCTAGACATTATTTTGGGAATGGATTGGTTGTCCCAACATAAAGGCCTAGTAGACTGTGAAGAGAAAACCCTAAGTCTTGTCAGTAGCCAAGGGGAAAAAGTTCTATTCTATGCAGAAAGATCATCAGTCAAGAAATTGCTAAGATCTGTTCAAGTATTGCAAAAGTTATGCCTGGAACAAGTGCCTGTAGTGCAACAATATTCTGATGTGTTTCCAGAAGAACTTCCAGGAATGCCGCCTGATAGAGAAATAGAATCACTATTGAGCTTAAACCAGGAGCAGCACCTATAGCAAAACGTCCCTACAGAATGCCAGTTACAGATTTAGAGAAGCTCAAAAATCAACTTGAAGACTTGAAAAACAAAGGATTTATCAAACCCAGTGCTTCGCCATGGGGAGCCTCAGTTTTGTTTGTGAGGAAGAAAGATAGAACTCTACGAATGTGTGTAGATTATCGAGCTTTGAATGAAGTCACTATTAAGAACAAGTATCCATTACCAAGAATTGATGACTTGTTCGATCAACTTCGAGGAGCCAGAGTATTTTCCAAGATAGATTTGAAATCTGGATATCATCAGCTGAAGATCAAGAAAGAAGACATACCGAAGACTGCTTTCACTACTAGATATGGTTTATATGAGTTTACAGTAGTACCTTTTGGCTTGACCAATGCTCCGGCAGCTTTCATGAATGTCATGAACAGTACATTTATGGATTTCCTTGACAAGTTTGTCATAGTATTCATAGATGACATTCTGATATATTCCAGGAGTGCTGAAGAACATGAGCAACATTTACACCTAGTCTTGGAAAGGCTACGAGAGAGGCAATTTTATGCCAAGTTTGATAAATGTGAATTTTGGATGTCAAGAATTGCATTTCTTGGACATGTGTTGACAGCAGAAGGAATTTCAGTGGATTCAGCTAAAATTTCTGCAATCAAAGAGTGGAAACAACCTACCTCAATTTCAGAGATTAGAAGTTTCTTGGGATTAGCAGGCTATTATAGGAGATTCATCGAAGGATTTTCCCAGATTGCCAAACCTCTTACAAATCTACTAAAGAAGGATGTTGTATTTGAATGGACCACCAAGTGTGAGGAAAGTTTTCAGAAGCTAAAGTAGAAATTTACAACAACACCAGTCCTTAGTTTACCAGACAGCAAAGAAGACTTCGTAGTTTACTGTGATGCTTCGAAGCAAGGAATAGGCTGTGTGTTAATGCAGCAAGGTTGAGTAGTAGCCTATGCTTCACGCCAATGGAGACCACATGAGGAAAATTATTCGACCCATGATTTGGAGTTAGCAGCAGTGGTACATGCTTTAAAGATATGGCGACATTATCTTATTGGAAATAAGTGTGAGATTTTTACAGATCACAAAAGCCTCAAGTATATTTTCACACAAACGGAGCTCAACATGCGTCAACAACGATGGCTGGAATTGATCAAAGATTATGATCTTAGTATCCAGTACCATCCAGGAAAAGCTAATGTAGTGGCTGATGCCCTAAGCAGAAAAGTTTATAACCTACAAGAAATGGTTATATTGAAGGACCCTTATCTACAACAAGAATTGCAGAATCATCAAGTAGAAATAGTACCGCAGGGAATGGTAGCTACTTTAACAATAAAACCTCAACTTGAAGAACAGATAGGAAATACCCAGAAAGAAGATGAAATTTGTAAGATCAAGAGCTGAATCAAGTTAGAAAAGGCTCAAGGCTTTACTGAAGATGACCAAGGGATTGTATGGTATCGAGGAAGAATCTGTGTACCTCAAAACGCAGACCTTAATGAAATAATTCTCCATGAAGCTCATAAAACTCCATACTCAATACACCCTGGTAACACAAAGATGTATCAAGATTTGAAGACCCGATTCTGGTGGGATAATATGAAGAGGGAGATTGCAGAATACATTGCAAACTGTGATAAACACAGTCCCCCACGTCAAAAAGAAGTCCCTCATCAGCAAATCTGAACATCTCCCTCTCGATCTTGTGGCTCAAGGAATCGTCCAGATAGTCCACAAGATCGAAACTGACACTCTCCATCTCTGGTCCGGCTGCCAAACGGACACAGAGGTGTCTTGAAAACAGGCTCGCCATCATCAGCAAATATGATCAAATCAGCAGGAGGCCGAGGTGATTGATGAAACGTCAAAGGAACAAGATCGAATCGAAACTCGTTGCTCAATACTGTAGTCTCTCCGTGAGGATCTCCAGGATAGGTGTCATGGGTGGGCTCCGGGACACTCAACGGAGGTGTGATGGCCTCAAATATAGGTACTTGAGATGGCAAGGTGTGGACTGAATCTCGATATCCTCGGAACTCATCCATGCAGGATAGCACACCCTGCATCTCAACCCGCAATAATTTCACGTCCTCTGAATGCTGGATCATGTAAGTCTCCAGCATCTCCTCAACCCTAGATGTATCATCATGTGCAAAAGGAGGCTGTGAAGACTTCTGTGGTGATGGATCATCCTCACGCTTCTGCAAGTATGACTCCAACATCGCCTTGAGTCTAGAAGTATCCTCGTATGCAGGAGGCTTCTGTGAGTACTGCTGATGTGACAAGTACGGAGGCTAATATGATGTATATGGGGCTGCTCTCCGTACCTAAAACCTTGAAAATGATAGCTAGAAGATACATATGAGATAACAGGGTGGTTGTTCCTATACGGTGAATTTGGGTATATAGGCCATCCAGGATGATATATAGTGGATGCTCGACCACGTTGACAAGCGGCGGGCGAATGACCTCGAATACCGCAAATAGAACATATAGGAGCAACACTAACACGAGCAAATAATCCACGAAGAGCTATATCAATCTGACGAGGCATATCATCTAATTTAGCACTGAGATTATCACATACATCACAAAAATACTGGGAACCATCCATAACCTTAATCAATGTAAATCAAACAATCAACAAGAAAATGACAAGTACGAGAAATATAAGAACGGGAGGGAAGATAATGGGAACGGGGATGCCCGAACTTCCGTCAGGTGAAGGATAAGTCGATTAGGCGGCGCGAGACACACACGATCCGGCTTCTTGATCGGCACGATCAAAACCCCTGCAATCGCAGCACCACGCGTCCTCTGGTTATCAACCGTGCGCTGCCCGGTTGACCTCGCCACGAAGGCTAATCCCTGCCAGTGAATCGAGAACACAAGCAAGAACAAGAAAGATGCAACTGAATTTGCAATTGAGGATGAAACTCACGAGTTGGGGTCTCACAAACCGATGAACGGCGACACTGTTCAAAGACAGAATTGATCTAAGCAAAACCCAAGTCTAAACGCCAGCCATGGCGGCCATATATATACTGTATGGGGCGGCCATGGGGTGGAGGAGGAAACCCTAGGGGTACATGGGCCTTGGGCCTAAAGTGGAGCATCGCAGCGCACGTCAGATTCTGGTCGTAATCTTGTTTTGACGATTCCTGTTGATCCGTAAGGAATTTGGACATGGGACTGGATCCGTTGGAAAGCTCTCGTCGTTCTCTTGTCCGTAGAGTCCAAGAACGTCGAAAACGGACTTCGTATGTGGCCTGTACGTCCGTTTGAAGTTGGACTACGCGCAGATGGCCGAACCGGACTCGCGGATGAATTGAGCTCACTTGTGGGCTGGCCTTGGAGCGACGTGGCTTGTGCGACCTTAGAGGTGTAGAGGCGCCTTTCTTGAGCACGTCTTGTGTTTGGGGAGGTGGCCAAGGTGGAGGCCGAACTTGTGGCGGCGACAGCACAAAATCCAGACGGCGTACGTGCTGCCAGCTTTCGCGTCCTGGCCAAGGTGGCGGACGATGACATCTTGATGACCACCATGTTGATGTCGTCTTGGTCATAACCATGATGTACATGGTCTCATCAGAAGAAGGGGCGAAAAAAGATGCAAACAAGAACCAAAAATAAACAAAAATAAAAGATCTACTCAGTTGAACACGCTCGCCTTCAACCTAGTCCCCCGACAACGGCGCCAAAAATTGATACCGGCCTAGACCATCTCGCAATAGAACGAGGACGATGCAATAAGGCGAGTATTCTAATCGTTCTTTTCACAGGGACTAGAGAAAACGAATTGTGTAAAACTAAATTAAATCAATGGCAATTGAAAATAAATCGGACGAAAGAAAAGAGAGAAGATGTCGGAAGAAATAAAGAGAAAGAGAGGTGGTTTCCTCGACAAGCGACTAGTGTTCGTCCTCAACTCGTGTTTCGTAATACAAACAATAGAAGGAAATCGTGTATTGGTAGCGCACGAGGCAGCACAGACAACCATCATCGATCACAATCTACGGCGAATATAAGATGTTTCATAGTTTGCAGTTTCAGAATAGACCAAAATTTAATTATTCAGGAATCACATTATCTTCAAGAGTTCTTAAATAAGTTGAATTGCAGTCAAGAATCTATCAGCACAAGTCAACTCAATTTAATTCATTCAAAGACGAGAATTTCCTTCTCTGGACAATAGACAGTAAACAAATGGAACCATACATTCAGTACACTCAAACTTCCAAACTTCCAGTACACTCAAGAGCCATGCATTTCAAACACATCCAAAACTTCAACCTTCAGGAAAGATGGAAAGCACAAGATACTATACTGAGAAGAAGCAGATTCCATCCAACATAAACTCCAAATCTTAGACACAGTGAGCAGATGGCATTCACAATCACTTGGAAGCAAAGAATTAAACACTAGTTCATTCAGAAGTCAGTGCAATCAAGGCGTTGATCAGTAGAAGTCATCACACAAGAACAGATTGAAGCAACAACATGGAAGCAACAGGGAGACAATGAACTCGATTCAGTTTAATCTAACATTGCTATTTGCATTTGATTTAGAAACCGTATCTTGATTCTCAACATATACATTCATTCAACATCTCATACAGTGATTCCAGTTCGTCTCGATTCAAGCACTGAAAAATAAGGGAGGAGAGAATTGAACCATAGTTGCTCGATGCTGGAGCTGCGGTCTTGGAAGCTTGCCGTGGTCGACGCAGTCGATGTCGAAGTAGCCGGAGAGGATGTCGTGGAAGAGGAGCATGGCCGTCGGCGCTGAGGAAGAGGGAGAAGTCGAGGAAGAAGTCCTGAACTCGAGGAAGAAGACGCCGAGAGTTGTAGCTGAAGTCACAGTCTTGCAGCTCGGGCAGGAGATTGCCGGCGGCGAGGACGAAGAACTCGGCGGCGGCAGCACAGGATTGGGGGTGAGGGTTTTGCAGCGAGATTAGGGAGAGAGAGGCAAGAGAGGAGAAGAGGAGGCATCGCTAGGTGCCGGATGACGGCGGTGGCTCGCCGTGAAGGCGGCGCGGATCAGAGGCGGAGCGCGGGAGGCGCGACGCGCAGGATTGGGCGGATCTGGCGTGGATCAAGCGGCGGTGGCGGAGTAGGGCGTGCGCGAGATGGCGGCGCGGGAAGTAGTGGCGGCTGCGAGTTTGTGGGCGGCGCCGCTGCACGAAGGGCGCACATGCGGGATCGGCGGCTGAGGTGGAGGAGCGGACCGGCGGTGCGGGATTTGTGGGCGGCGCGGCGGAGGCGGTGGCGTAGCGCGTACGCGAGATGGCGGAGCGGTGCACTGCTACGGCGGCGGAGGCACGAATGCAGAGGGAGGCTACAGATCCGATGGCGGCGACGCGCACGAGAGGCAGCGGCGGCACCGGGGCGAAGTGAGGGAGAGCGGCGCGGCACGGGAAGCAGTGGATCCAGCGGCGTGGGGCGGCTATGGCGCCGGATCGGCCAGATCCGGCGGCGGCGGCTCCGAGGAAGGTTGCGGCGGCGCGGGAGCTGTGGAGATGCGGGAGAAGGCGGCGCGGAGGGAGATCACGACTCGGGCGCGGGAAATGGTGGATCTGGCGGTGTTGCAGGCAGAGAAGCGAAGAGAGAAGCGGATCTGGAGTGAATCTAGGCTGCTGCGCACACGGGGAATCTTCGGAGATGAGAGGAAAAAAGAGGAGCCCGGGAGAGAACTAGGGCTGGAAACGAGCCGATCTCGAACGAGCCCAGGCAAGCTCGGCTCGGGCTCGGCTCGAAACATTAATGAGCTTAGAACCAGACTCGGGCTCGGCTCGACAAAGCTCGACAAAAGCTCGATAGAGCTCGATAAGGCTGTATACACAAACAAATGTGATTGGGCTCGCTCGAGCTCGATTAGGCTCGGCTGAGGCTCGAGGCCCATTAAGAAATAAGAATATAAGATAAGGCCCTGTAAGATATAACGAGTTTTAACGAGCCGAGCTTGAGCGAGCTCGGGAAGGCTCGGGCTCGGCTGGAATACTCACTCGAGCTTTACTTCAAGCTCGAGCTCGGCTCGTTAAGAGCTCGAGTCGAGCTCGAACCGAGCCGAGTTTCGATTCGATCCCGAATAGCTCGCGAGCTTCGATCTTTTTGTCCAGCCCTAGAGAGAACGGGACCAAGAAAGAACCGGCTAGCGCCGGGGCTGGACGGAGGTGTGGATCACTTTAGAGGGAGGCAGAAAAGAAGTCGGAGAAGACAATAGTCATCATTGTCGCTGTCAGTACAGCGGTGATCAGCACCAGAGAAGAAGAATCAGTGGCTGTGGTAAGGAGAAAAGAGGGAAAAAGGAGAAGAAATAGGAAGAAGGGAAGAGGAGGTTGAACAGAGAAGCACTGAGGAGGGCACCACGGCGTACGGCCTGGCCGCCGGCGGTGAGGTGGGACGGAGGTGTGGAAACAGTTAGGGGGAAGAAGAGAAGAAGAAAAAAAAGAAAACCAGGCTCAAAGGAAACCATGGCCGGCGGCTGAGGTTTAGAGAAGAAAGGTCAATTTGCAAAAAGGTGTTTGAGGCTTTAGAAAATTACAAGAAGGTCCTTGCCTGCTTGGATTTGAGATTCAGGGCCTCCGGAGACTCCGATTTCGGCACAATCAGTTCCTACGCGTCTGTAGGAACGCGTGCTTCTATCAGGAATCGACCGAGGTTCAGGCTATTTCAAAGAAGCACGCTCCATCAGCCGAAATCCACCCAAATCGCATCGACCTGCAATAAAATCATAAAACAAATAATACGGTCGATTTGGTCATAAAGATGTATATGATTAATGCAAATGCCGCCTTATATGACTAAATGTGCATGATCAGGGGATTAAACATATAGAAAATATGCACAAATATGACAGTTATCAGCTATCACAGCCTAAAAGTCCCTACAACGGGAGGCCCGCTCTCGTAGGGCGGCTTACAAGCACCCCTCGTGAACTGAGGGGGTAAGCGGCAACGCAGTCCTCATGGACTGCGGTAACGAGTCAATTTGAGAAACTAGTCCCCTCCCAAATACTCAAGCCCATCATCGGGCTCGTCCTCCTCCGAGAGCTTCCCCCTCTGTGGGTCATTAAGCTCGTCCTCCTCCGGGAGTGAGCTTCCCCTTCGAGGGCCTTGGAATTCTCGGTTTCTTAAAAATTATTTACCCGGCTCCCCGTTCTCACGGTGACCAAAGGAATTTACCCCAACAAAACTCCCTTGCCGGCTCCCCGCTCTCGCGGCGACCGGGGGAATTTCGCATGGGGCCTTTGAATCCCTCCGCCAAGCTCCGGAATCTTTCAGGAGGGTCCACGACCGCAGCTCGGAAATTTGGACCGGGGGTTTTGTTGGGGGAAATCTCTACGAGATCAAGTCCAGTTAAGAGGTTGTTCAATATGCCCGGGGACAAGGCCCCCGGTCGCTTGTCCCCGGTCGCTTGTCCCCGGCGCCGTCTTTTGCCCGGGGACAAGGCCCCCCGGTGGCTTGTCCCGGGCGCCGCCTTTTGCTCGGGCCCCCGGTGGCTTGTCCCGGGCACTGCCTTTTGCCCGGGGACAAGGCCCCCGGTGGCTTGTCCCAGGCGCCGCCTTTTGCCTGGGGGCAAGGCCCCCAGCGGCTTGTCCTGAGCGCCTTCTTCCGAAGACAGGAGTCTCCAGTCCCGGGTCACGTGAGGGTCACGCGAGAAGCACCTCAGGAACCGGTGGACACCTGTCAAGCATCCAAGGTTCCTGACCAGGAGAAGGACATCGCTACCCCCCGATCCAACGGTGGCAGGCGGGGTAGTTTAGTCTTTTTTCTTCTTTTGGAGCTATATAAGCCCTTGTAACACCTCATGTAAGGGGGACAATTTCACTTCTATTTGGAATAGACAATTGATCCGTTTGAGATCTAGCCTTGGTTTTCGCACTAGTCTCGCCCAGATTCTAATTTGCGGAATAACGGGATCTTACTCAGAAATACCGAAACCCAAAGTAATTGCACAACTCTTTATTTCAAAGAGGGCTTACACATAGAACATTAGGCACACTTGCCTACGTCGAAGGAATTATAAGTGTCTAAAACTCAAATAAGTTCTATGACTAATTGATTGTATTCGATGATCTAAACTAGACCTATCACAAGGTATTTATAGTCCAATCGTATGAGTACGTATCAGACTCAGTAACCTAAACATATTAGACTCATATAACTAACTAACTAATCCTAAACAAATAAGCTTAGTTATACATATTCGGATCAGATTACAATTCCGAACAGGGAATGAATTCCTGGTCGCGAACCAATCCATGGTCGCGGACCCATCCATGGTCGCGAATCCTTTCCGAACACGGTTAAGGTCGTGAAGCCGTATGCGATCAGGACTTGGTCGCAAATCCGTATGCGATCAGGACTTGAAGATCCTCCCGGATCTTGACTCCCTTGTTGAGAAGGAGCCAACCCCTGTTGCGACCTCTCGATCAAACTGGAGATGTGGAAATTGGGCTTGTCCATGTTCTTTGGTGTACCACTTTGCCGCACGTGCTCGTTGATCTTTCCGACCAATTCGAAAAGTCTCCTTGGTGCCACTGCGGGTGGTAGTCACCTTCTTCTCCAGAATCACATCTTCACGTAGAGGTTCGTCTCGTTGATAGACCAAGTCTTCAACAGATGGTACTATTGTATTTGGTTCATCATCCAGCATTGAAGGCTCAAAGAGTTTGAGGTGCTCAACATTGACAACCGAGTAAATATCCATGTACAGAGGTAACTCGAGCTGACAAGCATTATTACCCACTTTTCGCGAAATCCGAAAAGGACCATAACGAATGGGTTTGAGTTTATTACCTTCACCTTTAAGTCTCTCCTTACTCAGATGTAACCATACTATATCACCTTCTTGAAATTGCGCATCAACTCGGTGCCGATCATGTCGCGCCTTGTACTTGAGTTGAGCTTTTAGCAAGTTCTGTTCAACCTCACGATGAAGTCGTTGAATACCTTCCAGGAACTTTTGTGATCGATCCTGATCAGATGCTTCCTTGCTGTTCTGTGCTGAGGTAGGGATCACAAACTCCATGTCGAATGGACTCTGTGGTAGAAATCCTAAATAGATCTCAAACGGTGACTTTCCAGTGGAACCATGCACTGCTCGATTAAAAGCAGGTACGGTATGCTTTCATCCCAGGTCTTCGGGTGCTTCGAGTTATATCCTCTCAAAAGATGAACAACTGTGCGATTTACTACCTCGGTTTGACCATCAGTTTGCAGATGAAAAGCAGTACTCCTCTTTAGCTTGGTGTCCATCATCATCTAGAGTGATCGCCAAAAAAGACTAAGGAACCGGGTATCGTGATCAAACACAATAGAAGTCGACAGTCCGAAGTGTGTCCAAACGTTTTGAAAGAAAACCCGAGCTGCTTCTTCTCCTGTGATAGTCTTTCGACAAGGTATAAGAACAATCATTTTGGAGAACTGATCAACGACCACGAATAGATAGTCGTTGTTACGTCGGGTCTTAGGTAATCCTCCCAAGAAATCCATGGATATGCTCTTCCATGGTCGCGATGGAACTGGCAAAGGAGTGTACAAACCTAATTTTTGGTTTGCCGGTTTCGAGATGCTGCAAAGACCACAACCTCGAACAAAACAAGCCACATCTTGCTACATACACGGCCGGAACACATGTCGGTGAAGATTTTGCAACGTCTTTGTAACCCAAAAGTGACCAGCTACCTTCGATGTGTGCACTTCTCGCATCCATTGAATTCGAGGTGCTCCACGAGGTATGCAAAGTAATTTTCCCTTGTACAAGAGTCCTTCTCGATGAACGAACTCCGTAGGTTTCCCTGTTTCGAGCTCAGCCAGTGCTATTTGAAAATCAGGGTCTTCACTGTACATATTGGTATAGTCATCATGACATAAGGGCTCGATCTGCATGAACGCTGATAAACAGAGGGTCGTAACTGGGGGTCGCGACAACATGTCCGCCAATTTGTTGTGTACGCCCTTCTTGTACTTAATGACCAGATTAAACTCCTGCAGATACTACATCCACTTCATGTACCGAGCTTGCTGTAGCTTGGATTGAGTTTGCAAATATTGCAACGGTTGATGGTCGGTGTGGACAATATTCTCTTTACCCAAGAGATAACACCGCCAATGTTTCACGGCCTGATGCAGTGCGCATAACTCCTTATCATAAGTCGGGTAGTTCTTCTGAGCTCCCTGGAATAACTCGGAGTGATATGCCACTGGTCGACCTTCTTGCATGAGCATTGCGCCCATCGCATAACCTGAGGCATCGGTTTCTAGTTCGAACGGTTTCTGGAGATTCGGCAAAGCTAACACAGGCGCCTCGCTGATCTTCCTTTTCAGCAAGAGAAATGTGTCCTCATGTTTCCCTGTCCACTCGAACTTCTGATCGATCCTGGTTAATGCATGCAATGGAGAAGCCATAATTGAGAAGTGTCGGATGAACTTCCGAAGGTATTGGCATGCTCCCACAAAACTGCGCACATCCGTAACTGTTCGTGGTCGCAGCCATTCGCGAATCACTTTTACCTTGTCCGGGTCGATTTGCAACGTACCGTCGCCGACCATGAATCCGAGGTAAAGTAGAGTTTGTTGGCCGAACTCGCACTTCTTACGGTTGAGGCGAAGTCGATGTTGCCGAAGCTGTTCGAACACCTTTTCGACATGAATGAGGTGCTCATCCCACGAACGACTATAAACTAGTATGTCATCGAGGTAAACGATCACAAAGTCATCGGTGAATTGTCTCAATACGTCATTCATAAGACGCATGAAGGTTGCCAGGGCGTTGCAGAGATCAAACTGCATGACCAGCTATTCGAACAGACCTTGTCGTGTTTTGAACGCGGTCTTCCACGTATCCTCCTCTCGGATGCTGACTTGATGATATCCTGACTTAAGATCCAATTTGCAGAAGACAACAGCATGCTTCAATTGGTCTAGCAGGTCATCAATACGAGGAAGGGGGTACCGGTTCTTGATGGTGATCTTGTTTAGTGCTCGATAGTCGATGCACATACGCCAAGTCCCATCTTTCTTTGGTACTAACACCACAGGAGATCCACAAGGTGAACTACTCGGTTGAATGACACCATCGTTCAGCAACTCACCAAGTTGTCTCTTGATCTCTTCATTCTCCAATACTGAGTTGTGATACATACTCAGATTGGGTTGTGTCGCATCGGACACAAGCTGAATTTCGTGCTCGACTGGACGTTTTGGTGGACGACCCTGGGTAGTCTCGAACAAATCACTATATTTCTCCAGCAGTCCCAACAAACGACCAGAATCCTCTCGGCACACCAACGACAATGCTGGTCCAGTACCCTTACCTTGACCAATGGGTCGAATCATGACAAGCACATACTTGTGACATGCATTAACAATTCGTTTGGCTTGATTTGCGGTAATCAAGTTCGAAGTGTTGACGTGGATGTCTCTACTGATCACGAACTTAACTCCGTCTTTGGTGAGGTCGTACTATTGCGCTCGCCGATGGAAGTGAGCGTCTCGATCATACAGATACGGACTCCCAAAGATCACCTGACAGATATCGATAGGAACAACATCGCATTGCACCTCATCGATATATCGTGCAGAGATCGCAAACTTCAACACACACTGACTCATAATTTGTTGGTTCACGTCGGATGTAAACCAACCCAGCGGATATGGTCGCGGGTGTGTGGTTGTCTTCAAACCAAGTCACCGAACCAGTCCAGCGGAGACCAGATTCTTTTGCCTTCCTGGATCGAATATCGCTGCGACCACTTCGTGCTTCACCTGGATGTTGATGGTGAACAAGTCCTCTGTTGGGTGATGGTCGTTCAGTGGATCGGAACCCTTCTCCTTCGGCATTGCCATCAGAGACAAGGTCATATCTGCCTCATTAACCGAATTCACTCGGACAACTTCTTCGTCGGGTGAAGTCGCAGTAGTCGTGGCTGTTCTTTTCCCTGGTCCATTTTTCTTTGATCGAAGTTCAGGATGAAGCCTGTAGCATTTGTCCTTGGTATGTCCCGCGACTTGACAATGTTCGCAAAAGGCACCCGTGCCCTTTTTGAAGCATTCTTCTTCGGACACAGCTTTTTCTTTGTCGAGGTCGCACTTTCCTTTGTACTTTTGTCGCCACGGGATTTGTTCTTTTTGATCTCCATAGCGGTTGTGCTTGCGGTCGCGATGTCTTGGATGCTGAACAGACTTAGTTCAGTACTGATCGATTTCTGAAGTCCAAATGTGTATTTCCGAAATACCTGAGGGTCGGATAGTGAGATGCCAATGACCATTGCTTGTCGCCGAAACTCTGTCGTATAGTCTTCGACGGTCTAGTCGCGCCGTTGGTACAATCTGTGCCAACGCTCCCATCTCTCCTCAAGGTAACCCATCGGATAGAATTCTTGTCACAGAAGTCGTTTGAATTGACCCCACACAAGGCCGTCAGCTTCACTACTGGCGACAAGGGCCTTCCACCATGTCTTGGCGTGGTCCTTCATCTTCAAAGGTGCAAATTTGACCTTTTGAGAGCTACTGAACCCTTTCAGGTCAAAATAGGTCTCAAGCTGGTTGATCCAAGAATCCAGTTTCTCGGCATCGATCACCCCATCATATATGGGTATATCAATCTTAGCGTCGACCTTAAAAGATCCGACAGCTAAGGAGGTGTTGGCGAGGTCAGCGATCTTGTGGTCGCCTTCGTCTTCATCTTCGTCTGCCCTATGCAAGTCTTCACTACTCTTCTCACCCATAACCTTCCCTACTTCAGGAGGTACAATCATGCCCTGCTGCTTAATCCAAGCAAGCACGGTTTCCATGTCGGTGGAGAGCTTAGCCACTTGTTCGGCTAGGTTAGCTTGAACGGAGGTATCGTCAAACATTGTAGGAGACACGGCTGTAGGAACCATCAACTGATCGCCTGGAGTTTCGTCGGAAGTTTTGTAACCCTGGCGAGTCTTCACCATCTACAGGATAGGAAAGTTGCTCTGATACCAACTTGATCCGTTTGAGACCTAGCCTTGGTTTTCGTACTAGGCTCACTCAGATTCTAATATGCGGAATAACGGGATCTTACTCAGAAATACTGAAACCCAAAGTAATTGCACAACTCTTTATTTCAAAGAGAGCTTACACGTGGAACGTTAGGCACACTTGCCTACGTCGAAGGAATTATAAGTATCTAAAACTCAAATAAGTTCTATGACTCTTTGATTGTATCGATGATCTAAACTAGACATGTCACAAGGTATTTATAGTCCAATCGTATGAGTACGTATCAGACTCAGTAACTTAAACGTATTGGACTCATATAACTAACTAACTAATCCTAAACAGATAAGCTTAGTTATACATATTCGGATCGGATTATAATTCCGAATAGGGAACTAATTCCTAGTCACGAACCAAGCCATGGTCGCGGACCCATCCATGGTCGCGAATCCTTTCCGAACACGGTTAAGGTCGCGAAGCCGTATACGATCAGGACTTGATCGTAAATCCGTTTGCGAACAGGACTTGAAGATCCTCCAGGATCAACAATCTAACAGGTGTGCTCCGGAGCCATCTCTCCCCCGAGAGAGATCCCCTAGACAACTCCGGTTGGGGGCACACCGACAGGACTAGGGCCTCCTCTCAGGCCCGAACCTGTATAAATCTTCGTGTCACTTGCTGTGTTTGTCCGACGGGAGAGGACTGGTTAATCGGTCAGCTCGCTTCGTCCTTTCTTCTCTAGGATCTTCCACAAAACCTGCCGGGGTATTCGTATTACCATGACAGTTGGCGCCATTCGTGGGGATTCATGACGAGACGCCATAGCTCCCCCAAGAACGAGGGCTCGCGCCCTTCCCGGTG
This sequence comes from Pharus latifolius, assembly GCA_019359835.1. Taxonomy (NCBI): domain Eukaryota; kingdom Viridiplantae; phylum Streptophyta; class Magnoliopsida; order Poales; family Poaceae; genus Pharus; species Pharus latifolius. The sequence continues at coordinate 32,036,990 of CM033327.1, forward strand.
ACGCCGGTCCCAGTGACCCGGCGCCGTCCGTATGGGACACGACCGTCCCGGCGCTTCCGCCTGGAGGCGGCCACACCCAGGTACTGCCTCCCACCTTCCCTGTTAATTTCGGCGGTTTGACCTCCGGGTCAGTCCCAATGACCGCAGTCGCCTCGGCCGAGACCAGTCTCCCCCCGACGGCTTCTCCGACTCCCCGGGACACCTTGCTAGAGGCCTTAGTGGAGGGCCAGCTTCGCGCCTAGCACTCTATGGACGAGTTGCTCCGCGTCTTGGTGCGGCCACCGGCCCCCACATACCCACAGTACCCATTCCTGGGGGCTATGCCCCCGTTTATGGGTCACCCGGTGGCCCCTCTGGCCCCCGGAGGCCCGGCCGCTCCTTACGACCCCACCGGAGGGTATCCTCCCTCGGCGGGCCATCCGTCCGGAGCCTTCCCGGTGCCGGGAGCCTTCCCGATACCGGGGGGTTACCTCATGCCCGGGGCTTTCGCGGTACCGGGGGGACACCCTGCTCCGGGCCCCTTCCCGGGGCCGGGGGCCCACTACATGCCGGGGGTTTTCCCTACGTCGGGAACCAGTCCCGCCCCGCAGGTCATGTTTACCGCACTGGGGGCGGTTGACAGAGCAGCTCCCGCGTCGCAGCGGGCCTCCCCCCGCAACAACGCCCCTGTTTCGGACGTCGCCGCGGGGGTTCCCCCCTCTTCGGTTCCGGATGATACAGGGGTTTCCCCCTTTCCGGTTCTGGACATCGCCACAGGGGTTTCCCCCTCACCGGCCCCGGTAGAACCCGGGCCGGCAGCTACAGCGCATGAGCTCCCTCCTCCCCCAAGGCCGGCCCCAAGGGCTCCCCCGGCGGACCAAGTCCGCTTTACCAGGGAAGAGGTTGAGCAAATGCGCACCGCCAAGTCTGGGGAAGAGCCTCCCCCGGGGCACGGACGCGGGGAGCCTCGCTCCCGCTCTGGCTGGGGGAAGAGACCTGCCGAAGAACCAACCTCTCCAGGAGAGTGCCCGGACATCTTGGAGGTCAGCTCCACCAACCCGGAAGAAAAGCGCCGTTACCGCCATGCCGGCGGACCTCTTGGGCCCCTTCCCGACTCCGACAATGAGCGCGCGTCCCCTGTCAAAGGAGACAGTGACCGGGACTCTCCCCGAGAAGTGGAGGGGGTAACCAGCCGCTGTGCCGCAGACTCCGGTGCATTCGATGGTTGCGGCCTTACCGCCCACCGCACATCGAACACTACAATGGTGAGGCCGATCCTTATGAATTTGTGCAGGTGTATTCCACAGCCATCTCGGCAGCTGGGGGGATGAGACGGTGTAGTGCAATGTCTTCCCCCTCTACCTAACAGGGATCGCCCGCTCGTGGTTCTACAACTTGAAGGCCGGCTCCATCAAGTCCTTCACGCAGCTCAAACGAGAGTTCTGCGCGAATTTCCAGGGGAACTATGTGCGTCCCCTGGATTCCTCGCAGCTGTATATCGTTCGGCAGAGGACGGGGGAGACCATCCGCAGCTTCTTCAAGCGCTTTGCCCAAGTCAAGAGCAAAGTGTCTCACGTCCCTGACTCCACAGTCATTGAGGTGTGTAAGAGCGGGATCCTCCTAGGGGGAGCTCCACCGAAGACTCTCCTGAAGCTGCCCCTCATCCGCCGATGAGCTCTTCAACGTACTCGAGAAGTATGCTCGGGAGGAGGAGGATGACCTCTGGAAGAATAACCAGGGGGCTCCCGCCCCTGTCGACCGGGGGGCCAGGGACCCCCTCAAACGCCCTAAGCAGGGGGGTCGTAGCGAGCCACGGCCTCGGGACACCTTTGTCCTCGAGGGCGGAGGCAGCTCGCGCGACGTCTCCAAGGGCAACCGCCCCTTCCCCAAGCCGAAAGGCCGTGGGGGAGGACAGTCGTCTCGCGGTCGGGAAGGCCCTGTGGCGGGAGGCAGGGAAGGTCTGTGGTGTACCTTCCACAGGTCTAATACTCATGCCACCCGGGAATGCCATCAACTACTACAACAATTCGCCGCATTCCTGGACCAGCATGGGCCGGGGGGGGGGGGGGGGACTCCGGCCTCCTTGCCCCAGCCGGCCTTACCAGCCCTTCCTGCTCCCGCGGGGGGACAGCAGGGACAGACGCAAGAGGCGGAGCCATTAGAGACTCTCCCCTTCAAAACCTCCTAGAGGCATGTCAACGTCATCACGGGAGGGTTCGCCTCCGGGCGGGACTCTAAGCGCCAGCGCAAGGAATACGCTCGTGAAGTAAAGGTGGTGGCGGTTCTGCATACGTCTCGGCCACCTAAGTGGTCGGACGTCCCCCTCACCTTCACGGGGGAAGACGCGCATGGGGTTCGCTTCCCCCATGATGACGCGCTCATCGTCTCTGCCACCATCTACAACTACCACCTGGCCCGCAACCTCGTGGATGGCGGGAGCTCCACCGACGTCCTCTACCTAAAAGCATTTAGGGAGATGCAGGTGGACGAGAAGCTCTTGCAACCTACAGCAGGGCCCTTGCAAGGCTTCGTCCCGGGGAAGACGAACTACCCCGTGGGGAAGGTGGACCTCCCCATGACCTTTGGCACCCCGGACAACTACCGGAATGAGATGGTCCGGTTTGATGTGGTAGACCTCCCCTCTTCCTACAACGCGATTATGGGGTGGACCACAATCAACCGCTTGGGGGCCACGATCCACCAAAACTACCTCTGTGTAAAGATCCCCGAGCCTCATGGAGTGATCACCGCCCGGGGAGACCAAGATGTGGCCTGCGCTTTATACGAGCGCGCCGCTGCAATGATCGGGAGCGTCAACATCATCAAAACCCCGGGGGGGGGGGGACGCATCTCCCCCGGAGTCAGACGCCGCCGTGATACCTCCCGGGAGGCCTCTTCCCAAGCCACGCCCGGAGGGGGACCTCCGAAAGATCCCACTATCCCCAGACGATGGGGACAAAACCGTTAGGATCGGGGTGGACCTCCATGAAGAGCACGCAGAGCAACTCGCGGCTTTCCTGCGCGAAAACTCTCACGTTTTCTCCTGGAAGCCCTCCGACATGCGAGTTGTCGCCCGGGATGTCATCGAGCACAAGCTCGCGGTAACCCCCGTCACCCCCGATCAAGCAGAAGCTGAGGAAACTCTCCCTTGAACGCCAAGAGGCGATCAAGGTAGAGATTGCCCGACTCCGAGAGGCGGGGTTCATTCGGGAGGTCTTGCACCCCAAATGGCTTGCGAACCCCGCTGTCGTAAAGAAGTAGAACGGCAAGTGGCGAATGTGCGTGGACTTCACCGACCTCAACCGCGCTTGCCCCAAGGACAACTTCTCACTCCCGCGAATTGACCAGTTGGTCGACTCGACCGCGGGGTGCGAGTTGATGAGCTTCCTAGACGCATACTCGGGCTATCACCAAGTCCTGATGGCGGAAGGGGACTAGGAAAAGACGAGTTTCATAACTCCCCTTGGAACCTTTTGCTACGTCCACATGCCCTTCGGGCTGAAGAATGCTGGAGCAACCTTCCAGCGGCTCATGACGCTGGTCTTCAAGGACCAAATCGGTCGCAACGTCGAAGTCGACGTCAACGACGCGGTCGTCAAAAGTCCCCGCGCGACTACTCACGTTGAAGACTCAGCGGAGATCTTCTGCAACCTCCGCGCATACGGGTTGGAGCTCAACCCGGAGAAATGCGCCTTCGGCGTGGGTGGGGGGAAGCTCCTGGGCCTCCTTGTGTCCCAGCGGGGCATAGAGGCCAACCCCGAGAAGATCTGAGCATTCCTACACATGCCCCCACCGCGCTCAGTCAAGGACGTTCAACGACTCACCGGCCGCTTAGCCGCGCTGAGTTGTTTCGTCTCGTGGTCGGGGGAACACGGCCTCCAATTCTTCAAAATCCTCCGGGGGCTCGAGGGGTTTCGGTGGACCCCCGAAGCCCAAGAAGCCTTCAACGATTTGAAGAAATACCTCACGAGCCTCCCAATGCTCGTGAGCCCATCTCCGGAAGAGCCCTTGCTCCTTTACCTCGCCGCGACCCCGGTCGCCGTAAGTACGATACTGGTAAAGGAGCAAGACGGGCAGCAGCGTCCAGTGTACTACGTGAGCGAAGCCCTCCAAGGGGCCAAAACTCGGTACACAGAGATGGAGAAGATCTGCTACGCCCTCCTGATGGCGTCCCGGAAGCTTCGTCATTACTTCCTGGGGCACCCCATCGCCGTCCCGTCGTCCCTCCCCTTGGGGGAGGTGCTCCGAAACTAAGAAGCCACCGGCTGGATAGAGAAGTGGGGGGCCGAGCTCGCCCCCTTTTCCTATTCCCTCACGGGGCGCTCTGCCATCAAGTCACAGGTACTCGCCGACTCCGTGGCGGAATGGACTCCTGCCTCCGGGCCTGGGGACGAAGACCTCCCCGCGTGAAAGGGATCTAGGATATCGACTAGAGGGGGGTGAATAGGCGATTTTAACAATTTAGCAATTAATCAAACAATTTATAGATAATGAGAGCAAATAAATAACACAATATGAACAAAGCACAATTCCAACACAAGGATATATCCCGTGGTCTCGGTGATTTGCCGATCACCCCTAATCCACGTTGAGGCAAACTCAAATCTCTAACCGCTCCTCTATCTAGTCAACCTTCTCTCGAGAAGTGACCTAGATCTTGAGCCGGATTAGTGTGATGAGTTATCCAAACCTCGTTTTCACTAAGGATGCACTTTACCGCTCCGGCAAGGTGTGCTCAACCCTTTCACAAGACGTTTTGAGGCTTCTTCACAATCTTCCTTGAAGAGCTCTCCAAAACTCTTCTCCTAGCCGTCTAGGAGCCGGCAAACTCTAAGAGTAACAAGCCGGTGATGATCACTTAGCCTTCTTCTAGTGCCACGAGGATGATTTAATGATCTAGATGCAATGCACTAGAAGATCTCAAATGCACACTCTCACAAATTCGAAAATTTGAACCCTAGAGTGTATGAAATGTGCTAAAGCTCTCAAGGATGATGACAATGCTCAAATTATGCCAAGAGTGGTGAACAGGGCCGTGCATGGGAGTATATATTCCCCTCACAATAAATATAGCCGTTACAGGCCGTTGGGTGAAAAAGCTCACTTGGTGGTCAGACCGCCGCAATTGCAACGGCATTAAACAGGCGCAATAAATGCTCAACTGCCCTTGTCAGGCACACACACGGTCAGACCAGAGCCTATTTCGGTCAGACCGTGAAGCTGTCCAGAGACGACCTAGTTTCTGGACACCTTATACGGTCAGGCCGATAAAAACGGACAGACCGGCCATACGGTCAGACCGTAGTATAAAAACACGGTCAGACCGATTTCGCGGTCAGACCGGTCTAATAAAACGGTCAGACCGTAATAGCTCAAAACAGCAGAAAGATAGTTCATGAGGTTCCAGGAGACTGACCTAGGATTTAACTACGGACAGACCGACCTTATAAAGGTATATACTATACTAAGACATAACGTCGGTCAGTCCGAGAATTCTAATCGGTCAGTCCGTGAATTCGGTCAGACCGGTCCAACATACGGTCAGACCGACTGAGACATTGCTGAGCAGAAATGAGCTGAAACAAGCATATTCAAAGTATATGACCTTCTAGTATGCAATGCAAGTTGATTTTATGATTTGTGGCATATAGATGAAGTATTTTGTGATACACCATATGCTCCTCTTAATAGTACGGCAACTATCCTAAAATCCGGTCAAAATTCTTCTCTAATCACCTTAGACCGGTAAAAATGGAAAAGACCCTATTTCATACCTTTGCCCTTTTGATCAATGCTCTTTCTTCATCATGAGGCTCTTTCTTCGCCTTTCATTAACCTGTCTTTTAAGTATCTTCTTGACACAACTAGGCAGGTAACGTTAGTATAGCATTTGAAGTTGTCATTAATTATTAAAACATTCTATAGGGGCCTAGAAGCTACACCGCGCTGCCCCGACGCAGCGACAATTGGACACTCATGTTCGATGGCTCCCTGTGTCTCGCCGGGGCTGGTGCGAGAGTAGTTCTCCGGAGCCCCGAGGGGAGGGAACTGGAGTACGCGGCGCGGCTCGAGTTCCCTGCCACGAACAACGTCGCCGAATACGAGGCCTTGCTCCTCGGGCTGCGCCTTGCGCGCTCTCTGGGGATTCGACGCCTCCTAGTAAAAGGAGACTCCCAGCTCGTAGTTTGCCAAATAGATAAGTACTACTTGTGCCATGACGCAAACTTGAGCCTTTACTTGCAGGAAGTGCGCAAGATGGAGAAGCACTTCAATGGCCTAGAGGCCCGGCACATCCCGCAAAGGGACGACGACCGGGCCAACGCCCTAGCCCGGGCAGCCAGCGCCCGGGAACCGCTCCCCAAAGGGGCCTTCTTGGAGATTATTGCGAAGCCCTCGGTGACCTCTCAGGACTCGGGTGACTAGTCCTGCATCCGAGAAGTCACCGAAATCACTCGGACTTCGTCTTGGATGGACCCCCTTTTCTCCTTCATCAAGGGGGAGGGGGACCCTCCCAACGAGACCGAGGCTAAGCGCCTCCGGGCCAAAGCTCGGGCATACCTCCTGTTGGAGGGGAAGCTCTACAAGTAGGGGCCTTCCGCCCTGCTTCGTTGCCTTCCACGGCCGGAAGGGCTCCAGCTTCTCGAGGACATTCACGCGGGAAGCTGCGGGTCTCATCTAGCCCTGCATGCCATCGCGGCCAAGGTCCTTCGCCAGGGTTTCTATTGGCCCACGGTGATTCGTGACGCACAAGATCTTCTCTCCGCGTGCGAGGCCTGTCAGAAGATGGCCAAGGGTTCGAACCTCCCCCCCGTAGCACTGTAGACTATCCCCATCACTTGGCCCTTCGTGCGCTGGGGGATGGACCTCCTGGGCCCCTTCCTCCCAGTGCCCAGGGGCTACAAGTATGCGGTGGTCGCGGTCGACTACTTTACTAAGTGGGTAGAGGTTGAACCTTTGGCCAGCATCACGTCCCAGGCAGTACAGCGGTTTTTCTGGAAAAATATCATATGTCGTTTCGGCATCCACCGAGAAATCACTGTTGATAACGGGACGCAATTCAACTCGGTATATTTCCGGGAATTCTGCGAAGGCTTGGGGCTCACCATCCACTTCGCCTCGGTAGCTCATCCCCAGAGCAACGGGGCCTTTGAAAGGGTCAACGGCGTGATCCTACAAGGGTTACACCGACGGCTCGAGCAAGCCGCCTCCAAGCGGGGTGCATGGGCAGAGGAGCTCCCCAGCATCCTCTGTTCCATATGCACGACTCCGAGCCGGGCTACGGGACGTACTCCTTTCTCCCTGGTATACTGGGCGGAGGCAGTCCTCCCCTCGGAGATTGGCTTCTGGTCACTGCGGGTCGAGCTCCTAGACGGAGCCACGACCGCGACGTACCAAGCCAACGAGGCAAATCAACGACTGGAAGTCGATCTCGTGGAGGAGGAACGCGACCGAGCGCTCCTCCGCCACGCCATCTACGAGCTCGAAATGGCACGCACATACAACCAGCTCGTTCGCAAGAGCGCTTTCTGACTCGGGGACCTTGTCCTCAAGTGCGTCACAGACCCCCAAGCCCAGGGCAAGCTCTCCCCCAAGTGGAAGTGCCCCTATAGGATCTCGGTGGTCCTGGGCTCAGGGGCTTACAAGCTCTCCAACCTTCAAGAGCAGGAGCTGAAGCACACGTGGAACGTACGTTTGCTTCGCAAGTTCTATGTCTAGCCTACGGGCTCGTTCCCTCCCTCGGAGCAATTACGCTGGAAGGGAGGGGGACATTGTACTCACCGTTCCCTCCCCTGTCACGATTTCGTGGGGGGAGGCGTTGTACTTTAATTCATTATCAATACAACTGGTTTTTTCCTCAGCTCCGGCTCATTGCAGGTTTTTACATTACCGTCTCTCGCTGCGATGCCCTCCCTGTGAGGATGCCCTCCCCGCAAGGAAGTGGGCTATCGCAACACAACAAGTCCCTACCACGGGAGTTCCACTCCTGTAGGGCGGCTTACGATCACCCCTCGTGGACTGAGGGGGTAAGCGGCAACCCGATCCTCAAGGACCGCGGTAACGAGTCAATTTGAGAGACTAGTCCCCTACTCAAACACTTAGACCCGTGGTCGGGCGCATCCTCCTCCGGGAGTCAGTCATCTACTTAGACGGAATTCTCGGATATTCTTTCTTGGAGATCTCGTTCCCGGCTCCCCGTTTTCACGGTGACCGGAGGGTTGTCTAACGAAAAAATTATCCCCGGAGATTTCGCCTTCTCTGATTTCCTTGGATGTTCTTTCCCGGAGATCTCATTCTCGGCTCCCCATTTTTACGGTGACCGGAGGGTTTTCTCCCGGTAAAATTCCCTGAAACATTAGGCCTCCCGGAAGATTCACTCGGTTTCCCATTTTCACGATGACCGGAGGATTTTCATCCCGGAGGAAATTTCTTGGAATTTCACTTTCTTGGACATTTTTGCCCGGAAACCTCATCCCCGGTTCCCCGTTCTCACGACGACTGGAAGATCCCACTAGGGCTTTCGAAAAATCGTTCCTGGAAATTTTCACAACCTTGGGAAAATTTGAAGAATTCTTAAGGGTCCTTACCCCGGGGGCTTTGTCACCCCCACAGCGCGCGAAGCTACCCTCCGGCCCGCTGTGGAGGGGGGATAAGGAGCACCCGGGAATCACCCCGTTCTGGACCATCTAAGAATTCAAAGTACACGAGAAAACTTAGCTTTATTGAAGACCATTTAACCGGAGGACATCTTCCCCCTCCAGTGGGCATTATTACATCAAATGCGATACAACCCGGGATACAACCCAGAAAGATCCTAAGCCTATTAATCCCGGAGACCCTCTGATATCTCCCGGGCCAGGTCCCGGTACAAGCTTCATATACACGACGCTGGGCCTCTTGGAGCAAATCTTCGGGCCAATATTCGTAGCCTACCGGGGGAACCCTTCGAGACCCCTGTCGTGGAGGGGACAGTTCGGCGCGGTGATTGTCGAAATTGTCCAGGTGCCACTCCAGATGCCACCGCAACCGGATTGGTTCCCGGGAGACGCCCCTGCCTCATCCCCTGGAGAGGAGACTCAACAAAATAAAGGTGGCCTGGGCGTCCCCCGGGTGACACCAGTCGGAGCTCTAAGGCCCCACCTTCGGAGAGTTTCCCCGCAACCTCGGGGACCTTCGCCCGGGAGTAACCTCCCGGGAAACCTGGTGAATTTGATTCGAAGACTTAGCAAAAAATCCAATTTCTATTGCATCAAAATGTCTATACAAGTGTCCGGGGCTTCCTCTAAGAAGCTACCGGAAGCAAAAGACCTAAAAACAAAAAGGGTCCTATCTAGAGACCAGGGGGAGGCTCATACTTGTTCATTGGCATCCTCCCCCCAGGAGGCTCCCGCCGGAGCCATAAAATCTGCCCCCGGAGGCACCGGTGCAGGGAATCGCACCCGAGCGATCCGGTCGTAGAAGCCGTCGGTGAGCTGCTCCACTTCTCGCCGCCATGGCTCGAAGAACTCTGGGAAGCTCCGGGGGATTCGGCCCCCAATCGCCCGTGTGCCTACCCCCCGGTGCTCCACGAGCACGGCTGCTGCAGCCACCACCGGGATCGCTCGGCCTCGCGCCCGGGCATCAGTGGCCTCTGGGATCACAGAGACTTGCGCGTTGAGAAAACGCATGGCCTCCATGAGCGTCGCCGGCGCCGCCTCGGAGCAACCTCCTGAGCTCAGACTCACTCCAAGCCCCTCGAGGGCTGAGCGGACGGAGCATCCCTCGTCCACTATGGCCCGGATGCTGGAGCCCTCGAGCTCCCTGAGGGCATCCTCCTTCGCCTTCGCCTCCCTCCGGAGCCGGTCGTTGGCGGTCTCAGAGGTGTGGATCTGGGCCCGGACCCGGGCCAGCTCCCGGAGGGCGTTGTCCCACTGCTCCAAATAGGCAGCGGCCTTCTCCTCCGCGTCCTTCAGCTCCCGACTAAAGCGCGCTTCAATCCCCTAGGTGATGGCCGCCCCCTACAAGAGCAAGAGTTAGGAAAAATCCGAGTCGGGAGCACCGAAGGAAACCATCCACCGGCTCGAGAAAGAACCTGGATCTGGAGGGATTGAAGCTCCCCGAAGTGCTCGTGGAGTGTCCCTTGTGAGACATAGTCCTGGACCTTCTAGGTCTGCAGACTCTCCGCATACCGGTTGACCTCCCTCGCGGACAGCAGGGGGGTCTCCCTCCCAACAACGCCGGACCCATCGAGACTGGCGGCGGGCCCCCTTGCAAAAGATGCGGGGGTGATGACCGTCGTCCTTGCCGCTGAGGAGGTGGCCGAAGAGGAGGAGGCCGACGAACTTTCGGAGGGGGTTCCCCCCGGGGGATCAGAAGCCCCTTTCCCTTTCCAGGCCGCGGGGCCCCTGGGACCTCCGTCTCCGGGGGAACCTCGTAGACCGAGGGGCTCCCCCCCTCGTCCACCGGCCACTTGACACGTGGAGGGGAGGCCTCCGCGAATTAAACCTCCAGTCTCTCCGGCTCCAGTAGCGCCGAGGCCGTAGGGAGGGCTACCGCCGAAGGTGGCGAGGGGGCGTAATCCGTCGAGTTGGACGCCACCCCGTCGCCGGCTGGTTCCTTTACCCGGGCCTCTCCGGAGGCCCCGGGGAGGCGCGCAGGCTCATACGCCTCCACCCCCACAGAATTCTCCGGGGGAGGTGGCGTCACTTCACGCTGGGGAGGTGCCCGCGCACGCCCTGACTCGAGGGCCGCGTCTGGAGCCTTCACGGGCATGGTGCCCGGTGTCATTGATGGACCGAGGGCTTTCTGAGCCTTAGCCCGCTTTAGCTCAGAGCCCCCGGTGGCCTCCTTCCCCCTCTTGTGGGAACCGGGGGTGGGGAGAGGCGTTCTCGCCGGTAGGCCCAGCCCGAAGGCCTCGGCCACTAGGTTCTGGGGAGGACCCTCCCCGATGACGCGCACGATCCGTTCGTGCTCGTCGGCGTAGTACCTCCCGAGGAGGTTCTCCGCCTTCTCCCGGGCGGCCGGGTACGGCCGGACTGCAAAGGGTAGAGTTAGAAAAATATGCAAAAAGAAACGAGCAAAGTAGCCAGGAGCTTACGTCGGGTCACCGGCTTCTGCGGGGGCCACTGGGCCGGACACATCCCGATCCCCCTCCTCCCATGTGAGAAGGGGGAGATCTTCAGTAGCGTCAGCTCCTCGGCGGTGTCCCTCATGGAGCGGACGCCCCGGGAGCCCACCACCTTGCTGAGGAGCTTCAGCTCCTCCTCGGTCCACATCGGGGGCTTGGGAGCGGACGACCGGCTGTAGGAGGGGGGCTCCGGGGAGTACACCACGTCGTTGTCCCAGACCCAAAGGTAGAACCACCTCCGGATCCAGTCCCCCAAGTGGTCCCGGGAGGCCGCTACCCGGGACGGCAGCAGCTGGATCATCACCGAGCCGAATGGAGACTTCGGCCCTCCCTTCACCAGGTGGAAGCTCCTCGCCGCCGGCTCGTAGAAGTACCGGAACAGCTAGAGCGTTGGCTCCCGTCCGGTAGCTGTCTCGAAGAGCCATATGAAGAGGCCCATCCAGACAAAAGCGTTCGGCATCAGGTGGTTCAGCGCCACCCCGTACTCCTTAAAAAACTCCAGGAGCAATGGGTACACCGGGAGCCAGAGCCTGCCCTCGAGGAAAGCCTCGAAGGCCACCACTTCCCCAGGCCTAGGGTGGGGAGCTCCATCCTTCTTCAAGGGGATCCGGACGTCCCCGTCCGCGACCACCCCCCGGTCCACCAGGGACTCCAGGTCCCCGGATGTGAACTCGGAAGCCCAGAGGAAGTCCGCGGTGACTTCCTTTGGAGGAACCTCCGCGACCTTGGCACGAACCTTGGGTCCATTTGATTCTTTCGGTGGCTTAGGCTCCAAAGAAAGGGGCTTAGGGGTTCCGATGGCTGAGCTTCCGGGAGTGAGCTTCCGAAAGAGGGCTACCGGGAGAGCTAAGGGCGCTGGAGGTTGAAGTTTGAAGTTTAGAATGGTTTCTCTGGGCCCCTCAAGGCCCTATTTATAGGGGCCAAACGCGGCCCCGATGGGTGCCACGTGGTGCATCCGGGCCGCTCAATTCAAACAGCCCGTGGGAAACGAAGGGACGGGCATGTGAAACGAGGCGTCGCCAGCTCGAACCACAGGCGACCATTATGGCCAAACGGCGCGCTCCCTTCGAGGCGATATCCTAATGAATGATGGCACGAGGATCGAAGCACCACGGCTCCGGTGGCTTGTCCCGGAGATTTTCCCGGTAACGTGAACCATCCCCTCCGGGGACTCGAGCATCACCGCAGAGGGCATGGGGGGCTGCTGTTGGGGGAAATCTCCACGAGATCAAGTCCAGGTAAGAGGTTGTTCAATTTGCCCGGGGACAAGGCCCCCGGTGGCTTGTCCTGGGCGCCGCCTTTTGCCCGGGGACAAGGCCCCCTGTGGCTTGTCCCGGGCACCGCCGGGGGCCGCCTTTTGCCTGGGGACAAGGCCCCCGGTGGCTTGTCCCGGGCACCGCCTTTTGCCCGAGGGCGAGGCCCCCCCGCATCTTGTCCCGGGCGCCGTCTTCCGAAGACAGGAGTCTCCGGTCCTGGGTCACGTGAGGGTCACGCGAGAAGAGTCTCGGGAACCGGCGGACAGCTGTCAAGCATCCAAGGTTCCTGACCGGGAGAAGGACGTCGCTGCCCCCCGATCCAACGGTGGCAGGCGGGGTAGTTTAGTATTTTTGCATCTTTTGGGGCTATATAAGCCCTTGTAACACCTCATGTAAGGGGGACAATTTCACTTCTATGTGGAATAGACAATCTAACAGGTGTGCTCCAGAGCCATCTCTCCCCCGAGAGAGAACCCCTAGCCAACTACAGTTGGGAGCACGCCGACAGGACTAGGGCCTCCCCTGAGGCCCGAACCTGTATAAATCTTTGTGTCACTTGTTGTGTTTGTCCGACGGGAGAGGACCGGTCACTCGGTCAGCTCGCATCGTCTTTTCTTCGCTAGGATCTTCCACAAAACTGCCAGGGTATTTGTAATACCATGACAGGTTTCATAACCCCGGTGATTTTTGACGTCCGGGGCCCTTTGGTTCCTTACCCATAGCGCCCGGAGCCGAGCTGCCCCCCGCTGTGGGGGGGGGGTAACTCGTGCCCCGGACAAGTGAATGTTTTTGGAAAATCTTGGAAGACAAGAAGGTTCAAGGAACAAGCAAACTCATAGCTTTATTGATACATTTAACCGGGGGACATGCCCCCCCGGTGGGTATTGATACAACATTGAACCAGGGGACAAACCCCCCCCCGGTGGGCCAAGATGTCCTGGGGACGAAAAGCCCCGAGCAAATACAAGATAAAATCCGGGGAGTTAAGCTCCCACGGGAAACTACTCCGAGGACAACCCCCTCCGGGAGGTGGCTACACTTAGTACTCTCGGAGGCCTTGTGATAGTTCCTGAGAAAGGTCTCGGTACAAACTCTTTATGCACCTCTGGGCTTCTCGAAGCAAGTCCTCAGGCTAGGAGGGCGTATCCTAAGCGGCGGGACCCTCCGGAACCTCGGTCTCGGAGAGGACAACTCAGCATGACTATTATCGAAGTTAACCAGGTGCCACTCCGGGAGCCATCGCAACCGGATCGGCTCCCGGGAAGCACTTTCACCGCGCCCCCCCGGTGGCAAGGCTTAGCAAAGCCAAGGCCACTTGGACATCTCCTGGGTTATGTCCCCTAGGACCTGGAAGTCTTGTCTCGGGAGCAAGTCCCTGTGCCACCGGGGAGCCCCCCGAGTGAAGGAGTTTCAGTCTCGGAAACCCTCCCCCGGGAGCAAGCTCCCGGGGGACCTGCTCACGACAAATCAAGACTCAGCAAAATATTCGTTTCATTGATTGAACAAAAAATTTTTTACAAGTCTCCAAGGCTTCCTCCAAGAAGCTACCGGGAGCAAAAATCCTAGCAAAGAAAAAAAGGACATATCTAAAGGCTCGGGGGGAGGGGGAGATTCATACTTGCCCATTGCCGTCCCCCCCCTCGGGGAGTCTCCTCCTCCGCCGCCAGGGCGTCCGCCCTCGGGGGCGCTGAAGCTGGGAACCAAGGCCGGACGCTAAGATCACAGATGTTGGGGGAAATCTCCACGCGTTCAAGTCCAGGTAAGCTCATGATTGCCCGGGGACAGTGGCCTCCGGTGCCTGCCCCGGGCGCCGCCTTTTAGGCTCCCGGGACCGTGCCGCCGGTTCATGTCCCGGGCGCCGCCATTTGGCCCCCGGGACCGTGCCGCCGGGGGATGTCCCGGGCGCCGCCATTTGGCCCCCGGGACCGTGCCCCCCCGGGCATGTCCCGGGCGCCGCCATCGGCCCGGGGACAGAGGCCGCCGGTGCCTGCCCCGGGCGCCGCCATTTGGCCCCCGGGACCGTGCCCCCCCGGGCATGTCCCGGGCGCCGCCATCTGCCCGGGGACAGTGGCCGCCGGTGCCTGCCCCGGGCGCCGCCATTTGGCCCCCGGGACCGTGCCGCCGGGGCGTGTCCCAGGCGCCGCCATTTGGCCCCCGGGACCGTGCCCCCCCGGGCATGTCCCGGGCGCCGCCATCGGCCCGGGGACAGAGGCCGCCGGTGCCTGCCCCGGGCGCCGCCATTTGGCCCCCGGGACCGTGCCCCCCTGGGCATGTCCCGGGCGCCGCCATCTGCCCGGGGACAGTGGCCGCCGGTGCCTGCCACGGGCGCCGCCATTTGGCCCCCGGGACCGTGCCCCCCGGACATATCCCGGGCGCCGCCATGTGCCCGGGGATAGTGGCCTCCAGTGCCTGCCCCGGGCACCGCCTTTTGGGCTCCCGGGACCCTGCTCTCCGGAAGGGGTCCCGGACGTCACCGCCCTCCTAAAAGGTAAAATCCCTGTTTGTTTATCATGTGCAGGTCACGCGAGGGACGCCTCGGGAATCAGCGACCACCTGTCAAGCATCCAAGACGTTTGACCGGAAGAAGGACGGTCCTACCCTTCGATCCGACGGTGGCTTCCGGGGTAGTTTAGGCTTTTCGCTTCTTTTTGGGGGCTATAAATAGCCCTTGTACCCCTCTGTTGTAAAGATCAGTTCATTATTATTTGGAATAGCTAATCTCACAGACGTGCTCCGGAAGCCTCTCCCCCGGAGAGAGCCTCCCCAGCCGACTCCGGTCGGGAGCGCGTCGACAGGACTAGGGCCCCCACCGGGACCCGAACCTGTATAAATCCACGTGTCAATTCTTGTGTTTGTCCGGCGGGGGAGGACCGGTCGCCCGGTCAACCCGCACTGCGTGATCTTCGTTAGGATCGTCTTCAAAACCTGTCGGGGTATTCTTAATACCACGACAGTTGGCGCCGACCGTGGGGACCCGTGACGAATCGCCATGGCTCCTCCAAGAACAAGGGCTCGCACCCTTCCCGGTGACCCGGGTCTTGGGGACCCGGCGCCGTCCGCCCGGGACACTGCTGTCCCGGCGGCCCCTTCTGGAGGTGACCATTCCCAGGTACCGCCTCCCACCTTTCCTCTCAATCTAGGTGCCTCCACCTCCGGGTCACTCCCGGCGGCCGCGGGGACCTCGGCCGGGACGAGTTTCCCCCCGACGGCTCCCCCGGCTCCCCGGGATGCCCTGCTGGAGGCTCTCGTGGAGGGCCAGCTCCGCGCCCAGCGCTCTATGGACGAGCTCCTCAGTGTGCTGGCGCGGCCCCCGGCCCCCACATTTTCGTCGCACACATATCCGGGGATCATGCCCCCGTTTATGGGATACCCAGCGGCCCCTCCGGTCTCCGGGGGGCTGTCTACCCCGTATGATCCCGCCGGGGGGTTCCCTCCCCTCGCGGGATATACTTCCGGACACTTCTCGGCACCAGGGCCTGTCCCGGTGCCGGGAGGCTATTTCATGCCCGGGCCCTTCGTGGCACCAGGGGGGTACCCCGTCCCCGGCCCGCTTCCGGGGCTGGGGGGTCATTTCATGCCGGGGGTTATTCCTACGCCGGGAGCCAGTCCCGCCCCTCGCGTTGCGTTTACCGCACCGGGGTCGGTCGACAGAGCAGCTTCCGTGCCTCAGCGAATTTCCGCCCGCATTGGCTCCCCAACCCCGGACGTCGCCGAGGGGGCTCACCCCCCACTGGTTCCGGATGTCGCAGGGGCTTCCCCCTTTCCGGTCCCGGTCGTTGCCGCAGGGGCCCCCTCTTCGGATCCAAACGCCGCCCCGGGCGCCCCCTCCCCGGTTCCGGATGGTGCAGGGGCTCCCCCCTTTCCGGTCCCGGGGGCCGTCGCAGGGGGCTCCCCCCAGCAGGCCCCGGTAGCTTCCGGGCCGACTGCTACAGTGCAGGAGCTCCCTCCCCCGGCGAAGCAGGTCCGCTTCTCCCGGGGGGAGGTCGAGCGAATGCATTCTCCCAGCCGCGGGGAAGAGCTTCCCCCCGGTCGTTGTCGCAGGGAGCCTCGCTCTCGCACCGGTCGGGGGAAGAGACCAACCGAAGAACCATCCTCCCCGGAGGGAAGCCCGGACGTCCGGGAAATCAGTCCCGGCCCGGAAGAGAAGCGTCGTCACCACCACGCTGGCGGCCCTCTTGGGCCGCTACCTGACTCGGATAACGAGGGGCGTCCCCCGTTAAAGAAGACAGTGACTGGGGCTCCCCCCGGGAACTGCAGGGGGCGAACCAGCCTCTATGTCGAAGACTCCGTAGCATCCGATGGCCGCGGCCCTACCGTCCCCCGCACATCGAGCATTATAATGGCGAGGCGGACCCTTACGAGTTCGTGCAGATCTACTCCACAGCCATCTCCCCGGCGGGGGGGGACGAGAGTGTCCAATGCAACGTCTTCCCCCTCTGCCTCACCGGCATTGCCCGCTCCTGGTTTTACAATCTGAAGGCTTGCTCCATCAAGTCTTTCTCGCAGCTGAAGCGGGAGTTCTGCGCCAACTTCCAGGGGAACTACGTGCATCCCCTGGACTCCTCGCAGCTGTATACTGTCCGGCAGAGGACTGGGGAGACCATCAGAAGCTTCTTCAAGCGCTTTGCCCAGGTGAAGAGCAAAGTGGCCCACGTCCCCGACTCTACGGTCATCGAAGCCTGCAAAAGCGGCATCCTCCCGGGGGAGCTCCACCGAAGGCTCTCCCGGAGCTGCCCCTCTTCCGTCGACGAGCTCTTCAACGTGCTCGAAAAGTACGCTCGGGCGGAGGAAGATGATATCTGGAAGAAGACCCAGGGGGCTCCCGCCCCCGTCGACCGGGGGGCCAGGGATCCCCCCAAACGCCCCAGACAGGGGGGGCATAACGAGCCACGGCCCCGGGACACCTTTGTCCTCGAGGGCGGAGGCGGCTCGCGCGACCCCCCGAGGGGCAACCGCTCCTTCCCCAAGCCGAAAGGCCATGGGGGAGGACAGGCTTCTCACGGCCGGGAAGGCCCCGCGGGGAGAAGGCTGGAAGGACCGTGGTGCAGCTTCCACGGGTCCAGTACCCACGCTACCCGAGACTGCGACCAACTATTGCAGCACTTCGCGGCATTCCTCGACCAGCGCAGGCGGGGGGGGGGAGACTCCGGCCTCCTTGCTCCCTTGGCCAGCTGTTCCGGCCCTTCCCGCTCCCACGGGGGGTGAGCAGGCACAGGAGGGGGAGCCTTCAGAAGCTCTCCCCTTCCAGACCTCTCAGCGCCGCATCAACGTCATCGTGGGAGGGTCTGCCTCCGGGCGGGACTCCAAGCTCCAGCGTAAGGAGTACGCGCGTGAAGTTAAGGTTGTGGGGGTGCTGCACACGTCCCCGCCACCAAAGTGGTCGGACGTCCCCCTCACCTTCACGGCAGAAGACACGCGGGGGGTTCGCTTCCCCCACGACGACGCGCTCATTGTCTCCGCGACAATCTACAACTGTCACCTGGCACGCATCCTTGTGGACAGTGGGAGCTCCGCCGACGTCCTATTCCTGAAGGCTTTCAAAGAGATGCAGGTGGATGAGAAGCTCCTGCAGCCCGCAGCCGGACCCCTACAAGGTTTTGTCCCGGGGAAGGCGATCCACCCCGTGGGCAAGGTAGATCTTCCTGTGACCTTCGGCGCCCCGGAGAACTACCGGATCGAGCTGGTCCGCTTCGACGTAGTGGACCTCCCCTCCTCCTACAACGTGATTATGGGGAGGACCACCATCAACCGGCTGGGGGCTGCCACCCATCAAAACTACCTCTGCATGAAGATCCCCGGGCCGCATGGCGTGATCAACGTTCGGGGAGACCAAGACATGGCCCGTGCTCTGTATGAGCGCGCAGCCGCCACGATCGGAAGCGTCAACATTATTGAGGCGCCCAGGGGGGAGGCCTCCCCCCTGGAACCAGACGTCGCGGCAGTATCCCCCGGGAGGCCCCCCCTCAAACCGCGTCCGGAAGGGGGCCTCCGGAAGGACCTGCTGTCCCCGGGGCCAGCAGTGCCGCCAAGTACGAGGCTTTGCTCCTCAGGTCGCACCACGTGCGTTCCCCGGGGATCCGACGCCTCCAACTGAAGGGAGATTCTCAGCCCATATTTCACCAAAAGCACGGGCCTTACCTGTGCCGTAACGCAAATTCTAGTCTTTTATTTGCAGATGCAAAAGATGCAGAGGCACTTCGATGGCACCGAGGGGGGTACCCCGTCCCCGGCCTGATCCCGGGGCCGGGAGCCCACTTCTTGCCGGGGGTTTACCCTGCGCCGGGAGCCAGTCCCGCCCCCCGCGTTGCGTTTACCGCACCGGGGGCGGTCGACAGAGCAGCCCCCGTGCCGCAGCGGACTTCCCCTCGCATGGGCTCCCCGGTTCCGGACGCCGCCACCGGGGCTCCCCCCTCGCCGGTTCCAGGTGTTACAGGGCCTGCCTCCTTGCCGGTTCCGGTCGAGGCCACTGGGGCCCCCTCCACTTCGATTCCGGTCTTCACCACAGGGGTTTCCCCCTTCCCGGTCCCGGTCGTTGCCTCGGGGGCTCCCCCCTCGCCGGTTCCAGGTGTTACAGGGCCTGCCCCCTTCCCAGTTCCGGTCGTGGTCATCAGGGCTCCCCCCTTTCAGGGACCCCTTACAAGCTCTCCGACCTTCAAGAGCAGGAGCTGAAGCACACGTGGAACTTGCGTTTACTTCGCAAGTTCTATGTTTAGCCTCACGGGCATGTCCCCTCCCCCGGGGCGTTCACGCCGGAGGGGGAGGAGGGACGCTGTATTTTCCTCCCCTTTCGCGGCTTCGCAGGGGGAGACCCTGTACTTCATTTCATTAGCAATACATAGGTCTTGCTTTGCAAACTGTCTCATTGCAGGTCTTTCTCATTACCGCCCCTAGTGGCGATGCCCTCCCCGCGAGGATGCCCTCCTTGTGAGGATGCCCTCCTCGCAAGGAAGTGGGCTAGCCCCAACAAGTCCCTACAACGGAGCCTGCACTCCCGTAGGGCGCCCTCCCCGCGAGGATGCCCTCCCCGCGAGGAAGTGGGCCAGCCCCAACAAGTCCCTACAACGGAGCCTGCACTCCCGTAGGGTGGCTTACGATCAGCTCTCGTGGACTGAGGGTGTAAGCGGCAACCCGGTCACAGTGGCCGTGGTAACGAGTCACTTTGGGAGACTAGTCCCCTGCCCAAACACTCAAGTCCCGTCTTCGGGCACTTCCTCCTCCGGGAGTAGACGCTCTCCTCAGCGGGACGTCTAATGGCTTTCTGGATTATCTTCCTCCTCCGGGAGTCGACGTTATTCCCCGCTCCCCGTTCCCACGGCGACCGGAAGATTAGCCCCTTGCGGCTTATTTGGATCCATCTTCCTCCTCCGGGAGTCGACGTTATTCCCGGCTCCCCGTTCTCACGGCGACCGGAAGATCAGCCCCTTGCGGCTTATTTGGATCCATCTTCCTCCTTCGGGAGTCGACGTTATTCCCGGCTCCCCGTCTTCACGGCGACCGGATGATTGGTCCCCAGCGACCTTATTCCTGGCTCCCCGTTCTCACGGCGACCGGATGAATGCCTCCCGGAGACCTTATTCCCGGCTCCCCGTTCTCACGGCGACCGGACGATTGTCTCTCGGAGAAGCCGGATTTCTCGCGCATTTCCTTCCCCGAAGACCCTATTCCCGGCTCCCCGTTCTTACGGCCACCGGACGAGTGTCTCCCAGGAAGCTCGCCTCTGGAAATCCCATCGGGTTCTCTTGGACATTCCTTCCGCTTAAGGCCTTATTCCCGGCTCCCCGTTCTCACGGCGACCGGATGATTATCTCCCGGAAGGTCTTCTCCTTGAAAACCTCGCTTTAAAATTTTCTAACTTAGAAAATATTTCTCCTACAGGTTATGCTCCCTCCGGGGACCCTGTTACCCCCACAGCGCGCGGAGGCCTCCTCCGACCCGCTGTGGGCGGGGGGGGACAAGGGGCCCCCGGGTCACCCACGAAGAAACTTAGCTCATCCTTGTTAAGATGAGTCGTCCAGACCATCCAAGAAGAAAATAAAGAGGCGCAATAAAAGGAAACAACAACAACGTGCTTTATTGATCAGCAAACCCGGAGAACATCTTCCCCCTCCGGTGGGTTTCGGAAATGATACAACCCGGGTCCTAACCCGGGGGATTTCAGCGCCCGGACGCGACGCTGAGAGTCCCGAAGTACGTCTTCGGGCCAAAACTCGTACCCAGCCGGCGGAAGTATCCGGAGAGGAGGTATCATCCGGGCCTCCGGGCGCGGGGGAGTTAATTCAGCACGGCTGTTATCAAAATTATTCAAGTGCCATTCCGGGCGCCACCTCAACAGGACAGGCTCCCGGGCAGTACCCCCGTCACGCTCCCCGGAGACAAGGCTCAGCAAAATCAAAGCCGCTTGGGCGTCCCCCGGAGAGCCTCTCCCGGACCGTTGCCCGGGAATAACCCCCCGGGTACCCTGGTAACATTTCATTGCAGACTTAGAAAAATTTCAAATATACTTCATTGCAAAATGTTTTTGTACAAGTGCCCGGGGCTTCTCCTAAGAAGCTACCGGAATCAAAATGTCTAACAAAATAAAAAGTCCTAGCTAAAGACCCGGGGGAGGCTCATACTTTAGCATTGGGGTCCTCCCCCCGGGGAGCTTCCTCCGTGGCCGGGGCTGGGGCATCCGCGGCCGGAGGCGCCGGTGTCGGGAACCTCGTCCGGATGATCCGGTCGTAGAACCCCTCCGCCAGCAGCTCCACCTCCCGGCGCGTTGGCTCGAAGGCCTCCGGGAAGCTTCGGGGGATGCGCCCCCCGATCGCCCGGGCGCCGACCCCCCGGTAGTCAACGAGCCCCGCGGCGGCCGCGATGACGGGGATCGCCCGGCGCCGTGCCCGGACGTCCGCAGCCTCCGGGATCGCGGAGACTTGTGCGTTAAGAAAACGCACAGCCTCCGCAAGGGTCGCCGGGGGTACCTCGGGGCCGCTCCCGGAGCCAAGGCTAACGCCAAGGCTTTCCAAGGTCGAGCGGACGGAGCGGCCCGCGTCCGTCAGCGCCCGGACGCTGGAGCTCTCGAGCTCCCGGAGCGTCTTCTCCCGCACCTTGGCCTCCTCTCGGAGGCAG
Organism: Pharus latifolius; assembly: GCA_019359835.1. Taxonomy (NCBI): domain Eukaryota; kingdom Viridiplantae; phylum Streptophyta; class Magnoliopsida; order Poales; family Poaceae; genus Pharus; species Pharus latifolius. Next base: position 32,058,437 of record CM033327.1, read on the forward strand.
ATGTAGGCGCCCTCCGAAAGGTGCACCTGCGCCCAGGCCCGGGACAGCTCATCAAGAGCTTCGTCCCGCTCCCGGAGGGCCGCCTCCCGCTGCTCCACGCAAGCCATGGCCCGGCTCTCCGCCTCCTTGAGCAGCCGGGTGACCCACTGCTCAAGGCCCCAGGTAACAGTCGCTACCTACAAAATACATAAAGAGTTAGAAAATTCTCAAGTGCAGGAAAAAAGCCGAGGTGTTGAGAGCTCGGGTTACCTGGGCTCCGAGGGACTCGAGCCCCTCAAAACGCTCGTGGAGCGTTCCTGCTGCTACGAAGGCCTGCACCTTCCGGTTGTGCAGGCCCTCCGCGTAGCGGGCCACCTCCCCCGCGGGAAGTAGGGAGGTATCTTGCCCGGCCCTCCTGTCGCGGCCGGGAGAGGGCCCCCGGACCTCAGAATCCGGGAGCACGGCCGGCGTCGCCGGCGTCTTTGTCGACGAAGTTTCCTCCGAAGACGAAGACGAAGATCGGGCGGGGTTCTCCGCCCGGGAAGGAATCATCGGGCCTTTCCCCGCCCCAGGCCGGAGGGCCCTCGGAGCCTCCCGCTCCGGGGGGACCTCGATGACTGAGGGGCTCCCCCCCTCCTCATCAACTGGCCAGAGGCACGGAGGCGCCGCCTCCGAAAACCTCACCTCTAGCCTCTCCGGCGCCAATGCCGCCGGGAGAGGCGAGAGGAGCGTCACGCGAACTGGCGACGGGGCGTAGTCCGCCGAATCGGACCCCGCCCCATCGACAACAATCTCCTTCCCCCGGGCCTCAACGGGGGCCTCCGGGGGCGGAGGCGTCGCCTCTGCCCGGGGCGCCGCCCGGGCATGTTCGGCTCCGGGAGCCGCGTCCCGGGCCCTCACCGGCGTCGTCGCCGGCGCCGTCGCTGGAGCTGGGGTCTTTTGGACCCGGGGCTTTTTGGGCTCCGAGCCCCCGGCCGCGTCCTTCCCCCGTTTATGAGACCCAGGGGTGGGAAGGGGCTTCCTCTCCGGAAGCCTGAGCCCGTAGGCCTCGGCCACCAAGTTCCGGGGAGGCCCCTCCCCCACGAGGCGCATGATGCGCTCGTGTTCGTCGGCGAAGTACCTCCCCAGGAGGTGCTCCGCCTTGTCCCTCGCCGCCGGGTACGGGCGCACTGCAAGAGGTAAAAAGTTAGTCAATTTCTCATAAAAAACTGTAAGTACAAAAATGCAGGGGACTTACGCCGCGTCACCGGCTTGACCGGAGGCCGCTGCTCCAGGCCCATGCCAATCCCCCTTCCCCCGCGTGAGAAGGGGGAAAGCCGCAGGAGCGCCAGCTCCTCCGCGGCGTCCCGCATCGAGCGGGCCTTCTTTGCCAACACCACCTTCCTGAGGAGCTCGAACTCCTCGTCCGTCCACACCGGCGGCTTCGGTGCGGATGATCGGCTGTAGGTGGGAGGCTCCGGGGCGTAGACCACCGCTTCGTCCCGGACCCGGAGGTAGAACCACCTCCGGAGCCAGTCCCCCCAGTGGTCCCGGGAGGCCGCCGCTGGGTAGTCCGCCACCCGGGAGGGCAGCATTTGGACCATCACCGAGCCGAAGGGGGACTTCGGTCCTCCCTTCACCAGGTGGGAGCTCCGCGCCGCCGGTTCATAGAAGTACCGGAAGGCACGGAGGGTGGGCTCCCGCCCGGTCGCTGTCTCGTAGAGCCATATAAAAAGGCCCATACGGACGAGCGCGTTCGGGGTGAGGTGGTTGAGAGCCACCCCGTACTCTTTGAGAAACTCCCGGAGCATCGGATGCACCGGGAGCCGGAGCCCCGCCTCGAGGAAGGCCTCGAAGGCCACGACCTCCCCGGGCCTGGGGCGGGGGGCTCCGTCCTTCTTTAGGGGGACCCGGATGTCCCCCTCTTCGACGATGCCCTTCTTGACCAGGGACTCCGCGTCCGAGGCCGAGAACTCGGAGGCCCAAAGAAAATCCACGGGGATTTCCTCCGGGGGCACCTCCGTGGTCTTCGCTCGACCTTTGGGCGCCATTAGGTGAGTTCTTTGTTTTTCGGTGGCTAAGTTTTCAGGTGGCTGTCAACAACTCCCGGACGCTTGCTACCGGAAAAGGCTACCGGAGAAACTACCGGAAGAGCGCTACCGGGAGAGCTGAAGCTGGAGTTGAAGATTTGGAATGAGCTTCCGGGGCCCCCTAGGGCCCTATTTATAGAGGCTGGCCATGATCTAGATGCGCGCCACGTGGCCCCCTCGGGGCAATCTGGACCACTGAAATTCAAACCGTGCGCGGGAAACGAAGGGACAGGCGCGTAAATCGAGACGCCGGTTCGAACCGCGCGTGCATTTATTGCGAAAACAGCGCGGCCATAAAGCGCCCGGCACAGAAACCGAAGCGTCGCCGGGGCTCCGGCGATTTTCGTCCGAAGTTTTCGTCCGGAGATTTTCCCGGTACCGTAACCATTCCCTCCGGGGGCTCAAGCTTCGTCCCCGGAGGGCATGGGGGGCTGCTGTTGGGGGAAATCTCCACGCGTTCAAGTGCAGGTAAGCTCATGATTGCCCGGGGACAGTGGCCTCCGGTGCCTGCCCCGGGCGCCGCCTTTTAGGCTCCCGGGACCGTGCCTCCGGTTCATGTCCCGGGCGCCGCCATTTGGCCCCCGGGACCGTGCCCCCCGGGCATGTCCCGGGCGCCGCCATTTGGCCCCCGGGACCGTGCCGCCGGGGGATGTCCCGGGCGCCGCCATTTGGCCCCCGGGACCGTGCCCCCCCGGCATGTCCCGGGCGCCGCCATATGCCCGGGGACAGTGGCCCCCGGCGCCTCCCCCGGGCGCCGCCATTTGGCCCCCGGGACCGTGCCGCCGGGGCATGTCCCGGGCGCCGCCATTTGGCCCCCGGGACCGTGCCCCCCCGGGCATGTCCCGGGCGCCGCCATCGGCCCGGGGACAGAGGCCGCCGGTGCCTGCCCCGGGCGCCGCCATTTGTCCCCCGGGACCGTGCCCCCCCGGGCATGTCCCGGGCGCCGCCATCTGCCCGGGGACAGTGGCCGCCGGTGCCTGCCCCGGGCGCCGCCATTTGGCCCCCGGGACCGTGCCGCCGGGGCATGTCCCGGGCGCCGCCATTTGGCCCCCGGGACCGTGCCCCCCCGGGCATGTCCCGGGCGCCGCCATCGGCCCGGGGACAGAGGCCGCCGGTGCCTGCCCCGGGCGCCGCCATTTGGCCCCCGGGACCGTGCCCCCCCGGACATATCCCGGGCGCCGCCATGTGCCCGGGAACAGTGGCCTCCGGTGCCTGCCCCGGGCGCCGCCTTTTGGGCTCCCGGGACCCTGCTCTCCGGAAGGGGTCCCGGACGTCACCGCCCTCCTAAAAGGTAAAATCCCTGTTTGTTTATCACGTGCAGGTCACGCGAGGGACGCCTCGGGAATCAGCGACCACCTGTCAAGCATCCAAGACGTTTGACCGGAAGAAGGACGGTCCTACCCTTCGATCCGACGGTGGCTTCCGGGGTAGTTTAGGCTTTTCGCTTCTTTTTGGGGGCTATAAATAGCCCTTGTACCCCTCTGTTGTAAAGATCAGTTCATTATTATTTGGAATAGCTAATCTCATAGACGTGCTCCGGAAGCCTCTCCCCCGGAGAGAGCCTCCCCAGCCGACTCCGGTCGGGAGCGCGTCGACAGGACTAGGGCCCCCACCGGGACCCGAACCTGTATAAATCCACGTGTCAATTCTTGTGTTTGTCCGGCGGGGGAGGACCGGTCGCCCGGTCAACCCGCGCTGCGTGATCTCCGTTAGGATCGTCTTCAAAACCTGCCGGGGTATTCTTAATACCACGACAATAGAAGCCCCCCGCCAACTCCTCCAACTCCCGCCGTTGCGGCTCAAAGAAGTTGGGGAAGCTTCGGGGGAGCCGACCTCCGACCTCCCGGGCACCAGTCCCCCAGTGCTCAACGAGGGCCGCAGCTGTGGCCACCACTGGGACCACCCGGCCCCGAGCCCGTGCGTTGGTGGCTTCCAGGATCACGGAGACTTGCGCGTTGAGAAAGCACATAGCCTCCGTGACGTGGCTAGGGCTATGCCGGAGCCGCCCCCCGAGCCGACGCTAAGCCCGAGCCCTTCGAGGGCTTAGCGAACGGAGCGGCCCGCCTCCGCAACCGCCCGGGAGTGGGAGTCCTCGAGCTCTCGGAGGGCGCTCTGCCTCGCCTTCACCTCCCTCTAGAGACGGGTGTTGCTGTCCTCCGAGGCGAGGAGCTGGGCTCGGATCCTAGCCAGCTCCCAAAGGGCTTCGTCCCTCTCGGCGCAAAAGGCGGCGGCCTTGTCCTCCGCCTCCTTCAGGGCCGCCTCGTAGCGGTCCTGGACGCCTTGAGCAAGGGCCGCCCCCTACGAACCCAAGGGTTAGATCACCTCCCGGGAAAAGTAACCGGGCGACTCGAAAGCAAACTTACCTGGAGATGGAGCGAGACCAACTCGGAGCTACACTCGCGGATGGTCCCCTACTGGACGTAGGCCTGGACCTTTCGGGCCACACCCTGGGATAGCATGGTGGTCTCCCTCCTGATGGTACCGGACCCGTCTTCACCGGCGGGTCCCCTCCAGCCGTCCCGGGGGGTGATGTGGACCGGGCCGGTCTTGACCGCAACCCCGGGCACCGAGGACTCGGTCTCCGAGGAGTCGGAGGATGAGCTCCCAGAGGGAACGTGGCCCTTGGGGGGACAAGGAGCCCTTTTCCCTTCCCGGGCTGCGGAGCTCTCAAAGCCTTGTAGACCAGACAGGCCGAGGAGCTCGCCCCCTCGTCCATCGGCTAGTCGAAGTGCGGAGGAGACGCCTCCATGAACCGTGAAGGATCGAGGATGCCGACTAGAGGGGGTGAATAGGATGCTTTAAAACTTTTCAATTAAAAAAACAACTTTTGCAAAGAATAAGAACAAAAACAATATAGCACAAATAAAAGGAAGAGAGAAGAAGACAAACACAAGGATTTTTCCCGAAGTCTCAGAGACTCGCTCGGTCTCCCCTACTCCTCGTTCAAGCACTCAAATGAATGAGCCTTGCTTCAATATCCACGAAGGATATTTATCACTAGTGGTTGCTGACGAGGATTGTCACCTGGGTCACTTCTAATAAACTTTTGGTTCAAGACAGGTTCGAACCAGACATGTATCTGGCGATGCGAACTCAAGCTATTCTGAGGGGCATCACCATGAGGTCGCAAGCTTTACGCGATCAGGTCTCGGGTTTCGTGCGATCAGGCCGACAGCCTTGTGCGGTCAGAAGTTCGTATGCTATACGCGGACTGGATATCCGGGATGTTGCGCGGTCAGCCCACATTCCGCGGTCAGAACATTCTCGACCAGGGTGCTTGGAGTTTATTCGGTTATCCTTATATCAGGATATTCCAAGCATCCCGAGGATTCCTCCACGTTGAAGACCAACCGTCAGAGGTTAATATATGCGGTTATTCATGATTAACACGTGTTAATAACCTCCGTGGAAGTTAACAGCGGTTCTCCAGAAACCGCATCCAACCGTTTGATGCAGTTTTCTTCATATGGCACCCTTTTGACCAGTATAAAAAGGTGGCAAAGTACATCAAACGGGGGATCCAAGACATTTGGAAGAACAAGACCCCTGATACAAGTGAGATACAAGGTATCTCGACCACTCAAACAGCCAAGTCTACGGCTTAGATTAGATAATACTCACAAGTCTCCTAGAGTTTCTTTTTGTACACTTATATAGGGAGAACTTTCGCCTGTGAAGGTTTCTTCCCTCTAGTTTGTAAAGCTTTATCACATATAGTGAATTTCTAACAGGACGTAGGACTTTTACTCCCACCATCGAGGGTCCGAACCTGTATAAATCTCTCTGTGCTCCTGTTCTCCATTGTTCTACAAACCTCCCGGAGGGTCATCTTGAAAGGTCTCACAATTACAAATTTTGCATAAGTTCGACTGAGGACCCCGAGTCCGAATTGTCGACAGCTGGCGCCCACCATGGGGCCTTTCTCAATGCGTCCTAATTGAAATTCGGAGGTTCACAGAAACATGGCTGGAGCATATGATTCCGAGAACGATTTCGATCTCGAGGATTATGCCCATATACCAATGCCTTCCCCAAGCGATCCTGTTCCGATGGAGGAGGTCGAAGGTCAGAATCTTCCACAGGTTGAATCATCTCTCCAGGTCATGTCAATCGACCAGGGAGCAACTGGCGCAAGGTCAAAACCCACGGAGGTTCTTAATGTGCTAGGCGATGAATCCGGCCCGTCATACGACCCCGCTGAGGGAAAATATGATGATGACCCAGAAATTAGCCCAGGAAGGTTCGACCCTGACAACCTTCACCATCTCTTTGATTTCGAGTCCGACTCGGAACAAACCGAGATGTTTTCCCCATCGGCAACTTCTCTCCCTAGGCAGTTCGCTGCCTTGTCGGAAGAAACTCCCGATCAGCAGGCTGCCAGGGAAGAACAAGATCGCAAACAGAAGGAGGATCAAGATCTCGAGCAACAAAACAACGAGTTGCGCAGAACTGCCCTAGAGGCTCTTCAAGATGCGCAGGCTCGTTACGATGCTGCTCCGAGTTCTTCTCGACGGTCGCGTGGTCGAAAACGTGACCAGACCCCTTCTTTGCCACCGGAGCATTTCCCAGTGGACGAAGAAACAATAACACCTGGTGCACCTAGGAGAAGTACCCATGGTCGACTGCGATCTATCGCGGAAGTCATGTGTAATTTTCCTCCTACAGTCACGGATGCGCATAAACCGGCCTTTTTCAGGATCTTGGCGGAAAGACTGGATGAGGTCGCATCCGAGGCCACCCCAACAGCCTCCTCCCGTTCGGTAACGCATTCCCGTGAGCGGGATGGTCCTCATTCTGGCTCCGGCCGGCGGAGTTACCCGCCGCCCATACCGTCCCGACAGGGCAAATACCGGCGAATGCAGGATTATCGTAGCAGGGATCGAGTTCCTGTTCACTCTCGTTTGGGACCACGAGTAACCTCGCCATTGCGTGAGGTCGCTCGAGACCCAACCGAGAGTCACAGGGCGATTCACGGTCCTTACGTTGGTTGCAAAGCTTTTTCGCCTGGCCTACGAGCAGTCGTTTGGCCCGATAAGTTTCGACCAGGGGCCATTGAGAGGTTTGATGGAATTTAGAACCCATCCGAGTTCCTTCAGATCTATATTACTGCCATCCAAGCAGCAGGAGGTGATGACAAGGTCATGGCCAACTACCTTCCTACAGTCCTCGCAGGACCAGCTAGAACCTGGTTGTTTAATCAACTCGAGGGTTCCATCTACAATTGGGAAATGCTGTGCGATGCCATCCTCAGCAATTTCCAAAATTGTTACCAAAAGCCGGGTAAGGAGGACGACCTGCATCGGCTGCGGCAAACTTCGACCGAAACACTTCGGCAGTTTGTCAAGAGGTTTGTCGGGGTGAGGAATACCATCCCGAACATATCTGATGGCTCCGTAATCAGGGCATTTAAGCATGCCGTTCGATACCGGAGATTCACTGAAGACTTGCTTATCCACCTTCCTCGATCGGTGGCCGAGCTATTCGACATGGCTGATCGATATTCCGATGCAGCCGAAGCGGTCGAATGGAACTGAATGGTCAATAAAGGGGACCTACCGCCCCAACCAGGCTTCAAGGACGCCAGGAAAGAAGATTCAAGCAAAAAGCCGGAGTCTTCACCGGGTGGGAAGTCAAAGAAGTCGAAGAGGAACCGCTCTGGACAGTAACGCGAGGTCGCAGTCGCAGAGAAGCCACCTTCGACCAAAGGTAATAAGTCTTCATTTAAAAGTAAAACTGCCTCTGGTGGTCGGGATTCCGACTAGCCAGAAAAATCGACTAATCCGCAGGAGGGCAAGAAGTGGTGTCCACTCCACAACTCCGCAAGCCACGATCTCAAAAACTGTAGGAGTTGGTTGAAATAACTGGACGATTTCTACCAAGGAGTTGGGCCAATGCCAACCTTACCGCCTAAAGAGCAGGCGTGCGGGATTAGGGACGTCGACGGAGACGAAGAAATGGCTTACTAGGTACCTCAAAATCATGTTAATGACATTTTCGGGGGTCTTCCTCTTTCGTTTCCAAAAGGCAGTTTAAAACCTTCTGCCGAGAGGTCAACCAAACGGAGACTTCCCTTGGTGAACCTCAATACCCCCGTTGGTCGGATATGCCTTTGACGTTCGATCGCGCTGACTGTCCTGTGGGGCTAACCCGACCATTGAGGCTACCTCTGGTCATTACCCCAATCATCAGTAACGCGAGAGTCGAAAGGGTCCTGATTGACGGGGGAAGTTCCCTTGATCTTTTATTGGTCAAGGCACTCGACGAGATGCAAATTCCTCGTTCGAAGATCAAGCCCATAATCCATCCGTTTTATGGGATAATCCCAGGCCCCTCCATGATGCCACTGGGACAAGTGGTCCTCCCGGTCACTCTGGGAGAACCAGACAACTTCCGGACAGAATTGGTTACTTTCGATGTAATCGATTGTGACTCAACTTATAATGCAATCTTTGGCAGGCCGACTCTTGCTAAGTTCATGATGGCAACGCACTATGCTTATCAGTGCGGGAAATTGCCTGGCCCCAAAGGTGTCATCTCGGTCCGAGGCAGTCGCAACGTGGCACTCACGTGCGACCGGCTATCTTTGGAGATGGTCGATCAACTTCCCCTCCGGGACGCTCAGGTCGCCACCGTCGCCGCCGATGCGATCAAGGCTGCTCCTTGACCGGATGAAAAACTCAAACAAGTTCCTCTGTACCCAGATGATCCATCCAAGACAATTCGGGTCGGATCAGCCCTGGATGACAAATAGGAACTCGACCTCGTTGCTTTCCTCCGGGCTAACGTAGACGTGTTTGCGTGGAAACCGTCCGACATGCCCGGTGTCCCAAGGGAAGTAATTGAGCACAGGTTAGCAATTCGACCTGGACAATGACCAATAAAGCAAAAGCTCAGGCGTTTTGCCGCTGACCGACAGGAAGCCATCCGAGAGGAGTTGGACAAACTCCTACAGGCCGGGTTTATCCGCGAGGTGGATCACCCGGAATGGCTCGCCAATCCGGTCATGGTCCGCAAGTCAAATGGCAAGTGGCGCATGTGCGTCGACTATACTAGCCTCAACGCTGCCTGTCCGAAGGATGACTTTCCCCTTCCCCGCATCGACCAGCTGGTCGACTCTACTGCGGGTTGTGAACTGATGAGTTTTCTGGACGCTTACTCAGGATATCATCAAATTAGCATGGCAGAAGACGATGAAGAGAAGACTGCCTTCATCACCCCGTTCGGCACATACTGCTACGTCAGAATGCCGTTCGGTCTCAAGAACGCAGGTTCCACGTACCAGCGCTTGATGCAAAAGACCTTTCTTTCCCAGATAGGGCGTAATCTCGAAGCATATGTAGACGATTTGGTTGTAAAAAGTACCAAGAGATTGTCTCATTTGGACGATCTCGCTGAAACCTTCTGTAATTTGAATCGCTTTGGAATAAAATTAAACCCGGAGAAATGTTCTTTCGGGGTTTCTTCAGGAAAACTCCTTGGTTTCCTTGTGTGTTCCAGGGACATTGAAGTTAATCCTGAGAAAATCAGGGCCATTGAACAAATGAGGTCGCCCTCGACCATGAAGGATGTTCAACGCCTGGCTGGTGGCATGGCGGCTTTAAGTCGCTTCATATCGCGATTAGGCGAAAGGGGACTGCCTTTCTTCAAAGCCTTGCGGAAGCATCATAACTTTACATGGTCGGATGAGGCCGAAAAAGCATTTCAGGAGGTAAAGACATATCTATCTAGTCCGCCAGTATTGGTGTCTCCCGACAAAGGAGAACCGTTGCTTCTTTACCTGGCGGCCACACCGCATGCGGTCAGCGCCGTTCTGATCGCGGATAGGGAAGGAATACATAGACCCGTCTACTATGTGAGCGAGGTACTTCATGGTCCTAAGGAGCGCTACCCTGAGGTCCAGAAGATACTTTACGCGCTACTGATGGCTTCCCATAAGCTACGACATTACTTTCAAGCGCACAAGATCACAGTACCCTCCTCTTTTCCTTTGGGGGATATTGTCTGAAACCCAGAGAAATCTGGTCGAATCGCCAAATGGGCGGTCGAACTCGATGCCTTCGAGATCCATTTCACCCCCCGCACGGCGGTTAAGTCTCAGGTTTTGGCCGACTTTGTGGTTGAATGGACCAACCCTGAGCCACCAGTGCAGTTGGCAGAGGAACTGGAGTGCCCCGATTACTGGACAATATACTTTGACGGCTCCCGTAGTTTTCAACACTCGGGGGTTGGAGTGGTCTTAGTTATGCCCCAGGGCGAACAGCTTAAGTATGTCATTCAACTACACTTTGTTGCAACCAACAATGCAACAGAGTATGAAGGTCTTCTTGCAGGGCTCCGGGCAGCAAAATTCCTCGGAGTCCATCGATTAGTGGTGAGGGGAGACTCATAGCTGGTCGTAAACCAGGTAAACAAGGAGTACAGCACCTCCGATGAGACAATGGCTCATTACCTGGGGGAAGTGAGGAGATTGGAAAAACACTTCAGTCATTTCGAAGTCCAATACATCCTGCGAAAGGACAATATTCTCGCAGACCAATTATCCAAAATTGGGTCCTCACGCTCATCCGCTCCGGCAGGAGTGTTCATTGAACACTTGGACCGTCCTTCGATCATGACTTCGGTCGAGGATGATCCGGTAATAGCCTTCGTTACCAACCTCGGTCAGGAACAAGATTGGGCTCATCCATTGAGGGTCTATCTTGAACATGGGACCCTACCCGAGGACGAAACTGAAAGTGATCGGTTAATTCGAAAAGCGCGTCTGTACAAACTCATAGATGGGATTTTGTACAAAAAGGGTACTCAAGGAGTATTCATGCGTTGTATATCTCAGGAGGAAGGAAAATCCCTCTTGAAAGAAATACATGACGGTGTATGCGGTGCGCACTCGTCATATCGGACACTGGTCGGAAAGGCTTTTCGACAAGGATTCTACTGGCCTTCGGCACTTGATGACGCCAAGCATATGGTCAAGACGTGTCCCCAGTGTCAGTTCCACGCAAGGCAAGTTCATCAACCTGCCTATGCGTTGCAAACCATTCCTCTCGCATGGCCATTCGCGGTCTGGGGGATGGATATCGTCGGTCCTATGCCACAAGCGGTCAATGGGTACAAGTTTCTGTTCGTAGCCATTGACACATTTACAAAGTGGATTGAGACCGAACCAATACGAAATATTACCGCATCAGCCACACAAAAGTTCTTCCATAAGAACATTGTGGCACGATTTGGTGTTCCAAACCATCTCATCACAGACAATGGTTCTCAGTTCGCCAACGGTCTTTTCCTGGACTACTGCGATCAGGTTGGGACCAAGGTGTGCTTTGCTTCTGTGGCACATCCACAAAGTAATGGTGCCGTAGAACGGGCCAATGGGCAAATACTGCAAGGCATTAAAAAGCGCGTCTTTGATCTCCTTAAGACCAGCTCGGGGGCTTGGGCAGATGAGCTCTATACCGTTCTATGGGCATTACGGACTACTTCTAGTCGAGCCACCGGTGAGACGCCCTTCCATTTGGTCTATGGGGCCGAGGCTGTATTGCCTATGGAAGTAAGTATTGGTTCTATTCGGACAGATCAGTTCGAACAGATTAATTAGTCCGAACAACGGGCGCAGGATCTTATCCTCTTAGAAGAACGGCGTGATCGCACCCTGGTTAAATCCGCGGCATACTTGCAAGCTTTACACAGATATCACAGTAAAAAGGTGCGACCACGTGATCTCAACGTGGGCGACTTGGTTTTACTAAAAATTCAAGACCAGTCTAATCGCAACAAATTCTCCCCAAAATGGGAAGGTCCTTATACTGTTGTCCCAGTGCCGCGGACAGGATCGGCGCGGTTAGCTATGGAGGATGGTCGGATTTTGTCCAATACTTGGAACATCGATCAACTTCGCAAGTTTTACGTGTAAGTATTCCAATCACTTTTTTCCTATTCAATTAGCATCCTTTGATAAAATAAAATATGTTTTGCTTTCATACAATGAGTTTTTCTCTTTAAGCCCGTATCATAAGCATTCGACCTGGGGGCTAACCGCCGGCGGTCTGATCATTACAACGATCTAATCGGATTCGCTGGTCGATCTCATGACCACTTCCAGATAAGTCACTCCTAAATAAGCCGTTTCTCAGCGCATACGGGGTTATCTGGCAAGTCCTTGGTCATCTGAGTGGCTACCAGTTCGCAATAAGATTAGACGTTACATTAATCCTGATCGTCGGTTTAAAACGCACACCCCTGGTCGTTACGCTTATGTTTTCTCCTCTGCTTATAACACTAAGGCTTCAGTATTCATAAGCAGAGGCGGGGGCTAGGGGGGATGTGCTTATAGTATGGAACTCATAATATAAAAATGCAAAATATGTACTTCCTGTCAAAAATGATTTTTTACATACATTGCATTATACACAATTGTCTAGATACAAAAATAAGGATCATTCGATCCCCAGCTCAGTCAGGAGCCTATCTACTAAGGGCTTGACCTCCTCCATGACTGCATCGAGCAGCTCTTCACTCTCGACCTCAACCGGACCCACCAGTGCGCTCAGATCTGCATCTGGGCCATGGTGAAGTCGAACCCGGCTGAGTACGGTTACTGCGGCTGATCGAACCCTGGTTCTGATCACCTCTTCGCGTCGCCATGTATCTCCAGGGAGATACTCAAGTAGTGATTCTGCCTGGGCCGTGAGCAGCGATGTCCAGTCACTTATGCTGAGGTTGTCTTTCTTCGGTTCTACCACATCGGTCTTCAAAAGATCAGCCACGGCCTTCAGTTTTTCGAAGATCAGGAGGCTCAGCTCTTTGATCGCCCGATCGGTGTGGCGAATCGAGGATTCAAGAATCCCCTTGTCCCGACTAAGCTGTGTAATTCGACCTGCTTGCGCTGTACAGAGAGAGGAGATTATTTGCATATTATGGATTCAAGTCTTCTTAATCAGGAATCGGCTTACCAGCATTTTCTGATCGAAGTTTGTTGATTTCAGTCTCTTGTTTCTTAAACATTGAGACTGAACTGAGCCTCAATTTGGCCACCTCTTTCTTCAAAAATGTAACCTCTCTGCAGCAAAATCAAGGCAGTCACAACCAAAATGCACCCATACTAACCAAAGGGTAATGGTCATCACCTGCGCAAGCTGTCGCGTTCTTTCTGAATGGCTTCTGTACTGGCCATCACAACATGCGACTGGCTTGTTAGCTAGGATAACCCCTATGATGCAAAGGAAGAGGATCAAAGGTGTCCTAAGAACAATTCAGGCACGAGAGCAAAGGTTTATTATACCTTCATAAACTTTTGTAAGACAGCATCATCCAATCCAGCGGGGATCCTCGCTAGAGCCCCGGATGTGCTTACTACAGGGACAGTTGGTGGGAGTGCCGGCTGGGCGCTACCCCCAGTAGTCATCGGTTGTGACTGGGTCCCTGCATTTATTCCTTCCCCTGCGGTCTGGACGACTTCCTGGACCATCGGGGTGGAGCGTTCTTCGTTAGAAGCTCCTGTACCAGCTGCGGCTTCAATCCCTCCGGAGGCAGTTGAAGAGCTGGGCGCCGTCTTTCTTTGCCTGACAAGAAAGACAATTTGAGCAATTTTTATTTAAAGATTATTGCCAGTTTAAGGTTCTTACCTTATTTGAAATCCCATTCGCTCCTGAGATTTCTGGGAAGGTTCCCCTTGGGAAGGAGAACCATCATCGTTTCTTGCCTTCCTCATGGCAAACAAGGCAGCTCCCCCCTGGATGTGTTCTGCTATGAGCATATTTCTAATAAAAAGATAGAGACAAAAAGCAAGGTCTTTACCTGGGCTACCGAACTGGCTGGTGGGGCTACATCCGAAGGCCTTGGCAACTCCTGGGTCGCTGGAGCCGCCGCAACCGGCCTTTGCTCAACTACCTCCCCCTCTGTCCGCGGAGGAGGAGGATTTTCCTCCCTAGGACTCGCGGTAGTCGCAGGGAGAAGCTCTTCTCCCTGTATAAACATTGACTCGTCAAAATATACAGAAGGAATTGAAGAAAGTATGACTGTAAGAAATCCTTACCGAGGTCGTCCTTTCGACCAGGGAAGCAGAGACAATTAACCCTGAAGCCTCGGGGGCTTCAGGAACTTGGAGATCATCCGCGATCCCAAGATTTTCTGCGATGGCAGGATCTGCCACGACCACTTCATCGGTAACAGTGGTCTCTGCGGGGCAGCTTGGGGCATCGCCGGATGGGAGATCCGCGATCTTCCTCCTCGCTCCCCTCTCCCTGTACGACGAAGAAGTGATTCCAATCTGCGCCTGGTGAAACAGAAGGGATGTGATATCTTACCGCCGTCTTTCTTGCGGTAGGAGGAACGCTCCGTGAAGACCCCTCCCCGGGATTTGGCCTGGCCTTCTTGGGGGCAGGACTCTTTGTCGTGGGTCTTTGGGAGACCTTCTTCACGTTCTTCACCGTTGGCTTCCCATGAGAACCTACGTTCTCACTCGGGAAAGTCGCCTCGGCAAACCTTCCTAGGAGCTGATTCACATTACCGATGGAAGTGTTTAACGCTGGACATACATAAGACCTGAAAAACGGAGGCCGGATAGAGAATGTACCTTTCGACGCTCCTGTTTAAGGTCGTCGCCGGCGTGAATCAGACTCTGTGGACGAGGCGATCCCTTAGGGCCCTCTACATCGGCATTGTAGGCCCTAAGGAGGGAGTTGGTCCGCCTTTCAATTTCAGATGAAGGCAGGACTGTTCCCAAATTCGAGTCAGAATTTGCACAATTCAAGAATGGGAAAGCTCAGCGCCAAAGAAATAAATACCTTTACTGTAGTCCAGGGTGCTATCCGCCATGGACCTAATCTCCCATGCCGGATGAGCCCTTTCACGCAGAGGACTCACCCGGTTCTTCACGAAGTCTCGGATGATGTCTCGAGCCGTCAATCCTTGATTGACCAAGTGAAGGATCACCTCGGCATGCTTCGAAAGCTCCAAGTTCATCGCCGGGGGAGCATCTAACTCGCTTGACTTCTCTGGTCGCGAGTTTTCAAACCATAGACTGCTCTCAGATGGTGGAGAGCAGTAAAACCACCTTTGGTGCCACCCGTGCACAGAGTCTCGCAGGGGTGGGGAGGGATACTCCTTTTTGTCCCTCAGCCGGAAGTAGATGCATCCGGCGGCGTTGGTGCTCTTCGACCACGCCGAAAAGTAGAATCACCGGAAAAGATCCACGCTGGGATATATTCCGACGAACGCTTCACAGAGATGCTGGAATACAGCAAGGATCAGCATCGTGTTGGGGTGGAGGTTAATCAGTTCCCACCCATAGTGCTCAAGGACATCCTTGAGGAACTGACTCTCAGGGAATCGGAACCCGCAGCGCAGGTACTCCTCAAAAACCACCAACTCGCCCTCTTGGACGGTTGGGGTTTCTTGGTCCTTCTCCGCGGGCCGCCAGTTGATGAGCAACCGTGGAGGAAGGATATCCTCCTTCTCTAACGCCACTAGGCTCTCCTCAGAATGGTGAATGGATCGGCTCCAGGAGGCCATCTTTGGTGGAGAATCAAAGGAAAAGTTGGCGATTTTGGGAAGACGAAGGCTGAAGAAAATGAGGGTTTTGTGCGGCGGGAATGATGAGGGTTTTTGGCTGTGTGGCTTCTTTGAGAAGACATCTGCTCTTTTTATAGACCCAAGGCGGCGCATTAATGTGAGTGAACGGTTCATTTCAAATGTTCCATTGAATGCTTTATTCATTTCCCATAATGGATACTGTCTCTGACGGACCCGATAAAGTGTTCAGGCGTCGGATCTGAAACAAAAAGACTTCTTTGTTTTGGAAACTGAAAGTGCAAAAGGACTGAAAAATTTTCAGTACTTTTCAGAAGACGTTTTTCCTTTGTATGCTTTGAACATTTTTTACGAAAAAATCATGCAACTCAATTTTTGACGTACTGGAATGTTTCTAATTGGGTTATGGTTTGATCGAAACCGTGTTTTAGACTAAACTTTGATTCTAATCGGAGTGAAAGTCTGACCGAGTTCCAACTCTGGTCGCAATTCAGTTCTAACCGCAGCCGTGAAACTGATCGCGGTATCAGGGCAGGTCGCAATGCTTTTCAAAGTATGATTCTGATCGCAGAATTAAAGTTTCCTGTGTATGAGTGGTCGCGAACATAAAGTTTAAGGCCATATTTTCGCACAGAAGATGTGAAGAATATTCATGAGAAATAAGAACCTTTTATTTCTTACATTCTTTACATATAAAAGGGATACAGTCGATCAAAACGTCGACTTGCTCTGAAAGAAGTTTACAAAGATCCCCAAGGGACATGTTGTTGTCAGTAGGATCTACACTGACAACCCCCAAGGAACTAGCGACTACTCTAAGTCTATCTACATCGTCCCTAACAACAGACGCACTATTGTCCCTAATCAAGTCAGAGAGTTCTCGCTGTTGCTGAGCGTAGTCCCTCTCTCGACGGAAATGGTGCGCCTCTTCCCGGGATCGATCAAGACATTCTGCTAGACGCAGAATTTTCGAGGCCATCTCCTCGGTCTTCTTCTCCAGGGCATTCTTCTCCTCCAGAAGAGTCTGTCCGGAAGGAAGAGATGGAGCAGCAGAAGGCTGATCGCTGGAGCCTCCAACCTCTTGCATTTTGCAAAAGTTAGTCGCACTAACTATAATTATCAGCAAAAGGGGAGAAGAATTGTTACCTGTCCCGACGCATGACCCGTTAATATACCCATCTTGGGAGGAGGATCATCAGATAGTGGAAGTGCAACCTTCCCATCAGAAGATTGCTTCGCCAACCCAATATGGCAATCATCTGATCGAGGGATAGTCACCGCTTGCCGACCAGAATGTTGATCACCCAAAAGGATGGGAGAATTGGATGTGATGGGATCTTTCTCCAAGGACAAAGGCCTAACTTGCCGAGAGGCATGAACGGGGAGGGTCAAAGGAACTGAAGGAAGAAAGAAACTTGCTACATTCTTCACCTTTGTTCCACTGGAAGATCCTTCGTCAACCTTGGGTTTCTTCCTTAAGGGAGACAGGACTTCAATCGTTTGAGGCCCTTGTTCGACAACTTCCTCTTCATCACTCTCAATCTCGATGATATCGTGATCTGCCATTGAGAGGAGAATGTGAAAAGGAACAAGGCAGGATAACAAGAAAAGGACTTAGGCGTGGAGGGAAATTGTGAAGTTTTACAAATCCAGGAGCCTGGTATTTATAGCTGCCTGGGTGACGGTTTGCATTCCAGACGCCTTGGGTTTTGTCAAAGCATTTACAATTTTACCTCGAGATAAAAACAGTTCTACGGCGCTATCATTTCCCGTCACATAATGTCAGAACCCGTCTTGGGAAACCAACCGTTTTCACTTAGTGCGCCACTAAGTGTAAAAATTGAAGAGTCGGGTTAAAAATCCAATGCATGGTTTTAAAATTCGAAATAAACACGTCTCTTCGTTTTCTTCGAATTTGGGGGCTAGCTGACGAGGATTGTCACCCGGGTCACTTCTAATAAACTTTTGGTTCAAGACAGGTTCGAACCAGACATGTATCTGGCGATGCAAACTCAAGCTATTCTGAGGGGCATCACCATGAGGTTGCAAGCTTTACGCGATCAGGTCGCGGGTTTCGTGCGATCAGGCCGATAGCCTTGTGCGGTCAGAAGTTCGTATGCTATACGCGGACTGGATATCCGGGATGTTGCGCGGTCAGCCCACATTCCGCGGTCAGAACATTCTCGACTAGGGTGCTTGGAGTTTATTCGGTTATCCTTATATCAGGATATTCCAAGCATCCCGAGGATTCCTCCACGTTGAAGACCAACCGTCAGAGGTTAATATATGCGGTTATTCATGATTAACACGTGTTAATAACCTCCGTAGAAGTTAACAGCGGTTCTCTAGAAACCGCATCCAACCGTTTGATGCAGTTTTCTTCATATGGCACCCTTTTGACCAGTATAAAAAGGTGGCAAAGTACATCAAACGGGGGATCCAAGACATTTGGAAGAACAAGACCCCTGATACAAGTAAGATACAAGGTATCTCGACCACTCAAACAGCCAAGTCTACGGCTTAGATTAGATAATACTCACAAGTCTCCTAGAGTTTCTTTTTGTACACTTATATAGGGAGAACTTTCGCCTGTGAAGGTTTCTTCCCTCTAGTTTGTAAAGCTTTATCACATATAGTGAATTTCTAACAGGACGTAGGGCTTTTACTCCCACCATCGAGGGCCCGAACCTGTATAAATCTCTCTGTGCTCCTGTTCTCCATTGTTCTACATACCTTCCCGGAGGGTCATCTTGAAAGGTCTCACAATTACAAATTTTGCATAAGTTCGACTGAGGACCCCGAGTCTGAATCGTCGATAGTTGCTCCTTGTCCACTCTGGAAAGGCGAGCACTGATGCCTTTTACAATCACGCCGAGTCTTACCAACAATCTTCAAACAGGATATATCAACGGCCACGCCACCAAACTGTCTAGGTGAGGGTGTTCACCAAGAGTAATAAGTTGCAAGGTCTCTTCTAGACCTCCAACAAGCACCGAGAAACTCTAAGTATGCAAAATGATGCGAACGAAGCACTCGGTAGATCACAAAACTCACGACTTGATCAAAAGATCAAGATTTTTATCTCTAAAACAAATACTCAATTGTATATCAGAGAATGAGGCTGCTTGGTGTTTGAAACAATAGCTCAAAGCCTCTATTTATAGCCTAAATGAACAAAAGAGTCGTTGTGCACGAGCTGAGAAGAAATAGTGCATGCTGACAATCAGCATAGCATGCTGACAGTTAGCATATGTCATGACCAGTAAGAAGCAAATTTTGGAGAAAAATCAGCTAGCCGTTGTGGTTGAAAAAGGAAACAAATCAGCACATACTGACAGTCAGCAACACATGCTGACAGTCAACATCCACAACCACAGCTCGACAAAAAATCACGGATAAAATTTTGCTAGCCGTTTGTGGTCGCATATGGAAAGAAGTCCCTCATGCTGACACATGCTGACAGTCAGCATCGACCACAAAAATGATCAGTTAAAACAAACTCTCAAACAAATCAGCTCGAGGTCGAAACTCATGCTGACAGTCAGCATAGGCGAAAAAAATATGGCTCAAAAAAATGCTCTCTGGACAAATGTCAGCAACAAAACTGAAATTTCATGCTAATAGTCAGCATCACATGCTGACAGTCAGCGTGGACAAATGTCAGCAACGAAAACTGACATTTCATGCTGACAGTTAGCATCACATGCTAACTATCAACATGGATAAAAATAGTCATAACTTTTGATCCAAAGGTCCGATTGAAGCGTTTTATAGCTTGTTTGAAAGATAATTTAAAGAGCTATATTTTTGTCAATAGAAGCAAAACCCAGATCAGCCTAGATATGCAAAATAATTCTATTACCAAAAACTCATTTGAAAAACCAAATCATTTCAAAACAAATCCAACTGAAAAGAATGAATGCAATAACCTAAGAGTTTCTCGATTTATACTGGACATGTAGAGAGAACTTGCAACCCCTCTTAATAGTACAGTTTAAACTTAAAACAAATTCTATAAACCGATCAAACTCCAAACACCGAGACCGGTAAAATAAATACACATTTTACCTTAAGTCTTTTGCAGCTTCATTCTTGGCGACCTTGCGCTTGCGACTTTGGCAATATTGCGACCTTAGGCGAAATAGCTCTTAGGTCTCTGCATACAGATAGCGCAAAGACATGATTAAATCAAAAACACTTAATATCATCAATAATCAAAATCAACAATAATAGGGGCCTAGATGCAACAATCTCCCCCTTTTTGATGATTGATGACAACAAGTGTTTAAATTAATAAAATCAAATGACTCCCCCTAAGTACATGCATATTTAATAGATATTCAGGAACTCCCCCTAAATGCATGCATATATAAATACCTATATGAGTCATTTGAGATTTGAGAGTGAATCTATAATGATGAATCTATAATGATAGATCATGAGATATCTCAAGAATCTTTCTCCCCAATCTCTCCCCCAAGCATAAACAATGCCTTTAATGAAGCAAGAAACTCAAGAATCTCTCCCCCTTTGACATCAAGCACAAAAAGGTGGGAGGACAGGAAAATCAAACATTTATCTTAGATCAACTAGCATTTGATATATCAATAATATTCAATTCATTTCTTAGAAAGCAAAATCTAGCCTCATCTAAAGGTTTGGTGAAAATATCTACCAGTTGCATGTCAGTTCTGATATAACTTATATCTATATCACATTTTGCCACATGATCTCTTATAAAATGATGACGTATTTCAATATGCTTTGTTCTAGAGTGTTGAACAGGATTATTAGTAATTTTAATGGCACGTCCATTATCACACAAGAGTGGCACTTTTTCAAATGTAATTCCATAATACAAAAATGTTTGCTTCATCCATAAAAGTTGAGCACAACAAGTACCCGCCGAAACATATTCTGCTTTAGTGGTGGAGAGAGTTTCTTAGATGACCAAGATACTAGTGATCTCCCCAAAAGTTGACAAATACCAGATGTGCTCTTTCTATCAATTTTGTAACCCGCATAATCTAAATCCGAATAACCAATTAATTCAAAATTTTCATTTTTCGGATACCAAAGGCCTAAATTGGGATAGTATTTCAAGTACCTAAGGATTCTTTTAATAGCAATCAAATGACATTCCTTAGGGGCTGACTGAAATCTAGCACATAAGCAAACAGTAAACATGATATCAGGCCTAGATGCAGTAAGATATAGCAAGCTACCAATCATAGACCTATAAAGTTTAGAATCGACCGCTTTTCCATTATTTTCCATATCAAGATGTCCATTAGTGGCCATGGGAGTTTTGACTGCTTTAGCATCTTCCATCCCAAAGTGCTTGAGCAAGTCCTTCACATACTTGGTTTGGCTCACAAACGTTCTGTTCTTCAGTTGCTTGATTTGTAGTCCAAGGAAGAAGCTTAGCTCACCAATCATTGACATCTCAAATTCCCTAGACATCATTTCTCCAAACTCACAACAAAAAATATTCATTAGTAGACCCAAAAATAATATCATCAACATATATTTGACATGAACAAATCTTTTTCAATCATTTTTGTAAAGAGTGTTGTGTCAACCTTCCCAATTTTAAAACCTTTTGATAAAAGAAAGTCTCTAAGTCATTCATACCAAGTTCGAGGAGCTTGTTTGAGACCATAGAGAGCTTTAGATAATTTAAACACATGGTTTGGAAATTTGAAATCTTCGAAACCGGGATGTTGTTCCACAAAAACTAATTCAGATATTCTCCATTTAAAAGACACTTTTTACATCCATTTGAAATAACTTAATATTAAAGTTTGATGCATAAGCAAGAAGTATACGAATAGCTTCAAGTCTTGCTACCGATGCAAAGGTTTCACCAAAGTCTAAACCTTCAACTTAATAAAAACCTTGTGCAACAAGACGAGCTTTATTTCTAATGACTACACCATTTTCATCTTGCTTATTTCTAAAAAACCATTTTATTCTAATTACATTATGATCCTTGGGTCTTTCTACTAAAGTCCAAACTTTATTCCTAGAGAAATTATTAAGTTCATCAAGCATGGCATTTACCCAATCAGGATCACTAAAAGCTTCATCAACAAGTTTAGGTTCTAGTGATGATACAAAAGAGTGATGTTCACAAAAAGAAGCAATACGAGAGCGAGTTTGAACACACTTACTAACATCACCCAATACTTGGTCTAAAGAGTGATCCTTGATGATGGTTTGATGTTGCTTTGGTGCTTCTTCTTGTGCTGCTTCTTCTTGATTTAGCTCTGGTGGATCAATATGAGGTGATTATGTATGTTGATCATCATTCTCTATATTTTCATCATCTTCTTGATCATCTTCTCTTGGTTTGATGTCTCGAATCATAATGTTCTTCACAACTTCTTGAAGATCTTCACCTGAATCTTCACAAGAGACTTGCTCCTTTTGCGAGCCATTAGTTTCATCAAATACTATGTCGCACGATTCTTCAATACAACTAGTATTTTTATTAAAAACTCGATACGCCTTGCTAGTGGTGGAGTATCCGACTAGAAAGCCTTCATCTACTCTTCTTTGAAATTTACCACCAAAGTTTCTTTTTCTAAGGATGTAACATTTACAGCCAAAAACTTGAAAATAAGAAACATTTGGCTTATGCCCAATAAGAAGCTCATAGAGAGTTAAATTTAAAAGAGGATGCAAATAAAGCCGATTAATAGAATAGCAAGCAGTATGCATGGCTTCGGCCCAAAAGCGAGTAGGTGTGTCATACTCACTTAGCATTGTTCTTGCCATTTCTATTAGTGTTTGATTTTTCCTTTCCACAACTCCATTTTGCTATGGAGTGTAAGAAGTAGAAAATTTGTGTTTAATTCCTAGCGAGTCACAAAAATCAACTAAGGTTGAATTAACGAATTCTCCACCATGATCACTACGGATTTTCTTGATGGAAGTTCGAATTCAGTGGAAACACGTTTTGCAAAAACTTTTAAAAAAATCGGGGGTTTCAGATTTTTGAGAAATAAAGAAGACCCAAGTGTAGTGAGTAAAATCATCAACAATAACAAAACCTTAGTTGTTATCCCCGATACTTTGGAACTCATAAGGTCCAAACAAATCTATATCCAGCAGTTCCAAAGGTTTGCAAGTTGAAAGAACACGCTTAATTGGATGTGAAGTAGCTACTTGCTTGCCAGCTTGACAAGCGCTGCAAGGTTTATCTTTTTCAAAATTCACATCTTTTAAGCAATAACCAAATCACGTTTTAAAAGCTTTTTAAGTTGATGCATTCCAACATGTGCAACCCTTCTATGCCATAGCCAACCTTTTGAGGTTTGAGAGACAATACATGTTGAAAGGGATGCATCTTTCGAGTGAAAATTAACAAGATAAAGATTTCCCAAATGAAAGCCTTTGAAGATCAAAGAATTATCTTTTAAACTTTCAACTAAAACTTCTTCAGGATAAAAGGTGCAACGAAATCCAAGATCAAAAATTTTTTTGAAAGAAATAAAAGATTGACATCCAATTTGACTGAAAATTTTCTTAAACACTGTGGCTTCACAAGTTCCAAAAATAAATTCTAGAGTTAAAAGAGATAATGAGGAGCTAGTTAGCCTTTTACAGTGAAGCCAAATCGGAGCCAACAATAAGATATGAAAAAGACAAATGTTGACCAGATTGAAAGTTTTCATATTTCAGGTTTTGGGAAAATAATTTTACACATGTAAAGGCACCTGAAAAACCACACAAATGACTTCCAAAAATTCTGAAATGAATTAACAATAAAGACCAATCAAGGAAAATATAATGTATAAACTTTCTTCAAATAGCCAACCAATTAAGAGATATAAAAATGAAAAATCAGTCAAAAACCACAAGAAGTCTGAAGATGAAGATTTCAGATTTGACTTGTGAAAAATCAAATGTTGCTCAAAGCAAATCCAATTGAAATGAAAATTTACAGAAATGATTTTCAATGCATGACACGTATTTTGTAAAAAGAATTGTTCAAAAAAAATTTCAATCAAGAGTCAAGCCTTTTTAGGTACCCAGACCTTACGAGGCCCTCTGGCCTTGTCAGATATTTTGGTACCCAAATGGCTCTATCTTTAGGGTTTTGAAAATGGAAATCAACAAGTTTTGCAATTAAACCGCTTCTAGAACAAGAAATCAAATAAGAGTCAAAAGAACCAACTCTGAAAGGGTTAGATACACACTCATGCAAATGTTGCCCTATTAAGTGACATGCGGAACATGAATTTCGAGAGGGCTTTACAAATGAAATGGTATGTCGCGCCCCGAAACTGGGACTACGACTATTCCTGTAGAGACCTAGCTCGCTGCAGCTAGTCCCATACACACAAACCTTTGACTTCCCAGGATAAGTCAAACACAGGAGTATATTACATTGCAATAGAGTAACTTACAACATATTTAAGCAGTGTGGCATGCTGGCCTTAATAATACATAAGAGATTACAATGCCTTCACAGCATTCAAGGTTTAGCAAAATATTAACTACACAGCAGAAGATAGGTGACCCTCCCACAAAAGAAGTTGACGGTAGAACAACACACATCAGGGCTCTGGCGGAACTGACTCTCCTCCTTCTGGATCCACAAAGTTCTCCATGCCTTCATCTTGATCAAGGTACGCTCCATCTACTGAGTTGAATGTTGCAAGGGTGAGCACTTACGTACTCAGCAAGTCATAGGTAAGAGTAGATACATATAGTAGTGATGATATGAACCTAGACTAGTCAAGACTTATGGATGTTTATAAAATAACCTTTTTCTTTCACAACTCAACTCATCTCATCTTATGGCAGCACTTCTCATAATATAACATTGATATTCTTGTTCACTAGATTATAACACTACCGCGACACGTCGACACACGACAGCCCACGGCAGTACTCCTTATCATGACAACACATGTCATTTGGGTAATCTTGATTTGACAGATTTTATTTAGAAAATATACTTGTATCACACCCCGTGGATTTAATCCACCGCAGCAGACTCCTATAAACCCAGGAGCTCGGAGTATTCGAATACGTTTTTAACTCTGCAGAGAGGTACCAATTTACCCGCAAGATATTCCACTTTCAAGCCCATCCTATCAATATGATTAGACCCTTCCTCACAACCATGTGTGAGTTGCATGGCAAGGTGGAGATAACAAGAACTTTTGTTATGTCTCTCTCACAATTCACCCCCGACCCTGTGGCTCTCCGCGAACCACAGTTGTGGTAGGTTGTATCCTAACCTCCACCCCTTTGCTTATTCCCATTACTGGGTCAGCATGCAAGATCACCTTCAGTGATATGTGTGGGAGCCATTCTCCGTGTTTACTGTGCATCACTACACATCTCATGCAGGGGTTTCATGTGCGATCCACATAAGTACTTGTTCAGGCCTGTCTCATTCCAGGCTTGCGGTTAGCACGTTGTTCATGCCACTAGACGCGCAACACAAGGTTCTAGTCCTTATATGCCAGTGACCAGACCATCCACAACCCTGCACCTTCTGTGCCTGCTATCCTTTGCAGTTTAGCACCTCCAGTGCTACCACCATTCCATACCAAAATTCTGGTCACGGCTAGGGGTTTTATTTCATGAATATATAAGTATATAAATACATATATAATAGTTCATAGCTCAAAACTTGTTTATTTCACATTTCACAGATAACCAGTCTAGTACTGCCAATTCATAAATCAACCATTCTCAATCTTTCACATGCAATATTATCTATATTCAAGGTTATGTTATAGCAACATTTAAAATAGAGGTTCAAGATGACCAAGGATATGACTTGCCTTCCGCGTCGTAAGATACAGCAATTGATGACGGTTCAACAGCAAAATCCTCAAAGTCAACTTCTGGATCTGCTCGACGACAAACAAATACACAATAATTACTTATTATGTTAAAATGTTTTATGACTTATATGCATAAATGCTTTACAAGAATGACTGAACGATATTGGAGATAATTTGGATTGCAAGCTGAATTGAGTCGAGATTCTAGAGTTCAAGGAATCTGGGCTAAGGATGGGTGTTAGATAATCTTAGGGTTTCAAGATTACAACAGGGATATCAATTTTGTGGCTGGTTTATTCAAAAACAGCGAATGTCAGCAGATTGACATTCAGATCAAGTCTCTGACATAGCTTTAAGAAAAGCTAGAGTGCTTATCTCAAGTTGTGGTAGTAGAAGAAAATGTAGATCACAACTCTACAAATTCAGTGGACAAAGTGGTTCTCAATTTGCACAACCAGAAGTGGGTAAACAAGGCCAATGCCACTGGCTGACAAGCTCTGGCATAAGGCTGACAATGCCAAAAACTAGGGCTTAGCATAAAATACTGTTCAAGGGCTCAACTGATGTGCTAACTTTGTCTAGGAGGTAGGCTTGAGAAACAGGAACAAAAGTCATAATAGAATCTATGGCTGAAAATGGCTGGATAGCAAGAAATTTGGTGATGAACTGCGGGGAACTCAGTGCACTGGGACAGTTCTGGACACAAAACTTGGAAAAGCTATAACTTTCAATCTAGGCCGATCTAGGTGTCGGGCTAGAAGACAAAAATTCTCAAGAGTTCAAGGCACACACACTGGACAAAGTGGTTAGGGCTAAAACGGCTGGGAAAAGCTTTCCGGTGATCGGCGCCAGAGAAGAAGGCATTGAAATTGGGCATTTTCGATACAAGCCAAATGAACTTAATTCCTTGCTCGAGGAGTGATAGAAGGGTACAAGTAAGCTACTAGTAGCATCAATTTGACCGGAGGATCGCCGGTGTGGCCTGGCGACGTGAGCCAGCAACTGTTGAAGTGCAAATTTGGGAATAGCTTCAAATTGAGATCAATTGATGATTCTAGGTTTACAGGCATACTCAAAATAGCTCTCTGATCAATTTAGATTATATTTTCGAAAGCTAATTTGGACTGAATTAAGCTACATTGCAGAAACAGGGCAATTCAGGAATTCCGGTGATCGCCGGCGTTAGAGGTCACCGGTGAGCAATTAGATGATACCACACAGATAGAAGGAGAAGGGGAACTCACTGATGGCTTCAATTTGAAGATTGGTGCAGCAGGGAGTGCTGGCACCGTGAGCCTCCTCGACGGCTTGCCGGAGAAGAAAACGAAAACAGAAGAATTTGGGACTTGGCTGATTTCCAGAGAAGTGAAGTAGCTGCTAGGTACAGTGGTATTTAAATAGGCCAGGCGAAGCTTGCAAAGAGGGGACAACGAAGAGATTGGCGCCAGTGATGAGATTGGTTGCGTGCAGAAACAATAGCGGCGAAGACACAGCGAAGAACGGTGATGCGACGACGACAAGTCTGCAGCTGATCACAGTGTCGTTTCATCGGGACTTAGCATGCTGAAACAAGCGGTGGCGACAACAACTGGTGTGGCAAGGCAACGTGGCGGGGAGTTGCTGAAAAAAGGCTGCTAGTCACGCACGGGAGCAGATGCTGGTCGCGCACAAGGGCGGTGCTGTTCATCGATGTTGCCACGGCAAGGGCTGAAGCGAGGACACGTACACACAAGCATGCACGGTCACGAGCGCGGGCGAAGCTTCATCGACGACGAGCAACCACGGCGCACAAGCACGACGAGTTCTGGTCGAAAATCAGCTGAGTCTCTGGTCGAATTTGGACTGGATTGCAATTTCAGATTTTTGAGTTTGGACTAAACTGTAAATCTGGAGATTGGGAAGGTTAAAGCTGAAATTGATTTCACTGATCTAGCAAATTATATTCAACAGAATATTTGGTAAAGATATTTGATAAAATTTGGCACATTTGAATAGTTTTTGATACAAACTGAAAATAGGGTATTTTAGGGTAATTGAAATCTGAGTTTCAATTGATTTCGAATTCTGGCATTTAGGATGAGATTTTGAAATCTGAACAGAAGAGAAAATTGTGTCAAATAGCATTTAGAAGAGATTTGTTGAAGAAATTCTGAATTTGGAGTTAATCTGAAGATTTTGGCCTTTTTGGGTTTCCAGATATCAGATAAAAGACAAATTGCGATATCTCTTGGACTGATTTGTGAAAAGAGTCTAGATGATAAAATCTGGCTGCCAACTTTCTGGTTTAAGGTATTGGCATACCCATGATCATAATTTAAGAACAATCTGGTCTGGATTAGGTCAAGATTTGGCCAAATCTGAGTTCAGAGTATTTAGTGTAATTAACTTAATTCTGTTTTCGAAAACAGAAGTTTTGACAAATCTGGGATTTAGAGATGGAATTGAATCTGGCTTCTGAAGACTTTTAAGTTCAGAGTAACTGATAATCACATCTGAACAATCTGATCTTGATTTGGGGTCACAGGGAAGATTTGGAGATTTTAGGGCTTGAGGTAGATACTGATCTGGCTACTACTACAGATACATGCATGCATGCTATTTACGAAAAAGGAAGTTTTCACCCTTAAACTCAGGGTGTTACATGGTATGAGTGCGGTATACGATACATCTTTCTAGATGAGTGAGCATGATTTAATTTCTCCTTTTTAAATGAATATCTATGATCTAAAGGGGGTTTAACAAGCATAGCACTACTCATATGATATCTAGTAAGGTCATGACTCAATCTATTTATTTTAGTCTTAAGTTCATCATTTTCAATTTTATGTACATGAGATGATACCGTGTTAACACATGAAACATAATGCGAATGAGAACATGACGGCATATCATCACAAGTAGATGAACTAGAAGGCATAATAGAATCACTAGATGAGCTAGACACATCAAATGAGGAGCAACTAGTACTAACACCATGGCATAAAGATGAGTCACTAGATAAATCATGGTATGACTTACTAGTATCAAACGTACAAGCATGTGAATCAATAAATGAATCAATAGACAAATATCACATGAAGTACTAGTGTCCACAAAACTAGCATTTGAGTCTAAACATGAATTAACACTTAAGTCATTACAAGAGGAGCTAGCATGTGAAGTGGAAGTATGTGACTCTAAGGATGGATCAATAAGCAAGTCACAAGAAACTCTATCATCCAAGGTTATTGTGGAGCTAATAGCTTCCTTGGCAAGCAAAAAATCATAAGAGCTTTTCAACTCTTGAAATTGCACTTTCAAGGATGAGAAGTTATTCTTTAAAATGCAAAAACTTTTATTCATATTGCCGAGCAAGACATTTAACTCTACAATCATATCCATAAGCTCATCATTGGAGTAGTATTTGATACCGTCGAGTCACATGCCATAAGGCATATCAATTTGTCGTGGGATGAGGACTTTGATCTTGACGCTTTCTTTCTTGATTTCTTTGAGCTCTTCTTGCAAGAGTTCGCCTTTGTCTTTCTTAGGCGAACCAAGTCGATGATGTCTTTGAGCTTGCTAGTAAGCTTCCGATCCTCCGCAAGGAAATCATCATTCTTAATATGCTCGGAGGTGGAATGTACGTCCTTCTCCTTGGACATAGCCTCATTTGACATAAGCATGTCAATGAGCTTGCTTGGTGAAGTGTCAGAGATGTCACCGTTTGCAAGAGTGGTAATGAAGTCTCCGTAGCGATCCTCCGATAACACCTTAAGCAATTTCCTACAAATGTCTTAATTGGAAATATTAGCGCCATGGGCTCTGAGCTCATTTGTGATGTTGATCAAGCGATCATATGTGGTGGAGAGTGTATCATGCTCCAACATCACAAATGCCTCATAGTGTTGCATCAAGAAGCGCACCTTAGCATGCTAAAAGCTAGATGTGCCCTCAAAGATAGACTCAAGGGTGGTCCAAACATCGTGAGAGGTCGAACGATCACTCACTAGTTCGAGCACATCATGGCTAAGGGATCTAAGAAGCACATCTTTAGCCTTTGTATTTAAGAGGAGAATATCCTTATCTGAAATCAATGGATAAGTCACACCCTTCTCCACTAAGCTCCATAAATCCAAACTCAATGCCTCAAAATAATTGCTCATAATAATTTTCCAACGAAAGTAATGTGAGCCATCAAAGTGAGGAGCAATCAAATCAAAGTCCTCTGCCGAGTCCATCCTTTCTCTCTAGGTGGTAAAGCCCATAAATGAGAGACCTTGCTCTGATACCACATGTAGGATCGAGGATGCTGACTAGGGGGGTGAATAGGAGGCTTTAAAACTTTTCAATTAAAAAACAACTTTTGCAAAGAATAAGAACAAAACAATATAGCACAAATAAAAGGAAGAGAGAAGAAGACAAACACAAGGATTTTTCCCGAGGTCTCAGAGACTCGCCCGGTCTCCCCTACTCCTCGTTGAAGCACACAAATGATTGAGTCTTGCTTCAATATCCACGAAGGATATTTCTCACTCGTGGTTGCTCCTTGTCCACTACGAAAAGGCGAGCACCAATTGCTTTTACAATCACGCCGAGTCTCTCCGACAATCTTCAAACATGAGAGATCAACGGCCACGCCACCAAACTGTCTAGGTGAGGGCGTTCACCAAGAGTAATAACTTGTAAGGTCTCTTCTATATCTCCAACAAAGCACTGAGAAACTCTAAGCATGCAAAATGATGCGAACGAAGCACTCGGTGGATCACAAAACTTACGACTTGATCAAAAGATCAAGATTTTTATCTCTAAAACAAATGCTCAAATGTATATGAGAGAATGAGGCTGCTTGGTGTTTGAAACAATAGCTCAAAGCCTCTATTTATAGCTCAAATGAACAAAAGAGTCGTTGTGCACGAGCTGAGAAGAACAGTGCATGCTGAGGTCACGACCAGTAAGAAGCAAATTTTGGAGAAAACTCAGCTAGCCGTTGTGGTCGAAATAGGAAACAAATCAGCACATACTAACAGTCAGCAACACATGCTGACAGTCAGCATCCACAACCATAGCTAGACAAAAAATCATGGATAAAACTTTGCTAACCTTTTGTGGTCGCATATGGAAAGAAGTCGCTCATGCTGACAGTCAGCATCGACCACAAAAACGACCAGTTAAAACAAACTCTCAAACAAATCAACTTGAGGTCGACACTTATGCTGACAGTCAGTATGGATAAAAATAGTCATAACTTTTGATCCAGAGGTCCGATTGAAGTGTTTTATAGCTTGTTTGAAATATAATTTAAAGAGATATATTTTTGTCAACAGAAGCAAAACACAGATCAGCCTAGATCTTTCTATAAAATGCAAAAACACTTCTATTACCAAAAACTCATCTGAAAAAGCAAATCATTTCAAAACAAATCCAACCGAAACGAATGAATGAATGACCTAAGAGTTTCTCGGTTTATGCTGGACATGTAGAGAGAACTTGCAACCCCTCTTAATAGTATGGTTTAAACTAAAAACAAATTCCTATAAACCGGTCAAACTCCAAACACTGAGACTGGTAAAATAAATACGCATTTTACCTTAAGTCTTTTGCAGCTTCATTCTTGGAAACCTTGCGTTTGCGACTTTGGCAATACTGCGACCTTAGGCGAAATAGCTCTTAGATAGGTCTCTGCATACAAATAGCACAAAGACATGATTAGATCAAAAACACTTAATGTCATCAATAATCAAAATCAACAATAATAGGGGCCTAGATGCAACAAACCGCACCTCCGGGCGCTCCACACTCGCTGGCTCTGGGACTGCCGGAGGCGTGGCCACCGGAGAGGGCAAGGGGTTGTAGTTCACCGAGTCGGAGTCGGCCTCGTCGTTCGTTGCCTTCCCCTTCTCACCCGATCCGGTGGGCGCATTGAGGAGACGCATGAACTCCCCCGTCATCCCTGGGCCAGGGGAGGGCTCCGCCTCCAGGAGTGGGCGACGTCTCCCCGGGCCTCAGGGTGGCTCGCACGCGCCCTGACCCGGGAGTTGCCTCACGAGTCTTGCCAGGCGTAGCATCCGACGCTGTTGCTGGAATGAGGGCCTTCCGCGCCTTGTCGCGCTTTGACTCAGGGCCCCCGGTGGCATCCTTCCCCCGCTTGTGAGAGACGGGGGTGGGGAGTGTCGATGATTCGGACTCGGAGTCCTCAGTCGAACTTATGCAAAATTTGTAATGATGAGACCTTTCAAGATGACCCTCCGGGAAGGTATGTAGAACAATGGTGAACAGGAGCACAGAGAGATTTATACAGGTTCGGGCCCTCAATGGTGGGAGTAATAGCCCTACGTCCTGTTAGGATTTCACTATAGGTGATAAAAGGTTACAAAAATAGCAGAAAAACCTCTTCATAGGCGAAAGGTTTTTCCTATGTAAAATGTACAGAGTAAAGCCAGGAAGGTTTGTAAGAACTATCTAATTTAGGCCGTAGACTTGGCTGTTTTTAGTGGTTGAGATGCGTTGAGTCTCAATTGCATCAGAAGTCTTGTTCTTCCAAATGGATCGGATCCCCCCCGTTTGATGTATTTCACCACCCTTTTATACTGGACGAAAGGATGCCATGTCGTAACTGCATCAAACAGTTGTCTGGACGGTTTGGATGCGGTTTATTGAACCGCTCTTAACTTCCAAGTAGATTAAGCACGTGTTATTCGTGAAATAACTGCTTGTATTAACCTTCTGGTGGTTAGTCTTCTACGTGGAGGAATCTTCGGGATACTTGGAATATTCCCACTATAGGGATAACCGGTCAGATAAATTCCAAGTACCTTGGTCGAGAATGTTCTGACCGCAGGGTGTTGGCTGACCGCGTGACATCTTCGACATTCTGTTCGCGTATACCATACAAACTTCTGATCGCGCAAAGCCTGTGGTCTGACCGCACGAGGCTTGCGACCTGATCGCGCAAAGCCTGCGACCTTAGGCAGATGTTTCTCAGAATGACTTGAGTTCACACCGCCGAGCACGTGTCTGACTCGAATCTGTCTTGAGCCAACAGTGCATTTATTTGAACTGACTCGGGTGTCAATCCTCGTCAGCTAGCCCCCAAATTTAAAGAAAATGAAGGGACGTGTTCACTTTAAATTTAAAGAAATGCATCGGATTATTAACCCGACTCTTCAAATCCCCCGCTTAGTGGCGCACTAAGTAGGACGGTTGGTTCCCCGAGACATGCTCTGGGTATTATGTGACGGGTAATGATAGCGCCGTAAAAACTGTTTTTTAACTCGAGGTAAAATTGTAAATGCTTTGTAGAAACCCGAGGCACCTGGAATGCGAACCGTCACCTTGGCGGCTATAAATACCGGGTCCTTGGTTCTGTAAAGCTTCACAATTTCTTCCCATGGCTAAGTCCCTCCTTAGACAACCTTGATTCTTTTCTTCACATACTTCCTGATGGCAGATCACAACATCATCGAGATTGAGAGTGATGAAGAGAAAGTTGTCGAACAGGGGCCTTAGATGCATGAAGATTTGTCTCCTTCAAGGAAGAAACCCAAGGTTGACGAGGAATCTTCCAGCAGAACGAAGGTGAAGAATGTAGCAAGTCTCTTTCTTCCTTCAGTTCCTATAACTCTTCCTGTTCATGCACCTCGACAAGTTAAGCCTTTGACTTTGGAGAGAAACCTTTCTCCATTTCATCCCAATACCTCCAACCTTTATTTGGGTGAACAATATTCTGGTCGGCAAGCGGTGACTATCCCTCGACCAGATGATTCCCATATTATGTTGGCGAAGCAATCACATGGTGGGAAGGTTGCACTTCCACCATCTGATGATCCTCTAACATGCCATGAGCTGGGACAGGTAATAATTCTTCTCTCCTTTTGCTGATAGTTATAGTCAGTACAACTAATTTTTGCAAATGTAGGAGATTGGAGGCTCCAGCGATCAGCCTTCTGCTGCTCCATCTTTTCCTTCCAGAGAGATTCTTCTGGAGGAGAAGAATGCCCTGGAGAAGAAAATCGAAGAGATGTCTTCGAAGATTCTGCATTTAGCAGAATGTTTTGAACGATCCCGTGAAGAGGCGCGCCAGTTCCGTCAAGAGAGGGACCACGCTCAGCGACAGCGAGAACTCTCTGACTTGATTAGGGACAACAGTGCGTCTCTTGTTAGGGATGATGTAGATAGACTTAGGTTAGTTGCTAGTTCCCTGGGGGTTGTCAGTGTAGACCCTACTGACAACAACATGTCCCTTGGGGAATTTTGTAAACTCCTTTCGGATCAGGTCGACGCTTTGGTCGATTGTATCCCTTTTGTATGTAAAGAATGCAAGAAATAAAAATTTCTTTCTTCAAATAATTACTCTCTACATCTTCTGTGTGAACATATGGTCATGAGTAATGCTTTCGCGACCATTCATACACAAGGAAATTTCAGTTCTGCGACCAAAATCACACTTTTCAAAAAAGCACCGCGACCAACCCTAATATCGCGATTAGACTTAAAACCGCAATTAGAACTGAAACATACTACCACTACCACAGAAACAGACATCCAGGACGGCACATCACAGACGGGTATGAACTGTTCAATGGAAAACTGTCTGTGAAGGCCTGTCGGGAGAATATGTTCAGATATCACAGACGGTTCTGACGTCAAAAACAACTGTGATAGTAAACCAGACGGGTCTGAACACAAAACCGTCTGTGATAGTATACTTATCACAGACAGCTCTAACCTAAAAACCGACTGTGATATATACAATCGGTTCCCAGCTAAGAACAGTCTGTGATAGTCTACTTATCACAGACGGTTCTAAACTAAAACCCGACTGTGATATATACAGACGGTTCGGAACTCAAAACCGTCTGTGATAATTATACCATCACAGACGGTTCGGAACTCAGAGCCAACTGTGATTTATACAGTCGGTTGTAAACAACGAAGCGTCTGTGATAGTGTAGTTATCACAGACGGTTCTGATGTATGAACCAACTGGAAAAGTACCGGCGCTTCGAATTCTCAACTGTGATCATTTCTGTCTCCGATCTTCGCGCGCGGCGCCTAGGAGAACACGAAGCATCGCTTTGGAAGTTCTATAAATTGACAGTGGAAAAATTGTCATTTACTTTACAAGTTTTTATAGTTCTCAGACTGTTTGACTCCTTAGCTTGTCTGCGCCAATGGCATCCTCGATGGCATCGTCAGCCTCGCCCTCCCCGGTATGAACGCTCAATCTTTTTGACTTACCCCTGTATTGTTAATCCATGTTCAATACATTCTTGACCTGTTGATTTGCACAGGGAAGGGGAGCCGTGGAAGACACTGCCAAAGTCAAGGCCAAGCTGAGGGCCCTCCAGGAGGAGCACAAGCTGCTCACGGAGAAGCACACTCGGCTACGGCTTGACCTTGACGATCTCTTCCAGCGCATTCAGCGCATGAAGACGGATGGTGACAATGCTAGGGCGAGGACGAGGCGTCTTTGCGAGGAGAAGAAAGCCGCGGATATGACCATCGCTGGCTGCGGTTTGACAATGAAGCATACCATCGCGAAGCTGAGGGAGGTCGCAGGCCTTCTCGACGCTGAAGTAGTTGATCCTGAGAAGGACAACTTGTCGCTGGAGGAGTCCTGCGTCCTGGCTGCAAGTCAAACTGACTTTATTCTAGATGCAGCCAGGGCTAAGACTACTCCTTGACCTAGCATTCTGTATTTTTACTTTTTTTTGTAAGTGATGAAACAAATTATTAAAAACTTTGTTCTTATGTCAACTTTCTAATTTTCCAGCACATTCTTGGACTGCATGCAATCTTCCCTCTTTCTTTATCTTTCTTTAGCTTTTGTCAAACATTCGACCATACAAAGGTATGTACACTGTGTGCGATCAAGGAACGACTATTGCGATCTTTGGCTTGTGATCGGAGCCCTTGAAAGAATATAGAAGCAATATAGAAGTCGCAGGTCCCATGCAAATAATATAAAAAGAATATAGAAGTTATATATCAACGTGCTTTGAATATCACAAACGGCTCTGAGGTAAAAAACATCTGTGATAGTCACATTAGAGACGGTTTTTATGTAAGGCCCAACTGTGATAGTCCCAACAGTGTCCGCCGCCTCGAATTCTCAACTTCTATCAATATCACAGACGGTTGTTAACTCCAAACCATCTGTGATAGTAAAATTACAGACGGATTTTATGTAAGGACCGACTGTGATTGTCGAACATTTATCGACGCTTAAAATTCTCAGCAGTTCAACTGGAAGCAAAACTCCAAGGAGGGAACAAGTATTTGTAGAAGTCGAACAGTTCAATATTCAACAGACATATTAAAGACGGTTCGGACATCAGAACCGTCTGTAATATTAACGCAGACGGTTTTGATCTCCCAACTGTCTGTGATAGTCCCAACAGTGCAATTCTCTACATGCAATTGTTGATAACCGCACATAATAACTGAGCAGATGAAGAGACTTAATTATTTACTTCAAATTTAATTTGCATCGAATTATGTAATATGACTCTTCAACTTCCTTTGCCGTGTTGCAGTTTATCTCCCGAGAAGTTATATATCATGAATTTATTGACCTTGAAAACCAGTAGTGCGCTTTTTAGAACTCGAGGCACCCGCGCATATGAACCGTCACCTTCTGTTTCTATAAATAGCGAGGCTCCTAAATCCCTGTCTTTATTCCCTCCTCAACTCCCACCTTGATGGCGAGCCGAGATTCCAGTGAGGTTATTGAAATTGATCAGAGTGATGAGGAAGAGATAAGGAATGAACTCGATCAGGATCTTCAGAAAGTAAGTCCTCTGTGAAACTCTAATGCAGATCTTTCTTTTATGACTTGATTACCTCGAAACAAATGCATTTTGAAATCCACAGGTGCTTGAGGAAATGCTCCCTCCAAAGAAGAGACTTAGAAATGATGAAAGATCGTACAGTGGAGCTGCAGCGAAGACTCTAGAGGGTGCTGAGGCCTGTGTTGCCACATTGCCCCTTGCAACCCCTCCAGTTGCATCGACTCCACCTTTGGAGATCCACAATAATCCTTCCAATATCCCCTCTCCAACACCTTTGTATCATCAGCTTTTCTGGGGTAAGGCTCACACTTCCACGTCCAAATCCACTCCGAAGCTTGGCAATCATCTTCACCCTCCCAGCATACGCCCCTAGGAGAAGCTAGAAAAGCATATGTGCAGGAGGAGAAAGCTGCCTTGTGCAGAACTCTCCAAAAAAAAAAGAGGCGCTGGAGAAGCATTCTGAGGGGATGTCTTTTGCCATTCTGCACTTGGCAGAGTGCATGCTTTGAGTTGCAGCTTCATCTCCACCTTTGTTGTATCAACTTTAATTTCTTGGATGATCCTACTGATGCCAAATCCACTCCTTTGGTGAGAGATGATGTTGATAGTCTTAGAGCCATTGGTAGTTCTCCTGGGGTGGCCAGTGTAGATCCTACTGATGCCAATACGTCCCTAGGAGAACTTTGTAAATTACTTTCGGAACAGGTCGACACTAATCAATTGGTCGCTTAATTAATAGTATCTCTTATGTATGGAAAGATTGTAAGAAATAAGAAATTTCTTTTCCTTATATATCTGGCTTTCGATTGATTATGTAACTGATAATCACCAAACGATGTCTGTGTAAAAATGTTAACAAGAAAATACTGCTGCGATCAAGACGGTTTTTAACTCAAAACCATCTCTGCTTGAAAGATTACAGACGGTTTTAATTTCAGACATATATATAAAACAAATATGAAAAACAAGATAAAACCAAATAGTCTAAACGTTCATTTTTTTAAATACTAACATTGAAACAAGATAGAACCAAATATGAAAAACAAGTGGAACAACTGATGACCAGTAGTCGAATGCAAACAAACAATCTGGGATATTATAGACGGTTCGGACATTAAAACCGTCTGTGATAACACAGACGGTTCTGAGGTAAAAACCGACTGTGATTACCACATACACAGACGGTTCTGAGATAAAAACCGACTGTGATAATCACATACACAGACGGTTCTAAGGTAAAAACCGACTGTGATAATCACATACACAGACGGTTCTTAGATAAAAACCGTCTGTGATAATCAAATACACAGACGGTTCTTAGGTAAAAACCGACTGTGATAGTAAAGCGGACGGTTTGGAGGTCATAACCGTCTGTGATATTTCTTTCATAGTTACACAAATTGCACCGATATTACCGACGGTTAATAGAGTGAAACCCGTCAGTAATATTCTGTTCTTCAATAATGCACTGATATTACCGACGATTAATAGAGTGAAACCCATCAGTAATATTCTGTTCTTCAATAATGCACTGATATTACCGACGGTATTATATAGAACCGTCTGTATTGAACCTGGTATAAAAGGTCTTTTGGCGGATGTTTTGAGGTAGTCGTACTCTCTTCCTCGACCTACACTGTCCAGTTCGAAGAGATTTGGGGCAAGGAAGAGCGAAATCTCGAAAGACCGGGGGAGCATTTGGGGGCAAAAATTTGAGGATCGAACCAAGGTTGGTACTTGCTCCCAAGGCATACACATTACTTGATTTCATCATCAATATCGATCTCCATTGATTTACTAATTAGCATGTGTATGAATTTGATTAATTGCAGATGGTCCGAGACTGGATGTATAATGACAACCGAGTGGGTGAGGAATACATGAAAGGTGTTTTTGATTTCCAAAAGGTTGCTGAGCAAGACATGGCGAAGAAGGGTTTACCATATATGTAGTGTCCTTGTGTACACTGCCAGAATATTAAGATGTTCACCAACTCATCTCAAATTGTCGCCCACTTGATAAGATGTGGTTTCAAAAAGGGGTACATGTGTTGGGTCCACCATGGAGAAGAGCCAACTGCAGAAACAACTGCCACTCAGGTTGAGGAACAGGACATGTCCGATCCGAACAACGACTTCGACGAGGAAATGCCAGAGGATGACCATTTAGATGACATGTTGCGTGATGTGGAAGGAAATTACAGTGAAAGGGAGTTTGGCAAATTCAAGCGCTTGATTGAGGACTCAGAAAAGCCGTTGTTCCCTGGTTGCAAGTCGAAGTACACAAAGTTGGCCTATGTGCTTGAACTGTTAAAATTGAAGGCAAGCAACAGCTGGACAGACAAGAGTTTCACAGCACTGTTAGATCTTTTGGCGGACATGCTCCCGGAAGGAAACGAGTTGCCAAAAAACACCTACCAAGCGAAAAAGCTGTTGTGTCCTTTGGGAATGGAAGTAGAAAGGATACACGCATGCCCTAATGATTGCATCCTTTACCGTAATGACTACAAGAATATGCATGTTTGTCCGGTGTGCGGCGCATCCCGCTATAAGCGTACTAAGGACCGAACAGACGACGGCGACTGCGCGGAGATAAAGCAAGGACCTCCTGCTAAGGTATTGTGGTATTTGCCAGTCATTCCCCGCTTGCAGCGTTTGTTTGCAAACCGTAAAGAGGCAAAATTACTGCGTTGGCACTCGGAAGACCGGAAGAAGGATGGAAAGCTGAGACACCCCGCTGATTCTTCGCAGTGGAGAAACATCGACAGGGAATTTGTTAACTTTGGAGTAGAATTGAGGAATATAAGGTTCGGGTTGAGTACCGATGGAATTAATCCTTTTGGTAACATGAGCAGTCGGCATAGCACTTGGCCGGTTCTTTTGTGTATCTACAACCTTCCTCCTTGGTTGTGTATGAAGCGCAAGTACATCATGATGTCTCTACTTATCTCAGGATCAAAACAACCCAGAAACGATATTGATGTGTACCTAGCACCATTGATAGAGGATCTCCTAACAATGTGGAACGAAGGGGTGCAGGTATGGGACGCATACAAACGAGAGAACTTCATCGTACGTGCTATGATATTCTGCACCATCAACGATTTCCCTGCCCTTGGAAATTTGTCGGGCCGTACTACGAAAGGAGCCAAAGCCTGCCCCCACTGCGAAGATGAGACTGAGAGTGTGTGGCTGAAAAATTGCAGGAAAACAGTGTACATGCGTCACCGTAGGTTTCTTCCGAAGAATGACGCGTACCGTAAGAGGAAGAGGGAATTTGACGGCCACAAGGAAGATGGTTCAGCCCCGAAGCCTACGCGCGGGAAAGATGTTTACTCACGGGTGAAGGACATAGACGTTGTGTTTGGAAAGGGTGGTAATAAATTGAAACCCCGCACGAAGAACACTTGGAAGAAGAGATCGATATTATGGGACTTACCGTATTGGGAGCATTTAGAGGTTCGTCATTGCATTGATGTCATGCATGTAGAGAAGAATGTTTGTGACAGTTTAATCGGCCTATTGCTGAACATTCCAGGGAAGACAAAGGATGGCGTCAATGTGCGGCGTGACATGATCGAAATGAGAATCAGGCCCGAGCTAGCACCGAGAGAGGACGATAAAGGCCGTATATACCTCCCCCCCGCATGCTACACTTTGTGCAAGGATGAGAGGATAGAACTCTGTAAGTGTCTCTATGGTGTTAAAGTTCCATCGGGTTACTCCGCAAATATGAAAAAGCTTGTGTCCATGGGCGATTTGAAATTGCTGGGTATGTAGTCTCATGATTGTCACGTGTTGATGACACAAATGCTTCCTGTTGCCATCCGGAGTATTCTGCCGCATAAGGTCAGAGAGACGATCACGAGGCTATGTTTTTTCTTCAATGCAATTTCTTCGAAGGTCATTGATCCCGATGGACTGGATTCTTTGCAGAGCGAGGTGGTTCGAACTCTCTGTCAGCTTGAGATGTATTTTCCTCCATCGTTTTTTGATATCATGATCCATCTCACCGTCCACCTTGTCAGAGAAATCAAGATATGTGGACCCATATTCCTACGTTATATGTATCCATTCGAGAGGTACATGGGTGTACTTAAGGCCTACGTGAGGAATCGGTCCCGGCCCGATGGTAGCATTGTCGAAGGTTATGCAGCGGAAGAGGTTGTTGAGTTCTGCGTCGATTACATGGCCGAGGTAGAAGCAATAGGAGTTCCTGTGTCTCGTCACGAGGGGAGGCTTGATGGTGTTGGCACTATTGGACGGAGAGCCATCACTCCTGATTTCGATATGTACTCGAAAGCTCATTTTTGGGTCTTGCAACACATGACGGAGGTGTCTCCGTACATCGACGAGCACAAGGAGATGCTACGACAAGACAATCCTCGCCGATCCGAGGTTTGGATCACGGGACAACATAACAGTCCATTCAACGCGTGGATGAAGGTGCGAATCACCGGAGAGTCCGCAAGTGAGAACCTTAAATGGTTGGCAAAAGGGCCCACGTTTACTGTACAGACATGGCAGGGATACGACATCAATGGGTACACATTTTACACGAAAGCTCAAGATTGAAAGAGCACTGTGCAAAATAGTGGAGTGAGCGTAGAAGCTTTCCATGAGGGGTTCATCAAGACAGGCCCAACAAGGGTAGTACGTGGATTGAACTCGTACTACGGGTTCATTGAAGAAATTTGGGAGCTCGATTACGTACTGTTCAAGATTCCCCTGTTTCGATGCCGATGGGTCCAAATCCCACAGGGTGTGAAGGTTGACAGTTACGGTTTCACTTCTGTGGATCTGGATCGCGTTGCTTATAAAGATGAGCCATTCATACTTGCAAATCAAGCCATTTAGGTCATTTATGTCACTGACCCGGCCAATAAGAAGTGGCACATCGTCCTTCATGGCAAGAGAAGGATTGTTGGAGTTGAAAATGTCGTAGACAAGGAGGAATACAATCAATTTGATGAGATTCCTCCATTTGGAGATGGCGTACAGGTCGATACTGAAGACACTGACGAAACCAGTTACGTGCGTATGGATCACCAGGAAGGGTTATACTTTAAAGGTAATGAACTGTACGTCTTATCTCTCTGTTTCCATCGGTATAGCTTATATCTCCTGTAATTCTCGTCTTTGCAGGGCCGCGGCAAGTGGAAAGTTGAGGATAACATGGCTGTGTACGTGGAAATTGTCGGTGAAAGTTCCCATTTGTATGTAACATTAACTTGAGCATGCTCCACGTACATTGTATGTTAAATTTATTTGAGCATGCTCCACATTGTAACCAATTATTGGATCTACGTACACAGTAACCAATTTACAGAGCATTTGGACTACATTTGAAATATCTGAGTGTTCATTTAAAACAAGTTTTCGAGTATTCAGAGTTGAAAGCTACAGATCAGTTTCAAGTTGTAAAACTAACGTTCAATAGAGAGATTATCAAGGACGGTTTTGACCTAGCACAGACGGGTATGATTCTATAACCGACTGTGATAATCTCAGTCACAGTCGGTTCTCAACTCACAACCGTCTGTGATAATCTCTCCTCTAGTAGATTACCACAGACGGTTTTTATTTGAGAACCGACTGTGATAATATTACTATCACAGACGGTTATGTATATATAACCGACTGTGATGTTTTCAACAGTGTCCGACTCTTCGAGTTCTTGACGTGCACCGTCGGTTTTCAATTCCAAACCGTCTGTGATAATCAGAGCACAGTCGGCTCTCAACTCAAAACCGTCTGTGATAATCTCTCTAGTGACTATCACTATGTCGATTATTACAGACGGTTCTGATGCGAGAACCGACTGTAATAATATCGTCGCGGTTAATAGTTCAAGGCGGGGATTGTCCCGCTCATTCCAGTTCGCAACTGTTGCCCTAGCTCTCTCCGCCCTCGCACCATCCGCCGCGATCACATCCATCGCCTCCCACCTTCTCCTCCTCTCTGTCCGTCGCGATCACTTGCATCGCCTTTCCACCGTCAGGCGCGATCACCTCCATCGCCCTCCCGCCTTCGACGCGATCACCTCCATCGCCTCCCCACCGTTTCTGTCATTCTTGGTTAATTATAAGTATATGGGTTTTGCTATAGAATTATTAGTTGCAGATTTACTTAAACTGTTATCTCTTTCACTTATGTTAGGAACTATGTCTGGTGATGAAATGCACCACTCGGGGAGTCAGGGTGACCTCGCTGGCGATGAGACGCCTGGGCCGGAGGTCGCCTCGTCCGCCGTGACCCCGCAGAAGAAGAGAAAGGGGCGAGGCCGGACGACATACGCGCGTCTGAACAAGCGGGAAAAGCAGCACTTCCAGTTCGACGACAATGGTGTGCCGGAAGCTCCGGACAAACTTGTCAGTCAGTACCGCTCACTATGCGGCAAAGTGGCAAGAGAGCGGGTGCCCATCACCACCTCCGACTGTGGTCAAGTGCCCCCAGAGTGCAAGGATGCGCTGTGGGAAGAAGTGCAGGCGGCGTTTCACATTCCGGAGGATCGCCAGTTCACCATCCGCCGGAGGACACTGATGTCAATAAACAAGGCGTGGAGGAACTTCAAGAGCCACCTTGTCAGGCTCTATGTGAAGGAGTCGAAGACCCCCTTCGATGACTTCCCTTTCGTGACTCCCAAGGCATGGCAGCAGTTCATCGAGATGAAGGCCAAGCCAGAGTTCCAGGAGCTTAGTGCGAAGGGCCAGGCTAACCAGGCCAAGAACACCCACCCACACAGACTAGGCACCGGTGGGTATGTGGGGAAGAAGGCGCTGTGGAGGAAGCAGGACGAGGAGGCTTCCCAGTCTTCGGCCGGCAGTCCTTATGCGGGCATAACGGACGTGCGCGCCCGCAATTGGTGCCGAGCAAGATCGACGATGAACTCCTCCGGAAGCGTCTCCGTGAGTAACCCTGCAGACAAGGAAGTGATCGACCGGCTGGTAAGATTGTCCGATCACGTACTATCCTCATAACACGCATGCAATGGGCTGTATTGCTAAGTTCTCCTGTTGCAGGTGACGCTGAGTGCACAGGCGGCATCCGGAGAGTTCAACCCGAGGAGGGACAGGGATATCCTCACAGCGGCGCTAGGAAACAAGGAGCATCCAGGCCGCGTGCGCGGCCTCGGCGCCACTGTGCCTTGGAGGTATGGTTTCCCTGATGATGAGGAGGCGGCTAAGAGGAGAAAGAGATCCCACCAAGCCCGTGATGAACGACTCAAGGAGGAGATGCGATCGGAGTTCGCTGTTCGGGACAAAGCACTCCTGCAGCAGTTGTCGGAGATGCGGTCCATGTATGAAGAGCTAAGAAAGGCGACCCAGGGCACCCCCGTTCTAGAAGCGGAAGTACCGACCCCCATTCTTGGCCACCGTAGTAGCTGCGCGTCTGCGCCGGGGTCTTCGCAGACGGAGCCCTCTCCAAAGTATCCGGTGGACTCTCTGCAGGTAATAACCGTTAATGCGCACGGTTTGTCTATGTTAATTCATTCGAAAGTGAGAAGCG
Source organism: Pharus latifolius (assembly GCA_019359835.1). Taxonomy (NCBI): domain Eukaryota; kingdom Viridiplantae; phylum Streptophyta; class Magnoliopsida; order Poales; family Poaceae; genus Pharus; species Pharus latifolius. Next base: position 32,102,104 of record CM033327.1, read on the forward strand.
GTGAAATTCAACATGTTAATGCGCACTGTTTGTAGGAACCCGCCTCCTGCAAGCTTATGGTGCTGGCCGGTGTCTTCCCAATTGAGGCTGCCCGTGGGATGGCGCAACCATGCACGGCGGGGGCCACAATCCATGGTGCCCCTCTATGTGAGGGTTTTGCACGGGTCCAGGTGGACAGTGTCTTTGACCATTGCAAGGATTTTCCGTTGGAGAAGCCGCCGAACGACGAGATTACCACTCTCGGGGATGCGGTGCACACGTTCGTGCAATGGCCCAAGAAAGACATCGTCCTGTATGAGGTAATTGCCCCACCAGTTTCATAATTTGTACTGTAATAATAGCCCTCAGAGTTAGTGTCCTAATACATAGGTTCTTACATCACAGACATCACAGACCGACACGCGGCCTACTAGCCAGCATACCCCTCCGATGACGAAGCTGACTCCGATTAAGAGGCAACCATTCAAGAAGCTGGCTATGAAGGGAAAAGCAAAGAAGAGCCCGGCGAAGGAGAGCGAGAAGAGTGCGCCAGCTCTCATGCCGTTCTCTCTGGGGATGCCCATGGCCTCCGATACCGCAATTTCAAGCATGGGGTTAGCATGCCAGAGCCTGCATGTATGGTACATGAGGAGGACAAACCAGACCAGGACGCAGCGTCCGACGCACATCATGGTCAAGTACACCGTGGCAGAGTTCCATAACGACGTTGGGACCTACTCGGTGACCTTCGAAGACCTGCACAATTTACTGAACAAAGATGCGCTCGACTTGTCAATCCTACGGTCTTGGGTGCTGTAAGTATCCTACTATCCGTGCATATACGGATATATGTCATTTATTAATTGGTTACTTCCGTGCAGCTGCATGGCCAACTATGCCAAATCCAAGGGCATACCTGTTGGTTTCTTGGACCCCCAGATGGTCGCCGAGGTGATGTTTAGGACCGACACAGACTTCGTTGTCGACTACATCAAAAGAGGGTTGCTTGCTCAGGTTGACAAGGAGTATATACTTCACCCGTAGATTAGTGTCTCCATGTGCACACCCCCAAATTTAGATTAAATTTTTAATTCTCTACGTGTAATATGTAGCTACCACTGGATCCTGCTGCTACTTATTCCGAAAAGCAACAAGGTGTTCTACCTTGACTCATTGCAGAGGAAAGGGTACTCGTATTGCGGCGCACGAGATGTATTCGGAAGGTGATGTGGACCTGTCTTGCATGCATCTATATTTACTGTCCTCAAATTGTCAATTTCGGCTATCCTCAAACTGTCAATTTTGACTATCTACAGGGCTTTCACGAAGTACTTTGCCGAGGTAGGGAGACAACACGAGCGGCAAGCCGATAAGTTTCAGTGGTTACAATTTTCGGTACAAATTTCAACTGGCATCTGTTTTACTTTATAACTTGTCCCCACCTAACTCTCGGTCTGTAAATTGGCAGTGCCATCAGCAGCCGGACGACAATACATGTGGGTTCTACGTGATGCGCCACATGTATGACCTGATCATCACCCCTCACCGGCCAGATTTCCCCGAGGTATATACAACTGCTCCCCTTAATTTGTCTCAATTTGACAGAATTTACAACTTCAGCTAATTTTTTATGTACCAACTCTTGCTGCAGGGGGTCGACTTCCCTTCAGAAAGCCTTGACCCTCGGCAGATTGGTAATGTCCGAGGGATGCTCGCTGAGCTTTTCCTTGCGGAGGTCATATCACCCAAGGGGAAGTTTAGGGACCCGCAAGGTTCGTATTAGTGCGGCCTTACATTTATTTGTACATCTAACACACTTTAATTGTCGATTACATTTATTTGTTCAATTGTACATATTTCTGAGTTCTGTGCTGTATATATGAAATGCTATACAAATATATTTGAGTACTGTGCATATGAAACTGTATATATTTGAGTACTGTACAAATATAATTCTGAGTTCAATTGTACAAATATATATGAGACTGTATATATTTGAGTACTATGCATGTATGAAATTCATGAACTGTATATATGAAAATGCAATTTGTATAGAGGACATCTGTGACTGTTATAATCTCAGACGGTTTGTAAGATCAAAACCGTCTGTGCATGCACAGACGGTTTTGATCTTGCAAACCGTCTGAGATTATAACAGTCACCGATAATAACCCATCGCAGATGGTTTGGACCTCAGATCCGTCTGTGATATCACACTATCACAGACGGTTTCAAGATTAACACCGTCGCTAATATCGCAGATTGGTTTAATATGAGTATCACAGACGGTTTTGATCTCAGAACCGTCTGTGTTAAGAGTATCACAGACGGTTCTGAGATCAAAAACGTCTATGTTGATATCCAAACCGTCTCTGGTCATTCTGAGTACCACAGACGGTTCTGATATCCAAACCGTCTCTGGTAATCTGAGTATCACAGTCTGTTATGACATCAAAGGCGTCTGTGATACTCATACTAACACAGATGGTTCTGATGTCAAAATCGTCTGTGTATACTAAAGTATCACAGACGGTTCTCTTCTCAAAACTGTCTGTGATAGTCTAATTATCACAAACGGTTCCGAAAACAGAACCGTCTGTGTAGTATGACTATCACAGACAGTTCTGACCTTGTCACAGATGGTTCTGACCTTATTACAGTCTGTGAAATATGAGTATCACAGACGGTTCTGACCTTATCACAGACGGTTCTGACCTTATAACAGACTGTGAAATATGAGTATCACAGACGGTTCTGACCTTATCACAGACGGTTATGACCTTATAACAGTCTGTGAATGGATAGATCACAGACGGTTGAAAACATCAAAAACCGTCTGTGATAGTACATGATTATCACTGACTCGAATATCACTGACGAGTAAGAACCGTCTGTGGTAGTATGACTATCACAAACGGTTCTGACCTTATAACAGACTGTGAAATATGAGTATCACAGACGGTTCTGACCTTATCACAGACGGTTATGACCTTATAACAGTCTGTGAATGGATAGATCACAGACGGTTGAAAACATCAAAAACCGTCTGTGATAGTACATGATTATCACTGACTCGAATATCACTGATGGGTAAGAACCGTCTGTGATGAATGTTTTGACCCGACTGTGATGATGAATTCTGTAGTAGTGTGCGACCAGGATTGAGGTTCGACCAGATTCATCACTTCGATTAGAATCGGAGCTTAATTAAAAACATGGCCTTGATCATACCACAACCCGGTCAAAAAATATCCATACGTCCAAAAATCAAATCATAGGATATTTTCGTAAAAGTTTTCGGGGTACATAAAGGAAAAACGTCTCTGAAAAACTCTGAAAAACTTTTCAGGCTTTTACACTTTCAGTTTCTGAAACAAAGAAGTCTTTTTGTTTCAGATCCGAGGCCTGGAATACTTTAATAGGTTCGCCAGAGACAGTATCCATTATGGGAAATGAATAAAATACTGAGTGAAACGTTTGAACGAGACGTTACTCACATTAATGCGATGCCTCGGGTTTATAAAAAGAGTAGATATCTTCTCAAAGAAGCCACACAGCCAAAAACCCTCATCGTTCCCGCCGCACAAAACCCTCGTTCTCTTCAGCCTTCGTCTTCCCAAAAATCACCAACTTTTCCTTTGATTCTCCACCAAAAATGGCGTCCTGGAGCCGATCCATTCACCATTTTGAGGAGAGCCTAGTGGCATTGGAGAAGGAGGAGATCCTTCCTCCGCGGTTGCTCATCAATTGGCGGCCCGCGGAGAAGGACCAAGAAACTCCAACCGTCCAAGAGGGCGAGTTGGTGGTTTTTGAGGAGTACTTGCACTGTGGGTTCCAATTCCCTGAGAGTCGGTTCCTCAAGGATGTCCTCGATCATTATGGGTTGGAGCTGATCAACCTCCACCCAAATGCTGTACTGATCCTGGCGGTGTTCCAGCATCTTTGCGAGGCGTTCGTCGGAGTGTATCCCAGCGTGGACCTCTTCCGACGATTCTATTTCTCGGCGTGGTCGAAGAGTCCCAACGCCGCCGGATGTATCTACTTCCGGCTGAGGGATAAGAAGGAGTATCCCTTTCCACCCCTGCGAGACTCAGTGCACGGGTGGCATCAGAAGTGGTTCTACTGTACCCCGCCGAAGGAGAGCGGGCTATGGTTTGAAAACTCGCGGCCAGAGAAGCCAAGCGAATTGGACACTCTCCCGGCGATGAACTCGGAGTTCATGAAACATGCCGAGGTAATTCTTCACTTGGTCGAAGAAGGATTGATGACTCGGGACATCATCCGAGACTTTGTGAAGAACCGGGTGAGCCCCCTGCATGAAAGGGCTCATCCGGCTTGGGAGATTAAGTCAATGGCGGACGGCACCCTGGACTATAACGAAGGTATTTGTTTCTGACACCGAAAACCTCCATGTTTTTCTTGAAATACATTCATTTTAACTTGCATTTGGTAACAGTCCTGTCCTCTGCTGAAATTGAGAGGCGGACTAACCACCTCCTCCGGACGTATAACGCCGTGGTAGAAGGTGCTAAGGGGTCGCCTCGCCCCCAGAGCCTAATTCACGCTGGTGACGACCTCAGGCAAGAGCGCCGAAAGGTACATTCTCCACTGGCCTCTGTTTTGCAGGTTTTATGTCAGTCCAGTACTAATCCCATGTGAATAGCTTCTTGGGAGGTTTGCTGAGGCGACCTTTCCCAGCGAGAACGTCGGTTCCCTGGGAAAGCCGACATCCAAGAACGTGAAGAAGATTTCCTCGAGACCCAGGACGAGGAATCCCGCCCCCAAGAAAGTCAGGATAAATCTTGGGGAAGGGTCTTCGCGAAGCACTCCTTCCACGGCCCGAAGAACTGCGGTAAGATATCGGATCCCACCGCTCTTTCCAGGTGCGAACTCGAATTACTTCTTCGTCGTACAGGGAGAGGGGAGCGAGGAGGAGGAGGACGATGATGTCCCTCTAGTTCACCGGAGGAGGAATATCGCGGGCTCTCCATCCGGTGACGTTCCAGCCCATTCCGCAGGGATGACTGCTACTGCAGAGGCAGCCGTAGTAGACCCTACGACCACTGAAAGCCTTGTGGTCGCGGATGATCCCCTGGTCCCTAAAGCTCCCGAGACTTCAGAGCCAGTTGCCTCTACCTTCCTGGTCGAAGGGACGACCGTGGTAAGATTCTCCCATAGTCCGTTTTCTTCAATTCCCCCTGTATACTTGATGAGCTAATGCTTACGCAGGGAGAAGAGCTTCCCCCTGCCACTCCTGCTAGCCCCAGGGAGGAAAATACTCCTCCTCCGCAGACAGGAGCGGAGGTGGTTGTGCAAGATCCTGTGGCGGTTGCACACGAGGTGCCGGCCACAGGATCCCAGGAGATAGCGAGGTCCTTGGATGGGACGTCGCCAATGGGATCGACTGCCCAGGTAAAGATCTTGTTAACCTTTATCTTTCCGTTGAAAAAATGTTCATAGGGGAAGACATACAGGGAAGGGGGCCCTTGTTTTCCAAGAGGAAAGTCAGGGCGGACGATGATTGTCCCCACGTTCAAGGAGAACCTTCTCTGAAATCCCAGAAGCTAATGGGATTTCAATTAAGGTAAGAACCTTTAGCCTGGTTGCATTAGAAATGATGGTCACGAATTGTTACCATTTGATGATTTTTTTTTTAATCAAGCGAAAAGAAATAGCACCCAATCCTCCAACCGCTTCGGGAAGGGTTGAAGTCACTGCTGGTGTAGGAGCCTCCAGTGATGAGTGCTCCACCCCCTCGGCCCAGGAAGTTTTCCGAGTCGCGGGGGGAGAAACAGATACGAGGACCCAGTCGCAGTCGCCGGCGACTGGACAAAGTACCCAGCAGGCGCTTCCTCCTACTATCCCTACTGTAGGCACTTCCGGGCCTTCGACAAATCTTCCCATTAGTCCGAAAGATGCCTCTCTGGAGAAATTCATGAAGGTATGATGAATCTTCCCATTTGTCCTGAATTGTACATAGGACACTTTTAACTCTTTTTTGCATCACAGGAACTGTCCCGGATGATGGCCCAATCGCGTGCTACAGCGGCGAGCATGGCGGCCATACAAAGAGAGCTAGACAGCTTGCGCAAGTAAGGATCATTAGTCTTTCAATTTGTAAAGGTACAAATTGGTTACGATCATTCCTTCTGTTTTACTACAGGAAGGTGGCATTGCAGGACAAAGAAATGGCCACAATGAAGCTTCATTCAATCTCAGTGATTAGGAACCAAGAGATCGAAAATAACAGACTGCGTTAGCCCAGAGGAAAGCAACGAGATCGAGTTCCTATTTGTCATCCAGAGCTGATCCGACCCGAATTGTCTTGGATGGATCATCTGGGTACAAAGGAACCAATTTGAGTTTCTCATCTGGTCGAGGAGCAGCCTTGATTGAGTCGGTGGTAACAGTGGCGACCTGAGCGTCCCGGAGGGGAAGTTGATCGACCATCTCCAAAGATAGCCGGTCGCACGTGAGTGCCACGTTGTGACTACCTCGGACCGAGATGACACCTTTGGGGCCAGGCAATTTCCCGCACTGATAAGCATAGTGCGTTGCCATCATAAACTTAGCGAGAGTTGGCCTGCCAAAGATTGCATTATAAGCCGAATCACAATCGATTACGTCAAAAGTAACCAATTCTATTCAGAAATTATCCGGTTCTCCCAGTGTGACTGGGAGGACCACTTGTCCCAACGGCATCATGGAGGGGCCTGGGATTATTCCATAAAACGGATGGATTATGGGCTTAATCTTCGAACGAGGAATTTGCATCTCGTCGAGTGCCTTGACCAACAAAATGTCAAGGGAGCTTCCTCTGTCGATCAGGACCCTTTCGACTTTCGCGTTACTGATGATCGGGGTAATGACCAGAGGGAGCCTCAGTGGTCGTGTTAACCCCGGCGGACAATCAGTGCGATCAAATGTCAAAGGTGTATCCGACCAACGGGGGTACTGAGGTTCGCCAAGGGATGTCTCCGTTTGGTTAACCTCTCGGTAAAAGGCCTTAAACTGCCTTTTGGAAACGAAAGAAGAAGAACCTCCAAAAATAACGTTAACATGATTTTGAGGTACCTGGTAGGACATTTCCTCGTCTCCGTCAGCGTCCCTAAGTCCGCACGCCTGTTCTTTGGGCGGTACGGTTGGCATTGGGCCAACTCCCTGGTAGAAGTCATCCAATTGCTTCAACCAACTCCTGCAATTCTTGAGGTCGTGGCCTGCGGAGTTGTGGAGTGGACACCACTTCTTGCCCTCCTGCAGATTAGTTGACTTTTCTGGCTGGTCGACATTTTGACCACCAGAGGCAGTTTTATTTTTGAATGAAGACTTATTACCTTTGGTCGAAGGTGGCTTCTCTGCGACTGCGACCTCGCGGTACTGTCCAGAGTGGTTCCTCTTCGACTTCTTTGACTTCCCACTCGATGAAGATTCCAGCTTCTTGCTTGAATCTTCTTTCCTGGCGTCCTTGAAGCCTAGTTGGGGTGGTAGGTCCCCCTTGTTGACCATTCGGTTCCATTCGACCGCTTCGGCTGCATCGGAATATCGATCGGCCATGTCGAACAGATCGGCCACTGATCGAGGAGGGTGGATAAGCAAGTCTTAAGTGAATCTCCGGTATCGAACGGCATGTTTAAATGCTCTGATAACGGAGCCATCAGATATGTTCGGGATGGTATTCCTCACCCCGACAAACCTCTTGACAAACTGCCGAAGTGTTTCGGTTGAAGTTTGCCGTAGCCGATGAAGGTCGTCTTCTTTACCCGGCTTTTGGTAACAATTTTGGAAATTGCTGAGGATGGCATCGCATAGCATTTCCCAATTGTAGATGGAACCCTCGGGCTGATTAAACAGCCAAGTTCTAGCCGGTCCTACGAGGACTGTAGGCAGGTAGTTGGCCATGACCTTGTCATCGCCTCCCGCCGCTTGGATGGCAGTGATATAAATTTGAAGGAACTCGGATGGGTTCTGAGTTCCGTCAAACCTCTCAATGGCCCCTGGTCGAAACTTATCGGGCCAAACGACTGCTCGTAGGCCGGGCGAAAAGGCTTTACAACCAACGTAAGGACCGTGAATCGCCCTGTGACTTTCGGTTGGGTCTCGGGCGACCTCACGCAATGGCGAAGTTACTCGTGGTCCCAAACGAGAGTGAACAGGAATCCGATCCCTACTACGAGAATCCTGCATTCGCCAGTATTTGTCCTGTCGGGACGGTACGGGCGGCGGGTAACTTCGTCGGCCGAAACCAGAATGTGGACAATCTCGTTCGCGGGAACGTGTTACCGAGCGGGAAGAGGCCGTTGGGGTCGCCTCAGACGCGACCTCATCCAGTCTCTCCGCCAGGATCCCTAAAAAGGCCGGTTTCTGCGCATCCGTGACCGTAGGAGGAAAGTTACGCATGACTTCCGCGATAGATCGCAGTCGACCATGGGTACTTCTCCTAGGGGCACCAGGTGTTATCGTTTCTTCGTCCACCGGGAAACGCTCCGGTGGTAAAGAAGGGGTCTGGTCACGTTTGCGACCACGCGACCGTCGAGAAGAACCCGGAGCAGCATCGTAACGAGCCTGCGCATCTTGAAGAGCCTCTAGGGAAGTTCTGCGCAGTTCGTTGTTTTGTTGCTCGAGATCTTGATCCTCCTTCTGTTTGCGATCTTGTTCTTCCCTAGCAGCCTGTTGATCGGGAGTTTCTTCCGACAACGCAGCAAACTGCCTAGGGAGAGAGGTTGCCGATGGGGAAAACATCTCAGTTTGTTCCGAGTCGGACTCAAAATCAAAAAGACGGTGAAGGTTATCAGGGTCGAACCTTCCGGGGCTGATTTCCGGGTCGACATCATCCTTCCCCTCGGCGGGGTCATATGACGGACCGGATTCATCGCCTAGCGCATTAAGAACCTCTGTGGGTTCTGACCTTGCGCTAGTTGCTCCCTGATCGATAGACATGACCTGGAGGGATGATTCAACCTGTGGAAGATTCTGGCCTTCGACCTCCTCCATCGGGACAGGATCGCTTGGAGAAGGCATTGGGATATGGGCATAATCCTCGAGATCAAAATCGTTCTCGGAATCATCTGCTCCAGCCATGTTTCAGCAAACCTCCAGATTTAAACTAGGACACCTTGAGAAAGGCCCCACGGTGGGCGCCAACTGTCGACGATTCGGACTCGGAGTCCTCAGCCGAACTTATGCAAAATTTGTAATGATGAGACCTTTCAAGATGACCCTCCGGGAAGGTATGTAGAACAATGGTGAATAGGAGCACAGAGAGATTTATACAGGTTCGGGCCCTCAATGGTGGGAGTAATAGCCCTACGTCCTGTTAGGATTTCACTATAGGTGATAAAAGGTTACAAAAATAGCAGAAAAACCTCTTCACAGGCGAAAGGTTTTTCCTATGTAAAATGTACAGAGTAAAGCCAGGAAGGTTTGTAAGAACTATCTAATTTAGGCCGTAGACTTGGCTGTTTTTAGTGGTTGAGATGCGTTGTGTCTCAATTGCATCAGAAGTCTTGTTCTTCCAAATGGATCGGATCTCCCCCGTTTGATGTATTTCGCCACCCTTTTATACTGGACGAAAGGATGCCATGTCGTAACTGCATCAAACAGTTGTCTGGACGGTTTGGATGCGGTTTATTGAACCTCTCTTAACTTCCAAGTAGATTAAGCACGTGTTATTCGTGAAATAACTGCTTGTATTAACCTTCTGGCGGTTAGTCTTCTACGTGGAGGAATCTTCGGGATACTTGGAATATTCCCACTATAGGGATAACCGGTCAGATAAATTCCAAGTACCTTGGTCGAGAATGTTCTGACCGCAGGGTGTTGGCTGACCGCGTGACATCTTCGACATTCTGTTCGCGTATACCATACGAACTTCTGATCGCGCAAAGCCTGTGGTCTGACCGCACGAGGCTTGCGACCTGATCGCGCAAAGCCTGCGACCTTAGGCAGATGTTTCTCAGAATGACTTGAGTTCACACCGCCGAGCACGTGTCTGACTCGAATCTGTCTTGAGCCAACAGTGCATTTATTTGAACTGACTCGGGTGTCAATCCTCGTCAGGGAGCGGCTCCCTCACCGGTAGCTTCAGCCCGAAGGCTTCCGCCACCAAGTTATGGGGGGGACCCTCCCCGATAACATGCACGACGCACTCATGCTCATCGGCGTAGTACCTCCCGAGGAGGTTTTCCGCCTTCTCCGGGCGGCCGGATACGGCTAGACTACAAGGAACAAAAGTTAGCCAAAGTATCAAAAGTGCTAAGAGTAAGGGTCACCGGACACTTACATCGGGCCATCGGTCTCTACGGGGCCCGGTGCGTCGAGCACATCCCGATGCCCCTCTTCCCGTACGAGAAGGGGGAGAGCTTGAGGAGCGCCAGCTCCTCAGCGAGGTCCCTCATGGACCTTCGGGCCCGGGCGCCCACCATCTTGCTGAGGAGCTTCAACTCCTCGGCGGTCCAAATCGGGGTCTTGGGGGTGGACGACCGGCAGTAGGAGGGGGGCTCCAGGGAATATGTCACCCCGGAGTTCCAGACCCGAAGATAGAACCATCTCCAGAACCAGTCTTCCTAGTGATCCTGGGAGGCCGCCACCGGGTACTCCTCTACCCGGGCCGGGACGAGCTGCATCATGATGGAGCGGAAGGCGGACTTCGGCCCTCCTTTGACCATGTATGAGCCCCTCGCCAAGGGCTCGTAGAAGTACCGAAGTAGCTGGAGCGTCGGCTCCTGTCTGGTGGCTGTCTCACACAGCCAAATGAAAAGGCCCATCCGGACGAGGGTGTTGGGTGTCAGGTGGTTGAGCGCCACATCGTATTCCCGGAGGAACTCCCGGAGCAATGGATGCACCGGGAGCTGGAGGTCGGCCTCTACGAAGGCCTCGAAGATGACCACCGCCCCGACCTGGGGGCGAGGCGCGGTCTCCTTCTTCAGGGGGATCCGGACGTCCCCGTCCGCGAGGACCGCCCGCTCCACGAGGGACTCCAAGTCCCCCGAGGTGAACTCCGAAGCCCAGAGCAAGTCCGCGGTGACTTCCTCTGGGGGCACATAAGTGGCTTTGGCACGGCCTTTTGGCACCACGTAGTTTGTCGGTGGCTAGGTTTCTGGGAGCTAAGTTCCCGGGGGCTAGGCACCGGGAAGCTAAGTTTCCAAAGGCTAGGTCTCCGGGAGAGGCTCGGAGCACCGGTGGAAAGTTAGAGGCAAATGCTTGGTTGTGAGCCCTCCGGGCCCCCCGACGCCCTACTTATAGTGCCTAAGCGCGGCCCTGATGGGCGACACATGGCCCCTCAGAGTCAATCGGGGCAGCCCATTTCAAATGTCACGCGCAAACCGAAGGGACGCACGGGAAATGGCGCGCCCACGCTCGAACAGCACATAGCCATCATGACCGATGGCACACGCCAATCGAGGCCCGCAACATCATGAATATCGGCGGCGCCACCATAAATGCATGGCATGAAAACTGAAGCATCGCCAAGCGCTGGAGACCTTCTCCGGGGGAGATGTTCCCGGTGATGTAAACCATCCCCTCCGGGGACTTAGGGCATGTCCCCGGAGGGCATGGGGGGCTGCTGTTGGGGGAAATCTCCGCCCGATCAATCCCGGTAATAAGGCGCCAACTGGCCCGGTGAGACTCACCCCGAGGACCATGTCCCGGGCGCCACCACTGGCCCGGTGAGAAGAGCCCCGGGGACCATATCCCCGGCACTACCACTGGCTTAGTGCGAAGTGCCCCGGGGACCGTATCCCGGGCGCCGCCACTAGCCAGGTGAGCCCCCCCAGGGATCATGTCCCAGGCGCCGCCACTGGCCCGGTGATAAGCGTCCTGGGGACCACGTCCCGGGCACCGCCACTAGCCCAGTGAGACACGCCCCAGGAATCACGTCCCGGGCGCCGCCACTGGCCCGGTGAGAAGCGCCCCGGGGACCATGTCCTGGGTGCCGCCACCAGCCCAGTGATAAACATCCCGGGGACCAGGTCCCGGGCGCCGCCACTGACCCGGTGAGACCCCCCGGGAGATCACGTCCCGAGCGCCGCCATTGGCCCGGTGAGACCCGCCCCAGGGACCATGTCTAGGGGACCACATCCCGGGTGCCGCCACTGGCTCGATGAGAAGCACACCGGGGACCAAGTCTCGGGCGCTGCCACTGGCCCGGTGATAAGCGTCCCGGGGACCATGTCCCGGGCACACCACTGGCTCGGCGAGAAGCGCCCTGGGGACCATATCCCGAGCGCCGCCACTAACCCAGTGAGACCCGCCCCAGGGACCATGTCCCGGGCGGCGCCATTGGCCCGGTGATAAGCGCCCCGGGGACCATGTCCCAGGAGCCGCCACTGGCCCGGTGAGACGCCCCTTGGGGATCACGTCCTGGGCGCCGCCACTAGTCCGGTGAGACCTGCCCTAGGGACCATGTCCCAGGCACCGCCACTGGCCCAGTGAGAAGCGTCCTGGGGACCATGTCCTGGGCGCCACCACTGGCCCGGCGAGAAGCGCCCTGGGGACCATGTCTCGGGCGTCGCCGCTGGCCCGGTGATAAGCGTCCCAGGGACCATGTCCCCGAGCGTCACCGCTGGCCCGGTGAGACCCTCCCCCGGGACCATGTCCTGGGCGCCGCCACTAGCCCGATGATAAGCGTCCCGGAGACCATGTCCCGGGCGCCGCCACTAGCCCGGTGAGATGCGTCCCGGGGGCCATGTCCCAGGCGCCGCCACTGGCCCGGTGAGAAGTGCCCCGGGGACCATATCCCGGGCACCACCACCGGCCCGGTGGTCAAGGCCCCGGGGGTGGCCTGGGGAAAAACCATGAAGGACCCCCGTGCGGGGCACATGAGAAATGTCTCAGGAATCAGCGAGGACACTTGTCAGCCATCCAAGTACCTTAGTTGGTGGAATGACGGTGGTGCCCTCCGATCCAACGGCTGTGATCAGGGTAGTTTAGTAATTTGCATCTTTTGGGCCTATATATGCCCTTGTACCCCACTTTTGTAAGGAGGACAATTTCATTATCATCAATACACAAAAATGAATAGGCGTGCTTAGGAGCACTCTCCCCGCGGGAGAGCTCCCCCAGTCAACCCTTGTTGGGAGCACGTCGACAGGACTAGGGTCTCCTCTGAGGCCCAAACCTGTATAAACCCTTGTGTCACTCTCTATGTTGGCACGACGGGAGAGGACCGGTCACGCGGTTAGCTCGCATCGCTTTTCATTCCCTACGAACCACTGTAGAACCTGTCGGGGTATTCGCAATACCACGACAAGTATAACACTCCTACTCACTTTTGGGCTGAAGCCGTGCATACCACTTGCTATTCTATTAGTCGGCTTTATTTGCATCCTCTTCTAAATTTAACTCCCTATGAGCTTCTTATTGGGCGTAAGCCAAATGTCTCTTATTCTGAGTCTTTGGATGTAAATGTTATATTCTTAGAAAAAGGACATTTGGTGAAAAATTTCAAAGAAGAGTTGATGAAGGTTTTCTAGTTGAATACTCCACCACTAGCAAAGTCTATCGAGTTTTCAACAAAAATACAAATTGCATTGAAGAATCTTGTGATTTAGAATTCGATGAATCTAATGGCTCTGAAAAGGAGCAAGTGTCTTGTGATGTTGTAGGTGAAGATCTCCCAAAAATGATGAAGAATATTACTATTGGAGACATCAAACCTAGAGATGATGATCAAGAGGATGATGATGAACAACTTATATCATCATCTCCCATTGTTGATTCACCGGAGTCAAATCAAGTCGAAGCATCACAAGTTGAACCACCAAGAAAACATCAAGGAATTATCAAAGATCACCCTCTAAACCAAGTATTGGGTGACGTCAGTAAGGGTGTTCAAACCCGCTCTCGTTTTGCTTCTTTTTGTGAACATTATTCTTTCATCTCTTCTTTGGAACCTAAACTTGTAGAAGCACTTAGTGATACGGATTGGATAAATGCCATGCATGAAAAACTAAATAATTTCACTAGAAATAAAGTATGGACATATGTAGAATGACCCAAGGATCATAATGTGATTGAAACAAAATGGTTTTTTAGAAATAAACAAGATGAAAATGGAGTAGTAATATGAAACAAAGCGTGTTTTGTTACTGTAACACCCTAGTTTTGGGGGTGAAAAGTTTTGCATAAAAACCCTGCATGCATGTATCTCTGTAGTAGTAGCCAGATCAGCTGAACTCCAATCTCTCCCAAACCCTAAAAATCTCCAAATCTATTCTCTAGATCCAGATCAAGATCTGACCATCCAGATTTAACCTACCAGTTACCCTGAAGATAAAAGTCTTCAGGAGCCAGATCAGATTCGGACCCCAACTCCCAGTACCTAAGCCTCTCTCTGTTTTCGAAAACAGGAAAATTCAAATTTACCCTAAGTACCCCAGTTTCCAGATAATTGAGTTATCTTGATTTAACCCTATCCAGACTCAAGTAACCCCTGGAATATGTTCCTAGGTTCATCCTCAACTCACTTCAAAAAGTTGGGAGCCAGATTAATTCATCTAAACACTTTTCGCAGATTAGTCCAAATTTTACTGCGAATAAGTCCTTTTCTGTTTACCTGGAAGCCTGAAAAGGCTAAAATCTACAAATCAATTCCAACTCCAGAATTTCTTCAGGGAACACCTCCCAAATGCTATTTGATACAGATCTCCTGTTTGATCAGACTTCAAAATCTCTCCCCAATCACCAGAATTCGAGATCGACAAAATCCAGATTTATTTTACCCTAATTTTACCCTATTTTCGAAAATAGGTGAAATCCCTCAAATCTTATCAATTTTCTCTAAATTTGAGCTAGATGAGTATTAATAGAAATATTATACTCAGCCATGGAGTCAAATTCCAAATCGAACCTCTCAAAGACCAGATTTGCAGTTTAGTCCAAAGCCAAACCAAAAATCATCGCAAATCAGTCCCTGGTTCGACCACAGGCTACTGTGCACGACCAGGCCATTCAAACGACCACGAGCGCCGGAGCTTGGCCATTGTCGTTGCCACCGCTGCGGTTTCGTCGCCGGCGATCTCCAGCGTTGCCACCCCAGCCACTGTTTCCTTGCCGCGTGTGCGCATCGTGTTCGCCACCGTGGAACCGTTTCACCCGCCAGCAGCGCCTTCGTTCTCCCGCGCGCGCGCCCGACAACGGCAGCGCAGTTGCGCCACGTTGCAAGCATGCCTGGGGGAAGCATCAAGTCGTCGTTGCATCAACCAGGACTGCACGCCAGACTGTAAAAGCCGGCACGGCCGCTGGAGCGCGTCACCTCGCTGCTGTCCCGCCCGGCCAGTCAATTCGCCGTTGATTCACAGCTCCAAGTCTCCAGGCACTTTCAACCGTTGCTGCTCACTTCGCCTACTTAAGCTTGCTCTGGCCATCTCCTTTACTCACACACACGCCAGAACCACTCAAATTCTTAACCACGCCGTCGTCTTCGTCTTCTTCGGCGAGCTCGAGAAGAGGCTCACGGTGCCAGGCCAATCCACTGCACCGAACTCCAAATTGAAGCTACCAGTAAGTTACTCTCATCCACTTACCTGTGTAGTAACAGCCAATTGAGTTCTATCGCACCTCATCGCCGGGAATTGCTGATTTTCCCCGACAACTCCGGCGAGCAATTAAACCCTAATTAAACCGATTTAGCTCTCGAGCCTATGATCAATATTGATTAGTGAACTTATCTAAGCATCTCTAAGCAACCAGAATCGAAGAATTTGCTAAAATATGAAGAATCCCAACTTTGCACCCTGCATGTAAGCTGGAGCTCGCTGTTAAGCTTCTCTGGTGTTTCTCCAGACAATCTAGCTTCACACATAGCTTTTGTATGCCCCAGAGACCCTCCTCAAGCAAGGACTCGAGTTCAATTGCCCTAGAACAGAAATACCCAAATCAGGATTTAGTTCATCTTTCCTCCAGCCAATATCTTCTCAATTCCACCACTCCAGCTCAACCCACCTTGCCATCTAGATGTTTTGGACCATTTTGAGCAACTTTGTCTTCTACCACGACCCCTAATTCGGCCTAGAACAAGAGTTATGGCTATGCCCTAGTTGCTGTACTGTTGTGCTGCAGGCACTCCAGGCCAGTCAACTTCTTCGCTGGTTTTCATCACCTTCCAGCCATCTCCTGCCCTAGATCCTGTTGAGACATTTGTTCCTGTTACAAATGCCTAACCACCAGACAAAGTGGTGCATCATTTGGAGCCTTTAATCAAAAGATATGGCTAACCCTAGTTTCTGGCCGTGTCAAGCCTATGCCAGGCTATGTCAGCCAGTGGCATTAGCCCTGTTCACCCACCTCTGGTCATGTAAAATAGAAACTACTTTGTCAAATAGTTGTCTCACTACCTTGTGCACCTTATGCTTGGATCAAAACCTACTTTGGCCACTGGAAACTGCTCAAACCATGTCAATGCCATTCTAGAGCACTGTCAGCCTATGTCAGCCAGTGGCATTGAGCCTTTTCACCCACTTCCAGCCATGAACTTTGGAAATAACTTTGTCCCTTAGACTCCTGACGTTGTGATCTACACTTTTCTCTACTGTCACAACTTGAGTTGAGCCCTCTATCACCCATTGACCTTATGTCGATGCCTTGAATCGAATGCCAACCTAAAGACGTTCGCTGTTTTTGGGCGAACCAATCACAACCTTCATATTACCCTGATATTTTGGAACCTTGTAAACCTTGACAACTAATCTTAACCCTGGTTTCCATAGTTAAACTCAAATCGCTTTCAAACCTTGTATCACCAGAGTATTTTCTCCTTGCATCTTTGCATGTAGTGAATTAGTAAGAATAGGATTGATTGTAATGCCTGTTTGCTTGTTTGATCTTGTTCAGAGCAAGAGTCCGGGGTTGAAGATCTTGTCGCTGAACCGTCATCGACTGCTGATACTTACGACGCGGAAGGCAAGTCATACTTTGATCATATTGAACCTATATTTTATGAATTGCTATGCTATTCCATGAGTAGATATCTCATTAATATTGCATGTGCTGAGATCAATAATATTATGGAAGTGATAGATTGAATAGTTGAGGAATGTGAACTTGTTAAGATAGCAAGCCATGAACTAATAAAAGTATATACATATACATTTATATTCATGAAATAGAACCCCTAGCCGTGACCAGTATTTTGGTATGGAATGGTGGTAGCACTGGAGGTGCTTGGCTGCACTAAATGTGCAGGCACTGAAGGTGCATAGGTTGTGGTATGATCTGGTCACTGGCATGTAAGGACTAGAACCTTGTGTTGTGCGTCTAGTGGCATGAAAAACGTACCAACCACTTACCTGGTATGGGACAGGCGCAATCTAGTAGCTTTCTTAGTATTATCAGTTCCCTGCATGGCTTGTCGATCCGGTTTCTCGCGTGGAAACTAGTGGGACGCAGTTCGTCCATGAGTGGTGTGAGATCAGAAAAATTATGAGAGGATAAGGTGTAAAGAAGGAAGACGCCCTACGCCAGATTAAGTCGTGCGCGACTGTAATCAAGAGAGGCTATGTGTCTTGCGAGAACATAGACCCAGGCTAGGAAGTAAGGCAGTGGGGAGGACCCACAACGGTACTTGGGACTAGATTGTCCACTTACCGGGCAGGGATGCTGTTAATACTAGACTGCAAAACATTGTGTGATCTCGGCCTTGTCACATGCGTATAAGTCGCATGGAGTTGGCCCGACTTGGAAGTCGAGTGAAAAAGTGGATTTAAAAAGAGGTACACCTCTGCAGAGTTTAAAAATGTATTCGAATACTTCGTGCTCCCGAGTTTTAGGAGTATGCCGCGGTGGATTAAATCCATGGGGTGTGACACAAGTATTGTTTTATAAACTAAAATTTGTTAGTTCAAGATTACCCAAGTGGCATGTGTTGTCACGATAAGGGGCGTTGCCGTGGACTGTCATGTGTTGACGTGTCGCGGTAATACCATAATCTAGTAAACATGTGATAACTAAGAGGCATGTGGATTTATGCCCTAAAGTATACGAAATACTGTTATGAGTATAAGATTGAAAGGCTTGAATAAAAATAATGTGATATGAGGATATATCGCCTTGGATATGGGATATATGTATCACCATCAATATGATTTATTTACTGCCATGGGTATGATCGGGATTTGAATAAGAAAAGAGAAAGAAATGTATTTTGAAAAACCTTTCACTCTTTCCCCAATAGCATAGGTTCATGTCATATATATATATGTATCTCTACCTTCCCTATGACTTGCTGAGTACGTAAGTACTCACCCTTGCAACAACTCATCAATAGATGGAGCGTTCTACGACCTTGGAGGATACCCTGAAGATGCTGCAGACCCAGGAGAAGATGAGCAGTTCCCTTCGGAGCCCTGATGGGGTGCTGTCTTGCTGTCAACCTCTGTTTCCTGTGGATTGCTTTTGGGCCTAGCTTCCGCCGACTAGATGTCTTATTTTGTTGTACCTTTGTGCCTTGTAAGGCACTGTACCTCGTTTTGTATTAAGGCCTGATGGCCATACAATTATGACTATTGTACTATTTTGCTGCTGCAATGTAATCCTGTGATTGACTCATCCTGGGAAGTCAAGTGGTTTATGGGACCAGCTGCACCGAGCTGGGCTCCTCACAGGTGATGTCACAGTCGTGGCAGACGTGACAGTTACACAAGGTTACTCTCAAGTCGAAGGCTTAGATTTTGGTGAAACTTTTGCACCTGTATCAAGGTTAGAGGCAATTCGCATACTCCTAGCTTTTGCATCAAGTTTCAATTAAACTATTCCAAATGGATGTGAAAAGTGCATTTTTAAATGGAGAAATATCCGAATTAGTTTTTGTAGAACAACCTCCAGGTTTTGAAGATTCAAATTTCCCAAATCATGTATACAAACTCTCTAAGGCTCTTTATGGACTTAAACAAGCTCCTCGAGCTTGGTATGAACGACTTAGAGATTTTCTTGTATCAAAGGAATTTAGAATTGGAAAAGTAGATACAACACTATTTACCAAAGTAGTTGAAAAGGATCTCTTTGTATTTCAAATATATGTTGACGATATTATTTTTGGTTCCACTAGTGAATCCTTTTGCCATGAGTTTGGAGAAATAATGTCTAGAGAATTTGAGATGTCGATGATTGGAGAGCTAAGTTTCTTCCTTGGCCTTCAAATCAAACAACTCAAGACCAGAATGTTCATGAGTCAAATCAAGTATGTGAAGGACTTGCTCAAGCGCTTTGGGATGGAAGATGCTAAAGCCATCAAAACTCCCATGGCCACTAATGGACATCTCGATATGGAGAACGATGGAAAAAGCGGTTGATTCTAAACTTTATCGATCTATGATTGGTAGCTTGCTTTATCTTACCGCATCTAGGCCCGACATTATGTTAAGTGTTTGCTTATGTGCTAGATTTCAATCATGTCCTAAGGAATGTCATTTGATTGCCATTAAAAAAATCCTTAGGTACTTGAAATGCTATCCAAATATAGGACTTTTGTACCCTAGAGATGCAAACTTTGAATTAATTGGGTACTCGGATTTGGATTATGCGGGTTGCAAAATTGATAGAAAAAGCACATCCCGTAGTTGTCAACTTTTGGAGAGATCAATAGTCTCTTGGTCATCTAAGAAACAAAATTCCGTACTCTCTCCACCGCCGAAGCTGAATATGTTTTGGCGGGTAGTTGTTGTGCTAAAATTTTATGGATGAAGCAAACCCTATTGGATTATGGAATTATCATTGAAAAGGTGCCACTCTTCTGTGATAATGAAAGTGCCATAAAAATTGCAAATAATCCAGTTCAACATTCTAGATCAAAGCATATTGATATTCGGCATCACTTTATAAGAGACCATGTGGCAAAAGGAGACATTGATATGAATTATATAAAAACTGACATGCAACTAGCAGACATTTTCACAAAACCCTTAGATGAATCAAGATTTAGCAAATTGAGAAATGAATTAAATGTTATTTCAAATGTCATTTGAATTCTTGCTTGCTTAGATTGGTCCTTGTTGTGCTCATAAGTAGTGTATATACATACTTATAATTATATATGTGTTATATGAGTAATGTAGGCATCTATGACAATGACTTCCTATTTTCAAGAAAAAGACCAAAAGATCACCTCTTCATCTCTTTCAATAAAACTTGGATGACACATTAAAGGGGAGCAACTTGAAGCTCATTGAATAATTGTATACCCCAATTGTGTACATGAATGAAAATTATGCGAGTGTTTTGATAAAAGGGTCATTTTCAAACCAAAAAGGTGAAAAAGTACTCAAAACATTCAAAATATTCAAAATTTCCATGAAACCTTCAAAAATATGTATCAAATATATTTTCAAAGGTTTTGAAAGTCAAACAAAAGAATTTCAAGTTAAAATGAAAAATTTTGACAAAATTGGAGACTTGGGGATCTTGTTTTGGCCCAAAATGACTTATTTCCATAAAACAAGATGGGTTAAGTTTTGACAAAAACTTTCTACACAAAACACTTAGAACTCAATCACCCAAAGATAGTTCGTGTTGAATGTTTTCTCAAAAGACCTACCATTTTCAAGTTATCACATATTCTAGGTCGCCCGAAAACAACTATCGACCCGAAATTACTCAGAACTTGCATTTTGTGAATTTAGCTATTTGAGCCAGATTTTCTTCCATTTCTAGGCTTGAAATAATATTTCAAATTCATACAAGCCCAAACTTTTCAGAAAAATCCAAGTTTCATTGAGAATTGAAGTTTTGGTGAAAATCCGATTGTTTTTACCCGTTTTACCCTAAAATCTCTTTTGGGGACTCATATCAAGATCTTCTTTGACTCATATCTATCTCAATTATGTCCATCTTTATTCCTAACATAATATTTGAGTCTATTCTGGAACTTGATCCAAATCTTGAAGAAAACTATCAAAATCTCAAAATTTCAGAAGATTCAGTCATTTCTCTGAACTGTCCAGACTTTGTCCGCCCAGTGCCGGACTCTGTCTGCCAAAACCGGACCTTGTCCGGCCATAGCAGACTCTATCCAGCTTGTGTGCGGTTAGACAGTTACTTAATTTCTTCAGCCTCTTCTTGTTCCCCAAATCATCTAGATGCAGTTTTCTCATCTCTTTCTTCTTTTCTCACCGAGCTCTCACCTCTTCTCCGGACTCAAGCATCCATCCAACCAAATTTCGTCTGGCTTCAGATCTCAGCTCCTGTTCCTCTTCTCCCTCCTTTGGTTGGGTTAGATCTTTCTCTTCTCTCTCCATCTCTTGCAGTTCATCATGTTTCACATTATAGGGTTTTGGAAAGTTTTGGTTGTTGCATGTTAAAATTGATAAGCTTCTCATGAAATTGGCTCCAAACATGTTCTAACTTCATATACTTTCACTTGTTTTGATCAAATTTGTAGACATCCATGATAAGGGTATATAGATGTCAACTTTGGGGATAAACTAGATGGTTAAAATTATGATATCTTGAAATAGCAAATAATAAATATTGTAAGTGAAAACCTGAATTTGAAAAATACTCCTGATGACATTTGACTTACATGCATAAATACAATACATTTGGAAACAACTAAAATAAAATCATTTGAGTGTGCAAAAATTGCTAAAGTTTCGTATAAATTGATCGCATTTGCAAATTTCATAAGCATGATAGCTAGTGATGTTATTGGCATTTTTAGCTTAAGTGTTATGACATAGACCTTAAGGCAAACACTAGTACAGAAATGCAGTCTACTAACCCCTATCTTCTATCGGTTATTAGCAAAACAGCACAAAACCGATAGAAAATGTGCCTCACGGACATAAAAGCCCGATGGATGTATTTTCCCTATCGGTTTCTAAGAAACTTACCGATAGAATAAATAGTATGATTTACTCTATCGGTGATGAACATATTTTCCGTTAGAAGAGATGCATAAGTACTGACGGAAGAATGTTGTGCGCCGATAGGACTGGTCGACTTCAACAACTAGACTTATTCTATCGCTACTGTATGAATATACCGACAGAGTATATTAAAAATTCCTATCGGCAATATGTAGTTCACCGATAGAATAGTTGACCTTCTACAAATATTTTTATTCTATCGGTAATTGATTCTTTTACCGTTAGAATATATAGAAAATTGCTTAGGACTGTTCGTCTTCTAATAGTTTTATTCTATCGGTAATGAATGTTTATACCGGTAGAATATTGCACAAAATATCTTAGAACTGTTGGCCTTCTACAACTAGTAATATTCTGTCGGTAATGTACGTACATACCGATAGAGTATGTACAAAAATTCCTATCGGTAATATTTATTGTGCCGATAGAACCATTCGGCTTCTACAGATGTTTTTATTACTAACGGTATTCTGTTTTCTTACCGATAGAAAATATATAATTGTATAAATACACGGGTATGTCTCTTTCATTCTCACAGTTCATCTGGGGCTCGTAGTCCTAACCCGTAAGCTCCATGGACGGCCGGCGCACCTCTACAGGGGACCGCTGCACCTCCGCACCTCCATCGACGCCCTCTAGACGTCGGCATCCCAAGGAAGGTACGTACAATTTCTGCAATATTGTTAGATTATTCTAATCCGATTATGGCAATAATTCTGCTTTTTTTGTATCCTTCATTTTGATGTGTCTTCTTTTCAATATGATTATGATCTGTTCAGGTCCTTGGATGATGCTCGTGAGGGGCAACGTATTTCACGGTTCTTCATCGCAGTACGCTGCCTACGTTGGCTTGTTGGCGAAAGAAATGGTGAAGATCACCGTCGAGAGCTGGAAGGACGTGAAGGGCGAGATCTTGGTTGGCTCGGTCGAGAAGATGCTTAAGCCCGGCGTGTTTCTCAAATCAGGACCTATAGAAAGCATCTTACATGTTTTTGCATACACCAGCTTGTGGCCAGATGCTTACCTGCTTGGAGAAGAAGAATTGTTATTATTTGCACAGCCATTCTACACCATCACTACACAGAACAACATCTTGGAAGGTAGGTTCTTTTTGTTAATATCGTTGAGTTGAGTTGAGTTGAGTTGATCGAGTTTGAGTCCGAGGAAATCACCAATACGTACAAATGTATGTCGACGGCAGTTCCAGCTCCTCGGGCGTCTTCGAACTGAACTCCTATGGTTAAGTCCAATGTGGTTCAGACATTTGCTGTTTTGGATGAATGGATTTGTGATGTATCAGGTCTAACTTGTAGTCGGTAGTTGCATTGTGGCAACCTGCAAAGGTTCCCTTTTATGTAAAATGCATGTATGGGCCACTGGGTCCTCGTCGTGATCTGTTGTTAATTTCAGACGTGGCTTTTGTAATATACATCGAATGTGTGAATTGTTGTATTTGTATATTGTTGTATATTTGTGTATCATGTATTGCTAATTGGGACATGAACTTGAATGTGCAGGGAGCATTTGTGTATTTAATTGTATTGGTAGGTAGGTGTGTATTTGTACTGCTGTTTCAGACATGCACTTCAATTTGTGAACTGGCATGTGTATGTTTGTACCTGAATTTGTGAACTGGCATCTGTAATTTCTTTGGCAAGATGAAGTCCCAACTACCTACGAAAAGTATTTTTGTGTCTCCTAGTTAATCCACAAATTAGCATTTAATATATTGCTTTATCTTCTAGTTAAGATCCGTTTGATGTAAGATCTGTTTGATGTTACATTGATATGATTCCTTGAATGTGAGAAATGGCATGTGCATGTTTGTCCCAGTTTGGTAACAGTACCTCATCTAACGGTAAGTACACATATTTACCGATAGGAAAACACATATATTTGTTCAGTCATGCATATTCTAACGGTAAATACACATATTTACCGATAGGAAGCACATATATTTGTTCAGTCATGCATATTCTAACGGTAAATGCACATATTTACCGATAGAAAAATACATATTTGCTCAGTCATGCATATTCTAACGGTAAATACACATATTTACCGATAGGAAGCACATATATTTGTTTAGTCATGCATATTCTAACGGTAAATGCACATATTTACCGATAGAAAAATACATATATTTGTTCAGTCATGCATATTCTAACGGTAAGTACACATATTTACCGATAGAAAAATACATATATTTGCTCAGTCATGCATAGTCTAACGGTAAATGCACATATTTACCGATACAAAAACTAATGCTCGAGTGTCATGCATCATCTAACGGTAAGTACACATATATACCGATAGAAAAACTCATGTGCGTGCTGTGTCATGCATGATCTAACGGTAAGTACACATATTTACCGATAGGAAAACACATATATTTGCTCAGTAATGTATATTCTCTAACGGTATGTGTGTGTTTTTACCGATAGAATATGTGAGCGGCAAATTACCTAAGTTAGTCTGACGGTTATTTCATGTATTTACCGTTAGAAAAATGTCCATTATAAGGAAAACCCCACTCGACCATTGCTGAGCTGCTCTTTAATTTGTTCTGTTGCACTCTGTGTCCCTCTGTTTGTGACGAAAGTTCCAGCTACACTGCTAGGGTGATCAGCGCAGGCTGGAGGGAAGTTGATTGCGCCCCTCTCTTTAAGGTATGCTTAATCGTCGACACTTATCTCTCTCTCCCTCTAGATCTCCCTTCCTCTCTACTTGCAAGCTAGCTGTATTGTGTAGTTCCAAGTTTGTAGCTCTAAGCTTGGGAGCTTGGTAGCTGGAAATGCGTCATGTTTTAGGAGCTAACTAGCTTGTATTGTGTAGTTAGCTAGGTTAATTAGTGTTAATTTCGTCAGGCTAGGGTTCAACACATATATCTGTTGTAAGAGGCTGTACATGTACATATACATAACTTAATCGGGCAGGTTTCATGCATGGCTTACTCGTTAAATTTTGTTAATTGTAGATGGACAGGAAATATTGGATGTATGGAATAAAACGTACTACTCTTGAATATTTGGATGGTGTGAATGAGTTTATTAAATTTGCTGAGCAACAAAAGGAGAGGAAGGGAGAGAAAAATATGCTCTGTCCTTGTACAGATTGTATGAACTTGAAGAGGTTTAGCAACTCTGATCAAATTAAGAGTCATTTGATTCGTCGTGGTTTTAACGCGCGATACACCCGTTGGATATGGCATTGCGAAGATCTTGAGGAAACAAGCACCACTACTACCAATCAGCACGACTCGGATGTGGATTGCAATAATATCGATGATCATCTCAATTTTGGTAATGTTCATTCCGATGTGCACGTAGATGATGATGATGACAATCTAGATGAGATGTTACGTGATGTAGAGGAAGATTACAACGAAAATGACTTCTGTGAATTTGAGAAACTGATTGCTGACTCTGAGAAGCCTCTGTTCCCTGGATGTGCAACATTTACAAAACTGTCTTCTGTGCTGAGATTATATAACTTGAAGGCAGGAAACGGTTGGAGTGATAAGAGTTTCACGGCACTATTAGATCTTCTAGCGGACATGCTTCCAGAGGGAAATGAGTTGCCAAGATCTACTTACCAAGCCAAAAAACTGTTGTGTCCGTTGGGAATGGAAATCGAAAGAATACACGCATGCCCAAATGATTGTGTGTTGTACCGTAACGAGTACTCCAGTTTGCATGTTTGTCCAAGATGCGGCGCATCGAGGTATACGCGTAGGGACCGGATTGACAGTGAACGTCACGAGGTAAGGAAAGGGCCCCCGGCAAAAACTGTGTGGTACTTGCCTGTGATACCTAGATTGAAGCGGCTGTTTGCAAATCCGAAAGTCGCGAAGCACTTGCGTTGGCATGCTGAAGCCCGGAAACAAGACGGAAAACTGAGACACCCAGCTGATTCTATTCAATGGAGAAACATCAACAGAACATTTGCTGAGTTCGGCGGCGAACTTAGGAATGTAAGGTTCGGGCTGAGTACAGATGGTATGAACCCACATGGTAATATGAGCAGCCGGCACAGCACTTGGCCGGTTCTTTTATGCATCTACAATCTTCCTCCTTGGTTATGCATGAAGCGCAAGTACATCATGATGGCATTACTAATCTCAGGACCCAGACAACCCGGAAATGATATTGACGTGTTTCTAGCGCCTTTAATCGAGGACTTACAGAAATTGTGGAGCGAGGGTGTGCAGGTGTGGGATGCATACAAGAAAGAGAATTTCATCTTGCGGGCCCTGATATTTTGTACCATAAATGATTTTCCTGCCTACGGCAATTTGTCGGGGTATAGTACGAAAGGAGCCAAGGCTTGCCCTATTTGCCTAGATGAAACTGAGAGCATGTGGCTGCAAAACTGCCAGAAAACAGTGTACATGGGTCACCGCAGGTTTCTTCCGGTGCATCACACGTACCGTAAGAAGAGGAAATCATTTAACGGGAAGCCTGAGAAGGGATCAGCTCCAGTGTTTCTGACCGGTAAGGAGATTTACTCACGCGTGAACGACATCAAAGTTGAGTTCGGTAAGCATTCTAAACCTCGAGAAAAAAATGTTTGGAAGAAGAGATCGATTCTCTGGGATCTACCGTACTGGGAGCACTTACAAGTTCGACATTGCATTGACGTCATGCATGTAGAGAAAAATGTCTGTGACAGTTTGATTGGTTTGTTGTTGAACATTCCGGGAAAGACAAAGGATGGTGTGAAAGCTCGTCGTGACATGGTGGAAATGGGGATAAGGACTGAGCTTGCACCTTTAGAGAATGGAAAGCGTACATACCTCCCCCCGGCCTGCTACACGTTGTCGAAGAGCGAAAAAACAGAACTCTGTCGGTGCCTGCACGGTGTTAAAGTTCCATGTGGGTACTCCGCAAACTTGAAAAAACTTGTGTCTATGAAGGACCTAAGACTGGTTGGCATGAAGTCCCACGACTGTCATGTCTTGATGTCACAGATGCTTGCCATTGCTATCAGAGGCATTCTCCCAGTTAAAGTCAGAGAGACAATCACAAACCTATGTTATTTCTTCAACGCAATATCTTCCAAGGTAAGTACGTGCACTCGTACTATAAGTTCACTACCTCCATTTGTGGAGCTTAATTAGAAGATTTTTCTGATATGAATATTTGGCGCAACTGTGTCCTCGTAGGTAATTGATCCCGATGGACTGGACGCTTTGCAACGCGACGTGGTTGCAACTCTTTGTCAGCTCGAGATGTATTTCCCTCCATCCTTTTTTGATGTTATGGTCCATCTGATTGTTCACCTTATCAGAGAAATTAAGTTTTGTGGACCTGTGTGCCTGCGCTACATGTATCCATTTGAGAGATTTATGGGTGTATTGAAGGGATACGTAAGGACTCGTCGTCGACCCGAGGGGAGTATCATGGAAGGTTATGCCGCCGAGGAGGTGATTGAATTTTGCACAGATTATATGGCCGGGGTTGACCCAATTGGTGTTCCTAGGTCCCGACACGAGGGTAGGCTTGAGGGAATTGGAACGATTGGATTCAAAGCTATCGTCCCCGCTCGTGATGTGTACGCAAAATCACATTTTTGGGTCTTACAACACATGACGGAGGTCGAGCCATACATACACGAGCACAAGGTAATGTTACG
Source organism: Pharus latifolius (assembly GCA_019359835.1). Classification (NCBI taxonomy): domain Eukaryota; kingdom Viridiplantae; phylum Streptophyta; class Magnoliopsida; order Poales; family Poaceae; genus Pharus; species Pharus latifolius. Next base: position 32,129,574 of record CM033327.1, read on the forward strand.
GTCACAGAATCCTTCGAAGTCAGACGTTTGGGTAAGCAGAGAACATAACAGGAAATTTGCTGAGTGGATCCAAGAAAGAGTCACGCGAGCTGCCGAGGGCTCCGTAAGTGAAACTGTGACATGGTTGGCTAGAGGCCCAAGATTCACTGTAGGGACTTGGCAGGGGTACGACATCAATGGGTATTCATTTTACACAAGAGCTCAAGATGCCAAGAGTAGCACGCAATGTAGCGGAGTGACACTGTTTGCTATTTCCGAGGATGCCAGGTCAGTAAGGGCGCTGAACTCATATTACAGTGTTATTGACGAAATATGGGAGCTCGATTACGGATTACTTAAGATTCCCCTGTTTCGATGCCAATGGGTCGAAATCCCTCGAGGTGTTCAAGTTGACAGTTACGGGTTTACTCTCGTCGATCTTGGTAGAGCCGGACACCAAGACGATCCATTCATACTTGCAAAGCAAGCCACACAGGTATTCTACATCGTTGACCCGGCCAATCCAAACTTGCATGTTGTCCTCCACAGCAAGAGACGTATTGTTGGGGTCGAAGATGTTGTCGACGAAGAGGAGTATAACCAATTCGATGAAATACCTCCATTTTTAGAGGACATTCAATCTATCCGTACTGAAGATATCGACGAAACAACGTATCTGCGAGATGACCACGAAGAAGGATTATGGGTTGAGAACCATTGATGATTAATTTCTATTTCAGGGATAAATGCCAAGCAAACAGCCCACAAGTTCTGCAGCAAGGTGAGGAACTTATCATTAATACATCAGGCAGTACATTTTTCTTTAGAATTTAATGATAAGCTAGTTCACAGCATTAATACATCTCAATTTTACTCCACAGCATGAGTTCTAACATGTACAGTACCTTTATCCTGTAAATATTTAATTCTTCCCTTCAAATAGCACTTGCAAAAATCTCATCGCAGCCTCTTCAAATTAAGTTCAGCAAAAATCACTTTTTTCTGACGGTATTTTGTTATTTATACCGATATAGAAGGACATCTTCTCTCAGGCACTTGAAAACGTTTTCTATCGGTATTGTTCTGTTTTACCGTTAGAATAAATTCGTTTGTCTCACGGTATTTGTTGTCTGACGGTTTTTTCCTGTTTTTACCGATAGAATAAGACTCTACCGCTTTGAATTCTCGAACGTGTCGCCATGCGTCGCCTTGGAAACTCTATAAGTACCTCGCCATGCGTCGCGGTATTTTGTTGTTTTTCTAATTCTCGAACGGTTCGACTCCTCATATTCTCTTTCACAATGGCAACCTCCATGGGATCGTCATCCACGGCCTCCCCGGTAAGAACTCTAAATCTCCTCGGTTTACCCCTGTATTGTTAATCCATGTTCAGTTCATTCTTGACCTGTTGATTTGCACAGGGAATGGTAGCCGTCGAAGACACTGCCAAAGTGAAGGCTAACCTGAGGGCCCTCCAGGAGGAGCACAAGCTCCTTACAGACAAGCACACTCAGCTACGGCTTGACCTTGACGATCTCTTCCAGCGCATTAAGCGCATGAAGACGGATGGTGACAATGCTAGGGCGAGGACGAGGCGTCTTCGCGAGGAGAAGAAAGCCGCGGATATGACCATCGCTGGCTGCGGTTTGACTATGAAGGATACCATAGCGAAGCTGAGGGAGGTCGCAGGCCTTCTTGACGCGGTAGTAGTTGATCCTAGGGACAACTTGTCGCTAGAGGAGTCCTGCGTCCTGGCTGCAAGTCTAACTGACTCTATTCTACATGCAGCCAGGGCTAAGACCACCCCTTGACCTAGCAATTTGGGTTTTATTTTTTTTTGTAAGTGATAAAACAACAATGAATGAACAATTTCTTTTTATGTCAATTTTCCAATTTTCCGGCTATCTTCCCTCTTTCTTTAACATTCTGCAGCTTTCAACCACGGTCTGTTTGATGTTAAATTGTTTACCTTTTCATTACTCTGACGGTATTTTGTTGTTTTTACCGATAGAAAAAGGGCACACAAATCTCAAGCACTTAATCAAAAAAATTTTCTGGGGAAAATTGGGCTCACGGGATTTTTTTGTTTATACCGATAGAAAAGAGCACCTTTTCATTACTCTCACGGTATTTTGTTGTTTTTACCGATAGAAAAATGGCACTCAATCTCAAGCACTTTAAAAAATTTTCTGTGGAAAATTGGTCTCACGGGATTTTATTGTTTATACCGATAGAAAAATGCATGCACTAATTCGAATATTTTTCCGGGAAATTTACTTTTTCTATCGGTATTATTTTGTTGTTTCGATAGAAAATTACATAAGTCTATCGGTATCATTTTTTTATACCGATAGAAAAGTTCATCCGCTACTTTATTACTCGTACACGTCCCTTTAGTTTCCCTCCACTCGAACAGTTCCACCTTAGAGCACTGCGTCTCTTCGAGAGCGAAGAAAACCCCAACCTCCGCCGTGAGCACTCACTTCCTCTCTCCCACACGACGATCGCCGGCTGGACACTGGTTCGTCACTGCCACCGGTTCTTATTTTCGTCCTTCGCCCGCCGCTGCTGCGTTCTACACCACCTCTCCATCACCAGAACTGATCGCCGCCGTAAATACCCTAATTCGTCGTTCTATTTCCAGCATCTTCTTTATTTGATCCTAGTGTTTTGCACGTACTAATTCTTCGAGTTTTGCAATTACACTAGGGTTCCCTATTGTGTTGGCTTATGTACATTCCGCAGGCAATGTTGATTTTAATTAGGGTTTACATAATATGTTCCAGTGCTGTAATGAACCTGTTTTGAGATTTTATCTTCTCTATACTGCTGTATGTGTGATCAATTGTATCCAACTGCCATGTAATGCAGATTATATGTTGGAGGTGTTCTTACACATATTCTATCGGCAGCTCATGTGTTTACCGATAGAAAATTTTTCTGCACAAGTAGTAAAACTTAATTTGGATCTGGAAGGACATGAGCCATGCAATGTACTAGTTTGGTTGGGAATTTGTACTCACTTCGTATGAATATATGGCAATGTGGATGGGTCTTCGATGTATATGTTTCAAATGCCTATATACATGACTTTTCCCAACCTAATAGCTGTGAAGTCCTGATGACTCACATACAGGCTAGGCTAAAGATTATGCACAGTGGCACTTAGATGCTTGTGTGCATATTTACGTGTGAAATAATAATGCTGGCCCATGAATATTAGTGTAGCAAATCATCGAGAATGTTATATGATGACAGTGAATGGTGGCTTGTCAACAAAATTCCATATGTAGAGAGAACATTGTTATGTTCTATCGGTATCTCACATGTTTGCCGATAGAAAAATTGTCTTGTGTGGAGGTAATTGTTATGGTCTATCGGCAGCTCATGTGTTTACCGATAGAAAATATTTCTGAAGAGTTCAGTAAGTAATTTATGCATGTCTTTCTTTTTGTATTATTTTTCCTTTTGCCGCCCTAGTTAGTCTCCAGTCCTGGGCTGAGTTATGGAACTCCAAGGCGAATTAATTGCCATATATATGGTTTGTTGAAGGTTTTGTAGGCGAAGACATGTCGTCGTCTTCATCAGATGGTCCTAGTGGTTCGACTAGGGCCAACCCCATCGTAACTACTGAAGATGGGGCTGTTACATCCCAGCGCAAGAGGGTGGGGCGAGGCGCGACGACGTTGGGGCGTTTGGCCAAACGCACTGATCTTTCTTGTGAGTTCAACCAATTTGGGAGGCCGATTGGAAAGAATGCTGGGAGGTACGCGGCCTACGTTGGGCTGTTGGCGAAAGAAAGGGTGAAGATCACCGTCCAGAGCTGGAAGGACGTGACGGCGGACGAGAGGGATAGGTTGTGGGCGGAAGTGAAGGTTAAATGAACTGAAATCGCTGAACTCTTTCGTAATCACGTTCTCTTGGCTTATACTAAAGTTTAACTAACTCGTGATTAATTGTATGCATTTTTCGGAAACAGGCTAAGTGGAACATCCCCGACGATACACCTAGGACTGCCTGCTTGAAGGACATGAACGGAACATGGAAAACCTTTAAGAGCTGGCTCGTCAGTAACTTCCTAGCTGCGGGGAAATCTCCTTGCGAGAAGTACCCCTTCATATCGGAGGAGGTATGGGAGGAATTCACCAAGCAGAAGGGGACTGAGGAGTTCAAGGCCCTTAGCGAGAAGAATAGGGCGATCCAGAAGAGGAACGACCACCCGCATCGGCTCGGATCCCGGGGCTATGCGGGGAAGGAGGAACAGTGGAAGAAGGAAGACGAACAAAATCCTGTCATCGACACCCCTGAGTTGCCGCTCTCCGAGATCCGGGATGAGAGGTGCAAGCGATGGTGGAGGGGGAGGGGGTCCGTGTCGTCCACGGGGTCTGTGCAGTTCGCAACCCCTGGGGACGCCGACGTTGTGAGGCGAATGGTAAGTTGGCTAACCTCGTAAACTGTGTGCGCACAAGTGTATATAAGGCAATTTGTCTCACAAGGTACCTTCAAATGTAACAGATCTCTTTTGAGAAGGAGGCAGCGGAGGGATTATTTACCCCGCAGAGGGAGAACGACATCCTCACCCGGGCTCTAGGAAATAAGGAGCATCCCGGGCGGACACGGGCCGTGGGAGCCATTGTGTCGTGGAAGGCCGGTTTCGTAGATCCGGCTCCACCGAGGAAGAAGGCCTGCACCTGGAAGGAAAAGGAAGCTGACCTCTCTGATAAGATACGGGCTGAGGTACGGGAGGAGATACGGGCGGAGATGCGGGCTGAGATACGGGCTGAGGTACAGTCTGAGGTGCAGACCGAGGTCGCACAAATGAGGGAAGAGTTTGCACGGTTGAGAGAAACATTGCTGGCCAAGAGTGCAGATGCGGATCCCCAGGACGACGATACCCCGCGGGGTCGGATAAGCAGTTGCGCTTTGAAGGTACTCGCGGATCCAGTGGATCTACTTGAGGTACTGCAAGCCTTCATCTGTGCACTTAAGTTGATGCCACTCCCATTCTGTTAGAGTTGTTTCGCTAACCTATTTTAATTGTTACAAATTTGCAGGGGCCGGAGGGCTGCATCCTACAGAATCACGTAGGCGCCGGGCAGGAAGTGGTTGGACACGGCTTCGTATATCCGTCTGGGCCGGATGTCCGGGTCCACTGTGTACCTCTGCGGTTGGGTTTCGCAAAGGTACAGGTGGACATGGCCATGCCGGCCTACAACGATTCTCCGTTGCCAGTCCCAACAGAGGAACTGCTGACACTTGCTGAGGCAGTGGGCTCCTACGTACAGTGGCCCAAGAAGTGTCTTGTAATACAACCGGTAAATCCTACACATTTTAGATTACATCCTACTCAGTACACTCAACTTGCATAATCTAACATACGTGCTCATTAATTGAAGTGGCCTGCCGCGGGGCTACCAGGGGACTGCGCCCCCAGCTCGGGGCATGAGGGCCGATCTCGTGCGAACCTGGACACATCAAAGACGGCCTCGACCCCACCCAGCGCATCCACGCCTCCACCTCGGAAGAAAGCCACCATCACCTCGCCCTTGCCTTCGAAGGTACGCGCTCAGTCCCCGGCAAAAGGCAAGGGCGGCAAAGGCAAGGGCAAAGGGCGACAGGGACTGCCGCGGACGTTCACGAACGCGCTCCCACTCCTGTCGGAGGCATCTTTGCGGAAATTGGATCGATCAACCAGAGACCTCCACGACTGGTACCTACATCGAGCTCGGCGCAGCCTGAACTTCTTAGTTCCCTACAGGCCTGGGCAGTTCCACCGTGAGCCCGGGACTATATCCGTGGCACACGAGGATCTGTTCGACCTCTACAACTGGTGGGAGCTCGATATGTCCATCATACGGACTGGAGTCCTGTGAGTTTGCTGATGCTATGTATTGCTGTTTTCTAACTCTGTTTGCTAACTCTGCATTAATGTTGCAGTTCATTTGAATACTGAGTAACTTTCTGTGAAATTAATATTAATCTCGTCCTTCGCATGCAGGTGCATGTACAGGCTAGCATCGGAGGCTGCGTGTGACAAGGTGGGTTTCCTCGACCCAGAGAAAATAAGCCTCATGATGCTAGAGCAGGACGCCGCGCACGCTGAGCAGTACATATCCAGCGCGCTGATGGCGCAGCAGGACAGGGACTTCATTCTGGGGCCGTACCACCAAAGGTTAGTGCATTTCGTACTAATTTAACTCAATCTTGTATGTTACACCTGAGATGTACTTTGAGCTAGCGGTCCTCTTTTACGTACAATGCAGGGGCCACTGGATCCTCATCGTGATCTGTCCGCCGAGGAACGAGGTGTACTACCTCGATTCGATGCGTGACAGATTATCGATGGAATATGTGCTCAAGGGGAATATGGAGGCGTAAGTAACTTATATGTTTGATTTATATTTTGACCTCACTAGCTAATGATAATACATTAATTGGCAATACTAATTGAAATGCAGGGCTTTTGATAAATATGTGTCCGCTGGAGGGAGGCATGCCGCACCGCAGGGCTCCAGTACTAGCTTGGAAAGAATATGAGGTACTCACGAGACTTTTTGTTTATGCTTAATTAGTTTATGGAAACAATATATAGCTAACATGTCTTCGCATATGCAATTATCTCAGTGCCATCAGCAGCCGCAATCGTGGGAATGCGGGTTTTATGTGCTGCGCTACATGTACGACCTAGTGCGGACAAACTTTTCCCGATTCCCCCAGGTAAGCATCGATAGCTAACTCAAATTTCAAAAATGGGTGTCACGTTCTAAATTAGGATCGAAGTTAGTTAATCAGTATGCACACATGCTTGCAGATCGCCATGTCGAAAGACCAATATGAAAATGCAAAGATTATATATCTTCGACAAATCTGGGCACAATATGTCATGGAGGAAGTAGCGCCCAACCATTCAGCATGACAATTTTCTCCTTTTGGTGTACTCTGCATAGACTGTTCATATACATGTGAATAAATATATATATGTGAATAAATGTCCACATTGGATTGCAATCTGTATTTGTCCATACATATGTGAATAAATGTGAATAACTGCCTAATGTGTCAATTTGTTCTGTGAATTTACCTTGCATCTGTACTGTATTGTGTATCCAATCTATACTGTATTGCATCTGTATTGTATATGTGAATGTACTGTATTGTGAATGCAAATAAAGTACTATATATGTGAATGCTCTATCGGTAAATTCATCAATAACCGAGAGACTACTGTACTTTTTCTATCGGTACAATCAAAATTAACCATTAGAAGAGTGTGACCTTTCCTGCAAGTGAACTCATACATATCCGATAGAGTACTAAGCTTTTTTCTGTCGGTAATCTTGTAGTTAACCGTTAGAATAGTGGTACTTTTCCAACCGCTGACGACGAGTTTTCTATCGGTAAACTTTTAAGATGCCGATAGAATAGTATGATTTTTTCTGTCGGTAATATTAGAGTTAACCGTTAGAATAGTGGTTCTTTTCAATCCGCTATTGACGAGTTTTCTATCGGTCAACTTGTAAGATGCCGATAGAATATTATGATTTTTCCTATCGGTAAACTTATAATTAGCCGTTAGAATAGTGGTACTTTTCCAACCGCTGACGACACATTTTCTATCGGTAAACTCATAATATGCCGATAGAATATTATGTTTTTTTCTGTCGGTAATCTTGTAATTAACCGTTAGAATAATGGTACTTGCCCTGCCGCTGGACGTAAGACTACGACGGGTTTTCTATCGGTAGATTCATAATATGCCGATAGAATAGTGAACTTGTTCTGTCGGTTATTTACCGATAGAAAATGTCCAGTCTTGTTCTATCGTGTCTATCTCTATCGGTACAAAAACCGATAGTAGAAGGGTGTTTTTTACCGATAGAAGACTGCATTTCTGTACTAGTGAAACTTGGTGACATTTTCGATTAATCAAAATGTAAAGACGAAAGTTTTTCCAAAAATTTCTAAAGGGAAATTTAAAAGTGTCGACGATTCGGACTCAGGGTCCTCAGCCGAACTTATGCAAAATTTGTAATTGTGAGACCTTTCAAGATGACCCTCCGGGAAGGTATGCTGAACAATGGTGAACAGGAGCACAGAGAGATTTATACAGGTTCGGGCCCTCGATGGTGGGAGTAAAAGCCCTACGTCCTGTTAGGATTTCACTATATGAGATAAAGCTTTACAAACTAGCCGGGAGAAAACTTTCACAGACGAAAGTTTTCCCTACATAAATGTATAGAAAGAAGCTATAGGAGACTTGTAAGTGTTGTCTAATCTAAGCCGTAGACTTGGCTGTTTGAGTGATCGAGATCTCTCGTATCTCGGTTATATTAGGAGTTTTATTCTTCGGAAAAATGTCTTGGATCCCCCATTTGATGTACTTTGCCACCTTTTTATATTGGTCGAAAGGGTGCCATATGAAGAAAACTGCATCAAACGGTTGAATGCAGTTTCTGGAGAACCGCTGTTAACTTCCACGGAGGTTATTAACACGTGTTAATCATGAATAACCGCATATAATAACCTCTGACGGTTGGTCTTCAACGTGGAGAAATCTTCGGGATGCCTGGAATATCCTGGTATAAAGATAACCGAATAAATTCCATGCACCTTGGTCGAGAATGTTCTGATCGCGGAGTGTGGGCTGACCGCGCAACATCTTAGATATCCAGTCCAGTCCGCGTATAGCATACGAATTTCTGACCGCACAAGGCTGTCGGCCTGATCGCACGAAACCCGCGACCTGATCGCGTAAAGCTTGCGACCTCATGGTGATGCCCCTCAGAAGTAGCTTGAGTTCGCATTGCCAGACTCATGTCTGGTTCGAACCTGTCTTGAACCAAAAGTTTATTAGAAGTGACCCGGGTGTCAATCCTCGTCAGCTAGCCCCCAAATTCGAAGAAAATGAAGAGACGTGTTTATTTCGAATTTTAAAACCATGCATTGGATTTTTAACCTGACTCTTCAATTTTTCCACTTAGTGGCGCACTAAGTGAAAACGGTTGGTTTCCCAAGACGGGTTCTGACATTACGTAACGAGCAATGATAGCGCCGTAGAATTGTTTTTATCTCGAGGTAAAATTGTAAATGCTCTGATGAAACCCGAGGCGCCTGGAATGCAAACCGTCACCTAGGCGGCTATAAATACCAGGTTCTTGGATTTGTAAAACTCCACAATTTTCCTCCATGCCTAAGTCCTTTTCTTGTTATCCTGCCTCCTTCCTTTTCACATACTCCTCCCAATGGCAGATCATGAAATCATTGAGATTGAGAGCGATGAAGGGGAAATTGTCGAACAAAGGCCTCAAACGATTGAAGTCTTGCCTCCCTTAAGGAAGAAACCCAAGGTCGACGAAGGATCTTCTAGTGGAACAAAGGTGAAGAATGTAGCAAGTTTCTTTCTTCCTTCAGTTCCTTTGACCCTCCCCGTTCATGCCTCTCGGCAAGTTAGGCCTTTGTCTTTAGAGAAAGATCCCATCACATTCAATTCTCCCATTCTTTTGGGTGATCAACATCATGGTCGGCAAGCGGTGACTATCCCTCGATCAAATGATCGCCATATTGGGTTGGCGAAACAATCTTCTGATGGGAAGGTTGCTCTTCCACCATATGATGATCTTCCTCCCAAGATGGGTGTATTAACGGGTTATGCACCGGGACAGGTAACAATTCTTCTCCCCTTTTGATGATAATTTTAGTTAGTATGACTAACTTTTTGCGAAATGCAGGAGGTAGGAGGCTCCAACGATCGGCCTTCTGCTGCTCCATCTCTTCCTTCCGGGCAGATTCTTTTGGAAGAGAAGAATGCCCTGGAGAAGAAGACCGAGGAGATGGCCTCGAAAATTCTGCGTTTAGCAGAATGTCTTGATCGATCCCGAGAAGAGGCGCACCATTTCCGTCGAGAGAGGGACTTCGCTCAGCAACAGCGAGAACTCTCTGACTTGATTAGGGACAATAGTGCGTCTGTTGTTAGGGACGATATAGATAGACTTAGGGTAGTTGCTAGTTCCCTGGGGGTTGCCAGTGTAAATCCTACTGACAACAACATGTCCCTTGGGGAACTTTGTAAACTTCTTTCGGAGCAAGTCGATGTTTTGATCGACTGCATCCCTTTTGTATGTAAAGAATGTAAGAAATAAAAGTTCTTTATTTCTCATGAATATTCTCCACATCTTCTGTGCGAAAATATAGCCATAAACTTTATGTTTGCGACCATTCATACACAGGAAACTTTAGTTCTGCGATCAGAATCGCTTTTAAGAAAAAAGCACCGGGACCTGCCCTGATTCCGCGATCAATTTCAGAGCCGCGGTCAGAACTAAAGTTCGACCAGAGTTGGGACTCGGTCAGGCTGTCACTTCGATTAGAATCGAAGTTTTAGCCTAAAACACGATTTCGATAAAACCATAACCCAATTAGAAACACTTCAGTATGTTAAAAATTGAGTTACATGATTTTTTCGAATAAAATGTTCAAAGTATAAAAAGGAAAAATGTCCTCTGAAAAGTACTGAAAATTTTTCAGTCCTTTTACACTTTCAGTTTTCAAAACAAAGAAGTCCTTTTGTTTCAGATCCGACGCCTGAGTACTTTATCGGGTCCATCAGAGACAGTATCCATTATGGGAAATGAATAAAGCATTCAATGGAACGTTTGAAATGAGCCGTTTACTCATTAATGCGTCGCCTTGGGTCTATAAAAAGAGCAGATGTCTTCTCAAAGAAGCCACACAGCTAAAACCCTCATTATTCCCGCCGCTCAAAACCCTCATTTTCTTCAGCCTTCATCTTCCCCAAATCGCCAGCTTCCCCTTTGATTTTACACCAAAGATGGCGTCCTGGAGCAGATCCATCCACCATTCTGAGGAGCGCCTGATGGCGTTAGAGAAGGAGGAGATCCTTTCTCCGCGGCTGCTCATTAACTGGCGACCTGCGGAGAAGGACCAAGAAACCCCAACTGTCCAAGAAGGCGAGTTGGTGGTTTTTGAGGAGTACCTGCGTTGCGGGTTCCGATTCCCTGAGAGTCGGTTCCTCAAGGATGTCCTTGAGCATTACGGGTGGGAACTGATCAACCTCCACCTCAACGCAATGCTGATCCTTGCAGTATTCCAGCATCTCTGCGAAGCCTTCGTCAGAATATATCCCAGCGTGGATCTTTTCCGATGATTCTACTTTTCGGCGTGGTCGAAGAGCACCAACGCTGCCGGATGTATCTACTTCCAGCTGAGGGACAAAAAGGAGTATCCCTCCCCACCCCTGCGAGATTCTGTGCACGGGTGGCACCAAAGGTGGTTTTACTGCTCTCCACCATCCGAAAGCAGTTTATGGTTTGAAAACTCGCGACCGGAGAAGTCGAGCGAGTTAGACATTCCCCCGGCGATGAACTCGGAGCTTTCGAAGCATGCCGAGGTGATTCTTTACTTGGTCAATCAAGGATTGACGGCTCGAGACATCATTCGAGACTTCGTGAAGAATCGGGTGAGTCCTCTGCGTGAAAGGGCTCATCCGGCGTGGGAGATTAGGTCCATGGCTGATAGCACCCTGGACTACAGTCAAGGTATTTATTTCTTTGGCGCTGAGCTTTCCCATTTTTGAATTGAACAAATTCTGACTTGAGTTTGGGAACAGTCCTGCCTTCATCCGAGATTGAAAGGCGGACCAACTCCCTCCTTAGGGCCTATAATGCCGATGTAGAGGGCCCTAAGGGATCACCTCGTCCCCAGAGTCTGATTCACGCCGGCGACGACCTTAAACAGGAGCGCCGAAAGGTACATTCTCTATCTGGCCTCCATTGTTTAATATCTTATGCATGTCCTGCGTTAAACATTTTCATTGAAAATGTGAATCAGCTCCTAGGAAGGTTTGCCGAGACGACTTTCCCGAGTGAGAACGTAGGTTCTCATGGGAAGCCGACGGTAAAAAACGTGAAGAAGGTCTCCCAAAGACCCAGGACAAAGAGTCCTGCCTCCAAGAAGGCCAGGCCAAATCCTGGGGAAGGGTCTTCACGAAGCGTTCCTCCTACTGCGAGAAAGACGGCGGTAAGATATCGCATCCCTTCTGTTTTACCAAACGCAGATTGGAATCACTTCTTCGTCGTACAGGGAGAGGGGAGCGAGGAGGAAGAAGATGACATTCCTCTGATCCTCCGGAGGAGGAAGATCGCGGATCTCCCATCCGGTGATGCCCCAAGCTGCCCCGTAGAGATCACTACTGCCGAGGAGGTGGTCGTGGCAGATCCTGCGACCACCGAAAATCTTGTGGTCGCGGGTGACCCTCCAATTCCTGAAGCCCCCGAGACTTCAGGACCGGTTGTCTCTGTTCCTCTGGTCGAAAGGACGACCACGGTAAGGATTCCTCTCTGTTATTCTTTTTATGATTTCTTCTGTATGTTTGACAAATCAATGCTCATACAGGGAGAAGAGCTTCTCCCTGTGACTACTGCGAGTCCCAGGGGGGAAAATCCTCCTCCTCTGCAGGCGGAGGAGGAGGTAATTGAGCAAAGGCCGGTTGTGGTGGCTCCAGCGACCCAGGAGTTGCCAAGGCCTTCGGATGTAGCCCCACCAGCCAGTACGATAGCCCAGGTAAAGACCTTACCTTTTGTCTCTATCTGTCCTTAGAAATATGCTCATAGCTGAACATATCCATGGGGGAGCTACCTTGTTTGCCATAAGGAAGGCAAGAACCAATGATGGTTCTTCTTCCCAAGGGGAACCTTCCCAGAAATCCCAGGTACGAATGGGATTTCAAATAAGGTAAGAACCTTAAACTTGGCAATAATCTTAAATAAAAACTGCTCAAATTATCTTTCTTGTCAGGCAAAGAAAGACGGCGCCCAGCTCTTCAACCACCTCCGGAGGGGTTGAAGCCGCAGCTGGTGCAGGAGCTTCCAACGAAGAACGCTCCACCCCTGTGGTCCAGGAAGTCGTCCAGACCGCAGGGGAAAGAATAAACGTAGGGACCCAGTCACCACCGACGACTACTGGGGGTGGCGCCCAGCCGGCACTCCCACCAACTGTCCCTATAGTGAGCGCATCAGGGGCTCTAGCGAGGATCCCCGCTGAACTGAATGATGCTGTCTTACAAAAGTTCATGAAGGTATAAAAAACCTCCATTCTCGTACCTGAATTGTACTTAGGACACCTTTGATCTTCTACTTTGGCATCACAGGGATTATCCTGGCTAATAAGCCATTCGCATGTTGTGATGGCTAGTACAGAAGCCATTAAAAAAGAACGCGACAGCTTGCGCAGGTGAGTATCATTACCCTTTGGTTAGTATGGGTGCATTTTGGTTGTGACTGCCTTGATTTTGCTGCAGAGAGGTTACATTTTTGAAGAAAGAGGTGGCCAGTTCAGTTTCAATGTTTAAGAAACAAGAAACTGAACTTAACAAACTTCGATCAGAGAATGCTGGTAAGCCAATTCCTGATTAAGAAGACTTGAATCCATGATATGCAAATAACCTCCTTTCTCTGTACAGCGCAAGCAGGTCGAATTGCGCAGCTCAGTCGAGACAAGGAGATTCTTGAATCCTCGATTGGCCACACCGATCGGGCAATCAAAGAGCTGAGCCTCCGGATCTTCGAAAAACTGAAGGCCGTGGCTGATCTCTTGAAGACCGACGTGGTAGAACCGAAGAAAGACAACCTCAGCATAAGTGACTGGACATCGCTGCTCACTGCCCAGGCGGATTCACTGCTCGAGTATCTCCCTGGAGATTCACGGCGACGCGAAGAGGTGATCAGAACTAGGGTTCGATCAGCCGCAGTAGCCGTACTCAGCCGGGTTCGACTTCACCATGGCCCAGATGCAGATCTGAGCGCACTGGTGGGTCCGTTTGAGGTCGAGAGTGAAGAGCTGCTTGATGCAGTCATAGAGGAGGTCAAGCCCCTAGTAGATAGACTCCTGACTGAGCTGGGGATCGAATGATCCTTATTTTTGTATTTAGAAACTTGTGTATAATGCAATGTATGTAAAAAAATCATTTTTGATAGGAAAATATATATTTCGTATTTTCATAATATGAATTCCATACTATGAGCACATCCCCCCTAGCCCCCGCCTCTGCTTATGAACACTAAAGCCTTAGTGTTATAAGCAGAGGAGAAAATATAAGCGTAACGACCAGGGATATGCATATTAAACCAACGACCAGGATCAATATAACATCTAATCTTATTGTGAACTGGTAGCCACTCGGATGACCAAGGACTTACCAGATAACCCCATATGCGTTGAGAAACGGCTAATTTAGGAGTGACTTATCTGTAAGTGATCATGAGATCGACCAGCGAATCTGATTAGATTGTTGTAATGATCTGACCGTCGGCAATCAGCCCCCAGGTCGAATGCATATGATACGGGCTTAAAGAGAAAAACTCATTGTATGAAAGCAAAACATTTTTTGTTTTAGCAAAAGATGCTAATTGAACAGGAAAAAAGTGATTGGAATACTTACACGTAAAACTTGCGAAGTTGATCGATGTTCCAAGTATTGGACAAAATCCGACCATCCTCCTTAGCTAACCGCGCCGATCCTGTCCGCGGCACTGAGACAACAGTATAAGGACCTTCCCATTTTGGGGAGAATTTGTTGTGATTAGACTGGTCTTGAATTTTTCGTAAAACCAAGTCGCCCACGTTGAGATCGCGTGGTCGCACCTTTTTACTGTGATACCTGCGTAAAGCTTGCAAGTATGCCGCGGACTTAACCAGGGTGCGATCACGCCGTTCTTCTAAGAGGATGAGATCTTGTGCCCGTTGTTCGGACTGATTAATCTGTTCGAACTGATTAATCTGTTCGAACTGATTTGTCCGAATAGAACCAATACTTACTTCCATGGGCAATACCGCCTCGGCCCCATAGACCAAATGGAAGGGCGTCTCACCGGTGGCGCCACTAGAAGTAGTTCGTAATGCCCATAGAACGGTATAGAGCTCATCTGCTCAAGCCCCCGAGCGGGTCTTAAGGCGATCAAAAACACGCTTTTTAATGCCTTGCAATATTTTCCCATTGGCTCGTTCTACGGCACCATTGCTTTGTGGATGGGCCACAGAAGCAAAGCACACCTTGGTCCCAACTAGGGCTGGACAAAAAGATCGAAGCTCGCGAGCTATTCGGGATCGAATCGAAACTCGGCTCGGTTCGAGCTCGGCTCGAGCTCTTAACGAGCCGAGCTCGAGCTTGAAGTAAAGCTCGAGTGAGTATTCGAGCCGAGCCCGAGCCTTCCCGAGCTCGCTCAAGCTCGACTCGTTAAAGCTCGTTATATCTTACAGGGCCTTATCTTACATTCTTATTTCTTAATGGGCCTCGAGCCTCAGCCGAGCCTAATCGAGCTCGAGCGAGCCCAATCACATTTATTTGTGTATACAGCCTTATCGAGCTCTATCGAGCTTTTGTCGAGCTTTATCGAGCCGAGCCCGAGCCTGGTTCTAAGCTCGTTAATGTTTCGAGCCGAGCCTGAGCCGAGCCCAATACATTATCCAGCTCGAGCCGAGCCTGCCTGGGCTCGCTCGAGCTCGGCTCGTTTCCAGCCCTAGTCCCAACCTGATCGCAGTAGTCCAGAAAAAGACCGCTGGCGAACTGAGAACCATTGTCTGTGATGAGACGGTTTGGAACACCAAATCGTGCCACAATGTTCTTATGGAAGAACTTTTGGGCGGCTGATGCAGTAATATTTCGTACCGGTTCGGCCTCAATCCACTTTGTAAAGGTGTCAATGGCTACGAACAGAAACTTGTACCCATTGACCGCTTGTGGCATAGGACCGACGATATCCATCCCCCAGACCGTGAATGGCCATGCGAGAGGAATGGTTTGCAACGCATAGGCAGGTTGATGAACTTGCCTTGCATGGAACTGACACTGGGGACACGTCTTGACCATATGTGTGGCATCATCAAGTGCCGAAGGCCAGTAGAATCCTTATCGAAAAGCCTTTCCGACCAGTGTTCGATATGACGAGTGCGCACCGCATACACCGTCATGTATTTCTCTCAAGAGGGACTTTCCTTCCTCCTGAGATATACAACGCATGAATACTCCTTGAGTACCCTTTCTGTACAAAATCCCATCTATGAGTTTGTACAGACGCGCTTTTCGAATTAACCGATCACTTTCGGTTTCGTCCTCGGGTAGGGTCCCATGTTCAAGATAGACTCTCAATGGATGAGCCCAATCTTGTTCTTGACCGAGGTTGGTAACGAAGGCTATTACCGGATCATCCTCGACCGAAGTCATGATCGAAGGATGGTCCAAGTGTTCAATGAACACTCCTGCCGGAGCGGATGAGCGTGAGGACCCAATTTTGGATAATTGGTCTGCGAGAATGTTGTCCTTTCGCGGGATGTATTGGACTTCGAAATGACTGAAGTGTTTTTCCAATCTCCTCACTTCCCCCAGGTAATGAGCCATTGTCTCATCGGAGGTGCTGTACTCCTTGTTTACCTGGTTTACGACCAGTTGTGAGTCTCCCCTCACCACTAATCGACGGACTCCGAGGGATTTTGCTGCCCGGAGCCCTGCAAGAAGACCTTCATACTCTGCTGCATTGTTGGTTGCAACAAAGTGTAGTTGAATGACATACTTAAGCTGTCTGCCCTGGGGCGTAACTAAGACTATTCCAGCCCCCGAGTGTTGAAAACTACGGGAGCCGTCAAAGTACATTGTCCAATAATCGGGGCACTCCAGTTCCTCTGCCAACTGCACGGGTGGCTCAGGGTTGGTCCATTCGACCACAAAGTCGGCCAAAACCTGAGACTTAACCGCCGTGCAAGGGGTGAAATGGATCTCAAAGGCACCGAGCTCGACCGCCCATTTGGCGATTCGACCAGATTTTTCTGGATTTCGGACAATATCCCCTAAAGGAAAAGAGGAGGGTACTGTGATCTTGTGTGCTTGAAAGTAATATCGTAGCTTACGGGAAGCCATCAGTAGCGCGTAAAGTATCTTCTGGACCTCAGGGTAGCGCTCCTTAGGACCATGAAGTACTTCGCTCACATAGTAGACGGGTCTATGTATTCCTTCTCTATCCGCGATCAGAACGGTGCTGACTGCATGTGGTGTGGCCGCCAGGTAAAGAAGCAACGGTTCTCCTTTGTCAGGAGACACCAATACTGGCGGACTAGATAGATATGTTTTTACCTCCTGGAATGCTTTTTCGGCCTCATCCGACCATGTAAAGTTATAATGCTTCCGCAAGGCTTTGAAAAAAGGTAATCCTCTTTCGCCTAATCGCGATATAAAGCGACTTAAAACCGCCATGCGACCAGCCAGGCGTTGAACATCCTTCATGGTCGAGGGCGACCTCATTTGTTCAATAGCCCTGATTTTCTCAGGATTAACTTCAATGCCCCTAGAACACACAAGGAAACCAAGGAGTTTTCCTGAAGAAACCCCGAAAGAGCATTTCTCCGGGTTTAATTTTATTCCAAAGCGATTCAAATTACAGAAGGTTTCAGCGAGATCGTCCAAATGAGACAATCTCTTGGCACTTTTTACAACCAAATCGTCTACATATGCTTCAAGATTACGCCCTATCTGGGAAAGAAAGGTCTTTTGCATCAAGCGCTGGTACGTGGAACCTGCGTTCTTGAGACCGAACGGCATTCTGACGTAGCAGTATGTGCCGAACGGGGTGATGAAGGCAGCTTTCTCTTCATCGTCTTCTGCCATGCTAATTTGATGATATCCTGAGTAGGCATCCAGAAAACTCATCAGTTCACAACCCGCAGTGGAGTCGACCAGCTGATCGATGCGGGGAAGGGGAACGTAATCCTTCGGACAGGCAGAGTTGAGGCTAGTGTAGTCGACACACATGCGCCATTTGCCATTTGACTTGCGGACCATGACCGGATTGGCGAGCCAGTCCAGTGTAACACCCCTGTTTTGCCAAACCCTAAAATAGCCAAAATCCACATCTTGACCCCAAACCCTAATTTGCTTCAGCCATTCCCTTCTAAATGTTGTTCAGAACATTTTTCCCTTCGGGATCATCTCCAAAATCCCATCCTAAGGTTGAGTTTCAACCCTTACCATTTTTAAAACCCTAATTACCCTATTTTACCCTAAACTGTTTTCCCTAATTTTTGTCGAAACCCTTCAGATCTTGCTTGATCTTACCAAACTTTGGCCAGATGAGTTCTAATAATTTTATGCAACTTATTTGCGAAATCAGAATTCAGATCAGACCCTTAGATCTCCAGATTTGCAATCAAGTCCATTTCCTATTCAACTTTTCCTCACAGATCAGTCCCTGGAGCAAGATTTGAAATTGCAAATTAGCCCGGGCCTTCTTTTTAGCCCCTGTGCCATTCGACCGCGCCCCGTTCGCCGTTGCCTCGCCGCAGAGCTCGCCGCCGGCCATCCTCTCCGGTCGCCGCACTCGTAATCGGTTGAGCCACCCCGCGCGCACGTGACAGCCACCGTGGCATCACCTAGCCCAGCGGATAAACGCCCCCGCCCCAGAGCCGTGTCTTCACGCGCGCAACCATTGCCGTGGCATTTGCATGCGCGTACGTGTCGTTGCCGGAGCTACGTTGTCGCCTCCGCATCTGCGCCGTCCCGGACGAAGTCCCAATGCAACTGGCAAAGCTGCAGCACCGCCTGAGCGCGATCACATCGCCGTCGCCGTCGTTGCGCCTGCGCCCGACAAGCTTCTCCCCGGCGCAAGCAACCACTGTCGCTTAAACCCTCGCTAGCTTCGCCCCTGGACTTATTTAAACCCCCTCAGTGCTGTGAAGAAGCACAACTTCAAGACTTAGCCAAATTCCCGGTTTTTCACTGTTTCCCTTTCTTCTCCGGCGAGCTGTTTCTGGAGCCACCGTCGCCAGAGCAAACCGTAGCCCATCTATTCGATCCAAGTTCACCAGTGAGTTCCCCTCTTCACCCTCTCTGTGTCATAGCAGCCAATTGCACCAGAGCGATCCCCATCGCCGGTGATCGCCGGATTCCCGATTTGCCCTGTTCCCCCAATGCTGTTCGATTCCCTCCAAATTAGCTCTCGATTCTGTAGAAGAAGTCGATCAGTAAGCTTAGTAGAGCAAGCCTGTAGAACCAAAATCCCCATTTGAGCTCAAATCGAAGAAATCCCAAACTGGAACCTCAGCCGTTCGCCGGACCTCGTCGCCGAGCCCCTCCGGCCGATCTCCAATGAAATTAACCCCTCCAGTAGCCTCCTCATACCCCAAAGATCATTCCCAAGCTTGGAATTGAGCTCATTCGCCCTGAATCAAAAATCCCCGAGCTCCAGTGTCATCTTCTCCAGCGCCGGTCGCCGGAATTCGTTCCCGGCCGATTCAGCCGACACCACTTTGTCCCTTAGCTTCGCCTCACCTCCCTGAGCATTTTATTCCACTAGCTCGACACCTGAATCTGCCTAGATTGTGAGTTATGCCCTTGCCAAGCTTTTGTCCAGATCAATGTCTGTGCCGTGTCGCCACCACAGTTCATCGCCGGATTTGGCCACCCTCCGGCCACTTTCAGCTCTTGTCCCTGTTGAGTATTTTGTTCCTGTTAGTAATGCCTACCTCCCAGACAAAGTGTTGCATCAATTGGAGCCCTGGATCAAAAGTTAAGCCATGCCCTAGTTTCTGGCCATGTCCAGCACTATGTCAGTGCATGTCAGCCACTGGCATTAGCCTGGTTTGACCCCTTCTGGTTGAGCAATTGAAATGCCACCTTGTCCCCTAGATTCCTGGAGTTGTGTTCTACATCTTTTCCTTCTATCACTTCTCCAGAAAACCATCCTAAGACTAGTTTGAAGCCATGCCAAAGTCATGAACTGAATATCGACCCTTCGACGTTCAATCCTTTTTAGCCGTTTCTTCGACCAGAGCCCTTGTGACCTTGCCCTAACCTTTTCCCCTGCATGCATGACTTATTTACTTAATAATTTCTATGAAAACTATTTTCTGTATGCTTATGGTATGTGGTTGTGTGTTGGTTGATTGCCGCAGAGTCAGAAGCGGAAGGAGCGGAAGAAGTCTTTGAAGATCCGTCTGAGTATTTAGACCCAACATCGCAAGGCAAGCCTCATTCCTTTGATCATGTCTCACCCAATATTTTCATATGAAGTATATTCACTGTTTCTTACTATGCATGCTTAATTGAGATACAAGTTATATTTGAATGATATGAGTAGATATGACCCAATGAATCATGAAACCCCTTTTGTTATTGAACCTTCATATATATGCTTTTGTCACCCTAGGACTCATATACTGAATATCCACATTAAACTTGAAATGGTCAAATACATGAGAAGTTGTAATGAAAACCGTTTTGTCAAGAAAACTGATAAAAGGGATCAGTAGTGAGGATTGGATTGTATGGAGAGGGTGCGGTGCGCACCAGGGAATGTGAATATTCCTCACTATTGGTTCATAAGGACGAGAACCTTGTGCTGTGTCTCTATGCGAATTGTAAACGTACCAACCACTTGCCTGGTATGGGACAGGCACAACTTAGTAGCTTTTTGGTATTAGCAGTTCCCTGCATGGTTTGTCGATCTGGTTTCTCGCGTGGAAACTGGAAGGCCAAGGTTCGGCCATGAGTGATGTGAGTTCAGAAAAATAATGAGAGGAAAAGGCGTAAAAGAAGGAAGGCGCCCTAGACCTGATTAAGCCGTGAGCGGTTGTAATCTGAAATGGTCGTATGTCTCGCGTGGACATAGACCAAGGCTATGTGTCCTGCGGGAACATAGACCAGAGAGGCTAGGAAGTAAGGCAGTGGGGAAGACCCACAACAGTACTTGAGACTTAACTGTCTATTTACCGGGCGGGGATACTGTTAATACTGAACTGCAAAAGCGTTGTGTGATCTTGGCCGTGTCACATGTGTATAAGTCACATGGAGCTGATCCGACTTGAAAGCCGAGTGAACCAGTGGATTTAAAAAGAGGTACACCTTTGCAAAGTGTAAAAGAAGTATCAGATACTCTGTACTCCCAGGTTCAGGAGTCTTTTCGTAGTGGATGTTATCCATGGGTTATAGCACAAGTAATGTTTTGGAATGTTTTCATAATGCGGTTAACAAAGTAGTGACTCATGGGAGACCACTACATCTAATGTTTTATTGAAAACCTGTTTAAAGTTTAAAGTATCAATTTCATGACAAAAGTACTGTTTTACTGAATAAATGACTTGGAAATCTATATATCTCTATCCATATGAAATTAAAACCCCGGAATCATATGTTTCACCCTCATGTAAGTACAATTGCAATAATCACCGGAATGAGTGTTGCTGAGCACCAAGTGCTCACCCTTGCATTTATATCCAACTATAGAAGAGGGATTCGAGGATCCCGATTCCTTCAGTTATGAGTACTCACCTGAAGATGGAAGCACCCTGGGCGAGCCCACGTTCTAGAAGGATTACGCACCAAGTCAAGTCAGATGTGGGAGGAGCCACTCCAACCCCGCTGCGGATGGAAGTCAAGCTATTCGTCGTTGCTTTGTGCTTTATGTTATGTGTTCGGTACTTGGATACCAATTCTGGTTCTGATAAACTAGTTATTTTCTTAGCAACTCTACTTAGCGCCATTTTCGGTGCTTTGGCTATGTAATATTGGCCATGTTGGCCTGATACTTGTTTAATGACATTACTATGCTTGTGTGGTTTGAGCTCGTGTGGCATCATGCTGTGTGTAACCTACCTGGGCGGTTACCAAGGTGATCCTCAAATGGGGGTCTCACATCCGGGTGATCCACTTCACGGATAAACCCGGCTTGTAAGAGTTTGTCTAACTCTTCTCGGATGGCTTCCTGTCGGTCGGTGGAAAAACGCCTGAGCTTTTGCTTTATTGGTCGTTGTCCAGGTCGAATTGCTAACCTGTGCTCAATTACTTCCCTTGGGACACCGGGCATGTCGGACGGTTTCCACGCAAACACGTCTGCGTTAGCCCGGAGGAAAGCAACGAGGTCGAGTTCCTATTTGTCATCCGGGGCTGACCCAACCCGAATTGTCTTGGATGGGTTATCTGGGTACAAAGGAACTTGTTTGAGTTTCTCATCTGATCGAGGAGCAGCCTTAATCGCATCGGTGGCAACGGTGGCGACCTGAGCGTCCCGGAGGGGAAGTTGATCGACCATCTCCAAAGATAGCCGGTCGCACGTGAGCGCCACGTTGCGACTACCTCGGACCGAAATGACACCTTTGGGGCCAGGCAATTTCCCGCATTGATAAGCATAGTGCGTTGCCATCATGAACTTAGCAAGAGTCGGCCTGCCAAAGATAGCATTATAAGCTGAATCACAATCGATTACATCGAAAGTAACCAATTCTGTTCGGAAGTTGTCTGGTTCTCCCAGAGTGACCGGGAGGACCACTTGTCCCAATGGCATCATGGAGGGGCCTGGGATTATCCCATAAAACGGATGGATTATGGGCTTGATCTTCGAACGGGGAATTTGCATCTCGTCGAGTGCCTTGACCAATAAAAGATCAAGGGAACTTCCCCCGTCAATCAGGACCCTTTCGACTCTCGCGTTACTGATGATTGGGGTAATGACCAGAGGTAGCCTCAATGGTCGGGTTAGCCCCACAGGACAGTCAGCGCGATCGAACGTCAAAGGCATATCCGACCAACGGGGATATTGAGGTTCGCCAAGGGATGTCTCCGTTTGGTTAACCTCTCGGCAAAAGGTTTTAAACTGCCTTTTGGAAATGAAAGAGGAAGAACCTCCGAAAATGACATTAACATGATTTTGAGGTACCTGGTAAGCCATTTCTTCGTCTCCGTCAACGTCTCTAATCCCGCACGCCTGCTCTTTAGGCGGTAAGGTTGGCATTGGCCCAGCTCCTTGGTAGAAATCATCCAGTTGTTTCAACCAACTCCTGCAGTTTTTGAGGTCGTGGCCTGCGGAGTTGTGGAGTGGACACCACCTCTTGCCCTCCTGCGGATTAGTTGATTTTTCTGGCTGGTCGGAATCCCGACCACCAGAGGCAGTTTTACTTTTAAAAGAAGACTTATTACCTTTGGTCGAAGGTGGTTTTTCTGCGACTGCGACCTCACGGTATTGTCCAGAGCGGTTCCTCTTCGACTTCTTTGACTTCCCACCCGGTGAAGACTCCGGCTTTTTGCTTGAACTTCTTTCCTGGCGTCCTTGAAGCCTGGTTGGGGCGGTAGGTCCCCCTTGTCAACCATTCGGTTCCATTCGACTGCCTCGGCTGCATCAGAATATCGATCAGCCATATCGAACAGATCGGCCACTGATCAAGGAGGGTGGATAAGCAAGTCTTCAGTGAATCTCCGGTATCGAACGGCATGCTTAAATGCCCTGATTACGGAGCCATCAGATATGTTCGGGATGGTATTCCTTACCCCGACAAACCTCTTGACAAACTGCCGAAGTGTTTCGGTCGAAGTTTGCCGCAGTCTATGCAGGTCGTCCTCCTTACCCGGCTTTTGGTAACAATTTTGGAAATTGCTGAGGATGGCATCGCATAGCATTTCCCAATTGTAGATGGAACCCTCAGGCTGATTAAACAACCAGGTTCTAGCCGGTCCTGCGAGGACTGTTGGCAGGTAGTTGGCCATGACCTTGTCATCGCCTCCTGCTGCTTGGATGGCAGTAATATAGATCTGAAGGAACTCGGATGGGTTCTGAGTTCCATCAAACCTCTCAATGGCCCCTGGTCGAAACTTATCGGGCCAAACGACTGCTCGTAGGCCAGGCGAGAAAGCTTTGCAACCAACGTAAGGACCGTGAACCGTCCTGTGACTTTCGGTTGGGTTTCGAGCAACCTCACGCAATGGCGAGGTTACCCGTGGTCCCAAACGAGAGTGAACGGGAACTCGATCCCTACTACGAGAGTCCTGCATTCGCCGGTATTTGTCCTGTCGGGACGGTACAGGCGGCGGGTAACTCCGCCGGCCAGAGCCAGAATGAGGACCATCCCGTTCACGGGAATGTGTTACTGAGCGGGAAGAGGCTGTTGGGGTCGCCTCGGATGCGACCTCATCCAGTCTTTCCGCCAGGATCCTGAAAAAGGCCGGTCTCTGCGCATCCGTAACCGTAGGAGGAAAATTGCGCATGACTTCCGCGATAGATCGCAGTCGACCATGGGTACTTCTCCTAGGGGCACCAGGTGTTATCGTTTCTTCGTCCACTGGGAAATGCTCCGGTGGTAAAGAAGGAGTCTGGTCACGTCTACGACCACGCGACCGTCGAGAAGAATTCGGGGCAGCATCGTAACGAGCCTGCGCATCTTGAAGAGCCTCTAGGGCAGTTCTGCGTAGTTCGTTGTTCTGTTGCTCGAGATCTTGATCCTCCTTCTGTTTACGATCTTGTTCTTCCCTGGCAGCCTGTTGATCGGGAGTTTCTTCCGACATCGTAGCAAACTGCCTAGGGAGAGAGGTCGCCGATGGGGAAAACATCTCGGTTTGTTCCGAGTCGGACTCGAAATCAAAGAGACGGTGGAGGTTATCAGGGTCGAACCTTCCTGGGCTAATTTCAGGGTCACCATCATATTTTCCCTCAGCGGGGTCGTATGGCAGGCCGGATTCATCACCTAGCACATTAAGAACCTCTGTGGGTTCTGACCTTGTGCCAGTTACCTCCTGGTCGATTGACATGACTTGGAGAGATGATTCAACCTGTGGAAGATTCTGGCCTTCAACCTCTTCCATCGGAACAGGATCGCTTGGAGAAGGCATTGGTATATGGGCATAATCCTCGAGATCGAAATCATTCTCGGAATCATATGCTCCAGCCATGTTTCGGCGAACCTCCGAATTTCAATTACGATGCCTTGAGAAAGGCCCCACGGTGAGCGCCAGCTGTCAACGATTCGGACTCAGGGTCCTCAGCCGAACTTATGCAGAATTTGTAATTGTGAGACCTTTCAAGATGACCCTCCGGGAAGGTATGCTGAACAATGGTGAACAGGAGCACAGAGAGATTTATACAGGTTCGGGCCCTCGATGGTGGGAGTAAAAGCCCTACGTCCTGTTAGGATTTCACTATATGAGATAAAGCTTTACAAACCAGCCAGGAGAAAACTTTCACAGACGAAAGTTTTCCCTACATAAATGTACAGAAAGAAGCTATAGGAGACTTGTAAGTGTTGTCTAATCTAAGCCGTAGACTTGGCTGTTTGAGTGATCGAGATCTCTCGTATCTCGGTTATATTAGGAGTTTTATTCTTCCGAAAAATGTCTTGGATCCCCCATTTGATGTACTTTGCCACCTTTTTATATTGGTCGAAAGGGTGCCATATGAAGAAAACTGCATCAAACGGTTGAATGCAGTTTCTGGAGAACCGCTGTTAACTTCCACGGAGGTTATTAACACGTGTTAATCATGAATAACCGCATATAATAACCTCTGACGGTTGGTCTTCAACGTGGAGAAATCTTCGGGATGCCTGGAATATCCTGGTATAAAGATAACCGAATAAATTCCATGCACCTTGGTCGAGAATGTTCTGATTGCGGAGTGTGGGCTGACCGCGCAACATCTTAGATATCCAGTCCAGTCCGCGTATAGCATACGAATTTCTGACCGCACAAGGCTGTCGGCCTGATCGCACGAAACCCGCGACCTGATCGCGTAAAGCTTGCGACCTCATGGTGATGCCCCTCAGAAGTAGCTTGAGTTCGCATCGCCAGACTCATGTCTGGTTTGAACCTGTCTTGAACCAAAAGTTTATTAGAAGTGACCCGGGTGTCAATCCTCATCAAAAAGTGCATTCGAGAATCTTGCATATCATCGCATTCTCCTCTCATCATATTGGATCACCTTTTCTCTCATTCTTATCAAAAATTCTATATGGATCTTTCTTCCCGCAGAGTCAGTATGTCTAGAACAGTCAAGCAAAACAGTCGTCACCGTGGCTCCAGGTCCTCCCAGCCGGCTCAACCCATCGATTGGGACACGTTGGCCGTAGACAAGGTTAATGCAGCTCAGGATCCTCCCATGGACTCCCCTGTTGTGAGCTCAGATTCAGATAATAGCAGCAGTGACGGAGATCAGGGGCCTAGGGGCGCTCCAACCTACTCAGCTAGTGCGGTTCGATGGCTTCGCCGAAAGAACCCATATGAGCACCCACGGACCTGCACAAAGCAAAACTTCTGGAATGCCTTCCAGAAGTCTCAATTGAGCACTCGATTCTCCTCCGCCATGGTTTTCAGACATCAGGCGGTTGATTGGAACTTGATCGAGAGCAAAGTCCACTATCCTTTGAAGGGAAAATTCCTGGCGATCAACATGTGTTCTTTCACTGAGATGCATGAACAGTGGAAGTGGAATGAGGAGATCATTCGATCCTTTTACACATCTCTTCACATTGCCTCCGACCGCTCTCATATCATCTTCATGCACAACAATTCCAAGAAGATGCTCACCAAGGCACAGTTCAAGGAAGCTCTTTAGATTGAGCACGTAGACCACAGCCTCTTTGCGTTGAATGAGGTACGAGTCGAGGATGTCGCCCATCTCTTTGATAGTCCAAACCCCAATATCGGCAAAGTGTCTCAGTTGATCCCCCCCAGTTGCGATTCTTGAGAAGATCAACCGGATGACTATCCTACCAAAGATCGGGGATCGAGGGGCCATGATCTGGGAGGATCTTCAGGTCGAGTTGTATACGGCTTCGCGACCTTAACCGTGTTCGAAAAGGTTTCACGACTATGATTTGGTTCACGACCTTGAAAAGGAATTCATTCTTTGTTCGGAATTGTAATCCGATCTAAATAGATATAACTAAGCTTATCTATTTAGGGTTAGTTAGTTATATGAATCTAATACATTTAGATTATTGAGTCTGATACTTACTCATACGATTGGACTATAATTACCTTGTAATAGGTCTAGTTTAGATCATCAATATTATTACAGCCTTGGATCATATATCCAGCTTATAGTTCCTTCGACGTAGGCAAGTGTGTCTAACGTTCGATGTGTAAAGCCCTCTTTGAAATAAAGAGTTGTGCAATTACTTTAAGCTGTGTTTGCGATCAACCTTTGGGTTTCGGTATTTCTAAGTAAGATCCTGCTATTCCGCATATTAGCATCTGGGCGAGTCTAGTGCAAAAACCAAGACTAGCTCTCAAATGGATCAAGTTGGTATCAGAGCAACTTTCCTATCCTGTGGATGGTGAAGACTCACTAGGATTACAAAACCTCCGGCGAAACACCAGGTAATAAATTGACAGTTCCTACAGCCTCGTCTTCGACAATGTCTGATGATACCTCCATTTAAGCTAACCTAGCTGAACAAGTGGCTAAGCTCTCCACTGACATGGAAACCGTGCTTACTTGGATTAAGAAACAGGCCATGATTGTACCTCCTAAAGTAGGGAAGGTTATGAGTGTGAAGACTAGTGAAGACTTGCGCAGGGCAGACGAAGACGACCATAAGACCGATGACCTCGCCAACACCTCCTTAGCTGTCGGATCTTTCAAGATCGACACTAAGATTGAAATACCCATATATGATGGCGTGATCGATGCCGAGAAGCTGGATTCTTGGATCGATCAGCTTGAAACCTACTTTGACCTGAAAGGGTTCAGTAGCGCTCAAAAGGTCAAATTTGCACCTTTAAAGATGAAGGACCACGCCAAAACATGGTGGAAGGCCCTTGTCACCAGTGGTGAAGCTGACGATCTTGCGTGGGGGCAATTTAAATGACTCTTGCGACAAGAATTCTATCCGATGGGTTACCTTGAGGAGATATGGGAATGTTGGCACAGATTGTACCAACGGCGCGACCAAACCGTCCAAGACTATACTACGGAGTTCTGCAGACAAGCAATGGTCATTGGCATATCGCTATCCAATCCTCAGGTATTTTGGAAATACACATCTGGACTTCAGAAATCGATCAGTACTGAGTTAAGTCTGTTCGGCATCCAAGACATCACGACCATGAGCACAACTACTATGGTGATTGAGAAGAAGAACAAATCCCGCAGCGACAAAGGCACGAAGGACAGACCGTGAAACTGTCCAAAGACGACACAGTTTCTGGACACGTTATACGGTCAGGCCGATAAATACGGACAGACCGGCCATACGGTCAGACCGTAGTTCAAAAACACGGTCAGACCGATTTCTCGGTCAGACCGGTCTAATCAAACGGTCAGACCGTCATAGCTCAAAAACAACAGAAGGATAAATCAAGAAGTTCCAGGAGACTGACCTAGGACTTAACTACGGACAGACGACCTTATTAAGGAATAAACTACACTTAGACATAATGTCGGTCAGTCCGAGATCCTATTCGGTCAGTCCGTGTATTCGGTTAGACCGGTTTAACACACGGTCAGACCGACTGAGACAGTGCTGCGCAGAAATGAGATGAAACAAGCATTTTCAAAGTATATGACCTTCTAGTATGCAATGCAAGTTGATTTTATGATTTGTGGCACATAGATGAAGTATTTCGTGATACACCACATGCTCCTCTTAATAGTACGGCTACTATCCTAAAATCCGGTCAAAATTCTTCTCTAATCACCTTAGACCGGTAAAAATAGAAAAGAACCTATTTCGTACCTTTGCCTTTTTGATCAATGCCCTTTCTTCATCATGAGGCTCTTTCTTTGCCTTTCATTAACCTGTCTTTTAAGTTTCTTCTTGACACAACTTAGCAGGTATCGTTAGTATAGCATTTGTAGTTGTCATTAATTACTAAAACACTCTTTAGGGGCCTAGAAGCTACAATCTCCCCCTTTTTGGTAATTGATGACAACATAAAGAGTAGATGAATGAGTTTTAAGCATAAAAGGAATTTTACAATAAACATCGAAGAGAAAGACACACCCCCTAAATGTATGAATAAGAGAATTTTGACATTTTGGTGGAGTTCAAGCATGTGTAAAATATGCTATCTCAATCCATTCATTATATAGGCATGAGGTATCACAAGTAAGACATTCAATTCTACACATGATATCATCATCACAAGGTCATATGAAAATAACATAAGCATATCTCATATATCATGAAGTAACAATCTCATATAAGAGTCATCCAACATAAATGTCATCCACATAGATCATAAAAAAGATATTCAACTAAACAAGTTAATTAAAACTTTACACCAAAAGTTTTCATTTAAGGTTCATCTCTCCCCTACTCTTCTACTTCTACTCTCTTCTCTCCCCCTTTGGCATCAATTGCCAAAAAAAAAAAGCTAAGAATCGGCGGGAGCATCATCATCGGAAGGATGGTGTGGAGGAGTCTGAGGGAAACGGGTGTAGAAGTGAGCGGAGAAGGCGTCAAAGCGCTGCTCGAACTGATCCTGGCATGACGAGAAGGTCTGGAACTGATCATTCAATGCCGCCAAGTCCGAGCGAGGGAGCTCAAGCCCCTGGAGAAGAGTAGTGATCATCAGCTGATGGAACTGCTGCTGGAAATGTGTAAACCAGGAGGGGGCTTGGCTAGACTGAGCTGTCTGCTGTGCCTGAGGTGGAGGAGGAGGAGGCATAGGCTGAGCCTGCTGCTGCTGCTGCTGTGCTCCATGGCCTCAAGCCAAGACGCGCGGGTTGACACTAAATGGCTTATAGCCGAGATGTCTGATATCACATGAACCGCGAGGGAACTTCGTCTTCTGGAGCAGCAAAGACATGATAAATGGAGCATAGTAGAGATTCGGCAAAGTGGTTGCCGAGACATCCTCAATTGTCTTCAAGATAAATGAGACAATGTTGATCCGATGACTCTTGAGGATGTGGTCGATGAAGTTCCAATAGAAATCTCAGACCGCTTCTCTATTTCCACTCTTTGGATGGATCGTGGCTCGTACGATTTTGTTGACTACAGCAGGGAGGACTTTGAGACCTGTAACGGTGCCAAGTACAATCCGCTGTCCACCTCCCGGCTGCTCATAAAACTAGAGCCAGTCATCCTCATGGAGGTAATCCTCATCCTCCATATCGATCCCCTCCTTCATTTCCTCATAGTTTAACTTGTTTGCCGCAGCAAACTCCTCAAATGTGGCCTCATAACGCCTAGAACTTGTCATCCATATGATCTGCTAGTCCGCCCATCTGATCTCGACCGTAGCATAAAACTGTCTGATGGCAGTGGCGTTCCACGGGCATTTGTGCTCCACAAAGTCATACAGCCCTATATCCTTGAAAATCTGCACCAAAGGAGCCATGATGGGCTGATTTACAACATAAGCCCATTCGATCCATTTGTGTTCGAAGATATTCTTGTGGATCAAGTGACCGTAGAAGGCATCCTGCTGTGTCATCGTGTGGAAGTGAGGAGTAGAGGCGTCATTCTCATGATTGTAGGCGTAGATGGTTCTAGCGTTTGTATAGTCGCTTGAAGTCCAATTCCTCTTCGGGCCTTGATAAGCGTGGACGTTTATTTCATCGTCCTCACTCTCGATGTCCATGCCCCTGTGAGACGATCCACCACGATGTGACGACTGTTCTGTCTCTGAATCTCCGGCCGAGGGCACCCAATCATCATCCCGAGAGTCGCTACTGCTCGAGGGTTGAGCCCTTTTTGGCCGCTTTGCCAATTTCTTCTTATTTTTCTGGACAGAGATATTTCCTTGAGGACCACGGCCACTAGAAGATTTGCAAGAGATAAAGTAGATTA
This sequence comes from Pharus latifolius, assembly GCA_019359835.1. Lineage (NCBI taxonomy): Eukaryota > Viridiplantae > Streptophyta > Magnoliopsida > Poales > Poaceae > Pharus > Pharus latifolius. The sequence goes on from CM033327.1 coordinate 32,160,111, forward strand.
GATACTCAGAGGAAGAGAAAGTGAATTGATAAGATAACGGATTAGCAAACTCTGGCTCTGCTGTTGCAGTCGGTCAGACCGAAAAAGGGGCGGTCAGACCAGCGCAACCGTAGAGTTAGGGTTTGGCATGATTTCTGGGATTTAGGAGAAATTAAGATGCAATGTGGACAGATATATGTGTGAGAATACTCATTGCATCAAGGGGATGAATCAATTTCAGGATATTGAAAGGATTTAAACTAGATTCACCAAAATTGCCCTAGACCACGTGAAGAACAGGAAACACAAAGATAAATAAGGGAGATCTGAGCAATATACCTAGAAGACATGATTTGGAGATGATCTTGAACCACGGTATGTCCGAGCTTGACGAGGGTTTGACCGGAGAGGAAGAATCCAAAAAAAATATGAGGCGCACGTGAAAGAGACAAGTGGGAAGAGGGTGAAAAGGACAGAGATTCGGGATAAAAAGGTCTCTGGTCATGAAATTTCGGTCAGACCGTAGACAAGATACCGGTCAGACCACTGGAAGCAGGAAAATTAAGATGCTCTCTGGAGATGCATTAGGTCAGACCGCAATTGAATCGGTCGGACCGCTCGAAGAGTAAAAATTTTGGAGGAAATTTGATTGATTTGATGCTCAAGAGATTTGGATAGGGTGATATATAAATATAAGATAATTATAAGAGAGATATAGACAATATCACCAAAGGGGAAGTATTTATCTTATAACTCAACACAATTTTGGATCACTTTACTCAATTGCCGATAAAAGAGTCTACAAAGCTCTAAGAGAGGAAGTTCAAACAAACAAGTGATACTTTAAGCACAAGCAATTTAAGTTCAACATTTCAAGCCACATTTGACATATCAATGACGTTAAGCTCATTTCGAAGTTTGCAAAAACGACTTTCATCTAAGGGCTTAGTGAATATATCCGCTAATTGATCTTCGGTTCTCACATTATCCACCACCACATCACCTTTGCGAACATGATCTCTAAGGAAGTGGTGTCGGATATCTATATGCTTGGTCTGAGAGTGTTGAACTGGATTTGTGGCTATTTTCACCGCACTCTCATTATCACACAAAAGAGGCACTTTTTCAAATTTTATTCCATAATCCAACAATGTTTGCCTCATCCAAAGCAATTGTGCACAACAACTACCCGCGGAAACATATTCCGCTTCGGCGGTTGATAAAGCTACAGAGTTTTGTTTCTTGGAGGACCAAGATACTAAAGATCTTCCTAACAGTTGACAACTGCCATAGGTGCTTTTTCTATCCACTTTACATCCCGCATAATCGGAATCAGAATATCCAATTAATTCGAATTTAGCACCTTTAGGATACCACAACCCTATGCTAGATGAATATTTTAGATACCTCAAAATGCGCTTAACGGCCATTAAATGACTTTCTTTAGGAGAGGCTTGAAATCTTGCACACATACAAACACTAAACATAATATCGGGCCTAGAAGCAGTAAGATATAATAAACTACCAATCATAGAGCTATAAAGCTTTGAGTCTACCGGTTTACCTCCTTCGTCAGAGACAAGGTGACCGTTTGTGGCCATTGGTGTCTTGATTGGCTTTGCTTCTTCAAGTCTGAACTTCTTGAGTAAGTCATTCACATATTTGCTATGACTGATGAAAGTTCCTTCCTTGTGTTGTTTAACTTGTAGTCCGAGGAAGAAACTTAGTTCACCTATCAAAGACATCTCAAATTCCCTGGACATCATATTACCAAATTCCTCGCAAAAATCTTGGTTAGTAGATCCAAATATGATGTCATCAACATAAATTTGACATACAAAGAAATCATTTCCAATTTTCTTAGTAAATAAGGTAGTATCAACTTTCCCAATTTTAAAGCCTTTTGAAATTAAGAAGTCTATAAGTCTTTCATACCAAGCACGAGGTGCTTGTTTAAGACCATAAAAAGTCTTGGAGAGTTTATACACATGATTTGGCTTTGTAGGATCTTCAAATCCGGGAGGTTGTTTAACAAATACTAATTCATTAATTTTTCCATTTAAAAATGCACTTTTGACATCCATTTGATAAAGTCTAATATTATGAGATGAAGCAAAAGCAAGCAAGATTCTAATAGCCTCAAGTCTAGCTACGGGAACAAAGGTTTCACCGAAGTCCAAACCTTCAACTTGAGTGTATCCTTGAGCCACCAATCTTGCCTTGTTTCTTACTACCATTCCGTTTGCATCTTGTTTATTCTTGAAAATCCATTTGGTTCCAATGACATTGTGTTCATCCGGATTTGGTTCTTCTATTAATTCCCAAACGTTGTTGCGGGTGAAGTTGTTTAATTCTTCGTGCATAGCATTCACCCAATCCAGATCTTTTAATGCTTCATCTACAAGTGTGGGCTCAAAAGAGGAAACAAAAGAATAATTTTCACAAAATGAAGCAAGACGAGAACGAGTTTGGACACCCTTACGCAAGTCACCAACAATTTGATCGACGGGGTGATCTTTGGAAATTGAGTGATGAATTCTTGGATGATCAACCGGGATTTGTGAAGTAGAGGTAGAAGGTAATTTCGGTTGTTGTTGAGAGGAGTCTTCCACATTGACCACTTCAACTATTTGATCTTCATTTTGAGGAGTTAATGAAGAGGGGATAGCTTGAGTGGATGGATCTTCATCTTGATCACTATCTTCTTTTGGCTTGATATCCCCAATGGTCATGTTCTTCATTGCCACTCTCAACCCTTCATTACCTACATCATCCAAATTGTCTTGCTCCTCTTGAGAGCCGTTAGTCTCATCAAATTCAACATCATGTGTCTCCTCAACCAAACCGGAGTTTTGGTTGTAGACACGATATGCTTTGCTATTTGATGAGTATCCTAATAAAAATCCCACATCACATTTACTTTGAAATTTAGATAAGCGTGTACCTTTCCGCAAGATATAGCACTTACATCCAAACACTCGGAAGTAGGAAATGTTTGGCTTCCTTCCAATGAGAAGCTCATAAGGAGTTTTCTTTGGTAGTCGATGACAATAAAGACGATTTGATGCATGACACGCAGTGTTGATTGCTTCGGCCCAAAAGGTGTCCGAAACATTGTACTCCGAAGCATAGACCTTGCCATGTCTATCAATGTCTGGTTCTTTCGTTCGACTACTCCATTTTGCTCCGGTGTATACTTGGCCGAAAACTCATGTTTGATACCTTTATCATCACACCAATTTTCAACCTTGGTATTCTTGAATTCGGAGCAATTGTCACTTCTCACTTTCTTGATCTTGAAACTAAATTCATTTTCGGCCCTTTGAGCAAAGCTTTTGAAAGTGTTAAACACAATTGACTTATCATGTAAAAAGAATATCCATGTATATCTAGAAAAATCATCTACAACGACAAGACAATAACTGTTGCCACCAATGCTCACAAAAGTAGTTGGTCCAAATAAATCCATATGCAATAATTTAAGTGGACTAGAAGTTGACATTGTGCTTTTAGTTGGATGTGAGTTTGCAACTTGTTTTCCGGCTTGGCAAGCACTACATAATTTATCTTTTTCAAACTTTACATCCTTTAATCCAACAACTAAATCATGTTTAACTAGTCTATTTAGTTGTTTCATTCCAACGTGCCCAAGCCTTCTATGCCATAGCCAACCTTTAGATGATTTAGTGAATAAGCATGTACCAAGATTAGCATCATTTGAATTGAAATCAACTAAATAGAGGTTGCCATGTCTAAAACCTTTGAAAATCAACCTATTATCGTCAATACTAGTGATAATCACTTCTTTTGGATAAAAAGCACATATAAATCTAAGATCACAAAGTTGAGCTACGGATAAGAGATTGAAATTTAGAGATTCAACAAGCAATACATTAGATATGGAGAGATCGTTTGAGATGGCAATTTTACCTAAACCTTTTACCTTTCCTTTGCTATTGTCTCCAAACGTGATCTTGTCATATTCGGCACCTTCGTTATTTAGAGAGGAGAACATGTTGTGATTACCGCTCATATGTTGAGTGCATCCACTATCGAGCACCCAATGTTGTCCTCCGGCCTTGTAATTTACCTACAAAACAAAGTTAGATCTTTTTAGGTACCCAAATCTTTTTGGGTCCTTGGAGGTTAGTTACCAAGGATTTTGGGACCCAAATGGCTTTCTTTTTGGCACCGATGATCGGGGTTCCAACAAATTTGGCTTTAATATCGCCATTGTTCATTTTCTTTAAAGCATAGCAAGAGTTGAATATAATAGATGAATCACTTTTTCTAGCATGGCAATTTTTCTCAATGTGACCTAAACTTTTACATTTATTGCAATATCCCTTTTCTTTTACAATTATGGTTTTAGATGGAATAAATGCATGTTTTCCCTTTTTAGGAATGTAGCCTAGTCCTTCTTTTCTTAAGGAGAACCTTTGACTATCTAGAAGATGTCTTAATTTTGATTCTCCTACATAGCATTTAGCTAGATCATTGGTTAGTTTTTCAATTTTGTCCTTAAGTTCATTGTTTTCAAAACTAAGCACATTATCATCAATTTTAGGTTTAGATGGGAATTCAATTAAATCTTCACAAGATGTAGATATGCTAGAAGTAGACATCATGGGAAAGTCATTCAAAATATTGCAAGTGATGCATATTTCATTACCCGTTTTGTTGGCTTTATGAGTAATTAGTGAGTCATAAGCTTCCTTAAGCATCTCATGAGTTTCTTTGAGACTCTCATGAGATGTGTTTAGCTCCTCATAGGAATTTTGAAGAGTTTTGTATCTCTTCTTCAATTCCTTGAATTTTTCTTTTTCTTTACTCATATAGTCATCAAAACCGGTGATCACCTCAACTAGGTCATCATAAGTATATTCATCTTCGTCACATGATACCTTCGATTCTCCTTTAGCCATGAGGCAATGAGGAGTGGAGAATAGAGATGGAGCTTCCTTGTAGCCACCCCGGCGAGTCCTTTGGATGATGCTTCATCTTCATCTTCGGAATCGGAACTTGAAGCATCCGAATCCCATTCAATGAAACAAACTTGTCCATCCTTCTTCTTCTTATAATATTTCTTGAAAACCTTATTCTTGCTTTCTCCTTCCTTTTCGTACTTCTTCTTCATCGATTTTTCTTCTTCCTTGTTTTTGCATTGTGTGGAGATGTGACCCTTTTCACTGTAATCAAAGCATCTTCTTTCTTCAAATGGGTTCCTCTTGGATGATTGTCCTCTCTTGAAGGACTTTCCTTGATATCTCTTCTTCATAAACCGCTTGAACCTTCTCACAAAGAGAGCCATTTCCTCATCGGTGTCTCTCTCATCACTTTCTTCTTCATTATCTTCCCTTTTGGAGGCTTGAACTTTTAGTGCTATGTTCTTCTTCTTGGAGTCGGAAGCCTCATCTTTCACTTCTTCTTGAGATTTCTTGAATATGTCATGAGTGAGAATCTCACTCAAGACTTCCAACGGAGTCACACTCTTCAAGTTCGAGCGCACAAGTAAGGTTACAATAGTATCATATTTTGAAGGTAAAGCTCTAAGAAACTTATGACAAAATTCCACATTTGTGACATCCATACCAAGCCCTTTTAACTCATTTACTATGTTATTCAATCGGTTAAACATCTCCGATACATCTTCATTGGGCAACATAGCAAACTTTTCAAATTGGGCCTTATGGATAAATAATTTAGCATCCTTGACCATTGAGGTTCCTTCATGAATATCCATAAGATTTCTCCAAATATCATGGGCCGTTTCAAGTTTACAAATTCTATTAAATTCACCTAGATTTAGAGCACTATAAAGAACATTCATGGCTTGAGTATTTACTAAGGCATTATCTCTATCTAGGTTAGACATGTCATCATCATCAAGAATTACAAAGCCCTCATCCACCACTTTCCAAATCTTTCCACCCATGGCTTTAAGATAACCATCATTCTAGTTTTCCAATAAGTATAGTTAGATCCATCAAAGAGCGGTGGTTTGCCAATATTGATCCGACCCTCACTAGCCATCTTTATCCTACTCCGAGATGGTTAAATCCTCTAAAAATGGAGTCCTTGCTCTGATACCAATTGAAAGGGATCTAGGATATCGACTAGAGGGGGGTGAATAGGCGATTTTAACAAATTATCAATAAAACAAACAATTAATAGTAAAAGAGAGAAAATAAATAACACAAGATGAACAATGAACACTTTCAACACAAGGATATATCCCGTGGTCTTGGTGATTTGCCGATCACCCCTAATCCACGTTGAGGCAAACCCAAATCTCTAATCGCTCCTCTATCTAGTCAACCTTCTCTCGAGAAGTGACCTAGATCTTGAGCCGGATTAGTGTGATGAGTTATCCAAACCTCGATTTCACTAAGGATGCACTTTACCGCTCCGGCAAGGCGTGCTCAACCCTTTCACAAGACGTTTTGAGGCTTCTTCACAATCTTCCTTGAAGAGCTCACCAAAACCTTTCTCCTAGCCGTCTAGGAGCCGGCAAACTCCAAGAGTAACAAGCCGGTGATGATCACTTAGCCTTCTTCTAGTACCACAAGATTGATTTAATGATCTAAATGCAATGCACCAGAAGATCTCAAATGCACACTCTCACAAATTCGAGAATTTGAACCCTAGAGTGTATGAAACTTGCTTAAGTTCTCAAGGATGATGACAATCTCAAAATTATGCCAAAAGTTGTGAACAGGGCCGTGCATGGGAGTATATATACCCCCCACAATAAATATAGCCGTTACAGGCCGTTGGGAGAAAAAGATCACTTGGCGGTCAGACCACAGTTATATGCCCGGTCAGACTGCCGCAATTGCAACGGCATTAAACAGGCGCAATAAATGCTCAACTGCTCCTGTCAGGCACACACACGGTCAGACCGAAGCCAATTTCGGTCAGACCGTGAAACTGTCCAGAGACGACACAGTTTCTGGACACGTTATACGGTCAGGCCGATAAATACGGACAGACCGGCCATACGGTCAGAACGTCGTTCAAAAACACGGTCAGACTGATTTCTCGGTCAGACCGGTCTAATCAAACGGTCAGACCGTCATAGCTCAAAAACAACAGAAGGATAAATCAAGAAGTTCCAGGAGACTGACCTAGGACTTAACTACGGACAGACCGACCTTATTAAGGAATAAACTACACTTAGACATAATGTCGGTCAGTCCGAGATCCTGTTCGGTCAGTCCGTGTATTCGGTCAGACCGGTTTAACACACGGTCAGACCGACTGAGACAGTGCTGCGCAGAAATGAGCTGAAACAAGCATTTTCAAAGTATATGACCTTCTAGTATGCAATGCAAGTTGATTTTATGATTTGTGGCACATAGATGAAGTATTTCGTGATACACCACATGCTCCTCTTAATACTACGGCTACTATCCTAAAATCCGGTCAAAATTCTTCTCTAATCACCTTAGACCGGTAAAAATGGAAAAGACCCTATTTCGTACCTTTGCCTTTTTGATCAATGCCCTTTCTTCATCATGAGGCTCTTTCTTTGCCTTTCATTAACCTGTCTTTTAAATTTCTTCTTGACACAACTTAGCAGGTATCGTTAGTATAGCATTTGTAGTTGTTATTAATTACTAAAACACTCTTTAGGGGTCTAGAAGCTACACCAACCTGATTAAAATTGTTCTTGCCGCTTGTGTCAGTTTCTTAAATTGATACTGAACGTGATTAGAACCAGGTAGTCTTTAGGAAAGAGTAATTGAAATGAAATCAGTTTCCTAACTTCATACAAGCATGCAGAGCGCCATGTTGAAAGACCAATACGAGTTGCCTCAATTGGAGCAGATGCGACAAATTTAGGCTCAATATATGATGGATGAAGTGGCTATCAACGATCGATCGTAAATGACTTGTGTAATGTGTTAATTGGTGTATGTGTGTACTTGTATTGGTGTATTTGTGAATAAACTTAATATGTGAATAATTAGATCCAATCTGTCCAATGCATGTGTATATCTTTGTATTAGTGTATTTGTGAATAAATTCAATCTCTGAATAATTAGATTCAATCTGTCCAATGTGTGTCTCTCTGTATTGTTGTATCTGTTAATAATCTTTTGTAATACTATCGGTTCATATCCTACAACCGATAGAAGAAAGTTTCCAATACTAACCGTGTCGAGTAACTAACCGATAGGAAAACTATACAGTACTATCGGTTTCCAGTGTAGAACCGTTACAAGAAATCTAACATCACTATCGGTTGAGTTCACTGAGCCGATAGAAGAAATTATCATTCACGATTAGTGAACGTTGGAATATAGGTATTTTACTATCGGTTTGCAACCGATAGAGTTGTGCTACGTTTTTTCTATCGTGCCGATCACTAGCGGTAACAGAACCGATAGTAGAGATTATTTTAAACCGATTGTGCAAAGCAATTCTGTAGTAGTGGACAAAGGTCTCATTGTCTTCTTTGGCAGCCGGTGGCCAATTCCACATCTTGCTTTTTTCCTTTACTTTCCACCTTGACCGCAATGTGACCTTTCGGTCGTGTCTCCTCTACGGACTCATCATCAGTATTGGATGAGAATGTACTTATATATGACAACTTGCGTCTTTTTATCGGTGTCAATGTAGGTTCTAGCTCATTTGAGTTGATCGTGAACTACTATCCACCAGTGGTCCATGAAGAAAAGATGACCCATCTTCGTCTTCGACATTTTACATGTTTGTGCCATCAGTTAGTTTTGGGATAGTAGGAACGACTACTAGCATACACATCTGCGAGCCTGCAACATACACTATTGAATTAGACAACTTTCTTGTAGTCTTTGCTAGTGGTACTTGCAATGCTTTGTCTTTCTTATATGATTTCTTGCACTAGTCTCTATATGATGCCGCAACATTCATTTAATACATTTTACATTTTCTATTACTTATGTCAATCTGATCAAACGAGTTATTCAATAAGTACTGATATACACGATGGTAAAATTAAAATAAAACTTAAGCTAAATTTAATTAAATAAATTGAAGGAGAAAATTTATAAAAAAATTAGTCAAACATAAAAAATTTTGAATAAAAATTAACCATTTACCAACATCATGTCATCATCCCCTAACTATGCCAAATACTTTGTCCATGTTCTATCATCCGTGGCCATACTGTTATCATCATTGTCAAAAACAACCTATGCTGACACCTCACTTGTGAATTTTATGTATGGGGTTGTGGTGGTGAGAAGTATGAATAATTCATCGGCATACCAAAAAAACAAAAAATTTTCTCATAGGGGGGCTTGTGGATAAAGAGTGTAATTTGGTGGATACGATGACTATGAAAATTTTAGTTGTATTTGACTATTGGGATTTTTGGGTTTTACTAGGAGATTGAGAAGAATTGAGTTAGTTTAGGAAACCATTGGGCAAATTAGAATCCATATTAATTTTTTAAAAAATTTTAGAAAGAATTTGGTGTGAGATTCGTGCTAGATTGGTGAGTATAAATGAACCACGGTGCATGGTATTTATAGAGGAGCGGTGTATATCTTTGCTAGAATTTTGCAATTCTTCTAAATTTTTTAACCTGAATAATATTAAAAAGTGTAATAACAATTATTTGCAATGGTTATATTTGGGGAGTCGAACTCAAGACTTTTATTTTGTCACCTAGTGACTTTACCACTACACTAGATACCCTTCTCTTAATGGCTATTTTTTTTTAAAAATGTAGTAGTTAAAGACTACTAGTGGTCAAGAGATTATCAAACCTGCCTTCAATTATTGTAGCTACAATTTCCAAGAAAAAAGAAGCATCTTTTTCAAACAAATAAAAAATTAAAAATGTCAAAATAGACGTTCAAGTGGACCAATTCGACAAGAGACTCACCTATTAGTGAAAGGGGTGTGGGTCATTGCAAAGTGACACCATGCACCCACGTTGCACACTCAGTTTGTGGGGTCATGCGGGTCACTTCGTGCACCTATAGATATACACGCAGACATACTGCAACATCTGAACCTCACTTTTATTTGCCCCTACTTGTTAGCGAGAGAATTTGAGCAGCCTCGGGAGTAGACATGATGTGAGACAGGTGGAATCCAAAAACTGCATCTCATCGAGTAGATATCTCTTCAACAACACCACTTTACTTGACATGCATCAAGCAAAAGAACCACATGCTCGCCACCACTCACTTACTTCTCCCACGTATAAGTGTAAACTTCGCTTATAAAGTCAGTATCGACCCAAGTTGACATGCATCACACCTACACTCAATGTTGAAGATGGGTTGAATGGTAAATATGAAATATTTAATTTTATAATATCAGATATAAAATATTATTAATGATACTGAATAAATTTTTCCTCATATTTGCTAAGTAGAAAGTCACGGTATCCAAATACACAGAACCACCCGAATCTGGGTCACCACTGAGCTTTATCCAATGGCTGCAAAAACTCAAGCACGTTGAGGCGGCCCCACTCACTCCACTTCACCTGAGTGCTAACCGACCTGTCAGTGAGATCTGTTAGGCTGAGTCCAGTCCATCGGCGCTTCGCGAGGCGCTTCAACGAAATATTCTTCAGTATATTCTGTGCCACGTGTGTGAAGCACCACCCGAAGCACCCCCTCTCCAATGCACCGGCGCTTCGTGAGGCGCTTCATACGGACCCACGAGGAAATTAAATTAAGTTATTTTAGTAAAACATCAATAACTTTTAATTTAAAAATCTAATATATATTAAATTTGGTCTCTAAATGAAGATAATTTAAATATCTACAACTTTCTCAATATAATCAATATCTAATTTGAATTAAATTGATCTGAAATTAAGAAACAAAAAAGAGATACAATTGAAGCGCACGCAAATCGAGACAGAAACTTCACTTTTTCCTTAGCGTCCGAACGCCAGCCCCGGCGTCTTCTCTCTCCGTAAACAATTAAAATAATAATTTTTTCGGCGTGGGTCCCGCATGCAGAGCTCCAGAGCGTCAGCACTGGACTCAGCCTTAAAAGCCTGCTTTACATCACGTTGACCTCGTCAACTCTTTCTTCTACCTCCAACAACCCCAAGAACCCCCACCCCGCCATGGCTCCACCTCCAAGAACTCCTCTCCTCCTCTTCGCCGTTGTCCTCCTCCTCCGGCCACTGATCATGGCGGCGAGGCCCGTCTCCTTCTCCTTTCCGGCCTTCTCCCTGCGCAACCTGACCCTCCTCGGCGCCGCCTCCCTCCGCGCCTCCTCGGTCGCCCTCCGGCCACCCTCCTCCCTTGCGCTCTTCCCCCTTCCCGTCCAGTTCCTCTCCAACAACCGCACTGCTGCTTCCTTCTCCACCTCCTTCCTCTTCACCACCCCGAGCTCGGCCCACCCCACCTCCCGCCTCTCCTTCCTCATCTGCCCCGACCCCAAGAACCGTTCTTTCCCCCTCGCTGTTACGTTTGACGCCTCCCGAAACGTCGCGGCCGCCTCCGCCAGAGGCGCCGAGCTCGCCGCCGCAGATACCGCCGGCGTCGACCTCAGCGTCGGCAATGCCGCGAGTTGTTGGCTCCGATACGATGCGCGCCGCTGCCGCCTCGACGTTTTCCTCAGCCATACCAGCGTCCGGCCGTCCTCGCCGGCCCTGTCTGCCAAGGCCGACCTCTCCGCGCACTTCGCCGAGCTCATGTTCGTTGGCTTTGAGGTCTCGTCCGCTGACGGCAGCGGCGATGATGGAGGCTTTGTGATCGACAGTTGGAGCTTCCGGACGTCCGGGCTGCCCGTGCCGGACCCCTCGTCCCGGGCATCCCACAACGTGTCCGACAGAGTCCGCAGCGCGGTTCCGGCAGGTGGTGTCGCTGGTGGCAAGAACGGGCGTGGAAGAAGGCTGGCGGTGGGGCTTGGCATTGCATTGCCTGTTGCTGTTGTTGGCGCAGTCATGGTGTTTGTGGTAATGTCTCTGAAGAGGTGGAAAATGGGTACAGGAGTTAAGGAGGGATTTGGGGTAGAGGACGTGGATGCCCCCAGGAAGTTCATGTATCAAGATCTCCTCTCAGCGACAAAGGGGTTCGATCCATCACAGGTTGTTGGGAGCGGTGGTTTTGGTACTGTGTACAAGGCTGTGTCGACAGGGACCGGGGTTATGCATGCGGTAAAGCGATCAAAGCAATCCAGGGAGAGCTACAAGGAGTTCATGGCCGAGCTGTCCATAATCGCGGGCCTCAAGCACCCCAATCTGGTTCAGCTCCACGGGTGGTGTGCAGAGAAGGATGAGCTGCTGCTCATCTATGAGTTCATCTCAAATGGCAGCCTTGACTTGGCCCTCCACCCCTGTTCAAGTGCTGAGCATTGTGTCACTCTCAACTGGACTCAACGGTATAGTGTGGCTACTGGCATTGCCTCTGCTGTTGCATACCTACATCAGGAACATGGCATCCAGGTGATCCACAGGGACATCAAGTGCAGTAACATACTGCTGGACTCAAACTTCAATCCAAGGTTGGGCGATTTCGGGCTTGCAAGGTTGAAGGATCCTAACAGAAGCCCTCAGTCAACCTTGACAGCGGGGACTGTCGGTTACCTCGCCCCTGAGTATCTGCAGTTGGGGAAAGCCACAGATAAGAGTGATGTCTACAGTTATGGAGTTGTACTACTGGAGATCTGCACAGGAAGGCGGCCAATAGAGAGAGAAGCCCCTGATAGTATGAACATGTTAAATGTGGTCGATTGGGTTTGGAATAAGCACTCGAAAGATATGATTTTGGGTGCTGCGGATCCAAGCTTGAATGGGGAGTTCGACAGAGAGCAAATGATGAAGCTTCTGCTTCTAGGTTTGAGCTGTGTGAATCCATTTTCAGAAGAGAGGCCTGTCATGAGAAAAGTTCTAGCTGTACTGGAGGGCAAGAGTGAGCCCGTGGCTGTCCCAAGAAAGAAGCCACTGCTAGTGTTTGTTTCGAATACTCCAGTTGATCTTGAGGATATAGTTTCTGACAGCAATCAAAGTGCAGCTTCAACTGGTCTGTATGAGCTGAAGATTGATCTTCAATAGGTAAAACTTCCTATCACATTTTAACAGCTCACAAGATTTAATTGCTTTTACTTGTACTGTATTCTTTTTTGTGCATGAAAATTGCTATAGTATGGTTTAGTATAGATTTACTTCTGTAATATGTGCTAAGAGTAAGATATAGTTTGCGAAATGACCTGACTTGAGCAAGTAACCAGAACTAACAAAACCATTCGTCACACCTGTAATATTGTAGTCCTGTTCCTCCTTTGACATCATGGGTGGAAGATTTATATCAGATCAAGCTTTAGTGCTGTGTTTTATTTTCTGATTGCATGCATGTTCCACAAAGAAGGCATTTTTTAATATCACAATGAATAACCTCTCCAGTTTTGTAGGACGATGTTCTGTTTGACAAGTCTATTTGTCATTGAATAATCATTTGTGTTCGTAAGCATTCTTAATTTATCATGAAATGTGTTCTGAGAATTAGACTTTCTGAAGCACTAGATTCAGTATTTTCAGTGCCTCTTACTTCTAGTGGTTCTGAATTTGCAACTTATTAATATAACTTCACATGTCATTTTCCACTTCATATCCACTCGCTTCAGCATGTAAGGTTGTCTTTCTAGAGTTGAAGTGCATATAACACATGAAAGTTTACCTTTGTAATGTCAATATATAATATATGTTACAGGATTGTGCCAAGTTAGGATTCCACTAATGAGTCTTTCTCAGATTATTTTTCAAGAAACGGAGGCCTCTATTAGGCAGCTTGAGTTGTTACACAAATCATTGTTGTGAGAATAATAATCTATATAACCAGCTAACTGAAAAGCTTTAATGTGGTAAATTTTGAGCTGGCCTAAATTTCTATGACTTGACTGACTTTTAGTACTCCATTACTTGCAATTGACAGAGAGTTCAAGGTCAATAGTGAGTTCTTATTCTTGTTTCCATGAAATTTATCCGTTTGTGCATCAAAATGTCAGGATTTTTTTTAAAATCAATTTTTTAGAATACTCGATAATTATATGCAGCCTTAATCTGCATGTACAGGTCATCATTGCTGAATAGACTCACTTTGAAAAGCCCTGAAGTTTTCCTGATAGGCTGTGAAGTTTTTAGAGAGGTTAACACACTGAAGATGTAAAGCTGCTTTCCTGATAAGCTGCAAAGTCTGTACAGAGGTTAACACTGCCAAGATGTAAAGCTCTGAAGTTTGTAGAGGTTAACACTGCCAAGATGTAAAGGGTACTACGAAAGACCATGGCTGAGAGTTCCTGTTGAAGTTTTGTATATTTAACATTGAAGATGTAAAGCTCTGAAGTTCTCCTGATAGGCTGTGAAATTGGTAGAGGTTTACCACTGCCAAGATGCAAAGCTCTGAAGTTTTCCTGATAGGCTGTGAAGTTTGTAGAGGTTCTGTTGAATTTTGTAGAGGTTAACAAAACAACTTTGAGAGTTCCTGTTGTTGACTACACCTCAGAATATAATGAGCATCCTCATGTACATGTTTGTACATGTCTCTCTGTGAACTTGAAACTGTGTACAAAGTTGGCACATGTTATAGCTTTTTGTCAGAACTTCCTGTACTTGCTAGATAAAAGAACTTATTCTTGCTTGAAGTTAGTTGTTTGCACATTTGTGATAGATAGCTAGAATAAATCTCATTTGTTGTAGTGTAGAAAATTGCATGTGTTCTTAATTGGAAATTATCAACGAAAACAACAACATATAGCTAATGAGAATAGTTCTTCATAGGGACCTTCCTCATGTAAGGATCTAGTCTCCAATCATAGGATTGACAAAAATCATGTCGCTCAACTTGAAGTACAACTTAGAAAAAGAAGATGCAATAACTTGTATACAAATTTAACAACTGAAACCATATATCACATTTAACAACGTGGTGATATACAACACAAAAATACAATATATTACAAAATAGAAATGCAAATACACACTAACTTATTTTAAGAACAGCTACAACAATTCACAATGCAGAATGCATCACCTCAAAAACATAAAAGTGCACCTACTGAAATTACAAACGCTCTATAACTTTTGGGAAAATAGTACTTTAGGTCCTTCTACTATCAATGTTTGTGTAATTAGGCTCCACCACTTGAAAATTGGTGAATATAAGTCTTTTTATTATTCAAATGAGAGCAATTAGACCCTCTTGTCTAATTCTCTTTTAATTCTATTAAAATAATAGTCATTGATATGTTGGTCTCACATATTAGCACTTATAGATTTGTCCTACATGTCAATGACTTAACAAAATAATTGAATTCATAGAAAATTAGGTTAAAAGATCCAATTGCTTTCATTTGAATAGTAGAAAATTTTATTTACTCTAATTTCAAATAGAGAGTCCTGATTGTACCAACAGTATGCAAAAGGTTCTATGTTTGAGTCTCGACGAGGTGCTTTGGGTTGAGCCGTGTAGGGGACAAAAGGGAGAGAATGGGCCAACTCACGAGACAAAACTTACAGCTCAAAAATACAAAAATACAAGTTGTTGCATACCTGGGTTACAAATTGATATATTTGCCTTATACTTTGCCTTGATTTTTCGTTGCCACTAGTTCTTTATTGACTATTTGAAGTGCAAAATAATTAGATAACTACCAATCTGAATATAGAAATTGTTATGGAATATACGTATCAGATACGAATTCGAATAAGATTTGAATCACATCAGGAAATCTAATCTGTTAGGATTTCTTCTGCATGGGCAGTTCGAATAAGATTTGAATCTTATCAAGAAACCTAATCTATTAGGATTTCTTCTGTATGGGCAGTTCGGATAGGATTCGTATCATATCAGAAAACCTAATCTGTTAGGATTTCTTATACATGGCCCTATATATAGAGATGTATGATGGGCTTTGAGTATCATCATAAAAGCCATATGTGCCATCTCTTTTGATAGCCCTTAACCCCTTGTCGTACGTATTGGTGCTAGCACACCATCGTACGACGTTCCATCCCGGTACGTGTGGATACCGATAGAGGCGCTGCTGCAATTGCTGCGCTGATTAGAACGATCCGTGAGCGATCGTTGTCATCTACATATGCTGATTAGGATGATCCGCAAACGGTTGCTGTGAACATTCGATCGCTTCACAAATCTGCTTCCACTATTGGTAACAATCTAATCTATGATCTATTACTTGCAGTCTTTGAGTAAAATTTTTGAAATTCTGCTAGTGTAGCTTACTCGGTTTCCTTCAGTGGTATCAGAGCCATCCTGTATAATATTAGATCTGGATTAATAATATATATATATATATATATGTGATATATGAAGTTATAGTAGATTAGATCTACTAGTTTATTCAATCTATTACCGTATAAGTTTCGTTATACATGTCTGTTTTGACATCCAAGTGTTGTGATGAACTATTTTTTGACCGACTTTAATATGAACTAATGTCTAATGATTCTAGCATGGGCCAGAGGGAGGTGATGTTAGGGTTTATGTGACAATAGTATATTTGATCTTCTAAATCATATGTGTATAGATTGGATCTATATATGACATTAGCTGCCTATTTTAGATATTCATATTGGAGTTAATATGAATGACTTAAGGGGATTTAAACCAATCAGATTGGTTCGAAAATTTGATTAATGTGATTAATTCAAAAAAAAAAGATTATACTTGACAATCAAAAGCTGTCAACTTTGGTGTCTAAGGAAAGAACACATCATAAGGTTTTTCTTAATAAGCCCCGCTTGGCGGAACGCTTTCCTTCATGGTGTAAGCGAAAACAGTCGCCGTCTTTCCTGGCCAAGGTTACTGCCAACGGAAGTTAAATATAGTCGTAGTTATGCATGTGAGATTATCTAACTGATGGTTATTTTCATGCATATAGATGTTGTGACATCTTTTAACCCCTCATGAAACATAAAGATTATACTTGATAACCAGAAGCTGTCAACTTTAGTGTCTAAGGAAAGAACACATCATAAGGTTTTTCTTAATAAGCCCCGCTTGACGGAACGCTTTCCTTTATGGTGTGAGCGAAAACAGTTGCGGTCTTTCTTGGCCAAGGTTACTGCCAACGGAAGTTAAATATAGTCGAAATTGCACATGTTAGATCATCTAGCTGATGGTTATTTTCGTGCATATGGATGTTTTGCCATGTTTTAACCCCTCATAAAAATTAAGTTTATTATATTCTTCCAATTGCTGCACCTGTCAAGATTTTGATCGTTGCTTCGTGGGTCTGACAAATCAGGGCACCATCAATTATCTTAATAAGGCAGGATGTGTGTTGGACACCCATAAGCATAGAATTTGTTTAACTTAACAAGGCCATCAAAACAGTTTTGGGCTTTGGAGTATGGTGTTGGGATGACACCCAACAAACAAGAGTTATATATGATATAATTAATAAGGAGTTTCTTACCTAAATAACTAGGTTTCTAGCAGTGATACCGAAACTCACTAGAACTTAGTGAAATATGGATCTTGGCCTACTATATATATTTGTTGAGGG
This sequence comes from Pharus latifolius, assembly GCA_019359835.1. NCBI lineage: Eukaryota > Viridiplantae > Streptophyta > Magnoliopsida > Poales > Poaceae > Pharus > Pharus latifolius. The sequence continues at coordinate 32,177,580 of CM033327.1, forward strand.
ATTTTTGTTCTAATATATATATAGTTGGTACATCTTTTATTGAATTTTTTAATAAAAGACTTTTCATAAATATAATGCTAAAATTTTGCATTTCTTTACTGTTGTAGACCATGGATAGTGGTAGCTCCTCAAACAATTTCATTTTGCGATTGTCTTTAATAAAGAAAAACACAATGAAACAAATTTTATTGATTGGTATAGAACTTGAGAATTGTTCTCAAACAAGAGAAAAATGACTATGTTCTAGAGACTCCTATACCTGATGAACCAGCCGCTAGTGCTCTACGTGCTCAAAAGGATGCTTACAAAAAGCATACCGATGACACACTTGATGCCAGCTGTCTAATGCTAGTCACCATGAAATCTGAGCTTCAGAAGCAATATGAGAACATGACAGCTTATGACATGGCCGTGTTTGTTAGAAACTTATTCGAGGAGCAGGCCAAGGTGGAAAGATATGAAACCACCAAGAAATTGCATGATTGCAAGTTGGCAGAAGGGAGCTCGGTCAGTCCTCATGTGATCAAGATGATTGGTTACATTGAGAATTTGGAAAAGCTCGATTTTCCCCTTAGTCAAGAGTTGGCTACTGATATGATTCTCCAATCGCTCCCTCCGAGCTATGACTAGTTTGTCATGAACTATAACATGAATAATCTGGAGAAATCATTGACTGAATTGCATGGGATGCTTAAAACAGTGGAACAAAACATTAAGAAAATTCCAAATAATGTAATGATGGTTCAAAAGGGAAAAAGCTTTAAGAAGAAGGGCAAGGGCAAGGCTAAGGGAAAGGGCAAAACTCTAGAAAGATCCTCTAGCGCTAAGCCTAATTCCAAAAGAAAGTCCAAGCCAGGTGCCACCCCTGCTACTGAATGTTTATATTGCAAGGAATCTGGCCATTGGAAGAGGAATTGCAAGAAATACCTGGAAGATTTAAAGAAAAAGAAGGAAAGTGAGACTCCTTCAGGTATATATGTTATAGAAGTTCATTTAGCTACTTCTCCTTCCGACTCTTGGGTATTTGATACCGGATCGGCTGCTCATATTTGCACTTCGATGCAGGGGCTTAAAAGGAGTAGAAATTTGGCTAAGGGCGAGGTTCAACTTCGCGTTGGCAATGGAGCAAGAGTTGCAGCATTAGCTGTTGGAACTTTTATATTAGCTTTATCTTCAGGATTAGTTTTAGAACTTAATAACTGTTATTATGTTCCCGCCATAAGCAAAAATATCGTTGTTCCTTTTATTTAAATGATATGTTTTATGGCAATGCCTCATTGGAAAATGGGCTTTATCAACTAAATCTTGAATTACCTGTCTATAATATATGTACTAAGAGGCTTAGGCCCAATGATTTGAATCCCACGTTTATTTGGCATTGTCGTTTAGGCCATATAAATGAGAAACGCATCATGGAACTCCTGAAAGATGGTCTTCTAGACTCATTTGATTTTCAATCATTTGATGTGTGTGAATCTTGTTTACTTGGCAAAATGACAAAGGCACCTTTCACAGGTGAAAGTGAAAGGGCAAATGAAATGACTTATTGGCTCTGATTCATACTGATGTATGTAGACCATTAAGTTCAACAGTTAGAGGTAGTTTTCAGTACTTCATAACTTTTACCGATGACTTTAGTAGATATGGATATGTCTACTTAATGAGGCATAAATCTGAAACGTTTGATAAATTCAAGGAATTTCAGAATGAAGTACAAAATCAACTTGGCAAGACAATCAAAACCCTAGGATCTGATCGTGGAGGGGAGTATTTGAGCCAAGAATTTGGTGATCATCTAAAACAACACGGAATTGTTCCACAATTGACCCCGCCTAGAACACCTCAATGGAATAGTGTGTCAGAACGACGGAACAGGACCTTGTTGGACATGGTTCGGTCAATGATGAGCCAAACTGATCTTCCATTGTCCTTTTGGGGATATGCTCTAGAAATAGATGCGTTCACATTAAATAGGGCTCCATCAAAAGTCATAGAAAAGACATCATATGAGATATGGAATGGAAAGCGTCCCGGGTTGTCTTTTCTTAAGATTTGGGGTTGTGAGACTTATGTAAAATGTTTAATGGCTGATAAGCTCAAACCCAAATCAGATAAATGCTTCTTTGTGGGATATCCTAAGGAAACAAAAGGATATTACTTCTATAATCGAGAAGAAAACAAGTGTTTGTTGCCCGAAACGGTGTCTTTTTAGAGAAAGAGTTTCTCTCAAAAGGAGTAAGTGGGAGCACAGTGCAACTTGAAGAAATTCGGGAATCACTGGAAATTGTTTCAGCACCCACTGAAGCTCAGCAAGACCTGCAAAATAATGTAGAAAATGCAGGACAAGCACCGGTTACACGTAGGTCTGAAAGGGTACGTCACGCACCTAGAAGGTACATGTTCCTTACAATGGAACAGCGTGAAGTATTATTGATAGACAATGATGAGTCCAAGACTTATGAAGAAGCGATGATGAGTCCTGACTCTGAGAAATGGCTTGGAGCCATGAGATCCGAAATTGAACCCATGCATGACAATCGAGTGTGGAACTTGGTTGATCTACCTGATGGTGTAAAAACTATTGAGTGCAAATGGGTTTACACTACTACAGAAGTGCATTCCACTAACCCATATTTTCTAACGGTTATAAACAATCTGGGAAAAATCCGATAGAATAGGACGACAGCGGCGGAAAAGAGGCATTTTACTATCGGTTACACACTAGTCCAACGTTAGTGAAATGCAAATACTTTTTACTATCGGTCATTACTGTACAAACCGATATAATATATTAAATAGTACTATCGGTTTTCCATTTTTAACTGATAGTAAAATTACGCACTTTATACTATCGGTTATTACTGTACCAACCAATATAATATATTAAAATAATACTATCGGTTTTTCATTCGTAACAGATTGTAAAATTACTCACTTTATACTATCGGTTATTACTGTACCAACCGATATAATATATTAAATAGTACTATCTGTTTTTCATTCGTAACTGATAGTAAAATTACGCACTTTATACTATCGGTTAGTACTGTACTAACCAATACAATATAGTCAAGTTTACTATCGGTTATGTAAAATAAACCGATAGTAAAATGACTTCATATAAACTAATGGTTATGACAGTGGGGACCTTATTTTACTATCGGTTTGTGTTTTTGAACCGATAGTAAAATTGTACAACTTAATTAGGTCGACCCCTGCTCTGCGCTCTGCATGTTGGAATCATTTCAGCCGCGCACGACTCCAAGCTAGAGTGATCTGGAGAAGCTAGCTGAGAGGTTGATCATATTTCCATCCCCCTCGGTATTGTCATCTTCTCATCACCTCTCTCTCTCTCTCGATCACTCTTTCATACTCTCCCTCTCTCTCTACTTGCAATTCATTAAACTAGATACATGTAGCTCCAAACTAGCTAGAAGGCTAGGTTGGCTAGCTAGCTATAGCTTGCTGAATTTAAGCAGCTAGCTAGCTGGCTCTTCTAATTAATGCATGCATCAAGTTAATTAGGGTTTCATATATACAAATCCATTTAATGTAATTAAGCAGCTCATGTACACACATATGGCCTAGCTAATTATGTTTCATGCATATATGCATGCCCTGAGTCATTAATTATTTATTTGAATTTGTCAATTTTGTGAAATAATTGTAGATGGATCGAGAATATTGGATGTATGGAATAAAACGTACTACTGTTGAGTATTTGGAGGGTGTGAATGGGTTTATTAAATTTGTTGAGTAAGAAAAGGCGAAGAAGGGAGAGAAAGATATGCATTGTCCTTGTATAGATTGTATGAACTTAAAAAGGTTCGGCAACTCTGATCAGATTAGGAGTCATTTGATTCATCGTGGTTTTAACGCACGCTATACCCGTTGGATATGGCATGGTGAAGATCTTGAGGAAACGAGCACCGCTACCACTCAGCAGCACCCGGAAGTGGATTGCAGTAATGATGATCATGATCAGAACATTGGTAATGTTCATTCGGAAGTCCATGTAGATGACGACAATTTAGATGAAATGTTACGTGGTGTAGAAGGAGACTACAGCGAAAATGATTTAGCTAAATTTGAGAAATTAATTGTTGATTCTGATAAGCCTTTGTTCCCCGGATGTGCAAAATTTACAAAGTTGTCTTCTGTGTTGAGATTATATAACTTGAAGGCAAGCAACGGTTGGAGCTATAAGAGTTTCACGGCTCTATTGGATCTGTTAGCGAACATACTTCCAGAGGGAAATGAGTTGCCAAGATCGGTTTACCAGGCCAAAAAACTATTGTGTCCGTTAGGAATGGAAATCAAAAGAATACATGCATGCCCAAATGATTGTGTTCTGTACCGTAACGAGTACGAGGATTTGCATGTTTGTCCAAGATGCGGTGCATCGCGGTATAAGCATGGGGACAGAATTTATCACAATGGATGTGATGAGGTAAAGAAAGGGCCTCCGGCCAAAACTGTGTGGTATTTTCCTGTGATTCCTAGATTGAAACGGCTGTTTGCAAATCCGAAAGATGCGAAGTACTTGCGTTGGCATGTTGAAGGTCGGAAACAAGACAGAAAACTAAGACATCCAGCTGATTCCATTCAATGGAGAAACATTAACAGAACATTCGGTGAGTTTGGCGGCGAAGTGAGGAATATAAGGTTTGGACTGAGTACGGATGGTATGAATCCACACGGAAATATGAGCAGTCGACACAGCACTTGGCCGGTTCTTTTATGCATCTACAATCTTCCTCCTTGGTTATATATGAAGCGCAAGTACATCATGATGTCGTTACTAATTTCAGGACCCAGACAATCCGGAAATGATATTGACGTGTTTCTATCACCGTTAGTCGAGGACTTACATAAATTGTGGAGCGAAGGGGTGCGGGTGTGGGATGCACATAAGCGAGAGAATTTCATGTTGCGGGCCATAATATTTTGCACCATAAATGATTTCCCGGCCTATGAAAATTTGTCGGGGTATAGTACGAAAGGAGGCAAGGCTTGTCCTATTTGCCTGGATGAAACTGAAAGCATGTGGTCATCGAACTGTAGAAAAACAGTGTACATGGGTCACCACAGATTCCTTCCGATGCATCACGCCTACCGTAAGAAGAGGAAGTCATTCAATGGGAAGCCTGAGAAAGGATCAACCCCAGTGTTTGTGACTGGTAAGGAGCTTTACTTGCGCGTGAAGGACATCAAAGTTGAGTTCGGTAAATGTTCTAAACCTCCAGGAAAAAATATTTGGAAGAAGAGATCGATTCTTTGGGATCTGCCATATTGGGAGCACTTACAAGTTTGACATTGCATTGATGTCATGCATGTAGAGAAAAATGTTTGTGACAGTTTGATTGGTTTGTTGTTGAACATTCCAGGAAAGATGAAAGATGGCATCAACGTTCGCCGTGACATGCTCGACATGGGCATAAGGATTGAGCTTGCACCGTTGGAGAAGGGAAAGCGAACATACCTCCCCCCGGCCTGCTATACTTTGTCAAAAAGAGAAAAAACTGAACTCTGTCAGTGCCTACATGGTATCAAAGTTCCATGCGGGTATTCTGCGAACTTGAAAAAACTTGTGTCCATGAAAGACTTGAAACTGGTTGGTATGAAGTCCCATGATTGTCATGTACTGATGTCACAAATGCTTCCCATTGCTATCAGAGGCATTCTCCCAGTCAAAGTCAGAGAGACAATTACAAAGCTATGTTATTTCTTCAACACAATATCTGGCAAGGTACGTAAGCGTGTACTCCTAGCAAGTTAATTAGCTCCATTCGTGGAACTTGTCAGATTTTTTGGATCTGAATATTTGCAGCAACTGTGTCCTTGCAGGTAATTGATCTGGATGGACTGGATGATTTGCAACGCGATGTGACTACAACTTTTTGTCAGCTGGAGATGTATTTCCCTCCATCTTTTTTGATGTTATGGTCCATCTAATTGTTCACCTTGTCAGAGAAATTAAGTTTTGTGGACCCGTGTTCCTGCGCTACATGTATCCATTTGATAGATTTATGGGTATCTTGAAGGGATATGTAAGGAATCGACATCGGCCTGAGGGCAGTATCATTGAAGGTTATGCTGCCGAGGAGGTGATCGAATTTTGCACCAACTATATGGCCGGGGTTGACCCAATTGGCGTTCCTATGTCCCGTCATGAGGGCAGGCTTCAGGGCATTGGAACGATTGGATTTAAAGCAGTCGTCCCCTCTAGTGATCTGTATGCAAAAGCCCATTTTTGGGTCTTACAGCACATGACGGGGGTGGAGCCATACATACACGAGCACAAGGAAATGTTACGGAAACAGAATCCCTCGAAGCCAGAGATTTGGGTCACCAGAGAACATAACAGGAAGTTTGCTGGGTGGATCGAAAATAGAGTCCTGCAAGCTTATGAGGGCGACGTAGATGAAGTTGTTACATGGTTGGCCAGAGGGCCTAGATTTACTGTTGGGACTTGGCAGGGGTATGACATCAACGACTATTCATTTTACACAAGAACTCAGGACGAGAAGAGTACTATGCAATGTAGTGGAGTGACACTACTTGCTATTTCGGAGGATGCCAGGGCAGTAAGGGCACTCGACTCATATTACGGTGTTATTGAGGAAATATGCGAGCTCGATTATGTATTACTTAAGATTCCTCTGTTTCGATGCCAATGTGTCGAAATCCCTCGAGGTGTTAAAGTTGACAATTATGGGTTTACTCTCGTCGATCTCAGTAGAGTCGCACACCAAGATGATCCATTTATACTTGCTGAGCAAGCCACACAGGTGTTCTACATCGTTGACCCGGCCAACCCAAAGTTGCACGTTGTCCTTCACAGTAAGAGACGTATTGTTGGGGTCGAAGACGTTGTGGATGAAGAAGAATATGATCAGTTCGACGAACTACCTCCATTTTTAGATGGAATTCTTCAATCTGTCCCTACCGAAGATATTGACGAAACAAGTTACCTGCGAGACGACCACGAAGAAGGATTATGGGTGGACAACCATTCTTGACTAATTTGCAATATGTAAGTGACGTATATTACTTGGATCTTTAATAGAAGAATTCTTCAAATCATTTTTCAAAAATTCTTTGGGAAAACATACGTGATGCATTGAGAATCATTTATGCAAATTTTCATTTCAATTGGAGTATATACTTGATTTGAGCAATAATTGATTCTTTTCACAATCAATATGAAAACTGCAAATTTTCATTCCATCATTGGTCTTTACTGTTCATTTATTTCAAAATTATTGGAAGTCATTTGCATGGGGTTTCAGGTGTCTCTACAAGTGCAAAATGATGTACTGAGACCCATCTGTAATTGTTCTTAAGAAATCCCTTTAAGTCAATAACACAGTATTCTACTATCGGTTTCAACTTCCCAACCGATATGAAATTAACATATACTATCGGTTTATTGTTAATAACCGATAGTGAAATACAATGCAAAAATGATGTGCTGAGATCATATGTAATTGTTCTAAGAAAAATCCTTTAGGGTCAATAACATTGTAGTTTACTATCGGTTTCAACTGCCAAACCGATATGAAATTAAACTTTACTATCGGTTTATTGTTCATAACCGATAGTGATTTGTACTGTGTTATGAGCCCCTGTTCTTAATTTACTATCGGTTAGTAATAATAAAACCGATAGTGAACAATCCCACACTCTAAACCCTAACTTACATGTATTTACTATCGGTTTTGTGGTAATGAACCGATAGTAAATATTCATATATTAGGGTATAACCTTGCTGTCTCGCACGATTTTCCCTCCAGTGCAACTGATCACATTCCAAATACTCACGCGCAGAAAACCCTAGCTTCCCTGACGTTCGTTTCTTCGCTCCTCTGCGCCACCATTGCCGATCGCAAGCCGGAAAACCCTAGCTTCTCCACCGCCTCCGGCCACTGCATCGCGCCACCGCCTCCGGCAACTCCACTAACGACTGTAAGTGTTCTTGACCAAACCGCTCGCGTCAATTGCTTAAATTTATATGCAATGGTTCATATGTGGTTCAATGGTTTACAAATATAAAACTAGAGTAAAATTCGTGAACTACAAACTTGATAGATATGAGAATGATAGACTTGATGATAATCACTAGGAATTTGCCATACAGTATAGTCCACTATCGGTTTATTATGTAGAACCGATAGTAAATACCGTAAACTGAATTTTCTGTTAATTATTTCACATTTTCTAATTTTCATATGAAATTTTTGATCATTTAAATTTTAACAGACTTTATGTTCCTGCAGAGAGACTTGCATAGTTTGCACTGCTACTTTTATATATTTTACAGAATATAAACATGATTACTATCGGTTTGACTTGGAAAACCGATTGTTGGGGGAAATCTCTGTGAGACTAAGTCCAGGTAGGTTGCGCCGCCATTTGCCCGGGGACGTGGCCTCTGGTGCCTGCCCCGGGTGCTGCCTTTTGGCCCCCGGGACCCGGCCTTCGGCGCCGGTCCCGGGCGCCGCCATTTGGCTCGCGGGACCCGGCCTCCGGCGCCTGCCCCGGGTGTCGCCATTTGGCTCCCGGGACCCGGCCTCCAGCGCCGGTCCTGGGAGCCGGCATTTGCCCGGGGACGCCGGCGCCGGTCCCGGGCGCCGCCATTTGGCTCCCGGGACCCGGCCTCCGGCGCCGGTCCCGGGTGCCTCCATTTGCCCGGGGACGTGGCCTCGGGCGCCTGCCTCGGGCGCCGCCATTTGGCTCCCGGGACCCGGCCTCCGGCGCCTGCCCCGGGCGCCGCCATTTGGCTCCCGGGAGCCGGCCTCCGGGGCCGGTCTCGGGTGCCGCCATTTGCCCGGGGACGTGGCCGCCGGTGCCTGCCCCGGGCGCCGCCTCTTGGCTCCCGGGAATCGGTCTTTGGCGCCTGTCCCGGGCGCCGCCATTTGCCCGGGGACGTGTCCTCCGGTGCCTGCCCCGGGCGCCGCCTTTTGGCCCCCGGGACCCGGCCTCCGGCGCCGGTCCCAGGCGCCGCCATTTGGCTCCCGGGACCCAGCCTCCGGCGCCGGTCCCGGGCGCTGCCATTTGGCTCCCGGGACCCGACCTCCGGCGCCGGTCCCAGGCGTCGCCATTTGCCCGGGGACATGGCCTCCGGCGCCTACCCCGGGCGTCGCCATTTGGCTCCCGGGACCCGGCCTCCGGCGCCTGCCCCGGGCGCCGCCATTTGGCCGGGGACGTGGTCGCCGGTGCCTGCCCCGGGTGCCGCCTCTTGGCTCCCGGGACCCGGTCTCCGGCGCCGGTCCTGGGTGCCACCATTTGCGCGGGGACGTGGCCCCCGGTGCCTGCCCCGGACGCCGCCTTTTGGCTCCCGGGGCCCGGCCTCCGGTGCCGGTCCCGGGCGCCGCCTTTGGCCCAGGGACCTGGCCTCCGGTGTATGTCCCGGGCCTCATTGCCCTTCTAAAGGTAAAGTCTCTGGTTGTTGATCACGTGCAGGTCACGCGAGGAGCGCCTCGGGAATCAGCGACCACCTGTCAAGCATCCAAGGCGCTTGACCGGGAGAAGAACGTTGCTACCCCTCGATCCGACGGTGGCTTCCAGGGTAGTTTAGACTTTTTGCTTCTTTTTGGGGCTATAAATAGCCCTTGTACCCCTCTGTTGTAGGACAAGTGATTTCATTATTGGAATAGCCAAAACTCTCACGTGTGCTCCGGAAGCCTCTCCCTCGAGAGAGCCTCCCCAGCCGGCTCCGGTTGGGAGCACGCCGACAGGACTAGGGCCCCCACTGGGACCCGAACCTGTATAAATCCTCGTGTCAATTCTTGTGTTTGTCCGGCGGGGGAAGACCGGTCACCCGGTCAGCCCGCGTTGCGTTTTCTTCGCTAGGATCGTTCACAAAACTTGCCGGGGTATTCGCAATACCACGACAATTGGCGCCGTCCGTGGGGACTCGTGACAAGACGCCATGGCTCCCCCAAGAACAAGGGCTCGCACCCTTCCCGGTGACGCCGGTCTCGGAGACCCAGCGCCGCCCGTCCGGGACACGGCTGTCCGGTCGTTTCCGCCCGGAGGCGGTCAGGCCCAGGTACCGCCCCCCGCCTTTCCTCTTAACTTAGGTGCTTCTACCTCCAGGTCGCTCCCGGTGACCGCGGGGACCTCGGCCGGGGCCAGTCTCCCCCCGACGGCTCCCCCGGCTCCCCGGGACGCCTTGCTTGAGGCTTTAGTGGAGGGCCAGCTCCGCGCCCAGCGCTCTATGGATGAGCTGCTCAGCGTGTTGGCGCGTCCTCCGGCCCCCACATTTGCGTCGCACCCATACCGGGGGACTATGCCCCCATTTATGGGTTACCCGGCGGCCCCTCCGGCCTCCGGAGGTCTGGCCGCCCCGTATGATCCCGCCGGGGGGTTCCCTCCCCCTGCAGGATATACGTCCGGACCCTTCCCGGCACCCGGGCCCGTCCCGGTGCCGGGGGGCTACTTCATGCCCGGGCCCTTCGTGGCACCAGGGGGGTACTTCATGCCCGGGCCCTTCGTGGCATCGGGGGCCCATTTCATGCCGGGGGTTTTCCCTACGCCGGGAGCCAGTCCCGCGCCTCGCGTCGCGTTTACCGCACCGGGGGCGGTCGACAGAGCAGCTCCCGTGCCTCAACGGACTTCCCCCCGCATCGGCTCCTCGGTCCCGTACGTCGCCGCGGGGGCTCCCCCCTCGCCGGTCCCGGATGTTACAGGGGCTTCCCCCTTTCCGGTTCCGGTCGTTGCCACGGGGGCTCCCTCCACTTCGGTTCCAAACGTCGCCGTGGGCGCCCCCTCCCCGGTTCTTGATAATATAGGGGCTTCCCCCTTTCCGGTCCCAGGGCTCTCCGCAGGGGGCTCCCCCCAGCCGGCCCCGGTAGCTACAGTGCATGAGCTCCCTCCCCCCTCGGGGCCGCCCACGAGGGTGCCCCCGTCGCACCAGGAGGTTGAGCGAATGCATACGACCAAGCGCGGGGAAGAACTCCCCCCGGGCCGTGGGCACGGGGAGCCTCGCTCTCGCACCGGTCGGGGGAAGAGACCCGCCGAGGAGCCAACCTCTTCGGGGGAGAGCCCGGATGTCCGGGAACTTAGCCCCGGTCCGGAAGAAAAACGTCGCCACCGCCACTCCGGCGGACCTCTTGGGCCGCTTCCCGACTCCGATAACGAGGACGTGTCCCCCGTTAAAGAGGACGGTGACCGGAACTCTCCCCGGGAAGTGCAGGGGGCTAATCAGCCCCTATGCCGAAGACTTCGAAGCATTCGGTGGCCGCGGCCCTATCGCCCGCCGCACATCGAACACTATAACAGTGAGGCCGATCCTTATGAATTTGTGCAGGTATACTCCACAGCCATCTTTGCGGCAGGGGGGGACGAGTCCGTGCAATGCAACGTCTTCCCCCTCTACCTCACCGGCATAGCCCGCTCCTGGTTCTACAACCTGAAGGTCGGCTCCATCAAGTCTTTCACGCAGCTCAAGCGGGAGTTCTGCGCGAACTTCCGGGGGAACTATGTGCGTCCCCTGGACTCCTCGCAGCTGTACACCGTCCGGCAGAGGACTGGGGAAACCATCAGAAGCTTCTTCAAGCGCTTTGCTCAGGTGAAGAGCAAAGTGGCCCACGTCCCCGACTCTACGGTCATCGAAGCCTGCAAAAGCGGGATCCTCCCGGGGGAGCTCCACCGAAGGCTCTCCCGGAGCTGCCCCTCCTCTGCCGACGAGCTCTTCAACGTACTCGAAAAGTACGCTCGGGCGGAGGAAGACGACATCTAGAAGAAGACCCAGGGGGCTCCCGCCCCCGCCGACTGGGGGGCCAGGGATCCCCTCAAGCGCCCCAGACAGGGGGGCGTAACGAGCCACGGCCTCGGGACACCTTTGTCCTCGAGGGCGGAGGTGGCTCGCGCGACCCCCCGAGGGGCAACCGCCCCTTCCCCAAGCCGAAAGGCCATGGGGGAGGACAGTCTTCCCGCGGCCAGGAAGCCCCCGCGGGGAGAAGTCAGGAAGGACCGTGGTGCAGCTTCCACGTGTCCAGTACCCACGCTACCCGAGACTGCCACCAGCTGCTGCAACACTTCGCGGCGTTCCTCGATCAGCGCGGGCAGGGGGACTCCGGCCTCCTTGCCCCCTCGGCCTGCTGTTCTGGCCCTTCCCGCTCCCGCGGGGGGTCCGCAGGGGCAAACGCAGGAGGGGGAGCCTTCAGAAGCTCTCCCCTTCCAAACTTCTCAGCGCCACATCAACGTCATCATGGGAGGGTCCGCCTCCGGGCGGGACTCTCAGTGCCAGCGTAAGGAGTATGCGCGCGAAGTCAAGGTTGTGGCGGTGCTACACGCGTCCCCGCCACCCAAGTGGTCGGACGTCCCCCTCACCTTCACGGTAGAAGACGCGCGGGGGGTTCGCTTCCCCCACGACGACGCGCTCATCGTCTCCGCCACGATCTACAACTGCCACCTGGCCCGCATCCTCGTGGATGGCGGGAGCTCCGCCGATGTCCTATTCCTGAAGGCCTTCAAAGAGATGCAGGTGGATGAGAAGCTCCTGCAGCCCGCAGCCGGGCCCATTCAAGGTTTTGTCCCGGGAAAGGCGATCCACCCCGTGGGCAAGGTAGATCTTCCTATGACGTTCGGCACCCCGGAGAACTACCGGACTGAGCTGGTCCGCTTCGACGTAGTGGACCTCCCCTCCTCCTACAACGCGATTATGGGGAGGACCACAATCAACCGACTGGGGGCTGCCACCCATCAAAACTACCTCTGCATGAAGATCCCCGGGCCGCACGGCGTGATCAACGTCCGGGGAGACCAAGACGTGGCCCGTGCTCTATACGAGCGTGCTGCCGCCACAATCGGAAGCGTCAACCTCATAAAGACGCCCGGGGGGGGGGGGGCCTCTCCTCCGAATCTAGACGTCACTGCGCCACCGCCCGGGAGGCCCCTCCTCAAGCCGTGTCCGGAAGGGGGCCTCCAGAAGGTCCTGCTGTCCCCGGGCGATGAAGTCAAAACCGTCTGGATCGGGGTGGAGCTCCCCGAGGAGCATGCAGCGCAACTCGCGGCTTTTCTGCGCGAAAACTCTGATGTTTTTGTGTAACACCCCTGTTTTTCCCAACCCTAGCCTGCCTTGACTATCTGCATATCAGGATGAGATCTTGGTAATGCCAGAGTGTTACTCCAAAAAGTTGGCAGCCAAAGTCCTTCATTCAAGTCATTTTCGCAGATCAGTCCAAAAGATTCACAAATTAGTCCTTTTCAGATATCTGAGGAACCCCAAAAAGGCTAAAAGTCACAGATCATTTCCAAATCATGATTTGATTCAGTGAACATCTTTCCTTCACTTTTCTGGACATTTTTCCCTTCTGGAAGAATTTCCAAATCTTGCCCGAAACCCTAGTTTCAGCCTTGTCAAATTTCTAAAATCCAGATTACCCTAATTACCCTGTTTTCAGTTCATCTCAAAACTTGCCTAAATCTCCAAAATTTTGTCATCCCCAGCTGCTGATCAATATCTTAGGCTTTGTGGATTAATTTAGCAAAGTCAAAACTCTTTCTACCTTAGCCAAATGCCAGATTTACAGATTGGTCCCTGGAATCAAGAATCAGTATTTGCAAATCAGCCCTCCTATTCTTTTTTTGCTGTTTTCGACCAGCGCCTGGTCGTGCCCTCGACCAGTGCATTTCACCGGAGCCGCGCCGCGCTTTCTCGCCGCAGTTGCTCGCCGCCAGCCACCGCCTCTTGTCGCCTGCGCTTGTGAGCAAATGAGCCACCCCGCGTGCACGTGCCAGCAGCCAGTACCTCGCCATGTCCAGCGGTTAAACGCCCGCGCTCTAGAGCAATGTCTTCGCGCGCGCAACCGTTGCCGTGGCATTGCATGCTGTTACGTGTCGTTGCCGGAGCTGCGCTGTTGCCTCCGCATCTGCGCCATCACTGGTGAAGTTCCAATGCAACCGACAAAGCCTGCAGCGCTGCTACATCGCCATCGCTCCTTCACATCGCCGGTCACCGCTGTCGTAGCTGCACCCGGCCGGTCTCGTCCCTGGCACAAGTTCTCTCGCCGTTTCCCCTCGCAAGCTCCGCCTCAACGCCTATTTAAACCCCCTCAGTGCTGTGAAGAAGCACAACTCCAGGACTTAGCCATTTTCCCAGATTTTCACTGTTTCCCTTTCTTCCCCGACGAGCCGATTTTGAGGCCATCGTCGCAAGAGCAAACCACAGCCCCTCTCTTCGATCCAAGCTCACCAGTAAGATCCCCACACCCATCTTCCCGTGTCCAAGCAAGCAATTGCATCCTAGTGCTCTTCATCGCCGGTGATCGCCGGAAAACCAGAAACTCCCTGTTCCAGAAATTAAACTCGTTCCAGTGCTTTTCACCACTCACTCCAGTAGAATCAAATGATCCTTAGCCCTTTCTTAGCAAGCCTATTCAGCCAATTTTCAAATTGATGCAGTGCTGTGTGTTTTCCCAAATTTCGCGCACCACCGTGGACGTCTCACGTCGCCGGCATGCCTCGCTGCAGCTCTCCCCAAAATGAAGCCACCTACACCTTCCCTGTAACCCCTAGATGGTGTATCCCAGAGCCTATAACCTGCATTGCTGTGTGGAGCCAGTTCGTCGTTCACCGTCTTCTCCAACTCCGGTGACAACGTCGACGAGCATGCACGCTTAACCATTGCCCAATTCCTCTCTCCAGAACAATCCACACCACCCCAGGAGTGTTTCCCCTCAATCAATTTCGAGTTTAGTTAACTCCAGTTCTCTGTCACCGTGGCTCGTTCTTGTCTCAGGCGGCCGAAGATTTCAACCTCGCCGTTCGTCGGTGATAAGCCACCCCAGCCAAATTCCTTCCACCAGCAACCTTGTCTTGATCCCGCCTACCTCCCTGACATGTTTGGCGAAGCAATGCATGCGTGATTCGTCCAGACGCATGTGCCCTAGTTCGCTGCTGTACAGTGGCATTCGATTTCCTGTGTCCTGAGCTTTGCTGTGAATTTCTGTTAATTCAAGGGCTTTTCTGAAAAGTTCACTTTGTCATTTAGGTCCCTCACAGCATTTGGCACACGATGCCACCTCTTGCACCAGTTTTGATCATCTAGAAGCCCTAAATCATCCTGGTGTCCTTCTCGGACATTGTTTGTTCGCGAACCGAATGCCAACCCTTGGCTTTCGTCGCAATCAAGTCTTGTCTAGTGAACCTAACCCTAGAATCCTTTTCTCCGCTGTTCTGTTTCTGCCCAATCTCCCTCTTTTGCATTCATGTGTATATTTTACATATATTTTTGTATAAAGCCTATTTTCTGGATGCTTATGTATTGTATGTGTTGTGTGTTCTCTCGTGCGAATGCAGAGCAAGGAGCGGAAGATTTGGAAGGAACGTTTGAAGATCCAGCATATTTCTTAGACCCAACCTGGCAAGGCAAGTCGTCACCCTTGATCATGTCTCACCCAGTATTTCGAAATAAAGTAGATTCACTGTTTTAAAGATATATGCATGCTGAATATTTGATAGAACTATGTTTAGAAATATGTGAATAGATATGACCCAACTTTCATGTGGAAACCCCTTTTTGATATCGAATCATCATGCAACCTTGTCACCCTAGGATACCATGCTTAGGCTTTGATCTTATTTAAGTATACATGTTGGATGTGAAATGGCTAATATGTGAGAAATGGATTTGAAACCCCTTTTGTGAAATGAAATGTCAAATTAGTATTGATAGTGAGGATTGGTTTGTATGGAGAGGGTGCGGTGCGCACCAGGGAATGTGGATGGCTCCTCACTGTCAATTCATAAGGACTAGAACCTTGTGTTGTGCCTCTATGCGGCATGACGTACCAACCACTTGCCTGGTATGGGACAGGCACGACTTAGTAGCTTTTTGGTATTAGCAGTTCCCTGCATGGTTTGTCGGTCTGGTTTCTCGCGTGGAGAAACTGGTTGGGCGCAGTGTAACATCCCAAATTTTGTCATCTCTTTAGCTTGCCAGTCAGCGCATCTTCATTGGATTCTCGGATGTCTCAACCCATTTTTGATCTTTATCCCAGAATTATGATCTTAGGTATGCCACTACCTTAATGTAAAAAGTTGGCCGATAAACTCCGCCTTTCGGACCATTTTCGCTTTTTAGTCCAAAAGTATCGCAAATCAGTTCTTTTCAGATTTGTCAGAAGCCCAAAAAGACCAAAAGTCTCAGACCATCTCCAAACTTTGATCTGATTCAGTGAATATCTCCCATTCACTATTCTAGACATTTTTCTCTTCAGGAAGAATTTCAAAAACTGAACCGAAACCCTAGTTTCAGCGTCGCCAAAGTTTCAAACCCTAATTACCCTGTTTTCGATTTTTGTCAAAACCACCAGATCTTGTTGGATTTCACCATTTTTCCTGCTGGATGAGTCCAAATGAATTAGTAGCACTCATCTGCAAAACCAGATCGCAGATCAGCCCTTTAGATCTCCAAATTTGCAAATAGGCCCAAAGATCCCGAAAGAAAACCTTGCAAAATAGTCCAAATCCTTGCAGAACAGTCCCTGGTGAAGGTTTACGAAATTACAGATCAGCCCTAGCTTTCCAGCCCCTGGTCGTTGCTCTCGACCAGAGCTCCAGCACCGTTGCGACCAGAGCTTCGCCACTTTGCCTCGCCGCCGACGAAGTCTCCCCCGCAGCCACCACCGCAACCACGTAGAGCCACTTGTGCGCAACCGTGCCGCCACCGTGGAGCCACCGTAGCCGCGCCTGTGCCGTGATTCTCCCGCGCGCGCGCGTGCTCCAGCAGCAGCAAAGCAACGCCACGTTGCAGCCATGCCGAAGCCAGTGATCTCGTCGCCCTGCTCCAGCCCGATTTCGCGTGATTCTTCTTCTCTGGCTCAGTCCTTGCCGCGTCCCGACGTCGTCTCGAAGCTTTCTCCGGTGTCAGCCACGAATCCCGCCCGATTTGCATCAACTCCCGAGAGCTCAGTGCATCGCCTATATAAGCTCCCTCCCTTGCCCAGAATCACTTCGCACCACCCTGTAGCTTCATTGCTTCAGCCCTAGCACCAGAGAGCAGCAACTTCCCCAGCGCCGCCGTGAACAGCTTCTTCCCCGGCAAGCCACCTCAGGAGCTCACGATGCCAGCTTCGCCCGAAGCTCCTTTCTTCAATCCAAGACCACCAGTGAGTTCCTCTCGCTCCCCTCTCCGTATCATAGCATTTAATTGGCCCCCGGCGAACCCTAATGCCGGCGATCGTCGGAAAAGCTCAAATGCCCTGTTTCCTCAATGTTGCCCTATTCGATCCAAATCAACCCTCGTGCCAGTGGTAAAAGTTGTTCAGTACACGTAATTGAGCAAGCCTTCGAGTTTGAAATTCAAAATTAAGCTAAGATTGTAGCCTCCCGTAGTTTGCGCGCCACCAGTGAACAGGCCCTCGCCGCCGAGCCACTCCGGCCATCCCCCAACCGAATTGGCTTCACCAATAGTCTTCAAACCTCACCCTCTCACTCCCTGAGCAAAGAATTGAGCTCAAAGTCTCTGAATTGAAAACCCCCAATCTCCAGTGTCGTCTTCTCCAGCGCCGGTCGGCGGAATTTCTCCCCGGCCGATCTAGCCTCTGAAACTTTGTCCCTTAGATAGACTCCAGTACCCTGAGAAACATTGTCTACTAGCTCGACTTCTGAATCAACCTGAATCAAAAGATATTCCAATGCCAAGATTACTGTCCAGTAACTCAGGCCACCGTGTTTACTCGCGTGATTTGGCCACCCTCCGGCCACTTTCTGCCCTTAAGCCTATTGAGAGTTTTGTTCCTGTTGCCAAGGCCTAACCCCCAGACAAAGTGGTTCATCAATTGGAGCCCTGAGTCAAAAGTTATGCAATGCCCTAGTTCCTAGCCATATCCAGCACTATGCCAGTGCATGTCCAGCAGTGGCATTAGATGGTTTAGACCTGTTACACTTGAGCAATTGAAATGCCACCTTGTCCATTAGATTCCTGGAGTTTTTCTCTACAACTTTCTCTACTGCCACTTCTCTAGAAAACCTACCTAAGACCAACTTATAGCTATGTCAATCCGTGGACCGAATGTCAGCCTTTTGACATTCAACCCCTTTCGAGCCCATCTCTTCAATCAACATCCAAGTGACTTTGTCCAAATCTCTCCCCTGCATGCATGATATATTTTACGTACCATTTCCCATAAAGACTATGTTCTGTATGCTTATATAGTGTATGTGTGCATTATCTGTATCCGCCGTGGAACCAGACATTGAAGGAGCGGAAGAAATCTTCGAAGAATTACCCAAGTAACTAGACCCAACATTGCAAGGCAAGTCTCAAACCCTTGATCATGTCTCACCTACTATTTTGAAATGAAGTATGTTAACTGTTTTTAAGTATATGCATGCCTTAGATTCAAATAAGAACTATGTTTCAATAAAGTGAATAGATATGACCTAAATGATTGTAAAACCCCTTTTGACGTTGAATATCCCTGCACCCTTGTTACCCTAGATTATCATGCTTAGGCTATGCTATGCTTAAAGATTATATGATAAATGTTGAATGGTCACATATGAGAAAAGCATGTTTAAAACCCTTTTTGTGAAAGAAAATGTGATTGGAATCGATAGTGAGGATGGTTTGATTGGATGGTGCTGTGTGCGCACTGGGAATGTGAAAGACTCCTCACTAGAGATTCATAAGGACTAGAACCTTGTGTTGTGCTTCTATGCGGCATGAAAAACGTACCAACCACTTGCCCGGTTATGGGACGGGCGCAACTTAGTAGCTTTCTTTAGTATTAGCTTTCCCTGCAATGGTTGTCGATCCAGTGTCTTACGAGAACTGGTGGGCCGCAGAAGGCCATGAGTGATGTGATTTCAGAAAAATCATGAGAGGAAAAGGTGGAAAGAAGGAAGACGCCCTATGCCAGATTAAGTCGTGCGCGACTGTAATCAAGAAAGGCTATGTGTCTTGTGAGAACATAGACCCAGGCTAGGAAGTAAGGCAGTGGGGAGGACCCACAACGGTACTTGAGACTTGACTGTCTATTTACCGGGTAGGGAATAGTTAATGCTAGGACTGTAAACTGTTGTGTCACTTTGGCCTTGTCACATGCATAAAAGTCGCGTGGAGTTGGCCTGACTTGAAAGCTGAGTGATTGGTGGATTAAGATGGTACACCTTTGCAAAGTTTAAAAAGTATCAGATACTCTGAGCTCCCAGGTTATGGAGTCTGCGCGCTGTGGATTCTATTCACGTCGATGCAGCACAAGTAGCTTTTGGAAGGTTTTTCACAAAATCTGAGTAAAGTGGTGACTCATGGAAGACCGCCACACACAACATTTTCTGAAAATCTAGCTTAGGATTTTAAAAGCCTCGCTTTTGAAAACAAAAACCTTCTCTTCAAGATAAGAGTGAAAATCTACTCTATTGCTATATATATATATATAAAAGCAAGACCCTTTTTCCTTGAAAACCCCTCATTTATATATCTGCATTTTCGTAACAAGACTTGCTGAGCATTGTGTAAAAACATGCTCACCCTTGCCTTTACAAACAAATTCAGAAGAAAAGATTCAAGGATCCCGATTCCTTTAGCCTTGAGCACCGAGAAGAGGAAGGAACCTGTCCTGACGATTTGAGCTTCTAGGAGGGTCATGCGCCAAGTTGAGTTCGATGTGGTGCAGGCCCGAGCCGAACCGCTGCAGAAGGAAATGAAGACCTTTGTTATTGCTTTCGTATTATTGTTTTTGATTCTTGATTTATGAAAAACTCTCTACTTTGTATCAACTTTAATTAATGCCATTCTTGGCTTTATGATAATGTAATAGTGGTCCTCGTGACCTTGTACTTGTTTTATCTATTTGACTTGTTGTTTAAAGTAAATCCTGTTGTTGTGAGCTTGTGATGTACCTTTCTGTGTGCAATCCACCTGGGCGGTTGCCATTGGAATCCTCAAATGAGGGTCCCACACGCAGTTCGTTCGTGAGTGATGTGAGTTCAGAAAAAGCATGAGAGGAAAAGGTGGAAAGAAGGAAGACGCCCTATGCCTCCGATTAAGCCGTGCGCGGTTGTAATCGTGACGGTCAAATGTCTCGCGTGGACAGACCAAGGCTATGTGTCCTGCGGGAGCATAGGCCAAAGGCTAGGAAGTAAGGCAGTGGGTAGGACCCACAACGGTACTTGAGACTTAATTGTCTATTTACCGGGCGGGGATACTGTTAATACTAGACTGCAAAAGCGTTGTGTGATCTCGGCCTTGTCACATGCGTATAAGTCGCATGGAGTTGGCCCGACTTGAAAGTCGAGTGAAGAAGTGGATTTAAAAAGAGGTACACCTTTGCAAAGCGTAAGAAAAGTATCGGATACTCTGTACTCCCAGTTCATGGAGTATGTTCGCGGTGGATTTATCCATGTGGTTCAACACAAGTAATATTTGGAATGTTTTCATAATATGGTTAATTCAAATGGTGGATCACGGAGGATCGCCATTCACAATGTTTTCTTAAAGTCTATTATAAGGTTTTCAAAAACCCCGCTGTTGAAAACAAAACCCTTATTTGAAAGACCAAAGGATTGAAATCTATACTATTTATGATTATAAGACTTAACCCCTTTTCTTGATCACTCCTCATCTATGTAATTGCATTTGTAAATAAACGACTTGCTGAGCATTGTGTCAAAGCATGCTCACCCTTGCCTTTTCAAACAAATCAGAAGAGGGATTCGCCGATCCGGATTCGTTTGGTTATGAAGATGAAGCAGAGGATGGGAATGCCCCAGATGATTCGGAGTTCTTGGAGGGTCTCGCGCCGAGTTGAGTCCGATGTGGAGGAAGCCCTACCAGAACCGTTGCTGCCAGAAGTGAAGATCTTTGTTGTTGTTGTTTGCCTTGTTTTGTGTGTTCGGTATCTTGATGCCGACTCTTGTATGGATAAACCTGTTATTTTCGTAGCAACTCTAAGTAGCGACATTCTGGGCGCTATGTTAATGTAATATTGGTCCTTATGACTTCGTACCTATTTAATTATGTTTTATGCAATAACTGCTTTCCGCTTGTTGTGAGTTTTGTAATGGTCCAACCTGTGTGCAATCCACCTGGGCGGTTGCCACGGGATTCCTCAAATGGGGGTCCCACATTTTGCGTGAAAGCCTTCGGACATGCGGGGCGTCACCCGGGAGGTTATTGAGCACAAGCTCGCAGTGGCCCCCGGTCACCCCCCAATCAAACAAAAGCTGAGGAAACTCTCCCTCAAGCGCCAAGAGGCAATCAAGGTGGAGATCACCCGGCTCCGAGAGGCGGGGTTCGTTCGGGAGGTCCTGCACCCTGAGTGGCTCGCGAACCCCGTCCTCATGAAGAAGTCAACCGGCAAGTGGCGGATGTGCATGGACTTCACCGACCTTAACCGCGCCTGCCCCAAAGACAACTTCCCGTTCCCGCGGATTGATCAGCTCATCGACTCCACCGCGGGGTGCGAGCTGATGAGCTTCCTAGACGCCTACTCGGGCTACCATCAAGTCCGGATGGCGGAAGGGGATGAGGAAAAGACGAGTTTCATAACTCCCCTCGGAACCTTTTGCTACGTCCATATGCCCTTCGGGCTCAAGAACACGGGAGCGACCTTCCAGCGCCTCATGACGCTGGTCTTCGAAGATCAAGTCGGCCGCAACGTCGAAGTCTACGTAGACGATGCGGTCATCAAAAGCCCCCGCGCAGCCTCCCACATCGACGACCTGGCGGAGACCTTCCGCAACCTCCGCGCGTTTGGGCTCAAGCTCAACCCGGAGAAGTGCGCCTTCGGCGTGCGCGGGGGGAAGCTCTTGGGTTTCCTTGTGTCCCAGCGGGGCATAGAGGCAAATCCCGAAAAGATCCGGGCATTCCTGGACATGCCCCCGCCGCGCTCCGTCAAGGACGTCCAGTGGCTCTCCGGCCGCCTAGCCGCGCTAAGCCGCTTCGTCTCCCGGTCGGGGGAGCGAGGCCTCCAGTTTTTCAAGATCCTCCGAGGGCTCGAGGGGTTCCACTGGACCCCCAAGGCCCAGGAGGTGTTCGATGACCTCAAGAAGTACCTCACGAGCCCTCCAATGCTCGTGAGCCCGTCTCCAGAAGAGCCCTTGCTCCTCTACCTTGCCACGACCCCCGTCGTCGTCAGCGCGGTCTTGGTGAAGGAGCAAGGGGGGCAGAAGCGTCCCGGGTACTACGTGAGTGAGGCCCTCCAAGGGGCCAAAACTCGGTACACAGAAATGGAGAAGATCTGCTACGCCCTCCTGATGGCGTCCCGGAAGCTTCGCCATTACTTCCTGGGACACCCCATCACCGTCCCGTCGTCCCTCCCCCTGGGGGAGGTACTGCGGAACAAAGAAGCCACCGGCCGGATTGGGAAGTGGGGGGCCGAGCTCGCCCCCTTCTCCCTGTCCCTCACAGGTCGCTCCGCCATCAAGTCGCAGGTCCTCGCCGACTTCGTCGCAGAGTGGACTCCAGCCTCCGGCTCCGGGGATGAAGACCTCCCTGTGCCGCCCCGACGCAGTGACCATTGGACCCTCATGTTCGATGGGTCGCTGTGTCTCGCCGGGGCCGGTGCGGGAGTATTCCTCCGGAGCCCGGAGGGGAAGGAACTCGAGTACGCCTCGCGGGTGGAGTTCCCCGCAACCAACAACGTCGCTGAGTACGAGGCTTTGCTCCTCGGGATGCGCCTTGCGCGCTCCCTGGGGATTCGACGCCTCCTAGTGAAGGGAGATTCTCAGCTCGTAGTTTGCCAAATGGACAAGTCTTACCTGTGCCATGACGAAAACTTGAGTCTTTATTTGCAGGAGGTGCGAAAGATGGAGAGACACTTCGACGGCCTCGAGGCCCGGCATATCCCGCGAAGGGATAATGAACGGGCCAACGCCTTGGCCTGGGCAGCAAGTGCCCGGGAATCGCTCCCCAAGGGGGCTTTCTTGGAAGTCATCACGAAGCCCTCGGTGGAATCCCCGGACACAGCCGACGAGCCTCATGTCCCGGAGGTCGCCGAGATCGCCCGGGCTCCGTCATGGATGGACCCCCTCATCTCCTTCATCAAGGGGGAGGGGGACCCTCCTAATGAGACCGAGGCTAAGCGCCTTCGGGCCAAAACCCGGGCATACCTCCTGCTGGAGGGGAGGCTCTACAAGCGGGGGGCCTTCAACTTCTCGAGGACATGCACGCGGGGAGCTGTGGTTCTCACCTAGCCCCGCGTGCCATCGCGGCCAAGGCTCTCCGATAGGGCTTCTACTGGCCCACGGTCATGCGCGACACGCGAGACCTTGTCTCCGCGTGCGAGGCATGCCAGAAGATGGCCAAGGGCTCGAACCTCCCCCCCGTAGCGCTGCAGACCATCCCCATCACTTGGCCCTTCGTGCGCTAGGGGATGGACCTCTTAGGGCCCTTCCCCCCAGCGCCCAGAGGATACAAGTATGCGGTGGTCGCGGTCGACCACTTTACAAAGTGGGTTGAGGCGGAGCCCTTGGCCAGCATCACATCCCGGGCCGTCCAGCGGTTTTTCTGGAAAAACGTCGTATGTCGTTTTGGTGTCCCCCGGGAAATCACCGTGGACAACGGGACACAATTCGACTCGGCTTATTTCCGGGAATTCTGCGAGGGCCTGGGGCTCATCATCCACTTCGTCTCAGTGGCCCATCCCAGGAGCAACGGGGCCGTCGAGAGGGTCAACGGCGTAATCCTACAAGGGTTACGCCGGCGACTCGAGTAGGCCGCTTCTAAGCGGGGTGCGTGGGCGGAGGAGCTTCCTAGCATCCTCTGCTCCATGCGCACGACCCCGAGCCGGGCAACGGGACGCACTCCCTTCTCCGTGGTCTACGGGGCGGAGGCAGTCCTCCCCCCGGAGATTGGCTTCCGGTCGCTGCGAGTCGAGCTCCTGGACGGAGCTACGACCGCAGCGTACCAGGCCAATGAGGCCAACCAGCGGCTGGAGATTGACCTCGTGGAGGAGGAACGCAACCGAGCGCTCCTCCGCCACGCCATCCAGGAGCGCGAAATGGCGCGCGCATACAACCAGCGCGTGCGCGAGAGAGCTTTCCGCCTCGGGGACCTTGTCCTCAAGCGAGTCATGGACCCCCAAGCCCAGGGTAAGCTCTCCCCCAAGTGGGAGGGCCCCTACAGGATCTCCGCGGTCCTGGGCTCAGGGGCTTACAAGCTCTCCAACTTTCAAGAGCAGGAGCTGAAGCACACGTGGAACTTGCGTTTACTTCGCAAGTTTTATGTTTAGCCTAACGGGCCTGTCCCCTCCCCCGGAGCGGTTACGCCGGAGGGGGAGGAGGGACATTGTATTTACTTTCCCCCCCCCCTTCGCGGCTTCGCAGGGGGAGGCAATGTATTTCATTTTGTTATCAATACATAGATCTTGCTCTTCAACTGTCTGATTGTAGGTTCTTATCATTACCGCCCCTAACGGCGATGCCCTCCCCGCAAGGATGCCCTCCCCGTGAGGAAGTGGGCCCAGACCCAGCAAGTCCCTCCTGTAGGGCGGCTTACGATTAGCCCTCATGGACTGAGGGTGTAAGCGGCAACCCGGTCACCAGCGGCCGTGGTAACGAGTCACTTTGGGAGACTAGTCCCCTACCCAAACACTCAGACCCGTCATCGGGCACTTCCTCCTCCGGGAGTTGACGCTCTCCCCAGCAGGACGTCTCTGGCTTTCTTGGATATCTTTTCCCCGGAGACTTTATTCCCGGCTCCCCGTTCTCACGGCGACCGGACGATTGTCTCCCGGAAGGATTTTCTCCGGAATCTTCCTCAGGATTTCTGGCCTTATTCCCGGCTCCCCGTTCTCACGGCAACCGGATGATTGCCTCCTGGAGAGCCTATTCCCGGCTCCCCGTTCTCACGGCGGCCGGATGATTGTCTCCCGGAGAAATTACGGGTTTCTTGGACATTTCTTCCCCGGAGACCCTATTCCCGGCTCCCCGTTCTCACGGCGACCGGACGATCGTCTCCCAGGAAGCTCGCCTTCGGAAATCTCATCGGGTTTTCTTGGGTTTCTTCCACACGAGGCCTTATTCCCGGCTCCCCGTTCTCACGGCTACCGGATGATTGTCTCCTGGAAGGTCTTTCCCTTGGAAACCTCGTTTTAGAATTTTCTAACTTGGAAAAATTCTCATGCTACAGGTTATCTTCACCCCGGGGGCCTTGTTACCCCCACAGCGCGCGGAGCCACCCTCCGGCCCGCTGTGGGCGGGGGGGATAAGGAACCCCCGGGTGTCGACCACACCGACCACGAGCAAACTTAGCTCACTCTTGTCAAAAGGAGTCGTCCAGACCATCCAAGAAGAAAATAAAAGAAGACTCTCAAAGAAGAAAGCAACAACACATCTTTATTGATCACGACCCGGAGGACATCTTCCCCCTCCGGTGGGCATCGGAAACGGTACAACCCGGGCTCTAACCCGGGGGATTCTCTACATCCTAAGGCTCCTACGCCTAATAGTCCCGGAGGCCCTCTGCTAGCTCCCGGGCCAAGTCCCGGTACAATGCGCGCACACGACGCCGAGCTTCCCGGAGCACATCCTCGGGCCAATACTCGTAGCCCGCCGGTGGAAGAATGCGAAGTGGGGGGACCATCCGGAACCCCGGACGTGGAGGGGACAATTCGGCGCGATGATTGTCAAAATTGTCCAAGTGCCACTCTGGATGCCACCTTAACTGGACGGGCTCCTGGACGGCATCCCCGCTGCGCTCCCCGGAGATGAGGCTTAGCAAGATTAAAGCCGCTTGGGCGTCCCCCGGGGAGCCCCTCCCGGACCTTCGCCCGGGAGTAACCTCTCGGAAACCCTGGTAACATTGCATTCAATTCAAGACTTAGAAAAATTTCTAAGTCCATTGCATTTCAAAATATCTTTTTACAAGTGTCCGGGGCTTCTTCTAAGAAGCTACCGGGATCAAAATCCTAAAAAAAACAAAAGGGTCCTAACTAAGACCCGGGGAGAGGCTCATACTTTTTCATTGGCATCCTCCCCCCGGGGGGCTTCCACCGGTGCCGGGGCCGGGGCCGGGGCATCCGCTGCCGGAGTCGCCGGTGCCGGGAATCTCACCCGGACGATCCGGTCATAGAAGCCCCCGGCGAGCTGCTCCACCTCCCGGCGCGAGGGCTCGAAGAACTCGGGGAAGCTCCGGGGGATGCGGCCCCCAATCGCCCGGGCACCGACCCCCCGATGCTCAACAAGCCCCGCCGCGGCCGCAACGACGGGGATCGCCCGGCCTCGCGCCCAGGCGTCGGCAGCCTCCGGGATGACGGAGACCTGCGCGTTGAGAAAACGCACAGCCTCCGCGAGGGTCGCCGGGGGAACCTCCGAGCTGCTCCCGGAGCCTAGGCTCACGCCAAGGCTCTCGAGGGTCGAGCGGACGGAGCGGAGCGCGTCCGTCACCGCCCGGACGCTTGAGCCCTCGAGCTCCCGGAACGCCTCCTCCCTTGCCTTGGCCTCCTGCCGAAGGCTGCCGTTGACGGTCTCAGAGACGTGGACCTGGGCCCGGACCGGGCCAGCTCCTGGAGGGCTTCGTCGCACTGCCCCAGGTAAGTCACGACTCTGTCCTCCGTATCCTTAAGCAGCCGGCCGATCCGCTGCTTAAGGCCCCAGGTAATGGCTGCCGCCTACAAACTCTAGAGTTAGAAAAAATTCAAGTGCAGGGCACGATAGAAGGCATTACCAACTCGGGTTACCTGGGCCTGGAGAGATTGAAGCGCCAGGAAACGCTCATGGAGCGTCCCCTCCGCAACGAAGGCCTGCACCTTCCGGGTCTGCAGACCCCCCCGTATAGCGGGCGACCTCCCCCGCGGAAAGCAGGGGGGTCTCCCGCCCGGTGCCGGTCCCATCGCGGCTGGTGAGGGGTCCCCGGACCTGGGCATCCGGCAGCGTGGTCGGCGTCTTTGTCGCCGAGGAGGTGGCCTCCGTGGAAGTGGCCGGGGAGCTCTCGGAAGAGGTCCCCGCCCGGGAAGGGACCACAGCCCTTTCCCCTTCCCGGGTGGGAAGGTCCCCGGCGCCTCTACTTCCGGAGGAACCTCGAAGACCGAGGGGCTCCCCCCCTCGTCCACTGGCCACTCCATCTGCGGAGGCGAGGCCTCCGCGAACCTCACCTCCAACTTCTCCGGCTCCAAGGGGACTTGGGGTGCTGGGAGGGCCGCTACCGAAGGCGGCGACGGGGCGTAGTTCGCAGAGTCAGACACCGCCCCGCCCGCGGCCGGTTCCTTCCCCCGGGCCTCAGCAGGGCTCTTCGGGGGAGGGGGAGTTACTTCCTTCTGGGCCGGCGCCCGTTCGCGCCCGATCCCGGGGGTCTCATCCCAGGGCTTTGCCGGTGTCGCCGCCGGCGTCGTCGACGGGCCGGGGGCTTTTTGGACTCTGGCCTTCTTAGGCTCAGAGCCCCCGGCCGCGTCCTTCCCTCGTTTGTGCGACCCGGGGGTGGGGAGGGGCTTCCTCTTCGGCAGCTTCAGCCCGTAGGCCTCAGCCACCAAGTTCTGGGGAGGGCCCTCCCCCACGAGGCGCACGACGCGCTCGTGCTCGTCGGTGAAGTACCTCCCCAGGAGGTTCTCCGCATTCTCCCGCGCCGCCGGGTACGGCCGGACTACAAAAGGTAAAGAGTTAGTCAAATTTCCAAAAATTTGTAACTGCAATGCATCAGGTAGCCGGGACTTACGTCGGGTCACCGGCTTGACCGGGGGCCGCTGCTCCGGGCCCATGCCGATCCCCCTTCTCCCGCGTGAGAAGGGGGAGATCCTCAGGAGCATCATCTCCTCGGCGGCGTCCCGCATAGAGCGGGTGCTCCAGGAGATGATCACCTTGCCGAGGAGCTCGAGCTCCTCATCCGTCCACACCGGAGGCTTCGGCGCGGACGACCTGCTGTAAGAGGGGGGCTCCGGGGCGTACACCACGTCATCGTCCCGGACCCGGAAGTAGAACCACCTCCGGATCCAGTCGCCCCAGTGGTCCCGGGAGGCCGCCGCCGGGTAATCGGCCACCCGGGATGGCAGCATCTGCACCATCACCGAGCCAAAGGGGGACTTGGGTCCCCCCTTCACCAGGTGGGAGCTCCTCGCCGCCGGTTCGTAGAAGTACCAGAAGGCGTGTAGGGTGGGCTCCCGCCCGGTCGCCGTCTAGTAGAGCCAGATGAAGAGGCCCATCCGGACGATCGCGTTCGGGGTGAGGTGGTTTAAGGCCACCTCATACTCCTTCAAAAACTCCCGGAGCAAGGGATGCACCGGGAGCCGGAGCCCCGCCTCTAGGAAGGCCTCGAAGGCCACGATCTCTCCGGGCCTGGGGCGGGGGGCTCCGTCCTTCTTCACGGGGACCCGGATGTCCCCGTCCTCAACGACCCCGCGTTCGACCATGGACTCCGCGTCCTCGGCCGTGAACTCGGACGCCCAGAGGAAGTCCGGAGCGACCTCCTTCGGGGGCACCTCGGTCGTCTTCGCTTGACCCTTCGGTGCCATCAGGTTTGTTTTTTCCGGTGGCTAACGTTTCAGGAGGCTACGCCTAAAGGTTCCGGACGCCTGCTACCGGGAGAGAGCTACCGGGAGAGCTAAATGCGCTAAGGTTGAGAAGTTTGGAATGAACTTCCTGGGCCCCCCAAGGCCCTATTTATAGGGGCGAGCCGTGATCCAGATGAGCGCCACGTGGTACTCTGCGGAGCAATCTGGGCCGTTGAAGTTCAAACCGTGCGAGGGAAACAAAGGGACTGGCGCGCAAATCGAGGCGCCGATTCGAACCGCGAGCACATTTATGGCGAAGCGGTGCGGTCATATGCGCGAGGCGCGGGAGCCGAAGCGTCACGGCTCCGGTGGCTTGGTCCGGAGATCTTCTCGGTGACATGTACCATTCCCACCGGGGACGCGAGCATCGTCCCTGGGGGGCATGGGGGGCTGCTGTTGGGGGAAATCTCCGCGAGACTAAGTTTAGGTAGGTTGCGCCGCCATTTGCTCGGGGACGTGGCCTCCGGTGCCTGCCCCGGGCGCCGCCTTTTGGCCCCAGTGACCCGGC
This sequence comes from Pharus latifolius, assembly GCA_019359835.1. Classification (NCBI taxonomy): domain Eukaryota; kingdom Viridiplantae; phylum Streptophyta; class Magnoliopsida; order Poales; family Poaceae; genus Pharus; species Pharus latifolius. The sequence continues at coordinate 32,206,527 of CM033327.1, forward strand.
CTCCGGCACCGGTCCCGGGCGCTGCCATTTGGCTCCCGGGGACGTGGCCTCCGGTGCCGGTCCCGGGCGCCGCCATTTGCCCAGGGACGTGGCCTCCGGCGCCTGCCCCGGGCGCCGCCATTTGGCTCTCGGGACCCGGCCTCCGGCGCCGGTCCCGGGCGCCGCCATTTGCCCAGGGACGTGGCCTCCGGCGCCTGCCCCGGGCGCCGCCATTTGGCTCTCGGGACCCGGCCTCCGGCGCCGGTCCCGGGCGCCGCCATTTGCCCAGGGACGTGGCCTCCGGCGCCTACCCTGGGCGCCGCCATTTGGCTCCCGGGACACGGCCTCCGGCGCCGGTCCTGGGTGCCGCCATTTTCCCGGGGATGTGGCCTCCGGTGCCTGCCCCGGGCGCCGCCTTTTGGCCCCCGGGACCCGGCCTCCGGCGCCGGTCCCGGGCGCCGCCATTTGCCCGGGGATGTGGCCTCCGGCGCCTGCCCTAGGCGCCTCTTGGCTCCTGGGACCTGGTCTCCGGCGCCGGTCCCGGGCGCCGCCATTTGCGCGGGGACGTGGCCCCCGGTGCCTGCAACGGGCACCGCCTTTTGGCTCCCGGGACCCGGCCTCCGGCGCCGGTCCCGGGCGCCGCCTTTTGGCTCCCGGGACCCGGCCTCCAGTGCCGGTCCCGGGCGCCGCCTTTGGCCCGGGGACCTGGCCTCCGGTGTATGTCCCGAGCCTCATCGCCCTTCTAAAGGTAAAGTCTCTGGTTGTTGATCACGTGCAGGTCACGCGAGGAGCGCCTCGGGAATCAGCGACCACCTGTCAAGCATCCAAGGCGCTTGACCGGGAGAAGGACGTTGCTACCCCTCGATCCGACGGTGGCTTCCGGGGTAGTTTAGACTTTTTGCTTCTTTTTGGGGCTATAAATAGCCCTTGTACCCCTCTGTTGTAGGACAAATGATTTCATTATTGGAATAGCCAAAACTCTCAGGTGTGCTCCGGAAGCCTCTCCCCCGAGAGAGCCTCCCCAGCCGGCTCCGGTCGGGAGCACGCCGACAGGACTAGGGCCCCCACCGGGACCCGAACCTGTATATATCCTCGTGTCAATTCTTGTGTTTGTCCAGCGGGGGAAGACCGGTCACCCGGTCAGCCCGCGTCGCGTTTTCTTCGCTAGGATCGTTCACAAAACCTGCCGGGGTATTCGCAATACCACGACACCGATAGGAAATAGACTAATCTGAATTTTCTGTTAATTATTTCCCATTTTCTAATTTTCATTTGAAATTTTTGATCATTTAAATTTTAACAGACTTTATGTTCCTGCAGAGAGGCTAGCATAGTTTGCACTGCTACTTTTATATATTTTACAGAATACAAACTTGATTACTATCGGTTTGACTTGGAAAACCGATAGGAAATAGACTAATCTGAATTTTCTGTTAATTATTTCCCATTTTCTAATTTTCATCTGAAATTTTTGATCATTTAAATTTTAACAGACTTTATGTTCCTGCAGAGAGACTAGCATAGTTTGCACTGCTAATTTTATATATTTTACTGAATACAAACTTGATTACTATCGGTTTGACTTGGAAAACCGATAGGAAATAGACTAATCTGAATTTTCTGTTAATTACTTCCCATTTTCTAATTTTCATCTGAAATTTTTGATCATTTAAATTTTAACAGACTTTATGTTCCTGCAGAGAGACTAGCATAGTTTGCGCTGCTAATCTTATAAATTTTCCTGAATATAAACTTGAGTACTATCGGTTTTACTTGGAAAACTGATAGGAAATAGAGTATGTCATAGTTTTCACTGCTAATCTGAATTTTCTGTTAATTACTTCCCATTTTCTAATTTTCATCTGAAATTTTGGTTCATTTAAATTTTAAAAGACTTTATGTTCCTGCAGAGAGACTAGCATAGTTTGCACTGCTAATCTTCATATCAATTGATGGTCTGTTCATGGAATTTTAGGTAAAGCCATGTCGGCATCTTCCTCGGCTGATAGTAGTGATTCGGGGAGGGCGAACGTAGATGGCACTGCCTCGTCCCAGCTCAAGAGGAAGGCGCGAGGCGCGACGATGTTGGGTCGTTTGGCCAAACGCGCGGATCTTGCATGTGAGTTCAACCAGTTCGGGAGACCGATCGGGAAGAACGCCGGCCACTATGCTGCCTATGTTGCCTTGTTGGCGAAGGAAAGGGTAAAGATCACCGTCCAGAGCTGGAAGGACGTCAAGGCCGACGAGAGGGATAGGCTATGGGCGGAAGTGAAGGTAAAATTAATCAAAATCACTGAACTCTTGAGTAATCACATTCCCTTGGTTTATCCCAGAGATTAGGTAAGTCCTGCTTATATGCACCATTTGAAACAGGCCAAGTGGAACATCCTCGACGATGGTCCCAAGATAGCTTGCTTGAAGGACATGAACAACACGTGGAAAACCTTCAAGAGCGTCCTCGTCAGTACCTTCCTCGCTAAAGGCAAATCTCCATGCGAGAAGTACCCCTTCATAACGGTGGAGGTATGGGAGCAATTCACCCAACAGAAGGGGACTCCTGAGTTCAAGGTATGTATGGTTCCTTTGCTTGGTTACACCATTGTATGCAGTAAGCAGCGGTGCATTAATTTTCTTGTAACCCTCAGCGAGAAGAACAAGGCAATCCAGAGGAGGAACGACCACCCACACCGGCTCGGCTCTCGCGGCTATGCGGGGAAGGAGGAGCAGTGGAAGAAGGCTGAAGACGAGGCGTCGAATTTCATCGACTCCCCTGACCTACCACTCTCCGAGATCCGCGATCAGCGATGCAAGCGCTGGTGGCTGGCCAGAGGGACCATGTCGGCCACGGGGACTGCGGCGTTCCCAAACCCCAGGGACGTCGAGGTCGTGCAGCGACTTGTAAGTTGGCTAACTTCCTGGTTGGAATCATAGAGTGTGGTAGAAAAAACTATGATCACTAGTGTGCGCACAAGTTTGTATATATTTCTTCCTCACAATGGAGAGCTTTCAATGTAACAGATCTCTTGCTCGAAGGAGGCGACCGAGGGATTGTTCACTCCCCATAGGGAGAACGACATCCTTACCCGGGCTCTAGGGAACAAGGAGCATCCAGGGCGGACGCGAACCGTGGGGGCTGTGGTGCCATGGAAGGAAGGCTTCTCGGAGCCCGGGCAAAAGGCGAAGAAGGCTGGCAGCTGGAAGGAAAGGGAAGTGGAGCTATCTCAGAAGATACGGGCAGATGTGACTACACAATTCGCGGACATGTTCGCTCAAATGAACGAGAAGTATGAACGCCTCAGCCGAGTTGTGCAGTCCAAGGGTTTAGATCTAGCTGCCGAGGTTGACACTGCCAGGACGAGTAGTTGCGGCTCGAAGGTTCACGTGGATCTGGTGGACCTGATCGAGGTATTGCAACTCTTGAGATATATATGCAGTTCGGTTGATGCCACTCCCGTTATGTTAGAATTGTTTCGCTAACTTGTTATAATTGTTGCAAATTGCAGAAGCCGGAGAGCTGTAGCCTATTGATCAACATAGGCGACAAACCTGTTGCGGTTGCAAACGGGATCGTATACCAGTCTTGGGAGGATGTCCAGATCCACTGCGTACCTCTGGAGCTTGGATTCGCAAAGGTACAGGTGGACATGGCCCTCCCGGGCTACATCTCTTTTCCGTTGCCCGTCCCAACGGACGAAATGCGGACAATTGGCGAGGCATTGGGCTCGTACATACAGTGGCCCAAGAAGGGTGTTAGACTACAGGAGGTAAACCCTAGCTATTCTAGCTTACAACTCAGTTAATATACTCAATTTGTAAAATCTAACTTATGCGTTTGTACTTAAAGTGGACGATGGATACCAGCTCACTTCCTGAGGACACCACCCCCGCCACAACGCATGAGCGAACTCCTTCGGCCCCCATGCCTCCTCCGACGGCCTCAAACCCTTCGCCATCAAATGAGGCCGGTGGCACCACACCCCAACCTTCGAAGGTATACACTCGCTCCCCGCCCAAAGGCAAGGGCAAGGCCAAAGGCAAGGCCAAACAAAGCCAGCCGGGTACGTTCAAGAACAGGTCCCCACTCGTGTCGGAGTACCTTCTGCGCAATATGGATCAAATAACCAGAAGTCTCCACGAGTGGTACCTGACCCGGTCTAGGCGCCACATCAACTTCTTGGTTCACTTCAGGCCAGCTCATTTTCACCGTGAGCCCGGGAGCATATCGGTGGCCCACGAGGATTTGTTCGACCTCCTCAACTGGCGGGAGCTTGATATGTCCATCATACGGACTGGAGTCCTATGAGTTTGCTGTTGTCTAAAGTTATCACAGTTCGTTTCATAAATCTAATCACTTTGTATGCACTACTTACTAATGTCTACTTTGCATCTAGGTGCATGTATAGGCTGGCGTCGATGAGGGCATGTGACAAGGTGGGTTTCCTCGACCCAGAGAAAATAAGCCTCACGATTCTAGAGCACGACCAAGCACATGCGGAGGAATACATATCAAGGGCACTACTAGCGCAGCAGGACCGAGAGTTCATCCTTGCGCCGTACCACCAAAGGTTAGTGCATTTCCTACTAATTTAACTCATTCTTGTATGTTACGCCTAACATATGTATGAAACGGTTCGCTTATATATGCAATGTAGGGGCCACAGGGTCCTCGCCGTCATTTGCCCATGGATGAATGAGGTCTATTACCTCGATTCGATGAGCGACAAGGTGGCGCATGTTTTCACCCTCACATGGCACATAGACGCGTAAGTAACATAGTTGTTTTAAATTTTTCTCTGACTAGCTAATTAATGATAACATATTAACCTGCAATGCTAAATTAAATACAGGGCTTTCAAAAATTATGCTAGTGCTGGAGGGAGGCATGACGCGTCGAAGGGCACAACAATTTCTTGGAAAGAATATGAGGTAATTAATACGGATGGAAGTACTCATGATGAGTCTTTTAATTTAAGCTTAATTAGTTCTTTCGAGTTAATGTGGATTTATGTCTTTGCATATGCAATTTTTTCAGTGCCATTAGCAGCCACAATCATGGGAATGTGGCTTCTATGTCATGAGATTCATGTATGACCTGATCAGGAGAAACTTTGCCTAATTCCCTAAGGTAACCATTTTTCCTGACTCAAAGTCGAACTTTAATTGGATGTGACGTACGATACTAACTTCATACACGCATATATGCAGAGCGCCATGTTGAAAGAGCAATATGAGTTGGGTCAATTGAGGGAGCTGCGAACAATTTGGGCTCAATATGTCATGGAAGAAGTGGCTATCAACGATCGATTGTAACTGACTTGTATAATATATATTGAATGTGTTGATTGCTGTATTTGTGAATAAACTCAATATGTGAATAGATTCATTGATGTATTTGTGAATAAACTCTATCAATATGTGAATAAATTCAATTTGTCCAATGCATGTGTATATTACTGTATTAGTGTATCTGTGAACAAATTCAATATGTGAATATTGGTGTATATTTGTAAATATTGGTGTATTTGTGAATGATCCAATGTATCTCTGTATTGCTGTATGTATAGATGCAAGATTCCAGTACTAACCATGTCGAGTACATAACCGATAGGAAACACTACACAGTACTATCGGTTATATACTGTAACCGATAGAATAAATATTACAGTACTATCGGTTCATATACAACAACCGATAGAATAAAGTTTCCAGTACTAATCGTGTCTACACAATACTATCGGTTTAGATCCCAGCCGATAGAAAAAAACATACACATTACTATCGGTTTAGATCCTAGCCGATAGAAAATACCTACACAATACTATCGGTTTATATTCGAGCCGATAGAAAAAACCTACACAATACTATCGGTTTAGATCCGAGCCGATAGAAGAAATAGTCGATAGCGATTAGTGAACGTTGGGAATGTAGATGTTTTACTAACGGTTTTCAACCGATAGTACTGTGCTACGTTTCTACTATCGTGCCGATCACTATCGGTAAGAGAACCGATAGTAGAGTGGATTTTTAACCGATAGTGAAAAGCATTTCTGTAGTAGTGTTATAAGAAAAAGATTGACATGGATGGTCATGTTCATATCCATAAAGCACGATTAGTTGCGAAAGGTTTCAAGCAAATTCAAGGTGTTGATTATGATGAAACCTTTTCACCCGTTGCTATATTAAAGTCAATTAGGATCATCCTAGCTATTGCTGCCTATTTTGATTATGAGATATGGCAGATGGATGTCAAAACGGCTTTCCTAAATGGAAACCTAAGTGAGGATGTGTATATGGCACAGCCTAAAGGTTTTGTCAATCCAGAAAATACTGAGAAAGTATGCAAACTTCATAAATCCATTTATGGCTTGAAGCAAGCATCTCGGAGTTGGAATCTTCGTTTTAATGAAGTAGTCAAAGAGTTTGGCTTCATAAAAAATGAAGAAGAGCCTTGTGTTTATAAAAAGGAAAATGTGAGCGCACTTGTTTTTCTGGTCTTATATGTGGATGACATACTTTTGATCGGAAATGATATTCCTATGCTTGAGTCTGTGAAGTCCTCATTGAAAAGTAGTTTTTCTATGAAAGACTTAGGTGAGGCAGCATATATTTTGGGTATTAAGATCTACCGAGATAGACCTAAAAGGCTAATTGGATTAAGCCAAAGTACAATGTTGACAAAGTATTGAATAGATTCAACATGCAGGATTCCAAGAAAGGTTTTCTGCCTATGTCACATGGCATTAGTCTTAGCAAGAGTCAATGTCCTTCAACATGTGATGAGCGAGACCGAATGAATAAAATTCCATATGCTTCTGCTGTTGGGTCTATTATGTATGCCATGCTTTGTACACGCCCAGATGTCTCCTATACTCTAAGTGTTACGAGCAGATACCAATAAGATCCAGGTGAGAGTCACTGGATTGCTGTAAAAAATATCCTTAAATATTTGAGAAGGACTAAGGATGTGTTCCTGGTTTATGGAGGTGAGGAAGAGCTCGTTGTTAGTGGTTACACCGATGCTAGCTTCCAAACCGACAAAGATGATTTCAAATCGCAATCTGGTTTTGTGTTTTGTCTTAATGGTGGAGCTATAAGCTGGAAGAGTTCTAAGCAAGAAACTATTGCTGATTCAACAACAAAAGCAGAGTACATTGCTACTTCTAAAGCTGCCAAAGAAGCTGTTTGGATTAAAAAGTTCATCTCTGAACTTGGTGTGGTTTCTAGCATTTCAAGCCTAGTGGATCTCTATTATGATAATAGTGGAGCCATTGCGCAAGCTAAGGAACCAAGGTCTCATCAGAAATCCAAACATATACTCAGGCGTTATCACCTCATCCGAGAAATCATGAATAGAGGTGATGTGAAGATTTGCAAAGTGTCCACGGATTTGAATGTTGCTGATCTGTTGAGAAAGCCTCTTCCGCAACCAAAGCATGAGGTGCATACTAGAGCAATAGGTATTAGATAATTTGTGATTGACTCTAGTCCAAGTGGGAGGTTGTCAGTGATATGTCCTAGAGAAAATCATAGAGTTGTATTTATCTTTGTTATATTTATGAACATTTGAATAATATGTTATTTTTGAATAAATTATCATCTTAATTTGATCAACAAGTATGTGACTTATTCGTGAAACTCTAAATTTATTTGATGATATTATTCTAATATAATCCCTGATCCATTATCTTTAAATAGGACATTATAAATTAATGGATCAGCATATTTATTGATTGATGGTTATGTTTCACGGACCATAGATATAAGATATCAAATCAATAATGTGGACATATATTGGAGAATATAATGTTGGATAGACCCATTTTGAGACACTGTTTGGATTTGTTATTTAAGTGTCACTAGTTGGTCTCAAATAATATTTATGATTGATCCTTAGACCTGAGACCATCATAGTTTCCTATATGTGTAGTAGTATACTTTGATACTACCAAACGCTATTTTTAATTAAGTAGTAATAAAGGTAATATTCGGGTATGCTATGAGCCATACGGAGGAATATGAATGGTTAAGATGGAATTTGCATATCTCATATAATGAGAGAGATATCTCTGGGCCCCTCGATATAGATGAATTGAGAAGTGCATGGTCATGCCGTTTGTGGTTGAATGTCAACTACGGGAAGATCAATTCACTATGAGATCGAGAAAGGATTGAACTGTGCAAGGGTGGCACATTTCCTACCTTGGGTTTAATCTGGTATCGTATGGCAAGAGGATCAACATGAAGACATTATATAGGTTTGCTGATTATGATCTTTGTGTGTATTTGGATAGTCGTTATGTCCTGCTAGGGGCCACTACCGACTTACAATTCGGGTAAGTATTCCCGAGTCGTGACTAAATATACATGAACCTACAGGGTCACACACTTAACGGGTTGGAATAATGTAATTTGGATTAAGTCTATTTTGGGTTTAGACTCCTTATGCATTTGGATTGGGTTTGGTATGGGTTTCCGTATAAGATTCGGAAACTTAATATTAGACTCCTTATGCTTTTGGATTGGGTTTAGACTCCTTATGCATTTGGATTGGGTTTGGTATGAGTTTCCGTATCAGATTCGGAAACTTAATATTAAACTCCTTATGTATTTGGATTGGGTTTAGACCCCTTATCCATTTGGATTGGGTTTGGTATGTGTTTCCGTATCAGATTCGGAGACTTAATATTAGACTCCTTATGCATTCGAATTGGGTTTGTTATGGGTTTTCGTATCAGATCCGGGTTGGGTCTGTTATGGAATATACGTATCAGATACGAATTCAAATAAGATTTGAATCACATCAGGAAATCTAATATGTTAGGATTTCTTCTGCATGGGCAGTTCGGATAAGATTCGTATCACATCAGGAAACCTAATATGTTAGGATTTCTTATGCATGGCCCTATATATAGAGATGTATGATGGGATTTGAGTATCATCACAAAAGCCATAGCTGCCATCTCTTTTGATAGTCCTTAACCCCTTGTCGTACGCGTTGGTGCTAGCAACCATCGTACGACGTTCCATCTCGATACGTGTGGATATCGGTAGAGGCGCTGCTGCAATTGTTGCGTTGATTAGAACGATCCGTGAGCGATCGTTGTTATCTACATCTGCTGATTAGGACGATCTGAAAACAGTTGCTATGAACATTCGATCGCTTCACCAAATCTGCTTCCGCTATTGGTAATAATCTAATCTATGATCTATTACTTGCAGCCTTCTAGTAAAATTTTTGAAATTCTGCTAGTGTAGCTTACTCGGTTTCCTTCAGAAATTTCATTATAAACAGTCCAACACTTCGATTATCATAAGATAGTCATTCTAACATTCTACAATGCCATGGAACCAAACTTAAAAGTTTGCACTAATGCGAATGGAGTCAAAAAAAAATCTAAATACTCTCAGACGCATACTTAGTTCATTCTATTTTCTCCTAATCAAATATATGCATTCTGCATATTTTAAAAAAATCTATATCTAATTTGAGAGTTGTTTGATTAAAATAGCTCTAAATCTAATCTACCACAACCTTTATTCCTACCAAAACAATGTTATTATTTAATTTAATTAAATGTTAAGAAAATCTCATAGCATATCCTTTTTTTGTTTGATGAACAAAATATAATTTTTATCTGTTAATACTAGACAATTTCATCTCAATCAAGGAATGTTCATAAAAGGTTGGAAAAATTAATCATGTACAATTGAAATTTTGTGGCTAATGCAATATGACACTAATATTTTGACTTCTTGGTATGCGATGAGAAGAGATAGAAGGTGGAGATTGAATATAGATTTAAATATGTGGTCCATATGGTGCATGTTTTTAAGAAAAAACAGATGTTTTTCCCTAGACAACTCTTGTTTTATATGGTGAAAATTGTGTGCGAAAGGAGTGTACATCTTGCTTAAGGGGCCATGCCTATGAGGATCATGAAGCTGATCGTTAGTTTTGAGCCTTGGAGCAAGTTAGGAGTCACATTGCTGATAAAATCAAAACTGAGATTTGAGTTTCAGGGTTTTTGAAAGTCTTTGTTCTCAGACTTGTGCAGTATTTGTTCAGAGGTGTCATCACTGTATCTCTCAACTTAGTAGTGAGTACCGCTACTCACCCTTGTATGTGTTTGTCTTTATCCACTATTTAGGAATGCAGTCTTTTTGAGTCGTTTGCGAGTCTTGTTTTAGAGTTAGAGAGAGAGGGGAGGGAATTAGATTAACCCTACCCAAGGTCACCTAAAGCCATTGATACAGCCTTTTTGCAAATTAGCCTCTAGAAACACTAAATTTTCTAGCCAATCCTCTGCATTTTTGCACAAAGCCCCTTGGACTTTTCTGAAATTCAAAAAATGTCCAACAATACTTGGCACAGTATGCCCACAGCCACCACTTGTTCATGGGAATGGTAAACATAGTGACCTTAGACCTTCTCCAACAGAATTGGATATCTATATCCTCATATACATATCTCTCTAAAAAGATTTCATACCTATATTTTTACTCTTTCCAACAGAATCTTTAAACCCAAAAACATATAGGTAGAGGAGAGAAAATACCTAAATTTACTAATTCTCTGCAGTAATATCTAAAATAGAAATCGAGATAGGTATTCTGTTGGAGTAAGAAAAGGCATTACTGATACTTAAATTTTAAGCTATCAATTCTTTTAGACATTCTGTTGGACAAGGTCTTAGCCCCAATAGTGGGCGATTTCAACAAGAAGAAGCACATTATATAAACTATTTAGCGCGCTCACGCACACACAAGACTTAGGCTTCCAAATCATAGGACTAAGGTAAGGCAAAAACCTTGAAATAAAAAAAGTAGTAGAATCACAAGCCAACACTGGCATTCACATCCTTGTTGCATTGCTGGTTTCACAAGAACACCGGTAGGAGGCAAAACAACAAAAGAACAGAGAACTCCAAACACATAACAATAAGGTGAGAATCAAGACCTAAAGCATATAGTATCACATTCATAAACAGGTCCAACAACACACAAACACAAGCACCACTCCTCAGCCGCCAAAGCCATCGCAAACCACTTTGCAAAGCCATCACAGAAACAGGAAACAAACACAGAACCCAGAGCCTTGCACATGGCGCTACAGCTAGAGACTAGGGAGGAGGCGTGGGATCCTTACTTGGGTTCTGCATCGATGGCTGGGCAGCCGGCGGGCTGGCCGGAGCGGCATCAACCCAGTGATGGGCTATTGGCGTGGTCACGCCGTGAAGGCACGGTCTGGGCTACCACCGGCCGTTGGAGCGAGCCCCGTAAGGAGCGTGGTGTGGGTGTGTCGCTAGCGTAGGCAGCAGCGTGTGAAAGTTAGAGTTAAGGCATGCCTTGGCTAGGTGCACCAAGAGGCAACGAGCTGAGACCCAAGAGGACTAGCAAGGAGAAGGCAACGACGAGGTGGGCCGGTGGCATCATCGAGGCAATTAATGGAGCGGCAGTGATACACACATTTTATATATACATTTTTCTCTAAGTTAGGAGCCATTTTTGGCTTTGGAACTCGAGAAGCGAAGGCATGAAGAAACAAACTAGACCAAGCAACCAGAAGCCAGCATGCGCTGTGGCACACCCGTGCTAGCTGCGAGCACGGGGCGCGCCACCAGACCCATCTCAGCTCTGTCTCGAATCATGTCACATCATTTTATGTGATTTTTGAACTCATTTTTGCGCTGAGTTTCTTTGGAGATTTTGTAATTGTGTTTATCTTGGGCTCTTAGGGATTGATAGAGAGCCTTTTGGTTCAGTTTATCATCTAGGAAAATTAGGTTTGGCCCCCCTTTCTAGTTTAGGTTAGTCTTAATTAGGATTAGTTTTAGTTAAGTTTTCGCGTCAATTTGTAAGCCAATTGGATGATTGTTCTTATTTCATCAATACAATTTGACATGTTTTCTTGAGCACATTCGCTGGTTTTTTTAATAGGTTTTTGTGAGTAGTTTTTCCTCTAGGGATAGAGATGTCCTAACCTAGAGAGCACAATTTGACTTTGGTTTTTTTGAAATGCTATCGATTTAATTGTCTGATCTATTGTAATCTAAACTTTAGATTGGTATTCTTTCTTTGGTATATTTCGTACTCCATGAGATGATAGGTGTTCATATATTAGGGCAACATGTGACCGTTGCGCTCTAATGATTATTCACTTCATCTTCGATATCGTTCATACTCCATGAGACGATCGGTATTCGAACACTAAGAAAACATGCAACTACTGCATCTTAGTGATTGATTTAGGGTTTGGAAGGGGTGTTTGTACCTAGTTGAGTTAGAGTAATAGGTACGATCCCCTATGATTGTTGAATGGTTTCCAAGCCATCAACCTAATTTGTCTCATTGAGAATCTTAGTAATTAATTCAGCAGTTTACTGCCTCTGTTAAAAATCATCCCTAACGGTGACAGAAATTCCAAAACTCTAGGTTTTTCTCTTTGATTTCTTTAAACCAATTTCAACAGTTTTAGTAGTTTTAGGTTTAGCACTCAAAACAAACGATTGCATGATTTTGTTTGGTAATTTGCGATCCGAAAATTGGTTCCGCCTGTTCCCTATGGATTCAACTCTCAAGTGCTTAGCTATTAGCGATACACTTGTGGATATTACAAAGCACACCCATCTGGGGCATGTCAAGTTTTTGGCACCATCGCCGGGGAACAGTGGTAATTGATCTTTTTGGTTAATTATTGCTAAGCTGAATCACTCTTTCTTCTATTTTTCCTTTTTTTGTGTACAAATCTAACTTTTTTGGATTGGAAGTGCATGCTCAAACTTTCGCCCAACGAACCTATCAAATTAGCTTGACAACAATGATACGAGAGAAGATAGGCAAGATCGGAATATCATGCCATTAAAAGTGAAAACTCACCAAAGAACCTTGTGGTAGAAACCAATTCGAATATAGATGAACCAATGAAAATGACAGAACAAAAGAAGTTAAAATATAATGTAACTCCACTCACTAGAGGATTGCAATAGGATATTTTGAGGCCAAAAATTGAAACAAATAATTTTGAAATCAAACCTGTGCTCTTGAACTTGGTACATTAAAATCAAATTTAGTGGTCTTGCCATTGAAAATCCTTCTTTACATCTCCATGTGTTTCTCGAACACTATGACACTTTCAAAATCAGTGGAATGATGCAAGATGTGCTTCGTTTGAGACTCTTTCCCTTCTCGTTGTGAGACTGATAGAGATATGCTCTAGAGGCAATCATGGAGATGGTTGTATCATGTCATATTTATGAATTCTTATTGTATTACTTGAATAAAGTATCATTTTTATCGATCAACAAGTACGTGAATTGTTCATAGAACTCTTTATAATAATATATGAATTGTCTCAATTTACTTACGACTATATTAGTGATACTTATTCTAAACATCCCTGACTTTCGGTATTATATGAAATAATAATGCAAGATAAGTCAGCACATGATGAGGACATCCCAAGGACATATACACCTTCACGAATACCACCTATGCATGGTGATGCTACACATGAACTTGGTGATTATGGCTCAGAGAATTCAAAGGAAGCATACCATGGTCCTATTACACGTAGTCTTGCTAAACAAATCCAAAACCAGGTGAAAGCTAACTTGAGTTTAATTTCTGATTTTAACGACTTAGCGGTACTGCCGGTATGTTCTTCTTTTGTGTTCCTTAGGTACATGGGAAAGGAACCAATACATAAGAGTTTTAGCGAAGAGAAGAGGAGCTGTTGTACACTTGTTTGTGTGCAGTTAAACCAGCTCAAGATGGATTCGACCAAAAGAATTTTGTTCGGCATGCAGTCTGTCGACCAAGTGATAGTCCAAATTCAAGCAAGCACCATTCACAGCACAGACATCCAATTTGATCATTTAGTACTTAATGGAAAGGTATTCAAATGAGCTTTCCAACGCATCTAGAATCATTAAATTCTGACGTCGTATGCAACCAAGAGACCAAAAAGAGTAACGACTGTACGAGAGGAAAAAGTCTAGTCCGAATCCGAGAAAAATGATTCCGGAATTCTTTTATCTCTTATAGTATGTTAGGATTTATTTTGGATTTGAATTAGATTAGGATTTGATTTCTAGTTTAAACCTTCTATCTTTTGTAAACACCACCCTCTATAAAAGAGAGACATGATCATGGTTTTATGCAGATCATTAATATTGAAGATTATTTTGGTTAGACACTATATGATTTTGTATAAGAATCAAGAGAGAGTTCTTGCTGCCATGTTCTTGTGATTCCCCGTGAATTGCACCTAATCTGTGCTACTGCACCTTCGAGCATCGTTTGTGTGGGTTAGTTTTTCGGTTTGTGGACTAGTGATTATTCGAATAGCAGGTTAAGGTTGGCTTCCTCATCGTCAGGTCACAATTCCACCAAGTTATCCAAGAATCCTACGCCGTTAAGCTCGAAAATCCCGTGTATTGATTTCTCACAAAGTTGGTGCATATCATCTGGTATTAGAGCTATGTTCACATGGTAGGATTGTTTACCCTTAATTCCAATATTAGAATAGTCGTGTTGCTCACCCTTTCAGTAGTTTATTTTCTGTCCTATCGTCCAAAACCAGAAAACCACACAAAAAAACCAAGCCCTTTGTTTTAGTTCTGTTATCTAGAGTGCAGTTACCAAGTTTTAATCCTTCATATTGAGTTTAGTATTGCTGGTCATATTTTGAGTTTTTTTCCCTTGGAGTTTTGTGCTTCTACATATAAAAAAAATAGTTCTAGACAAAAAAAAACACAGAGAAAGAAAAAGAGTGTGTTTTAGTTTGTGAATTTGAGATACCACTTGTGAATTGCTGTTTGAGCATGGAAGGACGTGATAGCAGTGATGTTGCAATGTGCGTACACATACATGTAAAAAATTTCAGATTGTTTTCTGCTAGGTTTTGGTGTTAGATCGGCAATCTAGGCATCGTTCCTAGTTGGATTACTATTTGATTCTTGCTACTACTAAGTTTCAGTACTGCTCTTTTGTTATATATTCACTTACCAAGATCCACAAAGCACTATTAGCGCTCCCGTAACAATCATTTGTCCACATCCAATTTACTACCACCGTTGCACATGTGCATTCATTGAGGAGCATAAGAACGTGGTAAGTGAGAAGTGAGTTGTATGAATTCACATATACACTTCGTGAGATTGTTGAGTACCACTAACATGGCAGGTTCATCGGACAGCGTACGTTGACATGATGCTGATGCTGCCCATGCAGTGAGGAAGTCTTCTTTCAACGCTGTACAGGAGGACGCTGACCTCGAATGTGTGACGCAGCGTGATTTTGAGCGTCATATGCAGCACATGGAAGAGGCTCAACCATGAAATCGCGACATTAGAAGAGCGCTTGGAAGGATCTTTTGCAAGGATGCTCAACGAGCGTCTTCCTGTGGCAGGCAACGGGGTCCCACAAAACCCTAACCTCGCTGCCCCACTGCCTGACGGTGCTGGACATGGGAGAGGCGCCTATGGAGGAGGTGCTTGGCTATTCCGGGGCTGTGTCACTGCACGTGGGCATGGCTTAGGCCCCCGTGCGCATGATGATGAGCAGCGTGGGTATGCTGCCCCCTGCTGCGAACACATGTTCGATGTGTTGATCAAAAGATGCCGACTAGAGGGGAGTGAATAGGCGGTTCTTAAAATTTTAATCTTGCTTGAATAACTTATGTCCTAGTTTGCAATATCAACGCACACTTTATCTAGATGATGACACAAATTAAGTTTTGCAATCCTAGGGTGACAACTCACAATATGACAATTTCTAGAAATGAAAAGCAAGCCATAGAAATAATCAAGGGCGATCGCATTTATCCCGAGGTGTCAGAAATTTGCCAATTTCTACTAATCCTCGTTGAAGCACTCTACACAAGAGTTTTGCCTCGATTCCACTAAGGGTAGCCCTTCTCCTCTCTGGATAGGTGATCTCTGAGCCTTTACACCCAACCGTCGGGCCTCTCCGACACACACCATCGATGGAGAGATTGCCAGACCTTCCGGATCATCTAGGTGACGGCAATCACCAAGAATAACAAGCCTAATACTTCACTTGATTAAACATAAAGCTTGAAAACGCAAGGATGCAAGTGCAAATGGCTCAAATGTTTGACTAGCTTTTGCACAGAATTTTTTAGTTGATGAACTACCAAAATGCTGGCCAAGTAGAGGTATATATAGCCCTCTCAAGGAAACTAGCCATTTGCAAGAAACTGAGCAAATTTTGTACAGGCCGGATCGTTGCAAACATGTCAATTACTGTTCAGTTGCTTTTGTTAAGGCCAGACAAATAGCCATTTGTCCGGACAAAAAGCCTAGACAGATGTAAATGTGATGTGGCGCAGGCAGTCCAATCTTTCGATGAGAATAAGAACTATCGATTTGTGAAGACGACTCTCACGATCCGGCTACCAACCGTACACGACTGATACGCCCTGGCAATCGCTGAACCAACTTCGGATTGTTATCGACCGAACTAGAAGCACGATTGACCTGATCACGAAGATCTATTCCTGCAAGCAATCGAAGAACAAGCAAGAACAAGATAAACAAGCAATCTGAAATTGCAAATATAGATTGAATGACGAAAAAGAGTTGGGGTTCTGAATACATCTATTGATGTTGATCTAGCCGACCAAGAAGAATATCTCAATAACTTCACGAAGGAAAGACTATGACTAAACAAAACCCGCAGAACCCTAATGGTTCGGCCAGATTATATAGAGGAGGTAAAAGAGGTCAGTGACCAGGTAAGGAAACCTAAAACCGACATGGACTCTTTCCCTCCTCAGACTCTAACTCGATACATGGGCCTTGACCCAACCAAAAAGGTAACGCAGCACCCACTAGGCCCAATTAGAATCTGGTCGAAACTTGTTTTGTCAATTTCCGGAGATCCAGAAGGAATTTGGACGTGGGGCTAGATCCATTGGAAAGATCTCGTCGTGGGCTTCTTCATGGATTATAAGAACATCCCAATTGGACTTATTATGAGGGAGTTATGGTCGTTTGAAGGCAGGCTGCTCATGGATGGCCGAATCAGACTCCAACTCGAATCCATCCCGGACTCCAACTCGACTTGGGCTCCTTGCTGGTCCTTGAGTCCTTACTGGTCCTCTCCATGGTTCCTAAGCACAATATTATCACTATTAGGTAGTAAACCATTCTCAAAACCATATATATATAAACTTTGGAACGAGTTCACCTAGCAATGCAACAATCGGGCTTTGCTGCACATTATTGGTCCTTGTGTAACAAGCGGAGGATTATGGTTGGTGCGTGTATCCGAAGAAGTGATGTCCTCATCATCCTCCCCTGCTTACATTTGAGTCGTCCTCGACTCAAGCTCATCTTCCTCACCCAAATATGGCTTCAAATCTGCAATGTTAAAGGTGGGACTAACCCCGAAATCTGCAGGCAAGTCAAGCTTGTATGCATTATTTTTAATCCTCTCTAACACTTGAAAAGGACCATCAGCTCTAGGCAGCAACTTTGATTTTCTTAAGTCTGGAAACCTTTCTTTTCGCAAGTGTAACCAAACAAGATCGCCCGGTTCAAAAATTATTTCTTCTCTACCCTGATTAGCAGCAATCTTGTACTTTTCATTTGTACGTTCTATATTCTCCTTAGTTATTTCATGCAGTTTAAGAATCAATTCAGCACGTCGTTTAGCATCAATGTGTACCCTTTCCGAAGATGGTAAAGGTAATAAATCAATAGAAGCACGAGGAACAAACCCATATACTACCTGAAAAGGACACATCTTTGTGGTAATATGCAACGATCGGTTGTAAGCAAACTCCATGTGAGGCAAGCATTCTTCCCACATCTTCGAATTCTTCTTCAAAACAGCCTGCAACATAGTGGATAATGTGCGGTTGATAACTTCGGTTTGGCCATCAGTTTGGGGATGACATGTAGTAGAAAACAGCAGCTTGGTCCCCAATTTCATCCATAGAGATCTCCAGAAATGACTTAAGAACTTCGCATTACGATCTGAAACAATCGTATTCGGCACTCCATGTAGTTGAACGATTTCCCTGAAAAAAAATCAGCAACATTTGTAGCATCATCGCTCTTTTGGCAAGGTATAAAATGTGCCATTTTAGAAAATCTATCCACGACAACAAAGGTACTATCCCTCCCCTTCTTTGTTCTAGGCAGTCCTAAAACAAAGTCCATAGAAATATCCTCCCAAGGTGTGCTAGGAACAGGCAGAGGCATATATAAACCATGTGGATTAAGTCGTGACTTAGCTTTTTGACATGTAGTGCAGTGTGCAACATAGCGCTCGACGTCACGCCTCATCTTCGGCCAATAGAAGTGAACGGCCAATATGTCTTTCGTCTTCTTAACACCAAAGTGTCCCATTAGACCTCCTCCAGGCGCCTCCTGTAACAACGAAAGACGAACAAAGCTAGCAGGAATGCATAGCTTGTTAGCTCGATAAACAAAGCCATCATTTATCACAAATTTATTCCAGCTTCTTCCTTCTTTACAATTCAGAAATACATCTTTAAAATCAGCATCATGCGCATATTGCTGTTTGATGGTTTCTAATCCGAAAATCTTGAAGTCAAGTTGAGATAACATAGTGTGACGTCTAGACAAAGCATCAGCAATAACATTCTCCTTCCCTTTCTTGTGTTTAATAACATAAGGAAAAGATTCAATGAATTCTACCCATTTTGCATGTCTACAATTCAATTTGCTTTGGCTTCTAATATGCTTCAAAGGTTCATGATCAGAATGGATAACAAACTCTTTCGGCCAAAGGTAATGTTGCCATGTCTCCAAAGTCCAAACTAAAGCATATAATTCTTTATCATAAGTTGAATAATTCAGACTAGGTCCACTTAACTTTTCACTGAAATAAGCAACAGGTTTACCTTCTTGAAGTAACATACCTCCAAGTCCAATTCCACTGGCATCACATTCAAGTTCAAAAGTCTTACCAAAATCAGGAAGTTGGAGCAATGATGCGTTCGTAAGCTTCTCTTTCAAAATGTTGAATGATTGTTCTTGTGCATGACCCCAAACAAATGGAACTCCTTTGTTCGTGAGCTCATGCAATGATGCAGCAATGGTAATAAAATCCTTGACAAAACATCTATAGAACCCAGCAAGTCCAAGAAAGCTTCGCACTTGGGTGACCGTTATTGGAATTGGCCAACTTTTAATAGCTTTGATCTTGGCCTCATCAACTTCAATGCCCTGTTGTCGCGCCCCGAGACTGGGACAACGACTACTCCTGTAGAGACCTAGCTCGCTGCAGCTAGTCCCATTCTCACAAACCTTTGACTTCCCAGGATGAGTCAAACACAGGAGTATATTACATTGCAACAGAGTACTCACAAAATATTAAGCAGTGTGGCCTGCTGGCCTTAATATTACATAAAGAGGATTACAATGCCTACAAGGCATTCAGGGTTTAACAAAATATTTAACTACGCAGCAGAAGATAGGTGACCCTCCCACAAAAGAAGTTGACGGCAGAACAACACACTTCAGGGTTCTGGCGGAACTGATTCTCCTCCTTCTGGATCCACGTAGTACTCCGTGCCATCATCTTGATCAAAGTAGGCTCCATCTATTGAGTTGAATGTTGCAAGGGTGAGCACTTACGTACTCAGCAAGTCATAGGTAAGAGTAGATACATATAGTAGTGATGATATGAACCTAGACTAGTCAAGAATTATGGATATTTGTAAAATAATCTTTTCCTTTCTCATCTCATCTTATGGCAGCACTTTTCATAATATAACATCATCATTCATGTTCACTAGATTATAGCACTACCGCGACACGTCGACACACGACAGCCCACGGCAGCACTCCTTATCATGACAACACATGTCATTTGGGTAATCTTGATTAAACATATTTTATTTAGAAAATAGTACTTGTGTCACACCCCGTGGATTTAATCCACCACAGCAGACTCCTATAAACCCGGGAGCTCGGAGTATTCGAATACGTTTTTAACTCTGCAGAGAGGTACCAATTTACCCGCAAGATATTCCACTTTCAAACCTTTCCTATCATAACAAAATGATTGGACCCCTGACTCACTTCATACTGTGAGCGGCAAGGTGGAAATAACAAGAACTTTTGTTATGTATCACTTACAATTCATCCCCGACCCTGTGGCTCTCAGCGAGGCACAGTTGTGGCAGGTTGTATCCAAACCTCCACCCCATTGCTTATTCCCATTACTGGGTCAGCGTGCTTGATCACCTTCAGTGATATGTGTGGGAGCCGCGCTCCGTGTTTATCGTGCATCACTACACATCTCATGCAGGGGTTTCATGTGCGATCCACATAATTACTTGTTCAGGCCTGTCCCATACCAGGCTTGCGGTTAGGACGTTGTTCATGCCACTAGACGCACAACACAAGGTTCTAGTCCTTATATGCCAGTGACCAGACCATCCACAACCCTGCACCTTCAGTGCCTGCATTCCTTTGCAGTCTAGCACCTCCAGTGCTACAGCCATCCATACCATTTTTCTGGTCATGGCTAGGGGTTTTATTTCATGAATATAAGTACATAGATACATATAATAGTTCATGGCTCAAAACTTGTTTATTTCACATTTCACAGATAACCAGTCTAGCACTGCCAATTCATAAATCAACCATTCTCAATCTTTCACATGCAATATTGCCTATATTCAAGGTTACATTATAGCAACATTTAAAATATAGGTTCAAGATGACCAAGGATATGACTTGCCTTCCGCGTCGTAAAATACAGCAGTCGATGACGGGCCAACAGCAAAATCTTCAAAGTCAGCTTCTGAATCTACTCGACGACAAACAATCACACAATAATCACTTTTAATATTAAAATGTTTTATGACTTATATGCAGAAATGCACAACAAGAATGATTGAACTATACTGGAGATAATTTGAACTGCAACTGAACTGAGATTCTGGGGTTTCAAGGAATTTGGGCTAAGGATGGTGATTAGATAATCTTAGGGTTTCAGGATTTCAATAGGGATAACAATTTTGTGGCTGGTTTAATCAAAACAGAGAATGTCAACAGATCGACATTCGGATCAAAGCTTGGACATAGTTTTAAGAAAAGCTAGAGTGCTTATCTCAAGTTGTGGTAGTAGAAGAAAATGTAGATCACAACTCTACAAATTCAGTGGACAAAGTGGATTTCAAATTACACAACCAGAAGTGGGTAAATAAGGTCAATGCCACTGGCTGACAAGCTCTGGCATAGAGCTGACAATGCCAAAAACTAGGGCTTAGCATAACTTTTGATCTGGAGCTCCAAATGATGCACCACTTTGTCTGGGAGGTAGGCTTGAGTAACAGGAACAATTAAGTCAACAGGATCTAGGGCAAGAAATGGCTGGAAAGCAAGAAATTTGATGATGAACAGAGATGAACTGGCTGCACTGGAGCAGTTCTGGACAAAATCTTGGCAAAGCTATAACTTCCAATCTAGGCTGAATTAGGTGTCGGGCTAGAAGACAAAAATGCTCAGGAGACTAAGGCACATCTAAATGACAAGGTGATTTGGGCTGAAACGGCCGAGAACACTTTTCCGGTCATCGGCGCCGGAGAAGAAGCACTGCTGATTGGGGGTTCCTGCTACAGGCAACAAGAACTTAATTCCTTGCTTGGAGAGCATCTAGGAGGTATAGGGAAGCTTCTGGTACAATTGTATTGGCCGGAGGATCACTGGAGAAGCCTGGCGACGATCGCCGGTTTTCTGGTGAAGCTCGATTTAGGGAAAAGGTTCGATTCTTGCTTAAATCCGAAATCCAACTTCACAGGCTTGCTTGATTTGGCTTACTGATAAATTTTGATTACAGATACGAAAGCTAATCTGGAGTAATTCGAGCTACATTGCCGGAACAGGGCATTTAGCAATCCCGGCGATCACCGGCGATAAAATGCAAGGTAATCCAATTAGATGGTACAGCACGATGAGGGAGACGAGGGGAACTCACAGATGCTGTTAATTTGGCAAGAGATGATGTGGAATGAGCTGTCACCGTGAGCCTCCTCGATGGCTCGCCGGAGAAGACGACTGCAGCGGTGAAATTTGGAAATTGGTTAAGTCCTGGTGATGTGTGGAGAAGCTGCTGCACACAGGAGCTTTTAAATAGGTCAGGCAAAGATGGCAAAGGGGAACAACGAAGTGATTGACTGCTGTGATGAGGTTGCTTGCGTGCTGGACATCAGCGGCGAAGACACAGCAAAAGCGGTGATGCGACGGCGAGAAGCTTTCAACTGATCACAATGTCGCCTCATCGGGACCTGGCAAAGCTTGTAGCAAGCGGTGGCGACAAGTACTGGCGCGGCGAGGCTACGTGGCGATGGATTGCTGACAAAGTCACTGCTGGTCGCGCGCGGGAGCAAGCACTGGTTGTCGACGTAGCAGCGGCCTTGCCACAGCACCAGCTGGAGCGAGGACACGTGCGTACTGGCATGCACGGTCACAGTGCGGCGAAGCTTGGCCGGCGGCGAGCGTGCACGGCGCAAGGAAACACGGCAAGGCTTCTGGTCGTGTACAGCAGTTGGCCTGGTCGAAAATGGACTGATTTGCAATATTTGATTTTCACATTTGGACCAATCTGTAATTCTGGAGATTTGGAAGGTTAGAGTTGAATTTGATTTCACTAATCTGGTAGATTATATTCAACAGGGTATTTGGCAAAGATAATTGATAAGGTTTAGCACATTTGAATAGTTTTCGATACAAACTGAAAATAGGGTAATTTAGGGGTAAAATAAGGTTTAAGTTTTGTCGATTTCGAATTCTGGCATTTAGGGTTCGATTTTGATATCTGCACAGAAGAGAAACTTGTGGCAAATAGCATTTTGAGAAGATTTGCCGAAGAGATTTTGAGTTTGAAGTTAATCTGGAGATTCTAGCCTTTTTGGGTTTTCAGATATCAGATAAGGACTAATTTGCGATAACTCTTGGACTGATTTGTGAAAAGAATCTAGATGGTGAAATCTGGCTGTCAACTTTTTAGATTAAGGTATTGACATACCCATGATTATATTCCAGGAATAATCTAGTCTGAACTTGGTCAAGATTCGGATTAAATCTGTATTTCTGAAACTTAAGGTATTTGGGTAATATAAGGTATTTCTGTTTTCGAAAACAGAAGAAGTTGATAAATATGGAATTTAGAGATAGAATTGGATCTAGGTTCTGAAGACTTTTAAGTTCGGAGTAACTGATAGATTACATCTGAACAATCTGATCTTAATTTGAGGTCATAGGATAGATTCTGGAGATTTTAGGGCTTGAGATAGAAACTGATCTGGCTATTACTACAGATACATGCATGCATGCTATTGATGAAAAAGGAAATTTTCACCCCTAACTCAGGGTGTTACACCTGTGAAGTAACAACATAACCAAGAAACGAAACTCGATCGGTGCAAAAGGTGCACTTCTCAAGGTTACCGAACAAATGTGAATCACATAAAACCTTAAAAACAGCATGCAAATGTTCAAGATGTTCATCCAAGGATTTGCTATAAATTAAAATGTCATCAAAGTATACCACCACAAATTTGTTGATGAAAGGACGCAAAACCTCATTCATTAATCTCATGAAAGTGCTTGGTGCATTAGTTAAACCGAAAGGCATCACTAACCGCTCATATAATCCAAATTTAGTTTTAAACGCTGTTTTCCATTCATCTCCTAATTTCATGCGAATTTGGTGATATCCACTACGCAAATCAATTTTAGAGAACACAACAGAGCCACTCAATTCATCAAGCATATCATCTAACCTAGGAATAGGATGACGATATCGAATTGTTATGTTATTGATAGCTCTACAATCAACACACATACGCCATGATCCATCTTTCTTTGGAACCAAAAGAACAGGAACAGCACATGGACTAAGGCTTTCATGTACGTACCCTTTGTCAAGTAAGTCTTGCACTTGATGATGAATCTCTTCAGTCTCTTGTGGATTGGTTCGATACGGCGCACGGTTGGGCAACGAGGCTCTTGGAATTAGATCGATTTGATGCTCAATCCCTCGAATTGGAGGCAGCCCCGGTGGTACGTCCTTCGGAAATACATCAGCAAACTCCTGCAAAACTCTAGCAATAGCAGGAGGCAAAGAAGAAGGCATGTCCTCAAGTGAAAACAAAACTTCTTTACAAACTAAAGCATAGCAATCAGATGCATTAGGGTCTATCTCAGTTATTTCAGATTTGGTAGCAAGCAAAACAGAACCTTTCAACTTAATTTCAACATGGTTAGAACTAGGTTCGTTCTTTTTCGGTTGAGCAAATGGTTTAGCTACGATCTGATTTTCACCTTTGTTATTCTCCTTTTCTCTATTAGCTCTTTCCAATTCATCCTTTAAAATTGCTTCAGGAGACATGGGTAGCAAAGTGATCTTTTTTTGTTTAAACATGAGAGTATATTGATTAGTTCTACCATGATGCAAAACATCTCTATTATATTGCCACGGTCTACCTAACAATAAGGAACATGCTTGCATAGGTACGACATCGCAATCAGCATAATCATGATAGGAACCAATAGAAAAGTGTACTCTCACAATACGAGTTACCTTCAGCTTACCACAGTTGTTGAACCATTGAATGTAGTAAGGGAGAGGGTGCTGATTCGTCGTCAAGCCAAGCTTCTCAACCATGTCCGTGCTCGCTAAGTTGTTGCAACTTCCTCCATCGATGATCGTACGGCATGATCGGTCCTTGACAACGAACTTTGTTTGGAACAAGTTGTGACGTTGATTCTGTTCAGCACGCTCCATTTGTGCACTAAGCACATGCTTTACAATGATGCTCAAATATTGATCATTAATTTCAGCACCATATTGTTCATGTTTAGCTTGTTGCCCTTCACCTGCATGGTCAGTTGCAAGCATAGTATATTCCTCTTCAATATCACTAGCTGAAGTGTACTCACCATCATCCTTTATGAGTAGGGCTCACTGGCTAGGACAGTCATGCATGATATGACCGAATCCCTTACAACGGTGGCATTGTGTTTCTCGTGCTCTTCTGGTAGAAGCAACCGATGATGAACTTTGCGCGGGGGCTTGGACTGTACTCTTACTAGTCTCAGTCACTCATGAGGGTATTGTGGAAGCACTAGGACGTCGATTGTTGCCGGAGAAACTCGGTGCAGGTGCTCGGCTCGATGTGTTGTATGGAGCTTTCGGTTGGGGGAAATCTCTGTGAGACTAAGTCCAGGTAAGGGGCGCCGCCATTGGGCCGGGGACAAGGCCCCCCGGTGGCTTGTTCCGGGTGCCACCATTGGTCCGGGCACAAAGCCCCAGGTGGCTTGTCCCGGGCGCCGCCGTCCTTCCAGAGACAAGGGTCTTCGGTCCCGGGTCACGTGAAGGTCACGCGAGAAGCACCTCGGGAATCAGCGGACACCTGTCAAGCATCCAAAGTCCCTGATCGGAAGAAGGACGTCGCTACCCCTCGATCCAACGGTGGCAGGCGGGGTAGTTTAATCTTTTTGCTTCTTTTGGGGCTATATAAGCCTTTGTACACCTCATGTAAGGGACAAGTTATTCATTATTACTTGGAATAGACAATCTCACAGTTGTGCTCCGGAGCCATCTCTCCCCCGAGAGAGCTTCCCTAGCCAACTCTGGTTGGGAGCACACCGACAGGACTAGGGCCTCCACTGAGGCCCAAACCTGTATAAACCCTCATGTCATTTGTTGTGCTTGCACGACGGGAGAGGACCGATCACTCGCTTAGCTTGCGTCATATTTTCTTCGCTACGATCGTCCACAAAACCTACCGGGGTATTCGTAATACCACAACAGCTGGCGCTGACCGTGGGGACTCGTGACAAGATGCCATGGCTCCCCCAAGAACGAGGGCCCATGCCCTTCCCGGTGACCCGGCGCCGCCCGTCCGGGACACGACCGTCCTAGCGCTTCCACCCGGAGGCAGCCAAACCCAGGTACCACCTCCCACCTTCCCTGTTAATTTCGGTGGTTCGACCTCCGGGTCAGTCCCGGTGACCACGGTTGCCTCGGCCGGGACTATTCTCCCCCCAACGGCTTCCCCGATCCCCCGGGACGCTTTGCTCGAGGCCTTAGTGGAGGGCCAGCTCTGTGCCCAGTGCTCTATGGACGAGCTGCTCCGTGTCTTGGTGCGGCCACCGGCCCCCACTTACCCGCCGTACCCGTTCTTGGGCATATGACCCCGTTTATGGGTCACCCGGTAGCCCCTCCGGCCCCCGGAGGCCCGGCTGTTCCGTACGAGCCCGCCGGGGGGTATCCTCCCCCAGCGGGTCATCCGTCCGGAGCCTTCCCGATGCCGGGGGTTTACTTCATGCCCGGGGCCTTCGCGGTACCGGGGGGACACCCTGTTCGGGGCCCATTCCCGGGGCCGGGGGCCCATTACATGCTGGGGGTTTTCCCTGTGCCGGGAGCCAGTCCCGCCCCACAGGTCGCATTTACCGCACCGGGGGCAGTTGACAGAGCAGCACCCGTGTCGCAGTGGACCTCCCCCCACAATGGCGCCTCGGTTCCGGACGTCGTCGCGGGGGTGATAATACAGGGGTTTCCACCTTTCCGGTTTTAGTTGTCACCGTGGGAGTTCCCCCCTCTTCGGTTCCAGATAATACAGGGGTTTCCCCCTTTCCGGTTTCGAACGTCGCCGCGGGGACCCCCTCCCCGATTTTGGATAATACAGGGGTTTCCCCCTTTCCGGTTCTAGACGTCGCCACAGGGGCTCCCCCCTATCGGCCCTAGTAGCGCCCGGGTTGGAAGCTATAGTGCATGAGCTCCCTCCTCCCTCGGGGCCGCCCCCGAGGGTGCCTCCGGCGGACCAGGTCCGCTTCACCCGGGAAGAGGTTGAGCGAATGAGTACGACTAAGACTAAGTCTGGGGAGGAACTTCCCCCGGGTCACAGACGCGGAGAGCTTCGCTCCCGCACCGGCCGGGGGAAGAGACCCGTCGAAGAACCAACCCCTCTCGGGGAGAGCCCGGACGTCTTGGAAGTCAGCCCCAGCCAGGAAGAAAAGCGTCATTACCGCCTTGTCAGTGGACCTCTTGGGCCACTTCCCGACTCCGACAACGAGCGCGCGTCCCCTGTCAAAGGAGACAGCGACTGGGATTCTCCTCGTGAAGTGGAGGGGGCTAACCAGCCGCTATGCGCAGACTGCGGAGCATTCGATGGCTGTGGCCTTACCGCCCACCGCACATCGAACACTATAACGGTGAGGCCGATCCTTATAAATTTGTGCAGGTGTATTCCACAGCCATCTCAGCGGCTGGGGGGGACGAGACGGTGCAATGCAATGTCTTCCCCCTCTACCTCACCGGATCGCCCGCTCGTGGTTCTACAACTTGAAGGCCGGCTCCATCAAGTCCTTCGCGCAGCTCAAGCGCGAATTCTGCGCGAACTTCCAGGGGAACTACGTGCGTCCCCTGGATTCCTCGCAACTCTACACTGTCTGGCAGAGGATGGGGGAGACCATATGCAGCTTCTTCAAGCGCTTCGCTCAGGTTAAGAGCCAAGTGGCTCACGTCCCCGATTCCACAATCATTGAGGCGTGCAAGAGCGGGATCCTCCCCGGGGAGCTCCATTGGAGGCTCTCCCGGAGCTGCCCCTCCTTCGCCGATGAGCTCTTCAACGTACTTGAGAAGTACGCTCTGGCGGAGGAGGACGACCTCTGGAAGAAGAAATAGGGGGCTCCCGCCCCCGCTGAAGGCCCCATGGCGGGAAGCAGGGAAGGCCCGTGGTGCACGTTCCACAGGTCCAGTACCCATGCCACCTGGGAATGCCACCAACTGTTGCAGCAGTTCGCTGCGTTCCTCGACCAGCCGACCTTACCGGCCCTTCCTTCCTCCGAGTGGGGACAGCAAGGACGAACGCAGGAGGGGGAGCCGTTAGAAACTCTCCCCTTCCAAACCTCCCAAAGGCGTGTCAACGTCATCACGGGAGAGTCCACTTCCGGGCGGGATTCCAAGCGTCAGCGCAAGGAGTACGCGCGAGAAGTAAAGGTGGTGGGGGGTGTTGCATACGTCTCCTCCACCCAAGTGGTCGGACATCCCCCTCACCTTCACGGCGGCAGACGCGCGCGGGGTTCGGTTCCCCCATGATGACGCGCTCATTGTCTCTGCCACCATCTACAACTGCCATTTGTCTCGCATCCTCATGGATGGCGGGAGGTCCGCCGATGTCCTCTACCTAAAAGCATTTAGGGAGATGCAGGTGGACGAGAAGCTCTTACAGCCCGCAGCAGGGCCTTTACAGGGATTCGTCCCGGGGAAGGCGATCCACCCCGTGGGGAAGGTGAATCTCCCCATGACGTTCGGCACCCTGGAGAACTACCAGACTGAGATGGTCCGGTTTGATGTGGTAGACCTCCCCTCCTCCTACAACACGATCATGGGGAGGACCACAATCAATCGCTTGGGGGCCATGATCCACCAAAACTATCTCTGCGTGAAGATCCCTGGGCCTCATGGCGTGATCACCGCTCGGGGAGACCAAGACGTGGCCCGCGCTTTGTATGAGCGCACCGCCGCGATGATCGGGAGCGTCAACATCATCAAAACCCCGGGGGGAGATGACGAGGATTGACACCCGGGTCACTTCTAATAAACTTTTGGTTCAAGACAGGTTCGAACCAGACATGTATCTGGCGATGCGAACTCAAGCTATTTCTGAGGGGCGTCATCATGAGGTCGCAAGCTTTACGCGATCAGGTCGCGGGTTTCATGCGATCAGGCTGACATCCTTGTGCGGTCAGAAGTTCGTATGCTATACGCGGATTGGACTGGATATCTGGGATGTTGCGCGGTCAGCCCACATTCCACGATCAGAACATTCTCGACCAAGGTGCTTGGAGTTTGTTCGGTTATCTTTATACCAGGATATTCCAAGTATCCCGAAGATTCCTCCACGTTGAAGACCAACCGTCAGAGGTTAATATATGCGGTTATTCATGATTAAAACGTGTTAATAACCTCCGTGGAAGTTAATAGCGGTTCTTCAGGAACCGCATCCAACCGTTTGATGCAGTTTTCTTCATATGGCACCCTTTCGACCAATATAAAAAGGTGGCAAAGTGCATCAAACGGGGGATCCAAGACATTTGGAAGAACAAGACCCCTGAGATAAGTGAGATACAAGATATCTCGACCACTAAAACAGCCAAGTCTACGGCTTGGATTAGACAACACTTACAAGTCTCCTGTAGTTTCTTTTTGTATATTTACATAAGGAAAACTTTCGCCTGTGAGGGTTTTCTCCCTGCTAGTTTGTAAAGCTTTATTTCATATAGTGAAATCCTAACAGGACGTAGGGCTTTTATTCCCACCATCGAGGGCCCGAACCTGTATAAATCTGTCTGTCCTCCTGTTCACCATTGTTCTGCATACCTTCCCGGAGGGTCATCTTGAAAGGTCTCACAATTACAAATTTCGCATAAGTTCGGCTGAGGACCCCGAGTCCGAATCGTCGACAGCTGGCACCCACCGTGGGGCCTTTCTCAAGGCGTCCTAATTGAAATCCGGAGGTTCACCGAAACATGGCTGGAGCATATGGTTCCGAGAACGATTTCGATCTCGAGGATTATGCCCATATACCAATGCCTTCTCCAAGCGATCCTGTTCCGATGGAAGAGGTCGAAGGCCAGAATCTTCCACAGGTTGAATCATCTCTCCAAGTCATGTCAATCGACCAGGAGGTAACTGGCGCAAGGTCAGAACCCACAGAGGTTCTTAATGCGCTAGGTGATGAATCCGGCCCGTCATACGACCCTGCTGAGGGAAAATATGATGATGACCCGGAAATTAGCCCAGGAAGGTTCGACCCTGATAACCTTCACCGTCTCTTTGATTTCGAGTCCGACTCGGAACAAACCGAGATGTTTTCCCCATCGGCAACCTCTCTCCCTAGGCAGTTTGCTGCGCTGTCAGAAGAAACTCCCGACCAACAGGCTGCCAGGGAAGAACAAGATCACAAACAGAAGGAGGATCAAGATCTCGAGCAACAGAACAACGAACTACGCAGAACTGCCCTAGAGGCTCTTCAAGATGCGCAGGCTCGTTACGATGCTGCCCCGAGTTCTTCTCGACGGTCGCGTGGTCGTAGACGTGACCAGACTCCTTCTTTACCACCGGAGCGTTTCCCAGTGGACGAAGAAACGATAACACCTAGTGCCCCTAGGAGAAGTACCCATGGTCGACTGCGATCTATCGCGGAAGTCATGCGCAATTTTCCTCCTACGGTCACGGATGCGCAGAAACCGGCCTTTTTCAGGATCCTGGCGGAAAGACTGGACGAGGTCGCATCCGAGGCGACCCCAACAGCCTCTTCCCGCTCGGTAACACATTCCCGTGAACGGGATGGTCCTCATTCTGGCTCTGGCCGGCGGAGTTACCCGCCGCCCGTACCGTCCCGACAGGACAAATACCGGCGAATGCAGGATTCTCGTAGTAGGGATCGAGTTCCTGTTCACTCTCGTTTGGGACCACGAATAACCTCGCCATTGCGTGAGTGAAAAGGATCTAGGATATCGACTAGAGGGGGGGTGAATAGGCGATTTTACCAAATTACAATAAATCAAACAATTTGTAGTAAATGAGAGCAATTTAAATAACACAAGATGAACAATGAGCAATCTCAACACAAGCATATATCCCGTGGTCTCGGTGATTTGCCGATCACCCCTAATCCACGTTGAGGCAAACTCAAATCTCTAACCTCTCCTCTATCTAGTCAATCTTCTCTAGAGAAGTGACCTAGATCTTGAGCCGGAATAGTGTGATGAGTTATCCAAACCTCGATTTCACTAAGGATGCACTTTACCGCTCCGGCAAGGCGTGCTCAACCTTTCACAAGACGTTTTGAAGGTTCTTCACAATCTTCCTTGAAGAGCTCTTCAAAACCTTTCTCCTAGCCGTCTAGGAGCCGGCAAACTCCAAGAGTAACAAGCCGGTGATGATCACTTTGCCTTCTTCTAGTGCCACACGATTGATTCAATGATCTAAATGCAATGCACTAGAAGATCTCAAATGCACACTCTCACAAATTTGAGAATTTGAAACCTAGAGTGTATGAAACTAGCTTAGGCTCTCAAGGATGATGACAATGCTCAAGATTATGCCAAAAGTACTGAACAGGGCCGTGCATGGGAGTATATATACCCCCCACAATTAATATAGCCGTTACAGGCCGTTGGGAGAAAAAGATCACCTGGCGGTCAGACCGCAGGTGTAATCTCGGTCAGACCGCCGCAATTGCAACGGCATTAAACAGGCGCAATAAATGCTCAACTGCCCTTGTCAGGCACACATACGGTCAGACCGGATCCTATTTCGGTCAGACCGTGAAACTGTCCAGAGACGACATAGTTTCTGGACACCTTATACGGTCAGGCCGATATATACGGACAGAACGGCCAAACGGTCAGACCGCAGTTCAAAAAACACGGTCAGACCGGTCTAACAAACGGTCAGACCGTAATAGCTCAAAATGCCAGAAGGATAAACCAAGAGGTTCCAGGAGTCTGACCGAGAATTTAACTACGGACAGACCGACCTTAAAAAAGGAATACACTATGCATAGACACAACATCGGTCAGTCCGAGATTTTAATCGGTCAGTCCGTGAATTCGGTCAGATCGGTATAACACACGGTCAGACCGACTGAGACAGACATGAGCTGAACTAAGCATTCTCAAAGGATGTGACCTTCTAGCATGCAATGCAAGTTGATTTTATGATTTGTGGCACATAGATGAAGTATTTTGTGATACACCACATGCTCCTCTTAATAGTACGGCAACTATCCTAACATCCGGTCAAAATTCTTCTCTAATCACCTTAGACCGGTAAAAATGGAAAAGATCCTATTACGTACCTTTGCCTTTTGATCAATGCCCTCTCTTCATCATGATGCTCTTTCTTTGCCTTTCATTGACCTGTCTTTTAAGTATCTTCTTGACACAACTAGGCAGGTAACGTTAGTATAGCATTTGTAGTTGTCATTAATTATTAAAACACTCTATAGGGGCCTAGAAGCTACAATCTCCCCCTTTTTGGTAATTGATGACAACATAAAGAGTAGATGAAGGAGTTTTAAGCATAAGGAGTATTTTTACAATAAGCATCGAAGAGTAAGACACTCCCCCTAAATGTATGAATAAGAGAATTTTGGCATTTTAGTGGAGTTCAAGCATGAGTATAGGAAGCTATCTTAATCCATTGATTATATATGCATGAGGTATCACAAATAAGACATTCAAATCTACACAAGATATCAAACAAAACATAAGCATATCTCATATATCATGAAGTAACAATTTCATACAAGAGTCAATAATATCCCACAAAACAAGTTAACATTATAACTTCTATACACCAAAAGTTCTTTCATCCAAGTTTCATCCAAGAGTTTTCATTTACATTCATTTAAGGTTCATTGTCTCTCTCCTACTCTTCTACTCTCTTCTCTCTCCCCCTTTGGCATCAATTGCCATAAAGGCTAAGTATCAGCTGGAGCATCATCATCGGGAGGATGGTGAGGAGGAGTCTGTGGGAAATGAGTGTAGAAATGAGTGGAGAAGGCGTCGAAGCGCTGCACGAACTGATACTGGCGCGAAGAGAAGGTCTGGAACTGATCATGCAAAGCCGCCAAGTCCGAACGAGTGAGCTCGAGCCCCTGGAGAAGAGTAGCAAACTGATCCATCATGGGCTGATGGAACTGCTGCTGATACTGAGAAAACCAGGCGGGGACTTGGCTCGACTGAGGTGCCTGCTGAGCCTGAGGTGGAGGAGGAGGAGGCATAGGCTGAGCCGGCTGCTGCTGATGCTGTGCTCCTTGGCCTCGAGCTAAGACGCGCGGGTTGACACTGAACGGCTTATAGCCGAGATGCCTGATGTCGCAAGACCCACGAGGAAACTTTGTCTTCTGGAGCAGCAGAGACATGATATACGGAGCATAGTAGAGATTTGGCAGAGTGGCCGCCGAGACATCCTCAATAGTCTTCAAAATGAAGGAGACAATGTTGATCCGATGACTTTGGAGGATGTGGTCGATGAAGTTCCAGTAGTAATCCCGGACCGCTTCTCGGTTTCCACTCTTTGGATGGATCGTGGCTCGTACAATTTTGTTGACTACAGCGGGGAGGACTTTGAGACCGGTAACAGTACCGGGTACAATCCGCTGTCCGCCTCCCGGCTGCTCATAGAACTGGAGCCAGTCGTCCTCATGAAGGTAATCCTCTTCCTCCATGTCGATCCCCTCCTTCAGCTCCTCATAGTTCAGCTTGTTTGCCGCAGCAAACTCCTCAAAGGTGGCCTGATAGCGCCTAGACCCTATCATCCATATAATCTGTTGGTCCGCCCATTTGATCTCAACTGTAGCATAGAACTGTCTGATAGCGGTGGCGTTCCATGGGCACTTGTGCTCCACAAAGTCATACAGCCCTATATCCTTGAAGATCTGCACCAAGGGAGCCATGATGGGCTGATTCACAACATAGGCCCATTCGATCCATTTATGTTCAAAAATGTTTTTGTGGACCAAATGACCGTAGAAGGCATCCTGCTGCGTCATCGTGTAGAAGTGAGGCGTCGGTGCATCATTTGCATGATCGTAGGCATAGGTGGTCCTTGCCTTCGTGTAGTCGCTCGACGTCCAGTTCTTCTTTGGGCCTTGATAGGCGTGGACGTTTATTTCATCATCCTCACTCTCGATGTCCATGGCCACATGAGAAGATCCACCCCTATGAGACGACTGCTCTGTCTCTGATTCACCGGCCGAGGGTACCCAGTCGTCATCGTGACTGTCGCTGCTACTTGAAGGTAGAGCCCTTTTCGGCCGCTTGGCCAATTTCTTCTTGTTGGTCCGAATGGAGCCAGCGCCTTGAGTACCTCGACCACTGTACGATTTGGAAGATATGCAGCAGGTAAGATACAAGAAACAGGAAAGCATGACGAGAACAGAGATGATAACAGAACTGCACATCCTGGCTCTGCTGTTACAGTCGGTCAGACCGAAACAGGGGCGGTCAGACCGGCGCAACCGTAGAGTTAGGGTTTGGCATGATTTCTGGGATTTTGTTGATTCTAGGGAGCAATGCAGATAGATATACGTGTGAGACTACACATTGCATCAACAGGATGAATCAATTTCAAGAGACAACCACAATTGGACCAGGTTTATCACATTTGCCCTAAACAGCTAGAAGAATAGAAGAGAAAAAGGAAAACAGAGAGGAATCTGAGCAATGTACCTAGAAGACATGATTTGATGACGATCTTGACCCACGGTTTGTCCGAGCTTGATGAGGGTTTGACCGGGGAGGAAGAATCCAAGAATTTGAGGCGCACGTGAAAGAGACAGAAGTGGGGAAGAAGGACAAAAAGGACAAGAGATTCGGGTTAAAAGGTCTCTAGTCATGAAAATTCGGTCAGACCGTAGAAGAGAGACCGGTCAGACCGCTGGAAGCAGGAATCTAAGATGCTCTCTGGAGATGCATTCGGTCAGACCGCATATGTTTCGGTCAGACCGCTGGAAAGATTGAATTTCTTGGAAGATTTTGATTGATTTGAAGCTCAAGACATTTTGAGAGAGATATATATAACTATAAGATAATCATAAGAAAGATATAGGCAATATCACCAAAGGGGAAGAATTTTTCTTACAATTTAACATGTTTTTGGTTCATTTCACTCAATTGCCGATAAAGGAGCCTAAAAAGCTCTAAAAGAGGAAGTTTAAGCAACCAAGTGATAATATAAGCACATTCAATATGAGTCCAACAATTCAAGCCACATTTGATATATCAATGACGTTAAGCTCATTTCGAAGTTTGCAAAAACGACTTTCATCTAAGGGCTTAGTGAATATATCCGCTAATTGATCTTCGGTTCTCACATTATCCACCACCACATCACCTTTGCTAACATGATCTCTAAGGAAGTGGTGTCGGATATCTATATGCTTGGTCCGAGAGTGTTGAACTGGGTTTGTGGCTATTTTCACCGCACTTTCATTATCACACAAAAGAGGCACTTTTTCAAGTTTTATTCCATAATCCAACAATGTTTGCCTCATCCAAAGCAATTGTGCACAATAACTACCCGCGGAAACATATTCCGCTTCGGCGGTTGATAAAGCTACAGAGATTTGTTTCTTAGAGGACCAAGATACTAAAGATCTTCCTAATAGTTGACAACTGCCAGAGGTGCTTTTTCTATCCACTTTACATCCCGCATAATCGGAATCAGAATATCCAATTAATTCGAATTTTGCACCTTTAGGATACCACAACCCTATGCTAGATGAATATTTTAGATACCTCAAAATGCGCTTAACGGCCATTAAATGACTTTCTTTAGGAGAGGCTTGAAATCTTGCACACATACAAACACTAAACATAATATCGGGCCTAGAAGCAGTTAGATATAATAAACTACCAATCATGGATCTATAAAGCTTTGAGTCTACCGGTTTACCTCCTTCGTCAGAGACAAGGTGACCATTTGTGGCCATTGGTGTCTTGATTGGTTTTGCTTCTTCAAGTCCGAACTTCTTGAGTAGATCCTTCACATATTTGTTTTGACTAATGAAAGTTCCTTCCTTGAGTTGTTTAACTTGTAATCCGAGAAAGAAACTTAATTCTCCTATCAGAGACATCTCAAATTCCCTGGACATCATATCACCAAATTCCTCGCAAAAGTCTTGGTTAGTAGATCCAAAAATGATGTCATCAACATAAATTTGACATACAAAGAAATCATTTCCAATTTTCTTAGTAAACAATGTAGTATCAACTTTCTCAATTTTAAAGCCTTTTGAAATTAAAAAGTCTCTAAGTCTTTCATACCAAGCACGAGGTGCTTGTTTAAGACCATAAAGAGCCTTGGAGAGTTTATACACATGATTTGGCTTTGTAGGATCCTCAAATCCGGGAGGTTGTTTAACAAATACTAACTCATTAATTTTTCCATTTAAAAATGCACTTTTGACATCCATTTGATATAGTTTAATATTATGAGATGAAGCAAAAGCAAGTAAGATTCTAATAGCCTCAAGTCTAGCTACGGGAGCAAAGGTTTCACCGAAGTCCAAACCTTCAACTTGAGTGTATCCTTGAGCCACCAATCTTGCCTTGTTTCTTACTACCACTCCGTTTGCATCTTGTTTATTCTTGAAAATCCATTTGGTTCCAATGACATTATGCTCATCCGGATTTGGTTCTTCTACCAATTCCCAAACATTGTTGCAGGTGAAGTTGTTTAACTCTTCATGCATAGCATTCACCCAATCCGGATCTTTTAAAGCTTCATCTACAAGTGTGGGCTCAAAGGAGGAAACAAAAGAGTAATTTTCACAAAATGAAGCAAGACGAGAACGAGTTTGAACACCCTTACACAAGTCACCAACAATTTGATTGACGGGGTGATCTTTGGAAATTGAGTGATGAATTCTTGGATGGTCAACCGGGATTTGTGAAGTAGAGGTAGAAGGTACTTCCGGTTGTTGTTGAGAGGAGTCTTCCACGTTGACCACTTCAACTATTTGATCTTCGTGTTGAGGAGTTGATGAAGAGGGGATAGCATGAGTGGATGGATCTTCATCTTGATCACTATCTTCTTTCGGCTTGACATCCCCAATGGTCATGTTCTTCATTGCCACTCTCAACCCTTCATCACCTACATCATCCAAATTTTCTTGCTCCTCTTGAGAGCCATTAGTCTCATCAAATTCAACATCATGTGTCTCCTCAACCAAACTAGAGTTTTGGTTGTAGACACGATATGCTTTGCTATTTGATGAGTATCCTAACAAAAATCCTACATCACATTTACTTTGAAATTTAGATAAGCGTGTACCTTTCCGCAAGATATAGCACTTACACCCAAACACACGGAAGTAGGAAATGTTTGGCTTCCTTCCAATGAGAAGCTCATAAGGAGTTTTCTTTAGTAGTCGATGACAATAAAGACGATTTGATGCATGGCACGCGGTGTTGATTGCTTCGGCCCAAAAGGTGTCCGAAACATTGTACTCCGAAAGCATAGACCTTGCCATATCTATCAATGTCCGGTTCTTTCGTTCGACTACTCCATTTTGCTCCGGTGTATACTTGGCCGAAAACTCATGTTTGATGCCTTTATCATCACACCAATTTTCAACCTTGGTGTTCTTGAATTCGGAGCCGTTGTCACTTCTCACTTTCTTGATCTTGAAGCTAAATTCATTTTCGGCCCTTTGAGCAAAGCTTTTGAAAGTGTTAAACACAATTGACTTATCATGCAAAAAGAATATCCATGTATATCTAGAAAAAATCATCTACAATGACAAGGCAATAACTATTGCCACCAATGCTCACAAAAGAAGTTGGTCCAAATAAATCCATATGCAATAATTCAAGTGGACTCGAAGTTGACATTGTGCTTTTAGTTGGATGTGAGTTTGCAACTTGTTTTCCGGCTTGGCAAGCACTACATAATTTGTCTTTTTCAAACTTTACATCTTTTAGACCAACAACCAAATCATGTTTAACTAGTCTATTTAGTTGTTTCATTCCAACATGCCCAAGCCTTCTATGCCATAGCCAACCTTTGGAAGATTTTGAAAACAAGCATGTACCAAGATTAGTATCATTTGAATTGAAATCAACTAAATAGAGGTTGCCATGTCTAAAACCTTTGAAAATCAACTTATTATCATCAATGCTAGTGATAATTACTTCTTTTGGATAAAATGCACATATGAATCCAAGATCACAAAGTTGAGCTACGGATAAGAGGTTGAAGTTTAGAGATTCAACAAGCAATACATTAGATATGGAGAGGTCGTTCGAGATAGCAATTTTACCTAAACCTTTTACCTTTCCTTTGCTATTGTCTCCAAACGTGATCTTGTCATATTCCGCACCTTTGTTATTTAGTGAGGAGAACATGTTGTGATTACCGGTCATGTGTTGAGTGCATCCACTATCGAGCACCCAATGTTGTCCTCCCGCCTTGTAATTTACCTACAAAACAAAGTTAGGTCCTTTTAGGTACCCAAACCTTTTTGGGTCCTTGGAGGTTAGTTACCAAGGATTTTGGAACCCAAATGGCTTTCTTTTTGGCACCAATGATCGGGGTTCCAACAAATTTGGCTTTAATATCGCCATTTGTCATTTTCTTCAATACATAGCAAGAATTGAATATAGGGGATGAAATGCTTTTGTTAGCATGGCAATTCTTTTCAATGTGACCTAAACTTTTACATTTGTTACAATATCCTTTTTCTTTCACAAAAACGGTTTTAGTTGGAACAAAAGCATGTTTACCCTTTTTTGGAATGAAACCTAGTCCTTCTTTTCTTAAGGAAAATCTTTGACTATCTAGAAGATGTCTTAATTTTGATTCTCCTACATAGCATTTTGCTAGGTCATTGGTTAGTTTTTCAATTTCTTCTTTAAGTTCGTTGTTTTCAAGGCTAAGCACATTATCTTCAATTTTAGGTCTAGTAGGGAATTCATTTAAGTCTTCACAAGAAGTAGAAATGCTAGAAGTAGACATCATGGGCAAATCATTCAACATATTGCAAGTGATGCCTATGTCATTACTCGATTTGTTGGCTTTATGAGTAATTAGAGAGTCATGAGCTTCCTTGAGCATCTCATGAGTTTCTTTGAGACTCTCATGAGATGTGTTTAGCTCCTTATAGGAATTTTGAAGAGCTTTGTATCTCTTCTTCAATTCCTTGAATTTTTCTTTTTCCTTACTCATATAGTCATCAAAATCAGTGATCATCTCAACTAGGTCATCATAAGTATATTCATTTTCATCACAAGATACCTTTGATTCTCCTTTAGCCATGAGGCAATGAGGAGTGGAGAATAGAGATGGAGCTTCCTTGATAGCTACTCTGGCAAGTCCTTTGGGTGACGCTTCATCCTCATCATCGGAATCGGAACTTGAAGCATCCGAATCCCACTCAATGAAGTAAGCTTGCCCATCCTTCTTCTTATAATATTTCTTGAAAACCTTTTTCTTGCTTTCTCCTTCCTTCTCGTATTTCTTCTTCTTCATTGATTTTTCTTCTTCCTTATTTTTGTATTGTGTGGAGATGTGACCCTTTTCACCGCACTCAAAACATCTTCTTTCTTCAAATGGGTTCCTCTTGGATGTTTGTCCTTTCTTGAAAGATTTCCCTTGATATCTTTTCTTCATGAATCGCTTGAATTTTCTCACGAAGAGAGCCATTTCCTCATCGGTGTCTCTCTCATCACTTTCCTCTTCATTGTCTTCCCTTTTGGAGACTTGAGCTTTAAGTGCAATGTTCTTCTTCTTGGAGTCGGAAGCCTCATCTTTCACTTCTTCTTGAGACTTCTTGAATATATCATGAGTGAGAATCTCACTCAAGACTTCCAACGGAGTCACACTCTTCAAGTTCGAACGCACAAGTAAGGTAACAATTGTATCATATTTAGAAGGTAAAGCTCTAAGAAACTTATGACAAAACTCCACGTTTGTGACATCCATACCAAGCCCTTTTAACTCATTTACGATGTTATTTAATCGGTTAAACATCTCCGATACATCTTCATGGGGCAACATGGCAAACTTTTCAAATTGGCCCTTATGGATAAATAGTTTAGCGTCCTTGACCATCGAGGTTCCTTCATGAATATCCATAAGATTTCTCCAAATATCATGGGCCGTTTCAAGTTTACAAATTCTATTAAATTCACCTAGATTTAGAGCACTATAAAGAACATTCATGGCTTGAGCATTTGCTAAGGCATTATCTCTATCTAAGTTGGTCATGTCATTATCATCAAGAATTGCAAACCCCTCATCCACCACTTTCCAAATCTTTCCACCCATGGCTTTAAGATAGACCATCATCCTAGTTTTCCAATAAGTATAGTTAGATCCATCAAAGAGTGGTGGTTTACCAATATTGATCCGACCCTCACTAGCCATCTTTATCCTACTCCGGGATGGTTAAATCCTCTAAAAAGGAGTCCTTGCTCTGATACCAATTGAAAAGGATCTAGGATATCGACTAGAGGGGGGGTGAATAGGCGATTTTACCAAATTACAATAAATCAAACAATTTGTAGTAAATGAGAGCAATTTAAATAACACAAGATGAACAATGAGCAATCTCAACACAAGCATATATCCCGTGGTCTCGGTGATTTGCCGATCACCCCTAATCCACGTTGAGGCAAACCCAAATCTCTAACCGCTCCTCTATCTAGTCAATCTTCTCTCGAGAAGTGACCTAGATCTTGAGCCGGAATAGTGTGATGAGTTATCCAAACCTCGATTTCACTAAGGATGCACTTTACAGCTCCGGCAAGGCGTGCTCAACCTTTCACAAGACGTTTTGAAGCTTCTTCACAATCTTCCTTGAAGAGCTCTTCAAAACCTTTCTCCTAGCCGTCTAGGAGCAGGCAAACTCCAAGAGTAACAAGCCGGTGATGATCACTTTGCCTTCTTCTAGTGCCACACGATTGATTCAATGATCTAAATGCAATGCACTAGAAGATCTCAAATGCACACTCTCACAAATTTGAGAATTTGAAACCTAGAGTGTATGAAACTAGCTTAGGCTCTCAAGGATGATGACAATGCTCAAGATTATGCCGAAAGTACTGAACAGGGCCGTGCATGGGAGTATATATACCCCCCACAATTAATATAGCCGTTACAGGCCGTTGGGAGAAAAAGATCACCTAGCGGTCAGACCGCAGGTGTAATCTCGGTCAGACCGCCGCAATTGCAACGGCATTAAACAGGCGCAATAAATGCTCAACTGCCCTTGTCAGGCACACATACGGTCAGACCGGATCCTATTTCGGTCAGACCGTGAAACTGTCCAGAGACGACATAGTTTCTGGACACCTTATATGGTCAGGCCGATATATACGGACAGACCGGCCAAACGGTCAGACTGCAGTTCAAAAAACACGGTCAGACCGGTCTAACAAACGGTCAGACCGTAATAGCTCAAAATGCCAGAAGGATAAACCAAGAGGTTCCAGGAGTCTGACCGAGAATTTAACTACGGACAGACCGACCTTAAAAAAGGAATACACTATGCATAGACACAACATCGGTCAGTCCGAGATTTTAATCGGTCAGTCCGTGAATTCGGTCAGACCGGTATAACACACGGTCAGACCGACTGAGACAGACATGAGCTGAACTAAGCATTCTCAAAGGATGTGACCTTCTAGCATGCAATGCAAGTTGATTTTATGATTTGTGGCACATAGATGAAGTATTTTGTGATACACCACATGCTCCTCTTAATAGTACGGCAACTATCCTAACATCCGGTCAAAATTCTTCTCTAATCACCTTAGACCGGTAAAAATGGAAAAGATCCTATTACGTACCTTTGCCTTTTGATCAATGCCCTCTCTTCATCATGATGCTCTTTCTTTGCCTTTCATTGACCTGTCTTTTAAGTATCTTCTTGACACAACTAGGCAGGTAACGTTAGTATAGCATTTGTAGTTGTCATTAATTATTAAAACACTCTATAGGGGCCTAGAAGCTACAGTGAGGTTGCTCGAAACCCAACTGAGAGTCACAGGGCGGTTCACGGTCCTTACGTTGGTTGCAAAGCTTTTTCGCCTGGCCTACGAGCAGTCGTTTGGCCCGATAAGTTTCGACCAGGGGCCATTGAGAGGTTTGATGGGACTCAGAACCCATCCGAGTTCCTTCAGATCTATATTACTGCCATCCAAGCAGCGGGAGGCGATGACAAGGTCATGGCCAACTACCTGCCAACAGTCCTCGCAGGACCGGCTAGAACCTGGTTGTTTAATCAGCCTGAGGGTTCCATCTACAATTGGGAAATGCTATGCGATGCCATCCTCAGCAATTTCCAAAATTGTTACCAAATGCCGGGTAAGGAAGACGACCTGCATAGGTTGCGACAAACTTCGACCGAAACACTTCGGCAGTTTGTCAAGAGGTTTGTCGGGGTGAGGAATACCATCCCGAACATATCTGATGGCTCCGTAATCAGGGCATTTAAGCATGCCGTTCGATACAGGAGATTCACTGAAGACTTGCTTATCCACCCTCCTCGATCAGTGGCCGATCTGTTCGACATGGCTGATCGATATTCCGATGCAGCCGAAGCGGTCGAATGGAACTGAATGGTCGATAAGGGGGACCTACCACCCCAACCAGGCTTCAAGGACGCCAGGAAAGAAGATTCAAGCAAAAAGCCGAAGTCTTCACCGGGTGGGAAGTCAAAGAAGTCGAAGAGGAAAACTCCTTGGTTTCCTTGTGTGTTCCAGGGGCATTGAAGTTAATCCTGAGAAAATCAGGGCTATTGAACAAATGAGGTCGCCCTCGACCATGAAGGATGTTCAACGCCTGGCTGGTCGCATGGTGGCTTTAAGTCACTTTATATCGCGATTAGGCGAAAGGGGATTACCTTTCTTCAAAGCCTTGCGGAAGCATCATAACTTTACATGGTCGGATGAGGCCGAAAAAGCATTCCAGGAGGTAAAAACATATCTATCCTGTCCGCCAGTATTGGTGTCTCCCGACAAAGGAGAACCGTTGCTTCTTTACCTGGCGGCCACACCACACGCGGTCAGCGCCGTTCTGATCGCGGATAGGGGAAGAATACATAGACCCGTCTACTATGTGAGCGAAGTACTTCATGGTCCTAAGGAGCGCTACCCTGAGGTCCAGAAGATACTTTACGCGCTACTGATGGCTTCCCGTAAGCTACGACATTACTTTCAAGCACACAAGATCACAGTACCCTCCTCTTTTCCTTTAGGGGATATTGTCTGAAATCCAGAGAAATCTGGTCGAATCGCCAAATGGGCGGTCGAACTCGGTGCCTTTGAGATCCATTTCACCCCTCGCACGGCGGTTAAGTCTCAGGTTTTGGCCAACTTTGTGGTCGAATGGACCAACCCTGAGCCACCCGTGCAGTTGGCAGAGGAACTGGAGTGCCCCGATTATTGGACAATGTACTTTGACGGCTCCCGTAGTTTTCAACACTCGGGGGCTGGAGTGGACTTAGTTACGCCCCAGGGCGAACAGCTTAAGTATGTCATTCAACTACACTTTATTGCAACCAACAATGCAGCAGAGTATGAAGGTCTTCTTGCAGGGCTCCGGGCAGCAAAATCCCGCGGAGTCCGTCGATTAGTGGTGAGGGGAGACTCACAACTGGTCGTAAACCATGTAAACAAGGAGTACAGCACCTCCGATGAGACAATGGCTCATTACCTGGGGGAAGTGAGGAGATTGGAAAAACACTTCAGTCATTTCGAAGTCCAATACATCCCGCGAAAGGACAACATTCTCGCAGACCAATTATCCAAAATTGGGTCCTCACGCTCATCCGCTCCGGCAGGAGTGTTCATTGAACACTTGGACCATCCTTCGATCATGACTTCGGTCGAGGATGATCTGGTAATAGCCTTCGTTACCAACCTCGGTCAGGAACAAGATTGGGCTCATCCATTGAGGGTCTATCTTGAACATGGGACCCTACCCGAGGACGAAACCGAAAGTGATCGGTTAATTCAAAAAGCGCGTCTGTACAAACTTGTCACGTCTGCCACGACTGTGACATCACCTGTGAGGAGCCCAACTCGGTGCAGCTGGTCCCATAAACCACTTGACTTCCCAGGACGAGTCAAGCACAGGACTACATTGCAGCAGCAAAATAGTACAATAGTCATAGTTGTATGGCCATCAGGCCTTAGTACAAAACGAGGTACAGTGCCTTACAAGGCACAAGAGTCTAACAAAATAACACATCTAGTCGGCGGAAGCT
Organism: Pharus latifolius; assembly: GCA_019359835.1. Classification (NCBI taxonomy): domain Eukaryota; kingdom Viridiplantae; phylum Streptophyta; class Magnoliopsida; order Poales; family Poaceae; genus Pharus; species Pharus latifolius. Next base: position 32,250,304 of record CM033327.1, read on the forward strand.
AAGCCCAAAAGCAATCCACAGGAAACAGAGGTTGACAGCAAGACAGCACCACATCAGGGCTCCGAAGGGAACTGCTCATCTTCTCCTGGGTCTGCAGCATCTTCAGGGTATCCTCCAAGGTCGAGGAACGCTCCATCTATTGAGGAGTTGTTGCAAGGGTGAGTACTTACGTACTCAGCAAGTCATAGGGAAGGTAGAGATACATATATATATATGACATGAACCTATGCTATTGGAGAAAGGGTGAAAGGTTTTTCAAAATACATTTCTTTCTCTTTTCTTATTCAAATCCCGATCATGCCCATGGCAGTAAATAAATCATATTGGTGGTGATACATATATCCCATATCCAAGGCGATATATCCTCATATCACATTATTTTTATTCAAGCCTTTCAATCTTATACTCATAACAGTATTTCGTATACTTTAGGGCATAAATCCACATGCCTCTTAGTTATCACATGTTTACTAGATTATGGTATTACTGCGACACGTCAACACATGACAATCCACGGCAACGCCCCTTATCGTGACAACACATGCCACTTGGGTAATCTTGAACTAACAAATTTTAGTTTATAAAACAATACTTGTGTCATACCCCATGGGTTTAATCCACCGTGGCATACTCCTAAAACTCGGGAGCACGAAGTATTCGAATACATTTTTAAAACTCTGCAGAGATGTACCTCTTTTTAAATCCACTTTTCACTCGACTTCCAAGTCGGGCCAACTCCATGCGACTTATACGCATGTGACAAGGCCGAGATCACACAACGTTTTGCAGTCTAGTATTAACAGCATCCCTGCCCGGTAAATGGACAATACCGTCCCAAGTACCGTTGTGGGTCCTCCCCACTGCCTTACTTCCTAGCCTGGGTCTATGTTCCCGCAGGACACATAACCTCTTTTGATTACAGTCGCGCACGACTTAATCTGGCGTAGGGCGTCTTCCTTCTTTACACCTTATCCTCTCATAATTTTTCTGATCTCACATCACTCATGGATGAACTGCGTCCCACCAGTTTCCACGCGAGAAACCGGATCGACAAGCCATGCAGGGAACTGATAATACTAAGAAAGCTACTAGGTTGCGCCTGTCCCATACCAGGTAAGTGGTTGGTACGTTTTTCATGCCACTAGACGCATAACACAAGGTTCTAGTCCTTACATGCCAGTGACCAGATCATACCACAACCATGCACCTTCAGTGCCTACACCTTCAGTGCAGCCAAGCACCTCCAGTGCTACCACCATTCCATACCAAAATACTGGTCACGACTAGGGGTTCTATTTCATGAATATAAATGTACATGTTTATACCTTTATTAGTTCATGGCTTACTTTCTTATCAAGTTCACATTCCTCAAGTATTCAATCTATCACTGCCATAATATCATTGATCTCAACACATGCAATAATAATGAGATATCTACTCATGGAATAGCACAGCAATTCATAAAATATGGGTTTCAATATGATCAAAGTATGACTTGCCTTCCGCGTCGTAAGTATCAGCAGTTGATGATGGTTCAGCGACAAGATCTTCAACCCCGGACTCTTGCTCTAAACAAGATCAAACAAGCAAACAGGCATTACAATTCATTCTACTCTTACTAATTCACTACATGCAAAGATGCAAGGAGAAAATACTCTGGTGATACAAGGTTTGAAAGCGATTTGAGTTTAACTATGGAAACCAGGGTTAAGATTAGTTGTCAAGGTTTACAAGGTTCCAAAATATCAGGGTAATATCAAGGTTGTGACTGGTTCGCCCAAAAACAACGAACGTCTTTAGGTTGGCATTCGATTCAAGGCATCGACATAAGGTCAATGGGTGATGGAGGGCTCAACTCAAGTTGTGACAGTAGAGAAAAGTGTAGGTCACAACATCAGGAGTCTAAGGGACAAATTTATTTTCAAAGTGCATGGCTGGAAGTGGGTGAAAAGGCTCAATGCCACTGGCTGACATAGGCTGACAGTGCTCTACAATGGCATTGACATGGTTTGAGCAGTTTCCAGTGGCCAAAGTAGGTTTTGATCCAAGAATATGGTGCACAAGGTAGTGAGGCAGCTATTTGACAAAGTAATTTCTGTTTTACATGACCAGAGGTGGGTGAACAGGGCTAATGCCACTGGCTGACATAGCCTGGCATAGGCTTGACACGGCCAGAAACTAGGGTTAGCCATATCTTTTGACTCAGGGCTCCAAATGATGCACCACTTTGTCTGGTGGTTAGGCATTTGTAACAGGAACAAATGTCTCAACAGGACCTAGGGCAGGAGATGGCCGGAAAGCGATGAAAACCGGCGAAGAACACGGTGGCCGAGCTGTTCTCAACAGTTTCTGGACCAAACTTTGGCATGGCAATACCTCTTCATCTGGGCCGATCCAGGTGTCGAGCTAGAAGGCAAAAATACTCATGGGGTCGAGGCACACCTACTAGACAAGGTGGTTGGGGTTGAAACGGCCGGGAACAAAATCCGGCGACCGGAGCTAGGGAAGAAGACACAAAAATTGGGCATTTTTGTTCTAGGGCAAACGAACTCGAATCCTTGCTTGAGGAGGGTCTCTGGGGCATAACAGAGCTAGGTGTGAAGTCAATTTAACTGGAAAATCACCACAGAAGCTTAATGGCGAGTTCCAGTTTGCATGCAAGGTGTAAACTTGGGGTTTTTCATATTTTAGCGAAATTGGTGATTCTGGTTGCTTAGATGTGTTCTAAACAGTCCACTGATCATGTTTGATTACAGGCTCGAGAGCTAATTTGACTTAGTTAAGGATTAATTGCTCGCCGGAGTTGTCGGGGAAAAACAGCAATTCCCGGCGATATGGTGCGATAGAGTTCAATTGGCTGCTACTACACAGGTAAGTGGATGAGGGTTACTTACTGGTAGCTTCAATTTGGAGCTCGGTGCAGTGGATTGGCCTGGCACCGTGAGGCTCTTCTCGAGCTCGCCGAAGAAGACGAAGACGACGGCGTGGTTAAGAATTTGAGTGGTTCTGGTGTGAGTGTGTTTGAGCTGAGCTGGGGTGGCTTTTATAGGCACAGCAAGGGGCTTGTAACGGCTGGAAATGCACGGGGAAGTGAAGCTCGAATCGATGGCGAATTGACCGGCCGGGCGGGACAGCAGCGAAGCGACGCGCTCCAGCGGCCGTGCCGGCTTTTGCAGCCTGGCGCACAGTCCTGGTTGATGCAACGGCGAGTTGATGTTTCCCCCAGGCATGTTTGCGATGTGGCGCAACTGCGCTGCCGTTGTCGGGCGCGCGCGGGAGAACGAAGGCCCTGCTGGCGGCGAGGTGCTTCTACGGTGGCGAACACGATGCGCACACGCGGCAGGGAAACAGTGGCTGAGGTGGCGGCGCTGGAGATCGCCGGCGACGAAACCACAGCAGCGGCAACGGCGACGACCAACTCCGGCGCTCGTGGTCGTTTGAACGGCCTGGTCGTGCACAGTAGCCTGGTCGAACCAGGGACTGATTTGCGATGATTTTTGGTTTGGCTTTGGACTAGATTGCAAATCTGGTCTTTGAGAGGTTTAATTTGAGATTTGATTTCATGGCTGAGTATAATATTTCTATTAATACTCATTTAGCTCAAATTTGGGGAAAGTTTGATAAGATTTGAGGGGTTTCACCTATTTTCGAAAATAGGGTAAAATTAGGGTAAACTAAATCTGGATTTTGTCAATCTCAAATTCTGGTAGTTGGGGTGAGATTTTGAAGTCTGGACAGAAGGGAAATCTGTATCAAATAGCATTTGGGAGGTGTTCCCTGAAGAAATTCTGGAGTTGGGACTGATCCGTGGATTTTAGCCCTTTTCAGGCTTCCAGGTAAACAGAAAAGGACTTATTCGCAGTAAAATTTGGACTAAACTGCGAAAAGTGTTTAGATGAATTAATCTAGCTCCCAACTTTTTGAAGTGAGTTGAGGATGAACCTAGGAACATATTCCAGGGGTTACTTGAGTCTGGATAAGGTTAAATCAAGATAACTCAATTATCTGGAAACTGGGGTACTTAAGGTAAATCTGAATTTTCCTATTTTCGAAAACAGAGAGAGGCTTAGGTACTGGGAGTTAGGGTCAGAATTTGATCTGGCTCCTGAAGACTTTTATCTTCAGGGTAACTGGTAGGTTAAATCTGGATGGTCAGATCTTGATCTGGATCTAGAGAATAGATTTGGAGATTTTTAGGGTTTGGGAGAGATTAGAGTTCAGCTGATCTGGCTACTACTACAGAGATACATGCATGCAGGGTTTTTATGCAAAACTTTTCACCCCCAAAACTAGGGTGTTACAAGCCTACCCTCCTTAAAGAAATCTCGCCCCGAGATTTACCTAAAGAAGGGAAAAGGTAGGGATAAGCCTGCCACAGATCATCCTCTTTCTCCCAAGTCGCTTGTTGCTTTGAGTGATCTTCCCATTGAACCTTGCAAAGCTTGATTTTCTTTCTTTTGAGTTGACGCTCATCACTAGCCAGTATTTGCAGTGGTTGAGTGAGGTAAGTGAGATTCTTCTGAAGCGGGATCCCCTGGTGTTCTATCTGATCCGTTGGTTCCTTGGGGCACTTACGGAGTTGCGAGACATGAACCACGTCATGAATTTCTCCAAGATCTGATGGTAAATCCAGTTTGTAAGATACCTCTCCTTTCCTTTTAAGGACTTTGAATGGCCCAATGTACCTTGGGGACAGTTTTCCTCTCTGATGGAATCTTCTCAACCCTTTTAACGGTGTAACCTTGAGATAAACTGGTTCGCCTGGTGCAAACGACAATTCCCTTCTTCGGTTGTCGGCATAGCTCTTCTGGCGTGACTGTGCTGCCTTTAATCGTTCTCTGATGAGTTTGACGTGTGCTTCAGCTTCTTCGATGAGTTCGGGTCCAATGACTTGCCTTTCTCCTGGCTCGTCCCAATGTAGTGGAGTTCTGCACTTGCGCCCATACAAAGCTTCAAAGGGTGCCATTTGCAGACTAGCTTGGTAACTGTTATTATAAGTAAACTCCGCAAATGGTAAGCACTTTTCCCAAGAGGTTCCATAATCTAAGATGCAAGCTCTGAGAAGGTCTTCCAAGATTTGATTTACACGTTCAGTCTGTCCTCCTGTCTGTGGATGATATGCAGTGCTAAACTGCAATTGGGTTCCCAAGGCTTCGTGGAGTCGGTTCCAGAATTTGGATGTGAATTGTGTTCCTCGATCTGAAACGATCTTTTTCGGGATACCATGCAGTGTCACTAATCGCTGCAGGTATAGCTCCGCTAATTTGTTGCCATTATACGCTTTCTTGACTGGTATAAAATGAGCAACCTTCGTGAGTCTATCCACAATGACCCATATGGAATCATATCCCCCTTGTGTTCTGGGAAGTCCTGTGATAAAATCCATACCAATCTCTTCCCATTTCCAGGTTGGCACTGGTAAGGGTTGCAGCTTTCCGGCTATCTTCTGATGATCGGCCTTAATCCTTTGGCAAGTGTCACATCTTGTGACATATTCCGCGATTTCCCTCTTCATTCCATTCCACCAGAATTGCGTCTTCAGATCCTTGTACATCTTGGTGTTTCCAGGGTGTAGTGAATATGGGGTTTTATGGGCTTCGAAAAGAATTAATTCTTTGAGGTCTGAATTTCGGGGCACACAAATCCTTCCCCGATACCACACAATTCCTTGATGATCTTCAATGAAATCCTGGGTTTTTCCTGTTCTGATGTGGCTCTTGATCTTATGTATCTCCTCATCTTCTTTCTGAGCATCCTCAATCTGCTTTTGGAGTTGAGACTCCACAGTCAATGTAGCTAACATCCCAGATGGCACTATGGTTACTTCAAGATTCTGAAATTCCTGCCGTAAGCACGGGTTCTTGGGTGTAGCTCCTTGTAGGGTATAAGCCTTTCTGCTCAAGGCATCTGCCACTACGTTGGCTTTCCCTGGATGGTAGAGTATGCTGAGGTCATAGTCCTTGATCAGCTCGAGCCATCGGCGCTGACGCATATTGAGCTCCGTCTGTGTGAAGATATACTTGAGGCTTTTATGATCTGTAAAGATCTCACACTTATGTCCAATGAGATAATGCCGCCATATCTTTAAAGCATGCACCACTGCTGCTAACTCCAAATCATGAGTCGGATAATTTTCCTCATGTGGTCTCCATTGACGTGAAGCATAAGCTACTACTCGACCTTGCTGCATTAACACACTGCCTATTCCTTGCTTTGAAGCATCATAGTAAACTACAAAATCTTCTTTGCTGTCTGGTAATGTGAGGACCGGTGTTGTTGTCAATTTCTGCTTCAGCTTCTGAAAACTTTCTTCACACTTGATGGTCCATTCAAATGCAACGTCCTTCTTTAGCAGGTTCGTAAGAGGTTTGGCTATCTGGGAAAATCCTTCAATAAATCTCCTATAATAACCTGCTAATCCCAAGAAACTTCTAATCTCTGAAACTGAGGTAGGTTGCTTCCACTCCTTGATTGCGGAGATTTTAGCTGAATCTACTGAAATTCCTTCTGCTGTCAACACATGTCCAAGAAATGAAATTCTTGACATCCAAAATTCACATTTGTCAAACTTGGCATAAAATTGCCTCTCTCGTAGCCTTCCCAAGACTAGGTGTAAATGTTGCTCATGTTCTTCCGTACTCTTGGAATATATCAGAATGTCATCTATGAATACTATGACAAACTTGTCAAGATAATCCATAAACGTACTGTTCATAATATTCATGAAAGCTGCCGGAGCATTGGTCAATCCAAAGGGCACTACTGTGAATTCATATAGCCCGTATCTTGTAGTGAAGGCAGTCTTCGGTATATCTCCCTTCTTGATTTTCAGCTGATGATATCCAGATTTTAAATCTATCTTGGAAAATACTTTGGCTCCTCGAAGTTGGTCGAACAAGTCATCAATTCTTGGTAATGGGTACTTGTTCTTAATAGTGACTTCATTCAAAGCTCGGTAATCTACACACATCCGTAAGGTTCCGTCTTTCTTCCTTACAAACAAAACTGGGGCTCCCCAAGGTGAAGCACTGGGTCGGATAAATCCTTTACCCTCCAGTTCCTCTAACTGATTTTTCAACTCTTCTAAGTCCGTTACCGGCATCCTATATGGTCTCTTAGCTATAGGTGCCGCTCCTGGTTTAAGCTCAATGGTAAACTCTATCTCCCTGTCAGGTGGCATCCCTGGGAGTTCTTCTGGGAATACATCCGGGTATTCCTGTACTGTGGGCACTTGATCCAAGCATGCTTCCTGAAGTGCATGGACTGACCCTTGCAATTTTTCGACCGATGATCTCTCCGCATGGAATAGGACTTCCTTCCCTTGGTTACTAACAAGGCTTAGAGTTTTCTTCTCACAATCCACTAGACCTTTATGCTGAGATAACCAATCCATTCCTATTATGATGTCTAGGCCTTGCAGTTCTAGGACTAATAGATTAGCCCAGAGCTCTACCCCATCTATTTTGAAGGTTATATGACGACAAGCTGAATATACAGGCAGCTTAGCTCCTGGGGTCTGTATAGTCATAGGGTACTCTAGAGGTACCTTAGGTATTCTTACTTTAAATGCAAAATCTTCTGATATGAATGAGTTTGTAGCTCCAGGATCAAACAGTATTAAAGCAGATGCAGACTGGATCAAGAATCTACCTAGGAGAATGTCAGAGGCATTGTCCGCTTCTTGAAGGGAGGTGAAGTTCAGTCGGCCTCCTCGGCCTGCCATTTGTCTTCCTCCTCGCCCTCGTCCTCGGCCTGCTACATTTCCCCCTCTATTGGGCAAACCTCCTCTGGGGCTCTGCAATGGTAATGAAGCTGTGGTTCTAGGTGCCATTGTTTGTGTTCCAGCTTGCGATCTTGCTATCGCCATTGGGAGTTGGATCCACGGGCAACTGTCTTTGCGGTGTCCCATCTGTCCGCAATGATAGCATTGAGTCCTTGTCTGAGGGCAATCCCGTTGATAGTGTGCTCCTCTGCAGTTGGGGCATGTCGGCGTGAATGGTGGTCTTGACGCCGGGTAGGGCGGACGAAAATTTGGAGATGTTGGGGCCCTTCCCCTAGATGAGCTGGCTGGCGGTCGCGACTGTTGCATCATCTTCCTCTTCCGATTTTCTTCTCCGAGGCCTCGCTTTTCTTCTATCTTTAATACTCGATTCACCTGGGTCTGGAATTCTGTGAACTCATGGGAGGCAATCTGATACTGCAAATAGTGCTGAAGTCCCTCGGTGAAACGTTCAATCTTCTTATCTTCCGTGTCGATGTCGTTGGATGCATACCGAGCTAGATGGTGGAATTGGTGCAGGTACTCGGTGACAGTCTGATTCCCTTGAGTCAAGTTCCGGAATTCTCGGCGTTTGGCTGCCATGACGCCTGTAGGGATATGGAATTTTCGGAACTGATCCTTAAATTCCGTCCAAGTGATGTTGTCTTTGTCCAAGTATGCTTCTTGATAATTCATCCACCAAGCAGCTGCTGCTCCAGTGAGTTGGTGTGATCCGAATAACACCTTCTCTCGATCATTGCAACGAACAGTGTCCAGTTTCCTTTCGATGTCCCGCAGCCAGTCGTCTGCGACGATTGGGTCGGTCCCGCTTGCGAAGGTTGGCGGTCGCGTCTTCTGGAAGTCTGAGAGTCGAGTTCCGACGGCAGTACCTTCAGCAGTCCCTGGCATTTTCTGAATGACTTGAGCTAGCAACTGGGTATGTGCAGCCTGGGCTTCTTGGCGGCTCCTCTCCATTGAAAGGAGAATTTCCTGGAGACTTGGCGAGTCTTCTTGTGGTGGTAGTGAGCTCTGCGATCCTGGATGAGGTGTGGTTCCTCTTCGTGGTGTAACTGGGTCTTGGCCCTCTTGATCATCTTGGGTCCTTCTCCTTGTGTGAACCATTCTGATCTTCTGAAGAGAGAAGCAGACAGGTCTAACTAACTAGAGAGAATTAAGGTACTAATGCAGAAATTAATGCGAAGCTGATTCATTAATGCACAAGTAGTTGATACAAAAGTGGCTAAACGCCTTAGACTGATACAACCAAAATACAAGTAATGGTGATGATAACAACCAAAAGCATCACCAATCCTAGAAGATCTACCCTGGCCTGAGGATCTAAAAGAACAGGCAACTAACTGCTCCCACAGGGCTCAACCTCCTCTGGCTCCATCTCGTCGTCGGACTCCTCCAGAGTGACAAACCCAGGTGGTCTAGACTCATGGAACAACAGAGCAGACCCACTGCCCTTTGCCTGGCGGGTGCTAGGGGTAGAGAATGAGTGTCGGTACCCAGCTGCATTAGCAACCCTCCGAGGAATCAAGCTAGGTCCCGCACTGGGTCCAAAGGTACGAGCTGGGGAGACAACTGTCGGAGCAACCTCCTCAACTGTGCGGCGTCTCTGAGCTGCAGGCTGAGAAGTCAACGACGGGGAAGCGGTTCGGCCACGTTTCTTCTGCTCCTCCAAATCCTTGCGGAGCTCCTGATGCTCAGCAAGCAAAGTAGAGTAGCGTGAGTCGAGGGTCCTCAACAGACCTACGGTGCCTGCCAGACACGGGTCCGGGTACTCCACGATGGGTGACAACCCAGAGGGAGATGAAGGCACGTGACGGAAAGGTGACTCCTGGAGCCGGCATGAGTACACCTGGCGTACCCGATGCACCGCCTCTCGAGCTGCGTCCTGGATAGCATCCAGTCGGCTTGCCCTGCTGGCCTCCACCCTGATCACCTGTCCCTCACGACTATCGAGAGCGTGCACCAGCACTTTGGCCTTGAAGCCATAGCGACGCCCCTCATAATAGTCCCAAATAGTCTCGCAGATCGGCCGCTCATCAATCCCTAGGAATTGAGCAATATGCCACAGCAATGTGGCCCATCCACCGAGACGCTCGATGTAGCTGAAACGCTCCTTGGCCATCCTGCCGAGAAATTTTGGAAGCAAAATAAGATTTTGAAGTCAACATTTTTATAGGAGCAAGAACATCTTTTGCAAAATAAAATTTTTCAGAAATAATTTTTAAATAATTTACGAGATCCTGGCGCTACCAAGCCCTAAGGGTACCGTCCTACAGTCAAGGTCTGTACTGCTCTGATACCACTATTTTATGTCACGTCTGCCACGACTGTGACATCACCTGTGAGGAGCCCAGCTCGGTGCAGCTGGTCCCATAAACCACTTGACTTCCCAGGACGAGTCAAGCACAGGATTACATTGCAGCAGCAAAATAGTACAATAGTCATAGTTGTATGGCCATCAGGCCTTAGTACAAAACGAGGTACAGTGCCTTACAAGGCACAAGAGTCTAACAAAATAACACATCTAGTCGGCGGAAGCTAAGCCCAAAAGCAATCCACAGGAAACAGAGGTTGACAGCAAGACAGCACCACATCAAGGCTCCGAAGGGAACTGCTCATCTTCTCCTGGGTCTGCAGCATCTTCAGGGTATTCTCCAAGGTCGAGGAACGCTCCATCTATTGAGGAGTTGTTGCAAGGGTGAGTACTTACGTACTCAGCAAGTCATAGGGAAGGTAGAGATACATATATATATATGACATGAACCTATGCTATTGGAGAAAGGGTGAAAGGTTTTTCAAAATACATTTCTTTCTCTTTTCTTATTCAAATCCCGATCATGCCCATGGCAGTAAATAAATCATATTGGTGGTGATACATATATCCCATATCCAAGGCGATATATCCTCATATCACATTATTTTTATTCAAGCCTTTCAATCTTATACTCATAACAGTATTTCGTATACTTTAGGGCATAAATCCACATGCCTCTTAGTTATCACATGTTTACTAGATTATGGTATTACCGCGACACGTCAACACATGACAATCCACGGCAACGCCCCTTATCGTGACAACACATGCCACTTGGGTAATCTTGAACTAACAAATTTTAGTTTATAAAACAATACTTGTGTCATACCCCATGGGTTTAATCCACCGTGGCATACTCCTAAAACTCGGGAGCACGAAGTATTCGAATACATTTTTAAAACTCTGCAGAGATGTACCTCTTTTTAAATCCACTTTTTCACTCGACTTCCAAGTCGGGCCAACTCCATGCGACTTATACGCATGTGACAAGGCCGAGATCACACAACGTTTTGCAGTCTAGTATTAACAGCATCCCTGCCCGGTAAATGGACAATACCATCCCAAGTACCGTTGTGGGTCCTCCCCACTGCCTTACTTCCTAGCCTGGGTCTATGTTCCCGCAGGACACATAACCTCTTTTGATTACAGTCGCGCACGACTTAATCTGGCGTAGGGCGTCTTCCTTCTTTACACCTTATCCTCTCATAATTTTTCTGATCTCACATCACTCATGGATGAACTGCGTCCCACCAGTTTCCACGCGAGAAACCGGATCGACAAGCCATGCAGGGAACTGATAACTAAGAAAGCTACTAGGTTGCGCCTGTCCCATACCAGGTAAGTGGTTGGTACGTTTTTCATGCCACTAGACGCATAACACAAGGTTCTAGTCCTTACATGCCAGTGACCAGATCATACCACAACCATGCACCTTCAGTGCCTACACCTTCAGTGCAGCCAAGCACCTCCAGTGCTACCACCATTCCATACCAAAATACTGGTCACGACTAGGGGTTCTATTTCATGAATATAAATGTACATGTTTATACCTTTATTAGTTCATGGCTTACTTTCTTATCAAGTTCACATTCCTCAAGTATTCAATCTATCACTGCCATAATATCATTGATCTCAACACATGCAATAATAATGAGATATCTACTCATGGAATAGCATAGCAATTCATAAAATATGGGTTTCAATATGATCAAAGTATGACTTGCCTTCCGCGTCGTAAGTATCAGCAGTTGATGATGGTTCAGCGACAAGATCTTCAACCCCGGACTCTTGCTCTAAACAAGATCAAACAAGCAAACAGGCATTACAATTCATTCTACTCTTACTAATTCACTACATGCAAAGATGCAAGGAGAAAATACTCTGGTGATACAAGGTTTGAAAGCGATTTGAGTTTAACTATGGAAACCAGGGTTAAGATTAGTTGTCAAGGTTTACAAGGTTCCAAAATATCAGGATAATATCAAGGTTGTGACTGGTTCGCCCAAAAACAGCGAACGTCTTTAGGTTGGCATTCGATTCAAGGCATCGACATAAGGTCAATGGGTGATAGAGGGCTCAACTCAAGTTGTGACAGTAGAGAAAAGTGTAGGTCACAACATCAGGAGTCTAAGGGACAAAGTTATTTTTAAAGTGCATGGCTGGAAGTGGGTGAAAAGGCTCAATGCCACTGGCTGACATAGGCTGACAGTGCTCTACAATGGCATTGACATGGTTTGAGCAGTTTCCAGTGGCCAAAGTAGGTTTTGATCCAAGCATATGGTGCACAAGGTAGTGAGGCAGCTATTTGACAAAGTAATTTCTGTTTTACATGACCAGAGGTGGGTGAACAGGGCTAATGCCACTGGCTGACATAGCCTGGCATAGGCTTGACACGGCCAGAAACTAGGGTTAGCCATATCTTTTGACTCAGGGCTCCAAATGATGCACCACTTTGTCTGGTGGTTAGGCATTTGTAACCGGAACAAATGTCTCAACAGGACCTAGGGCAGGAGATGGCCGGAAAGCGATGAAAACCGGCGAAGAACACGGTGGCCGAGCTGTTCTCAACAGTTTCTGGACCAAACTTTGGCATGGCAATACCTCTTCATCTGGGCCGATCCAGGTGTCGAGCTAGAAGGCAAAAATACTCATGGGGTCGAGGCACACCTACTAGACAAGGTGGTTGGGGTTGAAACGGCCGGGAACAAAATCCGGCGACCGGAGCTAGGGAAGAAGACACAAAAATTGGGCATTTTTGTTCTAGGGCAAACGAACTCGAATCCTTGCTTGAGGAGGGTCTCTGGGGCATAACAGAGCTAGGTGTGAAGTCAATTTAACTGGAAAATCACCACAGAAGCTTAATGGCGAGTTCCAGTTTGCATGCAAGGTGTAAACTTGGGGTTTTTCATATTTTAGCGAAATTGGTGATTCTGGTTGCTTAGATGTGTTCTAAACAGTCCACTGATCATGTTTGATTACAGGCTCGAGAGCTAATTTGACTTAGTTAAGGATTAATTGCTCGCCGGAGTTGTCGGGGAAAAACAGCAATTCCCGGCGATATGGTGCGATAGAGTTCAATTGGCTGCTACTACACAGGTAAGTGGATGAGGGTTACTTACTGGTAGCTTCAATTTGGAGCTCGGTGCAGTGGATTGGCCTGGCACCGTGAGCCTCTTCTCGAGCTCGCCGAAGAAGACGAAGACGACTGCGTGGTTAAGAATTTGAGTGGTTCTGGTGTGAGTGTGTTTGAGCTGAGCTGGGGTGGCTTTTATAGGCACAGCAAGGGGCTTGCAACGGCTGGAAATGCACGGGGAAGTGAAGCTCGAATCGATGGCGAATTGACCGGCCGGGCGGGACAGCAGCGAAGCGACGCGCTCCAACGGCCGTGCCGGCTTTTGCAGCCTGGCGCACAGTCCTGGTTGATGCAACGGCGAGTTGATGTTTCCCCCAGGCATGTTTGCGATGTGGCGCAACTGCGCTGCCGTTGTCGGGCGCGCGCGCGGGAGAACGAAGGCCCTGCTGGCGGCGAGGTGCTTCCACGGTGGCGAACACGATGCGCACACGCGGCAGGGAAACAGTGGCTGAGGTGGCGGCGCTGGAGATCGCCGACGACGAAACCACAGCAGCGGCAACGGCGACGACCAACTCCGGCGCTCGTGGTCGTTTGAACGGCCTGGTCGTGCACAGTAGCCTGGTCGAACCAGGGACTGATTTGCGATGATTTTTGGTTTGGCTTTGGACTAGATTGCAAATCTGGTCTTTGAGAGGTTTAATTTGAGATTTGATTTCATGGCTGAGTACAATATTTCTATTAATACTCATTTAGCTCAAATTTGGGGAAAGTTTGATAAGATTTGAGGGGTTTCACCTATTTTCGAAAATAGGGTAAAATTAGGGTAAACTAAATCTGGATTTTGTCAATCTCAAATTCTGGTAGTTGGGGTGAGATTTTGAAGTCTGGACAGAAGGGAAATCTGTATCAAATAGCATTTGGGAGGTGTTCCCTGAAGAAATTCTGGAGTTGGGACTGATCCGTGGATTTTGGCCCTTTTCAGGCTTCCAGGTAAACAGAAAAGGACTTATTCGCAGTAAAATTTGAACTAAACTGCGAAAAGTGTTTAGATGAATTAATCTGGCTCCCAACTTTTTGAAGTGAGTTGAGGATGAACCTAGGAACATATTCCAGGGGTTACTTGAGTCTGGATAAGGTTAAATCAAGATAACTCAATTATCTGGAAACTGGGGTACTTAGGGTAAATCTGAATTTTCCTGTTTTCGAAAAGAGAGAGAGGCTGATGTACTGGGAGTTAGGGTCAGAATTTGATCTGGCTCCTGAAGACTTTTATCTTCAGGGTAACTGGTAGGTTAAATCTGGATGGTCAGATCTTGATCTGGATCTAGAGAATAGATTTGGAGATTAGAGTTCAGCTGATCTGGCTACTACTACAGAGATACATGCATGCAGGGTTTTTATGCAAAACTTTTCACCCCCAAAACTAGGGTGTTACAAAACTCATAGATGGGATTTTGTACAGAAAGGGTACTCAAGGAGTATTCATGCGTTGTATATCTCAGGAGGAAGGAAAGTCCCTCTTGAGAGAAATACATGACGGTGTATGCGGTGCGCACTCGTCATATCGTACACTGGTCGGAAAGGCTTTTCGACAAGGATTCTACTGGCCTTCGGCACTTGATGATGCCAAACATATGGTCAAGACGTGTCCCCAGTGTCAGTTCCACGCAAGGCAAGTTCATCAACCTGCCTATGCATTGCAAACCATTCCTCTCGCATGGCCATTCGCGGTCTGGGGGATGGATATCGTCGGTCCTATGTCACAAGCGGTCAATGGGTACAAGTTTCTGTTCGTGGCCATTGACACATTTACAAAGTGGATTGAGGCCGAACCGGTACGAAATATTACTGTATCAGCCGCACAAAAGTTCTTCCATAAGAACATTGTGGCACGATTTGGTGTTCCAAACCGTCTCATCACAGACAATGGTTCTCAGTTCGCCAGCGGTCTTTTCCTGGACTACTGCGATCAGGTTGGGACCAAGGTGTGCTTTGCTTCTGTGGCCCATCCACAAAGCAATGGTGCCGTAGAACGAGCCAATGGGCAAATACTGCAAGGCATTAAAAAGCGCGTTTTTGATCGCCTTAAGACCCGCTCGGGGGCTTGGGCAGATGAGCTCTATACCGTTCTATGGGCATTACGAACTACTTCTAGTCACGCCACCGGTGAGACGCCCTTCCATTTGGTCTATGGGGCCGAGGCGGTATTGCCTATGGAAGTAAGTATTGGTTCTATTCAGACAGATCAGTTCGAACAGATTAATCAGTCCGAACAACGGGCGCAAGATCTCATCCTCTTAGAAGAACGGCGTGATTGCACCCTGGTTAAGTCCGTGGCATACTTGCAAGCTTTACGCAGGTATCACAGTAAAAAGGTGCGACCACGTGATCTCAACGTGGGCAACTTGGTTTTACGAAAAATTCAAGACTAGTCTAATCGTAACAAATTCTCCCCCAAATGGGAAGGTCCTTATACTGTTGTCTCAGTGCCGCGGACAGGATCGGCGCGGTTAGCTTTGGAGGATGGTCGGATTTTGTCCAATACTTGGAACATCGATCAACTTCGCAAGTTTTACGTGTAAGTATTCCAATCACTTTTTTCCTGTTCAATGAGCATCTTTTGCTAAAACAAAATAGGTTTTGCTTTCATACAATGAGTTTTTCTCTTTAAGCCCGTATCATATGCATTCGACCTGGGGGCTGACCGCCAACGGTCAGATCATTACAACAATCTAATCGGATTCGCTGGTCGATGTCATGACCACTTACAGATAAGTCACTCCTAAATAAGCCGTTTCTCAACGCATACGGGGCTATCTGGTAAGTCCTTGGTCATCCGAGTGGCTACCAGTTCGCAATAAGATTAGACGTTATATTGATCCTGATCACTGGTTTAAAACACACACCCCTGGTCGTTACTCTTATGTTTTCTCCTCTGCATATAACACTAAGGCTTTAGTATTCATAAGCAGAGGCGGGGGCTAGGGGGGATGTGCTCATAGTATGGAATTCATATTATGAAAATGCAAAATATATATTTCCTGTCAAAAATGATTTTTACATACATTGCATTATACACAATTGTCTAAATACAAAAATAAGGATCATTCGACCCCCAGCTCAGTCAGGAGCCTATCTACTAGGGGCTTGACTTCCTCTATGACTGCATCGAGCAGCTCTTCACTCTCGACCTCAACCGGACCCACCAGTGCGCTCAGATCTGCATCTGGGCCGTGCTGAAGTCGAACCCGGCTGAGTACGGCTACTGCGGCTGATCGAACCCTGGTTCTAATCACCTCTTCGCGTCGCCATATATCTCCCGGGAGATACTCAAGCAGTGAATCCGCCTGGGCAGTGAGCAGCGATGTCCAGTCACTTATGCTGAGGTTGTCTTGCTTCGGTTCTACCACATCGGTCTTCAAAAGATCAGCCACGGCCTTCAGTTTTTCGAAGATCCGAAGGCTCAGCTCTTTGATCGCCCGATCGGTGTGGCGAATCGAGGATTCGAGAATCCCCTTGTCCCGACTAAGCTGCGTAATTCGACCTGCTTGCACTGTACAGAGAGAGGAGATTATTTGCATATTATGGATTCAAGTCTTCTTGATCAGGAATTAGCTTACCAGCATTCTCTGATCGAAGTTTGTTGAGTTCAGTTTCTGGTTTCTTAAACATTGAGACTGAACTGGCCACCTCTTTCTTCAAAAATGTAACCTCTCTGCAGCAAAATCAAGGCAGTCACAACCAAAATGCACCCATGCTAACCAAAGGGTAATGGTACTCACCTGCGCAAGCTGTCGCGTTCTTTTTGAATGGCTTCTGTACTGGCCATCACAACATGCGAATGGCTTATTAGCCAGGATAATCCCTGTGGTGCCAAAGAAAAAGATCAAAGATGTCCTAAGTACAATTCAGGCACGAGAATGGAGGTTTTTTATACCTTCATAAACTTTTGTAAGACAGCATCATTCATTTCAGCGGGGATCCTCGCTAGAGCCCCTGATGCGCTTACTACAGGGACAGTTGGTGGGAGTGTCGGCTGGGCGCTACCCCCAGTAGTCATCGGTGGTGACTGGGTCCCTACATTTATTCTTTCCCCTGCGGTTTGGACGACTTCCTGGACCACAGGGGTGGAGCGTTCTTCGTTGGAAGCTCCTGTACCAGCTGCGGCTTCAACCCCTCCGGAGGCGGTTGAAGAGCTGGGCGCCGTCTTTCTTTGCCTGACAAGAAAGACAATTTGAGCAGTTTTTATTTAAGATTATTGCCAGTTTAAGGTTCTTACCTTATTTGAAATCCCATTCGCTCCTGGGATTTTTGAGAAGGTTCCCCTTGGGAAGAAGAACCATCATCGGTTCTTGCCTTCCTCATGGCAAACAAGGTAGCTCCCCCCTGGATATGTTCATCTATGAGCATATTTCTAAGGAAAAGATAGAGACAAAAAGCAAGGTCTTTTACCTGGGCTACCGTACTGGCTGGTGGGGCTACATCCGAAGGCTTTGGCAACTCCTGGGTCGCTGGAGCCACCACAACCGGCCTTTGCTCAACTACCTCCTCCTCTGTCTGCAGAGGAGGAGGATTTTCCCCCCTGGGACTCGCAGTAGTCACAGGGAGAAGCTCTTCTCCCTGTATGAGTATTGATTTGTCAAACATACAGAAGGAATCATAAAAAGAATGACAGAAAGGAATCCTTACCGTGGTCGTCCTTTCGACGAGAGGAACAGAGACGACCGGTCCTGAAGTCTCGGGGGCTTCAGGAATTAGGGGGTCACCCGCGACCACAAGATTTTCGGTGGTCGCAGGATCTGCCACGACCACCTCTTTGGTAGTAGTGGTCTCTGCGGGGCAGCTTGGGGCATCGCCGGATGGGAGATCCGCGATCTTCCTCCTCCGAAGGATCAGAGGAACATCATCCTCTTCCTCCTCGCTCCCCTCTCCCTGTACGACGAAGAAGTGATCCCAACCTGTGCTTGGTAAAACAGAAGGGGTGCGATATCTTACCGCCGTCTTTCTTGCGGTAGGAGGAACGCTCCGTGAAGACCCTTCCCCAGGATTTGGCTTGGCCTTCTTGGAGGCAGGACTCTTTGTCCTGGGTCTTTGGAAGACCTTCTTCACGTTTTTTACCGTTGGCTTCCCATGAGAACCTACGTTCTCACTCGGGAAAGTCGTCTCGGCAAACCTTCCTAGGAGCTGATTCACATTTTCGATGAAAATGTTTAACGCAGGACATGCATAAGATCTAAAAAATGGAGGCCAGATAGAGAATGTACCTTTCGGTGCTCTTGTTTAAGGTCGTCGCCGGCGTGAATCAAACTCTGTGGACGAGGTGATCCCTTAGGGCCCTCTACATCGGCATTGTAGGCCCTAAGGAGGGAGTTGGTCCACCTTTCAATTTCAGATGAAGGCAGGACTGTTCCCAAACTCAAGTCAGAATTTACACAATTCAAAAATGGGAAAGCTCAGCGCCAAAGAAATAAATACCTTGACTGTAGTCCAGGGTCCTATCAGCCATGGACCTAATCTCCCACGCCGGATGAGCCCTTTCATGCAGAGGACTCACCCGATTCTTCACGAAGTCTCGAATGATGTCTCGAGCCGTCAATCCTTGATTGACCAAGTGAAGAATCACCTCGGCATGCTTCGAAAGCTCCGAGTTCATCGCCGCAGGAACATCTAACTCGCTCGACTTCTCCGGTCGCGAGTTTTCAAACCATAGACTACTTTCAGATGGTGGAGAGCAGTAAAACCACCTTTGGTGCCACCCGTGCACAGAATCTCGCAGGGGTGGGGAGGGATACTCCTTTTTGTCCCTCAGCCGGAAGTAGATGCATCCGGCAGCGTTGGTGCTCTTCGACCACGCTGAAAAGTAGAATCACCGGAAAAGATCCACGCTGGGATATATTCCAACGAAGGCTTCACAAAGATGCTGGAATACCGCAAGGATCAGCATCGCGTTGGGGTGGAGGTTGATTAGTTCCCACCCATAGTGCTCAAGGACATCCTTGAGGAACCGACTCTCAGGGAATCAGAACCCGCAGCGCAGGTACTCCTCAACAACCACCAACTCGCCCTCTTGGACAGTTGGAGTTTCTTGGTCCTTCTCCGCGGGCCGCCAGTTAATGAGCAGCCGCGGAGAAAGGATCTCCTCCTTCTCTAACGCCATTAGGCTCTCCTCGGAATGGTGGATGGATCTGCTCCAGGACGCCATCTTTGGTGAAGAATCAAAGGGAAAGCTGGCGATTTTGGGAAGATGAAGGCTGAAGAAAATGAGGGTTTTGTGCGGCGGGAATAATGAGGGTTTTGGCTGTGTGGCTTCTTTGAGAAGACATCTGCTCTTTTTATAGACCCAAGGCGACGCATTAATGAGTAAGCGGCTCATTTCAAACGTTCCATTGAATGCTTTATTCATTTCCCATAATGGATACTGTCTCTGATGGACCCGATAAAGTACTCAGGCGTCGGATCTGAAACAAAAAGACTTCTTTGTTTTGGAAACTGAAAGTGCAAAAGGACTGAAAAATTTTCAGTACTTTTCAGAAGACGTTTTTCCTTTTTTATACTTTGAACATTTTTTACGAAAAAATCATGCAACTCAATTTTTGACGTACTGCAATGTTTCTAATTGGGTTATGGTTTTTATCGAAATCGTGTTTTAGACTAAAACTTCGATTCTAATCGGAGTAATAGTCTGACCGAGTTCCGACTCTGGTCGCAATTTAGTTCTGACCGCGGCTCTGAAACTGATCGCGGAATCAGGGCAGGTCGCGGTGCCTTTTTCTTAAACGCGATTCTGATCGCAGAACTAAAGTTTCCTGTGTATGAATGGTCGCGAACATAAAGTTTATGGCTATATTTTCGCACAGAAGATGTGAAGAATATTCATGAGAAATAAGAAATTTTTATTTCTTACATTCTTTACATACAAAAGGGATACAGTCGATCAAAACATCGACTTGCTCCGAAAGAAGTTTACAAAGTTCCCCAAGGGACATGTTGTTGTCAGTAGAATTTACACTGCCAACCCCCAGGGAACTAGCAACTACCCTAAGTCTATCTACATCGTTCCTAACAACAGACGCGCTATTGTCCCTAATCAAGTTAGAGAGTTCTCGCTGTTGCTGAGCGAAGTCCCTCTCTCGACGGAAATGGTGCGCCTCTTCTCGGGATCGATCAAGACATTCTGCTAGACGCAGAATCTTCGGGGCCATCTCCTCGGTCTTCTTCTCCAAGGCATTCTTCTCTTCCAGAAGAGTCTGTCCGGAAGGAAGAGATGGAGCAGCAGAAGGCTGATCGCTGGAGCCTCCTACCTCCTGCATTTTGCAAAAGTTAGTCATACTAACTACAATTATCAGCAAAAGGGGAGAAGAATTGTTACCTGTCCCGGTGCATAACCCGTTAATACACCCATCTTGGGAGGAAGATCATCATATGGTGGAAGAGCAACCTTCCCATCAGAAGATTGCTTCGCCAACCCAATATGGTAATCATCTGATCGAGGGATAGTCACCGCTTGCCGACCAGGATGTTGATCACCCAAAAGAATGGGAGAATTGGATGTGATGGGATCTTTCTCTAAGGATAAAGGCCAAACTTGCCAAGAGGCATGAACAGGGAGAGTCAAAGGAACTGAAGGAAGAAAGAAACTTGCTACATTCTTCACCTTTGTTCCACTGGAAGATCCTTCGTCGACCTTGGGTTTCTTCCTTAAGGGAGACAGGACTTCAATCGTTTGAGGCCTTTGTTCGACAATTTCCCCTTCATCACTCTCAATCTCGATGATATCGTGATCTGCCATTGGGAGGAGTATGTGAAAAGGAAGGAGGCAGGATAACAAGAAAAGGACTTAGGCGTGGAGGGAAAATTGTGGAGTTTTACAAATCCAAGAGCCTGGTATTTATAGCCGCCTGGGTGACGGTTTGCATTCCAGGCGCCTCGGGTTTCGTCAAAGCATTTACAATTTTACCTCGAGATAAAAACAATTCTACGGCGCTATCATTGCCCGTCACGTAATGTCAGAACCCATCTTGGGAAACCAACCGTTTTCACTTAGTGCGCCACTAAGTGGAAAAATGGAAGAGTCGGGTTAAAAATCCAATGCGTGGTTTTAAAATTCGAAATAAACACGTCTCTTCGTTTTCTTCGAATTTGGGGGCTAGCTGACGAGGATTGACACCCGGGTCACTTCTAATAAACTTTTGGTTCAAGACAGGTTCGAACCAGACATGTATCTGGCGATGCGAACTCAAGCTATTTCTGAGGGGCGTCATCATGAGGTCGCAAGCTTTATGCGATCAGGTCGCGGGTTTCATGCGATCGGGCTGACAGCCTTGTGCGGTCAGAAGTTCGTATGCTATACGCGGATTGGACTGGATATCTGGGATGTTGCGCGGTCAGCCCACATTCCGCGATCAGAACATTCTCGACCAAGGTGCTTGGAGTTTGTTCGGTTATCTTTATACCAGGATATTACAAGTATCCCGAAGATTCCTCCACGTTGAAGACCAACCGTCAGAGGTTAATATATGCGGTTATTCATGATTAAAACGTGTTAATAACCTCCGTGGAAGTTAATAGCGGTTCTTCAGGAACCGCATCCAACAGTTTGATGCAGTTTTCTTCATATGGCACCCTTTCGACCAATATAAAAAGGTGGCAAAGTGCATCAAATGGGGGATCCAAGACATTTGGAAGAACAAGACCCCTGAGATAAGTGAGATACAAGATATCTCGACCACTAAAACAGCCAAGTCTACGGCTTGGATTAGACAACACTTACAAGTCTCCTGTAGTTTCTTTTTGTATATTTACATAAGGAAAACTTTCGCCTGTGAGGGTTTTCTCCCTGCTAGTTTGTAAAGCTTTATTTCATATAGTGAAATCCTAACAGGATGTAGGACTTTTACTCCCACCATCGAGGGCCCGAACCTGTATAAATCTCTCTGTGCTCCTGTTCACCATTGTTCTGCATACCTTCCCGGAGGGTCATCTTGAAAGGTCTCACAATTACAAATTTCGCATAAGTTCGGCTGAGGACCCCGAGTCTGAATCGTCGACAGGAGAGGCATCTCCCCCGGAATCAGACACCACAGCGATACCCTCCGGGAGGTTCCTCCCTAAGCCGCGCCGGGAGGGGGACCTCCGGAAGATCCCGCTGTCCCCGGACGATAGGGACAAGACCGTCAGAATCGGGGCTGATCTCCATGAAGAGCACGCGGAGCGGCTTGCCGCTTTCCTGTGCGAAAACTCCAACATTTTTGCCTGGAAGCCCTCCGACATGCGGGGTGTCGCCCGGGATGTCATTGAGCACAAGCTCGCAGTGACCCCCTGTCACCCCCCGATCAAGCAGAAGCTGAGGAAACTCTCCCTTGAATGCCAATAGGCGATCAAGGTAGAGATCGCCCGACTCCGAGAGGTGGGGTTCATTCGGGAGGTCTTGCACCCCGAATGGCTTGCGAACCCCGTCCTCGTAAAGAAGTCGAACGGCAAGTGGCGGATGTGCATGGATTTCACTGACCTCAACTCGGGCTATCATCAAGTCCAGATGGTGGAAGGGGACGAGGAAAAGACGAGTTTCATAACTCCCCTCGGAACCTTCTGCTACGTCCACATGCCCTTCTGGCTGAAGAACGCTGGAGCGACCTTCCTGCGGCTCATGATGTTGGTCTTCAAGGACCAAATCGGTCGCAATGTCAAAGTCTACGTCGACGGCGCGGTCGTCAAAAGTCCCCGCGCAACTGCCCACGTCGACGACTTAGCGGAGACCTTCCGCAACCTCCGCGCATATGGGTTGAAGCTCAACTCGGAGAAGTGCGCCTTCGGCGTGCGCGGGGGGAAGCTCTTGGGTTTCCTTGTGTCCCAGCGGGGCATAGAGGCAAACCCCGAGAAGATCCGAGCGCTCCTGGACATGCCCCCGCCGCGCACGGTCAAAGACGTTCAGTAACTAACCTGCCGTTTGGCCGCGCTGAGTCGCTTCGTCTCGCGGTCGGGGGAACACGGCCTCCAATTCTTCAAAATCCTCCGGGGGCTCGATGGGTTCCAGTGGACCCCCGAGGCCCAGGAGGCCTTCGACGACTTGAAGAAGTACCTCACGAGCCCCCCAATGCTCGTGAGTCCATCTCCGGAAGAACCCTTGCTCCTCTACCTTGCCGCGACCCCACTCGCGGTAAGCGCGGTAATGGTAAAGGAGCAAGACGGGTAGCAGCGTCCCATGTACTACGTGAGTGAAGCCCTCCAAGGGGCCAAAACTCGGTACACGGAGATGGAGAAGATCTGCTACGCCCTCCTGATGGCGTCCCAGAAGCTTCGTCACTATTTCCTGGGGCACCCCATCACCGTCCCGTCATCCCTCCCCCTGGGGGAGGTGCTCCGTAACAAAGAAGCCACCGGCCGGATTGGGAAGTGGGGGGCCGAACTCACCTCTTTTTCCCTTTCCCTCACGGGGTGCTCCGCCATCAAGTCACAGGTCCTCGCCGACTTCGTGGTGGGGTGGACTCCTGCCTCCGGGCCCGAGGACGAAGACCTCCGCGCGCTGCCCCGACGCAGCGACCATTGGACACTCATGTTCGATGGCTCCCTGTGTCTCACCGGGGCTAGTGCGGGAGTAGTCCTTCAGAGCCCCAAGGGGAGGGAACTTGAGTACGCGGCGCGACTTGAGTTCCCCGCCACAAACAACGTCGCCAAATATGAGGCTTTGCTCCTCGGGTTGCGCCTTGCGCGCTCCCTAGGGATTTGACGCCTCCTAGTGAAAGGAGACTCCCAGCTCGTAGTTTGCCAAATGGACAAGTCCTACTTGTGCCATGACGCAAACTTGTGCCTCTACTTGCAGGAAGTGCGCAAGATGGAGAGGCACTTCGACGGCCTAGAGGCCCGGCACATCCCACGAAGGGACAACGACCGGGCTGACGCCCTAGCCCGGGAAGCCAGCGCCCGGGAACCGCTCCCCAATGGGGCTTTCTTGGAGATTATTGCGAAGCCCTTGGTGACCCCCCCGAATGTGGGCGACAAGATCACTTGGACTTCGTTGTGGATGGACCCGCTTATCTCCTTCATCAGGGGGAGGGGGACCCTCCCAACGAGACCGAGGCTAAGCGCCTCCGGGCCAAAGCTCGGGCATACCTCCTGTTGGTGGGGAAGCTCTACAAGCAGGGGGCTTCCACCCTACTTTGTTGCCTCTCACGGCCAGAAGGACTTCGGCTCCTCGAAGACATCCACATGGGAAGCTGCGCATCTCATATAGCCATGTGCGCCATTGCGGCCAAGGCTCTTTGCCAGGGCTTTTATTAGCCCATGGTGGTTCGTGACGCGCGAGACCTTGTCTCCGTGTGCGAGGCTTGCCAGAAGATGGACAAGGGTTCGAACCTCCCCCCGTAGCACTTTAGACTATCCCCATCACTTGGCCCTTCGCGCGCTGGGGGATGGACCTCCTAGGCCCCTTCCCCCCAGCGCCCGAGGGCTACAAGTATGCGGTGGTTGCGGTCGACTACTTTACTAAGTGGGTAGAGGCTGAACATTTGGCTAGCATCACGTCCCAGGCTGTACAACGATTTTTCTGGAAAAATGTCGTTTGTCGTTTTGGCATCCCCCGAGAGATCACTGTCGATAATGGGACCCAATTCGACTCGGCTTATTTCTGGGAATTCTGTGAAGGCTTGGGGCTCACCATCCACTTTGCTTCAGTGGCCCAACCCCAGAGCAACGGGGCCATTGAAAGGGTCAACGGCGTAATCCTACAAGGGTTACGCCGACGGCTCGAGCAAGCCGCTTCCAAGCGGGGTGCATGGGTAGAGGAGCTCCCTAGCATCCTCTGCTCCATGCGCACGACTCCGAGCCGGGCGATGGGATGTACTCCCTTCTCCCTGCTATACGGGGCTGAGGCAGTCCTCCCCCCGGAGATTGGCTTTCGGTCGCTGTGAGTCGAGCTCCTAGACGGAGCTACGACCGCGGAGTACCAAGCCAACGAGACAAACCAACAACTACGAGCTCGAAATGGCGCGCACATACAACCAGCGCGTGCTCGAGAGGGCTTTGTAATCACCGTTCCCTCCCCTGTCGCAGTTTCGCGGGTGGAGGTGTTGTACTTCGATTCATTATCAATACAACTGGTTTTTTCTTTAGCTCTGTCTCAATGTTGGTTTTTACATTACTGTCTCTCAAGGCGATGCCCTCCCCGTGAGGATGCCCTCTCCACGAGGATGCCCTCCCCATGAGGAAGTGGGCTATCACGACCCAACAAGTCCGTGCAACGGGAGTCCCACTCCCGTAGGGCGGCTTACGATCACCCCTCGTGAACTGAGGGTGTAAGCGGCAACCCGGTCCTCAAGGACCGCGGTAACGAGTCAATTTGGGAGACTAGTTCCCTACCCAAACACTCAGACCCGTCATCGGGCACATCCACCTCTGGGAGTCGATTGTCTCAGTGAGACGAAATTCTCGGATATCTTTTCTTGGAGACATCGTTCCCGGCTCCGAGTTTCCACCGCGACCGGAGGATTGTCTCCCGGAAAAAATTATCCCCGGGAATTTTGCCTTTCTGGATTTTCTTGGACATTTCTTCTCGGAGACATCGTTCCCGGCTCCCCGTTTCCACAGCGACCGGAGGGTTGTCTCCGGACAAATTATCCCCAGGAATTTCGCCTTGGATTTTCTTGGTTGTTTTCCTCGGAGATCTCATTCCCGACTCTCCGTTTGCACGGCGACCAGAGGGTTTTCTCCCAGAAAAATTCCTGGAGATATTGGGCCTCCCGGAAGACACCCGGTTCCCCGTTCTCACAGTGACCGGATGGTTTTCCCCTGGGGAGAATTCCTTGGAATTTTGGAATTCTGATATTTATCCCGGAGACCTCGCTCCCGGCTCCCCGCTTCACGGCGACCCGAGAGTTCTCCCGAAAAAATTGTCCCCGAAAATTTTTCCCCCGGGAGCTTTGTCACCCCCACAGCGCGCGGAGCTATCCTCCGGCCCGCTGTGGAGGGGGGGATAAGGAGAGCCCGGGAATGACACCGTTCCAGACCGTCTAAGATAAACACGAGCAAAACTTAGCTCTATCAAGCAAACACAGCTTTATTGAAGATCATTCAACTAGAGGACATCTTCTCCCTCCGGTGGGCATCATTACATCGGATACGATACAACTCGGCTACAACCCGGAAAAATCCTACGTCTAATAATCCCGGAGACCTTCTGATATCTCCCGGGCCAGGTCCCGGTACAAGTCGTCTATGCGGCGCTGGGCCTCCTAGAGCAGGTCTTCAGGCCAATACTCGTAGCCTGCCGGTGGCAGTATTCGAAGCGGGAGAACCCTCTGGGACCCCAGTTGCGGAGGAGATAGCTCAGCGCGATGATTGTCGAAGTTGTCCAGGTGCCACTCTGGATGCCACCGCAACTGGATCAGCTCTCGGGAAACGCCCCCGTTGCATCCCCAGGAGAAGAGACTTAACAAAATTAAGGCGGCCTGGGCATCCCCCAGGTTACACCAGTCGGGGCTCAAAGGCCTCACCCCCGGAGAGTTCCTCCGGGACCTTCGCCTGGGAGTAACCTCCCGGGAAACCTGGTACATTTCATTCATTTAGACTTAGAAAAATTTCAATTTCTATTGCATCAAAATGTCTTAGTACAAGTGTCTGGGGCTTCCTCTAAGAAGCTACTGGGAGCAAAAAACCTAAAAAGCAAAAAGGGTCCTATCTAGACCCGAGGGCAGGCTCATACTTGGTCATTGGCGTCCTCCCCCCGGGGGGCTCCCGCCGGAGCCGGAGCATTCGTTCCCGGAGGCGCCGGTGCCGGGAATCGCTCCCGGATTATCCGGTCGTAGAAGCCGCCGGCGAGCTACTCCACTTCTCGCCTTGATGGCTCAAAGAACTTCGGGAAGCTCCGGGGGATCCGGCCCCCGATTGCCCGGGCGCCAACTCCCCGGTGCTCCACAAGCCCGGCCGCGGCAGCGATGACTGGGATCGCCCAGCCCCAGGCCCGAGCGTCGGCAGCGTCCGGAATCACGGAGACTTGTGCGTTGAGAAAATGCAAAGTCCCTGTAAGCGTCGCCGGGGATGCCTTGGAGCTGCTCCCCGAGCCTAGGCTCACTCCAAGCCCCTCGAGGGCGGAGCGCACGGAGTGGCCCGCATCTGTCACGCCCCGGACGCTGGGGCCCTCGAGCTCCCAAAGAGCATCCTCCTTCGCCTTGGCCTCCCTCCGGAGCTGGTCATTGACGGTCTTGGAGGCGTGGAGCTGGGCTCAGACCCGGGCCAACTCTCGAAGGGCGCCGTCCCACTCCTCCAAGTAGGCGGCGGCCTTCCCCTCCACGTCTTACAGCGCCTGGCTGAAGCGTGCTCCAATCCCCCAGGTGATGGTGGCCCCCTACAAGCGCAAGAGTTAGAAAAAAATTCGAGTTGAGAGTGCCGAAGGATACCTCCTACCGGCTCAAGAAAGTACCTGGATTTGGGGGGATTGAAGCTCCCCGAAGCACTCGCGGAGTGTCCCTTGCGAGACATAGTCCTGGACCTTCCGGGTCTGCAGGCTCTCCACATACCAGTCGACCTCCCCCGCGGACAGCAGGGGAGTCTCCCTCCCGGCGCCGGATCTGTCGCCACTGACGACGGGCCCCCGTGCAAGAGTCGCGTGGGTGATGTGGATTGGGGTGGCGGTGGCTGGCGTCTTCGCCGCCGAGGAAGTGGCCGCCGAAGAGGTGGCCGAAGAGCTTTCAGAGGGGGTCCTTCCCCGAGGGGGATCAGGAGCCCCTTCCCTTTGCCAGGCTGCGGGGCCCCCGGGACCTCCGTCACTGGGGCAGCCTCATTGACCGAGGGGCTCCCTCCCTCGCCTACCGGCCATTCGACGCATGGAGGAGAAGCCTCTGCGAATCGAACCTCCAGCCTGTCCGGCTCTGGTAGCGTCGGGGCTACCGGGAGGGCTATCGCCGAAGGTGGCGAGGGGCCAAAATCCGCCAAATCAGACACCCCCCCGTCATTGGCTGGCCCCTTCCCGCGAGCCTCTCTGGGGTTTTTGGGGGAGGTGGCATCGCTTCCTGCCGTGTAGGTGCCCGCACGCGCCCTGTCCCGGGGGCTGCGTCCCGGGCCTTCACGGGCTTGGAGCCCGGAGTCGTCGATGGGCCGGGGGCTTTCTGAGCCTTGGCCCGCTTTGGCTCAGAGGCCCCGGTGGTCTCCTTCCCCCTCTTGTGGGAGCCGGGGGTGGGGAGGGGCATTCTCGCCGGTAGCCATAGCCCGAAGGCCTCGGCCACCAGGTTCCAGGGAGGGCCCTCCCCCATGACGCGCACGATGCGCTCGCGCTCATCAGCGTAATACCTCCCGAGGAGGTTCTCCGCCTTCTCCCGGGCGGCTGGGTACGGCCGGACTGCAAAAGATAAGAAGTTAGAAAAATTCACGAAAGAAATGAACAAATTAACCGGGAGCTTACGTCGTGTCACCGGCTTCTACGGGGCCGTTGGGCTGGGCACATCCCGATCCCCCTCCTCCCGTGCGAGAAGGGGGAGATCTTCAACAGCGTGAGCTCCTCGGCGGTGTCCCTCATAGAGCGGACACCCCGGGAGCCCACCACCTTGCTGAGGAGCTTCAGCTCCTCCTCGGTCCACACTGGGGGCATCGGAGCGGACGACCGGCTCTAGGAGGGGGCCTCTGGGGCGTACACCACCTCGTCGTCCCGGACCCGGAGGTAGAACCACCTCCGGATCCAGTCCCCCCAGTGGTCCTGGGAGGCCGCCACCGGGTACTTCGCCACCCGGGAAGGCAGCAGCTGGATCATCACCGAGCCAAAGGGAGACTTTGGCCCTCCCTTCACCAGGTGGGAGCTCCTCGCCGACGGCTCGTAGAAATACCAGAACAGCCGGAGCGTGGGCTCCCATCCGGTGGCCGTCTCGAAGAGCCAAATCAATAGGCCCATCCAGACAAACGCGTTCGGTGTGAGGTGGTTCAATGCCACCCCATTCTCCTTCAGAAACTCCCGGAGCAATGAATGCACCGGGAGCCGGAGTCCAGCCTCAAGGAAAGCCTTGTTGGGGGAAATCTCCGCGAGACTAAGTCCAGGTAAGAAGTTGTTGTGCCATTTGCCCGGGAACAAGGCCCGCGGTGCCTGTCCCGGGCGCCGCCATTTGCCCGGGGACAAGGCCCCCGGTGCCTGTCCCGGGCGCCGCCATTTGCCCGGGGACAAGGCCCCCGGTGCCTGTCCCGGGCGCCGCCTTTTGCCCGGGGACAAGGCCCTCGGTACCTGTCTCGGGCGTTGTCATCCTTCTGGAGACAGGAGTCTCTGGTCCCGAGTCACGTGCAGGTCACACGAGGAGCGCCTTGGGAATCAGCGGACACCTGTCAAGCATCCGAGGCGCCTGGCCGGGAGAAGGACGTTGCTACCCTTCGATCCAACGGTAGCAGGCGGGGTAGTTTAGTTTTTTTGCTTCTTTTGGTGCTAAAAAAGCCCTTGTACACCTCTTGTAAAAGACAATTAGCTCATTATTGCTAGAATAGACAATCTGACAGGCGTGCTCCGGAGCCATCTTGGTGTGACACTGGGTGCCCGATCTTCCGAAAGGTACGTGATAGATCGATTGGTGGAGCTTCGACGTAGAACGATCCGGCTTCAAATCAGGCACGATCTGAACCCCGCAATCGCAACACCACTACTCCGTTGGTTATCAATCTCGCGTGAGCGTGATTGACCTCGCCAAGAAGGCTTATCCCTGCTGCGAATCGAGAACACAAGCAAGAACACGGAAGAAATCAAACTGAATTGCAAATACGAATGATTAATCTCACAAGTTGGGGTCTCACAAACCGATCAAGCGGTGAAACTGTTCGAAGACAGAATAATCTAAGCAAAACCCAATCCTAACTCAGATGACGGCTACTGAATATAAGGTGTCGGCCAAGGAACCCTGGACGCTCCCTAATGGGCTCCAACGAGGTACATGGGCCAACGGCCCAAAGACGGTGGTGCAGCACCCTGACAGATTCTGGACGCTGACTTGTTTCGACGATTCCCATTGGTTCCGGTAGAATTTTGATTTGGGACCAGTTCCATTGGAAAGCTTATCTCCTTAACTTTCCAACGGTATATAAACCGTTGAAAACGGAGTCCGTATGCGTCCTGGGCGATGATTTTAGTGCAGACTGCTCCTGGATTCCGGGGTGGACTCGAACTTCGAATTGGTGACGGGATGGGCTTCAACTCCAACTCAAATTCGACGTGGTTGTTGGCCTCCTTTGCTTCCTTGCGGATGGGCTTCACCTCCAACTCGAATTCGATGTGATTGTTGGCCTCCTTTGCTTCCTTGCTGGTCTCCATGCCTGCGGTGATCCTCTCCATGATTCCTAAGTATAATAGCATCATTAAATAGCAATCCATCCTCGAAAATACAATGCGATTCACTTAGGAGCGAGTTCATTTGTTGAGGAAGTAGTCGTGCTCGAGCTCTTGTTATGGGACCTTCAAGGGCCGGTTCAATGCGCGTATCTGAAGGTATGATGTCCTCATCACATCTCTCCCCTAGAGAGCTCCCCCAACCGACTCCGGTCGGGAGCACGCCGACAGGACTAGGGCCCCCACCGGGACCCGAACCTGTATAAACCCTCGTGTCGTTTGTTGTGCTTGCCCGGCGGGGGAGGACCAGTCACCCGATCAGCCCGTGCCGTATTCTCCTCGCTAGGATCGTGCACAAAACCTGCTGGGGTATTCGCAATACCACGACAGTTGGCACCGTCCATGGGGACTTCGTGACGAGACGCCATGTCTCCCCCATGGACGAGGGCCCACGCCCTTCCCGGTGACGCCGGTCCCGGTGACCCGACGCCACCCGTCCGGGACACAACTGTCTCGACGCTTCCGCCTGGAGGCGGCCAGACCCAGGTACCACCTCCCACCTTCCGTCTTAATCTCGGTGGTTCGACCTCTGGGTCAGTCCCGGTGACAGCGGTAGCCTCGGCCGGGACCAGTCTCCCCTCGACGGCTCCCCCGGCCCCCCGGGACGCCTTGCTTGAGGCTTTAGTGGATGGCCAGCTCCGCGCCCAGCGCTCTATGGATGAGCTACTTCGCGTATTGGCGTGGCCACCGGCCCCCACATACCCACAATACCCATACCCGGGGGCTATGCCCCCGTTTATGGGTCACCCGGTGGCCCCTCGGGTCTCCGGAGGTCTGGCCGCCCCGTACGACCCCACCGGGGGGTACCCTCCCCTGGTGGGTAGGGAGGGGCTTTCTTTCCGGTAGCCTTAGCTCGAAGGCCTCGGCTACCAGGTTCCAGGGAGGGCCCTCCCCCACAACGCGCACGATGCGCTCGTGCTCGTCGGCGTAGTACCTCCCGAGGAGGTTCTCCACCTTCTCTCGGGCCGCCGGGTACGGCCGGACAGCGAAAGGTAAGAGTTAGAAAAATTTAAGTGAAATGGACTAAGTCATCGGGAACTTACGTCGGATCACCGGCTTCTGCGGGGGTCGTTGGGCCGGGCACATCTTGATCCCCCTCCTCCCGTGCGAGAAGGGGGAGATCTTCAGGAGCGTCAGCTCCTCGGTGGCGTCCCGCATAGAGCGGACGCCCTGGGAAGCGACGACCTTGCCGAGGAGCCTTAGCTCCTCCTCCATCCACACCGGAGGCTTCGGGGCAGACGACCGGCTGTAGGTGGGGGCCTCCGGGGAGTACACCACCTCATCGTCCCGGACCCGGAGGTAGAACCACATCCGGATCCAGTCCCCCCAGTGGTCCCGGGAGGCTGCCACCGGGTACTCAGCTACCCGGGACGGTAGCAACTGGATCATCACTGAGCCAAAGGGGGACTATGGCCCTCCCTTGACCAGGTGGGAGCTCCTCGTTGCCGGCTCGTAGAAGTAGCGGAACGCCAGGAGCGTGGGCTCCCGTGCGGTAGCCGTCTCGAAGAGCCATATGAAGAGACCCATCCGGACGATGGCGTTCGGCGTGAGGTGGTTCAGTGCCACCCCATAATCCTTCAGAAACTCCCGGAGCAAAGGATGCACCGGGAGCCGAAGCCCCGCCTCGAGGAAGGCCTCGAAGGCCATGACCTCTCCGGGCTTGGGGCGGGGGGCTCCGTCTTTCTTTGCGGGGATCCGGACGTCCCCGTCCGCGACGATCCCCTGGTCGACTAGGGACTCCAAATCCCCAGTCGTGAACTCGGATCCCCAGAGGAAGTCCGCGGTGACTTCCTCCGGGGGCACCTCCGCGGCCTTGGCTTGGCCCTTGGGTCCCATCAGCTTTTATCGGTGGCTTATGCTTCGGGAACTGGGGGGAACTTAAGGGTTCCGGAGGCTAAGCTTCCGGAAACTAGCTACCTGAAGAGGCTACCGGGAGAGCTAAGGGCGCTAGAGGCTTGAAGGTTTGAAAGTTTGGAATGAGCTCTCCGGGCCCCCGAGGCCCTATTTATAGAGGCGAAGCATGGCCCCGATGGGCGCCACGTGGCCCTTCGTGGTACATCCGAGCCGTTGGAATTCAAACAGTGTGCGGGAAATGATAGGACAGGCGCGCGAAACGAGGCATGGTCATAAGAGCCCTGATGTGTGTTGTTCTGCCGTCCACTTCTCTTTTGTGGGTGGGTCACCTATCTTCTGCTGTGTAGATGTTATTTTGCTAAACCATGTATGCTGTGAAGGCATTGTAATCTCCTTATGTAATATCAAGGCCAGCAGGCCACACTGCTTAACTATTTTGTAAGTTACTCTGTTGCAATGTGATATACTCCTGTGCTTGACTTATCCTGGGACGTCAAGGGTATGTGTATGCTATGCATATATGGGACTAGCTGCAGCGAGCTAGGTCTCTACAGGAGTAGTCGTAGTCCCAGTTTCGGGGCGCGACAGCTCAAAAGGAGTTGAATGTCGAAAGGCCATAGAGCACAACTCCAGGAACCTAGGGGATGAAGTGGCATTTCAATTGCTCAACCAGAAGATGATAAACAAGGCTAATGTCAGTGGCTGACATGCACTGACATTGGACTGACAATGTCAAAAACTAGGGCAAAGCATTAGTTTTGATTCTGGACTTCGAACACTTCGCCAACTATGTTTAGGAGATAGGCGAAGATGCCAGGAATACGATTCAAGTGGTTTCAAGGCAAGAGATGGCCGGACAGTGGAGAACTCTAGCGATGAACCGCGGTGGCGACACGGCACAGACATTGATCTAGATAGAAACATGGCAAGGTCATATCTTCCAATTTGGGCAGATCCAGATGTCAAGATAGCGGAAGGAAATGCTCAGGGGGCTGAGGCCAAGCTAAGGGACAAAGTGGAGTTCACAGAAAAGTCCACGGATTATAGGGAATTACAACAAAGTCCCTGGCACAGGGAAAATCGAATGCCACTGCACTGCAGCAACTAGGGTCCGCGTGTCTGGACGAACCACGCATGCATTGCTTGTCTAAATTTGTCAAACATGCAGGCGGGATCAAGGTGGAGCCACTGGTGAGGTTAATTGAATTGGGATGGCTTGACGGCGACGAACGGCAGAGTTGAATTTGCTGGTCACCTGAGACAAAGACTAGCCACGGTGATAGAGAGCTGGGGTGGATTAAACTTGAAATTGATTGCGGGAAAACACTCCTGAGGTGGTGCTGATTGCTCTGGTGAAAGGAATTTGGTTGGGGTTGAGCATTTGAGCTCGTCGGCGTTGGCGCCAGACTTGGAGAAGACGGTGAACGACGAACAAGCGCTACACAACAATTCTGGTCAAATGCTCTGGACTACACCATCTAGGGGATACAAGGAAGGTGTAGGTGGGTTCTATTTGGGTGAATACACAGTGAGGCGTGCCGGCGACGTGAGGCATCCACGGCGGCGCGCAAAAAATTGGGGAACCTCTCAAACTGAGTTAAATTCAAAATGTGACTGAGTAGGCTTGCTGAGAAATGGTTAAGGATCATTTCATTCCACATAAATGAGTGGTGAAAAGGATTGCAGTGAGATTAATTTGCGGAACAGGGCAAAAGGCTTTTCACGGCGATCACTGGCGATGGGGTTCATTGGCGGCCAATTGGGAGCTATGACACAGACAGGAGGATGAGAGGAACTCACAGGTGAGCTTGGATTGGAGTGAGGGGCTGTGAATTGCTCTGGCGACGGTGGCCTCAAAAATAGCTCGCCAGAGAAGAAGAAGAAAGCAGTGAAAAACTGGAAATTTGGCTAAGTCCTGGGGTTGTGGTTTCTTCACAGCACTGGAGGGTTTAAATAGGCTATGAGGCGGAGCCAGCGATGGAAACGATGAGGGAAATCGAGCTGCGGACAAGGATGGCCGGGCGCAGGCGCGACAACGGCGAACGGCGACGTGATGTGCGCAGGTTGTGCAGCAGCTTTGCCAGCGCTGTCGGGGCGCGTTGGAACTGGGTTTGGGACAGCGTAGATGCGAAGGTAGCAACGCAGCTCCGGCGATGACACGTACGCACATGCAACAGCAAATGCCACGGTTGCGCGCGCGAAAATTGGTGCTGGAGTGCGGGCGTTTAACCGCTGGTCTTAGCGAGGTTTTGGTCGTTGGCACGTGCGCGCGGGGTGGCTCAACCGGTCACGAGCAGAGCCGACCGAAGAAGATGGCCGGCGGGGTAGTTCTACAGTGAGGCAAGGTGGCGAGGCGCGGATGAACGGGACCTGGTCGTGGTCGAAAATGGCACAGGGGCCTGGTTGCAAGATTTGGACTGATTCCCGAAGGTTTTGGATTGATCTGCAAGGAATTCTTTCGGGATATTGGACCTATTGCAAATCTGGAGATCTGGAGGGCTAATCTGAGATATGATTTTGCATATGAGTGTTACAAAATCACTTGGACTCATCTAGCAAGAACAATGGTAAGATCCGATAAGATTTGGTGGTTTTGACAAAAATCGAAAATAGAGTAATTATGGTAAACAAGGTAATTAGAGTTTTGGAAAGTGGCGAGGCTGAAAATTAGGGTTTAGTATAAGATTTGAAAATTCTTCCAGAAGGAAAATTGTTAAGAAAAGTAAAGGGGAGATATTCACTGAATCAGATCAAAGTTTGGAGATGGTCTGAGACTTTTAGTCTTTTTGGGCTTCTGACAAATCTGAAAAGGACTGATTTGTGATACTTTTGGGCTGATTTGTGAAAAAGGTTTGAACGAAAGAATTTGACTGCCAACTTTTTGGGGTAAGATACTGGCACAACTGGGATCTCATTTTGAAATAGATAGAGACGAGGCAAGCCAGGATTTGGGAAAAATAGGGGTGTTACAGGAAACGAAGGGACGGGCGCGCAAAACGAGGCGTCGCCGGTTCGAACGCATGGCGTGGTAATCGAAGTGTCACGGCTCCGGTAGCTTGTCCCGGAGATTTTCCCGGTGATGTGAACCATCCCCTCCGAAGACTCGAGCTTCGTCCCCAAAGGGAATGGGGGGCTGCTGTTGGGGGAAATCTCCGCGAGACTAAGTCGAGGTAAGGGGCTACGCCATTTGCCCGGGGACAAGGTCCCCCGGTGGCTTGTCCCAGCGCCGCCTTTTTCCCGGGGACAAGGCCCCCCGGTGGCTTGTCCCGGGCGCCGCCTTTTACCCGGGGACAAGGCCCCCCTGTGGCTTGTCCCGGGCGCAACCATTGGTCCGGGGACAAGGCCCCCTAGTGGCTTGTCCCGGGCGCCGCCGTCCTTCCGGAGACAGGGGTCTCCGGTCCCAGGTGACGTGAAGGTCATGCGAGAAGCACCTCGGGAATCAGCGGACACCTGTCAAGCATCCAAGGTCCCTGACCGGAAGAAGGACGTTGCTACCCCTCGATCAACGGTGGCAGGCGGGGTAGTTTAATGTTTGTTCTTCTTTTGGGGCTATATAAGCCCTTGTACACCTCATGTAAGGGACAAGTTATTCATTATTACTTGGAATAGACAATCTCACAGCTGTGCTCCGGAGCCATCTCTCCCCCAAGAGAGCTCCCCTAGCCAACTCCGGTTGGGAGCACGCCGACAGGACTAGGGCCTCCACTGAGGCCTGAACCTGTATAAACCCTCATGTCATTTGTTGTGCTTGCCCGACGAGAGAGGACCGGTCACTCGGTCAGCTCGCATTGTATTTTCTTCGCTAGGATCGTCCACAAAACCTACCGGGGTATTCGTAATACCATGACAGAAGTGTACCTGCGAGAACGCCCCTCCCCACCCCCGGCTCCCACAAGAGGGGGAAGGAGACCACCGGGGGCTCTGAGCCAAAGCGGGCCAAGGCTCAGAAAGCCCTCGGCCCATCGACGACTCCGGGCTCCAAGCCCGTGAAGGCCCGGGACGCAGCCCCCGGGACAGGGCGCGTGCGGGCACCTACACGGCAGGAAGCGACGCCACCTCCCCCGAAAAACCCCAGAGAGGCTCGCGGGAAGGAGCCAGCCAATGACGGGGGGGTGTCTGATTCGGCGGATTTTGGCCCCTCGCCACCTTCGGCGATAGCCCTCCCGGTAGCCCCGACGCTACCAGAGCCGGACAGGCTGGAGGTTCGATTCGCAGAGGCTTCTCCTCCATGCGTCGAATGGCCGGTAGACGAGGGAGGGAGCCCCTCGGTCT
Source organism: Pharus latifolius (assembly GCA_019359835.1). Lineage (NCBI taxonomy): Eukaryota > Viridiplantae > Streptophyta > Magnoliopsida > Poales > Poaceae > Pharus > Pharus latifolius. The sequence goes on from CM033327.1 coordinate 32,286,935, forward strand.
ATGAGGCTGCCCCAGTGACGGAGGTCCCGGGGGCCCCGCGGCCTGGAAAAGGGAAGGGCTCCTGATCCCCCTCGGGGAAGGACCCCCTCTGAAAGCTCTTCGGCCACCTCTTCGGCGGCCACTTCCTCGGCGGCGAAGACGCCAGCCACCGCCACCCCAATCCACATCACCCACGCGACTCTTGCACGGGGGCCCGTGTCAGTGGCGACAGATCCGGCGCCGGGAGGGAGACTCCCCTGCTGTCCGCGGGGGAGGTCGACTGGTATGTGGAGAGCCTGCAGACCCGGAAGGTCCAGGACTATGTCTCGCAAGGGACACTCCGCGAGTGCTTCGGGGAGCTTCAATCCCTCCAAATCCAGGTACTTTCTTGAGCCGGTAGGAGGTATCCTTCGGCGCTCTCAACTCGAATTTTTTTCTAACTCTTGCGCTTGTAGGGGGCCACCATCACCTGGGGGATTGAAGCACGCTTCAGCCAGGCGCTGTAAGACGTGGAGGGGAAGGCCGCCGCCTACTTGGAGGAGTGGGACGGCGCCCTTCGGGAGTTGGCCCGGGTCTGAGCCCAGCTCCACGCCTCCAAGACCGTCAATGACCAGCTCCGGAGGGAGGCCAAGGCGAAGGAGGATGCTCTTTGGGAGCTCGAGGGCCCCAGCATCCGGGGCGTGACAGATGCGGGCCACTCCGTGTGCTCCGCCCTCGAGGGGCTTGGAGTGAGCCTATGCTCGGGGAGCAGCTCCGAGGCATCCCCGGCGACGCTTACGGGGACTTTGCATTTTCTCAACGCACAAGTCTCCGTGATTCCGGACGCTGCCGACGCTCGGGCCTGGGGCTGGGCAATCCCGGTCATCGCTGCCGCGGCCGGGCTTGTGGAGCACCGGGGAGTTGGCGCCCGGGCAATCGGGGGCCGGATCCCCCGGAGCTTCCCGAAGTTCTTTGAGCCATCAAGGCGAGAAGTGGAGCAGCTCGCTGGTGGCTTCTACGACCGGATAATCCGGGCGCGATTCCCGACACCGGCGCCTCCGGGAGCGAATGCTCCGGCTCCGGCGGGAGCCCCCCGGGGGGAGGACGCCAATGACCAAGTATGAGCCTACCCTCGGGTCTAGATAGGACCCTTTTTGCTTTTTAGGTTTTTTGCTCCCAGTAGCTTCTTAGAGGAAGCCCCAGACACTTGTACTAAGACATTTTGATGCAATAGAAATTGAAATTTTTCTAAGTCTAAATGAATGAAATGTACCAGGTTTCCCGGGAGGTTACTCCCAGGCGAAGGTCCCGGAGGAACTCTCCGGGGGTGAGGCCTTTGAGCCCCGGCTGGTGTAACCTGGGGGATGCCCAGGCCGCCTTAATTTTGTTAAGTCTCTTCTCCTGGGGACGCAACGGGGGCGTTTCCCGAGAGCTGATCCAGTTGCGGTGGCATCCGGAGTGGCACCTGGACAACTTCGACAATCATCGCGCTGAGCTATCTCCTCCGCAACTGGGGTCCCAGAGGGTTTTCCCGCTTCGAATACTTCCACCGGCAGGCTACGAGTATTGGCCCGAAGACCTGCTCTAGGAGGCCCAGCGCCGCATAGACGACTTGTACCGGGACCTGGCCCGGGAGATATCAGAAGGTCTCCGGGATTATTAGACGTAGGATTTTTCCGGGTTGTAGCCCGAGTTGTATCGTATCCGATGTAATGATGCCCACCGGAGGGGGAAGATGTCCTCTGGTTGAATGATCTTCAATAAAGCTGTGTTTGCTTGATAGAGCTAAGTTTTGCTCATGTTTATCTTAGACGGTCTGGAACGGTGCTCAGTGGCGAGAGATCCTGCCCCCAAGAAATCCAAGAAAATCCTTGGGGAAGGCTCTTCGCGCAGAATTCCCCTTACCGCAAAGGAGGCTGCGGTAAGATATCACATACCTCCCGTTACCCCATGTACAAACTGGAATCACTTCTTTGTCATATAGGGTGAGAGGAGCGAGGAGGAGGATGACATTCCTCTAGTTCGCCAGAAGAGGAAAATACCAACTTCTCAATCCGGTGAGACTCGGCCTTGCTCTACCGAGACAGAGACAGCTGCAGCGAACCCCGCGACCACTGGGAATCCCGTGGTCGCTGACGAGATCTCTGCTCCTGAAGCCCTGGAGGCTTCAGGTTCTGTAACTTTTCCTTCCCTAGTCGAAGGGACGATCACGGTAAAATTTTTCGCGATCTCGAATCTTCAATTTCATCTGTATGTGTGATTACCGAGTTACACTTATACAGGGAGAAGAAATTCCTCCCGTGACTCCTGTGAGTCCCAGGGAGGCGAATACTCCACTCCTGGCGGCAGGAGCGGAAATAATAGAGCAAGACTCCGCGACCAACCCTAGGGTCGCGGATGAGGTGCCAGCTCCAGCAGTCCAGGAGACATCCAAACCTTCAGGCGCATCCCTGCCTATCGAGCAGGTTACCCCGGTATGAGTTCTTACCATTCAGGTCTTGATCATTCCCTATAGATATGCTTACAGGGTTGTATATAGGGAGAGAAGGTCTTCTTTACGAAGAGAAAGACTAGGACGGACGACGACTGTCCTCTTTCTCTCGGGGAACCATCCTTGAAGTCCCAAAAGCTAATGGGGTTTCAATTAAGGTAAGAATTCCGTTCTGTTTGTTCTGGGTCAGGTCGTGGCAACCATCCGTGAGACTGACAACCTCTTTTTCTTACTTAGGTGCAGAATCGCAGCACCTAACCCTTCAACAGCCTCGGCGAGGGTTGAAGTTTCCACTGGTGCCGAAGCCTCCGGTGAAGAAAGCTCTGTCCCTTCGGTCCAGGAAATCGTCCGGACCATTGGGGACTAGTCGGGTGCGGAGACCCAATTGCAGGCATTGAAACCTGCAACTGAGGTTCAGCAGGCATATCCACCTGCTGCTCCCATCGAGGAGGAGGCAAGTCCCTTGACTAGGCCTCCAGCCATCCCGAAGGATAAATCATTCCGGGAATATACAGAGGTATGTTGAAGATCCCTCATGATACCTGAGTTTTTCATAGAATACAACTGACTTCCCTCTGTGTCACAGGAACTATCCCGTATGACGGCCAGATCGATTGCTATGGTGGAAAGCATCGAGGCCATACAAGAGGAGAGAAACTGCTTGCAAGAGTAAGGAGAAATGCTCTTTAGTTTGCATGAATACAAACTTGTTATGATGATTATCTTTTTTATTGCAGGGAGGTTACTTCTCTGAAGAAGAGCCTTGCCGATCGGGAAAGTGACGAGCTCAGGGTGGCCACCACAATTTCGCATCAAGAGGCCGAGCTCAAAGAACAGCGATCGCAGCTCTCAGGTAAGCCATCTTCATACCAGAACGACTTGACTTTGTCGTTTAGACTGTTTGTAACGATCTCCTTATCGCAGCGCAAGCGAATCAAATAAAACAACTTGGTCAAGAGAAGACATTCCTCCAGTTTACCATCAACTCTATCCGGAGGGCGAATAGAGACCTGAGCCTATCCATCTTCGAAAAGCTGAAGATGGTGGCCCGTCTTCTAAGGGCTGATGTGGTTGAGACCACAATAGACAACCTTAGCCCAAGTGATTGGTCAAAACTGGTCATAGCCCAAGTAGAATCACTGCTCGAGTATCTTCCTGAAGATACACGGCGACAAAAAGAGGCGATCTGAACTAGAGTCCGATCAGCAGCCTCCGCCATTCTCTGCCGGTTTCGTCTCCACCATGGCCCAGATCTGGATCTGAACCCACTGGTAGGAATGGTAGAGATCGAGAGTGAGGAACAACTTGAGGCCATCATGGAGGAAGTTAAGCCTCTTGTAGATAAACTCCTGACCGAGCTCGGGATTATGTAAACCCTATAGCTGTACAGACATAACTTATAGAATGCAATGCATGTATATTTTGTTTTGAAAGAAAGCATTTGTTTCGAGAGAAAGCATATTTTTTGTTGTTTCATATAACCATATTCCCCTAGCCCCCGCTTGTGATTATATATACTGGAGACTTAGTATTATAAGCACAGGCAAAATACGAGTGTAACGACCAGGGATATGCGATCAGGCCAGCAATTATAATCGATGCAATGCCTAACCTTGTTGCAAACCGGCAGCCACTCGAATGACCAAGGACATGCCAGCAAGCCCCGTGTGCGTTGAGAAACGGCTTATTGAGGGGTGTCTTGTCTGGAAGCGGTCATGAGATCAGCCAGCGAATCCGATTAGGACGTTGTGGCGATATAACCACCAGCGACCAGCCCCCGAGTCAAGTTCATAATGCATGGGCGTAAAAGGAAATATTCGTCGTATGAAACAAAAAGGCTTTTGTTTTATTAAACAATGCTAATTGAAAAGGAGAAAAGATTGAACACTTACACGTAAAACTTACGTAGCTGATCGATGTTCCAACTATTGGACAAGATTCGACCATCCTCCATCGCTAATCGAGCTGATCCTGGTCGCGGCACCGAAACAACAGTGTAAGGGCCTTCCCACTTCAGGGAGAACTTGTTGCAATTGGATTGGTCTTGAATTTTTCGTAAAACCAAATCGCCCACGTGGGGACTACGTGGTCGCACCCTTTTGTTATGGTACCTGCGCAAAGCTTGCAAGTATACCACAGACTTGATCAAAGCGCGATCACGCTTTTCTTCTAAGAGGATGAGATCCTGTGATCGTTGTTCGGCCTGATCAACCTGTTCGAATTATTCTGTCCGAACAGATCCAATACTAACTTCCATAGGCAATACGGCCTCAGCCCCGTAGACCAGATGGAAGGGCATCTCACCGGTGGCTCGACTAGAAGTAGTTCATAGTGCCCATAGAACGGTATAGAGCTCGTCTGCCCAAGCCCCTGAGTGAGTCTTAAGGCGATCGAAGACACGTTTCTTGATGCCTTGCAATATCTGCCCATTGGCACGTTCCACGGCACCATTGCTCTGTGGATGAGCCACAGAAGCAAAGCACACCTTGGTCCCAATCTGATCGTAGTAATCCAGAAAAAGACCACTTGCGAACTGAGAACCGTTATCCGTAATGAGACGGTTTGGAACACCAAATCGAGCAACAACTTTCTTATGGAAGAAATTCTGTGCTGCTGCTGCGGTAATATTTCGTACCGGTTCGGCCTCAATCCACTTTGTAAACGTGTCAATAGCTGCGAACAGAAACTTGTATCCATTGACCACTTGTGGCATAGGATCGACAATATCCATCCCCCAGACCACAAAAGGCCATGCAAGGGGAATGGTTGGTAACGCATAGGCAGGTTGATGAACCTGTCTCGCGTGAAACTGACACTGAGGACACATCTTGACCATATGCTTGGCATCATCGAGTGCCGAAGGCCAGTAGAATCCTTGTCGAAAAGCTTTTCCGACCAGTGTCCGATATGACGCATGCGCACCGCATACACCGTCATGTATTTCTTTCAAGAGGGATTTACCTTCTTCCTGAGATACGCAGCGCATGAATACTCCCTGAGCACCCTTTCTATACAAAATTCCTTCTATGAGCTTGTATAGACGCGCTTTTCGAATCAACTAATGACTTTCGGTTTCGTCCTCGGGTAGGGTCCCATGTTCAAGATAGACTCTCAATGGATGAGTCCAATCCTGTTCTTGACCGAGGTTGGTAACGCATACTGTTACCTGATCATCCTCGACCGAAGTCATAATCGAAGGATGTTCCAAGTGTTCAACGAACACTCCTGCCGAAGCGGATGTGCGTGAGGACCCAATTTTGGATAATTGGTCTGTGAGAATGTTGTCCTTTCGCAGGATGTATTGGGCTTCGAAATGACTGAAGTGTTTTTCCAATCTCCTCACTTCCCCCAGGTAATGAGCCATTGTCTCATCGGAGGTGTTGTACTCCTTGTTTACCTGGTTTACGACCAGCTGTGAGTCTCCCCTCACCACTAATCGACGGACTCCGAGGAATTTTGCTGCCTGGAGCCCTGCAAGAAGACCTTCATACTCTGCTGCATTATTGGTCGCAACAAAGTGTAATTGGAAGACAAACTTAAGCTGTTCACCCTGAGGCGTGACTAAGACCAGTCCAGCCCCCGAGTGTTGAAAAATACGGGAACCGTCAAAGTACATTGTCCAGTAATCGGGGCATTCCAATTCCTCGGGCATCTGCACGAGTCGGCCAAGACCTGAGACTTAACCGCCATGCGGGGCGTGAAATGGATGTCGAAAGCACCGAGTTTGACCGCCCATTTGGCGATTCGACCAGATTTTTCCGGATTACAGGCAATATCCCCCAAAGGAAAAGAGGAGGGTACTGTGACCTTGTGAGCTTGGAAGTAATGTCGTAGCTTACGGGAAGCCATCAGTAGTGCATAAAGTATCTTCTAGACCTCAGGGTATCGCTCCTTAGGACCATGAAGTACCTCGCTTACATAGTAGATGAGTTTGTGTATTCCTTCCCTATCCGCGATAAGGACAGCGCTGACCGCATGCGGGGTGGCCGCCAAATAGAGAAGCAATGGTTCTCCTTTATCAGGAGACACCAAGACTGGTGGACTAGATAAATATGCCTTTACCTCCTGAAATGCTTTTTTGGCCTCGTCGGACCATGTGAAATTGTGATGTTTCCGCAGGGCCTTGAAGAAAGGTAGCCCCCTTTCGCCTAGTCGTGATATGAATCGACTTAAGGCCGCCATGTGACCAGCCAGGCGTTGAACATCTTTCATGGTTGAGGGTGACCTCATCTGTTCCATAGCCCTAATTTTTTCAGGATTGACTTCAATGCCTCTGGAACAAACAAGAAAACCAAGGAGTTTTCCTGAAGAAACCCCGAAAGAACATTTCTCTGGGTTCAACTTTATTCCAATGCGATTCAAATTATAGAAGGTTTCAGCGAGATCATCCAAATGAGACAATCTCTTAGTGCTTTTTACAACCAAGTCGTCTACATATGCTTCGAGATTACGCCCTATCTGGGAAAGAAAGGTCTTTTGCATCAAGCGTTGGTACGTGGAACCTGCGTTCTTGAGACCGAATGGCATTCTGACGTAGCAGTATGTGCTGAACGGGGTGATGAAGGCAGTCTTCTCTTCATCTTCTTCTGCCATGCTAATTTGATGGTATCCTGAGTATGCGTCCAGGAAGCTCATCAGTTCGCAACCCGCGGTTGAGTCGACCAACTGGTCGATGCGGGGAAGGGGAAAGTCGTCCTTCGAACAGGCACTGTGGAGGCTGGTGTAGTCCACGCACATGCGCCACTTACCATTTGACTTGCGGGCCATGACCGGATTTGCAAGCCATTCCAGGTGATCGACCTCGCGAATAAACCCAGCTTTTAGGGGTTTGTCCAACTCCTCTCGGATGGCTTCTTGTCAGTCGACAGCAAAATGCCTGAGCTTTTGCTTTACTGGTCGCTGTCCAGGTCGAATTGCTAACCTGTGCTCGATTACTTCCCTTGGGACACCGGGCATGTCGGGCGGTTTCCACACAAACACATCTGCGTTAGCCCGGAGGAAAGTAATGAGCTCGAGTTCCTATTTTTCATCCAGGCCTGATCCAACCCGAACTGTCTTGGATGGATCGTCTGGGTACAAAGAAACTAATTTGATTTTCTCATCTGGTCGAGGAGCTGCCTTGATCGCGTCAGCGGCGACTGTGGCGACCTGAGCGTCCCAGAGGGGAAGTTGGTCCACCATCTCCAAAGATAGCCGATCACACGTTAGTGCCACGTTGCGACTGCCTCGGATTGAGATGACACCTTTGGGGCCAGGCAACTTGCCGCACTGATAAGCATAGTGCGTTGCCATCATGAACTTAGCAAGAGTTGGCCTGCCAAAGATTGCATTGTAAGCCGAATCACAATCAATTACATCAAAAGGAACCAATTCTGTTCGGAAGTTATCCAGTTCTCCCAACATGACCGGGAGGACCACCTATCCCAACGGCATCATAGAGGGACCAGGGATTATCCCATAAAACGGATGGATTATGGGCTTAATCTTGGAATGAGGAATTTGCATCTCGTCAAGCGCCTTGACCAATAAAATGTCCAAGGAGCTTCCTCCGTCGATCAAGACCCTTTCGACTCTCGCATTACTGATGATCGGGGTAATGACCATAGGGAGCCTCAGTGGTCGAGTAAGCCCCGCAGGACAATCAGTGTGATCAAACGTCAAAGGTGTATCCGACCAACGCGGGTACTGAGGTTCACCAAGGGATGTCTCCGTTTGGTTAACCTCTCGATAAAAGGCCTTAAACTGCCTTTTGGAAACAAAAGAGGTGGAACCTCCGAAAATAACATTAATATGATTATGAGGTACCAGGTAAGACATCTCTTCATCCCTGTCGGCGTCTCTAAGCCCGCATGCTTGTTCCTTAGTCGGTAAGGTCGGCATTGGTCCAACCCCCTGGTAGAAGTCATCTAATTGCTTCAACCAACTCCTGTAGTTCTTGAGGTCGTGGCCTGCGGAGTTGTGGAGTGGACACCATTTATTGCCTTCCTGCGGGTTAGTCGACTTCTCTGGCTGGTCGGCACTATGACCACCAGAAGCAGTTTTATTTTTAAACGAAGGCTTGTTACCTTTGGTCGAAGGAGGCTTCTCTGCAACTGCGACCTCGCGGTACTGTCCAGAGCGATTCCTTTTCGACTTCTTCGACTTCCCGCCCGACGAAGATTCCGTCTTCTTGCTTGAATCTTCCTTCCTAGCATCCTTAAGACCTGGTTGAGGCGGTAGGTTACCTTTATCGACCATCCGGTTCCATTCGACAGCTTCGGCTGCGTCGGAGTATCGATCAGCCATATCAAAGAGATCGGCTACCGATCGAGGAGGATGGATAAGCAAGTCTTCGGTGAATCTCTGATATCAAACGGCATGTTTAAATGCCCTAATAATGGAGCTGTCAGATATGTTCGGGATGGTATTCCTCACCCCAACAAACCTCTTGACAAACTGATGAAGGGTTTCGGTCGAAGTTTGCCGCAATCGATGGAGGTCATCCTCTTTACCTGGCTTCTGATAACAATTTTGGAAATTGCTGAGGATAGCGTCGCACAGCATTTCCCAGTTATAGATAGAACCTTCAGGCTGATTAAACAACCAGGTTCTTGCCGGCCCTTCAAGGACTATTGGCAGGTAGTTGGCCATGACCCGGTCATCGCCTCCCGCCGCATGGATGGCAGTAATGTAGATTTGAAGGAACTCGGATGGGTTCTGAGTTCCATCGAACCTTTCTATGGCCCCTGGTCTAAACTTGTCCGGCCAAACGACCGCACGAAGGCCGGGCGAGAAAGCTTTACAACCAACGTAGGGACCGTGAACTGTCCTGTGACTTTCGACCGAATCGCGAGCGACCTCACGCAATGGAGAAGCCACTCGCGGCCCTAAGCAAGAGTGGACAGGGACTCGATCCCTATCACGAGAATCCTGTGCCCGCCTGGACTTGTCCTGTCGGGATGGTACAGGCGGCGGGTAACTTCGTCGATCAGAACCAGAGTGAGAACGCTCTCGGTTGTGCGAACGAGTTACCGACAGGGAAGAGGCCGTGGGGATCGCCTCATATGTGACCTCATCCAACCTCTTCGCCAGGATTCTGGTGAAGGCCGGTTTCTGCGCATCCGTGACCGTAGGAGGAAAATAACGCATGACCTCTGCGATAGATCGGAGTCTGCCATGTGTACTTCTCCTAGGGGCACCAGGTGTCACCATTTCTTCGTCCACCGGGAAACGCTCCGGAGGCAAAGAAGGGGTCTGGTCACGTCTGCGACCACGTGATCGTCGGGAAGAACTCGGAGCAGCATCATAACGTAGTTCTGCGTAGTTCGTTGTCTTGTTGCTCGAGATCTTGATCCTCCTTCTGTTTGCGTTCCTGTTCTTCCCTAGCAGCCCGCTGATCAGGAGTTTCCTCCGATAAAGCAGCAAACTGTCTAGGGAGAGAGGTCACCGAGGGAGAAAACATCTCAGTTTGTTTCGAGTCATACTCGAAATCAAAGAGACGATGGAGGTTTCAGGGTCGAACCTCCCCGGGCTGATTTCCTGGTCGACATCATCCTTCTCCTCAGCGGGGTCGTATGATGGACCAGACTCACCCTCTAACGCATTAAGAACCTCGGTGGGTTCTGACCTTGCGCTAGTTGCCCCCTGGTCGATGGACATGACCTGGAGTGTCAATTCGACCTCTGGGAGATTTTTGCCTCCAATTTCCTTCATCGAAACAGGATCGCTCGGAGAAGGCATAGGAATGTGAGCATAATCCTCGAGATCAAAATTGTTCTCGGAATCGTATGCCCTAGCCATAGTTCAGCGAACCTCCGGATGAAAATTAGGATGCCTTAAGAAAGGCCCCACGGTGGGTGCAAGCTGTCGATGATTCAGACTCGGGGTCCTTAGCCGAACTTATGCAAAATTTGTAGGTTGTGAGACCTTTCAGGGTGTCCCTCCGGGAAGGTATGATGAATTATGGAGAACCAGAGCACAGAGAGGTTTATACAGGTTCGGGCCCTCGATGGTGAGAGTAATAGCCCTACGTCCTGTTGGGATTTCACTATGTATAGTAAAAGGATTTACAGAATTATGGAAAAGATCTTCACAGGCGAAGATTTTTCCTATATGTTTGTTCAAGGCAGAGCCTGGAAGGCTTTGTGAAAGCTATCTAACTTGGACTACTGTCTTTTGGTTGTTTGATCGTTCGATCCGATGTCTCGATCTCTCCCCTGCTGTTTGATGCATCGGGCTACCCCTTTATACTGGTCGAAAGGGCGCCAGGTCATAACGGCATCAAACAGTTGCTTGGATGCGGTTTCATCAACCGCTCTTAACTCCCACGCAGGTTTAACATGTGTTATTCATGGATAACCGCAAGCATTAACCTCCTGACGGTTGTTCTCCTACGTGGAAGAATCTTCGGGGTATTCGAGATATCCCTGTTACGAGGACGGAATAATCCCACTTCCTCTGGTCGAAAGTGCTCTGACCGCGCGATGTTGGCTGACCGCGTAGCATCTGCAGTTTGCTGTTCGCGTATAGCACACGAACTCTTGACCGCGCACTAGCTGCGGTTTGATCACGTAAAGACTGCGACCTCGTGCCTGTGCTCCTCAGAATGACTTGAGTTCGCACCATCAGGCGCTCGTCTGGTTTGAATCTATCCTGAACCAGCTGTGCATTTATTTGAACTAACTCGGGTGTCAATCCTTGTCACGCGACCAAACACCTTCTTTGGCCCCGGACTATCCTCTGGCGGTTGAAGAGACGGTGACTCCTATGGCACCCAGAAGGAGCACACAAGATCGAATTCATGTTATCACAGATACACTGCGTAATCCTCCTCCTGGTATCGAAGATGCGGATAGAACGACCTTTGCTAGAGTCCTTGCGGACACGCTCGACGAAGTTGCATCTGACGCAACTCCAACGGCGTAGTCCCATTCCACGATTCGTTCCCATGAGTGGGATTATTCTCATTCCAGCCATGGGAGGTGCAATCGATGGCCAGTAGGGCCGATTCGGCATGACAAGGCCAGGCGAGTTGGAAGCTCCCGTGATCGAGATCGCTTACCAGTCCATTCTCGCCTGGGGCCGCGAGGTGTATCTCCTCAAGGTAATGTCGCCCGAGACCATATGGAAGGTCGCGGTGACGGACATTTCCGCAGCTCCTATGTAGGTTGTAAGGTTTTCTCGCTAGGCCTCCGTGCTATGGTCTGGCCAGATAAGTTTAAACCAGGAACGATTGAAAGGTTCGATGGTACTCAAAATCCATCAGAATTTCTTCAGATCTACATCACTGCCATCCAAGTGGTAGGGGGAGATGACCGTGTGATGGAAAACTACTTGCCAACGGTTCTTGAAGGACCAGCGAGGACCTGGTTGTTTAATCAACTGGAAGGGCCAATTTACAATTGGGAGATGTTGTGTGATGCAATACTCAACAATTTCCAAAATTGTTATCAGAAGCCTGGCAAGGAGGATGATCTTCATCGCTTGTGCCAGACTTCCATGGAAACTCTTCGGCAGTTTGTCAAGAGATTTGTTGGAGTGCGAAATACCATTCCTAACATCTCTGACAGTTCCGTTATTAGGGCATTTAAACATGTCGTTCGATATCAGAGATTCACCGAAGATTTACTTATCCATCCGCCTCGATCAGTAGTCGATCTCTTCGACATAGCTGATCGTTATTCTGATGCGGCCAAGGCCGTGTAATGGAATAGAATGGTGGACAAAGGGAATTTACCGCCTCAATCGAGCTAGACAATACCGAGATGTCACCGTTGCCGATAAACCACTATCAAGAAAAAGTAATAAGTTTTTATTTAAAAATAAAACTCCTTCTGGTGGCCACGACAGTGACCATTCGGGAAAACTGGCTTAACCCGCAGAGTGGTGTCTACTGCACAATTCTTCTAGACATGATCTCAAGAATTGTTGCAACTAGTTGAAAAGCTTGGAAGACTTCTACCAGGGAATTGGACCCATGCCGACCATACCACGGCAAGATCAAGCCTGCGAGGTTAGAGATGCGGATGGACATGAAGAAATGTCTTACCAGGTACCCCAAAATCATGTCAATATTATCTTTGGTGGTTCTTCTTCTTATGCTTCTAAGCGTCAATTTAAAACTTTTTACCATGAGGTAAATAAAATTGAAGCTCCCCTTGGGGAGTCTCAATATCCTCGCTGGTCAGAAACTCCCATAACCTTCGATCGGGATGATTGTTCCAAAGGGCTTACACGACCATTAAGACTTCCCTTGGTCATTACCCCTATAATTAGCAATGCTAGGATCGAAAGGGTTCTGATCGACGGGAGCAGTTCTTTGGACCTATCATTGGTCAAGACACTTGACGAGATGCAAATCCCTCGCTCAAAGATTAAACCCATAATTCATCCATTTTATGGTACAATTCTGGGTCCCTCAATGATGCTGATTGGACAAATTGTGTTACTGGTAACATTGGGAGAACCAGACAATTTCTGAACATAATTAATTACATTTGATGTAATTCATTGCGATTCGGCATATAACGCTATTTTTGGCAGGCCAACACTTGCTAAGTTCATGGCGGCAGCGCATTACGCTTATCAATGCGTCAAGCTACCAGGCCCAAAAGGCGTGATTTCAGTCCGAGGCAACCAGAATACAGCTCTTACTTGTGATCGTTTATCTCTGGAGTTGATGGATCAACTTACCCTTCGAGATGTTCAAGTTGCGACCACAACCACAGATGTGATCAAAGTTGCCCTGCGACCAGATGAAAAATTGAAGTTAGTTCCATTGTACCCAGATGATCCATCCAGAACCATTCGGATTGGATCAGGTTTGGATGACAAATAGGAACTCGAACTCATTACTTTCGTCCGGACTAACGCAGATGTGTTTGCGTGGAAACCATCTGACATGCCTGGAGTCCCAAGGAAAGTGATTGAACACAGGCTAGCTATTCGGCCTGGACAACGATCAATAAAGCAAAAGCACAGATGCTTTGCTATCGACTAACAAGAAGCCATTCGTGTGGAGTTAGACAAACTCCAGAGAGCAGGATTTATTCGAGAAATCAATCATCTTGAATGGCTCGCAAACCCGGTCATGGTCCTAAAGTCAAATGGTAAGTGGCGCATGTGCGTCGATTACACCAGTCTAAATAGTGCCTACCTGAAGGATAATTTTCCCCTTCCTCGCATCGATCAGTTGGTCGATTCTATAGTGGGTTGTGAACTGATGAGCTTCCTAGATGCTTACTTAGGGTATCATCAAATTAGCATGGTAGAGGAAGATGAAGAGAAAACTACTTTCATCACACCATTTGACACTTAATGCTACGTTAGAATGCCATTTGGTCTCAAGAGCACTGGTTCCACATACCAGCGCTTGATGCGAAAGACCTTCTTTCCAAGTTAGGGCGTAATTTGGAAGCTTACATCGATGATCTGGTTGTAAAGAGTTTGAAAAGCTCTAGTCACATAGATGATCTTGCTGAAACCTTTTGTAATTTGAATAAGCATGGAATAAAGTTGAACCCTGAAAAATGCTCCTTCGGAGTTTTTTCTGGTAAACTTTTGGGTTCCCTTGTTTTTTCAAGAGGAATTGATGTTAATCCTGAAAAAAATCAGGGCCATTGAGCAAATGAGATCTCCTTCGACCATGAAGGATGTCCAGAGCCTAACAGGTCGCATGGCCGCTTTAAGCCATTTCATATTGCAACTAGGCAAACGTGGATTGCCTTTCTTTAAGGTTCTCCGTAAGCACAATGGTTTTACCTGGTCAGATGAAGCCGAGAAAGCCTTTCAAGAGGTCAAAGCATATTTATCTAGTCCGCCAGTACTGGTCTCTCCAAGTTTGGGGGAGCCATTACTCCTTTACTTGGCGGCTACCCCTCACGCGGTTAGCACAGTTCTGGTTGCGGAGAGAGGTGTACAACAACCAATTTATTATGTAAGTGAAGTACTTCATGGACCAAAGGAGCATTAGCCTGAAGTCTAGAAGTTACATTACGCTCTTCTGATGGCTTCCTCAAAGCGACGACATTACTTTCAAGCACATAAGATTACTGTGCCTTCGTCCTTTCCATTAGGAGATATTATCTGAAATTCAGAAAAATCTGGTCGCATTGCGAAATGGGCAATGGAACTTGGAACGTTTGACATCCATTTCACCCTCATGTCGCAGTTAAATCTCAAATTCTTGCAGATTTTGTGGTTGAATGGACTAATCCCGATCCTCCTACGCAAGAATCCGTAGATTTACAAGGCACCGATCATTGGACGATGTATTTTGACAGCTCTCGTAGTTTTCAACACTCAGGGGCTGGGGTGGTCTTAATTACGCCTCAGGGCGACCAACTCAAGTATGTCATTCAACTACACATTGTTGCGACCAACAACGCAGTAGAGTATGAAGGTCTCCTTGCTGGGCTCCGAGCAGCCAAATTCCTTGGAGTCCATTGAATAGTGGTGAGGGGAGACTCACATCTAGTCGTCAACCAAGTAAACAGGGAGTACAACACCTCTGATAAGACAATGGCTCATTACCTGGAAGAAGTGAGGAAATTGGAAGAACACTTCAGTCATTTTGAAGTCCAATTTGTTCTGCGAAAGGATAATATACTCGCAGGCCAATTATAAAAAATTGGGTCCTCACGTACATCTGCTCCGGCAGGAGTGTTCATTGAACACTTACAATACCCTTCGATCACGTCTTCGATCGAGTATGATCTAGTGACAGTTCACATCGCCAACCTTGGACATGAAGAAGATTGGACCCGACCATTGCGGATCTATCTTGAACATGGGACCTTGCCCAAGGATGAAACCGAAAGTGATTGGATAGAACAAAAGGCGCGTCTATATAAATTAATCAATGGAATTTTATATAGGAAGGGTACTCAAGGAGTATTTATGTGCTGTATATCTCAAGAGGAAGGTAAATCCCTCTTGAATGAAATTCACTTCAGTGTGTGTCGTGCACATGCATCTTATCGGACGCTGGTCGGAAAGGCTTTTCGACAGGGTTTTTATTGGCCTTCGGCACTTAATGATGCCATGCATTTAGTCAAAACATTCCCACAGTGTCAATTTCATGCACGGCAGGTTCATCAGCCTGCATATGCCTTACAAACTATTCCTCTAACTTGGCCTTTTGTGGTTTGGGGAATAGATATAGTGGGTCGTATGCCCCAAGCGGTTAATGGATACAAGTTCTTATTTGTAGCCATTGATACATTTACTAAGTGGATTGAAGCTGAGCCAGTCCGCAATATTACTGCCGCTGTGGCGAAGAAATTTTTTCATAAGAATGTTATAACACAATTTGGTGTTCCAAGTCATCTTATTACCGACAACGGTTCCTAATTCATTAGTGGTCTTTTTCTATACTATTGCGATGATATCGGGACCAAAGTGTGTTTTGCATCTGTGGCTCATCCACAGAGCAATGGTGCCGTTGAACTTGCCAATGGGTAGATATTACAAGGCATGAAGAAACATGTTTTTGATTGCCTTAAATTATGCTCGGGGCCTTGGGTAGATGAACTCTACTCCGTTCTATGGGCTCTACGCACTACATGTAGTTGAGCTATGGGTGAGACACCTTTTCCAATTGGTATATGGTGCCGAGGCTGTCTTACCTAAGGAAATTCGTATTGGCTCTATTCGTGTAGATCAGTTTAATCATTCTGATCAACATGAACAGCGTGTCCAAGATATTACCCTCCTTGAGGAGAAACGTGATCGGGCGTTGATTAAGTCTACAGCATATTTACAAGCTTTGCGTAAATACCATAGTAAATGGGTGCAACCTCGTAGTCTTCACCTGGGTGACCTGGTTTTATAAAAATCTAAAACCAGTCTAATCACAGCAAATTCTCCCCTCAGTGGGAAGGCCCTTATACTGTGGTCTCAGTGCCGCGACCAGGATCAGCCCGATTGGCGATGGAAGATGGAAGGATCTTGTCCAATACTTGGAATATAGATTAGCTACGCAAGTTTTACGTGTAAGTTTTTCCATTTATTTTTTCCTTTTCAATTAGCATGATTTTGTTAAAAATAACATGTACCATTTTTTGCGTTACATTATAGTTTAATTCCTGACCTTTGTCCTCTCTTTATCGAGCTACACTCAGGGGCTGGTCTCCAATGACCATCTTATTATAGTAACCAAGTTGGATTCACTGACCAATCTCATGGTCGCATCTAGATAAGACATCCCTATATAAGTCGTTTCTCAACGCATACAGGACTTACTAGTATGTCTTTGATCATTCGAGGGGCTGCTAGTTCATAATAAACTTTGGTATTATATTAAGGTCAGTATTGGTGCGACCAGATGATCATACCTAGTTGAGACTTTTCTTTCTAAACCGTTTATTAACGTATAAGAAACTCACTAGGTACTCCTCGATCATCTTTAACCCATATTTCTCCTGAGATTATAATACAATGTCTTCGGTATGTATGATCTTAGGAGGGGGCTAGGGGACTACGGCCATAATATAAGATGAGATTAATTACATTTTTTCCAAAAGTGAAAGGCATACATCTGCATATTTTCTATTATAATAGTATATGTGTAGGAACAATTGAAAAAGAGGATCATTGTTCATTACAATATCATGATAAGCCAAGTTCTTTCAAGAGATTTTTGATCAAGGGCTTGACTTCTTCCATTATGGCTTCAAGCTGATCTTCAATCTCGAATTCAGCATCTCCCACCACTAGACTCAAATCCAAATTTGGGCCATGGTGATGTCTTAATTTGCACAAAATGGTAGAGGCCGCAGATCCTAAGTTGGACTTCAATGCCTCTTTTTGCCGCTTTGTATCTTCTGGAAGGTACTCGAGAAGTGATTTAGCTTGAGCCACAACCAGTTTGCACGATTCGCTGAGGCTTAAGTTTTCCTTTTGAGGATTGATGATATTAGCATCCAATAAATCCGCAACCATCTTCAGTTTTTTAAGACTTCTGGCTGAATGCCGCTGCAGGTTGAGATTGTCACCTTAAGGGTTTTCCTCTCCTCGTAGACAGTTTCGTTCGTCTTTTTGAATGATTCTATGGTTGCACTTTGATGCTCGATGGTTGCACGAAGTTGCCCATTTTGAGTTTCAGCCTAGGCACACTTTTGCTTGAAGTCATCCCTTTCCTTAGGAAGAACACTTATCTGTTTCTCTTGTACTACAAGAAAAAAGTAATGAGATTAAAGCAGTTCATGTCAGGAAATAACATCCCTTGGCTGAAAGTAACCTTACAGGAAAGCTTTTATTGCACCTCATTGAGTTCTTTCTCCATAGAAGAAAATTTTACGACTGCAGTATCTTCTTGACCTTGTCGATCAGCCATGCTTTTCGCAAGGAAGAATTTTCCCTGCGACCAGAGACATAATCATTATACTTGGATGACGTTCAGGTTAGTATAAGCAATGTATGGATACTTACTGTTGTAGATGGTTGATCTCCTTTTGCGCGACCTCGATTTGTTCTGCTAGAGCTTTCGACTTGGTCGACATTTGGATCAGATCCTAAAACACAATAAAACATGTTGTTTAAACCTGAACATTCCTAAGATCTTCAATTTCAGAGAAGGTAAAAAATTTTTTTACTTACCTCTAAGAAATTGCTGAAAGTTGCCTTCAGCATTCTCTTGGGTTCATTTGAAGGTTGAACCATGAGACCAGTCCTTTCCTTGACAACAGAAGCAGCAAATGTTGTTTCTTGCTAATTTGCTCCCGCGGTCGAGACAGATGGCGGTTTCCATCCGATTGGTTTGGAGATCCGCAATTATTTCTTCCACAATGGTCTGAGGAGCCGTCTCAGCCATTGTGCTTGTGCTTGCATTTCTCGCGACCTCCACGGTAGGTTTTTCGCTGGGCTTCGGTGGGGTAGGTAGAGTGCTAGGTGCAAGGTTCCTGGAAAGATCACATTTTGTAACATTGCTGAATTCAAAATCAGGATTTGGTAAGACGTGGTATCCTAACCTGATTCGAAGCCCCATCTGACTTTTGGGGTTCGATGATGTGCTCCTTGGAGAAAGGAGCACGCTAAGAGACCTTTTTGCAGTGTCATCGGGGCTCGTCCTTATTTTCCTCTTCTTGAACAGGACAGTAGACTCCTCTTCCTGCATATTCAAAAGACGATTAATATATGCAATGGAGTAAAAATCGTGGAGTATGATGTTCTTATCACAATAGCTCTTTCTACGTTTGAAGGAGGTGTCACCCGATCTGAGGTTGTTGAAACTATGGTCACAGAGTCTTTTGCGACCATGGTTGTGGAAATTCTGGCCTCAGGGCTGGTAACTTCCTTTGTGACCGTGAGTTCTCCCGCGGCCATTAGATCCCCTGCCTCAATAGCTGTTTCTGCCATTGAGGATAGTATGTTGGCAATGGTAGGAGAGGATGGTCTCTCTGGAATAGCAATCTTCAGAGGGTTCACCGTTCTTCATTTTCAGCGGATGAGAGGAACATCATCTTCCTCATCCTCGGTCCCCTCACCCTGTACGATTAAGAAGTGACTCCTATTCGCACATGGTATAACAGGGGGAAGAGAAAACCTTACTTCAGCAGCTTTCGCGGTGGTTTTCTTCGCCTTCGATGAAGCCCCTCTTATGGTCTTGGATATTCCAGAGGTTGGCTCCTTCATCTTCTTGGCTTTAGAAGAGATAACTTTTACTCTCTTCGATGTTGGCCTCCCAGAGGGCCCAACATCATCCCCAGGACGCTTTGTCTTGATAACTTGCCCCTTCAGCAGCTGCATCATTTCATGATTTGTTATTTGATGATCGATATCAATAGGCATTTATGGACAAGTTTCCTGTCGCGCCCCGAGACTGGGACAACGACTACTCCTGTAGAGACCTAGCTCGCTGCAGCTAGTCCCAAACCACAAACCTTTGACTTCCCAGGATGAGTCACACACAGGAGTATATTACATTGCAACAGAGTACTCACAAAATATTAAGCAGTGTGGCCTGCTGGCCTTAATATTACATAAAGGGGATTACAATGCCTACAAGGCATTCAGGGTTTAGCAAAATATTTAATTACACAGTAGAAGATAGGTGACCCTCCCACAAAAGAAGTTGACGGCATAATAACACACTTCAGGGTTCTGGCGGAACTGATTCTCCTCCTTCTGGAACCACGTAGTACTCCGTGCCATCGTCTTGATTAAAGTAGGCTCCATCTATTGAGTTGAATGTTGCAAGGGTGAGCACTTACGTACTCAGCAAGTCATAGGTAAGAGTAGATACATATAGTAGTGAAGATATGAACCTAGACTAGTCAAGAATTATGGATATTTGTAAAATAATCTTTTCCTTTCTCATCTCATCTTATGGCAGCATTTTTCATAATATAACATCATCATTCATGTTCACTAGATTATAGCACTACCGCGACACGTCGACACACGACAGCCCACGGCAGCACTCCTTATCATGACAACACATGTCATTTGGGTAATCTTGATTAAACATATTTTATTTAGAAAATAGTACTTGTGTCACACCCCGTGGATTTAATCCACCGCAGCAGACTCCTATAAACCCGGGAGCTCGGAGTATTCGAATACGTTTTTAACTCTGCAGAGAGGTACCAATTTACCCGCAAGATATTCCACTTTCAAACCTTTCCTATCATAACAAATTATTGGACCCCTGACTCACTTCATACTGTGAGCGGCAAGGTGGAAATAACAAGAACTTTTGTTATGTATCACTTACAATTCACCCCCGACCCTGTGGCTCTCAGCGAGGCACAGTTGTGGCAGGTTGTATCCAAACCTCCACCCCATTGCTTATTCCCATTACTGGGTCAGCGTGCTTGATCACCTTCAGTGATATGTGTGGGAGCCGCGCTCCGTGTTTATCGTGCATCACTACACATCTCATGCAGGGGATTCATGTGCGATCCACATAATTACTTGTTCAGGCCTGTCCCATACCAGGCTTGCGGTTAGCACGTTGTTCATGCCACTAGACGCGCAACACAAGGTTCTAGTCCTTATATGCCAGTGACCAGATCATCCACAACCCTGCACCTTCAGTGCCTGCATTCCTTTGCAGTCTAGCACCTCCAGTGCTACAGCCATCCATACCATTTTTCTGGTCACGGCTAGGGTTTTATTTCATGAATATAAGTATATAGATACATATAATAGTTCATGGCTCAAAACTTGTTTATTTCACATTTCACAGATAACCAGTCTAGTACTGCCAATTCATAAATCAATCATTCTCAATCTTTCACATGCAATATTGCCTATATTCAAGGTTATGTTTTAGCAACATTTAAAATATAGGTTCAAGATGACCAAGGATATGACTTGCCTTCCGCGTCGTAAAATACAGCAGTCGATGACGGGTCAACAGCAAAATCTTCAAAGTCAGCTTCTGAATCTGCTCGACGACAAACAAACACACAATAATTACTTATAATATTTAAAATGTTTTAAGACTTATATGCAGAAATGCACAACAAGCATGATTGAACTAAACTGGAGATAAGTTGAACTGCAAACTGAACTGAGTCGAGATTCTAGGGTTTCAAGGAATTTGGCTAATGATGGTGATTAGATAATCTTAGGGTTTCAGGTTTGCAATAGGGATAACAATTTTGTGGCTGGTTTAATCAAAACAGCGAATGTCAACAGATCGACATTCGGATCAAAGCTTGGACATAGCTTTAAGAAAAGCTAGAGTGCTTATCTCAAGTTGTGGTAGTAGAAGAAAATGTAGATCACAACTCTACAAATTCAGTGGACAAAGTGGATTTCAAATTACACAACCAGAAGTGGGTAAACAAGGTCAATGCCACTGGCTGACAAGCTCTGGCATAGAGCTGACAATGCCAAAAACTAGGGCTTAGCATAACTTTTGATCTGGAGCTCCAAATGATGCACCACTTTGTCTGGGAGGTAGGCTTGAGTAACAGGAACAATTAAGTCAACAGGATCTAGGGCAAGAAATGGCTGGAAAGCAAGAAATTTGATGATGAACAGAGATGAACTGGCTGCACTGGAGCAGTTCTGGACACAAACTTGGCATGGCTATAACTTCTAATCTAGGCCGATCTAGGTGTCGGGCTAAAAGACAAAAATGCTCAGGAGGCTAAGGCACATCTAAATGACAAGGTGATTTGGGCTGAAACGGCTGGAACAAGCTTTTCCGGTCATCGGCGCCGGAGAAGAATCACTGAATTTGGGCATTTCCAACACAGGCCGTTTGAACTCGATTCCTTGCTCTAGGAGTGATATATGGGTAAGAGGAAACTACCTGCACGATCACTTTGGCCGGAGGACGGCCGGAGAAGCCTGGCGACGATCGCCGGTTTCTGGAGAAGTTCAAAATTGGGGAAAACTTCGATTGAAGCTCAATCTGGAGATCTTGATGCACAGGCTTGCTGGAAACGACTCACTGATCAACTTCTTCTATAGAATCGAGAGCTAATTCGAGGTGATTTGGCCTGCATTGCCGGAACAGGGCAATCTTCGAATTTTATCAATTTCCGGCGATCACCGGCGTTAGGGTCCACCGGAGAGCAATTAGATGCTACAGTACAATCAGGAGGATGAGAGGTACTCACTGCTAGCTTCAATTTGGCGGGAGATGCAGTGAAGTGAGCTGGCACCGTGAGCTTCCTCGACGACTCGCCGGAGAAGATGACTGAAACAGCGAGAGTTGGAAATTTAGCTGGTTTCTGGTGAAGTATGGAGAAGCTGCTGCACACAGTAGGGTTTAAATAGACCAGGCGAAGATGGCGAAGGGGAACAATGAAGTGATTTGCTGCTGTGATGAGATTGTTTGCGTGCTGGAGCAGTAGCGGCGAAGAAACAGCAAAAGCGGTCATGCGACGGCGACAAGCTTTCAACTGATCACAATGTCGCCTCATCGGGACCTGGCAAAGCTTGTAGCAAGCGGTGGCGACAAGTACTGGCACGGCGAGGCTACGTGGCGATGAATTGCTGACAAAAGCCGTTGATCGCGCGCGGGAGCAAGCGCTGGTCGTCGACGTAGCAGCAACCTTGCCACGGCACTGGCTGGAGCGAGGACACGTGCGTACTGGCATGCACGGTCACAAGTGCGGCGAAGCTTGGCCGGCGGTGAGCGTGCACGGCGCAAGGAAGCAAAACACGGCGAGGCTTGGTCGTGTACAGCAAACGGCCTGGTCGAATGCTGCTGTTGTCCTGGTCGAAAATGGACTGATTTGCAATATTTGATTTTCACATTTGGACCAATCTATAATTCTGGAGATTTGGAAGGTTAGAGTTGAATTTGATCTCACTAATCTGGTAGATTATATTCAACAGGATATTTGGCAAAGGTAAATGATAAAATTTGATACATTTAAATAGCTTTTGATACAAACTGAAAATAGGGTAATTTAGGGTAAAACAAAATTTAAGTTTTGTTGATTTCGAATTCTGGCATTTAGGGTTCAATTTTGATATCTGCACAGAAGAGAAACTTGTGGCAAATAGCATTTTGAGAAGATTTGCCAAAGAGATTTTGAGTTTGGAGTTAATCTGGAGATTTTAGCCTTTTTGGGTTTTCAGATCTCAGATAAGGACTAATTTGCGATAACTCTTGGACTGATTTGTGAAAAGAGTCTAAATGGTGAAATCTGGCTCTCAACTTTTAGATTAAGGTATTGACATACCCATGATCATATTCCAGGAATAATCTAGTCTGAACTTGGTCAAGATTTTGATTAAATCTGTATTTCTGAAACTTAGGGTTTTTAAGTAATATAAGGTATTTCTGTTTTCGAAAACAGAAGAAGTTGATAATTCTGGGAGTTAGAGATAGAATTGGATCTGGGTTCTGAAGGCTTTTAAGTTCAGAGTAACTGATAGATCACATCTGAACAATCTGATCTTCATTTGAGGTCACAGGATAGATTTTGGAGATTTTAGGGCTTGAGAAAGATACTGATCTGGCTATTACTACTGATACATGCATGCATGCTATTTATGAAAAAGGAAATTTTCACCCCTAACTCAGGGCGTTACATTTCCCAAAAGAAGGCTTACCTTTTGACGTTCTTGTCGCAAATTGTCACCGCTGTTGATCAAGCTCTGAGGATGGGGTGAACCTAGAGCTCCATCTGTCGTGGCATTATACGACTTCAGAAGGCTGTTTGTACTCCTATCAATTTTTGATATGGACAAGACTGTTTCACAATCGCAATTACTTAGTATGACATTGATCATCAGTAATAATGTGTATTTCGTGAACAAGTAAATTTACCATTATTGTAGTCGAGGGTATTATCCGCCATGGACTGCACCTCCCAGGCAAGATGCTCCCTCTTCTTTAGAGGGCTTATCCTATTCTTCACGAAGTCGCAGATGATTTTTCGCACTGTCAATCCCTGGTGGACTAAGTGAAGAATCACTTGCGCTTGTTCTGCAAGTCAACGCCTAATACTGGAATGACGTCCATTTCGCTGCTCTTCACTGGCCACCAATTCTCAAACCACAGGTTGCTTTTCGCCGGTGAGGAGCAGTAGAACCATCTCTGATTCCATCCGTGCACTGATTTGCGCAAAGGGAGAAAGGGGTACTCTTTCTTCTTCCTTAGGCGAAAATATACACACCCAGCTGCACTGGTGCTCTTTGACCATCCAAAAAAATAGAATTGTCGGAACAGGTTCACGCATGGAAACACCCCGATGAATGCCTCACAAAGGTGCTGGAGCACAGCCAAGATAAGAACAGCGTTGGGGTGAAGGTTTACCTGTTCTAGGTCATAGTGTGCAAGGACATCTAGGAGAAATTTTCTCTCTGGAAGACGGAATCCACAACGAAGAAAGTCTTCAAAGATCACCAATTTGTTTTCTTGCACGATTGGGGTCTCTTGCTTTTTCTCCGCCGGCCGCCAGTTGATCAGCAGTCGCGGGGGGAAGATTTCCTCTTTCTCCAACGCCACCAAACTCTCAACATTGCAGTGGCTCGATCGGCTCCAGGACGCCATTGAGATAATCAAATCTCTGCAAAAAGATGGGAGTTTTTCTTGAGGCGGAGTTCGCAACGGATGGAGAAGAGGGTTTTTTGCGGCGGAGTGGCTAATGCAAAAGAGGGTTTTTTGAAAGCTTCTCAAGCAAGGTACCTTCCTTTTATCTGCCCAAAGCCACTATCTGCTGCATTCATTATTTTAATATTTCCTCATAACGGGTTTTTCATGGATTGAACCCGAAACCATATGGTTAACCCTCGTGGAATTTGAAACAAAATACATCTTTTTTTGAAATTAAAAGGTCATTTTATTTCACATTCGGGGGCTACGGTACTAGTAATTATATTGGGATTTTTTGCTATTTTAATACCCTATGATTTCAGGGTAATCTCGTAATTCCAATGCTGTTATGATCTCAAAGTAATTATGTGATCTCAACGATATCTATGGTTTCAATGTTATTCTGTGACCTTAGTGTTCCCTATGGTCTTAATGCTATTATGTGACCTCAGTATTGTCCTAGTTTAATCATGGACAAACTATTTATTACTTTTGGATGTTATGGTCGTAGAGACATTTACCTGTAACCATTTTTCACACAGAGATATTTAATCAAGAATTCCAACTGATGATTACAGATTATACGTAATCAATAAAAGAATTCGAGATGTAAAGAAAAGGAATTTTATTTTTTACATTCTTTACATAGAAAAGGGATAGAAGCGACCTGTTGGGGGAAATCTCCGCAGGATCAAGTACACGTAAGAGGCAAGGCTCCCGGTGACCCTCGTCTCGGGCGCTGCCATTTGCCCTGGCACAAGGCCCCCGGTGACCCTCGTCCCGGGCGCCGCCATGTTCCCGGGGACAAGTCTCCCGGTGACCCGCGTCCCGGGCGCCGCCATTGTGGGACCCTCATTTGAGGAATCCCGTGGCAACCGCCCAGGTGAATTGCACACAGGTTGGACCATTACAAAACTCACAACAAGCGGAAAGCAGTTATTGCATAAAACATAATTAAACAGGTACAAGGTCACAAGGACCAATATTACATTAACATAGCGCCCAGAATGACGCTACTTAGAGTTGCTACGAAAATAACAGGTTTATCCATACAAGAGTCGGCATCAAGATACCGAACACACAAAACAAAGCAGACAGCAACAACAAAGATCTTCACTTCTGGCAGCAACGGTTCTGGTAGGGCTTCCTCCACATCGGACTCAACTCGGCACGAGACCCTCCTAGAACTCCAAATCATCTGGGGCGTTCCCATCCTCTGCTTCATCTTCATAACCAAACGAATCGGGATCGGTGAATCCCTCTTCTGATTTGTTTGAAAAGGCAAGGGTGAGCATGCTTTGACACAATGCTCAGCAAGTCGTTTATTTACAAATGCAATTATATAGATGAGGAGTGATCAAGAAAAGGGGTTAAGTCTTATAATCATAAATAGTATAGATTTCAATCCTTTGATCTTTCAAATAAGGGTTTTGTTTTCAACAGCGGGGTTTTTGAAAACCTTATAATAGACTTTAAGAAAACATTGTGAATGGCGATCCTCCATGATCCACCATTTGAATTAACCATATTATGAAAACATTCCAAATAGTTACTTGTGTTGAACCACATGGATAAATCCACCGCGAACATACTCCATGACCTGGGAGTACAGAGTATCTGATACTTTTCTTACGCTTTGCAAAGGTGTACCTCTTTTTATATCCACTTCTTCACTCGACTTTCAAGTTGGGCCAACTCCATACGACTTCTACGCATGTGACAAGGCCGAGATCACACAACGCTTTTGCAGTCTAGTATTAACAGTATCCCCGCCCGGTAAATAGACAATTAAGTCTCAAGTACCGTTGTGGGTCCTCCCCACTGCCTTACTTCCTAGCCTTTGGCCTATGCTCCCGCAGGACACATAGCCTTGGTCTGTCCACGCGAGACATCTGACCATCACGATTACAACCGCGCACGGCTTAATCGGAGGCATAGGGCGTCTTCCTTCTTTCCACCTTTTCCTCTCATGCTTTTTCTGAACTCACATCACTCACGGACGAACTGCGCCCAACCAGTTTCTCCACGCGAGAAACCAGACCGACAAACCATGCAGGGAACTGCTAATACCAAAAGCTACTAAGTCGTGCCTGTCCCATACCAGGCAAGTGGTTGGTACGTCTTTCATGCCGCATAGAGGCACAACACAAGGTTCTAGTCCTTATGAATTAATAGTGATGAGCCATCCACATTCCCTGGTGCGCACCGCAGCCTCACCATCCAAACCAATCCTCACTACCAATTCTTATTTCACATTTCATTTCACAAAAGGGATTTCAAATCCATTTCTCACATATTAGCCATTTCACATCCAACATGTATACTTAAATAAGATTAAAGCCTAAGCATGGTGTCGACGATTCGGACTCGGGGTCCTCAGCCGAACTTATGCAAAATTTGTAATTGTGAGACCTTTCAAGATGACCCTCTGGGAAGGTATGTAGAACAATGGTGAACAGGAGCACAGAGAGATTTATACAGGTTCGGGCCCTCGATGGTGGGAGTAAAAGCCCTACGTCCTGTTAGGATTTCACTATATGTGATAAAGCTTTACAAATTAGCGGGGAGAAACTTTCACAGGCGAAAGTTTTCCCTATATAAGTGTACAAAAAGAAGCTATAGGAGACTTGTAAGTATTGTCTAATCTAAGCCATAGACTTGGCTGTTTGAGTGGTCGAGATATCTTGTATCTCACTTATATCAGGGGTCTTGTTCTTCCAAATGTCTTGGATCCTCCGTTTGATGTACTTTGCCCCCTTTTTATACTGGTCGAAAGTGTGCCATATGAAGAAAACTGCATCAAACGGTTGGATGCGGTTCCTGGAGAACCGCTATTAACTTCCACGGAGGTTATTAACACGTGTTAATCATGAATAACCGCATATATTAACCTCTGACGGTTAGTCTTCAACGTGGAGGAATACTCGGGATGCTTGGAATATCCTGATATAAGGATAACCGAATAAACTCCAAGCACCCTAGTCGAGAATGTTCTTACCACGGAATGTGGGCTGACCATGCAACATCCCAGATATCCAGTCCGCGTATAGCATACGAACTTCTGACCGCACAAGGCTGTCGACCTGATCGCACGAAACCCGCGACCTGATCGCGTAAAGCTTGCGACCTCATGGCGATGCCCCTCAGAATAGCTTGAGTTTGCATCGCCAGATACATGTCTGGTTCGAACCTGTCTTGAACCAAAAGTTTATTAGAAGTGACCCGGGTGTCAATCCTCGTCAGCTAGCCCCCAAATTCGAAGAAAACGAAGAGACGTGTTTATTTCGAATTTTTAAAACCATGCATTGGATTTTTAACCCGACTCTTCAATTTTTCCACTTAGTGGCGCACTAAGTGAAAACGGTTGGTTTCCCCAGACGGGTTCTGACATTATGTGACTGGCAATGATAGCGCCGTAGAACTATTTTTATCTCGAGGTAAAATTGTAAATGCTTTGACGAAACCCGAGGCGTCTGGAATGCAAACCGTCACCCAGACGGCTATAAATACCAGGCTCCTGGATTTGTAAAACTCCACAATTTTACCTCCACGCCTAAGTCCTTTTCTTGTTATCCTGCCTTCCTCCTTTTCACATACTCCTCCCAATGGCAGATCACGATATCATCGAGATTGAGAGTGATGAAGAGGAAGTTGTCGAACAAGGGCCTCAAACGATTGAAGTCCTGTCTCCCTTAAGGAAGAAACCCAAGGTTGACGAAGGATCTTCCAGTGGAACAAAGGTGAAGAATGTAGCAAGTTTCTTTCTTCCTTCAGTTCCTTTGACCCTCCCCGTTCATGCCTCTCGACAAGTTAGGCCTTTGTCCTTGGAGAAAGATCCCATCACATTCAATTCTCCCATCCTTTTGGGTGATCAACATCCTGGTCGGCAAGCGGTGACTATCCCTCGATCAGATGATTGCCATATTGGGTTGGCGAAGCAATCTTCTAATGGGAAGGTTGCTCTTCCACCATCTGATGATCTTCCTCCCAAGATGGGTGTATTAACAGGTTATGCACCGGGACAGGTAACAATTCTTCTCCCCTTTTGCTGATAATTATAGTTAGTACGACTAACTTTTGCAAAATGCAGGAGATTGGAGGCTCCAGCGATCAGCCTTCTGCTGCTCCATCTCTTCCTTCCGGACAGATTCTTCTGGAGGAGAAGAATGCCCTGGAGAAGAAGACCGAGGAGATGGCCTCGAAGATTCTGCGTCTAGCAGAATGTCTTGATCGATCCCGGGAAGAGGCGCACCATTTCCGTCGAGAGAGGGACCACGCTCATCAACAGCGAGAACTCTCTGACTTGATTAGGGACAATAGTGCGTCTGTTGTTAGGGACGATGTAGATAGACTTAGGGTAGTTGCTAGTTCCCTGGGGGTTGCCAGTGTAAATCCTACTGACAACAACATGTCCCTTTGGGGAACTTTGTAAACTTCTTTCGGAGCAAGTCGACGTTTTGATCGACTGTATCCCTTTTGTATGTAAAGAATGTAAGAAATAAAAGTTTCTTATTTCTTATGAATATTCTTCACATCTTCTGTGCGAAAACATGGCTTTAAACTTTATGTTCGCGACCATTCATACACAGGAAACTTTAATTCTGCGATCAGAATCATGCTTCCAAAAGCATCGCGACCTGCCCTAATACTGCAATCAGTTTCAAGGCCGCGGTCAGAACTGAATTGCGACCAGAGTTGGAACTTGGTCAGACTGTCACTCCGATTAGAATCGAAGTTTTAGTCTAAAACACGGTTTCAATCAAACAATAACCCAATTAGAAATATTCCAGTACGTGAAAAATTGAGTTGCAAGGCATTTCCATAAAAAATGTTCAAAGCATACAAAGGAAAAACGTCTTCTGAAAAGTACTGAAAATTTTTCAGTCCTTTTGCACTTTTAGTTTCCGAAACAAAGAAGTCTTTTTGTTTCAGATCCGATGCCTGAACACTTTATCGGGTCCGCCAGAGGCAGTATCCATTATGGGAAATGAATAAAGCATTCAATGGAACGTTTGAAATGAAACGTTTACTCACATTAATGCGCCGCCTTGGGTCTATAAAAAGAGCAGATGTCGTCTCAAAGAAGCCACACAGCCAAAAACCCATCATTCCCGCCGCACAAAACCCTCATTTTTCTTCAGCCTTCGTCTTCCCAAAATCGCCAACTTTCCCTTTGATTCTCCACCAAAGATGGCGTCCTGGAGCCGATCCATCCACCATTCCGAGGAGAGCCTAGTGGCGTTAGAGAAGGAGGAGATCCTTCCTCCGCGGTTGCTCATTAACTGGCGGCCTGCGGAGAAGGACCAAGAAACCCCAACTGTCCAAGAGGGCGAGTTGGTGGTTTTTGAGGAGTACCTGCGCTGCGGGTTCCGATTCCCTGAGAGTCGGTTCCTCAAGGATGTCCTTGAGCACTATGGGTGGGAACTGATTAACCTCCACCCCAACGCGATGCTGATCCTTGCGGTATTCCAGCATCTTTGTGAAGCGTTTGTCGGAATATATCCCAGCGTGGATCTTTTCCGGCGATTGTACTTTTCGGCGTGGTCGAAGAGCACCAACGCCTCCGGATGCATCTACTTCCGGCTGAGGGATAAAAAGGAGTATCCCTCCCCACCCCTGTGAGACTCTGTGCATGGGTGGCACCAAAGGTGGTTTTACTGCTCTCCACCATCCGAAAGCAGTCTATGGTTTGAAAACTCGTGACCAGAGAAGTCGAGCGAGTTAGATGTTCCCCCGGCGATGAACTCGGAGCTTTCAAAGCATGCCGAGGTGATTCTTCACTTGGTCAATCAAGGATTGACGGCTCGAGACATTATTCGAGACTTTGTGAAGAATTGGGTGAGTCCTTTGCGTGAAAGGGCTCATCCGGCATGGGAGATTAGGTCCGTGGCGGACGGCACCTTGGACTACAGTGAAGGTATTTATTCCTTTGGCGCTGAGCTTTGCCATTCTTGAATTGCGCAATTTCTGACTTGAATTTGGGAACAGTTCTGCCTTCATCTGAAATTGAGAGGCGGACCAACTCCCTCCTTAGGGCCTACAACGCCGATGTAGAGGGCCCTAAGGGATCGTCTCACCCACAGAGCCTGATCCACGCCGGCGATGACCTTAAACAGGAACGCCGAAAGGTACATTCTTTATCTGGCTTCCGTTTTTCAGGTCTTATGCATGTCCAGCGTTAAATATTTCCATCGAAAATGTGAATCAGCTCCTAGGAAGGTTTGCCGAGACGACTTTCCCAAGTGAGAACGTTGGCTCTCTTGGGAAGCCAACGGTAAAGAACGTGAAGAAGGTCTCCCAAAGACCCAGGACAAAGAGTCCTGCCTCCAAGAAGGCCAGGCCAAATCCCGAGGAGGGGTCTTCACGGAGCGTTCCTCCTACCGCAAGAAAGACGGCGGTAAGATATCGCATCCCTTCTGTTTTACCAAGCACAGATTGGGATCACTTCTTCGTCGTACAGGGGGAGGGGAGCGAGGAGGAAGAGGATGATGTTCCTCTGGTCCTTCGGAGGAGGAAGATCGCAGATCTTCCATCCGGCGATGCCCCAAGCTGTCCCGCAGAGACCATTGTTACCGAAGAGGTGGTCGTGGCAGATCCTGCCATCGCGGAAAATCTTGGGGTCGCAGATGACCTCCAAGTTCCTGAAGCCCCCGAGGCTTCAGGGTCAATTGTCTCTGCTTCCCTGGTCGAAAGGACGACCTTGGTAAGGATTCCTTAGTCATACTTTCTTCAATTCCTTCTGTATATTTTGACGAGTCAACGTTTATACAGGGAGGAGAGCTTCTCCCTGTGACTACCGCGAGTCCTAGGGAGGAAAATCCTCTTCCTCCGCGGACAGGAGCAGAGGTGGTTGTTCAAGATCCTGCGGCGGTTACACATGAGGTACCGGCTACAGGATCACAGGAGACAGCGAGATCCTTGGATGGGTCGTCGCCAATGGGATCAACTGCCCAGGTAACGATCCTTCTTGTCAGCCTTTATTTTTCCCTTGAAAAAATGTTCATAGGGGAAGACACACAGAGAAAGGGGCCTTTGTTTTCCAAGCGCAAGATCAGGGCGGACGATACTCGTCCCCGCACTCAAGAAGAACTTTCTCAGAGATCCCAAAAACTAGTGGGATTTCAATTAAGGTAAGAACCTTCATCCTGGTTGTATCATAAATGATGGTCACGAATAGTTACTATTTGATTTTTCTTTTCCTCCATCAGACAGAAAGAAATGGCATCCAGTCCTCCAACCGCTTCGGGAAGGGTTGAAGTCATTGCTGGTGCAGGAGCCCCCAATGAGGAGCGCTCCACCCCCTCGGCCCAGGAAGTCGTCCGAGTCACGGGGGGAGAAACAGATACGAGGACCCAGTCGCAGTCGCCGGCGACTGGAAGCAGTATTCAGCAGGCACTTCCTCCTACTGTCCCTGTTGTAAGCACCTCCGGGCCTTCGACAAATCTTCCAATTAGTCCGGAAGATGCCTCTCTGCAAAAATTCATGAAGGTATGATGAATCCTTTTCTAGATGTCCTGAATTACACATAGGACACTTTTCACTCCCTTTTTTGCATCACAGGAATTATCCCGGATGATGGCCCAGTCACGTGCCACGGCGGCGAGCATGGTGACCATACAAAGAGAACGAGACTTCTTGCGCAAGTAAGGATCATCATTCTTCAATTTATAGATGTATAAATTGGTTACAACCATTCCTTCTGTTTTATTGCAGGAAGGTGGCATTGCAGGACAAGGAAATAGCCACAATGAAGCTCCATTCGGTCTCAGTGGTGAGGAACCAAGAGATCGAAAATAACAGACTACGATCGCAACTTGCTGGTAAGTCATCTTCTGAGCTAGGAAGACTTGTCTAAGCAATATGCGAGTAATCTTTTCCCTTGTTGCAGCGCAAGCAGGTCAAATAAAACAGCTCAGTGCAGATAATAAACTCCTCCAGGATTCTATCGAAGCCTCCACAAGGGCAATTGGGAAGCTGAGCCATTCAATCTTCGAAAAGCTGAAGGCGGTGGCTTACCTTCTGAAGGCTGACGTGGTCGAAACCACCCGAGACGATCTCAGCCAAGAAGACTGGGCTGCCCTTGTTATAGCTCAAGCAGAGTCACTTCTCGAGTATCTCCCTGAGGATACACAGCGAAGAGAAGAGGTGATCAGAACCAGAGTTCGGTCAGCCGCTTCTGCTATGCTAAGCCGGATTCGACTCCACTATGGCCCAGATGCAGATCTGAATCCACTGGTGGGACCGGTTGAGATCGAGAGTGAAGAGCTGCTCGCTGCCATCATGGAGGAGATCAAGCCCTTAGTAGACAGGCTTCTGACTGAGCTGGGGATCGAATGATCTTTATTTTTTGTATCCAAACAACTGTGTATAATGCAATGTATGTAAAAAACCATTTTTTGACAGAAAGTACATATTTTGCAATTTAATATTATGAGTTCCATACTATAAGCACATACTATAAGCACCCGCCTCTGCTTATGAATACTGAAGCCTTAGTGTTATAAGCAGAGGAGAAAACATAAGCGTAACGACCAGGGGTGTGCGTTTTAAACCAACGATCAGGATCAATGTAACGTCTAATCTTATTGCGAACTGGTAGCCACTCAGATGACCAAGGACTTGCCAGATAGCCCCGCATGCGCTGAGAAACGGCTTATTTAGGAGTGACTTATCTGGAAGTGGTCATGAGATCGACCAGCAAATCCGATTAGATTGTTGTAATGATCTGACCGCCGGCGGTCAGCCCCCAGGTCGAATGCATATGATAAGGGCTTAAAGAGAAAAACTTATTGTATGAAAGCAAAACATATTTTATTTTATGAAAAGATGCTAATTGAACAGGAAAAAAGTGATTTGGAATACTTACACGTAAAACTTGCGAAGTTGATCGATGTTCCAAGTATTGGACAAAATCCGACCATCCTCCATAGCTAACTGCGCCGATCCTGTCCGCGGCACTGAGACAACAGTGTAAGGACCTTCCCATTTTGGGGAGAATTTTTTGCGATTAGACTGGTCTTGAATTTTTCGTAAAACCAAGTCGCCCACATTGAGATCACGTGGTCGCACCTTTTTACTGTGATACCTGCGTAAAGCTTGCAAGTATGCCGCGGATTTAACCAGGGTACGATCACGCCGTTCTTCTAAGAGGATGAGATCTTGCGCCCGTTGTTCGGACTGATTAATCTGTTCGAACTGATCTGTCTGAACAGAACCAATACTTACTTCCATAGGCAATACCGCCTCAGCCCCGTAGACCAAATGGAAGGGCGTCTCACCGGTGGCTCGACTAGAAGTAGTTTGTAATGCCCATAGAACGGTATAGAGCTCATCTGCCCAAGCCCCCGAGCGGGTCTTAAGGCGATTAAAGACGCGCTCTTTAATTCCTTGCAGTATTTGCCCATTGGCTCGTTCTACGGCACCATTGCTTTGTGGATGGGCCACAGAAGCAAAGCACACCTTGGTCCCAACCTGATCGCAGTAGTCCAGGAAAAGACCGCTGGCGAACTGAGAACCATTGTCTGTGATGAGACGGTTTGGAACACCAAATCGTGCCACAATGTTCTTATGAAAGAACTTTTGTGCGGCTGATGCAGTAATATTTCGTACCAGTTCGGCCTCAATCCACTTTGTAAATGTGTCAATGGCTACGAACAGATACTTGTACCCATTGACCGCTTGTGGCATAGGATCGACGATATCCATCCCCCAGACCGCGAATGGCCATGCGAGAGGAATGGTTTGCAACTCATAGGCAGGTTGATGAACTTGCCTTGCGTGGAACTGACACTGGGGACACGTCTTGACCATATGCT
Source organism: Pharus latifolius (assembly GCA_019359835.1). NCBI lineage: Eukaryota > Viridiplantae > Streptophyta > Magnoliopsida > Poales > Poaceae > Pharus > Pharus latifolius. The sequence goes on from CM033327.1 coordinate 32,321,184, forward strand.
TGGCGTCATCAAGTGCTGAAGGCCAGTAGAATCCTTGTCGAAAAGCCTTTCCGACCAGTGTCCGATATGACAAGTGCGCACCGCATACACCGTCATGTATTTCTCTCAAGAGGGATTTTCCTTCCTCCTGAGATATACAACGCATGAATACTCCTTGAGTACCCTTTCTGTACAAAATCCCATCTATGAGTTTGTACAGACGCGCTTTTCGAATTAACCGATCACTTTCGGTTTCGTCCTCGGGTAGGGTCCCATGTTCAAGATAGACCCTCAATGGATGAGCCCAATCTTGTTCCTGACCGAGGTTGGTAACGAAGGCTATTATCGGATCATCTTCGACTGAAGTCATGATCGAAGGATGGTCCAAGTGTTCAATGAACACTCCTGCCGGAGCGGATGAGCGTGAGGATCCAATTTTGAATAATTGGTTTGCGAGAATATTGTCCTTTCGCGGGATGTATTGGACTTCGAAATGACTGAAGTGTTTTTCCAATCTCCTCACTTCCCCCAGGTAATGAGCCATTGTCTCATTGGAGGTGTTGTACTCCTTGTTTACCTGGTTTACGACCAGCTGTGAGTCTCCCCTCACCACTAATCGACGCACTCCGAGGAATTTTGCTGCCCGGAGCCCTGCAAGAAGACCTTCATACTCTGCTGCATTGTTGGTCGCAACAAAGTGTAGTTGAATGACATACTTAAGCTGTTCGCCCTGGGGCGTAACTAAGACCACTCCAGCCCCCGAGTGTTGAAAACTACGGGAGCCGTCAAAGTACATTGTCCAGTAATCGGGGCACTCCAGTTCCTCTGCCAACCGCACGGGTGGCTCAGGGTTGGTCCATTCGACCACAAAGTCGGCCAAAACCTGAGACTTAACCGCCGTGCGGGGTGTGAAATGGATCTCGAAGGCACCGAGTTCGACAGCCCATTTGGCGATTCGACCAGATTTCTCTGGATTTCGGACAATATCCCCCAAAGGAAAAGAGGAGGGTATTGTGATCTTGTGCGCTTGAAAGTAATGTCGTAGCTTATGGGAAGCCATCAGTAGCGCGTAAAGTATCTTCTGGACCTCAGGGTAGCGCTCCTTAGGACCATGAAGTACTTCGCTCACATAGTAGATGGGTCTATGTATTCCTTCCCTATCCGCGATTAGAACGGCGCTGACCGCGTGTGGTGTGGCCGCCAGGTAAAGAAGCAACGGTTCTCCTTTGTCGGGAGACACCAATACTGGCGGACTGGATAGATATGTTTTTACCTCCTGGAATGCTTTTTCGGCCTCATCCGACCATGTAAAGTTATGATGCTTCCGCAAGGCTTTGAAGAAAGGCAATCCCCTTTCGCCTAATCGCGATATGAAGCGACTTAAAGCCGCCATGCGACCAGCCAGGCGTTGAACATCCTTCATGGTCGAGGGCGACCTCATTTGTTCAATAGCCCTAATTTTCTCAGGATTAACTTCAATGCCCCTGGAACACACAAGGAAACCAAGGAGTTTTCCTGAAGAAACCCCGAAAGAGCATTTCTCCGGGTTTAATTTTATTCCAAAGCGATTCAAATTACAGAAGGTTTCAGCGAGATCGTCCAAATGAGACAATCTCTTGGCACTTTTTACAACCAAATCGTCTACATATGCTTCGAGATTACGCCCTATCTGGGAAAGAAAGGTCTTTCGCATCAAGCGCTGGTACGTGGAACCTGCGTTCTTGAGACCGAACGGCATTCTGACGTAGCAGTATGTGCCGAACGGGGTGATGAAGGCAGTCTTCTCTTCATCGTCTTCTGCCATGCTAATTTGATGATATCCTGAGTAAGCGTCCAGAAAACTCATCAGTTCGCAACCCGCAGTCGAGTCGACCAGCTGGTCGATGCGGGGAAGGGGAAAGTCATCCGTCGGACAGGCAGCGTTGAGGCTAGTGTAATCGACACACATGCGCCACTTGCCATTTGACTTGTGGACCATGACCGGATTGGCGAGCCATTCCGGGTGATCCACTTCGCGGATAAACCCGGCTCGTAAGAGTTTGTCCAACTCTTCTCGGATGGCTTCCTGTCGGTCAGTGGCAAAATGCCTGAGCTTTTGCTTTATTGGTCGTTGTCCAGGTCGAATTGCTAACCTGTGCTCAATTACTTCTCTTGGGACACCGGGCATGTCGGACGGTTTCCACGCAAACACGTCTGCGTTAGCCCAGAGGAAAGCAACGAGGTCGAGTTCCTATTTGTCATCCAGGGTTGATCCAACCCGAATTGTCTTGCATGGGTCATCTGGGTACAAAGGAACTTGTTTGAGTTTTTCATCTGGTCGAGGAGCAGCCTTGATCGCATCGGCGGCAACGGTGGCGACCTGAGCGTCCCGGAGGGGAAGTTGATCGACCATCTCCAAAGATAGCCGGTTGCACGTGAGTGCCACGTTGCGACTGCCTCAGATCGAGATGACACCTTTGGGGCCAGGCAATTTCCCGCACTGATAAGCATAGTGCGTTGCCATCATGAACTTAGCAAGAGTCGGCCTGCCAAAGATTGCATTATAAGCTGAATCACAATCGATTACATCGAAAGTAACCAATTCTGTCCAGAAGTTGTCTGGTTCTCCCAGAGTGACCGGGAGGACCACTTGTCCCAATGGCATCATGGAGGGGCTTGGGATTATCCCATAAAAAGGATGGATTATGGGCTTTATCTTCGAACGAGGAATTTGCATCTCGTCGTGCTTTGACCAATAAAAGATCAAGGGAACTTCCCCCGTCAATCAGGACCCTTTCGACTCTCGCGTTACTGATGATTGGGGTAATGACCAGAGGTAATCTCAATGGTCGGGTTAGCCCCACAGGACAGTCAGCGCGATCGAACGTCAAAGGCATATCCGACCAACGGGGGTATTGAGGTTCACCAAGGGATGTCTCCGTTTGGTTAACCTCTCGGCAGAAGGTTTTAAACTGCCTTTTGGAAACGAAAGAGGAAGAACCTCTGAAAATGACATTAACATGATTTTGAGGTACCTGGTAAGCCATTTCTTCGTCTCCGTCGACGTCTCTAATCCCGCACGCCTGCTCTTTAGGCAGTAAGGTTGGCATTGGCCCAACTCCTTGGTAGAAATCGTCCAGTTGTTTCAACCAACTCCTGCAGTTTTTGAGGTCGTGGCCTGCGGAGTTGTGGAGTGGACACCACTTCTTGCCCTCCTGCGGATTAGTTGATTTTTCTGGCTGGTCGGAATCCCGACCACCAGAGGCAGTTTTACTTTTAAATGAAGACTTATTACCTTTGGTCGAAGGTGGCTTCTCTGCAACTGCGACCTCGCGGTACTGTCCAGAGCGGTTCCTCTTTGACTTCTTTGAATTCCCACCCGGTGAAGACTCCGGCTTTTTGCTTGAATCTTCTTTCCTGGCGTCCTTGAAGCCTGGTTGGGGTGGTAGGTCCCCCTTGTCGACCATTCGGTTCCATTCGACTGCTTCGGCTGCATCGGAATATCGATCAGCCATGTCGAACAGATCGGCCACTGATCGAGGAGGGTGGATAAGCAAGTCTTCAGTGAATCTCCGGTATTGAACGACATGCTTAAATCCCCTGATTACGGAGCCATCAGATATGTTCGGGATGGTATTCCTCACCCCGACAAACCTCTTGACAAACTGCCGAAGTGTTTCGGTCGAAGTTTGCCGCAGCCTATGCAAGTCGTCCTCCTTACCCGGCTTTTGGTAACAGTTTTGGAAATTGCTGAGGATGGCATCGCATAGCATTTCCCAATTGTAGATGGAACCCTCAGGCTGATTAAACAACCAGGTTCTAGCCGGTCCTGTGAGGACTGTACACTACCACAGAAACAGACATCCAGGACGGCACATCACAGACGGGTATGAACTGTTCAATGGAAAACCGTCTGTGAAGGCCTATCGGGAGAATATGTTCAGATATCACAGACGGTTCTGACGTCTAAAACAACTGTGACAGTAAACCAGACGGGCCTGAACACAAAACCGTCTGTGATAGTATACTTATCACAGACGGCTCTAACCTAAAAACCGACTGTGATATATACAATCGGTTCCCAGCTAAGAACCGTCTGTGATAGTCTACTTATCACAGACGGTTCTAAACTAAAACCCGACTGTGATATATACAGACGGTTCGGAACTCAAAACCGTCTGTGATAATTATACCATCACAGACGGTTCGGAACTCAGAGCCGACTGTGATTTATACAGTCGGTTGTAAACAACGAAGCGTCTGTGATAGTGTAGTTATCACAGACGGTTCTGATGTATGAACCGACTGGAAAAGTACCGGCGCTTCGAATTCTCAACTGTGATCATTTCTGTCTCCGATCTTCCCGCGCGGCGCCTAGGAGAACACGAAGCATCGCTTTGGAAGTTCTATAAATTGACAGTGGAAAAATTGTCATTTACTTTACAAGTTTTTATAGTTCTCAGACTGTTTGACTCCTTAGCTTGTCTGCGCCAATGGCATCCTTGATGGCATCGTCAGCCTCGCCCTCCCCGGTATGAACGCTCAATCTTTTTGACTTACCCCTGTATTGTTAATCCATGTTCAACACATTCTTGACCTGTTGATTTGCACAGGGAAGGGGAGCTGTGGAAGACACTGCCAAAGTCAAGGCCGAGCTGAGGGCCCTCCAGGAGGAGCACAAGCTCCTCACGGAGAAGCACACTCGGCTACGGCTTGACCTTGACGATCTCTTCCAGCGCATTCAGCGCATGAGGACGGATGGTGACAATGCTAGGGCGAGGACGAGGCGTCTTCGCGAGGAGAAGAAAGCCGCGGATATGACCATCACTGGCTGCGGTTTGACAATGAAGGATACCATCGCGAAGCTGAGGGAGGTCGCAGGCCTTCTCGACGCTGAAGTAGTTGATCCTGAGAAGGACAACTTGTCGCTCGAGGAGTCCTGCGTCCTGGCTGCAAGTCAAACTGACTTTATTCTAGATGCAGCCAGGGCTAAGACCACTCCTTGACCTAGCATTCTGTATTTTTACTTTTTTTTGTAAGTGATGAAACAAATTATTGAAAACTTTGTTCTTATGTCAACTTTCTAATTTTCCAGCACATTCTTGGACTGCATGCAATCTTCCCTCTTTCTTTATCTTTCTTTAGCTTTTGTCGAACATTCGACCATACAAAGGTATGTACACTGTGTGCGATCAAGGAACGACTATTGCGATCTATGGCTTGTGATCGGAGCCCTTGAAATAATATAGAAACAATATAGAAGTTGCAGGTCCCATGCAAATAATATAAAAAGAATATAGAAGTTATATATCAACGTGCTTTGAATATCACAAACGGCTCTGAGGTAAAAAACATCTGTGATAGTCACATTAGAGACGGTTTTTATGTAAGGCCCGACTGTGATAGTCCCAACAGTGTCCGCCGCCTCGAATTCTCAACTTCTATCAATATCACAGACGGTTGTTAACTCCAAACCGTCTGTGATAGTAAAATTACAGACGGATTTTATGTAAGGACCGACTGTGATTGTCGAACATTTATCGACGCTTCAAATTCTCAGCGGTTCCAACTGGAAGCAAAACTCCAGGGAGGGAACAAGTATTTGTAGAAGTCGAACAGTCCAATATTCAACAGACATATTAAAGACGGTTCGGACATCAGAACCGTCTGTAATATTAACGCAGACGGTTTTGATCTCCCAACCGTCTGTGATAGTCCCAACAGTGCAATTCTCTACATGCAATTGTTGATAACCGCACATAATAACTGAGCAGATGAAGAGACTTAATTATTTACTTCAAATTTAATTTGCGTCGAATTATGTAATCTGACTCTTCAACTTCCTTTGCCGTGTTGCAGTTTATCTCCCGAGAAGTTATATATCATGAATTTATTGACCTTGAAAACCAGTAGTGCGCTTTTTAGAACTCGAGGCACCCGCGCATATGAATCGTCACCTTCTGTTTCTATAAATAGCGAGGCTCCTAAATCCCTGTCTTTATTCCCTCCTCAACTCCCACCTTGATGGCGAGCCGAGATTCTAGTGAGGTTATTGAAATTGATCAGAGTGATGAGGAAGAGATAAGGAATGAACTCGATCAGGATCTTCAGAAAGTAAGTCCTCTCTGAAACTCTAATGCAGATCTTTCTTTTATGACTTGATTACCTCGAAACAAATGCATTTCGAAATCCACAGGTGCTTGAGGAAATGCTCCCTCCAAAGAAGAGACTTAGAAATGATGAAAGATCATACAGTGGAGCTGCAGCGAAGACTCTAGAGGGTGCTGAGGCCTGTGTTGCCACATTGCCCCTTGCAACCCCTCCAGTTGCATCGACTCCACCTTTGGAGATCCACAATAATCCTTTCAATATCCCCTCTCCAACACCTTTGTATCATCAGCTTTTCTGGGTAAGGCTCACACTTCCACGTCCAAATCCACTCCGAAGCTTGGCAATCATCTTCACCCTCCCAGCATACGCCCCTAGCAGAAGCTGGAGAAGCATATGTGTAGGAGGAGAAAGCTGCCTTGTGCAAAACTCTCCAAAAAAAAAAAGAGGCGCTGGAGAAGCATTCTGAGGGGATGTCTTTTGCCATTCTGCACTTGGCAGAGTGCATGCTTTGAGTTGCAGCATCATCTCCACCTTTGTTGTATCAACTTTAATTTCTTGGATGATCCTACTGATGCCAAATCCACTCCTTTGGTGAGAGATGAGGTTGATAGTCTTAGAGCCATTGGTAGTTCTCCTGGGGCGGCCAGTGTAGATCCTACTGATGCCAATACGTCCCTAGGAGAACTTTGTAAATTACTTTCGGAACAGGTCGACACTAATCAATTGGTCGCTTAATTAATAGTATCTCTTATGTATGGAAAGATTGTAAGAAATAAGAAATTTCTTTTCCTTATATATCTGGCTTTCGATTGATTATGTAACTGATAATCACCAAACGATGTCTGTGTAAAAATGTTAACAAGAAAATACTGCTGCGATCAAGACGGTTTTTAACTCAAAACCGTCTCTGCTTGAAAGATTACAGATGGTTTTAATTTCAGACATATATATAAAACAAATATGAAAAACAAGATAAAACCAAATAGTCTGAACGTTCATTTTTTCAAATACTAACATTGAAACAAGATAGAACCAAATATTTAACAAGTGGAACAACTGATGACCAGTAGTCGAATGCAAACAAACAATCTGGGATATTATAGACGGTTCGGACATTAAAACCGTCTGTGATTACCACATACACAGACGGTTCTGAGATAAAAACCGACTGTGATAATCACATACACAGACGGTTCTGAGGTAAAAACCGACTGTGATAATCACATACACAGACGGTTATTAGATAAAAACAGTTTGTGATAATAAAATACATAGACGGTTTGGAGGTCATAACCGTCTGTGATATTTCTTTCATAGTTACACAAATTGCACCGATATTACCGACGGTTAATAGAGTGAAACCTGTCAGTAATATTCTGTTCTTCAATAATGCACTGATATTACCGACGGTATTATATAGAACCGTCTGTATTGAACCTTGTATAAAAGGTCTTTTGGCGGATGTTTTGAGGTAGTCGTACTCTCTTCCTCGACCTACACTGTCCAGTTCGAAGAGATTTGGGGCAAGGAAGAGCGAAATCTCGAAAGGCCGGGGGAGCATTTGGGGGCAAAAATTTGAGGATCGAACCAAGGTTGGTACTTGCTCCCAAGGCATACACATTACTTGATTTCATCATCAATATCGATCTCCATTGATTTACTAATTAGCATGTGTATGAATTTGATTAATTGCAGATGGTCCGAGACTGGATGTATAATGACAACCGAGTGGGTAAGGAATACATGAAAGGTGTTTTTGATTTCCAAAAGGTTGCTGAGCAAGACATGGCGAAGAAGGGTTTACCATATATGTACTGTCCTTGTGTAGACTGCCAGAATATTAAGATGTTCACCAACTCATCTCAAATTGTCGCCCACTTGATAAGACGTGGTTTCAAAAAGGGGTACACGTGTTGGGTCCACCATGGAGAAGAGTCAACTGCAGAAACAACTGCCACTCAGGTTGAGGAACAGGACATGTCGGATCCGAACAACGACTTCGACGAGGAAATGCTAGAGGATGACCATTTAGATGACATGTTGCGTGATGTGGAAGGAAATTACAATGAAAGGGAGTTTGGCAAATTCAAGCGCTTGATTGAGGACTCAGAAAAGCCGTTGTTCCCTGGTTGCAAGTCGAAGTACACAAAGTTGGCCTCTGTGCTTGAACTATTAAAATTGAAGGAAAGCAACAGCTGGACCGAGAAGAGTTTCACAGCACTGTTAGATCTTTTGGCGGACATGCTCCCGGAAGGAAACGAGTTGCCAAAAAACACCTACCAAGCGAAAAAGCTGTTGTGTCCTTTGGGAATGGAAGTAGAAAGGATACACGCATGCCCTAATGATTGCATCCTTTACCGTAATGACTACAAGAATATGCATGTTTGTCCGGTGTGCGGCGCATCCCGCTATAAGCGTACTAAGGACCAAACAGACGACGGCGAATGTGCGGAGATAAAGCAAGGACCTCCTGCTAAGGTATTGTGGTATTTGCCAGTCATTCCCCGCTTGCAGCGTTTGTTTGCAAACCGTAAAGAGGCAAAATTACTGCGTTGGCACTCGGAAGACCGGAAGAAGGATGGAAAGCTGAGACACCCCGCTGATTCTTCGCAGTGGAGAAACATCGACAGGGAATTTGTTAACTTCGGAGCAGAATTGAGGAATATAAGGTTCGGGTTGAGTACCGATGGAATTAATCCTTTTGGTAACATGAGCAGTCGGCATAGCACTTGGCCGGTTCTTTTGTGTATCTACAACCTTCCTCCTTGGTTGTGTATGAAGCGCAAGTACATCATGATGTCTCTACTTATCTCAGGACCAAAACAACCCGGAAACGATATTGATGTGTACCTAGCACCATTGATAGAGGATCTCCTAACAATGTGGAACGAAGGGGTGCAGGTATGGGACGCATACAAACGAGAGAACTTCATCCTACGTGCTATGATATTCTGCACCATCAACGATTTCCCTGCCCTTGGAAATTTGTCGGGCCGTACTACGAAAGGAGCCAAAGCCTGCCCCCACTACGAAGATGAGACTGAGAGCGTGTGGCTGAAGAATTGCAGGAAAACAGTGTACATGCGTCACCGTAGGTTTCTTCCGAAGAATGACGCGTACCGTAAGAGGAAGAGGGAATTTGACGGCCACAAGGAAGATGGTTCAGCCCCGAAGCCTACGCGCGGGAAAGATGTTTACTCACGGGTGAAGGACATAAACGTTGTGTTTGGAAAGGGTGGTAATAAATTGAAACCCCGCACGAAGAACACTTGGAAGAAGAGATCGATATTATGGGACTTACCGTATTGGGAGCATTTAGAGGTTCGTCATTGCATTGATGTCATGCATGTAGAGAAGAATGTTTGTGACAGTTTAATCGGCCTATTGCTGAACATTCCAGGGAAGACAAAGGATGGCATCAATGTGCGGCGTGACATGATCGAAATGAGAATCAGGCCCGAGCTAGCACCGAGAGAGGACGATAAAGGCCGTATATACCTCCCCCCCGCATGCTACACTTTGTGCAAGGCTGAGAGGACAGAACTCTGTAAGTGTCTCTATGGTGTTAAAGTTCCATCGGGTTACTCCGCAAATATGAAAATGCTTGTGTCCATGGGCGATTTGAAATTGCTGGGTATGAAGTCTCATGATTGTCACGTGTTGATGACACAAATGCTTCCTGTTGCCATCAGGAGTATTCTGCAGCATAAGGTCAGAGAGACGATCACGAGGCTATGTTTTTTCTTCAATGCAATTTCTTCGAAGGTCATTGATCCCGAAGGACTGGATTCTTTGCAGAGCGAGGTGGTTCGAACTCTCTGTCAGCTTGAGATGTATTTTCCTCCATCGTTTTTTGATATCATGGTCCATCTCACCGTCCACCTTGTCAGAGAAATCAAGATATGTGGACCCGTGTTCCTACGTTATATGTATCCATTCGAGAGGTACATGGGTGTACTTAAGGCCTACGTGAGGAATCGGTCCCGGCTCGATGGTAGCATTGTCGAAGGTTATGCAGCGGAAGAGGTTGTTGAGTTCTGCGTCAATTACATGGCCGAGGTAGAAGCAATAGGAGTTCCTGTGTCTCGTCACGAGGGGAGGCTTGATGGTGTTGGCACTATTGGACGGAGAGCCATCACTCCTGATTTCGATATGTACTCGAAAGCTCATTTTTGGGTCTTGCAATACATGACAGAGGTGTCTCCGTACATCGACGAGCACAAGGAGATGCTACGACAAGACAATCCTCGCCGATCCGAGGTTTGGATCACGGGACAACATAACAGTCGATTCAACGCGTGGATGAAGGTGCGAATCACCGGAGAGTCCACAAGTGAGAACCTTAAATGGTTGGCAAAAGGGCCCACGTTTACTGTACAGACATGGCAGGGATACGACATCAATGGGTACACATTTTACACGAAAGCTCAAGATCGAAAGAGCACTGTGCAAAATAGTGGAGTGAGCGTAGAAGCTTTCCATGAGGGGTTCATCAAGACAGGCCCAACAAGGGTAGTACGTGGATTGAACTCGTACTACGGGTTCATTGAAGAAATTTGGGAGCTCGATTACGTACTGTTCAAGATTCCCCTGTTTCGATGCCGATGGGTCCAAATCCCACAGGGTGTGAAGGTTGACAGTAACGGTTTCACTTCTGTGGATCTGGATCGCGTTGCTTATAAAGATGAGCCATTCATACTTGCAAATCAAGCCATTCAGGTCATTTATGTCACTGACCCGGCCAATAAGAAGTGGCACATCATCCTTCATGGCAAGAGAAGGATTGTTGGAGTTGAAAATGTCGTAGACGAGGAGGAATACAATCAATTTGATGAGATTCCTCCATTTGGAGATGGCGTACAGGTCGATATTGAAGACACCGACGAAACCAGTTACGTGCGTATGGATCACCAGGAAGGGTTATACTTTAAAGGTAATGAACTGTACGTCTTATCTCTCTGTTTCCATCGGTATAGCTTATATCTCCTGTAATTCTCGTCTTTGCAGGGCCGCGGCAAGTGGAAAGTTGAGGATAACATGGCTGTGTACGTGGAAATTGTCGGTGAAAGTTCCCATTTGTATGTAACATTAACTTGAGCATGCTCCACGTACATTGTATGTTAAATTTATTTGAGCATGCTCCACTTTGTAACCAATTATTGGATCTACGTACACAGTAACCAATTTACAGAGCATTTGGACTACATTTGAAATATCTGAGTGTTCATTTAAAACAAGTTTTCGAGCATTCAGAGTTGAAAGCTACAGATCAGTTTCAAGTTGTAAAAGTAACGTTCAATAGAGAGATTATCAAGGACGGTTTTGACCTAGCACAGACGGGTATGATTCTATAACCGACTGTGATAATCTCGTTCACAGTCGGTTCTCAACTCACAACCGTCTGTGATAATCTCTCCTCTAGTAGATTACCACAGACGGTTTTTATTTGAGAACCGACTGTGATAATATTACTATCACAGACGGTTATGTATATATAACCGACTGTGATGTTTTCAACAGTGTCCGACTCTTCGGGTTCTTGACGTGCACCGTCGGTTTTCAATTCCAAACCGTCTGTGATAATCAGAGCACAGTCGGCTCTCAACTCAAAACCGTCTGTGATAATCTCTCTAGTGACTATCACTATGTCGATTATTACAGACGGTTCTGATGCGAGAACCGACTGTAATAATATCGTCGCGGTTAATAGTTCAAGGCGGGGATTGTCCAGCTCATTCCAGTTCGCAACTGTTGCCCTAGCTCTCTCCGCCCTCGCACCGTCCGCCGCGATCACCTCCATCGCCTCCCACCTTCTCCTCCTCTCCGTCCGTCGCGATCACCTGCATCGCCTTTCCACCGTCAGGCGCGATCACCTCCATCGCCCTCCCGCCTCCGACGCGATCACCTCCATCGCCTCCCCACCGTTTCTGTCATTCTTGGTTAATTATAAGTATATGGGTTTTGGTATAGAATTATTAGTTGCAGATTTACTTAAACTGTTATCTCTTTCACTTATGTTAGGAACTATGTCTGGTGACGAAATGCACCACTCGGGGAGTCAGGGTGACCTCGCTGGCGATGAGACGACTGGGCCGGAGGTCGCCTCGTCCGCCGTGACCCCGCAGAAGAAGAGAAAGGGGCGGGGCCGGACGACATGCGCGCATCTGAACAAGCGGGAAAAGCATCACGTCCAGTTCGACGACAATGGTGTGCCGGAAGCTCCGGACAAACTTGTCGGTCAGTACCGCTCACTATGCGGCAAAGTGGCAAGGGAGCGGGTGCCCATCACCACCTCCGACTGGGGTCAAGTGCCCCCAGAGTGCAAGGATGCGCTGTGGGAAGAAGTGCAGGCGGCGTTTCACATTCCGGAGGATCGCCAGTTCACCATCCGCCGGAGGACACTGATGTCAATAAACAAGGCGTGGAGGAACTTCAAGAGCCACCTTGTCAGGCTCTATGTGAAGGAGTCGAAGACCCCCTTCGATGACTTCCCTTTCGTGACTCCCGAGGCATGGCAGCAGTTCGTCAAGATGAAGGCCAAGCCAGAGTTCCAGGAGCTTAGTGCGAAGGGCCAGGCTAACCAGGCCAAGAACACCCACCCACACAGACTAGGCACCGGTGGGTATGGGGGGAAGAAGGCGCTGTGGAGGAAGCAGGACGAGGAGGCTTCCCAGTCTTCGGCCGGCAGTCCTTATGCGGGCATAACGGACGTGCGCGCCCGCAATTGGTGCCGAGCAAGATCAACGATGAACTCCTCCGGAAGCGTCTCCGTGAGTAACCCTGCGGACAAGGAAGTGATCGACCGGCTGGTAAGATTGTCCGATCACGTACTATCCTCATAACACGCATGCAATGGGCTGTATTGCTAAGTTCTCCTGTTGCAGGTGACGCTGAGTGCGCAGGTGGCATCCGGAGAGTTCAACCCGAGGAGGGACAGGGATATCCTCACAGCGGCGCTAGGAAACAAGGAGCATCCAGGCCGCGTGCGCGGCCTCGGCGCCACTGTGCCTTGGAGGTATGGTTTCCCTGATGATGAGGAGGCGGCTAAGAGGAGAAAGAGATCCCACCAAGCCCGCGATGAACGGCTCAAGGAGGAGATGCGATCGGAGTTCGCTGTTCGGGACAAAGCACTCCTACAGCAGTTGTCGGAGATGCGGTCCATGTATGAAGAGCTAAGAAAGGCGACCCAGGGCACCCCCGTTCTAGAAGCGGAAGTACCGACCCCCATTCTTGGCCACCGTAGTAGCTGCGCGTCTGCGCCGGGGTCTTCGCAGACGGAGCCCTCTCCAAAGTATCCGGTGGACTCTCTGCAGGTAATGACCGTTAATGCGCACTGTTTGTCTATGTTAATTCATTCGAAAGTGAGAAGCGGTGAAATTCAACATGTTAATGCGCACTGTTTGTAGGAACCCGCCTCCTGCAAGCTTATGGTGCTGGCCGGTGTCTTCCCAATCGAGGCTACCCGTGGGATGGCGCAACCATGCACGGAGGGGGCCACAATCCATGGTGCCCCTCTATGTGAGGGTTTTGCACGGGTCCAGGTGGACAGTGTCGTTGACCATTGCAAGGATTTTCCATTGGAGAAGCCACCGAACGACGAGATTACCACTCTCGGGGATGCGGTGCACACGTTCGTGCAATGGCCCAAGAAAGACATCGTCCTGTATGAGGTAATTCCCCCACCAGTTTCATAATTTGTACTGTAATAATAGCCCTCAGAGTTAGTGTCCTAATATATAGGTTCTTACATCATAGACATCACAGACCGACACGCGGCCTACTAGCCAGCATACCCCTCCGAAGACGAAGCTGACTCCGATTAAGAGGCAACCATTCAAGAAGCTGGCTATGAGGGGAAAAAGCAAAGAAGAGCCCGGCGAAGGAGAGCGAGAAGAGTGCGCCAGCTCTCATGCCGTTCTCTCTGGGGATGCCCATGGCCTCCGATACCGCAATTTCGAGCATGGGGTTAGCATGCCAGAGCCTGCATGCATGGTACATGAGGAGGACAAACCAGACCAGGACGCAGCGTCCGACGCACATCATGGTCAAGTACACCGTGGCAGAGTTCCATAACGATGTTGGGACCTACTCGGTGACCTTCGAAGACCTGCACAATTTACTGAACAAAGATGCGCTCGACTTGTCAATCCTACGGTCTTGGGTGCTGTAAGTATCCTACTATCCGTGCATATACGGATATATGTCATTTATTAATTGGTTACTTCCGTGCAGCTGCATGGCCAACTATGCCAAATCCAAGGGCATACCTGTTGGTTTCTTGGACACCCAGATGGTCACCGAGGTGATGTTTAGGACCGACACAGAATTCGTTGTCGACTACATCAAAAGAGGTTTGCTTGCTCAGGTCGACAAGGAGTATATACTTGTACCCTACAAACAGAGGTGAGTGCTTTCATCAGTACTTCACCCGTAGATTAGTGTCTCCATGTGCACACCCCCAAATTTAGATTAAATTTTTAATTCTCTACGTGTAATATGTAGCTACCACTGGATCCTGCTGCTACTTATTCCGAAAAGCAACAAGGTGTTCTACCTTGACTCATTGCAGAGGAAAGGGTACTCGTATTGCGCCGCAAGAGATGTATTCGGAAGGTGATGTGGACCTGTCTTCCATGCATCTAGATTTACTGTCCTCAAATTGTCAATTTCGGCTATCCTCAAACTGTCAATTTTGACTATCTACAGGGCTTTCACGAAGTACTTTGCCGAGGTAGGGAGACAACACGAGCGGCGAGCCGATAAGTTTCAGTGGTTACAATTTTCGGTACAAATTTCAACTGGCATCTGTTTTACTTTATAACTTGTCCCCACCTAACTCTCGGTCTGTAAATTGGCAGTGCCATCAGCAGCCGGACGACAATACATGTGGGTTCTACGTGATGCGCCACATGTATGACCTGATCATCACCCCTCACCGGCCAGATTTCCCCGAGGTATATACAACTGCTCCCCTTAATTTGTCTCGATTTGACAGAATTTACAACTTCAGCTCATTTTTTATGTACCAACTCTTGCTGCAGGGGGTCGACTTCCCTTCAGAAAGCCTTGACCCTCGGCAGATTGGTAATGTCCGAGGGATGCTCGCTGATTTTTTCCTTGCGGAGGTCATATCACCCAAGGGGAAGTTTAGGGACCTGCAAGGTTCGTATTAGTGCGGCCTTACATTTATTTGTACATCTAACACACTTTAATTGTCGATTACATTTATTTGTTCAATTGTACATATTTCTGAGTTCTGTGCTGTATATATGAAATGCTATACAAATATATTTGAGTACTGTGCATATGAAACTGTATATATTTGAGTACTGTACAAATATATATGGGACTGTATATATTTGAGTACTATGCATGTATGAAATTCACGAACTGTATATATGAAAATGCAATTTGTACAGAGGACATCTGTGACTGTTATAATCTCAGATGGTTTGTAAGATCAAAACCGTCTGTGCATGCACAGACGGTTTTGATCTTACAAACCGTCTGAGATTATAACAGTCACCGATAATAACCCATCGCAGATGGTTTGGACCTCAGATCCGTCTGTGATATCACACTATCACAGACGGTTTCAAGATTAACACCGTCGCTAATATCGCAGATTGGTTTAATATGAGTATCACAGACGGTTTTGATCTCAGAACCGTCTGTGTTAAGAGTATCACAGACGGTTTTGATCTCAGAACCGTCTGTGTTAAGAGTATCACAGACGGTTCTGAGATCAAAAACGTCTGTGTTGATATCCAAACCGTCTCTGTCATTCTGAGTACCACAGACGGTTCTGATATCCAAACCGTCTCTGGTAATCTGAGTATCACAGTCTGTTATGACATCAAAGGCGTCTGTGATACTCATACTAACACAGACGGTTCTGATGTCAAAATCGTCTGTGTATACTAAAGTATCACAGACGGTTCTCTTCTCAAAACCGTCTATGATAGTCTAATTATCACAAACGGTTCTGAAAACAGAACCGTCTATGTAGTATGACTATCACAGACGGTTCTGACCTTATCACAGACGGTTCTGACCTTATAAGAGACTGTGAAATATGAGTATCACAGACGGTTCTGACCTTAATACAGACGGTTATGACCTTATAACAGTCTGTGAATGGATAGATCACAAACGGTTGAAAACATCAAAAACCGTCTGTGATAGTACATGATTATCACTGACTCGAATATCACTGACAGGTAAGAACCGTCTGTGGTAGTATGACTATCACAGACGGTTCTGACCTTATAACAGACTGTGAAATATGAGTATCACAGACGGTTCTGACCTTATCACAGACGGTTATGACCTTATAACAGTCTGTGAATGGATAGATCACAGACGGTTGAAAACATCAAAAATCGTCTGTGATAGTACATGATTATCACTGACTCGAATATCACTGACGGGTAAGAACCGTCTGTGATGAATGTTTTGACCCGACTGTGATGATGAATTCTGTAGTAGTGGTAGGCAGGTAGTTGGCCATGACCTTGTCATCGCCTCCCGCTGCTTGGATGGCAGTAATATAAATTTGAAGGAACTCGGATGGGTTCTGAGTTCCATCAAACCTCTCAATGGCCCTTGGTCGAAACTTATCAAGCCAAACGACTGCTCGTAGGCCAGGAGAAAAAGCTTTGCAACCAACGTAAGGACCGTGAATCGCCCTGTGACTCTCGGTTGGGTCTCGAGCGACCTCAGGCAATGGCGAGGTTACTCGTGGTACCAAACGAGAGTGAACAGGAACTCGATCCCTACTACAAGAATCCTGCATTCGCCGGTATTTGTCCTGTCGGGACGGTACAGGCGGCGGGTAACTCCGCCGGCCAGAGCCGGAATGAGGACCATCCCGCTCACGGGAATGTGTTACCAAGCGGGAAGAGGCTGTTGGGGTCGCCTCGGATGCGACCTCGTCCAGTCTTTCCGCCAGGATCCTGAAAAAGGCCGGTTTCTGCCCATCCGTGACCGTAGGAGGAAAATTGCGCATGACTTCCGCGATAGATCGCAGTCGACCATGGGTACTTCTCCTAGGGGCACCAGGTGTTATCGTTTCTTCGTCCACTGGGAAACACTCCGGTGGTAAAGAAGGAGTCTGGTCACGTCTACGACCACGCGACCGTCGAGAAGAACTTGGGGCAGCATCGTAACGAGCCTGCGCATCTTGAAGAGCCTCTAGGGCAGTTCTGCGTAGTTCGTTGTTCTCTTGCTCGAGATCTTGATCCTCCTTCTGTTTGCGATCTTGTTCTTCCCTAGCAGCCTGTTGATCGGGAGTTTCTTCCGACAGCGCAGCAAACTGCCTAGGGAGAGAGGTTGCCGATGGGGAAAACATCTCGGTTTGTTCCGAGTCGGACTCGAAATCAAAGAGACGGTGAAGGTTATCAGGGTCGAACCTTCCTAGGCTAATTTCCGGGTCATCATCATATTTTCCCTCAGCGGGGTCGTATGATGGGCCGGATTCATCACCTAGCACATTAAGAACCTCTGTGGGTTCTGACCTTGCGCCAGTTGCTTCCTGGTCGATTGACATGACTTGGAGAGATGATTCAACCTGTGGAAGATTCTGGCCTTCGACCTCTTCTATCGGAACAGGATCGCTTGGAGAAGGCATTGGTATATGGGCATAATCCTCGAGATCGAAATCGTTCTTGGAATCATATGCTCCAGCCATGTTTCAGCGAACCTCCGGATTTCAATTAGGACGCCTTGAGAAAGGCCCCACGGTGGGCGCCAGCTGTCGACGATTCGGACTCGGGGTCCTCAGCCGAACTTATGCAAAATTTGTAATTGTGAGACCTTTCAAGATGACCCTCCGGGAAGGTATGTAGAACAATGGTGAACAGGAGCACAGAGAGATTTATACAGGTTCGGGCCCTCGATGGTGGGAGTAAAAGCCCTACGTCCTGTTAGGATTTCACTATATGTGATAAAGCTTTACAAACTAGCGGGGAGAAACTTTCACAGGCGAAAGTTTTCCCTATATAAGTGTACAAAAAGAAGCTATAGGAGACTTGTAAGTATTGTCTAATATAAGCCGTAGACTTGGCTGTTTGAGTGGTCGAGATATCTTGTATCTCACTTATATCAGGGGTCTTGTTCTTCCAAATGTCTTGGATCCTCCGTTTGATGTACTTTGCCACCTTTTTATACTGGTCGAAAGGGTGCCATATGAAGAAAACTGCATCAAACGGTTGGATGCGGTTCCTGGAGAACCGCTATTAACTTCCACGGAAGTTATTAACACGTGTTAATCATGAATAACCGCATATATTAACCTCTGACGGTTAGTCTTCAACGTGGAGGAATACTCGGGATGCTTGGAATATCCTGATATAAGGATAACCGAATAAACTCCAAGCACCCTGGTCGAGAATGTTCTGACCACGGAATGTGGGCTGACCGCGCAACATCCGGATATCCAGTCCGCGTATAGCATACGAACTTCTGACCCCACAAGGCTGTCGGCCTGATCGCACGAAACCCGCGACCTGATCGCGTAAAGCTTGCGACCTCATGGCGATGCCCCTCAGAATAGCTTGAGTTTGCATCGCCAGATACATGTCTGGTTCGAACCTGTCTTGAACCAAAAGTTTATTAGAAGTGACCCGGGTGTCAATCCTCGTCACATGGTATCCTAGGGTGACAAGGTTGCATGATGATTTGATTTCAAAAAGGGTTTCCACATGAAAGTTGGGTCATATCTATTCACATATTTCTAAACATAGTTCTATCAAATATTCAGCATGCATATATCTTTAAAACAGTGAATCTACTTTATTTCAAAATACTGGGTGAGACATGATCAAGGGTGACGACTTGCCTTGCCAAGTTGGGTGTAAGAAATCTGCTGGATCTTCAAACATTCCTTCCAAATCTTCCGCTCCTTGCTCTGCATTCGCACGAGAGCACACACAACACATACAATACATAAGCATCCAGAAAATAGGCTTTATACAAAACATAAGTAAAATATACACATGAATGCAAATGAGGGAGATTGGGCAAAAACAGAACAGCGGAGAAACGGATTCTAGGGTTAGGTTCACTAGACAAGACTCGATTGCGACGAAAGCCAAGGGTTGGCATTCGGTTCGCGAACAGACAATGTCCGAGAAGGACACCAGGATGATTTAGGGCTTCTTGATGATCAAAACTGGTGCAAGAGGTGGCATCGTGTGCCAAATGCTGTGAGGGACCTAAATGACAAAGTGAACTTTTCAGAAAAGCCCTTGAATTAACAGAAATTCACAGCAAAGCTCAGGACACAGGAAATCGAATGCCACTGTACAGCAGCGAACTAGGGCACATGCGTCTGGATGAATCACGCATGCATTGCTTCGCCAAACATGTCAGGGAGGTAGGCGGGATCAAGACAAGGTTGCTGGTGGAAGGAATTTGGCTGGGGTGGCTTATCGGCGACGAACGGCGAGGTTGAAATCTTCGGCCGCTTGAGACAAGAACGAGCCACGGTGACAGAGAACTGGAGTGGATTGAACCTGAAATTGGTTGAGGGGAAACACTCCTGGGGTGGTGTGGATTGTTCTGGAGAGAGGAATTGGGCAGTGGTTAAGCGTGCGAGCTCGTCGACGTTGTCACCGGAGTTGGAGAAGACAGTGAACGACGAACTGGCTCCACACAGCAATGCAGGCTATAAGCTTTGGGATACACCATCTAGGGGTTACAGGGAAGGTGTAGGTGGCTTCAGTTTGGGGAGAGCTGCAGCGAGGCACGCCGGCGACGTGAGACGTCCATGGTGGCGCGCAAAATTTGGGAAAACACACAGCACTGCATCAATTTGAAAATTGGCTGAATAGGCTTGCTAAGAAAGGGCTAAGGATCATTTGATTCTACTGGAGTGAGTGGTGGAAAGCACTGGAGCGAGTTTGATTCATGGAACAGGGAGTTTCTGGTTTTCCAGCGATCACCGGCAATGAAGAGCACTAGGATGCAATTGCTTGCTTGGACACGGGAAGATGGGTGTGGGGATCTTACTGGTGAGCTTGGATCGAAGAGAGGGGCTGTGGTTTGCTCTGGTGACGATGGCCTCAAAATCGGCTCGTCGGGGAAGAAAGGGAAACAGTGGGCAAGCTGGAAAATGGCTAAGTCCTGGAGTTGTGCTTCTTCACAGCGCTGAAGGGGGGGTTTAAATAGGCGTTGAGGCGGAGCTTGCGAGGGGAAACGGCGCGAGAACTTGTGCCGGGGATGAGACTGGCCGGGTGCAGCTGCGACAGCGGTGACCGGCGATGTGAAGGAGCGATGGCGATGTAGCAGCGCTGCAGGCTTTGTCGGTTGCATTGGAACTTCACCAGTGATGGCGCAGATGCGGAGGCAACAGCGCAGCTTCGGCAATGACACGTAACAGCATGCAATGCCACGGCAACGGTTGCGCGCGTGAAGACATTGCTCTGGAGCGCGGGCGTTTAACCGCTGGTTTCAACGAGGCAATGGTTGCTGGCATGTGCGTGCGGGGTGGCACAATTGTTCACAAGCGCTGGCGACAAGAGGTGGTGGCTGGCGGCGAGCAACTGCGGCGAGAAAACGCGGCGCGGCTCCGGCGAAATGCACTGGTCGAGGGCACGACCAGGCGCTGGTCGAAAACAGCAGAAAAAGAATAGGAGGGCTGATTTGCAATTACTGATTCTTGATTCCAGGGACCAATCTGTAAATCTGGCATTTGGCTAAAGTAGAAAGAGTTTTGACTTTGCTAAATTAATCCACAAAGTCTAAGATATTGATCATCAGCTGGGGATGACAAAATTTTGGAGATTTAGGCAAGTTTTGAGATGAACCGAAAACAGGGTAATTAGGGTAATCTGATTTTAGAAATTTGACAAGGTTGAAACTAGGGTTTCGGGAGTGATTTGGAAATTCTTCCAGAAGGGAAAAATGTCCAGAATAGTGAAGGGAAGATGTTCACTGAATCAAATCGGGATTTGGAAATGATCTGTGACTTTTAGCCTTTTTGGGGTTCCTCAGATATCTGAAAAGGACTAATTTGTGAATCTTTTGGACTGATCTATGAAAATGACTTGAATGAAGGAGTTTGGCTGCCAAATTTTTAGAGTAACACTCTGGCATTACCAAGATCTCATCCTGATATGCAGATAGTCAAGGCAGGCTAGGGTTGGGAACAACAGGGGTGTTACAACCTAACCTCCTTAAAAACAATCCCGTTCTCGAGATTCTGGTAGGTCTGAGAACAGGTATGGAAAGTTTTGGCGTAGCTCTTCTTCCTTTTCCCAAGTTGATTCTTCCTCTGAATGGTTGTTCCATTGGACTCTGCAGAATCTGATGGTCCTTGATTTTAGCCTCCTTTCGCTGATTTCAAGTATCTTGATGGGGTACTCTTGATATGACAAATCTGGTTGTACTTCTGCTTCTCTGGGAGATATCTGTTCTGTTGGCCTCTTCAAACATTTCCTCAGTTGAGACACATGGTAGACATTATGAACTCCAGCCAACTCAGGTGGTAGTTCTAGCTTATATGCTACCCCTCCTTGCTTCTCCAGAATCTTATAAGGTCCAACATATCTCGGGCTCAATTTTCCTTTCATTTGGAATCGACGCACTCCTTTGTAAGGTGTTACCTTAAGATAGATGTAATCACCTTCTTCGAATGATAGTTCTCTTCTTCTGTGGTCGGCGTAGCTTTTCTGTCGAGACTGAGCCGTTTTCATTCTTTCCTGAATGATCTTCACATGGGCTGTGGCCTCTTCCACTAGTTGTGGTCCTAAAAATTGCTTTTGATCCACTTCGGTCCAGTATAGTGGGGTACGACATCTCCTTCCATAGAGTGCTTCGTATGGTGCCATCTTTATACTTGCTTGATAGCTGTTGTTGTATGTGAATTCAGCATATGGCAGGAATGATTCTCAAGAATCTCCATATTCCAACATACAAGCTCTTAGCATATCCTCTAAAACTTGGTTCACTCTTTCAGTTTGTCCTCCAGTCTGCGGATGATAAGCGGTACTGAACTTTAACTTGGTTCCCAAGATTTCTTGCAGTTCCTCCCAGAACTTTGATACAAACTGGGGTCCTCTATCAGAGACTATTGCTTTTGGCACTCCATGCAAGCTAACAATTCTTGAAAGGTATAGTTCTCCCAATTGCTTGGTTGAGTACTGGGTTCTCACTGGTAGAAAATGTGCTACTTCTGTCAATCTATCTACTATGACCCATATGGAGTCGTAACCTTTTCTGGTCCTCGGTAGTCCTGTTACGAAGTCCATTCCGATTTCGTCCCATTTCCATTCTAGGATTGGTAGGGGTTGTAGCGGTCCTACTGGCTTCAGGTGTTCTGCTTTCACCCTTTGACAAGTGTCGCAAGATGCTACAAACTCAGCGATTTCTCTCTTCATCTTTCTCCACCAAAACTGACTCTTCAGATCTCGATACATTTTTGTACTACCCGGGTGGATTGAGTACGGGGTATGGTGAGCTTCATGTAAAATTGCATCTTTGATTTCCTTATTATCCGGAACGCAGATTCGATTATGGTGCCATAAAATCCCTTGTTCATCTTCTCTGAAATTGATTGCGTCACCGAGCTTCATATCCTCTTTCAGCTCTTGGATATGTGGATCCGTTACTTGAGCTTTTCTGATTTGATCCTTTAACTCACATTCCATCCTTAAAGTAGCAATGGATCCTTGTTCAACCAATTCCAACTGTAGTCTTTTGAAATCCTTGAGCAGTTGGTGTGGTAAACCCAGATTCTTTGCTTGGCTACAGTAGGACTTTCTACTCAAAGCATCTGCCACCACATTTGCTTTTCCAGGATGGTAATGTACCTCAAGGTCATAATCCTTGATAAGTTCCAACCATCTTCGCTGTCTCATGTTCAGATCTTGTTGTGTGAAGATGTACTTTAAACTCTTATGATCTGTGTAGATGTCACACTTATTACCCAGTAAGTAGTGTCACCAAATTTTTAATGCATGCACGACAGCAGCTAACTCTAGATCATGCGTTGGGTAATTCTCCTCATGAGGTCGTAATTGCCTTGATGCGTAGGCTACCACTTTTCCTTCTTGCATCAGAACACAACCTAATCCTTGCTTAGATGCGTCACAGTAAACTTGAAAATCCTTCTTGACGTCAGGCAGTATAAGGATAGGTGCAGTTGTCAGTCTCTTCTTCAACTCTTTGAAGCTCTCTTCACACTTCTCAGTCCACGTAAATGAGGCATTCTTCTTCAACAGCTGGGTCAGTGGTGGGTGATTTTGGAGAATCCTTCAACAAATCTTCTGTAGTATCCAGCCAATCCTAGAAAGCTTCTTACTTCTGTCACAGTCTCCAGTTGTTTCCATTCCATCACTGCTTGGATTTTCGAGGGATCCATGAATATCCCTTTATCTGAAATGATGTGGCCTAAGAAAGAAATTTCTTTCAGCCAGAAGGCGCACTTATCAAATTTAGCATACAGTTGATGGTCTGCTAGCTTCTTTAGTACTAGTCTGAGATGCTCAACATGTTCTTTCTCTGTCTTGGAGGAAATGAGTATGTCATCCACAAATACAATAATGAACTTGTCCAGATATTCCATGAGGACTTTATTCATCAGGTTCATAAATACAGCTGGTGCATTCGTTAGTCCGAATGGCATCACTGTAAATTCGTACAGTCCATATCTAGTTATGAACGCAGTTTTCGGAATATCCTTCTCTCGAACCTTCAGTTGATGATAGCCTGATCTCAAGTCAATCCTTGAATATACTTGGGCTCCTCTAAGTTGATCGAAAAGATCATCAATCCTTGGCAGAGGGTACTTGTTTTTGATCGTCATATCGTTCAACTTCCGGTAATCAATACAAAGTCTCAGGCTACCGTCTTTCTTCTTGGCGAATAGCACTGGGGCTCCCCAAGGTGAAGAACTTGTTCTGACGAATCCTTTCTCTTCCAATTCTTCCACTTGCTTTCTCAGTTCTTCTTGCTCTTGACCTGTCATACGTGCAAGTTTTCTAGCATAAGGGGCTGATCCAGGCTTTAGCTCAATGGCAAACTCTACATCCCGGTCTGGTGGCATTCCGGGGAGTTCTTCAGGGAGTACTTCTGGAAATTCGTTGACCACTGGGACATCATCTACTTTGATCTCTTCAGCACTATTTAGGCAGTCCATAAGATCACTCAATGGGGTTCTACTTGCACTGAATGTAACTTGTCTTTCTTCGGCATTGGTCAGGGTGACGGTCTTCTTCTCACAATCTATCTGACCTTTGTATTTGGCTAACCAGTCCATTCCGAGAATGATATCTAACCCTTGAAGATTCAGAACTAGCAAGTCTGCTAGGAATCCTAGGTTGCCGATACAGAAGGCAATGTCTCTACAGATAGATCTCACTGGCATTCTAGCTCCAGGGGATTGGATTAGAATGGAAGATTCCAGTGCAGACTCAGGCAGTTCACTTCCCAAAGCAAAAGATTTTGACACAAATGAATGCGTAGCACCCGAATCAAATAAAGTAACAGCAAGCTTAGAGTGGATTTGAATTCTACCGATCACGACGTCTGAGGCTTCTCCTGCTTCGGCTGTGGTTGCATAGTTCAGTCTGCCTCGGCTTGTTGTTGACATCCCTCTTGCTCTGTTATTCTGAGTTCTTCCTCCTCTTGACGGTTGAATGCCTCTACCAGGGTTCTGAGCTGGGGTAGTGGATCCTACTGCTCTAGTTCTAGCAACACTGATAGGCAAGTGTTGGAGTGAGCAGGTGTCTTTGCGATGACCTCTTCTCCCACAGTGATAGCATTCGACGTTCTTCAAGGTGCAATCCTTGTAAAGGTGATTTCCTTTACATCCGGTGCACTGTGGTGTTGAGGTAGGTGCTGGTCTTGGAGCTCTCTGGGGCTGTCTGAAATTGGGTCGGAAACTTGGTGCTGGTCTTCCTCGACTGGTACCGTGAGCTCTCTCGCTGGCTCGCCGGAGAAGAAGGCGAGAACGGTGGAGTTTGGGACTTAGCCGATTTTCTGGAGGCTTGAGGCTCTCAAAGCACAGGGAGGGTTTAAATAGGCACGGGGACGGAGCTTGCGAGGGAAAACACGACAGCGGTTGCTTGCGCCGGGGAGAAACTTGTCGGGCGCAGGCGCAACGACGGCGACGGCGACGTGATTTGCTTCAGGCGGTGCTGCAGCTTTGCCAGTAATGCCAGGGTGCCTTGGAACTTCACCTGGGACGGCGCAGATGCGGAGGCGACAACGTAGCTCCGGCAACGACACGTACACGCATGCAATGCCACGGCAACGGGCATGCGCGCGCGAAAACGCTGCTGGAGCGCGGCCGTTTAACCGCTGGACAAGGCGAAGCAATGGTGCTGGCACGTGCGCGCGGGGTGGCTCGGTTGTTCACAACACAGGCGACAAGAAGCGGTGGCCGGCGGCGAGCAAACGCGGCGAAAAACCACGGCGCGACTCCGGCGAAGTGCACTGGTCGAAAGCAACGACCAGGCGCTGGTCGAATGGACCTGAAAAGAAGTTTGGGCCGTTCTGCAATTTTTGAAACTTGCTCCAGGGACTGTTCTGTGAGGAAAATTTGAATAGAAGTTGGGCCTGATTGCAAATTTGGAGATCTGAGGGTCCGATCTGAAATCTGATTTCGCAGATAAGTTGCAAAAGATTATTAGAACTTATCCGGCCAAAGTTTGGTAAGATCGGGTAAGATCTGAAGGGTTTCGACACAATTTGGGGAAAAGCAGTTTAGGGTAAAATTAGGGTAATTAGGTTTCTGGGACGGCAAGGGTCGAAACTCAGTTTTAGGATGGGATTTTGGAGATGATCCCGAAGGGAAAAATGTTCTGAACAATACTTAGAAGGGAATGGCTGAAGCAGATTAGGGTTTGGGGTCAAGATGTGGATTTTGGCTATTTTAGGGTTTGGCAAAAACAGGGGTGTTACAACAGGTTCATCAACCTGCCTATGCGTTACAAACCATTCCCCTCGAATGGCCTTTTGCGGTCTGGGGGATGGATATTGTTGGTCCTATGCCACAAGCGGTCAATGGGTACAAGTCTTTGTTCGTAGCCATTGACACGTTTACGAAGTGGATTGAGGCCGAACCGGTACGAAATATTACCTCATCATCAGCAGCATTCTTTCGAAGGTTGCGTGCTTCTACCATCAAAGCACGACGCTCCTTCTAGGCTTTAGCAGAGGCACGTTTATGTGCCTTTTTCGATTCCGTTGCCTGGAACTCCACAGGCTCTTGAGTTTGGTGGAAATAGGTCGTGTAGCCATACTTAAAGATTGCCACCGGGAGTAATGTCCCAAACTGAACCATCAGAACTTCCTCGTCTGTGTGAGCAAGTTTGTTGAGGAAGGACTCACCTACAAAAAGGGGTTCCTTGATCAACTTATTCATCATCACATATATTATGCAGGCGCTAGATAGATGAGCAGCCATATGCATGATGAATGGAAGACAGAGGGCATGTGGAAGCAAGTCATGGAAGTGAATCAGACGACCATCAGAACACAGCAAAGATGAGAGGAGAACCATGTCCCACTGGGCATGCCATTTTGATTCGCTGGGAAGATCTCCCTTCCGGGAAATTTGGCCCCTTTTTTGGTGCGGGCGTGCCAGTATACATAAGTATACACATAAGAGAACATAGAATGTAAAATCTTAGAGGAAACAATGCACTTCATTAATTCTGAAAAGAATTATAAGTTACAAGTCCCTTTGGGATTTACAAGTTCTTATTGCGCTAAGGAAAGTACATCTTGACTTCAGGAGATTGCAGGGTTCATGGTTCCTCAGGTCTTTCGAAAAGCTCCTGGTTTATTACATCTGCAGAACAAGTCCGCAAAAAACCTCTGATTAAATTGTGTTCATGGTCATCCTCTTCAAGCTTCAAAATAACTTTTCCCTTGATAAATAAATGCAATGCGGATGCCCATGCATGCAAATATGCCAATCCATAGCCTTGTCAGTCTATGGTGTTATCACAAAAATGTGGCCTTCGCCTCGTTGGTGCACAGCCAGGGGGTTGTTTGGCCTCTTCGGTCACAAACAAATGGATGCCTATTGGGGGAAATATCCGCGGGATCAAGTCCAGGTAAGAGGCCGTCCAATATGCCCAGGGACAAGGCCCCCCGGTGGCTTGTCCCGGGCGCCGCCTTTTGCCTGGGGACAAGGCCGCTTGGTGGCTTGTCCCGGGCGCCGCCTTTTGCCTGGGGACAAGGCCTCCGGTGGCTTGTCCCGGACGCCGCCGTTTGCCCGGGGACAAGGCCTCCCAGTGGCTTGTCCTGGGCACCGCCGTTTGCCCAGGGACAAGGCCTCCCGGTGGCTTCTCCTGGGCGCCGCCGTTTGCCCGGGGACAAGGCCCCCCGGTGACTTGTCCCGGGCACCGCCGCTCTTCCAAAGACCAGGGTCCCCGGTCCTGGGTCACGTGAGGATCACGCGAGGAGCGCCTCGGGAAATGGTGGACACCTGTCAAGCATCCAAGGCTCCTGACCAGAGGAAGGACGCTAGTGCCCCCCGATCCAGATGTGGCTGGCGGGGTAGTTTAGTCTTTTGCATCTTTTGGGCCTATATAAGTCCTTGTAACCCCTCATGTGAGGAGGACAATCCATTTTTACTCAAATAGACAATCAAATAGGTGTGCTCCGGAGCTACCTCTCCCCCGAGAGAGCTCTCCTAGACAACTCCGGTTGGGAGCACGCCGACAGGGCTAGGGCCTCCACTGAGACCCGAACCTGTATAAATCTTCGTGTCACTTGCTGTGTCTGCCCGACGGGAGGGGACCGGTCGCACGGTCAGCTCGCATCGTCTTTTCTTCGCTAGGATCTTCCACAAAACCTGTCGGGGTATTCGTAATACCACGACAGTTGGCGTCGACCGTGGGGATCTCGTGACGAATCGCCATGGCTCCCCCTAGAACGAGGGCTCGCACACTTCCCGATGACGCCGGTCCCAGTGACCTGGCGCCACCCGTCCGAAGCACGACCGTCCCAGTGCTTCTGCCCGGAGGCGGCCAAACCCAGGTACCGCCTCCCACCTTCCCTGTTAATTTCGATGGTTTGACCTCCGGGTCAATCCTGGTGACCGCGGCTGCCTCGGCCGGGACTAGTCTGCCCCCGACGGTTTCCCCAGCTCCCCGGGACACCTTGCTTGAGGCCTTAGTGGAGGGCCATGAGCTGCTCCGTGTGTTGGCGCGGCCGTCGGCCCCCATTTATCAGCCACAGTACCCGTTCCTGGGTGCTATGGCCCCTCTGGTCCCCGGAGGGCCGGTCGCTCTGTACGACCCCACGGAGGATATCCTCCCTCGGCGGGTCCTCTGTCCGGAGCCCTTTCGACGCGAGGAGTCTTCCCGATGCCAGGGGGTTATCTCATGCCTGGGGCCTTGGCTGTACCGGGGGGTCACCCTGTTCCAGGTCTCTTCCCGGGACCGGGGGGTCACCCTGCTTTGGGTCTCTTCCCGGGACCGGGGGCCCACTTCATGCCGGGGGCTTTCCCTGCGCAGGGAGCCAGTCCCGTCCCACAGTTCGAGTTTACCGCACTGGGGGCGGTCGACACAGCAGCTCCCGCGTCGCAGCAGGCCTCCCCCCGCAACGACGCCCCGGTTCCGGACGTCGCCACAGGGGTTCCCCCCTTTCCGATTCCGGACGTCACCACAGGGGTTCCCCCCTTTCTGGTTTCGGACGTCGCCAGAGGGGTTTCCCGCTCACCGGCCCCAGTAGCACCCGGGCCGGTAGCTGCAGCTCATGAGCTCCCTCCTCCCCCGGGGCCACCCCAGAGGGCTCCCCCGGTGGATCAAGTCCGCTTCACCCGGGAGGAGGTTGAGCAAATGCGTACCACCAAGTCTGGGGAGGAGCCTCCACCGGGTCGTGGACGCGGGGAGCCCCGCTCCAGCTCTGGCCGGGGGAAGAGACCCGCCGAAGAACCAACCACCCCAGGGGAGCGCCCAGACGTCCTGGAGGTCAGCTCCATCAACCCAGAGGAAAAGCGGCACTACTGCCATGCCGGCGGACCTCTGGGGCCCCTCCCTGACTCTGACAATGAGCGCGCGTCCCCTGCCAAAGGGGACAGCGACCGGGACTCCCCCCGAGAAGTGGAAGGGGCTAACCAGCCGCTGTGTCGTAGACTCTGGTGCATTCGATTGCCGCGGCCTTACCACCTGCCGCACATCGAACACTACAACGGTCAGGCCGACCCTTATGAATTTGTGCAGGGGATTGTGGCTGGGGGGACGAGACAGTTTAGTGCAATGTCTTCTCCCTATACCTGATCGGGATCGCCCGCTCGTGGTTCTACAACCTGAAGGCCGGCTCCATCAAGTCCTTCACGCAGCTCAAACGTGAGTTCTGCGCAATCTTCCAGGGGAACTATGTGCGTCCCCTGGATTCCTCGCAGCTGTACACCGTCTGACATAGGACGGGGGAGAACATCCGCAGCTTCTTCAAGCGCTTTGCTCAGGTCAAGAGCAAAGTAGCCCACGACCCTGACTCCACAGTTATTGAGGCGTGTAAGAGCGGGATCCTCCCGGGAGAGCTCCACTGGAGACTCTCCCGAAGCTGCCCCTCTTCCGCCGACGAGCTCTTCAACGTCCTCGAGAAGTACGCTCGGGCTGAGGAGGATGACTTCTGGAAGAAGAACTAGGGGGCCCCCGCCCCCGTCGACAGGGGGGCCAGGGACCACCTCAAATGCTCCAAGGGGGGCAATCATGGCGAGCCACGGCCTCGGGACACCTTTGTCCTCGAGGGCGGAGGCGGCTCGCGCAATGCCTCCAAGGGCAATCATTCCTTCCCCAAGCCGAAAGGTCGTGGGGGAGGGCAGTCGTCCCGCGGTCACAAAAGCCCGATGACAGCAGGCAGGGAAGGTTTGTGGTGTACCTTCCACAGGTTCAATACCCATGCCACCCGGCAATGCCACCAACTGCTCCAACACTTCACCACATTCCTCGACCAACATGGGCAGGAGGGACTCCTGCCTCCTTGCCCCCTCAGCAGGCCTTACCGGCCCTTCCTACCCCCGCGGGGGGACAGCAGGGACAAATGCGGTAGGGGGAGCCATTAGAGACTCTCCCCTTACATACCTCCCAAAGGCGTGTCAACATCATCACGGGAGGGTCCGCCTCTGGGCGGGACTCTAAGTATCAGCGTAAGGAATACGCCCGTGAAGTAAAGGTGGTGGGGGTACTGCATATGTCCCGGCCGCCCAAGTGGTCGGACGTCCCCCTCACTTTTATGGTAGAAGACGCACGTGGGGTTCGCTTCCCCCATGATGACGCGCTCATCGTCTCCGCTACCGTCTACAACTGCCATCTGGCCCGCATCCTGGTGGATGGCGGGAGCTCCACCGACGTCCTCTACCTAAAGGCGTTTGGGGAGATGCAGGTGGACGAGAAGCTACTGTAGCCCGCAGCAGGGCCCTTGCAGGGATTCGTCCCGGGGAAAACGATCCACCCAGTGGGGAAGGTGGATCTCCCCATGACCTTTGGCACCTCGGACAACTGCCGGACAGAGATGGTCTGGTTTGATGT
The DNA here is from genome assembly GCA_019359835.1 of Pharus latifolius. Classification (NCBI taxonomy): domain Eukaryota; kingdom Viridiplantae; phylum Streptophyta; class Magnoliopsida; order Poales; family Poaceae; genus Pharus; species Pharus latifolius. The sequence continues at coordinate 32,351,744 of CM033327.1, forward strand.
GGTAGACCTCCCCTCTTCTTAAAATGCGATCATGGGGAGGACCACGATCAACCGCTTGGGGATCGCAATCCACCAGAACTACCTCTATATGAAGATCCCCGGGTCTCACGGTGTGATCACCGCTCGGGGAGACCAAGATGTGGCCCGCGCTTTATATGAGTGCGCCGCTGTGACAATCGGGAGCGTCAATGTGATCAAGACCCCCAGGGGGGAGACCTCTTCCCTGGGGCCAGACGCCGCCGCAATACCTTCCGGGAGGTCCCTCCCCAAGGCGCGTCCAGAATGGGACCTCCGGAAGATCCCGCTGTCCCCGGACGACGGGGAGAAGACCGTCAAGATCGGGGCGGATCTCCACGAGGAGCACGCGGAGCAACTCGCGGCTTTCCTGCACAAAAACTCTGATGTTTTTGCCTGGAAGCCTTTCGACATGCGAGGCGTTGCCCGGGACTTCATCGAGCACAAGCTCACGGTGACCCCCGGCCACCCCCCGGTCAAGCAGAAGCTGAGGAAACTCTCCCTTGAAAGCCAAGAGGCGATCAAGGTCGAGATCGCCAGGCTCCGAGAGGCGGGGTTTATTCGGGAGGTCTTGCACCCCGAGTGGATTGCGAAACTTGTCCTCGTGAAGAAGTAAAATGGCAAGTGGCGGATGTGCGTGGACTTCACCGACCTCAACTGCGCTTGCCCCAAAGACAACTTCCCGTTCCCGCGGGTTGACCAGCTGGTCGACTCGACCGCAGGGTGTGAGTTGATGAGCTTCTTGGACGCGTATTCAGGCTATCACCAAGTCCGGATGGCAGAAGGGGACGTGGAAAAGACGAGTTTTATAACTCCCCTCGGGACCTTCTGCTACGTCCACATGCCCTTCGGGCTGAAGAACACTGGGGCGACCTTCCAGCGACTCATGACGCTGGTCCTCAAGGACCAGATCGATCACAACATCGAAGTCTACGTCGACAACGTGGTCGTCAAAAGTCCCCGTGCGGCTGCTCACATTGACGATTTAGTGGAGACCTTCCGCAACCTCCGTGCATATGGGTTGAAGCTCAACCCGGAGAAATGTGCCTTCGGCGTGCGCGGGGGGAAGCTCCTGGGCTTCCTCGTGTCCCAGTGGGGCATTGAGGCCAACCCCGAAAAGATCCGGGCGCTCCTCGACACGCCTCCGCCGCGCTCGGTCAAAGACGTTCAACGACTCACCGGCCGCTTAGCCACACTGAGTCATTTCGTCTCGCTGTCGGGGGAACGCGGCCTCCAGTTCATCAAAATCCTCCGGGGGCTCGAAGGGTTCCGGTGGACCCCAGAGGCCCAGGAGGCCTTCGACGATTTGAAGAAGTACCTCACGAGCCCCCCAATGCTCGTGAGCCCGTCTCCGGAAGAGCGGTTGCTCCTTTACCTCGCCGCGACCCCAGTCGCCGTAATTGTGGTATTGGTAAAGGAGCAAGACGGGCAACAACGCCCCTTGTACTACGTGAGTGAAGCCCTCCAAGAGGCCAAAACTCGGTACACGGAGATAGAGATGATCTGCTACGCCCTTCTGATGGCGTCCCGGAAGCTTCGTCATTACTTCCTGGGGCACCCCATCACTGTCCCGTCGTCCCTCCCTTTGGGGGAGGTCCTCCAGAAGAAGGAAGCAACCGGCAGGATAGGAAAGTGGGGGGCCGAGCTTGCCCCCTTTTCCCTTTCCCTCACGGGGCGCTCCACCATCAAGTCACAAGTCCTCGTCGACTTTGTGGCGGAGTGGACTCCTGCCTCTGGGCCCGGAGAAGAAAACATCCCCGCATCGCCCCAACGCAGTGACCATTGGACACTCATGTTTGATGGCTCCCTGTGTCTCACCGGGGCAAGCGCAGGAGTAGTCCTTCGGAGCCCCCAGGGGAGGGAACTGGAGTACGCGGCGCGGCTCGAGTTCCCTGCGACGAACAACGTCACCGAATAAGAGGCCTTGCTCCTCGGGTTGCGCCTCGCGCGCTCCCTGGGGATTCAATGCCACCTAGTAAAAGGAGACTCCCAGCTCGTAGTTTTCCAAATGGACAAATCCTACTTGTGCCACGACGCAAACTTGAGCCTCTACTTGCAGGAAGTACGCAAGATGGAGAAGCACTTTGATGGCCTAGAGGCCCGGCACATCCCGCGAAGGGACAACGACCGGGCGAATGCCCTGGCTCGGGCAGCCAGTGCCAAGGAACCACTCCCAAAAGGGGCCTTCTTGGAGATCATCGCGAAGCCCTCGGTGGCCTCCCCGGACGCGGGTGATGAGCCCTGCGTCCTGGACGTCGCCGAAATCACCCGGACTTCATCCTGGATGGATCCCCTCGTCTCCTTCATTAAGGTGGAGGGAGACCCTCCCAACGAGACCGAGGCCAAGAGCCTCCGGGCCAAGGCTCGGGCATACCTCCTACTGGAGGGGAAGCTTTACAAGCGGGGGGCTTCCGCCTTGCTCCGTTGCCTTCCACGGCCGGAAGGCCTCCGGCTCCTCAAGGATATTCACTCAGGAAGCTGTGGGTCTCATGTGGCCCTGCGTGCCATCGGGGCCAAGGCCCTTTGCCAGGGTTTCTATTGGCCCACAGTGATTCGCGATGCGCGAGACCTTGTCTCCGCGTGTGAGGCCTGCCAGAAGATGGCCAAGGGCTCGAACCTCCCCCCCGTGGCGATGCAGACTATCCCCATCACTTGGACCTTCGCACGCTGGGGGGTGGACCTCCTTGGCCCCTTCTCCCCAGCGCTCGGGGGCTATAAGTATGCGGTGGTCGCGGTCGACTACTTTACAAAGTGGGTTGAGGCCAAACCTCTGGCCAGCATCACGTCCCGGGCGGTACAGCGGTTTTTCTGGAAAAATATTGTATGTCGTTTCGGCATCCCCCAAGAGATCATTGTTGATAACGGGACCCAATTGGACTCGGTATATTTCTGAGAATTCTGCGAAGGCCTGGGGCTCACCATCCACTTCGCCTCGGTAGCTCATCCCAGAGTAACGGGGCCATTGAAAGGGTCAACGGCGTAATCCTACAAGGGTTACACCGACGGCTCGAACAAGCCGCCTCCAAACGAGGTGCGTGGGCGGAGGAGCTCCCTAGCATCCTCTATTCCATGTGCACGACCCCAAGCCGGGCAATGGGACGCACCCCTTCTCCCTTGTATACGGGGCGGAGGTGGTCCTTCCCTCGAAGATTGGCCTCCAGTCACTGCATGTCGAGCTCCTAGACCGAGCCACGACCGCGACATACCAAGCCAACGAGGCAAATCAACTACTGGAAGTCGACCTCGTGGAGGAGGAACTCGACCGAGTGCTCCAACGCCATGCCATCTACGAGTGCGTAATGACACGCGCATACAACCAGCGCGTCCACGGGAGGGCTTTCGACCTCGGGGACCTCGTCCTCAAGCGCGTCACAAACCCCCAAGCCCAGGGCAAGCTCTCCCCCAAGTGGGAGGGCCCCTATAGGATCTCGGCAGTCCTGGGCTTGGGGGCTTACAAGCTCTCCAACCTTCAAGAGCAGGAGCTGAAGCACACGTGGAACGTGCGCTTGCTTCACAAGTTCCACGTCTAGCCTACAGGCTCATCCCCTCCCCCGGAGCGATTACACCAGAGGGGAGGGAGACATTGTACTCATCAGTCCCACCCCCGTCGCAATCTTGCGGGGGGAGGCATTGTATCTTAACTCATTATCAATACAACTGGTTTTTTCCTCAACTCTGGCTCACTGCAGGTTTTCCATTACCGTCTCTCACGGCGATGCCCTCCCCGCGAGGAAGTGGGCTATCACGACCCAACAAGTCCCTACAACAGGAGTCCCACTCCCGTAGGGCGGCTTACGATCACCCCTCCTTGACTAAGGGTGTAAGCGGCAACCCGGTCCTCAAGGACCACGGTACCAAGTCAATTTGAGAGACTAGTCCCCTACTCAAACACTCAGACCCGTCATCGAGCGCGTCTCCTACGGGAGTCGATTGTCTCCTTAGCGAGACAGAATTCTCGGATATTCTTTCTTGGAGATCTCGTTCCCGGCTCCCCGTTTTCATGGCGACCGGAGGGTTTTCTCCCGGAAAAATTATCCCCGGGAATTCCACTTTCTCGGATATTCACTCGGAGACCTCATTCCCGGCTCCCCGTTTTCATAGCGACCAGGGAGTTTTCTCCCGGAAATCTTGGGTCTCTCGGAAAGCTCTTTCCCGGCTCCCCGTTCTCACGGCGACCGGATGATTTCACTAGGAACTTCGAAAAATTGTTCCCGGAAGTTTTTCCTGGCCCCCCATTCTCACGGCCACCGGGAAAATTTCTCACCGGAACCTTTGGAAAACTTGAGGAAAACTTAATTGGAGAGTTCTTACCCGGGGGCTTTGTCACCTCCACAGCACGCGGGGTTACCCTCCGGCCCGCTGTGGGGGGGGTAACTTCTACCCGGGGATCACCCCGTTCCGGACCCAGACTATTCGAAAATTCACCTGGACTATTTGAAAACACAAAGTACACAAGCAAACTTAGCTTTATTGAATACATTTAACCGGAGGATATCTTCCCCCTCCGATGGGCATCGTTACATTAAACGCGGTACGACTCGGAAGGCTCCTACACATAATAATCCCAAAGGCCCTCTGATAGCTCCCGGGCTAGGTCTTCATACAAGCTCCGTACACGACGCTGGTCCTCCCGGAGCACATCTTCGGGCCAATACTCATAGCCCGCCGGTGGGAGTATTCGAAGCGGGGGAATCCTCTGGGACCCTGGCCGTGGAGGGGATAGTTCGACGCGGTGGTTGTCGAAGCTGTCCAGGTGCCACTCCAGATGCCACCGCAACCGGATTGGCGCCCAGCAAACACCCCTGTCGTGTCCCCCAAAGAAGAGGCTTAACAAGATGAAGGCGGCTTGGGTATCCCCCGGGTGACACCCACCGGAGCTCGGAGGCTCCACCTCCGGAGAGGCTCCCCGCAACGTTGGGACGCCCCTGAGGTTGCGCCCCAACCTCGGGGACCTCCGCCCTGGAGTAACCTCCCGGGAAACCTGGTAAATTCAATTCGAAGACTTAGCAAAAAATTTCATTTCTATTGCATTCAAAATATTTTTGTACAAGTGTCCGGGCTTCTTCTAAGAAGCTACCGGGTGCGAAAACCCTAAGAAAAAAAAAGAGGGGTCCTATCTAAAGGCCTGAGGGGAGGCTCATACTTGTTCGTTGGTATCCTCCCCCCGGGAGGCTCCCGTTGGAGCCGTAGCATCTGCCCCTGGAGGCTCCGGCGCCGGGAATCGCACCCGAACTATCCGGTCATAGAAGCCGCCGGCGAGCTGCTCCACTTCTCGCCGAGATGGCTCGAAGAACCCCCAAAAGCTCTGGGGGATCTGGCCCCAGATCGCCCGGGCGCCAAACCCCTGGTGCTCCACGAGCCCGGCCGTGGTAGCCACCATCGGGATCGCCCGGCGCCGTGCCCGGGCATCGGCGGCCTCCGGGATCACGGAGACTTGTGCGTTGAGAAAACGCACAGCCTCCATGAGCGTCGCCGGCACCGCCTCGGAGCTGCCTCCCAGGCCAAGGCTCACTCCGAGCCCCTCGAGCACTGAGCGAATGGAGCAGCCCGCATTCGTCACCGCCCGGACGCTGGAGCCCTCGAGCTCCTAGAGGGCATCCTCCTTAGCCTTCGCCTCCCTCCGGAGCCGGTCATTGGCATTCTCGGAGGCGTGGAGCTGGGCTCGGACTCGGGCCAACTCTCAGAGCGCGCCGTCGTGCTCGTCTAGGTAGGTGGCGGCCTTCCCCTTCGCTTCCTTTAGCGCTTTATCGAAGCGCGCTTCAATCCCCCAGGCGATGGCCGCCCCCTGCGAACGTGAGTGTTAGTCGAAATTATGATTGGGATCCCGAAGAAAACAAGGTAACGGTTCGAGGACGAACCTGGATATGGAGAGATTGAAGCTCCCCGCAGTGTTCGCGGAGCGTCCCTTGCGAGACGTAGTCCTGGACCTTTTGGGTCTGCAGGCCCTCCGCGAACCGGAAGACCTCCCTAGCAGACAGCAGGGGGGTCTCCCTCCCGACAACTTTGGTCCCATCGGGACCGGCGACGGGCCCCCTCACAAAGGTCACGGGGGTGATGAGGACCGGAGTGGCGGTGGCCGGCGTCCTTGCCACCGAAGAGGTGTCCAATGAGGAGGCCAACGAGCTCTCCGAGGGGGTACCTCCCCGGGGAGGGATAAGGGGCCCCCAAGACCTCCGTCGCCAGGGGGACCTCATAGACCGAGGGGCTCCCGCCCTCATCTACCGGCCATTCGATGCGCGGAGGGGAAGCCTCCGCGAACCGAACCTCCGGCCTCTCCGGCTCCGGCGGCACCGGGACCGCTGGGAGAGAGATCGCCGAAGGGGGCGAGGGGGCATAATCCTCCGAGTTGGATGCCCCCCCGTCATCAGCTGGCCCTTTTCCCCGTGCCTCTCCGGAGGCCTTGGGGATGCGCGCAAGTTCCTGCACCTCCATCACCCTCCCCCCGGAGTTCTCCGGGAGGCGTGGCATCACTTCGTGCCGGGGAGGTGCCCGCGTGCGCCCTGACCCAGGGGCTGTGTCCCGGGCCTTCACGGGTGTAGAGCCCGGCGTCGTTGATGGACTGGGGGTCTTCTGAGCCTTGGCCTGCTTTGGCTTAGAACCCCCAACAACCTCCTTCCCCCTCTTGTGGGAACCGGGGGTGGGGAGAGGCATCCTCGCCGGTAGCCTCAGCGCGAAGGCATCGGCAACAAAGTTCTGGGGAGGACCCTCCCCGATGACGCGCACGATCCGCTCGTGCTCATCGGCATAATACCTCCCGAGGAGGTTTTCCGCCTTCTCCCAGGCAGCCAGATACGGCCGGACTGCAAAAGGTAAGAGTTAGAAAAATTAACGAAAGTGAGCAAAGTAACAGGGGACTTACGTCGGGTTACTGGCTTTTGTGAGGGCCGCTGTGCCGGGCACATCCCGATCCCCCTCCTCCCGTGCGAGAGGGGGGAGATCTTCAATAGTGTCAGCTCCTCGGTGGCATCCCTCATGGAACAGACGCCCTGGGAGCCCACCACTTTGTTGAGGAGCTTCAGCTCCTCTTCGGTCCACATCGGGGGCTTGGGGGCTGACAACTGGCTGTAGGAGGGGGGCTCCGGCGAGTACGTCACCTTGCCGTCCCAGACCCGGAGGAAGAACCACCTCCGGACCCAATCCCCCAGTGGTCTCAGGAGGCTGCCACCGGGTACTCCGCTACCCGGGATGGCAGGAGCTGGATCATCACGGAGCCAAACGGGGACTTCGGCCCTCCCTTCACCAGGTGGGAGCTCCTCGCCGCCGGCCCGTAAAAGTACCGGAACAACCGGAGCGTCGGCTCCCGTCCAGTGGCTGTCTCGAATAGCCATATGAAGAGGCCTATCCGAACGAAGGCATTCGGTGTCAGGTGGTTCAGTGCCACCCCATACTCCTGGAGGAACTCTCAGAGCAACGGATGCACCGGGAGCCGAAGTCCAGCTTCAAGGAAAGCCTCGAAGACCACCACTTCCCGGGGCCTGGGGCGGGGGGCACCGTCGGGATCCGGACGTCCCTGTCCGCGAACACCCCCGGTCCACGAGGGACTCCAAGTCCCCCGACGTGAACTCGGAGGCCCAGAGGAAGTCTGCGGTGACTTCCTCCGGAGGCACCTCAGCTGCCTTAGCGCGGCCTTCCGGAACTGAGCTTCCGGGAGAGGGCTACCGGGAGAGCTAAAAGCGCCGGTGGAGTTTGAGGATTGAAGGTTAGAGTGACTTCTCTGGGTCCCTCAAGCCCCTATTTATAGGGCTCGAACATGGCCCCGATGGGTGCCACATGGCTCCTTGTGATGCATCTGTGCCGCCCAATTCAAATAGCGTGCTGGAAACGAAGGGACGGGGGCGCGAAATGAGGTGTCTCCAGTTTGAACCGTAAGAGGCCATTATGGCCGAACAGCGCGCTCCCATCGAGACGAGGCCTTAATGAACGACGGCCGGCCATAAGCGCTTGGCGCGAGGATCGAAGCGTCACGGCTCCAGAGATTCCTCCCGGAGGAGATGTTCCCGGTAACATGGACCATCCCCTCCGGGGACTCGAGCATCGTCCCCGGAGGACATGGGGGGCTGCTGTTGGGGGAAATCTCCGCAGGATCAAGTCCAGGTAAGAGGCCGTCCAATTTGCCCCGGTGGCTTGTCCCGGGAGCCGCCATTTGCCCGGGGACAAGGCCTCCCTGGTGGCTTGTCCCGGGCGTCGCCATTTTCTCGGGGACAAGGCCCCCCGGTAGTTTGTCCCGAGCGCCGCCTTTTGCCCGGGGACAAGTCCCCCCTGTGGCTTGTCCCAGGTGCTGCCTTTTGCCCGGCGACAAGGACTCCTGGGCGCCGCCGTTTGCCTGGGGACAAGGCCTCCCAGTGGCTTGTCCGGGCGCCGCCGTTTGCCCGGGGACAAGGCCCCCCGGTGGGTTTTTCCGGGCGCCGCCGCTCTTCCAAAGACCAGGGTCCCCAGTCCTAGGTCACGTGAGGATCACGCGAGGAGCACCTCGGGAAATGGTGGACACCTGTCAAGCATCCAAGGCTCCTGACCGGAGGAAGGACGCTAGTGCCCCCATATCCAACGGTGGCTAGCGGGGTAGTTTAGTCTTTTTGCATCTTTTGGGCCTATATAAGCCCTTCTAACCCCTCATGTGAGGAGGACAATCCATTTTTACTTGAATAGACAATCAAATAGGTGTGCTCTGGAGCTACCTCTCCCCCGAGAGAGCTCCCCTAGCCAACTCCGGTTGGGAGCACGCCAACAGGACTAGGGCCTCCACTGAGGTCTGAACCTGTATAAATATTCATGTCACTTGCTGTGTCTACCCGATGGGAGCGGGCCAGTCGCACGGTCAGCTCGCGTCGTCTTTTCTTCGCTAGGATCTTCCACAAAACCTGTCGAGGTATTCGTAATAACACGACAATGCCTTCGCCTCATCAGTACTCGGCATAAATGGTGTCTGGCTTCGTCAGTCACAGACAAAAAGCATATTGTCTTTGACTCATCAGTACCCAACAACATGTAAATTCTGGATGGATGACTTGTGATAACTCTTTTGACTTCCTTAGCTTCTAGAAAAGTATATTGCATGGTAGACAGCATATTGGAATATCCATCAAAGACTTAGTAATATTTTGACATAGTTGAACAGCATTGGCTCATCTTTCGACAAGCTGGATGGGAGCTTTCTTGCTTGTGATCAGCTTGAAACTTGAAGGAATAGTTTCTGGACAAATCCACGATTGCTCATCAAAATTTGAGATCAATCGGACCGTCGGATTAGAAACTATCTTCATTGCATTACTCGTACGTCAAGCCAGAATTCAGCAAGATAGAGTTGTTTGCAATGGTCTTGGTCATCTTCTGGTTCTCTGATCGAGGTGAAACTTGGAGGAATAGTTTGAGTATGAACTTACTATTCTCCGTAAAAATTTGGGGTTGATCGAACTTCTGGATCAAAGATTATCATCGATCTTCTCCCATGAGGGAAGCTGAATTTGCTTCTGGATAGATCCTCTGATCTGGTTGAATTAGCCATCTAGAGGCCTTTGATTGACATGAAATTTGGTGGAGAGATTTCTCATAGAGTCTTGTATTCACCATAAAAATTTGGGGTCAATCAGACTTCTGGATGAGAAGTTATCATCGATCTTCTCCCATGAATCTTAGATCTTTGATCAACCGGGACCTTGGTGGCGTCTTGATCTTCGATCGAAAGTAAACCACTTTCGTATCTTTGATCGACAGCAACCTTGGTGTGGTTTTGATCTTTGATCAAAATATGAGTATGCAAATTTTTAGATCCTTGATCAACTGAGACCTCGGTGGCGTCTTGATTTTTGATCGAAAGTAAATAACTTTCAGATCTTTAATCAACGGTGACTTCGGTGGGGTTTGATCTCTGATCAAAAGATGAGCATGCCATTTTTTGGATCTTTGATCAACTGGGACCTTGGTGGCATCATGATCTTTGATGAAAGTAAACGACTTTCGGATCTTTGATCGATGGAGACCTTGGTGGGGTTTCGATCTCTGATCAAAAGATGAGCATGCAAATTTTAGATCTTTGATCAACCGAGACCTCGGTGACGTCTTGATCTTTGATTGAAAGTAAATAACTTTCAGATTTTTGATCAATGGCGACTTTGGTGGGGTTTGATCTCTAATCAAAAGATAAGCATGCAATTTTTTGGATCTTTGATCAATCGGGACCTTGGCAGCGTCATGATCTTTTATCGAAAGTAAGATCTTTGTTTGATGGCGACCTTGGTGGGGTTTGATCTCTAATCGAAAAAATGGACATGCGACCTTTAATTGTTGTTCATGGCTAGCACAGGCACCAACGAACAAGCCTCCACCTCTGATATGCAATGCATGATGATGCATGTTTATAAAAAATTAACGCTTACGCATGGTAACCTTCACGGGCTTGAGTGGATCCACAGTCGTTAGCCTTCCGTCGCTTTCTTTCCACCTCTCGTGCCTCCAACTTGTGTGCCTATCTCCTTCTTGTGCACCTGTCCAGATGGTTAGCACCTCCTCTTTATTTATAGGGCCTCCATGGGTTGGTTGCAATCAGAGACAATCAGGAGATTTGATTTCGAATAGGAAATATACTTCTTTTTTTGAAGATTATTTCCTAAATGAAAGGATACATAAGAGATTCTTTCCCAAACAAAAAGATACAGAAAGATATTTCCTTTTTTTCAAATCTCAAGCCATTAAAGGGCCTTGTCGGTTCAGCCAGGCTGAAACCAGACCCGGTCGACCAGACCCAGTTCGATTAGGCCGGTTTTGACTGGTTTTTTGACCAGGTTTGACCAATCCAATTTTGACTAGTTTGTTGATCAGGTTTGATCAATCCAATTTTGATCAGTCTTTTGACCAGGTTTGACCAGTCCAACTTTGACCTGTTTTTTGACCAGTGGAGTTTTTGTCCTGGTTTTTGATCTTTTTTTACAGCCCAAATATATGTATATTTTTATTTTAGTCCTTTTGGTCACATGGGACTTTTCTAATGAATTTTTAATAACAAAAATTCATGGAACACGTAGTTTCTTGGGACACAAGTTTTTACCGTCGTTTTATTCAAGATTTTTCAAAAACTGCAAAACCTCTCATCCAATTGGTTGGTAAAGATGCGGCATTTGACTTTGATGAAAAATGTCTTGCCTTTAATCAATTGAAACATGCTTTAACCACTGCTCCCATCATCCAACCTCCAAATTGGAATGAACTTTTTGAATTGATGTGTGATGCTAGTGATTATGCAATTGGTGTTGTTCTAGGACAATGAAAGAACAAAGTTTTATGTGCTATATACTATGTAAGCAAAACACTGGATGATGCTCAAATCAATTACACCACAACTAAAAAAGAATTGCTTGTGGTAGTATATGCCCTAGATAAATTTTGACCATATTTCATTGGTTTAAAAGTTATTGTGCATATTGATCATACTGCTCCCAATTATCGTTTAACGAAGACAGAAACAAAGCCACAACTCACACAATGGATGCTGTTACTGTAGGAGTTCGATTTGGAAATAAAGGAAAGAAAGGTGCCGGGAACATCGTCGCCGATCATCTTTCATGACTCTTCACCAACACTGCTGATGTTCACATCAATGATGCCCTGCCTGACGAGCACCTTTACTTAATCCAAAAAGAACCATGGCATGCCGATTATGCGAATTATTTATTTAACCTTGAACTTCCTCCAATGTTGGTGTACAGACAATGCAAGCGCTTGCTCCATGACATTCGACGCTACTATTGGGACGATCCGAATGTTTTCAAGAAAGGAGTTGACAACATCTATCGACGATGCGTGCCCGACCACAAGATTCAAAGTGTTCTTGAACATTGTCATTCATCTCCATGTGACGGACACACTGGAGCTTCAAAAACAATGGCAAAGGCATTGCAATCAGGTTTGTTTTTCCCTTCTTTATTCAAAGATGCTTATAACTTTGTGCAAAAATGTGATTCTTGCCAATGTTCGGGAAATTTGAGCAAAGGACACAAAATTCCATTAAGAAACATTCAGAAAATTGAATTTTTTTATGTATAGGGTGTAGATTAATGGGACCTTTTCCTTCTTCTTTGGATAACTCATACATCTTAGTCTCGGTTGATTATGTTTCAAAGTGGGTAGAGGTTGTTGCGACACCAACAAATGAATCAAAATATGTGATTAAGCAAGCGGTGATTAGTGATGGTGCTGTGCACTTCACTGATTACCAATTTCAGAAATTGTTGATGAAATATGGGGTTATTCAGAAAGTTGCTGTTGCATATCACACTCCAACAAGTGGATGGGTTGAAGTCTTAAATAGAGAAATCAAGACAATCTTGCAGAAGGTGTTAGCACTGTCATAAATGGATTGGGCGCTCAAACTCTCTGATGTTCTTTGGGAGTATCGCACGACATTCAAAACTCCGCTAGGTATGATGCCTTACAAAATTGTATATGGTAAGAACTGCCATTTGCCTGTTGAATTGTCCCGTAAGGCATTATGAGCGTTAAAAGAACTCAATTGGAATTTCAACAAAGTAGGGTGAAAGCGAGTTCTCGAATTGAATGAGCTGGAGGAGCTTTGGAACAACTCCTACAAAAGTGACCTAATTTACAAAGAAAACACGAAAAAGTGTCACAACAAATGAATGAATTTTTTTGCCTAATAACCCACAAAAAAACAAATTCGAAAACTAACCCACAGCTTTTAAATTTTGCAAAAATAGCCCTCTGTCGCGAACCGGGCTGCGCGACTGAACTTCAGTCACTAGCTGGGCTAGCGATTGAAGACCTGGCACGCCCAACACCCCGCTGGCCCAGGTGCCGTGCCACACCAGGTTTCAGTCGCTAGCCCGGCTAGCGACTGAAACCCGCAACATTTCAGTTGCCAGTTTAGCAAGCGACTGAAAGGAAAAAAGAACTTGCATTGGGATTCGATGCAAGGATTTGGACTAATTTGAAGGGACCCAGATGCAAGGATTTGGACTGATTTGTGATGAATTATCTTGGGAAATTGGACTTGTTTGCAAATCTTGAGATTAGGAGGCTGATTTGAGATCTGATTTCACACACAAGTGTAACTTTATTCCAGGAGCTTATTCAGTAGGAGATTCGATCAAATTCATCAAGATTCGATGATTTTGGGATAATTCGAAAACAGGGCACTTTAGGGTAATTAGGGTTTCAGAAAATGGCGAGGCTTGAAACTGAGGCCTGGGATGAGATTTTGGAAATCTTGCAGAAGGGAAACTTGCTCAGAATAGTGAATGGGAGATACTCCTTGAATCAGATCGAAGTTTGGAGATGAGATGTGGGTTTTAGCCTTTTTAGGGTTCTCGGGAAATCTGATTTGCGAAAAGGGGCATGACGACGAAGTTTTGCCATCAACTTCTGGAATTAGGGCACGGGCAAATCTAGGATCAAGATTCTGAGACACAGACTATAAAAATGATATATTTTTAATAAAAAAATAGAACTGTGAAAAGTAATTGTGAAAAGTAAAAAAGATGTGTTATATAATTACAAAATGTAAGGACTAGAATTGTATGTTGATTACTAATGCGGTACAAAGTTTAGGGTTTCAATTTCAATTTCCACAGATGGCAATGCGGAAGCTTACAAAGTCTAGGATTTTGATTTTCAGTACAAACTCTTGATGCGGTAGATAAAATATAAAGTTACACGCGTGTGTGACAGTTGCAAAAACAATTGGAACGAGACCCACAGCAGCAAAAGGTGATCAAACTACGGCGCGCCACCTGATCTGACTAGAGAGTGTCGATCTCGCCTAGAAGATTATTTATAGTGGTCCTCTCTACCTCATTCCAATCTGGGTCGAGCCATGACATGTAATTGCATCTATCCCTCTCCTCTTGGCAGCCACAATGTAGGTAGTTTCTACCAGTAGTGTCGTAGGCCCAAGATGTACTTACTCTAACATCACCTCGACAGCTGCACATAAAGTCATATGTGTCGGAGGCATCGTCGGGCCAATTGAACTCCTCTGCAGGATGCGTTGTTGGGTACATGTCTCCATGGCAAGAGCAATAACACGGATGTCTACAGCAACACATGTGTTGAACGTCGCCCATGTTGATCGACAACTCTTGCATGAAGTCGAGTTGTTCACGAAGTCTCTTCTTTCTATAGAGAAGATAGAGTATCATACGTGCAGCCTTTGCGCTCCACTAGGGGTCGAGCCAAAGCAAGAAAGTGCACTTGCAAGCATCTTCCCTCGGACACTCGAAAAATCTCCTCCCGTAGTCACCCTAAACGGAGGACGTGGTAGTCTTCGGTAATAAATCGCAATTGCAACGACATGGCCCTGAACTTTGTCTGTCATCCTACGAATAGAAGGGAATAACCTAGAAAGTGATGCTTAAATTTGCGCTTCATTTATGCAAGCTGATTATGTACTTACCTTGTTGCGTCTTCTTCTCCGGCCACAGCTACTGTCGCCTGCCATGTTTAGATGGGCGTGTTAGAGGAGTGCGAGTTGTGCTTTGAGCTGAACGGCTTAATTTATAGAAGTGCTAGTCATGAAGAGTTGTGTCATTGGTTGGACGCATCTGTACGAAACCAGACGTCTCCACTCAAAAGATGAAAGGTGCAAAAGCTGAAAAGACTAATCGTATAAAAGCTGAAAAGCTGAAAAGATGAAAAGCTAAAAGCTAAAAATTAGAAATGTAGAGTCCTACAAAAGTTGAACAGTAAAAAAGTGCGACAGCTGCAAACCCAAAAAGTACGAAAGCTGACAAAAATGTCCGAATAAACTGAACAGTCTAAGAAAACCCTACATCACACTACTGCCCCCTCCTCCCACTCTGTGGGGGGCCCTGATACTCCGATGGTGTGTAGCGAGAGGGGGGCTGACGATACCTGACACACCGTCTCCTCACTGGTGGTGTCTGCGCACGGCGGAGCCTGGGAAGGCTGTGTCAGCTGCGTAGGCGGTGGAGCATCGGCAAGAAAGCCAGGCTGCGTAGGATGCTGCTGTGTCTGGTCGAGAGGTTGGTGCCACGCAGGAATATCGAGCTCTTCATCCGAAGAGCTATCGGTAGACACGAAACATGTGTGCTGTGGATGGCGTGACGATGACGGATGGTCCACTGGTGGCACATGCGACGAAGTACCCGGCGCCGACGGTAATGGTGGGGGAATCACGGTCAAGTGAGGTGGCAGGAGCACTCTGAAATCGATCAGAATCTGATCGACCTGCCGCTCGACCTCTACACAATATTCGTGCACATCGTCGCTGGGCATGGTGGGTCTAAGGCGGGACCTGAGCATCATGTCCTGTGCACCAGCAGAGATGCCGCCGAGGATGTCTAGCTGCGCACACGAATTAATGCAATTATAGAATGACAATCCATGTGAAAGTAAGGTTGTGAAGAGCTAAGGAACTCACAGAACAGTGGATTCGCCCTGCAAGGCGTCGGTCGTAGCCCTCGCCGATGGTGGTAGGAGGGACGGACTCATCAGACCTGACTGGTGGATGACCCGCCAATCGATAGATCGTGCGAGGTCTATACCAGGACAGGTACAAAAAATGGATGTCGTGGCTGTACGGCCTGTGCTCCTCGACCGTGCATGTGTGGGCCCAATCCATCCACTCCTGCACATAGGGCCGCTGCCGACGAATGAAATCGTCCCTCACTCGACCCTTCCTTGATTGCCTGCGGACAAATTAATTAGTTAGTGACAAAAATCATGTATAAACACTACTACAGAAATACTTTTTACTATCGGTTAAAAATCCACTCTACTATCGGTTCTCTTACCGATAGTGATCAGCACGATAGTAGAAACGTAGCACACTTCTATCGGTTGAAAACCGTTAGTAAAACATCTACATTCCCAACGTTCACTAATCGTTATCAACTATTTCTTCTATCGGCTCGGATTTAAACCGATAGTATTGTGTACATTTTTTCTATCGGCTCGGTTATAAACCGATAGTATTGTGTAGGTTTTTTCTATCGGCTAGGATCTAAACCGATAGTAATTTGTATGTTTTTTCTATCGGCTGGGATCTAAACCGATAGTATTGTGTAGACACAGTTAGTATTGGAAACTTTATTCTATCGGTTGTTGTATATGAACCCGATAGTATTGTGTAGACACAGTAGTACTGGAAACTTTATTCTATCGGTTGTTGTATATGAACTGATAGTACTGGAATATTTATTCTATCGGTTGTAGTATATAACCGATAGTACTATGTAGTTTTTCCTATCAGTTATGTACTCGACACTGGAATCTTGCACATATACATACAACAATACAGAGATACATTGGATCATTCACAAATACACCAATATTTACAAATATACACCAATATTCACATATTGAATTTGTTCACAAATACACTAATACAGTAATATACACATGCATTGGACAGATTGAATTTATTCACATATTGATCGAGTTTATTCACAAATACATCAATGAATCTATTCACATATTGAGTTTATTCACAAATACAGCAATCAACACATTCAATATATATTACACAAGTCAATTACAATCGATCGTTGATAGCCACTTCTTCCATGACATATTGAGCCCAAATTGTTCGCAGCTCCTTCAATTGAGGCAACTCATATTGCTCTTTCAACATGGCGCTCTGCATATATGCGTGTATGAAGTTAGGATCGTACGTCATATCCAATTAAAGTTCGATTTTGAGTCAAGAAAAATGGTTACCTTAGGGAATTGGGCAAAGTTTCTCCTAATCAGGTCATACATGAATCTCATGACATAGAAGCCACATTCCCACGATTGTGGCTGCTGATGGCACTGGGAAAATTGCATATGCAAAGACATAAACCCACATTAACTCGAAAGAACTAATTAAGCTTAAATTAAAAGACTCATCATGAGTACTTCCATCCGTATTAATTACCACATATTCTTTCCAAGAAATTGTTGTGCCCTTCGAAGCGTCATGCCTCCCTCCAGCACTAGCATAATTTTTGAAAGCCCTGTATTTAATTTAGCATTGCCGGTTAATATGTTATCATTAATTAGCTAGTCAGAGAAAAATTTAAAACAACTATATTACTTACGTGTCTATGTGCCATGTGAGGGTGAAAACATGCGCCACCTTGTCGCTCATCAAATCGAGATAATAGACCTCATTCATCCATGGGCAAATGACGGCGAGGACCCAGTGGCCCCTACATTGCATATATAAGCGAACCGTTTCATACATATGTTAGGCGTAACATACAAGAATGAGTTAAATTAGTAGGAAATGCACTAACCTTTGGTGGTACGGCTCAAGGATGAACTCTCGGTCCTGTTGCGCTAGTAGTGCCCTTGATATGTATTCCTCCGCATGTGCTTGGTCGTGCTTTAGCATCGTGAGGCTTATTTTCTGTGGGTCGAGGAAACCCACCTTGTCACATGCCCTCATCGACGCCAGCCTATACATGCACCTGGATGCAAAGTAGACATTAGTAAGTAGTGCATTCAAAGCGATTAGATTTATGAAACGAACTGTGATAACTTCAGACAACAGCAAACTCACAGGACTCCAGTCCGTATGATGGACATATCAAGCTCCCGCCAGTTGAGGAGGTCGAACAAATCCTCGTGGGCCACCGATATGCTCCCGGCCTCACGGTGAAAATGACCTGGCCTGAAGTGAACTAAGAAGTTGATGTGGCACCTAGACCGGGTCAGGTACCACTCGTGGAGACTTCTGGTTATTTGATCCATATTGCGCAGAAGGTACTCCGACACGAGTGGGGACCCGTTCTTGAACGTACCCGGCTGGCTTTGTTTGGCCTTACCTTTGGCCTTGCCCTTGCCTTTGGGCGGGGAGCGAGTGTATACCTTCGAAGGTTGGGGTGTGGTGCCGCTGGCCTCATTTGATGGTGAAGGGTTTGAGGCCGTTGGAGGAGGCATGGGGGCCGAAGGAGCTCGGTCATGCATTGTGGCGGGGGTGGTGTCCTCAGGAAGTGAGCTGGTATCCATCGTCCACTTTAAGTACAAACGCATAAGTTAGATTTTGCAAATTGAGTATATTAACTGAGTTATAAGCTAGAATGTCTAGGGTTTACCTCCTGTAGTCTAACACCCTTCTTGGGCCACTGTATGTACGAGCCCAATGCCTCGCCAATTGTCCGCATTTCGTCTGTTGGGACGGGCAACGGAAAAGAGCTGTAGCCTGGAGGGCCATGTCCACTTGTTCCTTTGCGAATCCAGGCTCCAGAGGTACGCAGTGGATCCAGACATCCTCCCAAGACTGGTATATGAACCCGTTTGCAACCACTACAGGTTTGTCGCCTATGTTGATCAATAGGCTACAGCTCTCCGGCTTCTGCAATTTGCAACAATTATAACAAGTTAGCGAAACAATTCTAACGTAACGGGAGTGGCATCAACCGAACTGCATATATAGCTCAAGAGTTGCAATACCTCAATCAGGTCCACCGGATCCACGTGAACCTTCGAGCCGCAACTACTCAGCCTAGCAGCGTCGACCTCGGCAGCTGGATCTAAACCTTTGGACTGCACAACTCGGCTGAGGCGTTCATACTTCTCGTTCATTTGAGCGAACATGTCCGCGAATTGTGCAGTCACATATGCCCGTATCTTCTGAGATAGCTCCACTTCCCTTTCCTTCCAGCTGCCAACCTTCTTCGCCTTTTGCCCGGGCTCCGAGAAGCCTTCCTTCCATGGCACCACACCCCCCACGGTTCGCGTCCTCCCTGGATGCTCCTTGTTCCCTAGAGCCCGGGTAAGGATGTCGTTCTCCCTATGGGGAGTGAACAATCCCTCGGTCGCCTCTTCGAGCAAGAGATCTGTTACATTCAAAGCTCTCCATTGTGAGGAAGAAATATATACAAACTTGTGCGCACACTAATGATCATAGTTTTTTCTACCACACTCTATGATTCCAACCAGGAAGTTAGCCAACTTACAAGTCGCTGCACGACCTCGACGTCCCTAGGGTTTGGGAACGCCACAGTCCCCGTGGCCGACACGGTCCCTCTGGCCAGCCACCAGCGCTTGCATCGCTGATCGTGGATCTCGGAGAGTGGTAGGTCAGGGGAGTTGACGAAATTCGACGCGTCGTCTTCAGCCTTCTTCCACTGCTCCTCCTTCCCCGCATAGCCGCGAGAGCCGAGCCGGTGTGGGTGGTCATTCCTCCTCTAGATTGCCTTGTTCTTCTCACTGAGGGCCTTCATACTAGAAACAAGAAAATTAATGCACCGCTGCTTACTGCATATAATGGTGTAACCAAGCAAAGGAACCATACATACCTTGAACTCAGGAGTCCCTTTCTGTTGGGTGAATTGCTCCCATACCTCCTCCATTATGAAGGGGTACTTCTCGCATGGAGATTTGCCTTTAGCGAGGAAGGTACTGATGAGGACGCTCTTGAAGGTTTTCCACGTGTTGTTCATGTCCTTTAAGCAAACTATCTTGGGACCATCGTCGGGGATGTTCCACTTGGCCTGTTTCAAATGGTGCATATAAGCAGGACTTACCTAATCTCTGGGATAAACCAAGGGAATGTGATTACTCAAGAGTTCAGTGATTTTGATTAATTTTACCTTCACTTCTGCCCACAGCCTATCCCTCTCGTCGGCCTTAACGTCCTTCCAGCTCTGGACGGTGATCTTCACCCTTTCCTTCGCCAACAAGCCAACATAGGCAGCATAGTGGCCGGCGTTCTTCCCGATCGGTCTCCCGAACTGGTTGAACTCACATGAAAGATCTGCGTGTTTGGCCTAACGGCCCAACATCGTCGCGCCTCGCGCCTTCCTCTTGCGCTGGGACGAGGCAGCGCCATCTACGTTCGCCCTCGCCGAATCACTACTATCAGCCGAGGAAGATGCCGACATGGCTTTACCTAAAATTCCATGAACAGACCATCAATTGATATGAAGGAAGGTACATGACAAAATTCATAACTAAAATGGAATGGCAATGATGAACCACCTCTTTTTGTTAAAATGTCAAATTTTCATTCAAAAGGCCAAAAATCATAAATTCCTATCAACATGGTCTTCAAAATAGATTTAAAGTGGATTTGTAAACTCAATTTGTAAAGGGTTGTCGAACTGATATCTTCTTGCTTAACATAAAGGTCATTCGATAACTCTTGATTGTAAAATTAATCCTATTTGGAAAATTTCATCAGAAAAATATATTTCATGCAATGAAAATCATTTCTTTAAATTTTCATTTCAAATGTATTTGATTTGAGCAATAGTGGATTCTTTTCACAAATGAAATATGAACTCTGCAAAATTTAGACTTTTCAATGTACTATCGGTTGACAATAACAAACCGATATGACATACTCTATTTCCTATCGGTTTTCCAAGTAAAACCGATAGTACTCAAGTTTGTATTCAGCAAAATATATAAGATTAGCAGTGCAAACTATGCTAGTCTCTCTACAGGAACATAAAGTCTGTTAAAATTTAAATGAACCAAAATTTCAGATGAAAATTAGAAAATGGGAAATAATTAACACAAAATTCAGATTAGCAGTGCAAACTATGACATACTATATTTCCTATCGGTTTTCCAAGTAAAACCGATAGTACTCAAGTTTGTATTCAGGAAAATTTAAAAGATTAGCAGTGCAAACTATGCTAGTCTCTCTGCAGGAACATAAAGTCTGTTAAAATTTAAATGAACCAAAATTTCATATGAACATTAGAAAATGGGAAGTAATTAACAAAAAATTCAGATTAGCAGTGCAAACTATGACATACTCTATTTCCTATCGGTTTTCCAAGTAAAACCGATAGTACTCAAGTTTGTATTCAGGAAAATTTAAAAGATTAGTAGTGCAAACTATGCTAGTCTCTCTGCAGGAACATAAAGTCTGTTAAAATTTAAATTGACGAGGATTGACACCCGGGTCACTTCTAATAAACTTTTGGTTCAAGACAGGTTCGAACCAGACATATATATGGCGATGCAAACTCAAGCTATTCTGAGGGGCATCACCATGGGGTCGCAAGCTTTACGCGATCAGGTCGCGGGTTTCGTGCGATCAGGCCGACAGCCTTGTGCGGTCAGAAGTTCGTATGCTATACGCGAACTGGATGTCCGGGATGTTGCGCGGTCAGCCCACGTTCCGCGGTCAGAACGTTCTCGACCAGGGTGCTTGGTGTTTATTCGGTTATCCTTATATCAGGATATTCCAAGCATCCCTAGGATTCCTCCACGTTAAAGACCAACCGTCAGAGGTTATTATATGCGGTTATTCATGATTAACACGTGTTAATAACCTCCGTGGAAGTTAACAGCGGTTCTCCAACAACCGCATCTAACTGTTTGATGCAGTTTTCTTCATATGGCACCTTTTCGACCAATATAAAAAGGTGGCAAAGTACATCAAACGGGAGGATCCAAGACATTTGGAAGAACAAGACCCCTGAGATAAGTGAGATACAAGATATCTCGACCACTCAAACAGCCAAGTCTACGGCTTAGATTAGACAATACAACCAAAGCTCCTATAGCTTCTTTTTTGTATACTTATATAGGGAAAACTTTCGCCTGTGAAGGTTTCTCCCCGCTAGTTTGTAAAGCTTTATCACATATAGTGAAATCCTAACAGGGCGTAGGGCTTTTACTCCCACCATCGAAGGCCCGAACCTGTATAAATCTCTCTGTGCTCCTGTTCACCATTGTTCTGCATACCTTCCCGGAGGGTCATCTTGAAAGGTTTCACAATTACAAATTTTGCATAAGTTCGGCTGAGGACCCCGAGTCCGAATTGTCGACAGCTGGCGCCCACCGTGGGGCCTTTCTCAAGGCGTCCTAATTGAAATCCGGAGGTTCGCCGAAACATGGCTAGAGCATATGATTCCGAGAACGATTTCGATCTCGAGGATTATGCCCATATACCAATGCCTTCTCCAAGCGATCCTGTTCCGATGGAAGAGGTCGAAGGCCAGAATCTTCCACAGGTTGAATCATCTCTCCAAGTCATGTCAATCGACCAGGAAGCAACTGGCGCAAGGTCAGAACCCACAGAGGTTCTTAATGTGCTAGGTGATGAATCCGGCCCGTCATACGACCCCACTGAGGGAAAATATGATGATGACCCGGAAATTAGCCCAGGAAGGTTCAACCCTGATAACCTTCGCCGTCTCTTTGATTTCGAGTCCGACTCGGAACAAACCGAGATGTTTTCCCCATCGGCGACCTCTCTCCCTAGGCAGTTTGCTGCGCTGTCGGAAGAAACTCCCGAACAACAGGCTGCCAGGGAAGAACAAGATCGCAAACAGAAGGAGGATCAAGATCTCGAGCAACAGAACAACGAACTACGCAGAACTGCCCTAGAGGCTCTTCAAGATGCGCAGGCTCGTTACAATGCTGCCCCAAGTTCTTCTCGACGGTCGCGTGGTCGTAGACGTGACCAGACTCCTTCTTTACCACTGGAGCATTTCCCAGTGGACGAAGAAACGATAACACCTGGTGCCCCTAGGAGAAGCACCCATGGTCGACTGCGATCTATCGCGGAAGTCATGCGCAATTTTCCTCCTACGGTCACGGATGCGCAGAAACCGGCCTTTTTCAGGATCCTGGCGAAAGACTGGATGAGGTCGCATCCGAAGCGACCCCAACAGCCTCTTCCCGCTCGGTAACACATTCCCGTGAACGGGATGGTCCTCATTCTGGCTCTAGCCGGCGGAGTTACCCGCCGCCCGTACCGTCCCGACAGGACAAATACCGGCGAATGCAAGATTCTCGTAGTAGGGATCGAGTTCCTGTTCACTCTCGTTTGGGACCACGAGTAACCTCGCCATTGCGTGAGGTTACTCGAGACCCAACCGAGAGTCACAGGGCGATTCACGGTCCTTACGTTGGTTGCAAAGCTTTTTCGCCTGGCCCGATAAGTTTTGACCAGGAGCCATTGAGAGGTTTGATGGAACTCAGAACCCATCCGAGTTCCTTCAGATCTATATTACTGCCATCCAAGCAGCGGGAGGTGATGACAAGGTCATGGCCAACTACCTACCTACAGTCCTCGCAGGACCGGATAGAACCTGGTTGTTTAATCAGCCTAAGGGTTCCATCTACAATTGGGAAATGCTATGCGATGCCATCCTCAGCAATTTCCAAAATTGTTACCAAAAGCTGGGTAAGGAGGACGACCTGCATAGGCTGCGGCAAACTTCGACCGAAACACTTCGGCAGTTTGTCAAGAGGTTTGTCGGGGTGAGGAATACCATCCCGAACATATCTGATGGCTCCGTAATCAGGGCATTTAAGCATGCCGTTCGATACCGGAGATTCACTGAAGACTTGCTTATCCACCCTCCTCGATCAGTGGCCGATCTGTTCGACATGGCTGATCGATATGCCGATGCAGCCGAAGCGGTCGAATGGAACCGAATGGTCGATAAGGGGGACCTACCACCCCAACCAGGCTTCAAGGACGCCAGGAAAGAAGATTCAAGCAAAAAGCCGGAGTCTTCACCGGGTGGGAAGTCAAAGAAGTCGAAGAGGAACCGCTCTGGACAGTACCGCGAGGTCGCAGTCGCAGAGAAGCCACCTTCGACCAAAGGTAAAAAGTCTTCGTATAAAAGTAAAACTGCCTCTGGTGGTCAGGATTCCGACCAGCCAGAAAAATCAACTAATCCGCAGGAGGGCAAAAAGTGGTGTCCACTCCACAACTCCGCAGGCCACGACCTCAAAAACTGCAGGAGTTGGTTGAAACAACTGGACGATTTCTACCAAGGAGCGGGGCCAATGCCAACCTTACCGCCTAAAGAGCAGGCGTGCGGGATTAGAGACGTCGACGGAGACGAAGAAATGGCTTACCAGGTACCTCAAAATCATGTTAATGTCATTTTCGGAGGTTCTTCCTCTTTCGTTTCCAAAAGGCAGTTTAAAACCTTCTGCCGAGAGGTTAACCAAACGGAGACATCCCTTGGTGAACCTCAATACCCTTGTTGGTCGGATATGCCTTTGACGTTCGATCGCGCTGATTGTCCTGTGGGGCTAACCCGACCATTGAGGCTACCTCTGGTCATTACCCCAATCATCAGTAACGCGAGAGTCGAAAGGGTCCTGATTGACGGGGGAAGTTCCCTTGATCTTTTATTGGTCAAGGCACTCGACGAGATGCAAATTCCTCGTTCGAAGATCAAGCCCATAATCCATCCGTTTTATGGGATAATCCCAGGCCCCTCCATGATGCCATTGGGACAAGTGGTCCTCCCGGTCACTCTGGGAGAACCAGACAACTTCCGGACAGAATTGGTTACTTTCGATGTAATCGATTGTGATTCAGCTTATAATGCAATCTTTGGCAGGTCGACTCTTGCTAAGTTCATGATGGCAACGCACTACGCTTATCAGTGCGGGAAATTGCCTGGCCCCAAAGGTGTCATCTCGATCCGAGGCAGTCGCAACATGGCACTCACGTGCGACCGGCTATCTTTGGAGATGGTCGATCAACTTCCCCTCCGGGACGCTCAGGTCGCCACCGTCGCCGCCGATGCGATCAAGGCTGCTCCTCGACCAGATGAGAAACTCAAACAAGTTCCTTTGTACCCAGATGACCCATCCAAGACAATTCGGGTTGGATCAGCCCTGGATGACAAATAGGAACTCGACCTCGTTGCTTTCCTCCGGGCTAACGCAGACGTGTTTGCGTGGAAACCGTCCGACATGCCCGGTGTCCCAAGGGAAGTAATTGAGCACAGGTTAGCAATTCAACCTGGACAACGACCAATAAAGCAAAAGCTCAGGCGTTTTGCCACTGATCGACAGGAAGCCATCCGAGAAGAGTTGGACAAACTCTTACAAGCCGGGTTTATCCGCGAAGTGGATCACCCGGAATGGCTCGCCAATCCGGTCATGGTCCGCAAGTCAAATGGCAAGTGGCGCATGTGCGTCGACTACACTAGCCTCAACGCTGCCTGTCCAAAGGATGACTTTCCCCTTCCCCGCATCGACCAGTTGGTCGACTCGACCGCGGGTTGCGAACTGATGAGTTTTCTGGACGCTTACTCAGGATATCATCAAATTAGCATGGCAGAAGACGATGAAGAGAAGACTGCCTTCATCACCCCGTTCGGCACATACTGCTACGTCAGAATGCCATTTGGTCTCAAGAACGCAGGTTCCACGTACCAGCGCTTGATGCAAAAGACCTTTCTTTCCCAGATAGGGCGTAATCTCGAAGCATATGTAGACGATTTGGTTGTAAAAAGTACCAAGAGATTGTCTCATTTGGACGATCTCGCTGAAACCTTCTGTAATTTGAATCGCTTTGGAATAAAATTAAACCCGGAGAAATGCTCTTTCGGGGTTTCTTCAGGAAAACTACTTGGTTTCCTTGTGTGTTCCAGGGGCATTGAAGTTAATCCTGAGAAAATCAGGGCTATTGAACAAATGAGGTCGCCCTCGACCATGAAGGATGTTCAACGCCTGGCTGGTCGCATGGCGGCTTTAAGTCGCTTCATATCGCGATTAGGCGAAAGGGGATTGCCTTTCTTCAAAGCCTTGCGGAAGCATCATAACTTTACATGGTCGGATGAGGCCGAAAAAGCATTCCAGGAGGTAAAAACATATCATCTAGTCCGCCAGTATTGGTGTCTCCCGACAAAGGAGAACCGTTGCTTCTTTACCTGGCGGCCACACCACACGCGGTCAGCGCCGTTCTAATCACGGATAGGGAAGGAATACATAGACCCGTCTACTATGTGAGTGAGGTACTTCATGGTCCTAAGGAGCGCTACCCTGAGGTCCAGAAGATACTTTACGCACTACTGATGGCTTCCCGTAAGCTACGACATTACTTTCAAGCGCACAAGATCACAGTACCCTCCTCTTTTCCTTTGGGGGATATTGTCCGAAATCCAGAGAAATCTGGTCGAATCGCCAAATGGGCGGTCGAACTCGGTGCCTTCGAGATCCATTTCACACCCCGCACGGCGGTTAAGTCTCAGGTTTTGGCCGACTTTGTGGTCGAATGGACCAACCCTGAGCCACCCGTGGGGTTGGCAGAGGAACTGGAGTGCCCCGATTACTGGACAATGTACTTTGATGGCTCCCGTAGTTTTCAGCACTCGGGGGCTGGAGTGGTCTTAGTTACGCCCCAGGGCGAACAGCTCAAGTATGTCATTCAATTACACTTTGTTGCGACCAACAATGCAGCAGAGTATGAAGGTCTTCTTGTAGGGCTCCGGGCAGCAAAATTCCTCGGAGTCCGTCGATTAGTGGTGAGGGGAGACTCACAGCTGGTAGTAAACCAGGTAAACAAGGAGTACAGCACCTCCGATGAGACAATGGCTCATTACCTGGGGGAAGTGAGGAGATTGGAAAAACACTTCAGTCATTTCGAAGTCCAATACATCCCGCGAAAGGACAATAATCTCGCAGTCCAATTATCCAAAATTGGGTCCTCACGCTCATCCGCTCCGACAGGAGTGTTCATTGAACACTTGGACCATCCTTCGATCATGACTTCGGTCGAGGATGATCCGGTAATAGCCTTCGTTACCAACCTCGGTCAGGAACAAGATTGGGCTCATCCATTGAGGGTCTATCTTGAACATGGGACCCTACCCGAGGACGAAACCGAAAGTGATCGGTTAATTCGAAAAGCGCGTCTGTACAAACTCATAGATGGGATTTTGTACAGAAAGGGTACTCAAGGAGTATTCATGCGTTGTATATCTCAGGAGGAAGGAAAATCCCTCTTGAAGGAAATACATGACGGTGTATGCGGTGCGCACTCATCATATCGGACACTGGTCGGAAAGGCTTTTCGACAAGGATTCTACTGGCCTTCGGCACTTGATGACGCCAAGCATATGGTCAAGGCGTGTCCCCAGTGTCAGTTCCATGCAAGGCAAGTTCATCAACCTGCCTATGCGTTGCAAACCATTCCTCTCACATGGCCATTCGCGGTCTGGGGGATGGATATCGTCGGTCCTATGCCACAAGCAGTCAATGGGTACAAGTTTCTGTTCATAGCCATTGACACATTTACAAAGTGGATTGAGGCCGAACCAGTACGAAATATTACCGCATCAGCCGCACAAAAGTTCTTCCATAAGAACATTGTGATACGATTTGGTGTTCTAAACCATCTCATCACAGACAATGGTTCTCAGTTCACCAGCGGTCTTTTCCTGGACTACTGCGATCAGGTTGGGACCAAGGTGTGCTTTGCTTCTGTGGCCCATCCACAAAGCAATGGTGCCGTAGAACGAGCCAATGGGCAAATACTGCAAGGCATTAAAAAGCGCGTCTTTGATCACCTTAAGACCCGCTCGGGGGCTTGGGCAGATGAGCTCTATACCGTTCTATGGGCATTACGAACTACTTCTAGTCGAGCCACCGGAGAGACGCCCTTCCATTTGGTCTACGAGGCCGAGGCGGTATTGCCTATGGAAGTAAGTATTGGTTCTGTTCGGACAGATCAGTTCGAACAGATTAATCAGTCCGAACAACGGGCGCAAGATCTTATCCTCTTAGAAGAACGGCGTGATCACACCCTGGTTAAGTCCGCGGCATACTTGCAAGCTTTACACAGGTATCACAGTAAAAAGGTGCGACCACGTGATCTCAACGTGGGCGACTTGGTTTTACGAAAAATTCAAGACCAGTCTAATCGCAACAAATTCTCCCCAAAATGGGAAGGTCCTTATACTGTTGTCTCAGTACCGCGGACAGGATCGGCGCGGCTGGCTATGGAGGATGGTCGGATTTTGTCCAATACTTGGAACATCGATCAACTTCGCAAGTTTTACGTGTAAGTATTCCAATCACTTTTTTCCTGTTCAATTAGCATCTTTTGACAAAATAAAATATGTTTTGCTTTCATACAATGAGTTTTTTTCTTTAAGCCCGTATCATATGCATTCGACCTGGGGGCTGACCGCCGGCGGTCAGATCATTACAACAATCTAATCGGATTCGCTGGTCGATCTCATGACCACTTCCAGATAAGTCACTCCTAAATAAGCCGTTTCTCAACGCATACGGGGCTATCTGGTAAATCCTTGGCCATCTGAGTGACTACCAGTTCGCAATAAGATTAGACGTTACATTGATCCTGATCATTGGTTTAAAACGCACACCCCTGGTCGTTACGCTTATTTTTTCTCCTCTGCTTATAACACTAAGACTTCAGTATTCATAAGTAGAGGCGGGGGCTAGGGGGGATGTGCTTATAGTATGGAACTCATATTATAAAAATGCAAAATATGTACTTCCTGTCAAAAATGATTTTTTACATACATTGCATTATACACAATTGTCTAGATACAAAACTAAGGATCATTCGATCCCCAGCTCAGTCAGGAGCCTATCTACTAAGGGTCTGACCTCCTCCATGACTGCATCGAGCAGCTCTTCACTCTCGACCTCAACCAGACCCACCAGTGCGCTTAGATCTGCATCTGGGCCATGGTGAAGTCGAACCCGGCTGAGTACGGCTACTGCGGCTGATCGAACCCAGGTTCTGATCACCTCTTCGCGTCGCCGTGTATCTCCAGGGAGATACTCAAGTAGTGAATCCGCCTGGGCAGTGAGCAGCGATGTCCAGTCACTTACGCTGAAGTTGTCTTTCTTCGGTTCTACCACATCGGTCTTCAAAAGATCACCCACGGCCTTCAGTTTTTCGAAGATCAGGAGGCTCAGCTCTTTGATCGCCCGATCGGTGTGGCGAATCGAGGATTCAAGAATCCCCTTGTCCCGACTAAGCTGCGTAATTCGACCTGATTGCGCTGTACAGAGAGAGGAGATTATTTGCATATTTTGGATTCAAGTCTTCTTAATCAGGAATCGGCTTACCAGCATTCTCTGATCGAAGTTTGTTGAGTTCAGTCTCTTGTTTCTTAAACATTGAGACTGAACTGAGCCTCAAATTGGCCACCTCTTTTTTCAAAGATGTAACCTCTCTGCAGCAAAATCAAGGCAGTCTCAACCAAAATGCACCCATACAAACCAAAGGGTAATGGTCCTCACCTGCGCAAGCTGTCGCGTTCTTTCTGAACGGCTTCTGTACTGGCCATCACAACGTGCGAATGGCTTATTAGCCAGGATAATCCCTGTGATGCCAAGGAAGAGGATCAAAGGTGTCCTAAGTACAATTCAGGCACGAGAGTGGAGATTTATTATACCTTCATAAACTTTTGTAAGACAGCATCATCCAATCCAGCGGGGATCCTCGCTAAAGCCCCGGATGCGCTTACTACAGGGACAGTTGGTGGGAGTTCCGACTGGGCGCCACCCCCAGCAGTCATCGGTTGTGACTGGGTGTCGCGCCCCGCACAGGGTACCACGACTACTCCCGTAGAGACCTAGCTCGCTGCAGCTGGCCTCATACATACATACCACTGACTTCCCAGGATAAGTCAAGCACAGGAGTTCATTGCAGCAGGGTAACTTACAAAATATCATTGATAAACAGTATGGCCTGCTGGCCTGATACAACAAGAGTAATACAATGCCCTCACGGCACAAATGGACTAATTAAAACAAAAGACAACTACTCGGCGGAAGCTAGGCGAAACCCCCACAGTCGTAAGAAGTTGACAGCAGAACAGCACACTTCAGGGTTCTGGCAGAACTGGCTCTCTTCCTTCTGGATCCATGAAATCTTCCAAGCCTTCGTCTTGGTATTGTAGCACTCCATCTATTGTTGATAAGTTGCAAGGGTGAGCACTTACGTACTCAGCAAGTCATAGATAAGAGTAGAGATACGTATAGTAGAGATGACATGATCCTATGCTATTGAGGGAAAGAGGTGAGAGGGTTTTTCCATAAATACTTTTCTTTCTCAACTCTTACTCAACTTTTGATCATACCTATGGCAGTAAATAAATCATATTGATGGTGATACATATATCCCATATCCAAGGCGATATAACCTCATATCACACTACTTTTATTCAAGTCTTTCAATCAAATACTCATAGTAGTATCTCATATACTTTAGGGCATAAACCACATGCCTCTTAATTATCATATGATCTCTATATTATGGTATTACCGCGACACGTCAACACATGACAGCCCACGGCAATGCCCCTTATCATGACAACACATGCCACTTGGGTAATCTTGAGCTAACAAATTTTAGTTTATAAAACAATACTTGTGTCACACCCCATGGATTTAATCCACCGCGGCATACTCCTAAAACTCGGGAGTACGAAGTATTCGAATACATTTTTAAACTCTGCAGAGGTGTACCTCTTTTTAAATCCACTTTTTCACTCGACTTCCAAGTCGGGCCAACTTCATGCGACTTATACGCATGTGACAAGGCCGAGATCACACAACGTTTTGCAGTCTAGTATTAACAGCATCCCTGCCCGGTAAGTGGACAATCTAGTCCCAAGTACCGTTGTGGGTCCTCCCCACTGCCTTACTTCCTAGCCTGGGTCTATGTTCTCGCAATACACATAGCCTCTCTTGATTACAGTCGCGCACGACTTAATCTGGCGTAGGGCGTCTTCCTTCTTTACACCTTATCCTCTCATAATTTTTCTGATCTCACACCACTCATGGACAAACTGCGTCCCACCAGTTTCCACGCGAGAAACCGGATCGACAAGCCATGCAGGGAACTGATAACACTAAGAAAGCTACTAGATTGCGCCTGTCCCGTACCAGGTAAGTGGTTGGTACGTTTTTCATGCCACTAGACGCACGACACAAGGTTCTAGTCCTTATATGCCAGTGACCAGATCATACCACAGACCATGCACCTTCAGTGCCTGCACATCCAGTGCAGCCAAGCACCTCCAGTGCTACCACCATTCCATACCAAAATACTGGTCACGGCTAGGGGTTCTATTTCATGAATATAAATGTACATGTTTATACTTTTATTAGTTCGTGGCTTGCTATCTTAACAAGTTCACATTCCTCAAGTATTCAATCTATCACTGCCATAATATCATTGATCTCAACACATGCAATATTAATGAGATATCTACTCATGGAATAGCATAGCAATTCATAAAATATAGGTTTCAATATGATCAAAGTATGACTTGCCTTCCGCGTCGTAAGAAACAGCAGTTGATGTCGGGTCTGCGACGAAGTCTTCGAACTCGGACTCTTGCTCTGAACAAGGATCAAACAAGCAAACAGGCATTACAATCAATCCTACTCTTACTATTCCACTATATGCGATAATGCAAGGAGAAACACATAGGCGATACAAGATTTGAGAGTTCTGGGAAACGATTAGGGTTAAACTATGGAAACCAAGGTTAAGATTAGTCGTCAAAGGTTTACAAGGTTCCAAGGGTTCCAAAATATCAGAATGATATCAAGGCTGCGGCTGGTTCGCTCAAAAACAGCGAACGTCTTTAGGTCGACATTCGGTTCAAGGCATCGACATAGGGTCGATGGATGATAGAGGGCTCAACTCAAGTTGTGACAGTAGAATAAAATGTAGATCACAACATCAGGAGTCTAAGGGACAAGGTTATGTTCAGTTTGCATACCCAGAAGGGGTCAAACTGGCCCAATGCCATTGGCTGACATAGGCTGACAAGGGCTGACAATGCCGAAGAATGGCATTGACATGGTTTGAATAGTTCCCAGTGGCCAAAATGAGTTTTGATTCAAGAATATGGTGCACAAGGTAGTGAGGCAACTATTTGACAAAGTATTTTCTGTTTTTCATGACCAGAGGTGGGTGAACAGGGCTAATGCCACTGACTGGCATAGTTTGACATAGAGTTGACATGGCCAGAAACTAGGGTTTGCCATAACTTTTGATCTAGGGCTCCAAATGATGCAACACTTTGTCTGGTAGTTAGGCATTTGTAACAGGAACAAATGTCTCAACAAGATCTAGGGCAGGAGATGGCCGGAAAGTGATGAAAACCGGCAAAGAAGTTGACTGGCCTAGAGCACATGCAACATAAACAGTGCAGTAACTAGGGCATAGCTATATCTCACAATCTAGGCCGAATTGGAAGTCGTGATAGAAGACAAAGTTGCTCAGAATGGTCCAAAACATCTAGATGGCAAGGTGGCTAGGGCTGGATTGGCCGGAATCGACGGCCGGCGACTGGAGCAGAAGAAGATGACATGAAAATTGGGGGTTTTCGATTTAGGGCAAATGAACTCAATTCCTTGCTTGTACATGATCTCTAGGGCATTAGAAACATACTGGTGAAGTTAGATTGGCTAGAGATGCACCAGAAAAGCTTAAACAGTAAGCTCAGTTCACAAGCAAAGTTCCAATTTGGGGTTTTCCAGATTTTAGCAAAATTGATGATTCTGGTTGCTTAGGGACGATAAGAATGATCTATTGAGCATGTTTGATCACTGTCTCGAGAGCTAATTTGATTTAGTTAGAGTTTAATTGCTCACCGGAGTTCTAGATGAAACACGACGATTGTCGGTGACAGAAAGCGTTTAAACTAAATTCCAAGCTCGAGAAGCTTGAGGGAAATGAGGGAAGCTCTCTGGGGGTGCTGGATCGAAGAAGGAAGCAGTGGAGAAGCTTGGCACCGTGCTCCCTCTTTGCTGCTCACCGGGGAAGAAGAAGACACAGTGAACTGCTGGTTTTCTGGTGATTTTGCTGTGCAAGAGGTAAGGCTAAGTCCTAGGGGGTTTAAATAGGTAAGCTGGAGGTGCTTCAACGGTTGGAAAAGTTCGGGGAGTTGTAGCCGGCAAGGAAGTGATAGAATTGCGACTTCACGGCGAGTTGGCGATGGAGGTGACCTGTTCAGCGGCCGTGAGAGCTTTTGCAGCTGGAGCTGCTGCGAAGTGAAGGCGACACGATGGCTGGCCGCGGCAAGAACTCCACGTGGCTAAGCTTTCCTGCTGGAGCCGTTGCCGGTGGCGTGCAAACGGGAGAAACTAGCTGGTCGCGATCCTCGCTGGAGAAGATCCACAGTGGCCAACGCCGAGCACACACGTGGCAGCAGGCGAAGCAACAGCAGTGGCGCGCTCGAGGTCGAAGGCTCCCGTGCTCGTGCGCTGTTCCAGGTGGTGGTCGAAGTCCCAGGCGCTGGTCGAAGACGGCTTCTGGTCGTGAACAGAGGTGAGGTCGAATCCAGGGGTATAAGTGTAAGAGTTTCTGTTGAACAGTGGACTGATTTGCAATTCTGGTCTTAGAGAGGTTTAATCTGGAATTTGATTTAATGGATGAGTATAATATTTCTATTAATACTCATTTAGCTCAAATCTGGAGAAAATTTGATAAGGTTTGAGGGATTTCACCTATTTTCGAAAATAGAGTAAAATTAGGGTAAAATAGATCTGGATTTTGTCGATCTTGAATTCTGGTGATTGGGGAGAGATTTTGAAGTTTAAACAGAAGGGAAATATATATCAAATAGCATTTGGAAGGTGTTCCCTGAAGAAATTCTGAGGTTGGAGTTGATCTGTGAATTTTAGCCTTTTTAGGCTTCCAGGTAAACAGAAAAGGACTTATTCGCAGTAAAATTTGGAGTAAACTGCGAAAAGTGTTTAGATGAAACAATCTGGTTCCCAACTTTTTGGAGTAAGTTGAGGGTATACCTAGGGACATATTCCAGGGGATACTTGAGTCTGGATAGGGTTAAATCAAGATAACTCAATTATCTGGAAACTGGGCTACTTAGGGTAAATCTGGATTTCCTGTTTTCGAAAACAGAAAGAGACTTAGATACTGGGAGTTAGGGTTAGAATTCAATCTGGCTCCTGAAGACTTTTATCTTCAGAATAACTGGTGGGTTAAATCTGAATGGTCAGATCTTGATCTGGATCTAGAGAATAGATTTGGAGATTTTTAGGGTTTGAGAGAGATTAGGGTTCAGCTGATCTGGCTACTGCTACAGAGATACATGGATGCAGGATTTTATGCAAAAACTTTTCACCCCCAAAACCAGGGTGTTACAAGCCTACCCTCCTTAAAGAAATCTCGCCCCGAAATTTACCTAGAGAAGGGAAGAGGTAGGGATAGGTCTGAAGCAAATCTTCCTCTTTTTCCATTGAACTTTGCACAGCTTGATCTTCTTTCTTTGAAGTTGACGCTCATCTCTGGCTACAATCCGGAGTGGTTGCTCAAGGTAGGTGAGGTTCTTCTGCAACGAAATACCAAGAGTTTCTACCCGGTCCGCGGGTTCTTCCAGGCATTTCCGAAGTTGAGGGACATGGAACACATCATGTACTCCTCCAAGTTCTGATGGTAGTTCCAGTTTATAGGACACTTCTCCTCTTTCTCTTGAGTATCTTGAATGGTCCGATACGTTCCTTCCTCCTGACTCGTTCCAATGTAATGGGGTTCTGCACTTATGTCCATATAAAGCTTCAAATGGTGCTAGCCTGATAACTGTGGTTATAGGTAAATTCTGCAAATGGTAAGCATTTTTCCCATGAAGTCCCATTATTCAAAATGCAAGCTCTTAGCAATTCTTCCAGGATCTGATTGACTCTCTCAGTTTGTTTCCCCGTCTGTGGATGATATGCAGTGCTGGACTGCATCTAGGTTCCCAAGGTTTCATGAAGTTGGTCCCAAAACTTTGATGTAAACTGACTTCCACGATCTGAGACTATCTTCTGAGGGTCGGCCTTGATCCTATGGCACGTGTCACCTCTTATAATGTATGCCGCAATTTCTTCATATCGACCTACCAAAATCGAGTTTTCAAGTCCTGATACATCTTGATGTTACCAGGGTGTATTGAGTATGAAGTTTGATGAGCTTTATGCAGAATCAGCTCTTTGTGGTCTGCGCTTTGAGGTACACAGATCCTTCCTTGGTACCATACAATTCCTTGTTCGTCCTCAGAAAAATCCTAAGCCATACCTAATCTAATTCGGCTCTTGATCTTGTAGATCTCTTTATCTTCCTTTTGAGCACTCTCTATTTGTTCCTTGAGTCAGGATATTACTGTGAGAGTGGCTAACTTCCCTGACGGTACCACTTCTATCTCTAGTCCTTGCAATTCTTGCTGTAAGTGTGGGTTATTCAACACAACTTCTTGTAAAGTGTAGGCCTTTCTACTCAAAGCGTCTGCTACCACATTGGCTTTTCTTGGGTGGTAGAGAATGCTGAGGTCATAGTCCTTGATTAGCTCTAGCCAACGATGTGGGCGCATGTTGAGTTTTGCCTGGGTGAAAATATACTTGCGATTCTTATGATCCGTGTAGATTTCACACTTATTCCCAAGCAAGTAATGTTGCCATATCCTCAAGGCATGTACTACCGCTGCTAACTCCAAGTTATGAGTAGGGTAGTTTTCCTTATGCAGCTTTAGCTGTCGTGAAGCACAAGCTACCACTTGGCCTTTTTGTATCAACACACAGCCTATGCTTAGTCTTCAAAGCATCACAGAACACTTCGAAGTCATCCTTACTATCTGGCAATGTGAGGACTGGTGTGGTTGTTAACTTTTCCTTAAATTTCTGGAAACTTTCCTCGCACTTGGCGGTCCATTCGAATGTGACTTCCTTCCTAAACCGATTGGTAAGGGATTTAGCAATCTGAGAAGATCCTCCAATAAATCTCTGATAGTAACCTGCTAATCCCAAAAAGCTTCTGATCTCTGACACGCTGGTAGGTTGCTTCCATTCCTTGATCACAGCGATCTTGGCCGAGTCCACTAAAATTCCTTTTTCTGTCAAAACATGGCCGAGAAATGCAATCTTCGTCATCCAAAATTCGCACTTGTCGGATTTGGCATAGAACTTGCACTCTCTTGGTCTTCTCAAGTCTTTGTGCAAGTGCCGCTGATGTTCCTCTGGACTTCTGGAGTAGATGAGGGTGTCGTCTATGAGCACAATGACAACTTATCGAGATGATCCATGAATGTGTTGTTCAAGATGTTCATGAAGGCTGCAGTAAACTCGTACAGCCCGTATCTTGTAGTGAAAGCAGTCTTGGTTATGTCCTTCTTCCTGATTTCCAGTTGGTGATAGCCGGGCTTTTGGGCTATCTTGGAGAATATTCTGACTCCTCGAAGTTGGTCGAATAGTTCATCATTCTTTGGCAGTGGATTCTTGTCCTTAATGGTCACCTCATTCAGCGCTTGGTAATCTACGCACATTCTTAGAGTTCCATCTTTCTTCAACAGCATTGGGGCTCCCCAAGGTAAAGCACTAGGTCAGTAAATCCTTTACTCTCTAGCTCCTCTAGCTGACTTTTCAACTCTTCTAAGTCTGCTACCAGCATCCTATATGGTCTCTTAGCTATAGGTGCCGCTCCTAGTTTAAGCTCAATGGTAAACTTTATCTCCCTATCAGGTGGCATCCCTGGGAGTTCTTTTTGGGAATACGTCCGAGTATTCCTGTACTATGGGCAATTGATCCAAGCATATCTTCTAAAGTGCTTGAATAGACCCTTGTGGTTTCTCGACTGACGACTTGTCCAGATGAAACAAGACTTTCTTTCCCTGGTTACTAACAAGGCTCAGAGTTTTCCTCTCACAATCCCCTAGACTTTTATGTTGGGATAACCAATCCATTCCCAATATAATATCTAGGCCTTGCAGTTTTAGGACTAATAGGCTAGCCATAAACTCTTCCCCTTCTACTCTGAAGGTTATATATGATGGCAAGCTGAATATACAGGCAGCTTAGCTCCTGGGGTCTGTATATCCATAGAGTACTCTAGAGGTACCATATGTATTCCTCTGATATGAATGAATTTGTAACTCCAGGATCAACAGTATTAAAGCATATGCAGACTGGATCAAAACTCTACCTAGGAGAATGTTGGTGGCGTTGTTTGCTTCTTGAAGAGAGGTGAAGTTTAATCGGCCTCCTCGGCTTTCCATCTGTCCTCTTCCTCGTTCTCGGCCTGCTATGGTTCCTCCTCTGTTGGGCGAACTTCCTCTGGGGCTCTGCAATGGTGGTGAAGCTGTGGTTCTGGATGTCATCGTCGGTGTTCCAGCTTGCAATCTTGCTATTGATGTTGGGAGTTGACTCCAAGGACAGCTGTCTTTGCGGTGTCCATACTGCCCACAGTGAAAACACTGAGTTCTAGCATGAGGGCAATCCCTTTGGTAGTGAGTTCCTTTGCAGCTTGGACATGACGGTGTTGCTGGTGATCTTGGTGCTTGGTAGACTGGTCGGAAATTGGGGAATGTTGGGACTCTTCCCCTGGTTGGGTTGGCTGGCGGCCGTGCTTGCTGTAGCATCTTTCTTTTTCGACTTTCTTCTCCTATGCTCCTCTTTTCTTCCACCTTCAATACCCGATTGACTAAGGTTTGGAACTCTGAAAATTCGTGGGAGGCAATCTGGTACTGCAGATAGTGCTGAAGTCCTTCGGTGAAGCGCTCAATCTTTTTGTCCTCCGTGTCGATGTCTCCTGGCGCATAGCGAGCTAGATTGCTGAATTGGTGCAGATATTCCGTAACGGTCCGGCTCCCTTGTACCAAGTTTCGGAACTCTCGGCGTTTGGCGGCTATGACACCGATGGGTACATGAAATTTCCGGAATTGTTCTTTAAATTCCGTCCAGGATATGTTATCCTTGTCAGGGTGAGCCTCTTGATAGTTTATCCACCATGCGGCTGCTGCTCCTGTAAGTTGGTGTGATCCGAATAAAACTTTCTCTCGGTCGTTACAACGAACTGTATCCAACTTCCTCTCGATGTCCCTGAGCCAATCATCGGCGACGATGGGATCAGTTGCACTAGCAAATGTTGGTGGTCGGGTCTTCTGAAAATCCGATAGTCGGGTTCCAACAGCAGTTCCTTCAGATGTCCCTCCTGGCATCTTTTGAATGATTTGGGCCAACAACTGGGTGTGGGCAGCTTGTGCCTCCTGCCTGCTCTTTTCCATGGAGAGAAGAATTTCTTGGAGGGCTGGCTGATCTTCCTGAGAAAGGTTTGATTCCTGGGGTCTCTGTTGAGATGAAGGTCCTCCCCTTGCAGGGTCTTCCCTGGGCGAAGCTTGCTCCCTGTCCTCTTGACTACCTTGCGATCTTCTCTTCGTGTACACCATACTGATTCTTCTGAAGAAAGAGCAGATAGGTCTAACTAACTAAGAGAGAGAACTAGGGCACTAATGTGGAAATTAATGCAACTATTTAATGCACAAAACACTTAGGCTTCTAGCCATAGTAAACAAGTTAACCATTGCGAAAGCAACGGCGGAGCACAAAAGCTAGCAAGAGCATCCACCTGCTCAATCTATACTACCCTTTCCCAGCTAATCCTCTACGACGGTCGACTAACTACTCGAACAAGGTTCTACCAAAAGAACTAGGCTATGTGCCGTAGCAACGTAGCCCAACTCCTGAGGCACTCTATAAAAGCAGAACGCTCTCTCGACATCTTGCCGAATTTTTAGAAAAAGCCAAGTAAGACTGTTGAAATCCAAAACTTTTAGAAGCTACAAGGCTCCTGTTTTCAAAAATAGTGTTTTTAGAAAATAGATTTTTAAATAAACTACGCCTTCCTGGCGAGCCAATTCCTAAAGGTGTCGTCCTACAGTCAAGTTCTCATGCTACTCTGATACCACTTTTCTTTGTCGCGCCCCGCACAGGGTACCACGACTACTCCCGTGGAGACCTAGCTCGCTGCAGCTGGCCTCATACATACATACCACTGACTTCCCAGGATAAGTCAAGCACAGGAGTTCATTGCAGCAGGGTAAGTTACAAAATATCATTGATAAACAGTATGGCCTGCTGGCCTGATACAACAAGAGTAATACAATGCCCTCACGGCACAAATGGACTAATTAAAACAAAAGACAACTACTCGGCGGAAGCTAGGCGAAACCCCCACAGTCGTAAGAAGTTGACAGCAGAACAGCACACTTCAGGGTTCTGGCAGAACTGGCTCTCTTCCTTCTGGATCCACGAAATCTTCCAAGCCTTCGTCTTGGTATTATAGCACTCCATCTATTGTTGATAAGTTGCAAGGGTGAGCACTTACGTACTCAGCAAGTCATAGATAAGAGTAGAGATACGTATAGTAGAGATGACATGATCCTATGCTATTGAGGGAAAGAGGTGAGAGGGTTTTTCCATAAATACTTTTCTTTCTCAACTCTTACTCAACTTTTGATCATACCTATGGCAGTAAATAAATCATATTGATGGTGATACATATATCCCATATCCAAGGCGATATAACCTCATATCACACTACTTTTATTCAAGTCTTTCAATCAAATACTCATAGTAGTATCTCAAATACTTTAGGGCATAAACCACATGCCTCTTAATTATCATATGACCTCTATATTATGGTATTACCGTGACACGTCAACACATGACAGCCCACGGCAATGCCCCTTATCATGACAACACATGCCACTTGGGTAATCTTGAGCTAACAAATTTTAGTTTATAAAACAATACTTGTGTCACACCCCATGGATTTAATCCACCGCGGCATACTCCTAAAACTCGGGAGTACGAAGTATTCGAATACATTTTTAAACTCTGCAGAGGTGTACCTCTTTTTAAATCCACTTTTTCACTCGACTTCCAAGTCGGGCCAACTTCATGCGACTTATACGCATGTGACAAGGCCGAGATCACACAACGTTTTGCAGTCTAGTATTAACAGCATCCCTGCCCGGTAAGTGGACAATCTAGTCCCAAGTACCGTTGTGGGTCCTCCCCACTGCCTTACTTCCTAGCCTGGGTCTATGTTCTCGCAAGACACATAGCCTCTCTTGATTACAGTCGCGCATGACTTAATCTGGCGTAGGGCGTCTTCCTTCTTTACACCTTATCCTCTCATAATTTTTCTGATCTCACACCACTCATGGACAAACTGCGTCCCACCAGTTTCCACGCGAGAAACCGGATCGACAAGCCATGCAGGGAACTGATAACACTAAGAAAGCTACTAGATTGCGCCTGTCCCGTACCAGGTAAGTGGTTGGTACGTTTTTCATGCCACTAGACGCACGACACAAGGTTCTAGTCCTTATATGCCAGTGACCAGATCATACCATAGACCATGCACCTTCAGTGCCTGCACATCCAGTGCAGCCAAGCACCTCCAGTGCTACCACCATTCCATACCAAAATACTGGTCACGGCTAGGGGTTCTATTTCATGAATATAAATGTACATGTTTATACTTTTATTAGTTCGTGGCTTGCTATCTTAACAAGTTCACATT
Organism: Pharus latifolius; assembly: GCA_019359835.1. Classification (NCBI taxonomy): domain Eukaryota; kingdom Viridiplantae; phylum Streptophyta; class Magnoliopsida; order Poales; family Poaceae; genus Pharus; species Pharus latifolius. The sequence continues at coordinate 32,391,786 of CM033327.1, forward strand.
CCTCAAGTATTCAATCTATCACTGCCATAATATCATTGATCTCAACACATGCAATATTAATGAGATATCTACTCATGGAATAGCATAGCAATTCATAAAATATGGGTTTCAATATGATCAAAGTATGACTTGCCTTCCGCGTCGTAAGAAACAGCAGTTGATGTCGGGTCTGCGACGAAGTCTTCGAACTCGGACTCTTGCTCTGAACAAGGATCAAACAAGCAAACAGGCATTACAATCAATCCTACTCTTACTATTCCACTATATGCGATAATGCAAGGAGAAACACTTAGGCGATACAAGATTTGAGAGTTCTGGGAAACGATTAGGGTTAAACTATGGAAACCAAGGTTAAGATTAGTCGTCAAAGGTTTACAAGGTTCCAAGGGTTCCAAAATATCAGAATGATATCAAGGCTGCGGCTGGTTCGCTCAAAAACAGCGAACGTCTTTAGGTCGACATTCGGTTCAAGGCATCGACATAGGGTCGATGGATGATAGAGGGCTCAACTCAAGTTGTGACAGTAGAATAAAATGTAGATCACAACATCAGGAGTCTAAGGGACAAGGTTATGTTCAGTTTGCATACCCAGAAGGGGTCAAACTGGCCCAATGCCATTGGCTGACATAGGCTGACAAGGGCTGACAATGCCGAGGAATGGCATTGACATGGTTTGAATAGTTCCCAGTGGCCAAAATGAGTTTTGATTCAAGCATATGGTGCACAAGGTAGTGAGGCAACTATTTGACAAAGTATTTTATGTTTTTCATGACCAGAGGTGGGTGAATAGGGCTAATGCCACTGACTGGCATAGTTTGACATAGAGTTGACATGGCCAGAAACTAGGGTTTGCCATAACTTTTGATCTAGGTCTCCAAATGATGCAACACTTTGTCTGGTAGTTAGGCATTTGTAACAGGAACAAATGTCTCAACAAGATCTAGGGCAGGAGATGGCCGGAAAGTGATGAAAACCGGCAAAGAAGTTGACTGGCCTGGAGCACATGCAACATAAACAGTGCAGTAACTAGGGCATAGCTATATCTCACAATCTAGGCCGAATTGGAAGTCGTGATAGAAGACAAAGTTGCTCAGAATGGTCCAAAACATCTAGATGGCAAGGTGGCTAGGGCTGGATTGGCCGGAATCGACGGCCGGCGACTGGAGCAGAAGAAGATGACATGAAAATTGGGGGTTTTCGATTTAGGGCAAATGAACTCAATTCCTTGCTTGTACATGATCTCTAGGGCATTAGAAACATACTGGTGAAGTTAGATTGGCTAGAGATGCACCAGAAAAGCTTAAACAGTAAGCTCAGTTCACAAGCAAAGTTCCAATTTGGGGTTTTCCAGATTTTAGCAAAATTGATGATTCTGGTTGCTTAGGGACGATAAGAATGATCTATTGAGCATGTTTGATCACTGTCTCGAGAGCTAATTTGATTTAGTTAGAGTTTAATTGCTCACCGGAGTTCTAGATGAAACACGGCGATTGTCGGTGACAGAAAGCATTTAAACTAAATTCCAAGCTCGAGAAGCATGAGGGAGATGAGGGAAGCTCACTGGGGGTGCTGGATCGAAGAAGGAAGCAGTGGAGAAGCTTGGCACCGTGCTCCCTCTTTGCTGCTCACCGGGGAAGAAGAAGACACAGTGAACTGCTGGTTTTCTGGTGATTTTGCTGTGCAAGAGGTAAGGCTAAGTCCTAGGGGGTTTACATAGGTAAGATGGAGGTGCTTCAACGGTTGGAAAAGCTCGGGGAGTTGTAGCCGGCAAGGAAGTGATAGAATTGCGACTTCACGGCGAGTTGGCGATGGAGGTGACCTGTTCAGCGGCCGTGAGAGCTTTTGCAGCTGGAGCTGCTGCGAAGTGAAGGCGACACGATGGCTGGCCGCGGCAAGAACTCCACGTGGCTAAGCTTTCCTGCTGGAGCCGTTGCCGGTGGCGTGCAAACGGGAGAAACTAGCTGGTCGCGATCCTCGCTGGAGAAGATCCACAGTGGCCAACGCCGAGCACACACGTGGCAGCAGGCGAAGCAACAGCAGTGGCGCACTCGAGGTCGAAGGCTCCCGTGCTCGTGCGCTGTTCCAGGTGGTGGTCGAAGTCCCAGGCGCTGGTCGAAGACGGCTTCTGGTCGTGAACAGAGGTGAGGTCGAATCCAGGGGTATAAGTGTAAGAGTTTCTGTTGAACAGTGGACTGATTTGCAATTCTGGTCTTAGAGAGGTTTAATCTGGAATTTGATTTAATGGATGAGTATAATATTTCTATTAATACTCATTTAGCTCAAATCTGGAGAAAATTTGATAAGGTTTGAGGGATTTCACCTATTTTCGAAAATAGGGTAAAATTAGGGTAAAATAGATCTGGATTTTGTCGATCTTGAATTCTGGTGATTGGGGAGAGATTTTGAAGTTTAAACAGAAGGGAAATATGTATCAAATAGCATTTGGAAGGTGTTCCCTGAAGAAATTCTGAGGTTGGAGTTGATCTGTGAATTTTAGCCTTTTTAGGCTTCCAGGTAAACAGAAAAGGACTTATTCGCAGTAAAATTTGGAGTAAACTGCGAAAAGTGTTTAGATGAAACAATCTGGTTCCCAACTTTTTGGAGTAAGTTGAGGGTATACCTAGGAACATATTCCAGGGGATACTTGAGTCTGGATAGGGTTAAATCAAGATAACTCAATTATCTGGAAACTGGGGTACTTAGGGTAAAGCTGGATTTCCTGTTTTCGAAAACAGAAAGAGACTTAGATACTGGGAGTTAGGGTTAGAATTCAATCTGGCTCCTGAAGACTTTTATCTTCAGAATAACTGGTGGGTTAAATCTGAATGGTCAGATCTTGATCTGGATCTAGAGAATAGATTTGGAGATTTTTAGGGTTTGAGAGAGATTAGGGTTCAACTGATCTGGCTACTGCTACAGAGATACATGCATGCAGGATTTTATGCAAAAACTTTTCACCCCCAAAACCAGGGTGTTACACTGGGTCCCTGCATTTATTCCTTTCCCTGCGGTCTGGACGACTTCCTGGACCACAGGGGTGGAGCGTTCTTCGTTGGAAGCTCCTGTACCAGCTGCGGCTTCAACCCCTCCGGAGGCGGTTGAAGAGCTGGACGCCGTCTTTCTTTGCCTAACAAGAAAGACAATTTGAGCAGTTTTTATTTAAGATTATTGCCAGTGTAAGGTTCTCACCTTATTTGAAATCCCATTCGCTCCTGGGATTTCTGGGAAGGTTCCCCTTGGGAAGGAGAACTATCATCGGTTCTTGCCTTCCTCATGGCAAACAAGGTAGCTCCCTCCTGGATGTGTTTAGCTATGAGCATATTTCTAAGAAAAAGATAGAGACAAAAAGCAAGGTCTTTACCTGGGCTACCGTACTGGCTGGTGGGGCTACATCCGAAGGCCTTGACAACTCCTGGGTCGCTGGAGCCGCCGTAACCGGCCTTTGCTCAACTACCTCCCCCTCTGTCTGCGGAGGAGGAGGATTTTCCTCCCTAGGACTCGCAGTAGTCGCAGGGAGAAGCTCTTCTACCTGTATAAACATTGACTCATCAAAATATACAGAAGGAATTGAAGAAAGTATGACTGTAAGAAATCCTTACCGAGGTCGTCCTTTCGACCAGGGAAGCAGAGACAATTAACCCTGAAGTCTCGGGGGCTTCAGGAACTTGGAGGTCATCCGCGACCCCAAGATTCTCCGTGGTGGCAAATTCTGCCACGACCACCTCTTCGGTAACAATGGTCTCTGCAGGGCAGCTTGGGGCATCGCCGGATGGAAGATCTGCGATCTTCCTCCTCCGAAGGACCAGAGGAACATCATCCTCTTCCTCCTCGCTCCCCTCTCCCTGTACGACGAAGAAGTGATCCCAATCTGCGCCTGGTAAAACAAAAGGGATGTGATATCTTACCGCCGTCTTTCTCGCGGTAGGAGGAATGCTCCGTGAAGACCCCTCCCCGGGATTTGGCCTGGCCTTCTTGGGGGCAGGACTCTTTGTCCTGGGTCTTTGGGAGACCTTCTTCACGTTCTTTACCGTTGGCTTCCCAAGAGAGCTGACGTTCTCACTCGGGAAAGTCGTCTCGGAAAACCTTCCTAGGAGCTGATTCACATTTTTAATGGAAATATTTAACGCTGGACATGCTTAAGACCTGAAAAACGGAGGCCAGATAGAGAATGTACCTTTCGGCGCTCCTGTTTAAGGTCGTCGCCGGCGTGATTCAAACTTTGTGGACGAGGCGATCCCTTAGGGCCCTCTACATCAGCGTTGTAGGCCCTAAGAAGGGAGTTGGTCCGCCTTTCAATTTCGGATAAAGGCAGGACTCTTCCCAAATTCAAGTCAGAATTTGCACAATTCAAGAATGGGAAAGCTCAGCTCCAAAGAAATAAAATACCTTTACTGTAGTCCAGGGTGCTATCCGCCATGGACCTAATCTCCCATGCCGGATGAGCCCTTTCACGCAGAGGACTCACCCGGTTCTTCACGAAGTCTCGAATAATGTCTCGAGCCGTCAATCCTTGATTGACCAGGTGAAGAATCACCTCGGCATGCTTCGAAAGCTCCGAGTTCATCGCCGGGGGAGCATCTAACTCGCTCGACTTCTCTGGTCGCGAGTTTTCAAACCATAGACTGCTTTCAGATGGTGGAGAGCAGTAAAACCACCTTTGGTGCCACCCGTGCACAGAGCCTCTCAGGGGTGGGGAGGGATACTCCTTTTTGTCCCTCAACCGGAAATAGATGCATCCAGCGGCGTTGGTGCTCTTCGACCACGCCGAAAAGTAGAATCACCGGAAAAGATCCACGCTGGGATATATTCCGACGAACGCTTCACAAAGATGCTGGAATACCGCAAGGATCAGCATCGCGTTGGGGTGGAGGTTAATCAGTTCCCACCCATAGTGCTCAAGGACATCCTTGAGGAACCGACTCTCAGGGAATCGGAACCCGCAGCGCAGGTACTCCTCAAAAACCACCAACTCGCCTTCTTGGACGGTTGGGGTTTCTTGGTCCTTCTCCGCAGGCCGCCAGTTGATAAGCAACCGAGGAGGAAGGATCTCCTCCTTCTCTAACGCCACTAGGCTCTCCTCAGAATGGTGGATGGATCGGCTCCAGGACGCCATCTTTTGTGGAGAATCAAAGGGAAAGTTGGCGATTTTGGGAAGACGAAGGTTGAAGAAAATGAGGGTTTTGTGCGGCGGGAATGATGAGGGTTTTGGCTGTGTGGCTTCTTTGAGAAGACATATGCTCTTTTTATAAACCCAAGGCGGCGCATTAATGTGAGTGAACGGCTCATTTCAAACGTTCCATTGAATGCTTTATTCATTTCCCATAATGGATACTGTCTCTGATGGACCCGATAAAGTATTCAGGCGTCGGATCTGAAACAAAAAGACTTCTTTGTTTTGGAAACTGAAAGTGCAAAAGGACTGAAAAATTTTCTGTACTTTTCAGAAGACGTTTTTCCTTTTTATGCTTTGAACATTTTTTTCGAAAAAATCATGCAACTCAATTTTTGACGTACTGGAATGTTTCTAATTGGGTTATGGTTTTATCGAAATCGTGTTTTAGACTAAAACTTCGATTCTAATCGGAGTGACAGCCTGACCGAGTTCCAACTCTGGTCGCACTTTAGTTCTGACAGCGGCTCTGAAACTGATCGCGGAATCAGGGCAGGTCGCGGTGCTTTTTTCTTAAACGCGATTCTGATCGCAGAAGTAAAGTTTCCTGTGTATGAATGGTCGCGAACATAAAGTTTATGGCTATATTTTGGCACAGAAGATGTGAAGAATATTCATGAGAAATAAGAAACTTTTATTTCTTACATTCTTTACATACAAAAGGGATACAGTCGATCAAAGCATCGACTTGCTCCGAAAGAAGTTTACAAAGTTCCCCAAGGGACATGTTGTTGTCAGTAGGATCTACACTGGCAACCCCCAAGGAACTAGCAACTACCCTAAGTCTATCTACATCGTCCCTAACAACAGACGCACTATTGTCCCTAATCAAGTCAGAGAGTTCTCGCTGTTGCTGAGCGTGGTCCCTCTCTCGACGGAAATGGTGCACCTCTTCCCGGGATCGATCAAGACATTCTGCTAGACGCAGAATCTTCGAGGCCATCTCCTCGGTCTTCTTCTCCAGGGCATTCTTCTCTTCTAGAAGAGTCTGTCCGGAAGGAAGAGATGGAGCAGCAGAAGGCTGATCGCTGGAGCCTCCAACCTCCTGCATTTTGCAAAAGTTAGTCATACTAACTATAATTATAAGCAAAAGGGGAGAAGGATTGATATCTGTCCCGGTACATAACCCGTTAATACACCCATATTGGGAGGAGGATCATCAGATGGTGGAAGTGCAACCTTCCCATCAGAAGATTGCTTCGCCAACCCAATATGGCAATCATCTGATCGAGGGATAGTCACCGCTTGCCGACCAGGATATTGATCACCCAAAAGGATGGGAGAATTGAATGTGATGGGATCTTTCTCCACGGACAAAGGCCTAACTTGCCGAGAGGCATGAACGGGGAGGGTCAAAGGAACTGAAGGAAGAAAGAAACTTGCTACATTCTTCACCTTTGTTCCACTGGAAGATCCTTCGTCAACCTTGGGTTTCTTCCTTAAGGGAGACAGGACTTCAATCGTTTGAGGTCCTTGTTCAACAACTTCCTCTTCATCACTCTCAATCTCGATGATATCGTGATCTGCCATTGGGGGGAGTATGTGAAAAGGAAGAAGGCAGGATAACAAGAAAAGAACTTAGGCGTGGAGGGAAATTGTGAAGTTTTACAAAACCAGGAGCCTGGTATTTATAGCTGCCTGGGTGACGGTTTGCATTCCAGACGCCTCGGGTTTCGTCAAAGCATTTACAATTTTACCTCGAGATAAAAACAGTTCTACGGCGCTATCATTGCCCATCACATAATGTCAGAACCCGTCTTGGGAAACCAACTGTTTTCACTTAGTGCGCCACTAAGTGGAAAAATTGAAGAGTCGGGTTAAAAATCCAATGCATGGTTTTAAAATTTGAAATAAACACGTCTCTTCATTTTCTTCGAATTTGGGGGCTAGCTGACGAGGATTGACACCCGGGTCACTTCTAATAAACTTTTGGTTCATGACAGGTTCGAACCAGACATATATATGGCGATGCAAACTCAAGCTATTCTGAGGGGCATCACCATGAGGTCGCAAGCTTTACGAGATCAGGTCGCGGGTTTCGTGCGATCAGGCCGACAGCCTTGTGCGGTCAGAAGTTCGTATGCTATACGCGAAGTGGATGTCCGGGATGTTGCGCGGTCAGCCCACGTCCCGCGGTCAGAACGTTCTCGACCAGGGTGCTTGGAGTTTATTCGGTTATCCTTATATCAGGATATTCCAAGCATCCCGAGGATTCCTCCACGTTAAACACCAACCGTCAGAGGTTATTATATGCGGTTATTCATGATTAACACGTGTTAATAACCTCCGTGGAAGTTAACAGCGGTTCTCCAACAACCGCATCTAACCGTTTGATGCAGTTTTCTTCATATGGCACCTTTTCGACCAATATAAAAAGGTGGCAAAGTACATCAAACGGGAGGATCCAAGACATTTGGAAGAACAAGACCCCTGAGATAAGTGAGATACAAGATATCTCGACCACTCAAACAGCCAAGTCTACGGCTTAGATTAGACAATACAACCAAATCTCCTATAGCTTCTTTTTTGTATACTTATATAGGGAAAACTTTCGCCTGTGAAGGTTTCTCCCCGCTAGTTTGTAAAGCTTTATCACATATAGTGAAATCCTAACAGGACGTAGGGCTTTTACTCCCACCATCGAGGGCCTGAACCTGTATAAATCTATCTGTGCTCCTGTTCACCATTGTTCTGCATACCTTCCCAGAGGGTGATCTTGAAAGGTTTCACAATTACAAATTTTGCATAAGTTCGGCTGAGGACCCTGAGTCCGAATCGTCGACATAAATGAACCAAAATTTCAGATGAACATTAGAAAATGGGAAGTAATTAACAGAAAATTCAAATTAGTAGTGCAAACTATGGCATACTCTATTTCCTATCGGTTTTCCAAGTAAAACCGATTGACGAGGATTGACACCTGGGTCAGTTCAAATAAATGCACTGTTGGTTCAAGACAGATTCGAGCCAGACACGTACCCGGCGGTGCGAACTCAAGTCATTCTGAGAAGCATCAGCCCGAGGTCGCAGGTTTTGCGCGATCAGGTCGCAGGCTTTGCGCGATCAGGTCACAGGCTTTGTGCGATCAGACCGCAGGCTTCGCACGATCAGAAGTTCGTATGCTATACGCGAACAGAATGTCGGAGATGTTGCGCGATCAGTCAACATCCCGCGGTCAGAACATTCTCGACCACGATACATGGAGTTCATCTGTCCGGCTGTCCCTATAGTGGGAATATTCCAAGTAACCAAAAGATTCCTCCACGTGGAAGACCAACCGTCAGGAGGTTAATATGTGCAGTAATCCATGAATAACACGTGTTTAACCTGCGTGGAGGTTAAGAGCGGTTCTCTAAACCACATCCAACCATCCAAGCAACTGTCTGATGCGGTTACGACATGGCACCCTTTCGACCAGTATAAGAGGGTGGCAAGGTGCATCAAACGGGAAAAGAGATCAACATCTCTGATACAAGCGAGATACAATACATCTCAACCACTCAAACGGCTAAGTCTACAGCCCAGATTAGATAGTTTTTTACAAGCCTTTCTGGCTTCATTCTGTACATCAACATAGGAAAAACCCTTCGCCTGTGAAGGTGTTTTCCCGCCATCTTGTAAACCTTTATCACCTATAGTGAAATCCCAACAGGACGTAGGGCTATTACTCTCACCATCGAGGGCCCGAACCTGTATAAATCTCTTTGTGCTCCTGTTCTCCATTTTTCTACATACCTCCCGGAGGGTCATCTTGAAAGGTCTCACTATTACAAATTTTTCATAAGTTCGGCTAAGGACTCCGAGTCCGAATCATCGACAGCTGGCGCCCACCGTGGGGCCTTTCTCAAGGCGTCCTAATTTTAATCCGGAGGTTCGCTGAAGCATGGCTGGAGTATATGATTCCGAGAACGATTTTGATCTCGAGGATTATGCTCACATTCCAATGCCTTCCCAAGCGATCCTGTTCCGATGGAGAAAGTTGAAGGCCAGAATCTCCCAGAGGTGGAATCATCTCTCCAAGTCATGTCCATCGACCAGGGGCGACTAGTGCAAGGTCAGAACCCACAGAGGTTCTCAATGCGCTAGAGGATGAAGCCGGTCCGTCATACGACCCCGCTGGGGGGAAGGATGATATCGACCTGGAAATTAGCCCGGGGAGATTCGACCCTGATAACCTTCACCGTCTCTTTGATTTCGAGTCCGACTCGGAACAAACTGAGATGTTTTCCCCATCGACAACCTCACTCCCTAGACAGTTCGCTGCCTTGTCGGAGGAAACTCCCGACCAATAGGCTGCTAGGGAAGAACGGGATAGCAAACAAAAGGAGGATGAAGATCTCGAGCAACAAAACAATGAACTACGCAGAACTGCCCTAGAGGCTCTTCAAGATGCACAGGCTCGTTACGATGCTGCTTCGAGTTCTTCTCGACGGTCACGTGGTCGCAAACGTGACCAGACCCCTTCTTTGCCACCGGAGTGTTTCCCGGTGGACGAAGAAACAGTAACACCTGGTGCCCCTAGGAGAAGCACCCATGGTCGACTGCGATCTATCGCGGAAGTCATGCGTAACTTTCCTCCTACGGTCACGGATGCTCAGAAACCAGCCTTTACTAGGATCTTGGCGGAAAGGCTGGAGGAGGTCGCGTCTGAGGCAACCCCAACGGCCTCTTCCCGCTCGGTAACACGTTCCCGCGAACGAGAGTGTCTCCACTCTGGTTCTAGCCGGCGAAGTTACCCACCGCCCGTACCATCCCGACAGGACAAGTACCGGCGAACGCAGGATTCTCGTAGTAGGGATCAGATTCCTGTTCACTCTCGTTTGGGACCGCGAGTAACTTCACCGTTGCGTGAGACCGCCCGTAACCCGGTCGAGAGTCACAGGGCAGTTCACGGTCCCTACGTCGGTTGTAAAGCTTTCTCGCCCGGCCTATGAGCGGTCGTTTGGCCTGATAAGTTTCGACCAGGGGCCATTGAGAGGTTTGATGGAACTCAGAACCCATCCGAGTTCCTTCAAATCTATATCACTGCCATCCAAGCGGCAGGAGGTGATGACCGGGTCATGGCCAACTACCTGCCTACAGTCCTCGAAGGACCGGCTAGAACCTGGCTGTTTAACTAGCCCGAAGGTTCCATCTATAATTGGGAAATGTTGCGCGACGCTATCCTCAGTAATTTCCAAAACTATTACCAAAAGCTGGGTAAGGAGGACGACCTTCATCGGCTACGATAAACTTCAACTGAGACTCTTCGGCAGTTTGTCAAGAGATTTGTTGGGGTGAGGAATACCATCCCGAACATATCTGATGGCTCCGTTATCAGGGCATTTAAACAAGCCGTTCGATACCGGAGATTCACCGAAGACTTGCTTATTCGCCCTCCTCGATCAGTGGCTGATCTGTTCGACATGGCCGATCGATACTCTGACGCAGCCGAAGCAGTCGAATGGAACCGGATGGTCGACAAGGGTGACCTACCACCTCAACCAGGTTTCAAAGACGCTAGGAAAGAAGATTCAAGTAAGAAGCTGGAATCTTCGTCAGGTGGTAAGTCGAAACAGTCGAAGAGGAACTGCTCTGGACAGTACCGCGAGGTCGCAGTCGCAGAGAAGCCACCTTCGACCAAAGGTAACAAGCCTTCATTTAAGAATAAAACTGCTTCTGGTGGTCGTAGTGCCGACCAGCCAGAAAAGTCAACTAATCCGCAGGAAGGCAAGAAGTGGTGTCCACTCCACAACTCTGCAGGCCACGACCTCAAGAACTGCAGGAATTGGTTGAAGCAAATGGATGATTTCTACCAGGGAGTCGGGCCAATGCCAACCTTACCGCCTAAAGAGCAGGCGTGCGGACTTAGAGACGCCGACGGAGACAAGGAAATGTCCTACCAGGTACCTCAAAATCATATCAATGTTATTTTCGGGGGTTCTTCTTCTTTCGTTTCCAAAAGGCAGTTTAAAGCCTTTTACCGAGAGGTTAACCAAGCGGAGACCTCTCTCGGTGAACCTCAATACCCCCATTGGTCAGATACACCCTTGACATTCAATCGTTCTGATTGTCCCGTGGGGCTTACTCGACCATTGAGGCTCCCTCTGGTCATTACCCCGATCATCAGTAACGCGAGAGTCGAAAGGGTCCTGATCGATGGAGGGAGTTCCCTTGACATTTTGTTGGTCAAGGCGCTCGACGAGATGCAAATTCCTCATTCGAAGATCAAGCCCATAATCCATCCGTTTTATGGGATAATCCCAGGCCCCTTCATGATGCCGTTGGGACAAGTGGTCCTCCCGGTCACACTGGGAGAACCGGATAACTTCCGAACAGAGTTGGTTACTTTTGACGTAATCGATTGGGATTTGGCTTATAACGCAATCTTTGACAGGCTAACTCTCACTAAATTCATGATGGCAACGCACTATTCTTACCAGTGCGGAAAATTGCCTGGCCCCAAAGGCGTCATCTCGGTCCGAGGCAGTCGCAACGTGGAACTCACGTGCGACCGGCTATCTTTGGAGATGGTCGATCAACTTCCCCTCCGAGACGCCCAAGTCGCCACCGTCTCCACCGAAGCGATCAAGGCTGCTCCTCGACCAGATGAGAAACTCAAACTGGTTCCTTTGTACCCAGATGATCCATCCAAGACAATTCGGGTCGGATCAGCTCTGGATGACAAATAGGAACTCGAGCTCATTGCTTTCCTCCGGGCTAATGCAGATGTGTTTGCGTGGAAACCATCCGACATGCCCGGTGTCCCAAGGGAAGTAACCGAGCACAGGTTAGCAATTCGACCTGGACAACGACCAATAAAGCAAAGTTCAGGCGTTTTGCTGTTGACCGACAGGAAGCCATCCGAGAGGAGTTGGACAAACTCCTACAGGCTGGGTTCATCCGTGAAGTCGATCACCCGGAATGGCTCGCCAATCCGGTCATGGTCCGCAAGTCAAATGGCAAGTGCGCATGTGCATCGACTACACTAGCCTCAACGCTGCCTGTCCAAAGGATGACTTTCCCCTTCCCCGCATCGACCAGTTGGTCGACTCAACTGCGGGTTGCGAACTGATGAGTTTTCTGGACGCTTACTCAGGATATCATCAAATTAGCATGGCAGAAGAAGATGAAGAGAAAACTGCCTTCATCAACCCTTTCGGCACCTACTGCTACATCAGAATGCCGTTCGGTCTCAAGAACGCGGGTTCCACGTACCAGCGCTTGATGCAAAAGACCTTTCTTTCCCAGATAGGGTGTAATCTTGAAGCATATGTAGACGACTTGGTTGTGAAAAGTACCAAGAGATTGTCCCATTTGGACGATCTCGCGGAAACCTTCTGTAATTTGAATCGCTTTGGAATAAAATTAAAGCCGGAGAAATGTTCTTTCGGGGTTTCTTCAGGAAAACTCCTTGGTTTTCTTGTGTGTTCCAGGGGCATTGAAGTTAATCCTGAGAAAATCAGGGCCATTGAACAAATGAGATCGCCCTCGACCATGAAGGATGTTCAACGCCTGGCTGGTCGCATGGCGGCCTTAAGTCACTTCATATCGCGACTAGGCGAAAGGGGATTGCCTTTCTTCAAAGCCCTGCGGAAGCATCACAATTTTACATGGTCGGATGAGGCCGAAAAAGCATTTCAGGAGATAAAAATATATCTATCCAGTCCGCCAATGTTGGCGTCTCCCGACAAAGGAGAACCATTGCTTCTTTATCTAGCGGCCACACCGCACGCGGTCAGCGCCGTTCTGATCGCGGATAGGGAAGGAATACATAGACCCGTCTACTATGTGAGCGAAGTACTTCATGGTCCTAAGGAGCGTTACCCTGAGGTCCAGAAGATACTTTACGTGCTACTAATGGCTTCCCGTAAGCTACGACACTACTTTCAAGCTCACAAGATCACGGTACCCTCCTCCTTTCCATTGGGGGATATTGTCCGAAATCCAGAGAAATCTGATCGAATCGCTAAATGGGCGGTCGAACTCGGTGCTTTCGAAATTCATTTCACACCACGCACGGCGGTTAAGTCTCAGGTTTTGGCCGACTTTGTGGTCGAATGGACCAACCCTGAGCCACCCGTATAGGTGCCCGAGGAATTGGAGTGCCCTGATCACTGGACAATGTACTTTGACGGCTCCCGTAGTTTTCAACACTCGGGGGCTGGAGTGGTCTTAGTTACGCCTCAGGGCGAACAGCTTAAATATGTCATCCAACTACACTTTGTTGCGACCAATAACGCGGCAGAGTATGAAGGTCTTCTTGCAGGGCTCCGGGCAGCAAAATTCCTCAGAGTCCGTCGATTAGTGGTGAGGGGAGACTCACAGCTGGTCGTAAACCAGGTAAACAAGGAGTACAGCACCTCCGATGAGACAATGGCTCATTACCTGGGGGAAGTGAGGAGATTGGAAAAACACTTCAGTCATTTCGAACTCCAATACATCCCGCGAAAGGACAACATTCTCGCAGACCAATTATCCAAAATTGGGTCCTCACGCACATCCGCTCCGGTAGGAGTGTTCATTAAACACTTGGACCATCCTTCGATTATGACTTTGGTCGAGGATGATCCGGTAATAGCCTGCGTTACCAACCTCGGTCAGGAATAGGATTGGACTCATCCATTGAGAGTCTATCTTGAACACAAGACCCTACCCGAGGACGAAACCGAAAGCGATCGGTTAATTCGAAAAGCGCGTCTGTATAAGCTCGTAGATGGGATTCTGTATAGAAAGGGTACTCAAGGAGTATTCATGCGTTGTATATCTCAGGAGGAAGGAACATCCCTCTTGAAGGAAATACATGACGGTGTATGCGGTGCACACGCGTCATATCGAACACTGGTCGGAAAAGCTTTTCAACAAGGATTCTACTGGCCTTCGACACTCGATGATGCCAAGTATATGGTCAAGATGTGTCCTTAGTGTCAGTTCCATGCGAGATAGGTTCGTCAACCTGCCTATGTGTTACAAACCATTCCCCTCACATGGCCTTTCGCAGTCTGGGGAATGGATATTGTAGGTCCTATGCCACAAGCGGTTAACGGGTACAAGTTTCTGTTCGTAGCCATTGACACGTTTACAAAGTGGATTGAGGCCGAACCGGTACAAAATATTACCGCCTTAGCGGCACAAAAGTTATTTCATAAGAACGTTGTTGCCCGATTTGGTGTTCCAAACCATCTTATCACCGACAATGGTTCTCAGTTCGCCAGTGGTCTTTTCCTAGATTACTGCGACCAGATTGGAAATAAGGTGTGCTTTGCTTCTGTGGCACATCCGCAAAGCAATGGTGCTGTAGAACGAGCCAATGGGCAGATACTACAAGGCATCAAAAAGCGTGTTTTTGATCGCCTTAAGACTCGCTCGGGGGCTTGGGCAGACGAGCTTTATACCGTTCTATGGGCATTACGAACTACCTCTAGTCGAGCCACCGGTGAGACGCCCTTCCATCTGGTCTACGGGGCCAAGGCTGTGTTGCCTATGGAAGTCAGTATTGGGTCTGTTCGGACAGAACAATTTGAACAGGTTAATCAGTCCGAACAGCGGTCACAAGATCTCATCCTCTTTGAAGAAAGGCGTGATCGCGCTTTGATCAAGTCCGCAGCATACTTGCAAGCCTTGCGCAAGTATCACAGCAAAAGGGTGCGACCACGTAGTCTTCACGTGGGCAACTTAGTTTTACGAAAAATCCAACACCAGTCTAATCGCAACAAATTCTCCCCGAAATGGGAAGGCCCTTACACTGTTGTCTCGGTGCCGCGACCAGGATCCGCGCGGTTAGCTATGGAGGATGGTCAAATTTTGTCCAATACTTGGAACATCGATCAACTTCGCAAGTTCTACGTGTAAGTGCTCAACCCCTTTTTCCTGTTCAATTAGCATTTTTTCATAAAACAAAAAATGTTCTAGTTTCATACGATGAATATTTCTCTTTATGCCCATGTGCTGCGAATTTGACTCGGGGGCTGGTCGCCCGTGGTTAGATCATTATAATGTCCTAGTCGGATTCGCTGGCCGATCTCATGACCGCTTCCAGATAAGTCACTCCTAAATAAGCCGTTTCTCAACGCACACGGGGCTTTCTGGCAAGTCCTCGGTTATCTAAGTGGCTGCTGGTTTGCAAACAAGGCTAGGCGTTACTCTGATCATAATTGTTGGTTCGACCACACATCCCTGGTCGTTATATTCACTTCTCTCCTGCTTTTGTAATACTAAGTCCTCAGTATCTACAATCACAGGCGGGGGCTAGGGGGATATGTTTATAGTATGAAATAACTTAAAACAAATAATCATTTTTTAAATGAATTTCCACATGCATTGCATCCTATACAATTGTTTTTGTACAGGTGTACGGATTATTCAATCCCAAGCTCAGTCAGGAGCTTATCTACAAGAGGCTTGACTTCCTCCATGACTGCCTCTAGCTGTTCCTCACTCTCGACCTCAACTGGTCCCACCAATGGATTTAGATCTGCATATGGGCCATGGTGAAGTCAAACTCGGTTGAGGATGGCAGAAGCGGCTGACCGAACCCTGGTTCTGATCGCCTCTTCTCGTCGCCGTGTATCTTCAGGAAGATACTAGAGAAGTGACTCCGCCTGGGCCATGACTAGTGTAGACCAATCATCTAGGCTGAAATTATCTCTTGTGGTTTCGACCACATCAGACTTCAGGAGATGAGCCACCGCCTTCAGTTTTTCGAAGATCGAACAGCTCAGCTCCCTAATTGCCCTTTCGGAACATTGAATAGAGTCACGGAGGAGTCCATAGTCCTGACTGAGTTGTTTCATTTGAATCGCTTGCGCTGCAACAAGAGAAAAGATTACTCGCGCGTTATGAGGTTAAGTCTTCCTAAATCAGGAATCGACTTACCAGCAAGTTGTGAACGCAGCTTGTTGTTCTCGATCTCTTGATTCCTAGTCACTGAGATCGAATGAAGCTTGACTGTGGCCACTTCTTTCTTCAGCAATGCCACCTCTCTGTAGAAGAACGGGAAGAGTGGTCATAACCAATTTGTATCTGTACAAATTGAAGAGTAATGATCCTTACCTGCGTAAGCTGTCTCTTTCTTTGTGTACGGCCTCAACGCTCGCCATCATAGCGTGCGAAGTGGCCGACATCCGGGATAGCTCCTATGATGCAAAAAAGGAGTTAGAGGTGTCCTATGTACAATTCAGGCACCGAAAGTGAAGTTTATCATACCTTCATGAATTCCCGTAAGGAAATGCCTTCCGAAGTAACCGGAAGACCTGTTGAAGGCCCCGACGCGGTCACAACAAGGGCAGATGGTGGGAGTGCCTGCTGGGCACTACCCCCAGTCGCTGTTGGTTGCGACTGGGTCTCCGCACCTGCCTCTCCCCTCACGGCCTGGACGACTTCCTGGACCGAGGGGGCGGAGCGTTCCTCACTGGAGGCTCCTGCACCAGCAGCAACTTCAACCCTCCCCGAAGTGGTTGAAGGGCTGGATGCTGTCTCTTTTTGCCTCACAAAGGAAAGAAGAACCAAGCAGTTACAATTCGTGATCATCACAAATTGTTTTAAATACAACCAGGATAAAGGTTCTTACCTTATTTGAAATCCCATCAGTTTTTGAGATTTCCGGGAAGGCTCTCCTCGAGAAAGAGGACAGCTGTCATCCGTGCTGGTCTTCCTCTTGGAGAACAAGGCATCTCCCCCCTAGGTGTGTTCCACTGTAAAATACATTTCTAGGGGAAGATAAAGACGAATGACAAGAGTCTTTACCTGGGCAACCAGACCGGTTGGCGGGGCTGCATCTGAAGGCCTCGATTGCTCTTGGACTTCTAGGGCCGGCGCCTCGTTTGCAACCGCCACAGGATCCTGTCCAACTACCTCCACTCCTGTCTGCAGGGGTGGGGGATTTTCTTCCCTGGGACTCACTGGAGTCACAGGGGGAAGTTCTTCTCCCTGCATAAGCATTAACTTATCGAATGCATGTCACGTCTGCCACGACAGTGACATCACCTGTGAGGAGCCCAGCTCGGTGCAGCTGGTCCCTTAAACCACTTGACTTCCCAGGATGAGTCAATCACAGGATTACATAGCAGCAGCAAAATAGTACAATAGTCATAATTGTATGGCCATCAGGCCTTAGTACAAAACGAGGTACAGTGCCTTACAAGGCACAAGGGTCTAACAAAATAACACATCTAGTCGGCGGAAGCTAGGCCCAAAAGCAATCCACAGGAAACAGAGGTTGACAGCAAGACAGCACCACATCAGGGCTCCGGAGGAAACTGCTCGTCATCTCCTGGGTCCGCAGCATCTTCAGGGTATCCTCCAAGGTCGTAGAACGCTCCATCTATTGATGAGTTGTTGCAAGGGTGAGTACTTACGTACTCAGCAAGTCATAGGGAAGGTAGAGATACATATATATATAACATGAACCTATGCTATTGGGGAAAGAGCGAAAGGTTTTACAAAATACATTTCTTTCTCTTCTCATTGCAAATCCCGATCATACCCATGGCAGTAAATAAATCATATTGATGGTGATACATATATCCCATATCCAAGACGATACATCCTCATATCACATTATCTTTATTCAAGCCTTTCAATCTTATACTCATAACAGTATTTCGTAACTTAGGGCATAAATCCACATGCCTCTTAGTTATCACATGCTTACTAGATTATGGTATTACCGCGACACGTCAACACATGACAGTCCACGGCAACACCCCTTATCGTGACAACACATGCCACTTGGGTAATCTTGAGCTAACAAATTTTAGTTTATAAAACAATACTTGTGTCACACCCCATGGATTTAATCCACCGCAGCATACTCCTAAAACTCGGGAGTACGAAGTATTCGAATACATTTTTAAACTCTGCAGAGATGTACCTCTTTTTAAATCCACTTTTTCACTCGACTTCCAAGTCGGGCCAACTCCATGCGACTTATACGCAGGTGACAAGGCCGAGATCACACAACGTTTTTGCAGTCTAGTATTAACAGTATCCCTGCCCGGTAAATGGACAATACCGTCCCAAGTACCGTTGTGGGTCCTCCCCACTGCCTTACTTCCTAGCCTGGGTCTATGTTCCCGCAGGACACATAACCTCTTTTGATTACAGTCGCGCACGACTTAATCTGGCGTAGGGCGTCTTCCTTCTTTACACCTTATCCTCTCATAATTTTTCTGATCTCACATCACTCATGGACGAACTGCGTCCCACCAGTCTCCACGCGAGAAACCGGATCGACAAGCCATGCAGGGAACTGATAATACTAAGAGAGCTACTAGGTTGCGCCTGTCCCATACCAGGTAAGTGGTTGGTACGTTTTTCATGCCACTAGACGCATAACACAAGGTTCTAATCCTTACATGCCAGTGACCAGATCATGCCACAAACCATGCACCTTCAGTGCCTACACATTCTGTGCAGCCAAGCACCTCCAGTGCTACCACCATTCCATACCAAAATACTGGTCACGGCTAGGGATTCTATTTCATGAATATAAATGTACATGTTTATACTTTTATTAGTTCGTGGCTTACTATCTTATCAAGTTCACATACCTCAAGTATTTAATCTATCACTGCCATAATATCATTGATCTCAACACATGCAATATTAATGAGATATCTATTCATGGAATAGCATAGCAATTCATAAAATATGGGTTTCAATATGATCAAAGTATGACTTGCCTTCCGCGTCGTAAGTATCAGCAGTCGATGACGGTTCAGTGACAAGATCTTCAACCCCGGACTCTTGCTCTGAACAAAATCAAACAAGCAAACAGGCATACAATCAATCCTATCCTTACTAATCCATTACATGCAAAGATGCAAGGAGAAAATACTCTGGTGATACAAGGTTTTGAAAGCGATTTGAGTTTAACTACGGTAACTAGGGTTAAGATTAGTTGTTAAGGTTTACAAGGTTCCAAAATATCAGGGTAATATCAAGGTGGTGACTGGTTCGCCCAAAAACAGCGAATGTCTTTAGGTTGGCATTCGGTTCAAGGCATCGACATAAGGTCGATGGGTGATAGAGGGCTCAACTCAAGTTGTGACAGTAGAGAAAAGTGTAGATCACAACATCAGGAGTCTAAGGGACAAAGTTATTTCCAAAGTTCATGGCTGGAAGTGGGTGAAAAGGCTCAATGCCACTGGCTGACATAGCCTGGCATAGGGTTGACACGGCCAGAAACTAGGGTTAGCCATATCTTTTGACTCAGAGCTCCAAATGATGCACCACTTTGTCTGGTGGTTAGGCATTTGTAACAGGAACAAATGTCTCAACAGGACCTAGGGTAGGAGATGGCCGGAAGGTGTTGAAAACCGGCGAAGAACACGGTGGCCGAGCTGTTCTCAACAGTTTCTGGACCAAACTTTGGCATGGCGATACCTCTTCATCTGGGCCGATCCAGGTGTCGAGCTAGAAGGAAAAAATGCTCATGGGGTCGAGGCACATCTACTAGACAAGGTGGTTGGGGTTGAAACGGCCGGGAACAAAATCCGGCGACCGGAGCTAGGGAAGAAGACACCAAAATTGGGCATTTCTGTTCTAGGGCAAATAAACTTAATTCCTTGCTTGAGGATGGTCTCTGGGGCATAAGTAAGCTAGGTGTGAAGCTAGATTGGCTGGGGAAACACCAGAGAAGCTTAACAGCGAGCTCCAGCTTACATGCAAGGTGCAAAGTTGGGATTCTTCATATTTTAGCAAATTCTTCGATTCTGGTTGCTTAGAGATGCTTAGATAAGTTCACTAATCAAGATTGATCACAGGCTCAAGAGCTAATTCACTCTGGTTAAGGATTAATTGCTCGCCGGAGTTGCTGGAGAGAAAAGGAAATTGCCGGCGACTGGAGAGGTTTGAAGTCAATTACATGCTCGAGTATGATGAGGGAGGTAAGAGGAGCTTACTGAAGTAGCTGGAATCGAGGAGGAAGCAATGTAGAGGCTTGGCACCGTGAGCCTCTTCTCGAGCTCGCCGAAGAAGACGAAGAGGATGACAAGGTTAGCGACTTGTGTGGTTCTGGCGTGTGTGTGGTGGAAGGAGATGGCCAGAGCAAGCTTAAATAGGCGAAGTGAGCAGCAACGGTTGAAAGTGCCTGGAGACTTGGAGCTGTGAATCGACGGCGAATTGATTGGCCGGGCGGGACAGCAGCGAAGTGACGCGCTCCAGCGGCCGTGCCGGCTTTGCAGGCTGGCGTGCGCTGTCCCGGGTGATGCAACGGCGAACTGACGGGCTCCTCCGGCATGCTTGCAACGTGGCACAGAGCTTCTGCAGTGGCTGCAGCGATGGCGTGCGTGCGCGGGCAAAATTGGAGATGCTGGTGCGGCCGCGGTGGCTCCACGGTGGCGAACGACGTGCGCACACGTGGCAGGAACGCGGTGGCAGGGGTGGCGACCACGGGGCTTCACCGGCGACGAAGCTCCTGGTGTGGCAGCGCGGTGGTCGCGGTCGTGCACAGCTGCTGGTCGTGCACAGTGTCTCTGGTCGAACCAGGGACCAAATTGCAAGGATTCTAATTTGAAATCTGGACTGATTTGCAATTTCTGTCTTAGAGATGGTTAATTTGAGGATTGATTTCATGGCTGAGTATAACA
Source organism: Pharus latifolius (assembly GCA_019359835.1). Taxonomy (NCBI): domain Eukaryota; kingdom Viridiplantae; phylum Streptophyta; class Magnoliopsida; order Poales; family Poaceae; genus Pharus; species Pharus latifolius. Next base: position 32,412,525 of record CM033327.1, read on the forward strand.
TTTCTATTAGTACTCATTTAGCTCAAATTTGGAGAAAGTTTGATAAGATTTGAGGGATTTCACCTATTTTCGAAAATAGGGTAAAATTATGGTAAACTAAATCTAGATTTTGTCGATCTCGAATTCTGGTGATTGGAGAGAGATTTTGAAGTCTGATCAAAAGGGAGATCTGTATCAAATTGTATTTGGAAGGTGTTTCCTGAAGAAATTCTGGAGTTGGAATTGATTCGTGGATTTTAGCCTTTTCAGGCTTCCAGGTAAACAGAAAAGGACTTATTCGCAGTAAAATTTGGACTAAACTGCGAAAAGTGTTTAGATTAATTAATCTGGCTCCCAACTTTTTGGAGTGAGTTGAGGATGAACCTAGGAACTTATTCCAGGGGTTACTTGAGTCTGAATAGGGTTAAATCAAGATAACTCAATCATCTGGAAACTGGGGTACTTAGGGTAAATCTGAATTTTCCTGTTTTCGAAAACAGAGAGAGGCTTAGGTACTGAGAGTTAGGGTCAGAATTTGATCTGGCTTCTGAAGACTTTTATCTTCAGGGTAACTGGTAGGTTAAATCTGGATGGTCAGATCTTGATCTGGATCTATAGAATAGATTTGGAGATTTTTAAGGTTTGGGAGAGATTAGAGTTCAGCTGATCTGGCTACTACTACAGAGATACATGCATGCAGGGTTTTCATGCGAAACTTTTCACCCCCAAAACTAGGGTGTTACAAGCCTACCCTCCTTAAAGAAATCTCGCCCCGAGATTTACCTAAAGAAGGGAAGAGGTAGGGATAAGCCTGCCGCAGATCATCCTCTTTCTCCCAAGTCGCTTCTTCCTTTGAGTGATCTTCCCATTGAACCTTGCAAAGCTTGATTTTCTTTCTTCTGAGTTGACGCTCATCACTAGCCAGTATTTGCAGTGGTTGAGTGAGATAGGTGAGGTTCTTCTGAAGTGGGATCCCCTGGTGCTCTATCTGATCCGTTGGTTCCTTGAGGCACTTACGGAGTTGCGAGACATGAAACACGTCATGAATTTCTCCGAGATCTGATGGTAAATCCAGTTTGTAAGATACCTCTCCTTTCCTCTTAAGGACTTTGAATGGCCCAATGTACCTTGGGGACAATTTTCCTCTCTGATGGAATCTTCTCAACCCTTTTAATGGTGTAACCTTGAGATAAACTGATTCGCCTGGTGCAAACGACAATTCCCTTCTTCGGTTGTCGGCATAGCTCTTCTGGCGTGACTGTGCTGCCTTTAATCGTTCTCTGATGAGCTTGACGTGTGCTTCAGCTTCTTCGATTAGTTCGGGTCCAATGACTTGCCTTTCTCCTGGCTCGTCCCAATGTAGTGGAGTTCTGCACTTGCGCCCATACAAAGCTTCAAAGGGTGCCATTTGCAGACTAGCTTGGTAACTGTTATTATAAGTAAACTCCGCAAATGGTAAGCACTTTTCCCAAGAGGTTCCATAATCTAAGATGCAAGCTCTGAGAAGGTCTTCCAAGATTTGATTTACTCGTTCAGTCTGACCTCCTGTCCGTGGATGATATGCAGTGCTAAACTGCAATTGGGTTCCCAAAGCTTCGTGGAGTCGGTTCCAGAATTTGGATGTGAATTGTGTTCCTCGATCTGAAACGATCTTTTTCGGGATACCATGCAGTGTCACTATTCGCTGCAGGTATAGCTCCGCTAATTTGTTGCCATTATACGTTTTCTTGACTGGTATAAAATGAGCAACTTTTGTGAGTCTATCCACAATGACCCATATAGAATCATACCCCCCTTGTGTTCTGGGAAGTCCTGTGATAAAATCCATACCAATCTCTTCCCATTTCCAAGTTGGCACTGGTAAGGGTTGCAGCTTTCCGGCTATCTTCTGATGATCGGCCTTAATCCTTTGGCAAGTGTCACATCTTGCGACATATTCCGCGATTGCCCTCTTCATCCCATTCCACCAGAATTGCGTCTTCAGATCCTTGTACATCTTGGTGTTTCCAGGGTGTAGTGAGTATGGGGTTTTATGAGCTTCGAAAAGAATTAATTCCTTAAGGTCTGTATTTCGGGGCACACAAATCCTTCCCCGATACCATACAATTCCTTGATGATCTTCAATGAAATCCTGGGTTTTTCCTGATCTGATGTGGCTCTTGATCTTATGTATCTCCTCATCTTCTTTCTGAGCATCCTCAATCTGCTTTTGGAGTTGAGACTCCACAGTCAATGTAGCTAACATCCCAGATGGCACTATGGTTACTTCAAGATTCTGAAATTCCTGCCGTAAGCACGGGTTTTTGGGTGTAGCTCCTTGTAGGGTATAAGCCTTCCTGCTCAAGGCATCTGCCACTACGTTGGCTTTCCCTGGATGGTAGAGTATGCTGAGGTCGTAGTCCTTGATCAGCTCGAGCCATCGGCGCTGACGCATATTGAGCTCCGTCTGTGTGAAGATATACTTGAGGCTCTTATGATCTGTAAAGATCTCACACTTATGTCCAATGAGATAATGCCGCCATATCTTTAAAGCGTGTACCACTGCTGCTAACTCCAAATCATATGTCGGATAATTTTCCTCATGTGGTCTCCATTGACGTGAAGCATAAGCTACTACTCGACCTTGTTGCATTAACACACAGCCTATCCTTGCTTTGAAGCATCACAGTAAACTACAAAATCTTCTTTGCTGTCTGGTAATGTGAGGACCGGTGTTGTTGTCAATTTCTGCTTCAGCTTCTGAAAACTTTCTTCACACTTGATGGTCCATTCAAATGCAACATCCTTCTTTAGCAGGTTCGTAAGAGGTTTGGCTATTTGGGAAAATCCTTCAATGAATCTCCTATAATATCCTGCTAATCCCAAGAAACTTCTAATCTCTGAAACTGAGGTAGGTTGCTTCCACTCCTTGATTGCGGAGATTTTAGCTGAATCCACTGAAATTCCTTCTGCTGTCAACACATGTCCAAGAAATGAAATTCTTGACATCCAAAATTCACATTTGTCAAACTTGGCATAAAATTGCCTCTCTCGTAGCCTTCCCAAGACTAGGTGTAAATGTTGCTCATGCTCTTCCGTACTCTTGGAATATATCGGAATGTCATCTATGAATACTATGACAAACTTGTCAAGATAATCCATAAACGTACTGTTCATGATATTCATGAAAGCTGCCGGAGCATTGGTCAATCCAAAGGGCACTACTGTAAACTCGTATAAACCATATCTGGTAGTGAAGGCAGTCTTCGGTATATCTTCCTTCTTGATTTTCAGCTGATGATATCCAGATTTTAAATCTATCTTAGAAAATACTTTGGCTCCTCGAAGTTGGTCGAACAAGTCATCAATTCTTGGCAATGGGTACTTGTTCTTAATAGTGACCTCATTCAAAGCGCGGTAATCTACACACATCCGCAAAGTTCCGTCTTTCTTCCTTACGAACAAAATTGGGGCTCCCCAAGGTGAAGCACTGGGTCGGATAAATCCTTTACCCTCCAGTTCCTCTAACTGATTTTTCAACTCTTCTAAGTCCGTTACCGGCATCCTATATGGTCTCTTAGATATAGGTGCCGCTCCTGGTTTAAGCTCAATGGTAAACTCTATCTCCCTGTCAGGTGGCATCCTTGGGAGTTCTTCTGGGAATACATCTGGGTATTCTTGTACTGTGGGTACTTGATCCAAGCATACTTCCTGAAGTGCATGGACTGATCCTTGCAGTGTTTCGACCGATGATCTTTCCGCATGGAATAGGACTTCCTTCCCTTGGTTACTAACAAGGCTTAGAGTTTTCTTCTCACAATCCACTAGACCTTTATGCTGGGATAACCAACCCATTCCTATTATAATGTCTAGGCCTTGCAGTTCTCGGACTAATAGATTAGCCAAGAACTCTACCCCTTCTAATTCGAAGGTTATATGACGACAAGCTGAATATACAGGTAGCTTAGCTCCTGAGGTCTGTATAGCCATAGGGTACTCTAGAGGTACCATAGGTATTCCCACTTTAAATGCAAAATCTTCTGATATGAATGAGTTTGTAGCTCCAGGATCAAACAGTATTAAAGCAGATGCAAACTGGATCAAGATCTACCTAGGAGAATATCAGAGGCATTGTCCGCTTCTTGAAGGGAGGTGAAGTTCAGTCGGCCTCCTCGGCCTGCCATTTGTCTTCCTCCTCGCCCTCGTCCTCGGCCTGCTGCATTTCCCCCTCTGTTGGGCAAACCTCCTCTGGGGCTCTGCAATGGTGGTGAAGCTGTGGTTCTAGGTGCCATCGCTTGTGTTCCAGCTTGCGATCTTGCTATCGCCCTTGGAAGTTGAATCCACGGGCAACTGTCTTTGCGGTGTCCCATCTGTCCGCAATGATAGCATTGAGTCCTTGTCTGAGGGCAATCCTGTTGATAGTGTGCTCCTCTGCAGTTGGGGCATGTCGGCGTGAATGGTGGTCTTGGCGCCGGGTAGGGCGGACGAAAATTTGGAGATGTTGGGGCCCTTCCCCTAGATGAGCTAGCTGGCAGTCGCGACTGTTGCATCATCTTCCTCTTCCGATTTTCTTCTCCGAGGCCTCGCTTTTCTTCTATCTTTAATACCCGATTCACCAGAGTCTGGAATTCTGTGAACTCATGGGAGGCAATCTGATACTGCAAATAGTACTGAAGTCCCTCGGTGAAGCGTTCAATCTTCTTATCTTCCGTGTCGATGTCGTTGGACGCATACCGAGCTAGATGGTGGAATTGGTGCAGGTACTCAGTGACAGTCCGGTTCCCTTGAGTCAAGTTCCGGAATTCTCGGCGTTTAGCTGCCATGACGCCTGTAGGGATATGGAATTTTCGGAATTGGTCCTTAAATTCCGTCCAGGTGATGTTATCTTTGTCCAAGTGTGCTTCTTGATAATTCATCCACCAAGCAGCTGCTGCTCCAGTGAGTTGGTGTGATCCGAATAACACCTTCTCTCGATCATTGCAACGAACAGTGTCCAGTTTCCTTTCGATGTCCCGCAGCCAGTCGTCTGCGACGATTGGGTCGGTCGCGCTTGCGAAGGTCGGTGGTCGAGTCTTCTGGAAGTCCGAGAGTCAAGTTCCGACGGCAGTACCTTCAGCAGTCCCTGGCATTTTCTGAATGACTTGAGCTAGCAACTGGGTATGTGCAGCCTGGGCTTCTTGGCGGCTCCTCTCCATTGAAAGAAGAATTTCCTGGAGACTTGGTGAGTCTTCTTGTGGTGGTAGTGAGCTCTGCGATCCTGGATGAGGTGTGGATCCTCTTCGTGGTGTAACTGTGTCTTGGCCCTCTTGGTCATCTTGGGTCCTTCTCCTTGTGTGAACCATTCTGATCTTCTGAAGAGAGAAGCAGACAGGTCTAACTAACTAAGAGAGAATTAGGGTACTAATGCAGAAATAAATGCGAAACTGATTCATTAATGCACAAGTAGTTGATACAAAAGCGGCTAAACGCCTTAGTCTGATACAACCAAAATACAGGTAATGGTGATGATAACAACCAAGAGCATCACCAAACCTAGAAGATCTACCCTGACCTGAGGATCTAAAAGAACAGGCAACTAACTGCTCCCACAGGGCTCAACCTCCTCTGGCTCCATCTCGCCGTCGGACTCCTCCAGAGTGACAAACCCGGGTGGTCCAGACTCATGGAACAGTAGCGCTGACCCACTGCCCTCTGCCCGGCGGGTGCTAGGGGTAGAGAAAGAGCGTCGGTACCCAGCTGCATTAGCAACCCTCCGAGGAATCAAGCTAGGTCCCGCACTGGGTCCAAGGGTACGAGCTGGGGAGACAACTGTCGGAGCAACCTCCTCAACTGTGCGGCGTCTCTGAGCTGCAGGCTGAGAAGTCAACGACGGGGAAGGGGTTCGGCCACGCTTCTTCTGCTCCTCCAACTCCTTGCGGAGCTCCTGATGCTCAGCAAGCAAAGTAGAGTAGCGCGAGTCGAGGGTCCTCAACAGACCTACGGTGCCTGCCAGACACGGGTCCAGGTACTCCACGATGGGTGACAATCCAGAGGGAGATGAAGGCACGTGACGGAAAGGTGACTCCTGGAGCCGACATGAGTACACCTGGCGTACCCGATGCACCGCCTCTCGAGCTGCGTCCTGGATAGCATCCAGTCGGCTTGCCCTGCTGGCCTCCACCCTGATCACCTGTCCCTCACGACTATCGAGAGCGTGCACCAGCACTTTGGCCTTAAAGCCATAGCGACGCCCCTCATAATAGTCCCAAATAGTCTTGCAGATCGGCCGCTCATCAATCCCTAGGAATTGAGCAATATGCCACAGCAATGTGGCCCATCCACCGAGACGCTCGATGTAGCTGAAACGCTCCTTGGCCATCCTGCCGAGAAATTTTGGAAGCAAAATAAGGTTTTGAAGTCAACATTTTTATAAAAGCAAGAACAACCTTTGCAAAATAAAATTTTTCAGAAATAATTTTTAAATAATTTACGAGGTCCTGGCGCTACCAAGCCCTGAGGGTACCGTCCTACAGTCAAGGTCTGTGCTGCTTTGATACCACTATTTTATGTCACGTCTGCCACGACAGTGACATCACCTGTGAGGAGCCCAGCTCGGTGCAGCTGGTCCCTTAAACCACTTGACTTCCCAGGATGAGTCAATCACAGGATTACATAGCAGCAGCAAAATAGTACAATAGTCATAATTGTATGGCCATCAGGCCTTAGTACAAAACGAGGTACAGTGCCTTACAAGGCACAAGGGTCTAACAAAATAACACATCTAGTCGGCAGAAGCTAGGCCCAAAAGCAATCCACAGGAAACAGAGGTTGACAGCAAGACAGTACTGTCGACGATTCGGACTTGGAGTCCTCAGCCGAACTTATGCAGAATTTATAATAGTGAGACCTTTCAAGATGACCCTTCGGGAAGGTATGCTGAACAATGGTGAACAGGAGCACAGAGAATTTAGACAGGTTCGGGCCCTCGATGGTGGGAGTAAAAGCCCTACGTCCTGTTGAGATTTCACTAAGTGTGGTAAAATGTTTACAAATGGAAGGAAAAGTCCTCACAGGCAAGGATTTTTCCTGTAAAAGTGTACAAAGATAAGCTAAAGAAGACTTAAAAATGCTATATGAGGTGTGCCATAGACTTGGCTAACTTGGATCCCCCTTGATTGATACTTCGTGCCATCCTTTTATACTGCTTGAAAGGGTGCCATGTGAAGGAAACTGCATCAATCGGTTGCACGGACGGTTGGATACGGTTTTTGAAACTGCTCTTAACCTCCACGTAGGTTAAACACGTGTTATTCATGGATAACTGTACGTGTTAACCTCCCGACGGTTGATTTTCCACGTGTAGGAATCTTCGGGATACTTAGAATATCCTGTCGTATGGACAACCGAATAGATAGATCCCAGGTATCCTGATCGGCAGATGTTCTGACCGCGGGATTCGGCTGACCGCGTAATATCCCGAATGTGTAGTTCGCGTATAGCCCACGAACTTCTGACCGCTCAAGGCTTACGGTCTGACCGCGTAAAGCTGCGACTTGATCGCGTAAAGCTTGCGACCTTGTGGTGATGCCTCTCAGAATAGCTTGAGTTCGCATCTCCAGACACATGTCTGGTTCGAACCTGTCTTGAACCAGAAGTTTATTAGAAGTGACCCGGGTGTCAATCCTCGTCAGCTAGCCCCCAAATTCGAAGAAAACGGAGAGACGTGTTTATTTCGAATTTAAAAAACTGTGCATTGGATTTTTAACCCGGCCCTTTAACTTCTCCACTTAGTGGCGCACTAAGTGAAAACGGTTGGTTTTTCAAGACGGGTTCTGACATTACGTGACGGGAAATGATGGCGCCGTAGAGATTTTTATCTCGAGGTAAAATTGTAAATGTCTTAACGAAACTCGAGGTGTCTGGGAGGTGAACCGTCGACCTGGCGGCTATAAATACCAGACCCCTGGTCATGTAAAGATTTACAATTCCCTCTCACGCCTAAGTCTTTTTCTTGTTACCTGGCCTCCTTCCTTTTCACATACTCCTCCCAATGGCAGATCACGAAATCATCGAGATTGAGAGCGATGAAGGGGAATTTGTCGAACAAGGGTCTCAAACGAATGAAGTCCTGTCTCCCTTAAGGAAGAAACCCAAGGTTGACGAAGGATCTTCCAGTGGAACAAAGGTGAAGAATGTAGCGAGTTTCTTTCTTCCTTCAGTTCCTTTGACCCTCCCCGTTCATGCCTCTCGGCAAGTTAGGCCTTTATCCTTAGAGAAAGATCCTTTCACATCCAATTCTCCCATCCTTTTGGGTGATCAACATCCTGGTCGGCAAGCGGTGACTATCCCTCGATCAGATGATTGCCATATTGGGTTGGCGAAGCAATCTTCTTCTGGGAAGGTTGCTCTTCCACCATATGATGATCTTCCTCCCAAGATGGGTGTATCAACGGGTTATGCACCGGGACAGGTAACAATTCTTCTCCCTTTTTGCTGATAATTTTAGTTAATATGACTAACTTTTGCAAAATGCAGGAGGTAGGAGGCCCCAGCGATCAGCCTTCTACTGCTCCATCTCTTCCTTCCGGACAGACTCTTCTGGAAGAGAAGAATGCCCTGGAGAAGAAGACCGAGGAGATGGCCTCGAAGATTCTGCGTTTAGCAGAATGTCTTGATCGATCCCGAGAAGAGGCGCACCATTTCCGTCGAGAGAGGGACTTCGCTCAGCAACAGCGAGAACTCTCTGACTTGATTAGGGACAATAGTGCGTCTGTTGTTAGGGACGATATAGATAGACTTAGAGTAGTCGCTAGTTCCTTGGGGGTTGTCAGTGTAGATCCTACTGACAACAATATGTCCCTTGGGGAACTTTGTAAACTTCTTTCGGAACAAGTCGATGCTTTTATCGACCGTATCCCTTTTGTATGTAAAGAATGTAATAAATAAAGTTTCTTTTATCCATATGAACATTCTTCATACCTTCTGTGCGAAATTAAGGCTAAAAGCTTAGTCCGCGACCATTCATACACAGGAAATTTCAGTTCTGCGATTAGAATCGCGCTTTAAAAGATCACCATGACCTGCCCTGATGCTGCGATCAGACTTAAGGCCGCGGTTAGAACTGAATTGCGACCAGAGTTGAACATCCGGTTAGACTATTACTTCGATTAGAGACGAAGTTTTAGCCTAGAACATGATTTCGATAAAACCATAACCCAATTAGAAACACTTCAGTACGTTAAAAATTGGGTTACGTGATTTTTTCGAACAAAATGTTCAAAGTATAAAAAAGGAAAAACGTCCTCTGAAAAGTACTGGAAATTTTTCAGTCCTTTTACACTTTTAGTTTCCAAAACAAAGAAGTCTTTTTGTTTCAGATCCGACGCCTGAGTACTTTATCGGGTCCATCAGAGACAGTATCCATTATGGGAAATGAATAAAGCATTTAATGGAACGTTTGAAACGAGCCGTTTACTTATTAATGCGTCGCCTTGGGTCTATAAAAAGCAGTAGGTAGCTTCTTGAGGAAGCCACTCAGCCGCGAAAAAACCCTTAGAATTCCCGCCGCTCAAAACCCTCACTTTCTTCAGCCTTCATCTTCCCCAAATCGCCAGCTTCCCCTTTGATTCTACACCATAGATGGCGTCCTGGAGCAGATCCATTCATCATTCTGAGGAGAGCCTGATGGCACTTGAGAAGGAGGAGATCCTTTCTCCGCGGCTGCTCATTAACTGGCGACCTGCGGAGAAGGACCAAGAAACCCCAACTGTCCAAGAAGGCGAGTTGGTGGTTTTTGAGGAGTATTTTCGTTGCGGGTTCTGATTCCCTGAGAGTCGGTTCCTTAAGGATATCTTTGAACATTACGGGTGGGAACTGATCAACCTCCACCCCAACGCGATGCTGATTCTTGCAGTATTCCAGCATCTCTGTGAAGCCTTCGTCGGAGTATATCCCAGCGTGGATCTTTTCCGACGATTTTACTTTTCGGCGTGGTCGAAGAGCACCAACGCCGCTGGATGCATCTACTTCCGGCTGAGGGATAAAAAGGAGTATCCCTCCCCACCCCTGCGAGACTCAGTGCACGGGTGGCACCAGAAATGGTTTTACTGCACCCCGCCGACCGAGAGCGGGCTGTGGTTTGAGAACTCGCGGCCGGACAAAACGAGTGAGTTGGATACTCTCCCGGCGATGAACGCGGAGTTCATGAAGCATGCCGAGGTGATCCTTCACTTAGTCGAACAAGGGCTGACGGCACGTGACGTCATCCGAGACTTTGTGAAGAATCGGGTGAGCCCCCTACGTGAAAGAGCTCATCCGGCTTGGGAGATCAAGTCCATGGCGGACACTACCCTGGACTATAACGAAGGTACTCATTTCTGATATTGAAATCCTTTTGTCATTTTTGAAATGTATCAATTTAACTCGTATCTGGGAACAGTCCTGCCCTCAGCTGAAATTGAGAGGCGGACTAACTACCTCCTCAGGGCGTACAACGCCGAGGTAGAGGGCCCCAAGGGATCGCCTCGCCCCCAAAGCTTGATTCATGCTGGCGACGACCTTAAACAGGAGCGCCGAAAGGTAAACTTTCCACTTGGCCTCTGTTTTGCAGGTTTCATGTATGTCCAGCACTAATCAATCCCATTGGAATGAGAATAGCTCCTAGGGAGGTTTGCGGATGCAACATTCCCAAGTGAAAATGTCGGCTCTCTGAAGAAGCCGACGGCGAGGAACGTGAAGAAGGTCTCTCAGAGACCCAGGACAAAGAGTCCTGCCTCTAAGAAGACTAAGCTGAACCCTGGAGAGGGGTCTTCACGAAGCATTCCTCGTCTCGCAAGAAAGACTGCGGTAAGATATCGCATTCCTGCTACTTTTTCAGGCGCGACATGGAATCACTTCTTCGTCGTACAGGGAGAGGGGAGCGAGGAGGAAGAGGATGACGTTCCTCTGATCCTTCGAAGGAGGAAGATCGTGGATCTTCCATCCAGCGATGCCCCAGGCTGCCCCGCAGAGACCACAGCTGCCGAAGAAGTGGCCGTGGTTGACCCTGCGACCACTGAAGATCTTGTGGTCGCAGGTGACCTTCCAATTCCTGAAGCCCCCGAGGTTTCAGGGTCAATCATCTCTGCTTCCCTGGTCGAAGGGACGACTAAGGTAAAGGATCTTTTCGACCATTCCCTCCATGGCTCTTTCTGCGCATTTGACAAGTTAATGTACATACAGGAAGGAGAGCTTCCCCCTGGGTCCACTGGGGATTCCAGGGAGGAAAATCCTCCTCCTCCGCGGACAGAGGAGGAGGTAGACGAACAAAGGCCGGCTGTGACGGTTCCAGCAACTCAGGAATCACTAAGGCCTTCGGATGCAGCCCCACCAGTTAGTCCGGTGGCCCAGGTAAAGATCTTTCTATGTGTTTTTTACCCGTTCCCTAAGAATATGCCTATAACATGACATTTCCAGGGGGGAGCTGTCTTATTTACCATAAGGAAGGCAAGAACCGAAGACGGCTCTCCTTCGCAAGGGGAATTTTCCCAGAAGTCCCAGGAACGAATGGGATTTCGAATAAGGTAAGAACTCTTACTTGACAGTAATCTTAGATAAAAGCTGTCTGACCCATTCTTCCTGTTAGGCAAAAGAAGACAGCGCCTATACCTTCAACCGCCACTGGGGAGGTTGAAGCTAGGGCTGATGAGGGAGCCTCTAATGAAGAGCGCTCTACTCCCGTGGTTCAGGAAGTCGTCCGGACCGCGGGAGGTGAAACAAGTACAGGGACTAGGTCACCACCAGTGGCCTCTGGAGGTGGCGTCCGGCCGGCACTCCCATCAACTGTCCCCGTCGCAGGCACTTCAGGCGCGCTAGCAAGGATTCCTGCTAGCATGGATGATGCCGCTTTAAATAAGTTTATGAAGGTATGATGACCCCTGTTTCGGCGTTTGAAACGCCTTTAGAGTATATTTAACTCTCTTGCTTCGTGTCACAGGGCTTGTCATGGGTGACGAGCCAGTCGCATGCTGCAATGGCTAGCATGGCGGCTGTTCAAAAAGATCGTGACGGCTTGCGCAAGTGAGGATCGTCATTCTTCTGTTAATATAAGTAGGCTTTAATTGTGACTAACGTGATTTTGCTGCAGAGAGGTTACGTTCTTGAAGAAAGAGTTAGCCAAGATAAAGCTGAACTCAGTTACAGAGTTCCAGAAACTACGGACTGAAATCAATAAACTTCAGTCTGAGAAGGCTGGTAAGTTGATTCTCAATTTGAGAAAACTTAAAGCCGTTTCTTGTTTAATAACCTCTTTTCTCTGTACAGCGCAAGCAGGTCACATTACACAGCTTGTCAAGGACAAGATGCTTCTCGAGTCCTCGCTCAACCATACTGATCAAGTGGTCAAAGAGTTGAGCCTACTGGTCTTCGAAAAACTGAAGGCCATAGCCAGCCTTTTGAATACCAACGTGGTAGAGTTGAGGAAGGACGACCCAAATGTCAGCGATTGGGCATCACTGCTCACAACTCAAGCAGAATCACTGCTCGAATATCTCCCTGGAGATTTACGGCGACGCGAAGAGACAATCAGGACGAGAGTCCGATCAGCCGCTTCTGCCGTACTCAGCCGGGTTCGACTTCACCATGGCCCAGATGCGAATCTGAGCGCGCTGGTGGGACCGGTTGAGGTCGAGAGTGAAGAACTGCTTGACGCCGTTATTGAAGAAGTTAAGCCCTTCGTTGACAAACTCTTGGCTGTGCTGAGGATCGAATGATCCTTACATTTTGTAACTAAACAATTGTAATTACAATGCTATGTATGTAAAACTATTTTTCCAAAAGAAAGTGCATATTCACATCATAAGTTTCATACTATAAGTATATTCCTCTAGCCCCCGCCTCTGTTTTGTGAATACTGAAGCCTTAGTATTTTAAGCAGAGGGGAAAACATAAGTATGATGACCAGGGATATGCGCTTCAAGCCAATGATCAAGATTAAAATAACATTTTAACCTTATTGCAAACTGATAGCCACCCGGATGACCGAAGACTAGCCAGATAGTCCCATGTGCGTTGAGAAACGGCTTATTTAGGAGTAACTTATCTGGAAGTGATCATGAGATTGACCAGCGAATCCGGTTGAAAAATGCTGTAATAACCTAACCACCAGCGATCAGCCCCCAGGTCGAATTTGTATAATTTGGGCTTAAAGAAAAACACTCATTGTATGAAAACAAGACATGCTTTTTATGAAAAGATGCTAATTGAACAGGAAAAAAGTGATTGGAATACTTACACGTAAAACTTGCGAAGTTGATCGATGTTCCAAGTATTGGACAAAATCCGACCATCCTCCATGGCTAACCGCGCAGATCCTGGCCGCGGCACTGAGACGACAGTGTATGGTCCCTCCCACTTTGGGGAGAATTTATTGCGGTTAGACTGGTCTTGAATTTTTCGTAAAACCAAGTCGCCCACGTTGAGATCACGTGGTCGCACCTTTTTACTGTGATACTTGCGTAGAGCCTGCAAGTATACCGCGGTCTTAATCAGGGCGCGATCACGCCGTTCTTCCAGGAGGATGAGATCTCGCGATCACTGTTCGGATTGGTTGACCTGTTCGAATTGATTCGTGCGAACAGATCCAATACTTACTTCCATAGGCAACACAGCCTCGGCTCCATAGACCAAATGGAAGGGTGTCTCACCGGTGGCTCGACTAGAGGTAGTCCGTAGTGCCCATAGAACAGTATAGAGCTCGTCTGCCCAAGCCCCCGAGCGGGTCTTGAGGCGATAAAAAACACGTTTTTTGATACCTTGCAATACTTGCCCATTGGCCCGTTCTACGGCACCATTGCTTTGTGGATGTGCCACGGAAGCAAAGCACACCTTGGTCCCAATCTGATCGCAGTAGTCTAGGAAAAGACCGCTAGCGAACTGAGAACCGTTGTCTGTGATGAGACGGTTTGGAACACCAAATCGTGCCACAATGTTCTTGTGAAACAACTTTTGTGCGGCTGATGCAGTAATATTTCGTACTGGTTCGGCCTCAATCCACTTTGTGAATGTGTCAATGGCTACGAACAAAAACTTGTATCCATTGACCGCTTGTGGCATAGGACCGACGATGTCCATTCCCCAGATCGCGAAAGGCCATGCGAGAGGAATAGTTTGCAATGCATAAGCAGGTTGATGAACCTGTCTTGCATGAAACTGACACTGTGGACACATCTTGACCATAAGCTTGGCATCATCGAGTGCCGAAGGCCAGTAGAATCCCTGTCGAAAAACTTTTCCGACCAGTGTTCGGTATGACGCGTGTGCACCGCATACACCGTCATGTATTTCTTTCAAGAGGGATTTTCCTCCTGAGATATGCAGCGCATGAATACTCCTTGAGTACCCTTTCTGTACATAACCCCATCTACGAGTTTGTACAGACGCGCCTTTCGAATTAACCGATCGCTTTCGGTTTCGTCCTCGGGTAGGGTCCCACGTTCAAGATAGACCCTCAATGGATGAGTCCAATCTTGTTCCTGACCGAGGTCGGCAACGAAGGCCATTGCCGGATCATCCTCGACCGAAATCATGATCGAAGGATGGTCCAAGTGTTCAATGAACACTCCTGCCGGAGCGGATGAGCGTGAGGATCCAATTTTGGATAATTGGTCTGCGAGAATGTTGTCCTTTCGCGGGATGTATTGGACTTCGAAGTGACTGAAGTGTTTTTCCAATTTCCTCACTTCCCCCAGGTAATGAGCCATTGTCTCATCGGAGGTGCTGTACTCCTTGTTTACCTGGTTTACGACCAGCTGTGAGTCCCCCCGCACCACTAGTCGACGGACTCCAAGGAATTTTGCTGCCCGGAGCCCTGCAAGAAGACCTTCATACTCTGCTGCATTGTTGGTTGCAACAAAGTGTAGTTGAATGACATACTTAAGCTGTTCGCCCTGAGGCGTAACTAAGACCACTCCAGCCCCCGAGTGTTGAAAACTACGGGAGCCGTCAAAGTACATTGTCCAATAATCGGGGCACTCCAGTTCCTTTGCCAACTGCACGGGTGGCTCAGGGTTGGTCCATTCGACCACAAAGTCGGCCAAAACCTGAGACTTAACCGCCGTGCGAGGGGTGAAATGGATCTCAAAGGCACCGAATTCGACCGCCCATTTGGCGATTCGACCAGATTTTTCTGGATTTCGGACAATATCCCCTAAAGGAAAAGAGGAGGGTACTGTGATCTTGTGTGCTTGAAAGTAATGTCGTAGCTTACGGGAAGCCATCAGTAGTGCGTAAAGTATCTTCTGGACCTCAGGGTAGCGCTCCTTAGGACCATGAAGTACTTCGCTCACATAGTAGACGGGTCTGTGTACTCCTTCCCTTTCCGCGATCAGAACTGCGCTGACCGCGTGCGGGGTGGCCGCCAAATACAGAAGTAATGGTTCTTCCTTTTCAGGAGACACCAATACCGGCGGACTGGAAAGGTATGTTTTTACCTCCTGAAACGCTTTTTCGGCTTCGTCGGACCACGTGAAGTTATGATGTTTACGCAAGGCTTTAAAGAAAGGTAGTCCCCTTTCGCCTAATCGCGATATGAAGCGACTTAAAGCCGTCATGCGACCAGCCAGGCGTTGAACATCCTTCATGGTCGAGGGCGACCTCATTTGTTCAATAGCTCTGATTTTCTCAGGATTAACCTCAATGCCCCTGGAACACACAAGGAAACCAAGAAGCTTTCCTGAAGAAACCCCGAAAGAACATTTCTCCGGGTTCAATTTTATTCCAAAGCGATTCAAGTTACAGAAGGTTTCAGCAAGATCGTCCAAATGAGACAATCTTTTGGTGCTCTTTACAACCAAGTCGTCTACATATGCTTCGAGATTACGCCCTATCTGGGAAAGAAAGGTCTTTTGCATCAAGCGCTGGTACGTGGAACCAGCGTTCTTGAGACCGAACGGCATTCTGACGTAGCAGTATGTGCCGAACGGGGTGATGAAGGCAGTTTTCTCTTCATCGTCTTCTGCCATGCTAATTTGATGATATCCCGAGTAGGCATCCAGAAAACTCATCAGTTCGCAACCCGCAGTGGAGTCAACCAGCTAGTCGATGCGGGGAAGGGGAAAGTTGTCCTTCGGACAGGCACTGTTGAGGCTAGTATAGTCGACGCACATGCGCCACTTGCCATTTGACTTGCGGACCATGACCGGATTGGCGAGCCAGTCCGGGTGATTCACCTCGCGGATAAACCTGGCTTGTAAGAGTTTGTCTAACTCTTCTCGGATGGCTTCCTGTCGGTCGGTGGCAAAACGCCTGAGCTTTTGCTTTATTGGTCGTTGTCCAGGTCGAATTGCTAACCTGTGCTCAATTACTTCCCTTGGGACACCGGGCATGTCGGACGGTTTCCACGCAAACACGTCTGCGTTAGCTCGGAGGAAAGCAATGAGGTCGAGTTCCTATTTGTCATCCAGGGCTGACCCAACCCGAATTGTCCTGGATGGGTCATCTGGGTACAAAGGAACTTGTTTGAGTTTCTCATCTGGTCGAGGAGCAGCCCTGATCGCATCGATGGCGACAGTGGCGACCTGAGCGTCCCGGAGGGGAAGTTGATCGACCATCTCCAAAGATAGCCGGTCGCACGTGAGTGCCACGTTGCGACTACCTCGGACCGAAATGACACCTTTGGGGCCAGGCAATTTCCCGCACTGATAAGCATAGTGCGTTGCCATCATGAACTTAGCGAGAGTAGGCCTGCCAAAGATTGCATTATAAGCTGAATCACAATCGATTACATCGAAAGTAACCAATTCTGTTCGGAAGTTATCTGGTTCTCCCAGAGTGACCGGGAGGACCACTTGTCCCAATGGCATCATGGAGGGGCCTGGGATTATCCCATAAAACGGATGGATCATGGGCTTGATCTTCGAACGAGGAATTTGCATCTCGTCGAGTGTCTTGACCAATAAAAGATCAAGGGAACTTCCCCCGTCGATCAGGACCCTTTCGACTCTCGCGTTACTGATGATTAGGGTAATAACCAGAGGTAACCTCAATGGTCGAGTTAGCCCCGCAGGACAGTCAGCGCGATCGAACGTCAAAGGCATATCCGACCAACGGGGATATTGAGGTTCACCAAGGGATGTCTCCGTTTGGTTAACCTCTCGGCACAAAGTTTCAAACTGCCTTTTGGAAACGAAAGAGGAGGAACCTCCGAAAATGACATTAACATGATTTTGAGGTACCTGGTAAGCCATTTCTTCGTCTCCATCGACGTCTCTAACCCCGCACGCCTGCTCTTTGGGCGGTAAGGTTGGCATTGGCCCAGCTCCTTGGTAGAAATCATCCAGCTGTTTCAACCAACTTCTGCAGTTTTTGAGATCGTGGCCTGCGGAATTGTGGAGTGGACACCACCTTTTGCCCTCCTGCGGATTAGTTGATTTTTCTGGCTGGTCGGAATCCCGGCCACCAGAAGCAGTTTTACTTTTAAAAGAAGACTTATTACCTTTGGTCGAAGGTGGTTTCTCCGCGACCGCGACCTCACGGTACTGTCCAGAGCGGTTCCTCTTCGACTTTTTTGACTTCCCGCCCGGTGAAGACTCCGGCTTTTTGCTTGAATCTTCTTTTTTGGCGTCCTTGAAGCCTGGTTGGGGCGGTAAGTCCCCCTTGTCAACCATTCGGTTCCATTCAACTGCCTCGGCTACATCGGAGTATCGATCAGCCATATCGAACAGATCGGCCACTGATCGAGGAGGGTGGATGAGCAAGTCTTCAGTGAATCTCCGGTATCGAACGGCATGCTTAAATGCCCTGATTACGGAGCCATCAGATATGTTCGGGATGGTATTTCTTACCCCGACAAACCTCTTGACAAACTGCCGAAGCGTTTCGGTCGAAGTTTGCCGCAATCTATGCAAGTCGTCCTCCTTACCCGGCTTTTGGTAACAGTTTTGGAAATTGCTGAGGATGGCATCGCATAGCATTTCCCAATTGTAGATAGAACCCTCAGGCTGATTGAACAACCAGGTTCTAGCCGGTCCTACGAGGACTGTTGGCAGGTAGTTAGCCATGACCTTGTCATCGCCTCCTGCTGCTTGGATGGCAGTAATATAGATCTGAAGAAACTCGGATGGGTTCTGAGTTCCATCAAACCTCTCAATGGCCCCTGGTCGAAACTTATCGGGCCAAACGACTGCTCGTAGGCCAGGCGAGAAAGCTTTGCAACCAACGTAAGGACCGTGGACCGTCCTGCGACTTTCGGTCGGGTTTCGAGCAAACTCACTTAATGGCGAGGTTACTCGGGGTCCCAAACGAGAATGAACAGGAACTCGATCCCTACCACGAGAGTCCTGCATTCGCCGATATTTGTCCTGTGGGGACGGTATAGGCGGCGGGTAATTCCGTCAGCCAGAGCCAGAATGAGGACCATCTCGTTCATGGGAATGTGTCACTGAGCGGGAAGAGGCTGTCGGGGTCGCCTCGGATGCGACCTCATCCAGTCTTTCCGCCAGGATCCTGAAAAAGGCCGGTCTCTGCGCATCCGTGACCGTAGGAGGAAAATTGCGCATGACTTCCGCGATAGATCGCAGTCGACCATGGGTACTTCTCCTAGGGGCACCAGGTGTTATTGTTTCCTCGTCCACTGGGAAATGCTCCGGTGGTAAGGAAGGAGTCTGGTCACGTCTACGACCACGCGACCGTCGAGAAGAACTCGGGGCAGCATCGTAACGAGCCTGCGCATCTTGAAGAGCCTCTAGGGCAGTTCTGCGCAGTTCGTTGTTTTGTTGCTCGAGATCTTGCTCCTCCTCCTGTTTGCTATCTTGTTCTTCCCTGGCAGCCTGTTGATCGGGAGTTTCCTCCGACAACGCAGCAAACTGCCTAGGGAGAGAGGTCGCCGATGGGGAGAACATCTCGGTTTGTTCCGAGTCGGACTCAAAATCAAAGAGACGGTGGAGGTTATCAGGGTCAAACCTTCCTGGGCTAATTTCAGGGTCACCATCATATTTTCCCTCAGCGGGATCGTACGATGGGCCGGACTCATCACCTAGCACATTAAGAACCTCTGTGGGTTCTGACCTTGTGCCAGTTACCTCTTGGTCGATTAACATGACTTGGGGAGATGATTCAGCCTGGGGAAGATTCTGGCCTTCGACCTCTTCCATC
Source organism: Pharus latifolius (assembly GCA_019359835.1). Taxonomy (NCBI): domain Eukaryota; kingdom Viridiplantae; phylum Streptophyta; class Magnoliopsida; order Poales; family Poaceae; genus Pharus; species Pharus latifolius. The sequence goes on from CM033327.1 coordinate 32,431,590, forward strand.
GGAACAGGATCACTTGGAGAAGGCATTGGGATATGTGCATAATCCTCGAGATCGAAATCATTCTCGGAATCATATGCTCCAGCCATGTTTCGGCGAACCTCCGAATTTTAACTAGGACGCCTTGAGAAAGGCCCCACGGTGGGCGCCAGCTGTCGACGATTCGGACTCGGAGTCCTCAGCCGAACTTATGCAAAATTTATAATAGTGAGACCTTTCAAGATGACCCTTCGGGAAGGTATGCTGAACAATGGTGAACAGGAGCACAGAGAATTTAGACAGGTTCGGGCCCTCGATGGTGGGAGTAAAAGCCCTACGTCCTGTTGAGATTTCACTAAGTGTGGTAAAATGTTTACAAATGGAAGGAAAAGTCCTCACAGGCAAGGATTTTTCCTGTAAAAGTGTACAAAGATAAGCTAAAGAAGACTTAAAAATGCTATATGAGGTGTGCCGTAGACTTGGCTAACTTGGATCCCCCTTGATTGATACTTCATGCCATCCTTTTATACTGCTTGAAAGGGTGCCATGTGAAAGAAACTGCATCAATCGGTTGCACGGACGGTTGGATACGGTTTTTGAAACTGCTCTTAACCTCCACGTAGGTTAAACACGTGTTATTCATGGATAACTGTACGTGTTAACCTCCCGACGGTTGATTTTCCACGTGTAGGAATCTTCGGGATACTTAGAATATCCTGTCGTATGGACAACCGAATAGATAGATCCCAGGTATCCTGATCGGCAGATGTTCTGACCGCGGGATTCGGCTGACCGCGTAATATCCCGAATGTGTAGTTCGCGTATAGCCCACGAACTTCTGACCGCGCAAGGCTTACGGTCTGACCGCGTAAAGCTGCGACTTGATCGCGTAAAGCTTGCGACCTCGTGGTGATGCCTCTCAGAATAGCTTGAGTTCGCATCTCCAGACACATGTCTGGTTCGAACCTGTCTTGAACCAGAAGTTTATTAGAAATGACCCGGGTGTCAATCCTCGTCAAGCACCACATCAGGGCTCCGGAGGAAACTGCTCGTCATCTCCTGGGTCCGCAGCATCTTCAGGGTATCCTCCAAGGTCGTAGAACGCTCCATCTATTGATGAGTTGTTGCAAGGGTGAGTACTTACGTACTCAGCAAGTCATAGGGAAGGTAGAGATACATATATATATAACATGAACCTATGCTATTGGGGAAAGAGCGAAAGGTTTTACAAAATACATTTCTTTCTCTTCTCATTGCAAATCCCGATCATACCCATGGCAGTAAATAAATCATATTGATGGTGATACATACATCCCATATCCAAGACGATACATCCTCATATCACATTATCTTCATTCAAGCCTTTCAATCTTATACTCATAACAGTATTTCGTAACTTAGGGCATAAATCCACATGCCTCTTAGTTATCACATGCTTACTAGATTATGGTATTACCGCGACACGTCAACACATGACAGTCCACGGCAACGCCCCTTATCGTGACAACACATGCCACTTGGGTAATCTTGAGCTAACAAATTTTAGTTTATAAAACAATACTTGTGTCACACCCCATGGATTTAATCCACCGCAGCATACTCCTAAAACTCGGGAGTACGAAGTATTCGAATACATTTTTAAACTCTGCAGAGATGTACCTCTTTTTAAATCCACTTTTTCACTCGACTTCCAAGTCGGGCCAACTCCATGCGACTTATACGCAGGTGACAAGGCCGAGATCACACAACGTTTTTGCAGTCTAGTATTAACAGTATCCCTGCCCGGTAAATGGACAATACCGTCCCAAGTACCGTTGTGGGTCCTCCCCACTACCTTACTTCCTAGCCTGGGTCTATGTTCCCGCAGGACACATAACCTCTTTTGATTACAGTCGCGCACGACTTAATCTGGCGTAGGGCGTCTTCCTTCTTTACACCTTATCCTCTCATAATTTTTCTGATCTCACATCACTCATGGACGAACTGCGTCCCACCAGTCTCCACGCGAGAAACCGGATCGACAAGCCATGCAGGGAACTGATAATACTAAGAGAGCTACTAGGTTGCGCCTGTCCCATACCAGGTAAGTGGTTGGTACGTTTTTCATGCCACTAGACGCATAACACAAGGTTCTAATCCTTACATGCCAGTGACCAGATCATGCCACAAACCATGCACCTTCAGTGCCTACACATTCTGTGCAGCCAAGCACCTCCAGTGCTACCACCATTCCATACCAAAATACTGGTCACGGCTAGGGGTTCTATTTCATGAATATAAATGTACATGTTTATACTTTTATTAGTTCGTGGCTTACTATCTTATCAAGTTCACATACCTCAAGTATTTAATCTACCACTGCCATAATATCATTGATCTCAACACATGCAATATTAATGAGATATCTATTCATGGAATAGCATAGCAATTCATAAAATATGGGTTTCAATATGATCAAAGTATGACTTGCCTTCCGCGTCGTAAGTATCAGCAGTCGATGACGGTTCAGCGACAAGATCTTCAACCCCGGACTCTTGCTCTGAACAAAATCAAACAAGCAAACAGGCATACAATCAATCCTATCCTTACTAATCCATTACATGCAAAGATGCAAGGAGAAAATACTCTGGTGATACAAGGTTTTGAAAGCGATTTGAGTTTAACTACGGTAACTAGGGTTAAGATTAGTTGTTAAGGTTTACAAGGTTCCAAAATATCAGGGTAATATCAAGGTGGTGACTGGTTCGCCCAAAAACAGCGAATGTCTTTAGGTTGGCATTCGGTTCAAGGCATCGACATAAGGTCGATGGGTGATAGAGGGCTCAACTCAAGTTGTGACAGTAGAGAAAAGTGTAGATCACAACATCAGGAGTCTAAGGGACAAAGTTATTTCCAAAGTTCATGGCTGGAAGTGGGTGAAAAGGCTCAATGCCACTGGCTGACATAGCCTGGCATAGGGTTGACACGGCCAGAAACTAGGGTTAGCCATATCTTTTGACTCAGGGCTCCAAATGATGCACCACTTTGTCTGGTGGTTAGGCATTTGTAACAGGAACAAATGTCTCAACAGGACCTAGGGTAGGAGATGGCCGGAAGGTGTTTAAAACCGGCGAAGAACACGGTGGCCGAGCTGTTCTCAACAGTTTCTGGACCAAACTTTGGCATGGCGATACCTCTTCATCTGGGCCGATCCAGATGTCGAGCTAGAAGGCAAAAATGCTCATGGGGTCGAGGCACATCTACTAGACAAGGTGGTTGGGGTTGAAACGGCCGGGAACAAAATCCGGCTACCGGAGCTAGGGAAGAAGACACCAAAATTGGGCATTTCTGTTCTAGGGCAAATAAACTTAATTCCTTGCTTGAGGATGGTCTCTGGGGCATAAGTAAGCTAGGTGTGAAGCTAGATTGGCTGGGGAAACACCAGAGAAGCTTAACAGCGAGCTCCAGCTTACATGCAAGGTGCAAAGTTGGGATTCTTCATATTTTAGCAAATTCTTCGATTCTGGTTGCTTAGAGATTCTTAGATAAGTTCACTAATCAAGATTGATCACAGGCTCAAGAGCTAATTCACTCTGGTTAAGGATTAATTGCTCGCCGGAGTTGCTGGAGAGAAAAGGAAATTGCCGGCGACTGGAGAGGTTTGAAGTCAATTACATGCTCGAGTATGATGAGGGAGGTAAGAGGAGCTTACTGAAGTAGCTGGAATCGAGGAGGAAGCAGTGTAGAGGCTTGGCACCGTGAGCCTCTTCTCGAGCTCGCCGAAGAAGACGAAGAGGATGACAAGGTTAGCGACTTGTGTGGTTCTGGCGTGTGTGTGGTGGAAGGAGATGGCCAGAGCAAGCTTAAATAGGCGAAGTGAGCAGCAACGGTTGAAAGTGCCTGGAGACTTGGAGCTGTGAATCGACGGCGAATTGATTGGCCGGGCGGGACAGCAGCGAAGTGACGCGCTCCAGCGGCCGTGCCGGCTTTGCAGGCTGGCGTGCGCTGTCCCGGGTGATGCAACGGCGAACTGACGGGCTCCTCCGGCATGCTTGCAACGTGGCACAGAGCTTCTGCAGTGGCTGCAGCGATGGCGTGCGTGCGCGGGCAAAATTGGAGATGCTGGTGCGGCCGCGGTGGCTCCACGGTGGCGAACGACGTGCGCACACGTGGCAGGAACGCGGTGGCAGGGGTGGCGACCACGGGGCTTCACCGGCGACGAAGCTCCTGGTGTGGCAGCGCGGTGGTCGCGGTCGTGCACAGCTGCTGGTCGTGCACAGTGTCTCTGGTCGAACCAGGGACCAAATTGCAAGGATTCTAATTTGAAATCTGGACTGATTTGCAATTTCTGTCTTAGAGATGGTTAATTTGAGGATTGATTTCATGGCTGAGTATAACATTTCTATTAGTACTCATTTAGCTCAAATTTGGAGAAAGTTTGATAAGATTTGAGGGATTTCACCTATTTTCGAAAATAGGGTAAAATTAGGGTAAAGTAAATCTAGATTTTGTCGATCTCGAATTCTGGTGATTGGAGAGAGATTTTGAAGTCTGATCAAAAGGGAGATTTGTATCAAATAGTATTTGGAAGGTGTTTCCTGAAGAAATTCTGGAGTTGGAATTGATTCGTGGATTTTAGCCTTTTCAGGCTTCCAGGTAAACAGAAAAGGACTTATTCGCAGTAAAATTTGGACTAAACTGCGAAAAGTGTTTAGATTAATTAATCTGGCTCCCAACTTTTTGGAGTGAGTTGAGGATGAACCTAGGAACTTATTCCAAGGGTTACTTGAGTCTGAATAGGGTTAAATCAAGATAACTCAATCATCTGGAAACTGGGGTACTTAGGGTAAATCTGAATTTTCCTGTTTTCGAAAACAGAGAGAGGCTTAGGTACTGAGAGTTAGGGTCAAAATTTGATCTGGCTCCTGAAGACTTTTATCTTCAGGGTAACTAGTAGGTTAAATCTGGATGGTCAGATCTTGATCTGGATCTATAGAATAGATTTGGAGATTTTTAAGGTTTGGGAGAGATTAGAGTTCAGCTGATCTGGCTACTACTACAGAGATACATGCATGCAGGGTTTTCATGCGAAACTTTTCACCCCCAAAACTAGGGTGTTACAATGCACAGGGGGAATTGAAGAAAACAAGACTGTGAGAAAATCTTACCACGGTCGCCCCTCCGACCAGGGAAGTAAAGGCAACTGGCCCTGAAGACTCGAGGGCTTCAGGGGCTGGGATGTTGTCTGCGGCCACGGGACTTTCGGTGGCTGCGGGATCTGCTACAGCCGCCTCTGCGGTAGCAGTTGTTTATGCGGAAGGGATTGGAGCGTCACCGGATGGAGAACCCGCAATCCTCCTCCTCCGGCGAATCAAGGGGACTTCATCGTCTTCCTCCTCCTCGCTCCCCTCTCCCTGTACGACAAAGAAGTAATTCCAGTTCATACCTGGAAAGATCGGAGGGATGTGATATCTTACCGCAGTTTTTCTGGCAGTAGGAGGAACACTTCGTGAAGACCCTTCCCCAAGATTCAGCCTGGTTTTCTTGGGGGCAGGATTCCTTGTCCTAGGTCTCGATGAAACCTTCTTCACGAATTTTGTTGTCGGCTTCCCCAGGGAATCGACGTTCTCGCTGGGAAACGTCGCCTCGGCGAACCTCCCTAGGAGCTGTTCTCATTCCGATGAAGTTGATTAGTGCTGGACATACATGAGACCTGCAAAACAGAGGCCAAGTGGAAAATGTACCTTTCGGTGCTCCTGTTTAAGGTCGTCGCCAGCGTGAATCAAGCTTTGGGGACGAGGCGATCCCCTGGGGCCCTCTACCTCGGCGTTGTACGCCCGGAGAAGGTAGTTAGTCCGCCTCTCAATCTCGGCTGAGGGCAGGACTGTTCCCAGACACGAGTTAAATTGATGCATTTCAGAAATGGCAAAAGGATTTCAGTGCCAGAAATGAATACCTTCATTATAGTCCAGGGTGCTGTCCGCCATGGACCTGATCTCCCAAGCCGGATGAGCCCTTTCACGCAGGGGGCTCACCCGGTTCTTCACAAAGTCTCGGATGACGTCCCGTGCTGTCAACCCTTGTGCGACTAAGTGAAGGATCACCTCGGTGTGCTTCATGAACTCCGCGTTCATCGCCGGGGGAGTGTCCAGCTCGCTCGGCTTTTCCGGCCGCGAGTTTTCATACCACAGCCCGCTCTCGGTTGGCGGGGTGCAGTAAAACCATTTCTGGTGCCACCCGTGCACCGAGTCTCGCAAGGGTGGGAAGGGATACTCCTTCTTATCCATTAGCCGGAAGTAAATGCATCCGGCGGCGTTGGCGCTCTTCGACCACGCCGAAAAGTAAAATCGCCGGAAGAGATCCACGCTGGGATACACTCCGACGAACGCCTCACACAGGTGTTGAAATACAGCCAATATCAATACTGCGTTGGGGTGGGGGTTGATTAACTCCAACCCGTAGTGCAAATACTCTTCAAAAACCACCAACTCGCCCTCTCGGACGGTCGGGGTTTCTTGATCCTTCTCCGCGGGCCGCCAGTTGATTAGCAACCGCGGAGGAAAGATCTCCTCCTTCTCCAACGACATTAAACTCTCCTCGGAATGGTGGATGGATCGGCTCCAGGACACCATTTTTTTGGTGGAGAGTTAAAGGAAAAGTTGGCGACTTTTGGGGAAGACGAAGGCTAAGAAGAACGAGGGTTTTGTGCGGCGGAAATGTTGAGGGTTTTTGGCTGAGTGGCTTCTTCAGGAAGACACCTGCTCCTTTTATAGGCCCGAGGCGACGCATTAATGTGAGTAACGTTCCATTCAAACGTTCCACCAAGTATTTTATTCATTTATTTCCCATAATGGATACTGTCTCTGGCGGACCCGTTAAAGTGTTCAGGCATCGGATCTGAAACAAAAATACTTCTTTGTTTCAGAAACTGAAAATGCAAAGAAGCCTGAAAAGTTTTCAGTGCTTTTCAGAAGACGTTTTTCCTTTATATGCTTTGGACATTTTCATTAAAAAATCATACGACTCAATTTTTGGACGTATGGATGTATTTTTACCGGGTTGTGGTATAATCGAGACCATGCTTTTGATTAAGCTCCGATTCTAATCGAAGTGACAGTCTGATCGGGCCTCAATTCTGGTCGTGGTATGTTTCAGTTCTAACCGCGACTTTAAGTCTGATCGCGGTATCAGAGCTGGTCGCGGTACGTTTATGAAAACGTGATTCTGATCGAAGAACTAAAATTTCCCTGTGTATGAGTGGTCGCGAACATAATGTTTACGGCCATATTTTCGCACAGAAGATGTGAAGAACATTCATATAAAGAAGAAAGTTTTATTTCTTGCATTCTTTACATACAAAAGGAATGCCGGCGACCAGAGCGTCTACCTGATCCGAAAGAAGTTTGCAAAGTTCTCCTAGGGACATGTTGTTGTCAGTAGAATCTACACTGACAACCCCAAGAGAACTAGCAACTAACCTAAGTCTATCTACATCATCCCTAACAAGAGGTACACTACTGTTCCTAATTAAATCGGAGAGTTCTCGCTGTTGCTGAGCGTGGTCCCTCTCTCGACGGAACTGGTGCGCCTCTTCACGGGATCGTTCAAAACATTCTGCCAGATGCAGAATCGCCGAAGACATCTCTTCGGTCTTCTTCTCCAGGGCATTCTTCTCCTCTAGGAGAATCTGTCTGGGAGGAAGAGACGAAGTAGCAGAAGGCTGATCACTGGGGCCTCCAATCTCCTATATTTACGAAAGTTAGTTGTGCTAATTATAACTATAAGCAAAAGGAGAGAAGGATTATTACCTGTCCCTGCTCGTGACACGTTGATATATCCATCCTGGGAGGTAGATCACCCGATAAAATCAGATGATCACTAGATGGTGGAAGTGCAATCTTCCCACCAGAAGATTGCTTCCCCAACACAAGTTGAGGATCTTCTGGTCGTATAGTCACCGCTTGCCGACCAGAAAATCGATCACCCAAACAAAATCAGGGGGTGTTGGAGTAGAAAGCTGAAGGAAGAAAAGATGATGGCTCATCTTCTACCTTTGTTCTGCTGGAAGATCCTTCGTCAACCTTGGGTTTCTTCCTTGAAGGAGATGGATCTTCAAGCATTTGAAGCTTTTGCTCGAGAACTTCCTCTTCATCACTTTCAATCTCGATGATGTTGTTATCTGCCATTAGGAGGTGTATGAAGAGAGGAATGAAGGTGACTTTAGAAATGACTTAGCCGTGAAAAGAGATTGTGGAACTTTGCAAAACGAAAGACCCGGTATTTATAGCCGCCAAGGTGACGGTTCACATTCTAAAAGCACCCCGGGTCTTTAAAAGCATTTACAATTTTACCTCGGGTTAAAAAACATTTCAACAACGCCATCATTACCTGTCACGAAATACCCAGAACCTGTCTCGGGGAACCAACCGACCCACTTAGTGCGTCACTAAGTGGGGAATTTGAAAAGTCGGGTTAAAAATCCAATGCATGACTTTAAATTCGAAATAAACACGTCCCTTCGTTTTCTTCGAATTTGGGGGCTAGCTGACGAGGATTGACACCTGGGTCAGTTCAAATAAATGCACTGTTGGTTCAAGACAGATTCGAGCCAGACACGTACCTGGCGGTGCGAACTCAAGTCATTCTGAGAAGCATCAGCCCGAGGTCGCAGGTTTTGCGCGATCAGGTCGCAGGTTTTGCGCGATCAGGTCGCAGGCTTTGTGCGATCAGACTGCAGGCTTCGCGCGGTCAGAAGTTCGTATGCTATACGCGAACAGAATGTCGGAGATGTTGCGCGATCAGTCAACATCCCGCGGTCAGAACATTCTCGACCACGATACTTGGAGTTCATCTGTCCGGCTGTCCCTATACCGGGAATATTCCAAGTAACCCAAAGATTCCTCCACGTGGAAGACCAACCGTCAGGAGGTTAATATGTGCAGTTATCCATGAATAACACGTGTTTAACCTGCGTGGAGGTTAAGAGCGGTTCTCTAAACCGCATCCAACCATCCAAGCAACTGTCTGATGCAGTTACGACATGACACCCTTTCGACCAGTATAAGAGGGTGGCAAGGTGCATCAAACGGGAAAAGAGATCAACGTCTCTGATACAAGCGAGATACAATACATCTCAACCACTCAAACGGCTAAGTCTACAGCCCAGATTAGATAGTTTGTTACAAGCCTTTCTGGCTTCATTCTGTACATCAACATAGGAAAAACCCTTCGCTTGTGAAGGTGTTTTCCCACCATCTTGTAAACCTTTATCACCTATAGTGAAATCCCAACAGGACGTAGGGTTATTACTCTCACCATCGAGGGCCCGAACCTGTATAAATCTCTCTGTGCTCCTGTTCTCCATTTTTCTACATACCTTCCCGGAGGGTCATCTTGAAAGGTCTCACTATTACAAATTTTGCATAAGTTCAGCTAAGGACTCCGAGTCCGAATCGTCGACACCGATAGTACTCAAGTTTGTATTCAGTAAAATATATAAGATTAGTAGTGCAAACTATGCTAGTCTCTCTGCAGGAACATAAAGTCTGTTAAAATTTAAATGAACCAAAATTTCAGATGAAAATTAGAAAATGGGAAATAATTAACACAAAATTCAGATTAGCAGTGCAAACTATGACATACTATATTTCCTATCGGTTTTCCAAGTAAAACCGATAGTACTCAAGTTTGTATTTAGGAAAATTTAAAAGATTAGCAGTGCAAACTATGCTAGTCTCTCGGCAGGAACATAAAGTCTGTTAAAATTTAAATGAACCAAAATTTCAGATGAACATTAGAAATTGGGAAGTAATTAACAGAAAATTCGGATTAGCAGTGCAAACTATGACATACTCTAGTTCCTATCGGTTTTCCAAGTAAAACCGATAGTACTCAAGTTTGTATTCATGAAAATTTAAAAGATTGCAGTGCAAATTATGCTAGTCTCTCTGCAGGAACAAAGAGTCTATTAAAATTTAAATGAACCAAAATTTCAGATGAACATTAGAAAATGGGAAGTAATTAACAGAAAATTCAGATTAGCAGTGCAAACTATGACATACTCTATTTCCTATCGGTTTTCCAAGTAAAACCGATAGTACTCAAGTTTGTATTCAGTAAAATATATAAGATTAGCAGTGCAAACTATGCTAGTCTCTCTGCAAGAACATAAAGTCTGTTAAAATTTAAATGAACCAAAATTTCAGATGAAAATTAGAAAATGGGAAATAATTAACACAAAATTCAGATTAGCAGTGCAAACTATGACATACTATATTTCCTATCGGTTTTCCAAGTAAAACTGATAGTACTCAAGTTTGTATTCAGGAAAATTTAAAAGATTAGCAGTGCAAACTATGCTAGTCTCTCTGCAGGAACATAAAGTCTGTTAAAATTTAAATGAACCAAAATTTCATATGAACATTAGAAAATGGGAAGTAATTAACAGAAAATTCAGATTAGCAGTGCAAACTATGACATACTCTATTTCCTATCGGTTTTCCAAGTAAAACCGATAGTACTCAAGTTTGTATTCATGAAAATTTAAAAGATTAGCAGTGCAAATTATGCTAGTCTCTCTGCAGGAACAAAGAGTCTATTAAAATTTAAATGAACCAAAATTTCAGATGAACATTAGAATATGGGAAGTAATTAACAGAAAATTCAGATTAGCAATGCAAACTATGACATACTCTATTTCCTATCGGTTTTCCAAGTAAAACCGATAGTACTCAAGTTTGTATTCAGTAAAATATATAAGATTAGCAGTGCAAACTATGCTAGTCTCTCTGCAGGAACATAAAGTCTGTTAAAATTTAAATGAACCAAAATTTCAGATGAAAATTAGAAAATGGAAAATAATTAACAAAAAACTCAGTTTATGGTATTTACTATCGGTTCTAAATCAGAAACCGATAGTGGACTACACTGTATGACAAATTGCTAGTGATTTTCATCAATTCTGTCATTCTCATAGCTATCAAGTTTGTAGTTCATGAATTTTACTCTAGTTTTATATTTGTAAACCATTGAACCACATATGAACCATTGCATATAAATTTAAGCAATTGACGCGAGCGGTTTGGTCAAGAACACTTACAGTCGTTTGTGGAGTGGCCGGAGGCGGTGGCGCGATGCAGTGGCCAGAGGCGGTGGAGAACCAGATTGCGATCGGCAATGGTAGCGCAGAGGAGCGAAGAAGCGAACGTCGGGGAAGCTAGGGTTTTCCGCGCCTGAGTATTTGGAATGTGATGGAGGGAAAATCGTGCGAGGTTATACCCTAATATATGAATCTTTACTATCGGTTCATAACCACCAAACCGATAGTAAAAACATGTAAGTTAGGGTTTGTAGTGTTGGCATTGTTCACTATCGGTTTTATTATTACAAACCGATAGTAAATTAAGAACAGGGGCTCATAACACAATATAAATCACTATCAGTTATGAACAATAAACCGATAGTATATTTTAATTTCATATCGGTTTGGAAGTTGAAACCAATAGTAGAATACTGTGTTATTGACCTAAAGGGATTTCCTGAGAACAATTACAGATGGGTCTCAGTACATCATTTTGCACTTGTAAAGACACCTGAAACCCCATGCAAATGACTTCCAATAATTTTGAAATAAATTAACAGTAAAGACCAATCATGGAATGAAAATTTGCAGTTTTCATATTGATTTGTGAAAAGAATCAATTATTGCTCAAATCAAGTATATACTCCAATTGAAATGAAAATTTACATAAATGATTCTCAATGCATCACGTATGTCTTCCCAAAGAATTTTTCAAAAATGATTTGAAGAATTCTTCGATTAAAGATCCAAGTAATATACGTCTCTTACATATTGCAAATTAGTCAAGAATGGTTGTCCACCCATAATCCTTCTTCGTGATCGTCTCGCAGGTAACTTATTTCATCAATATCTTCGGTAGGGACAGATTGAAGAATTCCATCTAAAAATGGAGGTAGTTCGTCGAACTGATCATACTCTTCTTCATCCACAACGTCTTCAACCCCAACAATACGTCTCTTACTGTGAAGGACAACGTGCAACTTTGGGTTGGCCGGGTCAACGATGTAGAACACCTGTGTGGCTTGCTCAGCAAGTATAAATGGATCATCTTGGTGTGCGACTCTACTGAGATCGACGAGAGTAAACCCATAATTGTCGACTTTAACACCTCGAGGGATTTCGACCCATTGGCATCGAAACAGAGGAATCTTAAGTAATACATAATCGAGCTCACATATTTCCTCAATAACACCGTAATATGAGTCGAGTGCCCTTACTGCCCTGGCATCATCTGAAATAGCAAGTAGTGTCACTCCACTAAATTTCATAGTACTCTTCTCGTCCTGAGTTCTTGTGTAAAATGAATAGCTGTTGATGTCATACCCCTGCCAAGTCCCTACAGTAAATCTAGGCCCTCTGGCCAACCATGTAACAACTTCATCTACGTCGCCCTCAGAAGCTTGCAGGACTCTATTTTCGATCCACCCAGCAAACTTCCTATTATGTTCTCTGGTGACCCAAATCTCTGGCTTCGAGGGATTCTGTTTCCGTAACATTTCCTTGTGCTCGTGTATGTATGGCTCCACCCCCGTCATGTGCTGCAAGACCCCAAAATGGGCTTTTGCATACAGATCACTAGAGGGGACGACTGCTTTAAATCCAATCGTTCCAATGCCCTGAAGCCTGCCCTCATGCCGGGACGTAGGAACGCCAAGTGGGTCAACCCCGGCCATATAGTTGGTGCAAAATTCGATCACCTCCTCGGCGGCATAACCTTCAATGATACTGCCCTCAGGCCGATGTCGATTCCTTACATATCCCTTCAAGATACCCATAAATCTCTCAAATGGATACATGTAGCGCAGGAACACGGGTCCACAAAACTTAATTTCTCTGACAAGGTGAACAATTAGATGGACCATAACATCAAAAAAAGATGGAGGGAAATACATCTCCAGCTGACAAAGAGTTGTAGTCACATCGCGTTGCAAATCGTCCAGTCCATCCAGATCAATTACCTGCAAGGACATAGTTGCAGCAAATATTCAGATCCAAAAAATCTGACAAGTTCCACGAATGGAGCTAATTAACTTGCTAGGAGTATACGCTTATGTACCTTGCCAGATATTGTGTTGAAGAAATAACATAGCTTTGTTATTGTCTGTCTGACTTTGACTGGGAGAATTCCTCTGATAGCAATGGGAAGCATTTGTGACATCAGTACATGACAATCATGGGACTTCATACCAACCAGTTTCAAGTCTTTCATGGACACAAGTTTTTTCAAGTTCGCAGAATACCCGCATGGAACTTTGACACCATGTAGGCACTGACAGAGTTCTGTTTTTTCTCTTTTTGACAAAGTATAGCAGGCCGGGGGGAGGTATGTCCGCTTTCCCTTCTCCAACGGTGCAAGCTCAGTCCTTATTCCCATGTCGAGCATGTCACGGCAAACGTTGATGCCATCTTTCGTCTTTCCTGGAATGTTCAACAACAAACCAATCAAACTGTCACAAACATTTTTCTCTACGTGCATGACATCAATGCAATGTCAAACTTGTAAGTGCTCCCAATATGGCAGATCCCAAAGAATCGATCTCTTCCTCCAAACATTTTTTCCTGGAGGTTTAGAACATTTACCGAACTCAACTTTGATGTCCTTCACACTCAAGTAAAGCTCCTTACCAGTCACAAACACTGGGGCTGATCCTTTCTCAGGCTTCCCATTGAATGACTTCCTCTTCTTACGGTAGGCGTGATGCATCAGAAGAAATCTGCAGTGACCCATGTACACTGTTTTTCTGCAGTTCGATAACCACATGCTTTTCATCCAGGCAAATAGGACAAGCCTTGCCTCCTTTCGTACTATACCCCGACAAATTTCCATAAGCCGGGAAATCATTTATGGTGCAAAATATCATGGCCCGCAACATGAAATTCTCTCGCTTATGTGCATCCCACACCCGCACCCCTTCGCTCCACAATTTATGTAAGTCCTCGACTAACGGTGATAGAAACAAGTCAATATCATTCCCGGGTTGTCTGGGTCCTGAAATTAGTAACGACATCATGATGTACTTGCGCTTCATACATAACCAAGTAGGAAGATTGTAGATGCATAAAAGAACTGGCCAAGTGCTATGTCGACTACTCATATTTCCGTCTGGATTCATACCATCCGTACTCAGCCCAAACCTTATATTCCTCACTTCGCCGCCAAACTCACCGAATGTTCTGTTAATGTTTCTCCATTGAATGGAATCAGCTGGATGTCTTAGTTTTCCGTCTTGTTTCCGACCTTCAACATGCCAACGCAAGTTCTTCGCATCTTTCGGATTTGCAAACAGCCGTTTCAATCTTGGAATCACAAGCAAATACCACACAGTTTTGGCCGGAGGCCCTTTCTTTACCTCATCACATCCATTGTGATAAATTATGTCCCCATGCTTATACCGCGATGCACCGCATCTTGGACAAACATGCAAATCCTCATACTCGTAACGGTACAGAACACAATCATTTGGGCATGCATGTATTCTTTCGATTTCCATGCCCAACGGACACAATAGTTTTTTGGCCTGGTAAACCGATCTTTGCAACTCATTTCCCTCTGGAAGCATGTCCGCTAACAGATCCAATAGCGCCGTGAAACTCTTATCGCTTCAACCGTTGCTTGCCTTCAAGTTATATAATCTCAACACAAAAGACAACTTTGTAAATTTTGCACATCCGGGGAACAAAGGCTTCTCAGAATCAACAATTAATTTCTCAAATTTAGCTAAATCATTTTCGCTGTAGTCTTGTTCTACATCACGTAACATTTCATCTAAATTGTCGTCATCTACATGGACTTCCGAATGAACATTACCAATGTTCTGATCATGATCATCATTACTGCAATCCACTTCCGGGTGCTGCTGAGTAGTAGCGGTGCTCGTATCCTCAAGATCTTCACTATGCCATATCCAACGGGTATAGCGTGCGTTAAAACCACGACGAATCAAATGACTCCTAATCTGATCAGAGTTTCTGAATCTTTTTAAGTTCATACATTCTATACAAGGACAATGCATATCTTTCTCTCCCTTCTTTGCCTTTTCTTGCTCAGCAAATTTAATAAACCCATTCACACCCTCCAAATACTAACAGTAGTACGTTTTATTCCATACATCCAATATTCTCGGTCCATCTACAATTATTTCACAAATTGACAAATTGAAATAAATAATTAATGACTCAGGGCATGCATATATGCATGAAACATAATTAACTAGGCCATATGTGTGTACAGCTGCTTAATTACATTAAATGGATTTGTATATATGAAACCCTAATTAACTTGATGCATTAATTGGAAGAGCCAGCTAGCTAGCTGCTTAACTTCAGCAAGCTATAGCTAGCTAGCCAACCTAGCCTTCTAGCTAGTTTGGAGCTACATGTATCTAGTTTAATGAATTGCATAGCATCAGAGCGGATCTAGTCCAACACTTGGTCAAGGTCTCAATCTGATCAAGTTGGTATCAGAGCAACTATCATGCCTGTGGATGGTGAAGACTCGCCAGGGTTACAAAACCTCCGGCGAAACTCTAGGTGATAATTTGATGGTTCTTATAGTCACGTCTCTGAAGATATCTGACGATACTTCTATTCAAGCTAACCTAGCCGAACAAGTGGCTAAGCTCTCCACCGACATGGAAACCATGCTTGCTTGGATTAAGCAGCAGGCCATGGCTGTACCTTCTGTAGTTGATGCTTCAAAAGGCAAGGTTAAGTTTGTGAAGATTGGTGAAGAGTTGCACAACACAGACGAGGATGAAGACGAAGAGTTCATGAGCATAGAGGAACTACCTGACTTACGACAAGGAGTTGTGTGCACTGCATCAGGCCGTAAAACATTGGTGGTGTTACCTCTTGGGTAAAGAGACTGTTGTCCACACCAACCACCAACCTTTGCAATATTTGCTAACTCAATCGAAGCTATAGCAAGCTCGACATATGAAGTGGATATCATATCTGTAGCAGTTTAATCTGCTGATTAAGTACAAGAAGGGCGTACAAAATAAACTGGCTGACATGTTGTCATGACCACCAGTTACGACCCTCTTCTTATCAGTGTTCATGCAGATCGAGCCCTCATGCCATGATGACTATGCCACAATGTACACTGAAGATCCTGATTTTTTATCAGCATTGGCTGAGGTAGAAATAGGGAACTACAAAGTTTGTTCGGCGAGAAGGACTCTTGTACAAGGCAATTTACTTTGTATACCTCATGGAGCATCTCGAATTCAATGGCTGCGAGAAGCGCACACATCGAAGGTTGCTGGTCACTTTGGGGTTACGAAGACATTGCAAAATCTTCATCGACATGTGTTCTGGCTGCAAATGCAGTAGGATGTGGCTAGTTTTGTTCGAGTCTGTGGTCTATGTAGCATCTTGAAACCGGCAAACCAAAAATTGGGTTTGTACACTCCTTTGCCAGTTCCATCACGACCATGGGAAAGCATATCCAGGGATTTCTTGGGAGGATTGCCTAAGACCCGACGTGGCAATTAATGACTATCTCTTTGTGGTCGTTGATCGGTTCTCCAAAATGATAATTCTCATACCATGTTAAAAGTCTATCACGGGACAAGAAGTGGCTTGGGTATTCTTTCAACACGTTAGGACACATTTCAGACTGCTGACTTCTATTGTGTCTAATCGTGATAACCAGTTCCTTAGTCACTTTTGGTGATCGCTCTAGACAATGATGGACACAAAACTAAACTGCTTTTCATCCTCAAACTGATGGTCAAACTGATGGTCAAACTGAGGTGTTAAATCAAACAATCGTTCATCTCTTGAGGGGCTTTAACTCTAAGCATCTGAATACCTGGGATGAAAGCATACCGTACCTGCACTTTTCTTTTAATCGAGTAGTGCATGGTTCGGCTGGAAAGTCGATTTTTGAGGTCTGTTTGGGAATTCTACCACATAGTCCATTTGACATGAAGTTTGTGATCCCTACCTCAGGCAGAACAGCAAACAAGCCTCTAATAAAGATTGAGCACAAAAGTTCCTAGAATGTATTCAACGGCTCCATTGTGAGGTTGAATAGAACTTGCAGAAAGCTCAACTCAAGTACAAGGCGTGACATTATCGGCATTGAGTTGATGCTCAATTCCAAGAAGGTGATATGGTATGGTTACATCTGAGTAAGGAGAGACTTAAAGGTAAAAATAAAAGCTTAAACCCATCCGTTATGGACTTTTTCGGATTTTGCGGAAAATTGGTACTAATGCTTTTCAGCTTGAGTTACCTCCAAACATGGATATTTACTCGGTTGTCAATGTTGAGCACCTCAAACTCTTCAAGCTTTCTATGCTAGATGATGAGCCTGATACCATAGTACTGTCTGTTGAAGACTTGGTCTAAGAACGAGAAGAACATCTACCTGATGACGTGATCTTGGAGAAGAAGGTGATGACCACCCACAGCGGCACAGGAGAGTATTTTTGAATTGGATGAAAAGATCAACGAGCACGAGCGGCAAAGTGGTACATTCGAGAAGATGGTCAAGCTCAGTTTCCACATCTCCAATTTTGATCACATGATCGCCAACGGTGGGTTGGCTCCTTCTCAACAGGGGAGTCATGATCTGGGAGGATCTTCGGGTCTTTCAGGTCGAGTTCGCAAAGGCTTCGCGACCTAGACCTATTCGAGTTCGGAAAGGCTTCATGACCTCGTCAAGGCTTCGCGACCTCGGAAGGGCTCATGATCGTGGAAAGGGTTCGTGAGACGGATTTGATCTCTGGTCAGATTGTATTCCAATCAATCTATATATAACTAAGTCTTATCTGTTAGGGTTAGTTGTCCGAGTCTAATACGATTAGTCAGTTATTGAGTCTAATACGTATTCATATGATTGGACTATAAATACTTTGTAATAGTCTTAGTTTAGATCATTGAAGAGTCATTGAACTTATTTAAGTCTTAGATACATAGTTCACCGATGAAGGCGAGTGTGTCCTAACATTCGACGTGTACAAGATCCCTCTTTCCAATAAAGAGTCGTGCTATCTTTCGAACTGTGTTTTTGATCAGCTTGGGTTTCGGTAATTCTGAGTAAGATCCTATTATTCCGCATATTAGCATCTGATCGAGTATAGTCGAAACCAGACTATACTTCAATCATATCAAGTTAGCATTAGAGCAGATCTAGTCCAACACTTGGTCTAGGTCTCAATCTAATCACTGCAAGTACTCTTCCGAATGTTACCCCATCATCATTTGCGAATCCAAAGGGAGGGTTACAGAGCGTCTCCGCAATTACATGGATGTGATCCTGGGTACCCCTTATGGGAGCCAGAGGAGTTTTTGGTAGCGTTGCCTCAACCATTGGGGAGCACTCTGGGGTTGTAAGCGGCGTCTGGTCACGCCTTCGACCATCGAGATGTTGATGAGGATTATAACTCGAGTTAGTCACCTTTGTCGTTCTATAGTCGTAAGGGCTACAGAATGAGATTTTTATTACCTCTCTATGGTCTCAAGTCCCCAAGAGAGAGACAATAGAATAGTCTAAGATATTCTGGACATAGACCATTCCATGGTCTCATTCTCTGATGTCGCAAGGTTTGTAGCCTCTAGATATTCACAATACCGAAGTCGCAGAAGCCATGGTCTCACATACCCACAAATACTGTGCACGTGGAGATATTTTCCCGTGATCACCCAGGTCGTGGAGGACACAAAGATAGCCATGTGTTGTTGTAGTTAATACACGACCTTGGCTTACTAAAGAGTTAAAACATCCAACGGTTATATGATTAGCCTCATTCAATCATATATAGTAGTTGAGCCTATTTTACCACTACCGCCGCCTGGATGTTTCAACTCCGTAAGTTCCTTGTAAACGACAGACAGTGAAAATGCAATCATAAACGGGCATAATTGCACATTATGGCCAAAGCACGTTTTCCTCTCAGCAACTCTTCAACTCCCTTAACCGACGACTGGCAACGAGCTATAAAAGGAGGATTGCCAGAAGAGATCAGGAGACCATGCAAGAGATTCAAGACACAATACTTTAGAACTAGACACAGTAGATCAATATTGACTGTAAGCTAAAGAATACAAGATTGTTCTTAATCCATCTAAGAACATCCTTGGCTCTCTTCTTGTAATCCTCAATTTACATAGTGAAATCCCAACAGGAAGTAGGGTTATTACTCACCATTAGAGGGCCCGAACCTATACAAATTCCTTTCTTCCTTTGACATAGATATCGTAATTTACCTGAGCTTCACCTTAGATTGGCTTCACATTTTCCTTTAATATTTTACGTAAGTTTGACTAAGGACCAAAGTCTCAATCGTCGACAGTTGGCACCCACCGTGGGGCCTATTTCAAGGTGTCTTTCTTCATCAAGAATTTCAGTAAGCCATGTCAGGAGTTTATGATTCCGAAAATGATTTTGATCTTGCAGATTATGTTGATCTTAACATGGAGGATGAGACTCTCTACAAGGAAGAAAATTAAGTTCCCTCAGAGCCTATTGCTGAGGAGTATCCTCAGGACTTAATCCATGATCAAGAACGTGAACAGGCAGTACGTTCACCTTCTGTGAGTCCTACTACATCAAATGGTGAATATGTGCCAAAACCCATTGTCCCAGATGATGCGGGAGATGGGGACCTAGAGTTCAGCCTGGAAGGTTTTGCTCTAGAGAACTTAAATTCTATCTTCGATTTTGAGTCTGAATCCAATGAGGAGATGCTCTCCCCGTTTGCGAACTAGGTTCCTTGGGAGGTCTCCATACTTTCTAAGGAGACCCCTGAGCAACGTGCTACCAGGGAGGAAGAAGAACGTAAGTGGGAAGAAGATGCACCTCGTGAGCAGCGAGAGGCAGAGGTTCGTAAGGTCACAGAGCAAGCTTTGCAACTTGCGCAATCTCGCCATCATACCGTAGCTCGCGACCTGGCCCCTGGAACCTCTTGTCCGTGACATCATCATGGTCGTAGGTGGGACCAAACTCCATCATCTCCAGCCTGTTCTCTGATGGATGATGTCGTGGTATTGCGAATACCCCGACAGGTTTTGTGGAAGTCCCTAGTGAAGAAAAGACGACGCGAGCTGACCGCGTGACCGGTCCTCTCCCGTCGGGCAAACGCAACAAATGACACAAAGGTTTATACAGGTTCGGGCCTCAGTGGAGACCCTAGTCCTGTCGACGTGCTCCCAACTAGAGTTGGCTAGGGGACATCTCTCAGGGAGAGGTGGCTCCAGAGCACGCCTGCTTTGTTGTATATTAGAGTAAAAATGAATTGTCCCCCCTTTACATGAGAGGTTACAAGGGCTTATATAGGCCCAAAAAATGCAAAAAGACTAAAATGCCCCGTCTGCAACTGTTGGATCGAGGGGCACTAGCGTCCTTCTTCCAGTCAGGAGCCTTGGATGCTTGAGAGGTGTCCGCCACTTCCCGAGGCACTTCTCGAGTGATCCTCACGTGACCCAGGACCGGGGGCCCTTGTCTTCGGGAAAAAGGCGGCCCCCAGGACAAGCCACCGGGGGGCGCTGACCCCGGGCAAAAGGCGGCGCCCGGGATGAGCCACCGGGGGCCCTTGTCCCCAGGCAAATGGCGGCACCCGGGACGAGCCGCCAAGGGGCCTTGTCCCCGGGCAAATTGGCGGCCTCTTACCTGGACTTGATCCCGCGGAGATTTCCCCCAACATCAGCCCCCCATGCCCTCCGGGGATGTTGCTCGAGTCCCCGGAGGGGATGGTTCATGTTACCAGGACATCTCCTCCGGGGTGGATTCCCGGTGCCTTGACGCTTCAATCATCGTGTCAAGAGTTTATGGCGGCACCATTGTTCATTAAGGCCCCGTCTCGATTGTTGCGCGTCGTTCGACCATAATGGTCGCTCGCGGTTCGAACCGGCAACGCATCGTTTCGCGCTCCCGTCCCTTCAATTCCCGCACACTGTTTGAATTGGGTGGCGCAGATGCACCGTGAGGAGCCACGTGGTGCCCATTGGGGCCACGTTCTAGCCCTATAAATAGGGCCTCGAGGGACCCGGAGAAGTCACTCCAACCTTCAATCCTCAAACTCCACCGGCGCTCTTAGCTCTCCCGGTAGCTCTCTCTCGGAAGCCCGGTCACCAGAAACTCGAGCCCTATCCCTTAGAGCCCAAGCCACCGGAGAGGTCAATGGGTCCCAAGGGTCACGCTAAGGCCGCTGAGGTGCCTCCGGAGGAAGTCACCGAGGACTTCCTCTGGGCCTCCGAGTTCACGTCGGGGAACTTGGAGTCCCTCGTGGACTGGGGGGTTGTGGCTGACGGGGATGTCTGGATCCCCTCGAAGAAAGATGGTGCCCCCCGCCCTAGGCCCGGGGAGGTGGTGGTCTTCGAGGCTTTTCTCGAGGCCGGGCTCCGACTCCCGGTACACCCGTTGCTCCGGGAGTTCCTCCGGGAGTACAGGGTGGCACTCAACCACCTGACGCCAAATGCCTTCGTCCGGATGGGCATCTTCATCTGGCTGTTCGAGATAGCCACCGGACGGGAGCCGACACTCCGGCTGTTTTGGTACTTCTACGAGGCGGCGGCGCGGAGCTCCCATCTGGTGAAGGGAGGGCCGAAGTCCCCCTTCGGCTCCGTCATGATCCAGCTCCTGCCTTCCTGGGTGGCGGAGTACCCGGTGGCAGCTTCCCGGGACCACTAGGGGGACTGGGTCTGGAGGTGGTTCTACCTCCAGGTCCGGGAAGCCGAGGTGACCTACTCACCGGAGCCCCACTCCTACAGCCGATCGTCCGCCCCCAAGCCCCCGGTGTGGACCAAGGAGGAGCTGAAGCTCCTCAGCAAGGTAGTTGGCTCTCAGGGCGTCCGTTCCATGAGGGACGCTGCCGAGGAGCTGACACTTTTGAAGATCTCCCCCTTCTTGCACGTGAGGAGGGGGATCGGGATGTGCCCGACACAGCGGCCCCCGCAAAAGCCGGTGACTCAACGTAAGTTTCCGGCTACTCCGCTTGTTTTTTTGTTGATTTTTCTAACTCTTTGCTTTTGCAGTCCGGCCATATCCGGCCGCCCAGGAGAAGGCGGAAAACCTCCTCGGGAGGTACTACGCCGATCAGCACGAGCGCATCGTGCGCGTTATCGGGGAAGGTCCTCCCTGGAACCTGGTAGTTGAGGCCTTCGGGCTGAGGCTACCGGAGAGGACGCCTCTCCCCACCCCCGACTCTCACAAGCGGGGGAAGGAGGTCGCCGGGGGTTCTGAGACAAAGCGGGCCAAGGCTCAGAAGGCCCCCGGTCCTGCGACGACGCCAGGCTCTACGCCCGTGAAGGCTCGGGACGCCGCCCCCGGGTCTGGGCGCGTGCAGGCGCCTTCTCGGCGCGAGGTGACGCCGCCCCTCCCAGAGAACTCCAGGGGGGTGGTGGAGGTGCGGGAACTAGCGCGCCTTCCTGAGGCCTCCGGAGAGGCTCGGGGAAAGAGCCGGCCAATGGAGGGGGGCATCCAACTCGGCGAATTATGCCCCCTCGCCGCCTTCGACAATCGCTCTCCCAACGGCCCCGGCGCCACCGGAGCCGAAGAGACCGGAGGTTCGATTCGCGGAGGCTTCTCCTCCGCGTGTCGAATGGCCCGTAGATGAGGGGATAGCCCCTCAGTCTACGACGCTCCCACGGCGACGGAGGTCCCCGGGGCCCTGCGGCCCGAGAAGGGGAAAGGGCTCCTCATCCCCCCCCCCCCCCCCCCGGGGGGGACCCCCTCGGAGAGCTCATCGGCCTCTTCCTCGGACACCTCTTCTCCCGACAACTCCGGCAAGGACTCCGGCCACCATCACTCCGGTCCTCATCACCCCCGCGACCTTCGTGAGGCGGCCGCCGCCGACGCTAATGGGTCCGGAGTTGTCGGGAGGGAGACCCCCTGCTGTCCGTGGGGGAGCTCTTCTGGTTCGCGGAGGAGCTCCTGACCCAGAAGGTCCAAAACTACGTCTCGCAAGGGACGCTCTGCGAACGTTGCGTGGAGCTACAGTCGCTCCACATCCAGGTTCGTCCTCGAACCGGTGGGTTTTTCCCAGGATTCCGCCTCTCGTGTTTTGACTAACTCTCATGTTCGTAGGGGGCGACCATCGCCGGGGGCATCGAGGCGCGCTTTGAAAAGGCGCTAAAGGAGGCGGAGGGGAAGGCCGCCGCCTTTTTTGAGGAGCGGGGCGACGCGCTCCAGGAGTTGGCCCGAGTCCGGGCCCAGCTTCACGCCTCCGAGAACACCAACGACTGACTCCGGAGGGAGACTTGGGCCAAGGTGGAAGCCCTCTGGGAGCTCGAGGGCTCCAGCGTTCGGGCGATGACGGATGCGGGCCGCTCCTTCCGCTTGGCCCTCGAAGGGCTCTGGGTGAGCCTTGGCCCTGGGGGCAGCTCTGAGGTGGCACCGGCGACGCTCGCGTAGGCTGTATGTTTCCTTAACGCACAAGTCTCCGTGATCCCGGAGGCCGCCGATGCCCGGGCACGGGGTCGGGCGATCCCGGTGGTGGCTGCCGCTGCAGGGCTTGTGGAGCACCAGGGGTTCGGCGCCCGGGCGATCAGGGGCCGGATCCCCCGGAGCTTTCCCGAGTTTTTTGAGCTGTCCTGGCGGGAATTGGAGCAGCTCACCGGCAGCTTCTACGACCGGATTGTTCGGGTGCAATTCCCGGCGTCGGCGCCTCCGAGGGCGGACGCTACAGCCCCGAAGAAGGCCTCCCGGGGGAGGACGCCATTGAACAAGTATGAGCCTCCCCCCGAGCCTTTAGATAGGTCCCTTTTTTGTTTTAGCACTACTACAGAAATGCTTTTCACTATCGGTTAAAAATCCACTCTACTATCGGTTCTCTTACCGATAGTGGTCGGCACAATAGTAGAGGAGCAGAACACTTCTATCGGTTCAAAAACCGTTAGTAAAACACCTACATTCCCAACGTTCACTAATCGCTATCGACTATTTCTTCTATCGGCTCAAATTTAAACCGATAGTATTATATACATTTTTTCTATCGGCTCGTATATAAACCGATAGTATTGTTTAGTATTTTTCTATCGGCTAGGATCTAAACCGATAGTAATGTTAATGTTTTTTCTATCGGGTATTATCTAAACCGATAGTATTGTCTGGACACAGTTAGTACGGGAAACTTTATTCTATCGGTTATATTATATAACCGATAGTATTCTGTAGACATGTTTAGAACTGAAAACTTTATTCTATCGGTTGTTGTATATGAACCGATAGCACTGATATATTTATTCTATCGGTTGTAGTATATAACCGATAGTAATTTGTAGACACGTTTAGTACTGAAAACTTTATTCTATCGGTTGTTGCATCTGAACCGATAGTAATGTAATATTTATTCTATCGGTTGTGGTATATAACCGATAGTAATATTAGTTTTTCCTATCGGTTATGTACTGGCACGGTTAGTACTGGAATCATGCACATATACATACAGCTATACAGAGATACATTGGATCATTCACAAATACATCAATATTTACAAATATTCAGCAATATTCACATATTGATCAATTTGTTCACAAATACACTAATTCAGCAATATTCACATATTCACATATTGTTCACAAATTGGACAGATTGAATTTATGCACATATTGATCGAGTTTATTCACAAATACATCAATGAATCTATTCACATATTGAGTTTATTCACAAATACAGCAATCAACACATTCAATATATATTCACAAATACAGCAATCAACACAAGTCAGTTACTATCGATCGTTGATAGCCACTTCTACCATGACATATTGAGGCCAAATTGTTCGCAGCTCCTTCAATTGAGGCAACTCATATTGCTCTTTCAACATGGTGCTCTGCATATATGCGTGTATGAAGTTAGGATCGTACGTCACATCCAATTAAAGTTCGACTTTGAGTCAGGAAAAATGGTTACCTTAGGGAATTGGGCAAAGTTTCTCCTGATCAGGTCATACATGAATCTCATGACATAGAAGCCACATTCCCACGATTGTGGCTGCTGATGGCACTGAAAAAATTGCATATGCAAAGACATAAACCCACATTAACTCGAAAGAACTAATTAAGCTTAAATTAAAAGACTCATCATGAGTACTTCCATCCGTATTAATTACCTCATATTCTTTCCAAGAAATTGTTGTGCCTTCGACGCGTCATGCCTCCCTCCAGCACTAGCATAATTTTTGAAAGCCCTGTATTTAATTTAGTATTGCCGATTAATATCTTATCATTAATTAGCTAGTCAGAGAAAAAATTAAGACAACTATGTTACTTAAGCGTCTATGTGCCATGTGAGGGTGAAAACATGCGCCACCTTGTCGCTCATCGAATCGAGGTAATAGACCTCATTCATCCATGGGCAAATGACGGCGAGGACCCAGTGGCCCCTACATTGCATATATAAGCGAACCGTTTCATACATATGTTAGGCGTAACATACAAGAATGAGTTAAATTAGTAGGAAATGCACTAACCTTTGGTGGTGCGGCGCAAGGATGAACTCTCGCTCCTGCTGCACTAGTAGTGCCCTTGATATGTATTCCTCCGCATGTGCTTGGTCGTGCTCTAGCATCGTGAGGCTTATTTTCTCTGGGTCGAGGAAACCCACCTTGTCACATGCCCTCATCGACGCCAGCCTATACATGCACCTGGATGCAAAGTAGACATTAGTAAGTAGTGCATACAAAAAGTGATTAGATTTATGAAACGAACTGTGATAACTTCAAACAACAGCACACTCACAGTCCAGTCCGTATGATGGACATATCAAGCTCCCGCCAGTTGAGGAGGTCGAACAAATCCTCGTGGGCCACCGATATGCTCCCGGGCTCACGGTGAAAATGGGCTGGCCTGAAGTGAACCAAGAAGTTGATGTGGCGCCTAGACCGGGTCAGGTACCACTCGTGGAGACTTCTGGTTATTTGATCCATATTGCGCAGAAAGTACTCCGACACGAGTGGGGACCCGTTCTTGAACGTACCCGGCTGGCTTTGTTTGGCCTTGCCTTTGGCCTTGCCCTTGCCTTTGGCCTTGCCCTTGCCTTTGGGCGGGGAGCGAGTGTATACCTTCGAAGGTTGGGGTGTGGTGCCGTCGGCCTCATTTGATGGCGAAGGGTTTGAGGCCGTCGGAGGAGGCATGGGGGCCGAAGGAGTTCGCTCATGCGTTGTGGCGGGGGTGGTGTCCTCAGGAAGTGTGCTGGTATCCATCGTCCACTTTAAGTACAAACGCTTAAATTAGATTTTGCAAATTGAGTATATTAACTGAGTTGTAAGCTAGAATGGCTAGGGTTTACCTCCTGTAGTCTAACACCCTTCTTGGGCCACTGTATGTACGAGCCCAATGCCTCGCCAATTGTCCGCATTTCGTCCGTTGGGACGGGCAACAGAAAAGAGCTGTAGCCCGGGAGGGCCATGTCCACCTGTACCTTTGCGAATCCAGGCTCCAGAGGTACGCAGTGGATCCGGACATCCTCCCAAGACTGGTATACGACCCCGTTTGCAACCGCAACAGGTTTGTCGCCTATGTTGATCAATAGGCTACAGCTCTCCGGCTTCTGCAATTTGCAACAATTATAACAGGTTAGCGAAACAATTCTAACGTAACGGGAGTGGCATCAGCCGAACTGCATATATAGCTCAAGAGTTGCAATACCTCGATCAGGTCCACCGGATCCACGTGAACCTTCGAGCCAACACTACTCGGCCTGGCAGCGTCGACCTCGGCAGCTGGATCTAAACCCTTGGACTGCACAACTCGGCTGAGGCGTTCATATTTCTCGTTCATTTGAGCGAACATGTCCGCGAATTGTGCAGTCACATCTGCCCGTATCTTCTGAGATAGCTCCACTTCCCTTTCCTTCCAGCTGCCAGCCTTCTTCGCCTTTTGCCCGGGCTCCGAGAAGCCTTCCTTCCATGGCACCACAGCCCCCATGGTTCGCGTCCGCCCTGGATGCTCCTTGTTCCCTAGAGCCCGGGTAAGGATGTCGTTCTCCCTATGGGAACTGAACAATCCCTCGGTCGCCTCCTTCGAGCAAGAGATCTGTTACATTGAAAGCTCTCCATTGTGAGGAAGAAATATATACAAACTTGTGCGCACACTAGTGATCATAGTTAGCCAACTTACGAGTCGCTGCACGACCTCGACGTCCCTGGGGTTTGGAAACACCACAGTCCCCGTGGCCGACACGGTCCCTCTGGCCAGCCACCAGCGCTTGCATCGCTGATCACGGATCTCGGAGAGTGGTAGGTCAGGGGAGTCGACAAAATGCAACGCCTCGTCTTCAGCCTTCTTCCACTGCTCCTCCTTCCCCGCATAGCCGCGAGAGCCGAGCCGATGTGGGTGGTCGTTCCTCCTCTGGATTGCCCTGTTCTTCTCGCTGAGGGCCTTCGTACCAGAAACAAGAAAATTAATGCACCACTGCTTACTGCATACAATGGTGTAACCAAGCAAAGGAACCATTCATACCTTGAACTCAGGAGTCCCCTTCTGTTGGGCGAATTGCTGCCATACCTCCTCCGTTATGAAGGGGTACTTGTCGCATGGAGATTCGCCTTTAGCGAGGAAGGTACTGACGAGGACGCTCTTGAAGGTTTTCCACGTGTTGTTCATGTCCTTCAAGCAAGCTATCTTGGGACCATCGTCCGGGATGTTCCACTTGGTCTGTTTCAAATGGTGCATATAAGTAGGACTTACCTAATCTCTAGGATAAACCAAGGGAATGTGATTACTCAAGAGTTCAGTGATTTTGATTAATTTTACCTTCACTTCCGCCCACAGCCTATCCCTCTCGTCGGCCTTGACGTCCTTCCAGCTCTGGACGATGATCTTCACCCTTTCCTTCGCCAACAAGCCAACATAGGCAGCATAGTGTCCGGCGTTCTTCCCGATCGGTCTCCTGAACTGGTTGAACTCACAGGAAAGATCCGCGCGTTTGGCCAAACGACCCAACATCGTCGCGCCTTGCGCCTTCCTCTTGCGCTGGGATGAGGCAGCGCCATCTACGTTCGCCCTCGCCGAATCAGTACTATCAGCCGAGGAAGATGCCGACATGGCTTTACCTAAAATACCATGAACAAACCATCCAATTGATATGAAGAAAGGTACATGACAAAGTTCATAACTAAAATTGTTGTGCTAATCTCTCTGCATGAAAATAAAGTCTGTTAAAATTTAAATGAACCTAAATTTGAGATGAACATTAGAAAATGGGAAGCAATTCACAGAAAATTCAGATGAGCAGTGCAAACTAACACATACTCTATTTCCTATCGGTTTTGAAAGGAAAACCGATAGTACTAAGGTTTGTATTCAGGAAAATTTAAAAGATTAGCAGTGCAAACTATGCTAATTTCTCTGCAGGAAAATAAAGTCTGTTAAAATTTAAATGAACCTAAATTTGAGATGAACATTAGAAAATGGGAAGTAATTCACAGAATATTCAGATGAGCAGTGCAAACTAACACATACGTTATTTCCTATCGGTTTTGAAAGGAAAACCGATAGTACTAAGGTCTGTATTCAGGAAAATTTAAAAGATTAGCAGTGCAAACTATGCTAATCTCTCTGCTGGAAAGTAAAGTCTGTTAAAATTTAAATGAACCTAAATTTGAGATGAACATTAGAAAATGGGAAGTAATTCACAGAATATTCAGATGAGCAGTGCAAACTAACACATACTCTATTTCCTATCGGTTTTGAAAGGAAAACCGATAGTACTAAGGTCTGTATTCAGGAAAATTTAAAAGATTAGCAGTGCAAACTATGCTAATCTCTCTGCTGGAAAATAAAGTCTGCTAAATTTAAATGAACCTAAATTTGAGATGAAAATTAGAAAATGGGAAGTAATTCACAGAAAATTCAAATTAGCAGTGCAAACTATGATGGCACTACTATTTCCTATCGGTTTTCCAAGTCAAACCGATAGTAATCAAGTCTGAATTAGGAAAAATTTCCAAAATTGCTCAGCAGGAACATAAAGTAATTGCTTAGCAGGAACATAAGGTATGTTAAAATATAAATGAACCAAAATTTCAGATGAAAATTAGAAAATGGGAAATAATTAACAGAAAATTCAGTTTAAGGTATTTACTATCGGTTCTGAATAAGAAACCGATAGTGAACTACACTATATGACAAATTGCTAGTGATTTTCATCAATTCTGTCATTCTCATAGCTATCAAGTTTGTAGTTCATGAATTTTACTCTAGGTTTATATTTGTAATCCATTGAATGGGATATGAACCATTGCATACAAAATTAAGCAATACACGCGAGCGATTTGGTCAAGAACACTTACAGTCGATCGTGGAGTGGCCGGAGGCGGTGGCGCAATGCAATGCCGGAGGCAGTGGAGAACCAGTGGCGCAGAGGAGCGAAGAAGCGAACGTCGGCGAATCTAGGGTTTTCCGCGCGAGTATTTGGAAATTGGAATGTGATCAGTTGCACTGGAGGGAAAATCGTGCAAGGTTATAACCTAATAAATGAATATTTACTATCGGTTCATCACCACAAAACCGATAGTAAAAACATGTAAGTTAGGGTTTTTGTAACACAGTGTAAATCACTATCGGTTGTGAACAGTAAACCGATAGTAAACTAAGAACAGGGGCTCATAACACAGTGTAAATCACTATCGGTTGTGAACAGTAAACCGATAGTAAACTAAGAATAGGGGCTCATAACACAGTGTAAATCACTATCGGTTGTGAACAGTAAACCGATAGTAAACTAAGAACAGGGGCTCATAACACAGTGTAAATCACTATCGGTTGTGAACGATAAACCGATAGTATAGTTTAATTTCATATCGGTTTCACAGTTATAACCGATAGTAAAATACAATGCTATTGACCCTAAAGGATTTCCCTTAGAAGAATTACAGAGGATCTCAGTACATCATTTTGTATTGTATTTTACTATCAGTTATGACAATAAACCGATAGTATATGTTAAGTTCATATCGGTTTGGAGGTTGAAACCGATAGTATAATACTGTTAAATTGATCTAAAGGTATTTCCTGAGAACAATTACAGATGGGTCTCAGTACATCATTTTGCACTTGTAAAGACACCTGAAAACCCATGCAAATGGCTTGCAATAATTTTGAAATAAATTAACAGTAAAGACCAATCATGGAATGAAAATTTGCAGTTTTCATATATATTTGTGAAAAGAATCAATTATTGCTCAAATCAAGTATATACTCCAATTGAAATGAAAATTTGCAGAAATGATTCTCAATGCATCACGTATGTTTTCCCAAAGAATTTTTGAAAAATGATTTGAAGAATTCTTCGATCCAAGTAATATACGTCACTTACATATTGCAAATTAGTCAAGAATGGTTGTCCACCCATAATCCTTCTTCGTGGTCATCTCGCAGGTAACTTGTTTCGTCAATATCTTCGGTAGGGACAGATTGAAGGATTCCATCTAAAAATGGAGGTAGTTCGTCGAACTGATCGTACTCTTCTTCATCCACAACGTCTTCGACCCCAACAATACGTCTCTTACTGTGAAGGACAACGTGCAACTTTGGGTTGGCCGGGTCAACGATGTAGAACACCTGTGTGGCTTGCTCAGTAAGTATAAATGGATCATCTTTGTGTGCGACTCTACTGAGATCGACGAGAGTAAACCCATAATTGTCGACTTTAACACCTCGAGGGATTTCGACCCACTGGCATCGAAACAGAGGAATCTTAAGTAATACATAATCGAGCTCCCATATTTCCTCAATAACACCGTAATATGAGTCGAGTGCCCTTACTGCCCTGGCATCCTCCGAAATAGCAAGTAGTGTCACTCCACTACATTGCATAGTACTCTTCTCGTCCTGAGTTCTTGTGTAAAATGAATAGCCGTTGATGTCATACCCCTGCCAAGTCCCTACAGTAAATCTAGGCCCTCTGGCCAACCATGTAACATCTTCATCTACGTCGCCCTCAGAAGCTTGCAGGACTCTATTTTCGATCCACCCAGCAAACTTCCTATTATGTTCTCTGGTGACCCAAATCTCTGGCTTCGAGGGATTCTGTTTCCGTAACATTTCCTTGTACTCGTGTATGTATGGCTCCACCCCCGTCATGTGCTGTAAGACCCCAAAATGGGCTTTTGCATACAGATCACTAGAGGGGACGACTGCTTTAAATCCAATCGTTCCAATGCCCTGAAGCCTGCCCTCATGCCGAGACGTAGGAACGCAAATTGGGTCAACCCCGGCCATATAGTTGGTGCAAAATTCGATCACCTCCTCGTCGGCATAACCTTCAATGATACTGCCCTCAGGCCGATGTCGATTCCTTACATATCCCTTCAAGATACCCATAAATCTCTCAAATGGATACATGTAGCGCAGGAACACGGGTCCACAAAACTTAATTTCTCAAACAAGGTGAACAATTAGATGGACCATAACATCAAAAAAGGATGGAGGGAAATACATCTCCCGCTGACAAAGAGTGGTAGTCACATCGCGTTGCAAATCGTCCAGTCCATCCATATCAATTACCTGCAAGGACACAGTTGCAGCAAATATTCAGATCCAAAAAATATGACAAGTTCCACGAATGGAGCTAATTAACTTGCTAGGAGTACACGCTTACGTACCTTGCCAGATATTGTGTTGAAGAAATAACATAGCTTTGTAATTGTCTCTCTGACTTTGACTGGGAGAATGCCTCTGATAGCAATGGGAAGCATTTGTGACATCAGTACATGACAATCATGGGACTTCATACCAACCAGTTTCAAGTCTTTCATGGACACAAGTTTTTTCAAGTTCACATAATACCCGCATGGAACTTTGATACCATGTAGGCACTGACAGAGTTCTGTTTTTTCTCTTTTTGACAAAGTATAGCAGGCCGGGGGGAGGTATGTCCGCTTTCCCTTCTCCAACGGTGCAAGCTCAGTCCTTATGCCCATGTCGAGCATGTCACGGCGAACGTTGATGCCATCTTTCGTCTTTCCTGGAATGTTCAACAACAAACCAATCAAACTGTCACAAACATTTTTCTCTACGTGCATGACATCAATGCAATGTCGAACTTGTAAGTGCTCCCAATATGGCAGATCCCAAAGAATCGATCTCTTCTTCCAAACATTTTTTCCTGGTGGTTTAGAACATTTACCGAACTCAACTTTGATGTCCTTCACGCGCAAGTAAAGTTCCTTACCAGTCACAAACACTGGGGCTGATCCTTTCTCAGGCTTCCCATTGAATGACTTCCTCTTCTTACGGTAGGCGTGATGCATCGGAAGGAATCTGCGGTGACCCATGTACACTGTTTTTCTGCAGTTCGATAACCACATGCTTTCAGTTTCATCTAGGCAAATAGGACAAGCCTTGACTCCTTTCGTACTATACCCCGACAAATTTCCATAGGCCGGGAAATCATTTATGGTACAAAATATCATGGCCCGCAACATGAAATTCTCTCGCTTATGTGCATCCCACACCGCACCCCTTCGCTCCACAATTTATGTAAGTCCTCGACTAACGGTGATAGAAACACGTCAATATCATTCCCAGGTTGTCTGGGTCCTGAAATTAGTAACGACATCATGATGTACTTGCGCTTCATACATAACCAAGGAGGAAGATTGTAGATGCATAAAAGAACCGGCCAAGTGCTATGTCGACTGCTCATATTTCCGTGTGGATTCATACCATCCGTACTCAGCCCAAACCTTATATTCGTCACTTCGCCGCCAAACTCACCGAATGTTCTGTTAATGTTTCTCCATTGAATGGAATCAGCTGGATGTCTTAGTTTTCCGTCTTGTTTCCGACCTTCAACATGCCAACGCAACTACTTCGCATCTTTCGGATTTACAAACAGCCGTTTCAATCTGGGAATCACAGGCAAATACCACACAGTTTTAGCCGGAGGCCCTTTCTTTACCTCATCACATCCATTGTGATAAATTATGTCCCCATGCTTATACCGCGATGCACCGCATCTTGGACAAACATGCAAATCCTCGTACTCGTTACGGTACAGAACACAATCATTTGGGCATGCATGTATTCTTTCGATTTCCATTCCCAACGGACACAATAGTTTTTTGGCCTGGTAAACCGATCTTGGCAACTCATTTCCCTCTGGAAGCATGTCCGCTAACAGATCCAATAGCGCCGTGAAACTCTTATCGCTCCAACCGTTGCTTGCCTTCAAGTTATATAATCTCAACACAGAAGACAACTTTGTAAATGTTTCACATCCGGGGAACAAAGGCTTCTCAGAATCAACAATTAATTTCTGAAATTTAGCTAAATCGTTTTCGCTGTAGTCCTCTTCTACATCACGCAACATTTCATCTAAAATATCGTCATCTACATGGACTTCCGAATGAACATTATCAATGTTTTGATCATGATCATCATTACTGCAATCCACTTCCGGGTGCTGCTAAGTGGTAGCGGTAGTGCTCGTTTCCTCAAGATCTTTACCATGCCATATCCAACGGGTATAGCGTGCGTTAAAACCACGACGAATCAAATGACTCCTAATCTGATCAGAGTTGCCGAACCTTTTTAAGTTCATACAATCTATACAAGGACAATGCATATCTTTCTCTCCCTTCTTCGCCTTTTCTTGCTCAGCAAATTTAATAAATCCATTCACACCCTCCAAATACTCAACAGTAGTACGTTTTATTCCATGCATCCAATATTCTCGGTCCATCTACAATTATTTCACAAAATTGACAAATTCAAATAAATAATTAATGACTCAGGGCATGCATATATGAATGAAACATAATTAGCTAGGCCATATGTGTGTACATGAGCTGTTTAATTACATTAAATGGATTTGTATATATGAAACCCTAATTAACTTGATGCATGCATTAATTGGAAGAGCCAGCTAGCTAGCTGCTTAAATTCAGCAAGCTATAGCTAGCTAGCCAACCCAGCCTTCTAGCTAGTTTGGAGATACATGTATCTAGTTTAATGAATTGCACGTAGAGAGAGAGAGGGAGAGTGTGAAAGAGTGATCGAGAGAGAGAGAGAGGTGATGAGAAGATGACAATACCGAGGTTGATGGAAATATGATCAACCTCTCAGCTAGCTTCTCCAGATCACTCTAGCTTGGAGTTGTGCGCGGCTGAAATGATTCCAACATGTAGAGCGCAGAGCAAGGGTCGACCTAATTAAGTTGTCCAATTTTACTATCGGTTCAAAAACACAAACCGATAGTAAAATAAGGTCCCCACTGTCATAACCATTAGTTTATATGAAGTCATTTTACTATCGGTTTGTTTTACATAACCGATAGTACTATTTCATATATTGTATCGGTTAGTACAGTAATAACCGATAGTAAAAAGTCAGTAATTTCACTATCAGTTACCCGAGAAAAACCGATAATACTATTTTAATATATTATATCGGTTGGTACAGTAATAACCGATAGTAAAAAGTCAGTAATTTCACTATCAGTTAAAAATGAAAAACCGATAGTACTATTTAATATATTATATCGGTTTGTACAGTAATGACCGATAGTAAAAAGTATTTGCATTTCACTAACGTTGGATTAGTGTGTAACCGATAGTAAAATGATGGTTTTCCGCCGCTGTCGTCCTATTCTATCGGATTTTTCCTAGATTGCTTACAACCGTTAGAAAATAAGGGTTAGTGGAATGCACTTCTGTAGTAGTGTAGGGTTTTTGCTCCCGGTAGCTTCTTAGAAGAAGCCCCGGACATTTGTACAAAAATATTTGGATGCAATAGAATGAAATTTTTTGCTAAGTCTTTGAATTGAATTTACCAGGCACCTCGGGAGGTCGCTCCCGGGAAAGAGCCCCTGAGGTTTGAGCATGATCTTACGGACGCCCCGATGCTACGGGGAGTGTCCCCGGAGGTGGAGCACCCGAGCTCCGGCGGTTGTCACCCTGGGGATGCCCAAGCCACTTTCATTTTTCTAAGTCTCCTCTCCGGGGGACATGGTAGGGGTGTTTCCTGGGAGCCAATCCAGTTGCAGTGGCTTCCGGAGTGGCACCTGGACAACTTCGACAACCATCGTGCTGAACTATCCCCTCCGCAACCGGGGTCCCGGAGGGTTCACTAGTACAGAAATGCAGTCTACTAACCCCTATCTTCTATCGGTTATTAGCGAACAGCAGAAAACCGATAGAAAATGTGCCTCGCGATCATAAAAGCCCGACGGATGTATTTTCCCTATCGGTTTCTAAGAAACTTACCGATAGAATAAATAGTATGATTTACTCTAGCGGTGATGAACATATTTGCCGTTAGAAGAGATGCATAAGTACAGACGGAAGAATGTTGTGCACCGATAGGATTGGTCGACTTCAACAACTAGACTTATTCTATCACTACTGTATGAATATACCGACAGAGTATATTAAAAATTCCTATCGGCAATATGTAGTGCGCCGATAGAATAGTTGGCCTTCTACAAATATTTTTATTCTATCGGTAATGGATTCTTTTACCGTTAGAATATATAGAAAATTGCTTAGAACTGTTCGTCTTCAAATAGTTTTATTCTATCGGTAATGAATGTTTATACCGGTAGAATATTGCAAAAATATCTTAGAACTGTTGGCCTTCTACAACTAGTAATATTCTATCGGCAATGTACGTACAAACCGATAGAGTATGTACAAAAATTCCTATCGGTAATATTTATTGTGCCGATAGAACCATTCGCCTTCTACAGATGTTTTTATTACTAACGGTGTTCTGTTTTCATACCGATAGAAAATATATATTTGTATAAATACACGGGTATGTCTCTTTCATTCTCACAATTCATCTGGGGCTCGTAGTCCTAACCCGTAAGCTCCATGGACGGCCGGCGCACCTCTACAGGGGACCGCTGCACCTCCGCACCTCCATCGACGCCCTCTAGACGTCAGCATCCCAAGGAAGGTACGTAAAATTTCTGCAATTTTGTTAGATTATTCTAATCCGATTATGGCAATAATTCTGCTTTTTTTGTATCCTTCATTTTGATGTGTCTTCTTTTCAATATGATTATGATCTGTTCAGGTCCTTGGATGATGCTCGTGAGGGGCAACGTATTTCACGGTTCTTCATCGCAGTACGCTGCCTACGTTGGCTTGTTGGCGAAAGAAATGGTGATGATCACCGTCGAGAGCTGGAAGGACGTGAAGGGCGAGATCTTGGTTGGCTCGGTCGAGAAGATGCTTAAGCCCGGCGTGTTTCTCAAATCAGGACCTATAGAAAGCATCTTACATTTTTTTGCATGCACCAGCTTGTGGCCAGATGCTTACCTGCTTGGAGAAGAAGAATTGTTGTTATTTGCACAGCCATTCTACACCATCACTACACAGAACAACATCTTGGAAGGTAGGTTCTTTTTGTTAATGGAGTTGAGTTGAGTTGAGTTGAGTTGATCGAGTTTGAGTCCGAGGAAATCACCAATACGTACAAATGTATGTCGACGGCAGTTCCAGCTCCTCGGGCGTCTTCGAACTGAACTCCTATGGTTAAGTCCAATGTGGTTCAGACATTTGCTATTTTGGATGAATGGATTTGTGATGTATCAGGTCTAACTTGTAGTCGGTAGTTGCATTGTGGCAACCTGCAAAGATTCCCTTTTATGTAAAATGCATATATGGGCCACTGGGTCCTCGTCGTGATCTGTTGTTAATTTCAGACGTGGCTTTTGTAATATACATCGAATGTGTGAATTGTTGTATTTGTATATTGTTGTATATTTGTGTATCATGTATTGCTAATTGGGACATGAACTTGAATGTGCAGGGAGTATTTGTGTATTTAATTGTATTGGTAGGTAGGTGTGTATTTGTACTGCTGTTTCAGACATGCACTTCAATTTGTGAACTGGCATGTGTATGTTTGTACCTGAATTTGTATTGGTGAACTGGCATGTGTATGTTTGTACCTGAATTTGTGAACTGGCATCTGTAATTTCTTTGGCAAGATGAAGTCCCAACTACCTACGAAAAGTATTTTTGTGTCTCCTAGTTAATCCACAAATTAGCATTTCTTGAAATATATTGCTTTATGTTCTAGTTAAGATCCGTTTGATGTAAGATCTGTTTGATGTTACATTGATATGATTCCTTGAATGTGAGAAATGGCATGTGCATGTTTGTACCAGTTTGGTACCAGTACCTCCTCTAACGTAAGTACACATATTTACCGATAGGAAAACACATATATTTGTTCAGTCATGCATATTCTAACGGTAAATACACATATTTGCCGATAGGAAACACATATATTTGCTCAGTCATGCATATTCTAACGGTAAATATGTGTATTTACCGATAGAAAAAGACATATATTTGCTCAGTCATGCATAGTCTAACGGTAAATACACATATTTACCGACAGAAAAACTAATGCTCGAGTGTCATGCATCATCTAACGGTAAGTACACATACCTACCAATAGAAAAACTCATGTGCGTGCTGTGTCATGCATGATCTAACGGTAAGTACACATATTTACCGATAGGAAAACACATATATTTGCTCAGTAATGTATATTCTAACGGTAAATACACATATTTACCGATAGAAAAACTCATGCTCGAGTGTCATGCATCATCTAACGGTTCGTACACATATTTACCGAAAGAAGAAGTCCTGTACCTGCTCGGTAATGCACATTCTCTAACGGTTATTTCATGTATTTACCGTTAGAAAAATGTCCATTATAAGGAAAACCCCACTCGTGCATTGCTGTGCTGCTCTTTAATTTGTTCTGTTGCACTCTGTGTCCCTCTGTTTGTGACGAAAGTTCCAGCTACACTGCTAGGGTGATCAGCGCAGGCTGGAGGGAAGTTGATTGCGCCCCTCTCTTTAAGGTACGCTTAATCGTCGACACTTATCTCTCTCTCCCTCTAGATCTCCCTTCCTCTCTACTTGCAAGCTAGCTGTATTGTGTAGTTCCAAGTTTGTAGCTCTAAGCTTGGGAGCTTGGTAGCTGGAAATGCGTCATGTTTTAGGAGCTAACTAGCTTGTATTGTGTAGTTAGCTAGGTTAATTAGTGTTAATTTCGTCAGGCTAGGGTTCAACACATGTATCTGTTGTAAGAGGCTGTACATGTACATATACATAACTTAATCGGGCAGGTTTCATGCATGGCTTACTCGTTAAATTTTGTTAATTGTAGATGAACAGGAAATATTGGATGTATGGAATAAAACGTACTGCTCTTGAATATTTGGATGGTGTGAATGAGTTTATTAAATTTGCTGAGCAACAAAAGGAGAGGAAGGGAGAGAAAAATATGCTCTGTCCTTGTACAGATTGTATGAACTTGAAGAGGTTTAGCAACTCTGATCAAATTAAGAGTCATTTGATTCGTCGTGGTTTTAACGCGCGATACACCCGTTGGATATGGCATGGCGAAGATCTTGAGGAAACAAGCACCACTACTACCAATCAGCACGACTCGGATGTGGATTGCAATAATATCGATGATCATCCCAATTTTGGTAATGTTCATTCCGATGTGCACGTAGATGATGATGATGACAATCTAGATGAGATGTTATGTGATGTAGAGGAAGATTACAACGAAAATGACTTCTGTGAATTTGAGAAACTGATTGCTGACTCTGAGAAGCCTCTGTTCCCTGGATGTGCAACATTTACAAAACTGTCTTCTGTGCTGAGATTATATAACTTGAAGGCAGGAAACGGTTGGAGTGATAAGAGTTTCACGGCACTATTAGATCTTCTAGCGGACATGCTTCCAGAGGGAAATGAGTTGCCAAGATCTACTTACCAAGCCAAAAAACTGTTGTGTCCGTTGGGAATGGAAATCGAAAGAATACACGCATGCCCAAATGATTGTGTGTTGTACCGTAACGAGTACTCCAGTTTGCATGTTTGTCCAAGATGCGGCGCATCGAGGTATACGTGTAGGGACCGGATTGACAGTGAACGTCACGAGGTAAGGAAAGGGCCCCCGGCAAAAACTGTGTGGTACTTGCCTGTGATACCTAGATTGAAGCGGCTGTTTGCAAATCTGAAAGTCGCGAAGCACTTGCGTTGGCATGCTGAAGCCCGGAAACAAGACGGAAAACTGAGACACCCAGCTGATTCTATTCAATGGAGAAACATCAACAGAACATTTGCTGAGTTCGGCGGCGAACTTAGGAATGTAAGGTTCGGGTTGAGTACAGATGGTATGAACCCACATGGTAATATGAGCAGCCGGCACAGCACTTGGCCGGTTCTTTTATGCATCTACAATCTTCCTCCTTGGTTATGCATGAAGCGCAAGTACATCATGATGGCGTTACTAATCTCAGGACCCAGACAACCCGGAAATGATATTGACATGTTTCTAGCGCCTTTAATCGAGGACTTACATAAATTGTGGATAAGCAGTTGCGCTTCGAAGGTACTCGCGGATCCAGTGGATCTACTTGAGGTACTGCAAGCCTTCATCTGTGCACTTAAGTTGATGCAAGCCTTCATCTGTGCACTTAATTGTTACAAATTTGCAGGGGCCGGAGGGCTGCATCCTACAGAATCACGTAGGCGCCGGGCAGGAAGTGGTTGGACACGGCTTCGTATATCCGTCTGGGCCGGATGTCCGGGTCCACTGTGTACCTCTGCGGTTGGGTTTCGCAAAGGTACAGGTGGACATAGCCATGCCGGGCTACAACGATTCTCCGTTGCCAGTCCCAACAGAGGAACTGCAGACACTTGCTGAGGCAGTGGGCTCCTACGTACAGTGGCCCAAGAAGTGTCTTGTAATACAACCGGTAAATCCTACACATTTTAGATTACATCCTACTCAGTACACTCAACTTGCATAATCTAACATACGTGCTCATTAATTGAAGTAGCCTGCCGCTGGGCTACCAGGGGACTGCGCCCCCAGCTCAGGGCATGAGGCCCGATCTCGTGCGACCCTGGACACATCAAAGACGGCCTCCACCCCACCCAGCGCATCCACGCCTTCACCTCGGAAGAAAGTTGCCATCACCTTGCCCTTGCCTTCGAAGGTACGCGCTCAGTCCCCGACAAAAGGCAAGGGCAAAGGCAAGGGAAAAGGGCGATAGGGACAGCCGGAGAGGTTCACGAACGGGCTCCCACTCATGTCGGAGGCAGCTTTGCGCAAATTGGATCGATCAACCAAAGACCTCCACGCGTGGTACCTACACCGAGCTCGGCACAATCTGAACTTCTTAGTTCCCTACAGGCCTGGACAGTTCCACCGTGAGCCCGGGAGTATATCCGTGGCACACGAGGATCTGTTCGACCTCTACAACGGGCGGGAGCTCGATATGTCCATCATACGGACTGGAGTCCTGTGAGTTTGCTGATGCTATGTATTGCTGTTTTCTAACTCTGTTTGCTAACTCTGCATTGTTGTAGTTCATTTGAAATGTAGTAACTTTCTGTGCAATACTAATGTCGTCCTTTGCATGCAGGTGCATGTACAGGCTAGCATCGGAGGCTGCGTGTGACAAGGTGGGTTTCCTCGACCCAGAGAAAATAAGCCTCACGATGCTAGAGCACGACGCCGCGCACGCTGAGCAGTACATATCCAAGGCGCTGATGGCGCAGTAGGACAGGGAGTTCATTCTGGTGCCGTACCACCAAAGGTTAGTGCATTTCGTACTAATTTAACTCGATCTTGTATGTTACATCTGAGATATACTTTGTGCACGCGGTCCTCTTTTACGTACAATGCAGGGGCCACTGGATCCTCATCGTGCTCTGTCCGCCGAGGAACGAGGTGTACTACCTCGATTCGATGCGTGACAAATTATCGATGGAATATGTGGTCAAGGGGAATATGGAGGCGTAAGTAACTTATATGTTTGATTTAAATTTTCAACTCACTAGCTCATGATAATACATTAACGGGCAATACTAACTGAAATGCAGGGCTTTTGATAAATATGCGTCCGCTGGAGGGAGGCATGCCGCATCGCAGGGCTCCCTACTAGCTTGGAAAGAATATGAGGTACTCACGAGACTTTTTGTTTATGCTTAATTAGTTT
The DNA here is from genome assembly GCA_019359835.1 of Pharus latifolius. NCBI lineage: Eukaryota > Viridiplantae > Streptophyta > Magnoliopsida > Poales > Poaceae > Pharus > Pharus latifolius. The sequence continues at coordinate 32,472,569 of CM033327.1, forward strand.
ATGGAAACAATAGCTAACATGTCTTCGCATATGCAATTATCTCAGTGCCATCAGCAGCCGCAATCGTGGGAATGCGGGTTTTATGTGTTGCGCTACATGTACGACCTAGTGCAGACAAACTTTGCCCAATTCCCCCAGGTAAGCATCGATAGCTAACTCAAATTTGAAAATTGGGTGTCACGTTCTAAATTAGGAAGTTAGTTACTAAGTATTCACACATGCTTGCAGATCGCCATGTCGAAAGACTCATACGAAAATGCAAAGATTAGAGATCTTCGACAAATCTGGGCTCAATATGTCATGGAGGAAGTTGCGCCCAACCATCCGCCATGATAATTTTCTCTTTTTGTGTACTCTGTGCATAGACTGTTTATATACATGTGAATAAATATATATGTCAATAAATGTCCACATTGGATTGCAATTTGTATTTGTCGATATATATGTGAATAAATGTGAATAACTGTCTAATGTGTCAATCTGTACTGTATTGTGTATCCAATATATAATGTATTGCATTTGTACTGTATTGTGAATGCAAATAATGTACTTTATATGTGAATGTTCTATCGACAAATTCATTCACAGCCGACAGACCACTACAAATTTTCTATCGGTAAACTCATCCACAACCGAGAGACTACTGTAGTTTTTTCTATCGGTAAACTTGAAATTAACCGTCAGAATAGTGTGACTTTTCCTGCCGGTGAACTCATCCACAACCGAGAGACTACTGTGGTTTTGTCTATCGGTAAACTCATCCACAACCGAGAGACTACTACCCATTTTTCTATCGGTAAACTTGAAATTAACCGTCAGAATAGAGTTACTTTTCCTGCCGGTGAACTCATCCACAACCAAAAGACTACTGTGGTTTTTTCTATCGGTAAACTCATCCACAACCGAGAGACTACTGTAGTTTTTTCTATCGGTAAACTTGAAATTAACCGTCAGAATAGTGTGACTTTTCCTGCCGGTGAACTCATCCACAACCGAGAGACTACTGTGGTTTTGTCTATCGGTAAACTCATCCACAACCGAGAGACTACTACCCATTTTTCTATCGTAAACTTGAAATTAACCGTCAGAATATAGTGACTTTTCCTGCCGGTGAACTCATCCACAACCGAGAGACTACTGTGATTTTTTCTATCGATAATGTCATTTCCAACCGAGAGAGTGCTACACTTTTTTCTGTCGGTAAACTTATAATTAACCGTTAGAATATGGGTATTTTTCCCAACGCTAAACGTCAGACGAGGACGGGTTTTCTATCGGTACAATCATAAGGTGCCGATAGAATAGTAATATTTTCCTGTCGGTAATCATGTAATTAACCGTTAGAATAGTGTACTTTTCCCACCGTTAATCGTCAGGCTACGACGGTTTTGCTATCGATACACTCCTAAGATGCCGATAGAATTGTTAATTTCTTCTGTCGGTTATTTACCGATAGAAAATGTTCTGTCTTGTTCTATCGTGTCTATCTCTATCGGTATGAAAACCGATAGTAGAAGGGTTTTTTTTACCGATAGAAGAAAGCTTTTCTGTACTAGTGGTTCCTCCTCTTCGAATACTTCCACCGGCGGGCTATGAATATTGGCCCGAAGATTTCCTCCAGGAGGCCCAGCGTCGTATACGAAGCTTGTACCGAGACCTGGCTCGGGAGCTAACAGAGGGCCTCCGAGATTATTAGGTGCAGGAGCCTTCCGGGTTGTACTCCGGGCTGTATCACATTTAATGTAACGATGCCCACTGAAGGGGGAAGATGTCCTCCGATTAAATTTTTTAATAAAGCTAAGTTTGCTTGTGTACTTTGTGAATTCTCAAATGATGGTCCGTAACAGGGTGATCCCTGGGCACAAGTTACCCCCCCCCCCCTCCATTGCGGGCCGGAGGGTAACTCCGCGTGCTATGGAGGTGACAAAGCCCTGGGGTAAGAATTCCCAAAAAAATTTTCCAAAGGTTCCAGTGAGAAATTTCCTGGTCGCCGTGAGGACGGGGGTCGGGTAAAACTTCCGGGAATGATTTTTCGAAAATCCCGGTGAGAAATCCTCCGGTCACCGTGGGAACGGGGAGCCGGGAATGAGTTTTCCGGGAGATAGTGTCCGAGATTTCCGGGAATTTTTCTGGGAGAAAATCTCTGAAATTCCCGGGGATAATTTTTTTGGGAGAAAACCCTCCGATCGCCATGAAAACGGGGAGCCGGGAATGAGATCTCCGAGACAGAATCTCCGAGAAAATCTGAAATTCCCAGGGATAATTTTTCTGGGAGAAAATCTCTGAAATTCCCGGGGATAATTATTCTAGGAGAAAACCCTCCGGTCGCCGTGGAAACGGGGAGCCGAGAATGAGATCTTCGAGAAAGAATATCCGAGAATTCCATCTTGCTATAAGGAGAAAATTGACTCCCGGAGGAGGATGTGCCCGATGACGGGTCTGAGTGTTTAAGGAGGGGACTAGTCTCTCAAATTGACTCGTTACCACGGTCCTTGTGGACTGAGTTGCCGCTTACACGCTCAGTCCATGAGGGGTGATCGTAAGTCGCCCTACGGGAGTGGGACTCCCGTTGTAGGGACTTCTTGGGTCGTGATAGCCCACTTCCTCACGGGGAGGGCATCCTCACTAAGAGGGCATCCTCACGGGGAGGGCATCACCGTGAGAGACGGTAATGTAAAGACTTGCAGTGAGCTAAAGTTGAGGAAAAACCAGTTGTATTGATAATTGAGTTGAGATACAATGCCTCCCCTCGCAAGATCGCGATGGGGGAGGGAATGGTGAGTACAATGTCCCCCTCCCCTCCGGCGTAACCGCTCCGGGGGAGGGGACGAGCCTGTAGGCTAGACGTAGAACTTGCGAAGCAAGCATATGTTCCACGTGTGCTTCAGCTCCTGCTCTTGAAGGTTGGAGAGCTTGTATGCCCCCGAGCCCAGGACTTCTGAGATCCTGTAGGGGCCCTCCCACTTGGGGGAGAGCTTGCCCTGGGCTTGGGGGTCGGTTACGCGCTTGAGGACGAGGTCCCCGAGGCGGAAAGCTTTTTCGCGGATGCGCTGGTTGTATGCGCGCGCCATTTCGCGCTCGTAGATGGCGTGACAGAGGAGCGCTCAGTCGCGTTCCTCCTCCACGAGGTCGACCTCCAGTCATTGATTTGCTTCATTGGCTTGGTATGTTGCAGTCGTAGCTCCGTCTAAGAGCTCGACCCGCAGTGACCGGAATTCAATCTCCGGGGGAAGAACCGCCTCGGCCCCGTATACAAGGGAGAAGGGGGTGCGTCCCGTCGCCCGGCTCGGGGTCATACGCATGGAATAGAGGATGCTAGGGAGCTCCTCCACCCACGCACCCCGTTTGGAGGCAGCTTGTTCGAGTCGTCGGCTAACCCCTGTAGGATCACACCGTTGACCCTTTCGACGGTCCCGTTGCTCTGGGGGTGAGCTACCGAGGCAAAGTGGATGGTGAGACCCAAGCCTTCGCAGAATTCCCGAAAATATACCGAGTCGAATTGGGTCCCGTTATCGACAATGATTTCTCGGGGGACCCCGAAATGACATATAATATTCTTCCAGAAAAACCGCTGAACCGCGCGGGACGTGATGCTGGCCAGAGGTTCGGCCTCTACCCACTTGGTAAAGTAGTCGACCATGACCACCACATACTTGTAGCCCCTGGGCACTGGGGGGAAGGGACCAAGGAGGTCCATCCCCCAGCGCGCGACGGGCCAAGTGATGGGGATAGTCTGCAGTGCTACAGGGGGGAGGTTAGAACCCATGGCCATCTTCTGGCAGGCCTCGCACGCGGAGACAAGGTCTCGCGCGTCGCGAAACACCGTGGGCCAATAGAAACCCTGGCGAAGGGCCTCGGCCGCGATGGCACGCGGGGCCAAATGAGACCCGCAACTTCCCGAGTGAATGTCCTCGAGAAGCCGGAGCCCTTCCGGCCGTGGAAGGCAACAGAGCAAGGCGGAAGCCCCCTCCTTGTAAAGCTTCCCCTCTAGTAGGAGGTATGCCCGAGCCTTGGCTTGGAGGCGCTTGGCCTCGGTCTCACTGGGAGGGTCTCCCCCCCCTGATGAAGGAGATCAGGGGATCCATCCAAGATGAAGCCAGGGTGATCTCGGCGACTTCCAGGACGCAGGGCCCATCGACCGCGTCCGGGGAGGCCACCGAGGGCTTCGGGATGATCTCCAAGAAAGCCCCTTTGGGGAGCGGTTCCCGGGCGCTGGCTGCCCGAGCCAGGGCATCGGCCCGGTCGTTGTCCCTCCGCGGGATGTGCCGGGCCTCTAGGCCGTCGAAGTGCTTCTCCATCTTGTGCACTTCCTGCAAGTAGAGGCTCAAGTTTGCGTCATGGCACAAGTAGGACTTGTCCATTTGGCAAACTACGAGCTGGGAGTCTCGTTTTACTAGGAGGCGTCGAATCCCCAGGGAGCGCGCAAGGCGCAACCCAAGGAGTAAGGCCTCGTATTCAGCAACGTTGTTCGTGGCGGGGAACTCGAGTCGCGCCGCGTACTCCAGTTCCCTCCCCTTGGGGCTCCAGAGGACTACCCCCATGCCAGCCCCGGCTAGGCACAAGGAGCCATCAAACATAAGCGTCCAATGGTTGATGCGTCGGGGCGGTGCGGGGAGGCTTTCGTCCTCGGGCCTGGAGGTAGGGGTCCACTCCGCCACCAAGTAGGCGAGGACTTGTGACTTGATGGTGGAGCGCCCTGTGAGGGAAAGGGAAAAGGGGGCAAGCTCGGCCCCCCACATTCCTATCCGGCCGGTGGCCTCCTTGTTCCAGAGTACCTCCCCCAAAGGGAGGGACAACGGGACACTGATCGGGTGCCCCAGGAAATAGTGACGAAGCTTCCGGGACGCCATCAGAAGGGCGTAGCAGATCTTCTCCATCTCCGTGTATCTATTTTTGGCCCCTTGGAGGGCCTCACTCACGTAGTACATGGGACGTTGCTGCCCGTCTTGTTCCTTTACCAATACCGTGCTTACAGCAACCGGGGTCGCGGTGAGGTAAAGGAGCAAGGGCTCTTCTGGAGACGGGCTCACGAGCATTGGGGGGCTCGTGAGATACTTCTTTAGATCATCGAAGGCCTCCTGGGCCTTGGGGGTCCACCGGAACCCTTCGAGGCCCCGGAGGATTTTGAAGAACTAGAGGCCACGTTCCCCCAACCGCGAGACGAAGCAACTCAGCGCGGCCAAGCAGCCGGTGAGTCGTTGAACGTCTTTGACCGAACGCGGCGAGGGCATGTCCAGGAGTGCCCGGATATTTTCGAGGTTGGCCTCTATGCCCTGCTGGAATACGAGGAAGCCCAGGAGCTTCCCCTCGCGTACGCCGAAGGCGCATTTCTCCAGGTTGAGCTTCAACCCGTATGCGCGGAGGTTGCGGAAGGTCTCCGCTAAATCGTCGATGTGAGCAGTCACACGGGGACTTTTGACGACCGCATCGTCGATGTAGACTTCGACGTTGCGACCGATCTGGTCCTTGAGGACCAGTGTGAAAAGTCGCTGGAAGGTCACTCCAGCGTTCTTTAGCCCGAAGGGCATGTGGACGTAGCAGAAGGTGCCGAGGGGAGTTATGAAACTCGTCTTTTCCTCGTCCCCTTCTGCCATTCGGACTAGGTGATAGCCCGAATACGCGTCTAGAAAGCTCATCAACTCGCACCCCGTGGTCGAGTCGACCAGCTGGTCAATTCGCGGGAGCGGGAAGTTGTCTTTGGGGCAAGCGCGGTTGAGGTCGGTGAAGTCCACGCACATTTGCCACTTACCGTTTGACTTCTTCACGAGGACGGGGTTCGCAAGCCACTCGGGGTGCAAGACCTCCCGAATGAACCCCGCCTCTCGGAGCTTGGCGATCTCGACCTTGATCGCCTCTTGGCGTTCTCGACCTTGATCGCCTCTTGGCGTTCAAGGGAGAGTTTTCTCAACTTCTGCTTGACCAGGGGATGATTGGGGGTCACCACGAGCTTATGCTCGATGACATCCCGGGCGACACCTCGCATGTCAGAATGCTTCCAGGTGAAAACATCAGAGTTCTTTCATAGGAAAGCCGCAAGTTGCGCCGCGTGCTCCTCGTGAAGATCCGCCCGGATCCTGAGAGTTTTGTCCCCGTCGTCTGGGGCCAGCGGGACCTTCCGGACGTGGCTTGGGGAGGGACCTCCCGAAAGGTATCACGACGGCGTCAAGCTCCGGGGAAGAGGTCTCCCCCCTGGGGTCTTGATCATGTTGACGCTCCCGATCATTGCGGCGGCGCGCTCGTATAAAGCGCAGACCATGTCTTGGTCTCCTTGGGAGGTGATCACGCCGTGAGGTCCGGGGATCTTCACGCAAAGGTAGCTCTGATGGATTGCAGCCCCCAAGCGATTGATCGTGGTCCTCCCCATGATTGCATTGTTCGAAGAGGGGAGGTCCACTACATCGAACCGGACCATCTCTATCCGGTAGTTGTCCGGGGTGCCGAAGGTCATGGGGAGATCCACCTTCCCCACGGGGTGGATTATCTTGTCCGGGCTGCAGTTGCTTCTCGTCGACTTGCATCTCCCTAAACGCCTTCAGGTACAGGACATCGGTGGAGCTTCCGCCATCCACGAGGATGCATGCCAGGTGGCAGTTGTAGACGGTGGCGGAGACAATGAGCGCGTCATCGTGGGGGAAATGAACCCACGCGCGTCTTTTGCCATAAAAGTGAGGGGGACGTCCGACCACTTAGGTGACCAAGACGTATGCAGCAGCCCCACTACCTTTACTTCGCGCACATACTCCTTGCGCTGGCTCTTGGAGTCCTGCCCAGAGGTGGACCCTCCCATGATGACATTGACACACCTTTGGGAAGTTTGGAAGGGGAGAGTCTCTGACGGATCCCCACGCTTGTCCTTGCTGTCCCCCCAGGGGGGCAGGAAGGGCCGATAAGGCCGACTGAGGGGGCAAAGAGGCAGGAGTCCCCCCTGCCCATGCTGGTCAAGGAAAGTGGCGAAGTGTTGGAGCAGTTGGTGGCATTCCCGGGTGGCATGGGTATTGGACTTGTGGAAGGTGCACCACAGACATTCCCTGCCTCCTGTCGCTGGGCTTTCGCGACCACGGGACGACTGCCCTCCCCCACGACCTTTCAGCTTGGGGAAGGGGCGGTTGCCCTTGGAGGCATTGCGTGAGCCACCTCCGCCCTCGAGGACAAAGGTGTCCCGAAGCCATGGCTCGCTACGATTGCCCCCCTTAGGGCAATTTGGGGGGGTCCCTGGCCCCCTGGTCGACGGGGGCGGGGGCCCCCTGGTTCTTCTTCCAGAGGTCATCCTCCTCCGCCCGAGCGTACTTCTCGAGTACAGTGAAGAGCTCGTCGGCGGAGGAGGGGCAACTTCGGGAGAGTCTCCGATGGAGCTCCCCGGGGAGGATCCCGCTCTTACGTACCTCAATGACTGTGGAGTCAGGGACGTGAGCTACTTTGCTCTTGACCTGAGCAAAGCGCTTGAAGAAGCTGCGGATGGTCTCCCCAGTCCTCTGTTGGACAGTGTACAGCTGCGAGGAATCCAGGGGGCGCACGTAGTTCCCCTGGAAGTTTGCGCAGAACTCGCGTTTTAGCTGCGCGAAGGATTTGATGGAGCCGGCCTTCCGGTTGTAGAACCACGAGGGGGCGATCCCAGTCAGGTAGAGGGGGAAGATGTTGCACTGAACTGTCTCGTCCCACCAGCAGCCAAAATGGCTGTGGAATACACATGCACAAATTCATAGGGGTCGGCCTCACCATTGTAGTGCTTGATGTGCGGTGGACGGTAAGTCCGTGGCCATCGGATGCACCGGAGTCTGCGGCATAGTGGCTGGTTAGCCCCTTCCACCTCTCGAGGGGAGTCCCGGTCGCTGTCCCCTTTGACAGGGGACGCACGTTCGTTGTCGGAGTCGAGGAGGGGCCCAAGAGGTCCGCCGTCACGGCAGTAGCGCCGCTTTTCCTCCGGGTTGGTCGAATTGACCTCTAGGACATCCAGGCACCCCCCAGGAGTGGTTGGTTCTTCGGCAGGTCTCTTGCCTTGGCCAGAGAGAGAGCGGGGCTCCCCGCATCCACGACCCGGGGGAGGCTCCTCCCCAGATTTGGTGGTACGAATTTGCTCAACCTCCTCCCAAGTGAAACAGACTTGATCCACCAGGGGACCCCTCGGGGGCGGCCCCGGGGGAGGAGGGAGCTCATGCGGGTCGATTGCGAGTGCGGGAGGCGCAACCGGGGCGTGAGTGTTGTCCATTACAGGGGCGATCCCGGGAGTACCGTCTGGAACCGGAGAGTAGGGACCCTGCCGGGGAAGGTCCAGCGGCGGTGCGGGAGTTGTCCGGCGGACCGCTTCCGAAACGACGGGCATGACCGGCGGAGAGAGGCCGGCGTCCGGTCTCGGGAAGGCCCCTGGCGCGGAGTGAATCATTGGCATGGGGAAGACCCCAGGGACAGGCTAATTCCCCGGCACCGGGAATGCCCCTGAGGCCGGGAAGGGTCCAAAGGACTGGCCCGCCAGAGCGTAGCCCCCGTTGGAGCCACAAGCCCCGAGAGCGACCTGACCTCCAAGGGTCAGAGGGGCCACCGGATGTCCCATAAATGGGGGCATTGTGTAACACCCTGGTTTTGGGGGTGAAAAGTTTTTGCATAAAATCCTGCATGCATGTATCCCTGTAGTTGTAGCCAGATCAGCTGAACCCTAATCTCTCCCAAACCCTAAAAATCTCCAAATCTATTCTCTAGATCCAGATCAAGATCTGACCATCCAGATTTAACCTACCAGTTATTCTGAAGATAAAAGTCTTCAGGAACCAAATTGAATTCTAACCCTAACTCCCAGTATCTAGGCCTCTTTCTGTTTTTGAAAACAGGAAATTCAGATTTACCCTAAATACCCCAGATTCCAGATAACTGAGTTATCATGATCTAACCCTATCCAGACTCAAGTATCCTTTTGGAATATGTTCTTAGGTATATCCTCAACTTACTTCAAAAAGTTGGAAACCAGATTGTTTCATCTAAGTACTTTTCGCAGTTTAGTCCAAATTTTACTGCGAATAAGTCCTTTCTCTGTTTACCTGGAAGCCTGAAAAGGCTAAAATCCACAAATCAACTCCAACCTCAGAATTTCTTCAGGGAACACCTCCCAAATACTATTTGATACAGATTTCCCTTCTGATCAGACTTCCAAATCTCACCCTAATTACCAGAATTCGAGATCGACAAAATCCAGATCTATTTTACCCTAATTTTACCCTATTTTCGAAAATAGGTGAAATCCCTCAAACCTTATCAAATTTTCTCCAGATTTGAGCTAAATGAGTATTAATAGAAATATTATACTCAGCCATGAAACCAAATCCCAAATTAAACCTCTTTAAAGCCAGATTTACAAATCAGTCCAGACTTCAACCAAAATCATCACAATTATACCCCTGGATTCGACCTCACCTCAATTCACGACCAGAACCAGTGCAATCGACCAGCTCTACTGTTTCGACCTCAAGCTGCTGTCTTTGCTTCGACCACGACCTGGAACAGCGCACGAGCACGGGAGCCTTCGACCTCGAGCGCGCCACTGCTGGTTGCTTCGCCTGCTGCCACGTGTGTGCTCGGCGTTGGCCACTGTGGATCTTCCCCAGCGCAACTCGCAGCCAGCTGTTTCTCCCGTTTGCACGCCACCGGCAACGGCTCCAGCAGGAAAGCTTAGCCACGTGGAGAACTTGCCACGGCCAGCCATCAAGTCGCCTTCACTTCGCAACAGCTCCAACTGCAAAAGCCCTCACGGCCGCTGAACCAAGTCACCTCCATCGCCAGCTCGCCGTGAAGTCCAATCCTGTCATTTCCTTGCCGGCTTCAACTCCCCGAGCTTTTCCAACCGTTGAGAACCTCCAGCTTTACCTATTTATACCCCCTGGGACTTAGCCAACTTCACCACACAGCAAAACGCCAGAAAAACCAGCAGTTCACTGTGTCTTCTTCTTCTCCGGTGAGCAGCAAAGAGGGAGCTTCGGTGCTAGCTTCAACCACTGCTTCCTACTTCGATCCAACACCCCCAGTGAGCTTCTCTCATCTCCCTCATGCTTCTCAAGCTTGGAATTTAGTTCAAATGCTTTCTGTCACCGGCAATCGCCGTGTTTCATCTAGAACTCCGATGAGCAATTAACCCTCAACTAAATTGAATTGATCTTCGAGCCAGTAGTGAAAGATGCTTAGAATAGCTCACTTAAGACCCCTGAGCTATTGGTTTGAACAAATTCGTTGTAAAACAAAACCCCCAATTTCCAGCCATGAACATGAACTTGTACTTGCTGATTTAGCATCTCTGTTGAGCAATCTGTTAATCTAACTTCAATGCATTTCTAGTACCCTGAGGACCATACACAAGCAAGGAATTGAGTTCAATCACTTTAAATCAGAAATGCCCAAATCAGATTTGAGTTCATCTTTTCTCCAGCTAGTATCTTCCAAATCCAGCCGATCCAGCCCTAGCCACTTTGCCATTTAGATGTTTTGGACCATTCTGAGCAACTTTGTCTTCTATCACGACTTCTAATTCGGCCTAGATTGTGAGATATAGCTATGCCCTAGTTACTGCACTGTTTATGTTGCATGTGCTCCAGGCCAGTCAACTTCTTGCCGGTTTTCATCACTTTCCGGCCATCTCCTGCCCTAGATCCTGTTGAGACATTTGTTCCTGTTACAAATGTCTAACTACCAGACAAAGTGGTGCATCATTTGGATCCCTAGATCAAAATTTATGGCAAACCCTAGTTTTTGGCCATGTCAACTCTATGTCAAACTATGCCAGTCAGTGGCATTAGCCCTGTTCACCCACCTCTGGTCATGAAAAACAGAAAATACTTTGTCAAATAGTTGCCTCACTACCTTGTGCACCATATGCTTGAATCAAAACCCATTTTGGCCACTGGGAACTATTCAAACCATGTCAATGCCATTCTTGGGCATTGTCAACCTATGTCAGCCAATGGCATTGGGCCAGTTTGACCCCTTCTGGGTATGCAAACTGAACATAACTTTGTCCCTTAGACTCCTGATGTTGTGATCTACATTTTATTCTACTGTCACAACTTGAGTTGAGCCCTCTATCATCCATCGACCCTATGTCGATGCCTTGAACCGAATGTCAACCTAAAGACGTTCGCTGTTTTTGAGCGAACCAGTCGCAACCTTGATATCACTCTGATATTTTGGAACCTTTGGAACCTTGTAAACCTTTGACAACTAATCTTAACCCTAGTTTCCATATTTTAACCCTAATCGCTCTCAAATCTTGTATCGCCTAAGTGTTTCTCCTTGCATTATCGCATATAGTGGAATAGTAAGAGTAGGATTGATTGTAATGCCTGTTTGCTTGTTTGATCCTTGTTCAGAGCAAGAGTCTGAGTTTGAAAACTTCGTCGCAGATCCGACATCAACTGCTGTTTCTTACGATGCGGAAGGCAAGTCATATTCTTGAACATCTTGAACCTATATTTTATGAATTGCAAGAATATACCTTGATTATAAAATAATAATATTGCATGAGAAAGATTGAGAATAGTTGAATTATGAAATGGCAGCATCAGGCTGATGCCTGTGAAATGTGAATTGATCAAATAATGAGCCATGAACTAATATATTATGTATATTTATATTCATGAAATAAAACCCCTAGCTGTGACCAGTATTTTGGTATGGAATGGTGAAAGCACTGGAGGTGCTTGGTCGCACAGGATGTGCCAGCACTGGAAGTGCATGGATTGTGGTATGATTTGGTCACTGGCATATAAGGACTAGAACCTTGTGTTGTGCATCTAGTGGCATGATTAACGTGCCGACCGCAAGCCTGGTATGGGACAGGCCTGAACAAGTAGTATGTGGATCACACATGAAACCCCAATAGGACAAACTCACGATTCACACGGGGTGCGCTCCAACACATATCACAGGATGTGATCATGCACGCTGACCCTGAGGGGAAGATGCCAATTAGTGGGGGTTGTGTAACCCTGCCACAACTGTGGTTTGCGTGAAGAAAACCACGGGGTCTGGGGTGAATTGTGTGTGAAACATGGCAAAAGTTCTTGTTATCTCCACCTTGCCACTCATAGTATGAAGTGAGTCAGGGGTCCAATCCTTGTGATAGGAAGGGCATGAAAGTGGATATATCTTGCGGGTAAATTGGTACCCCTCTGCAGAGTTAAAAATGTATTCGAATACTTCGTGCTCCCTAGTTTTAGGAGTATGCCGCGGTGGATTAAATCCACAGGGTGTGACACAAGTATTGTTTTATAAATTAAAATTTGTTAGTTCAAGATTACACAAATGACATGTGTTGTCATGATAAGGGGTGCTGCCGAGGGCTGTCATGTGTTAACGTGTCGCGGTAGTACCATAATTTAGTGATCATGTGATATCTAAGAGGCATGTGGATTGTGCCCTAAGTATATGAAATGCTGCCATGAGCAGGAGATTTGAAAAGCTTGGAAGAAAAGTATTTATGGAAAAACCCTCTCACCTCTTTTCCCTCAATAGCGTAGGATCATATCATCTCTACTATACGTATCTCTACTCTTACCTATGACTTGCTGAGTACGTAAGTGCTCACCCTTGCAACTTATCAACAATAGATGGAGTGCTACAATACCAAGATGAAGGCTTGGAAGATTTCGTGGATCCAGAAGGAAGAGAGCCAGTTCTGCCAGAACCCTGAAGTGTGCTGTTCTGCTGTCAACTTCTTACGACTGTGGGGGTTTCGCCTAGCTTACGCCGAGTAGTTGTCTTTTTGTTTTAATTAGACCTTTTGTGCCGTCAAGGCATTGTATTACTCTTTTATTGTACCAGGCCAGCAGGCCATACTGTTATTAATGATATTTTGTAAGTTACTCTGCTGCAATGAACTCCTGTGCTTGACTTATCCTGGGAAGTCAGTGGTATGTATGTATGAGGCCAGCTGCAGCGAGCTGGGTCTCCACGGGAGTAGTCATGGTACCTTGTGCGGGGCGCGACAGATCTACATTTTATTCTACTGTCACAACTTGAGTTGAGCCCTCTATCATCCATCGACCCTATGTCGATGCCTTGAACCGAATGTCGACCTAAAGACGTTCGCTGTTTTTGAGCGAACCAGCCGCAGCCTTAATATCATTCTGATATTTTGAGACCTTTGGAACCTTGTAAACCTTTGACAACTAATCTTAACCCTGGTTTCCATAGTTTAACCCTAACGTTTCCTAGAACTCTCAAATCTTGTATCGCCTAAGTGTTTCTCCTTGCATTATCGCATATAGTGGAATAGTAAGAGTAGGATTGATTGTAATGCCTGTTTGCTTGTTTGATCCTTGTTCAGAGCAAGAGTCTGAGTTCGAAGACTTCGTCGCAGACCCGACATCAACTGCTGTTTCTTACGACGCGGAAGGCAAGTCATATTCTTGAACATCTTGAACCTATATTTTATGAATTGCTAGAATATACCTTGATTATAAAATAATAATATTGCATGAGAAAGATTGGGAATAGTTGAATTATGAAATGGCAGCATCAGGCTGATGCCTGTGAAATGTGAATTGATCAAATAATGAGCCATGAACTAATATATTATGTATATTTATATTCATGAAATAAAACCCCTAGCCGTGACCAGTATTTTGGTATGGAATGGTGAAAGCACTGGAGGTGCTTGGTCGCACAGGATGTGCCAGCACTGGAAGTGCATAGATTGTGGTATGATCTGGTCACTGGCATATAAGGACTAGAACCTTGTGTTGTGCATCTAGTGGCATGATTAACGTGCCGATCGCAAGCCTGGTATGGGACAGGCCTGAACAAGTAGTATGTGGATCACACATGAAACCCCTATATGACAAACTCACGATTAACACGGGGTGCGCTCCAACACATATCACAGGATGTGATCATGCACGCTGACCCTGAGGGGAAGATGCCAATTTAGTGGGGGTTGTGAAACCCTGCCACAACTGTGGTTTGCGTGAAGAAAACCACGGGGTCTGGGGTGAATTGTGTGTGAAACATGGCAAAAGTTCTTGTTATCTCCTCCTTGCCGCTCACAGTATGAAGTGAGTCAGGGGTCCAATCCTTGTGATAGGAAGGGCATGAAAGTGGATATATCTTGCGGGTAAATTGGTACCCCTCTGCAGAGTTAAAAATGTATTCGAATACTTCGTGCTCCCGAGTTTTAGGAGTATGCCGCGGTGGATTAAATCCACAGGGTGTGACACAAGTATTGTTTTATAAATTAAAATTTGTTAGTTCAAGATTACCCAAATGACATGTGTTGTCATGATAAGGGGTGCTGCCGAGGGCTGTCATGTGTTGACGTGTCGCGGTAGTACCATAATTTAGTGATCATGTGATAACTAAGAGGCACATGGATTGTGCCCTAAGTACATGAAATGCTGCCATGAGCATGAGATTTGAAAAGCTTAGAAGAAAAGTATTTTTGGAAAACCCTCTCACCTCTTTTCCCTCAATAGCATAGGATCATGTCATCTCTACTATACGTATCTCTACTCTTACCTATGACTTGCTGAGTACGTAAGTGCTCACCCTTGCAACTCATCAACAATAGATGGAGTGCTTCATGACCAAGACGAAGGCTTGGAAGATTTCGTGGATCCAGAAGGAAGAGAGCCAATTCTGCCAGAGCCCTGAAGTGTGCTGTTCTGCTGTCAACTTCTTACGACTGTGGGGGTTTCGCCTAGCTTCCGCTGAGTAGTTGTCTTTTTGTTTTAATTAGACCATTTGTGCCATGAAGGCATTGTATTACTCTTGTTGTATCAGGCCAGCAGGCCATACTGTCTATGAATGATATTTTGTAAGTTACTCTGCTGCAATGAACTCCTGTGCTTGACTTATCCTGGGAAGTCAGTGGTATGTATGTATGAGGCCAGCTACAGTGCGCTAGGTCTCCACAGGAGTAGTCGTGGTACCCTGCTCGGGGCGTGACACATTGCCCCCATGAACAGGAACTATGGGTAGATGGGGGCCGGCGGCCGTGCCAGAACGCGGAGGAGCTCGTCCATCGAGCGCTGGGCGCGGAGCTGGCCCTCCACAAGAGCTTTGAGCAGTGCGTCCCGGGAAGCCGGTGGAGCCATCGGGGGAAAGCCATTCCCCCCGGGAGTGTCCGAGGTCGCAGGGTTGGACCCGGAGCCCTGTCCGCCGGAAATTACCGGGAGAGTTAGAGGTGGTACCTGGGTTTGGCCGTGTCCGGGCGGCAGCGCCGGGATGGCCATGCTTTGGAGGGGTTGATGAGGACATCACTTCTTTGGATACACGCACCAATCATAATCCTCCGCTTGTTACACAAGGACCAATAACGCATGGCCGAGCCCGATTGTTGCTTTGCCAGGTGAACTCATTCCCAAGTTATATATATATGGTTTTGAGAATGGTTTACTATCTAATGATGACAATATTTTACTTAGGAACCATGGAGAGGACCAGCGTGGACGCGAGGACCAGCAAGGAGCCCAAGTCGAGTTGGAGTCCAAGACGGATTCGAGTTGGAGTCCGATTCGGCCATCCAGGAGCAACCTGCCTTCAAATAACTATAACTCCCTCATACGAAGTCCAATTGGGACGTTCTTATAGTCCACAGAGAAGCCCACAACGAGATCTTTCCAATGGATCTAGCCCCACATCCAAATTCCTTCTGGATCACCGGAAATTAACAAAACAATTTTCAACCAGATTCTGATTGGGCCAAGTCAGTGCTGCGACACCTTGTTTCGGGCCTTCGTCCCATGTATTCCCTAGTAGGTCATGAGAAACCCTAGCCACGCCGCCTCTTCATCTACTCAGTAGCCATTACTGTCTAGATTTGGATTTTGCTTAGATTATTCTACCATTGCACTTTCACCGAACTTGGTTTGTGAAATCCCAACTCGTGAGCATAATACAATTCGCAATTCAGTTGCTTCTTCTTCATTCTTGCTTGTGTTCGCGAGGTCAACCGTGTCTTGGCGTGGTTGATAACCAACGGAGCCGTGGTGTAGCGATTGCAGGGGTTCGAATCAGTTCTGATTGGAAGCCGGATCGTCAACGTCGAGTTCTCCATCAATCGATTTACCTCTACCTATCGAAAGATCGGGACACTGTTCACATCAGTTGGTATCAGAGTGAAGGTTGCCCGATAGGTAACACTGTATCCCCTCTTTGTTTAGATTGATTATGTTCTTCGTCCTAGAGTCCAGAAAATTTGTCCTACAAAAAAAAATTGTTTACCTTGTCCAAACCCTTACATCGTTCTTGTTAGTTTGCATCTTTGAATTTTCGTCCATAGTTGTCGAGTGCTAGTTTTTAGTTTTAGTCTTAGTCTAGTTTAGTCTTGCATCTCGTCGAGGAGTCGAATTACACGTCGATCTCCTCGTCGTCGCGTCCAATTCGAATCTATCACTGTCCAGTTTGTTGTTTTCATCATATCTTCCTCATACAAATTCGGATTTTCACATTCTTATACTTTCTAGAAATATCAGATCATGCTCTACAACTTTTCTGTTGAGGTCAAAGTCAGATTCGGCTTCCATCTACAAGATATTGGGCCGTTAATGTTGATGGTGTAGAGTTTAAATCTAAGACGTCTGTTTCGGTATTTTCATTATAATTCTTTCATCTGAGTTCGGATTGGGATAAACTTATACTTTTTGGAATCTTTGCGAGAAATCCCATAAAAAGTTAGTTGGGGTAATCTTCAAATTCAGCTGTTTTTATCACGCTAAAATTTGGGCAAAGTTAGTTGTGTAATCTTCAAACTCTAGTCCAATTCGGATTCAAATTGCTCAATCTGAGACAGCTTTGGTAAAATTGTCATATCTTTTGATTCCCAACTCCATTTTTTGGCGTACTTGTACTTGTTGGAAAGATAAAAAAATTAACTACAACTTTTCTGTTGGGTAGATCTTCAGATTCGGAGCTTTTGGAGCATGAAATTGCAGAACAACGTTTCTGTTTCGTTGTACAGTTGCAAAAGAAAAAGGCAAGTGCAAAAAAAAAATCAAAACAAAAGCCGCACTGTTTATTACAAAAAAAAGGAGAAAAAAAATCATAGAAGAAGAATATGCGTAGCAAAGAAAAAAAATTTCAGTGACGCATCTTGGGTTCTAGTTCTTTGTAATTCTAGTTGCTTGCTTGAGTTAGATCTGAGTCTAGGCTAGTTCCAGCACTTTGACTATTACTTTGAACTAATTTTCAACTTTGCATTTCACATATTGAATTGTTGCTACACATATATTAGCATTCCGAGCTCCACTTTCTTCCAACTCAGTTACAGATTTACCTTGCAATTGCCTCACTCACGCTCGTCACGGTATCACGAACCAGCCACCGGTTGCACCCCTACTGTCTTGGTAAGAACACTTGTAAGAGCATGGTAAGACGCTTTGTGAGAGTCCCACTTGCCCCCACCTAGTAGTCATAGGGATAATACTCCTGTGTTGTCTTCTGTTTTCTACTACTAACCATGGCAGGACGGCAAACAAGAGCTCGAGCTGCAGAAGAGGAAGATGAAATCCGCAAGATGTTGGCCGACATCAGTGCAAAACTCGATAAGCACATTGATGACATGGCGTGAACCAACCGTGAGAACCAGACTGCATTTGAGAGGATGGACCGGCGCATCTCCGACCTTGCTACCAGGTTGGACAATATGGAGCAGCAGCGTCCACCTCATGGAGATGAAGAAAAGGAGCAAGCTGCCTCCCATGAAGTTGAAGTCGAAGATGCCGACACGGAGGTTGCTGTACAAACTGAGCTCCGCAACACTACTACCATGCGCCATGCTGCCCATGATATTCGCCAACAGCAATGAGTGCATCACAATCGACACGGCATGGAAGGTAACTATTTTCGTGGGAATGACGATCCGTTTGCTAAGGTAAAATTTTCCATCCCATCCTTTTCTGGTGCATATGATGCAGACGCTTACTTAGATTGGGAGATGACTGTTGAACAAAAATTTAATTCCCATCTGGTTACTGAAATTCATAGAGTTAGGCAAGCCACCAGTGAGTTTAAAGATTTTGCTATCATTTGGTGGAACGAAATAGTGAACCTTGGGGTAGAGCCTGATACTTGGGATAGCTTGAAGCGAGCTATGCAGAATAGATTTGTTCCTCCTTCTTATAAACGTGATTTACTTAAGAAATTACAACGCTTGACTCAGGAGAATAAATCTGTAGAGGAATACTACCAAGAGCTGCAAATAGGCATGTTGCGTTGTGGAGTAGTGGAGGCTCAGGAGGAAAAGATGGCTCATTTTTATGGGGGTTTACGACGTGAAATTTAGGACACTATTGATTACAATGATTATAATAATATCAATAGGTTGTTCCAGCTTGCTATGCTGGCAGAAAAAGAATTGTAGGGACGACACGGACATCCAAGGACAAGAAGCAATTTCAGTGGTACCTCCGCATCAAGGCCGACACAGGGGCAAGCCAAACTAGCTCCATCTTCTTCTTTTCGGTCTGCTGCACTTTCAACAAATAGGACACGATCAACAGCACCACCTCCACCTCCACGAAATTCTGAGGTGAGCAAAACTTCTAATGTCCAGGCGCCAGCAAATAGTTCTTCATCGGTTGCTTCCACAGGTCGCACGACAGGGATTGTGTGCCACCGTTGCAAGGGCATGGGACATGTCATGAAGGATTACCCAAGTCAGCGCGCATACATTGCTACTGAGGATGGTGGGTACATTAGTGCAAGTGATGTGGAAGATGAATTAGTTCTTGCAGCTAACCATGCATGTGATGATGAGTTTGAACATGAAGTGGACGACGATGATGAGGAAACTTTAGGCACTGCGGCGACGGATAACTACCGGACCTTTATTGTGCAGCGAGTGTTGAGCACACAAATGGAGCAACCAGAGAGAGCCCAACGCCACAATTTGTTTCAGATGTTCCTCGTTGTCAAGGACCGACGTGTTAGAACCATAATTGATGGTGGGAGCTGCAACAATTTGGTGAGTTTCGATCTAGTCAAGAAGCTTGGCTTGACCACACGTGCACATCCCCATCTATACCATGTTCAGTGGTTCAACAACAACAGTAAAGTAAAGGTAACACAAACTGCAAGACTACAATTTTTCATTGGATCATACCATGATGTTGCTGATTTTGATGTAGTACCTATGCAAGCATGTTCACTTTTATTAGGACGACCATGGGAATATGAAACTGATGCAACTCATCATGGTAGAAGTAACAAATATACTTTTGTGCACAAAGGAAAGAAAATTACTTTACTTCCTATGACACCTTCTGAAATTGTGCACTTTGATAGAGAATGAACTGAAAATGAGAAAAAGGAGAATGCTTTGAAATATGAAAGTAAACAAATAGTGAAAAATGTTGCACCATCTAGCTCTAAGGCCGCTGAAATTAAGTTGAAGAGTGGAGTTCTCCTTGCAACCAAATCTGACCTTGCTGAAATTGAAGAGAATGATGTGATGTGCTCTGCGTTGATATGCAAAGATGCTTTGTTTTCACTTGATGATATATCGAGCACTTTGCCCCCTCCTATCACTAACCTTTTGCAGGAGTATGAGGACGTTTCTCCCGCTGAGCTACCCCCGGGGCTGCCACCAATTAGAGGACAAATCCAGAGGAGACAAAGGAAATTCAGCGACAAGTCCAAGAGCTTTTGGACCACGGATTTGAAGCCATACTTGGGAGAGGAAGACGATCTTGAGCCGAGGACGGCTCCACTTCAAGAGGGGGAGGATGATGCGGACATCACTTCTTCGGATACACGCACCAACCATAATCCTCCGCTTGTTACACAAGGACCAATAACGCACGACTGAGCCCGATTGTTGCTTTGCCAGGTGAACTCATTCCCAACTTATATGTATATGTTTTTGAGAATGGTTTATTACCTAATGATGATAATATTGTACTTAGGAACCATGGAGAGGACCAGCAAGGAGCCCAAGTCGAGTTGGAGTCCAAGACGGATTCGAGTTGGAGTCCGGTTCGGTCATCCAGGAGCAGTCTGCCTTCAAACAACCATAACTCCCTCATACAAAGTCCGACTGGGACGTTCTTATAGTCCACGGAGAAGCCCACGACGAGATCTTTCCAATGGATCTGACCCCACATCCAAATTATTTCTGGATCGCCGGAAATTAATAAAACAATTTTCTACCAGATTCTGATTGGGCCAAGTCGGTGCTGCGACACCTTGTTTCGGGCCTTCGGCCCATGTATTCCCTAGTAGGTCATGAGAAACCCCAGCCACGCCACCTCTTCATATACTCAGTAGCCGTCACTGTTTATATTTGGATTTTGCTTAGATTATTCTGCCATTGCAGTTTCGCCGAACTCGATTTGTGAAATCCCAACTCGTGAGCTTAATACAATGCGCAATTCAGTTGCTTCTTCTTCGTTCTTGCTTGTGTTCTCGATTTGCACAGGAACAAGCCTTCGTGGTGAGGTCAACCGTGTCTTGGCATGGCTAATAACTAACGGAGCCGTGGTGTAGCGATTGCAGGGGTTCGAATCAGTTCTAATTGGAAGCCGGATCGTCAATGTCGAGTTCTCCATCAATCGATTTACCTCTACCTATTGGAAGATCGGGACACCGTTCACATCAGGGGTGGTGCCGGGTCACTGGGACCGGCGTCACCGGGAAGGGTGCGAGCCCTTGTTCTTGGGGGAGCCATGGCGATTCGTCACGAGTCCCCAAGGACGGCACCAACTGTCGTGGTATTGCGAATACCCCGGCAGGTTTTGTGGAAGTCCCTAGCGAAGAAAAGACGACGTGAGCTGACCGCATGACCGGTCCTCTCCCGTCGGGCAAATGCAGCAAATGACACAAAGGTTTATACAGGTTCGGGCCTCAGTGGAGGCCCTAGTCCTGTCGACGTGCTCCCAACTAGAGTTGGCTAGGGGAGCTCTCTCGGGGAGAGGTGGCTCCAGAGCACGCCTGCTTTGTTGTGTATTAGAGTAAAAATGAATTGTCTCCCCTTTACAAGAGAGGTTACAAGAGCTTATATAGGCCCAAAAAATGCAAAAAGACTAAACTGCCCCGTCCGCAACCGTTGGATCGAGGGGCACTAGCGTCCTTCTTCCGGTCAGGAGCCTTGGATGCTTGACAGGTGTCCGCCGCTTCCCGAGGTGCTTCTCGCGTGATCCTCATGTGACCCAGGACCGGGGGCCCTTGTCTTGGGAAAAAGGCGGCGCCCGGGACAAGCCACCGGGGGGGCGCTGTCCCTGGGCAAAAGGCGGCGACCAGGACAAACCACCGAGGGGCCGAGCCTTGTCCCCGGGGGCCTTGTCCCCGGGCAAAAGGCGGCGCCCGGGACAAGCCACCGTGGGGCCTTGTCCCCGGGCAAAAGGCGGCGCCCGGGATGAGCCACCGGGGGGGGGGCCATGTCCCCGGGCAAAAGGTGGCGCCCGGGATGAGCCACCGGGGGGCCTTGTCCCCGAGCAAAAGGCGGCGCCGGGACGAGCCACCGGGGGGCCTTGTCCCCGGGCAAATTGGCGGCCTCTTACCTGGACTTGATCCCGCAGAGATTTCCCCCAACAGATGAAGTTACGATAACTCCCATGGCACCCCAAAGGAGCACACAAGAGCGAATTTGTGTTATTGCAAATATTATTCGCAATCCTCCTTCTGATTTGGCTAATGATGGCAGAATTCTGTTTGTAAGGATTTTGGCGGACAACCTCGATGTGGTACCAACTGTTGTGACTCCAACATCATCCTCACGATCTGCAAATCGTTCTCGTGAACGGGGCAGTTATCACTCTAGCCAAGAGCATTCCCGTGGAGACACACCATCGGCCCGGTATCGTAAAACTAGGCGTACAGGTAATTCCAGTGACCTTCGTCGTGACCCAGTACATTCGTGATTAGGGCTGCGAGTAGATTCTGCTCATGATCATAATCGTGAATCAGTGCATTTGCGCATGGGGCCACATATTAATTCATTCCGCGATCATGATGGAGGTCGTGAGGAATAGCAACCATGTCCTTCATACATGGGATGCAAGGATTTTTTGCCAGGATTACGTGCGGTAATCTGGGCAAATAAGTTTAAACCAAGAACAATCGAGTGATTCGATAGGTCCAAACACTAGTACAGAAAAGCTTCCTTCTAATGGTAAAACACACTTCTACTAACGGTTTTTGTACCATTAGAGATAGACATGATAGAAAAAGACAAGACATTTTCTAATGGTGAAAACCTGTTAGAAAAAGTGGCCTATTCTTACGGCATTTTCTGAGATAACCGGTAGAAAAACCTTTCTAGTCTAATGGTTAACTAGCACTATCCATTAGAACATTTCAATTTTTTCTAACGGTAACGAGTACTGAACCATTAGAAAAAAAAATAGTATTCTCACGGTTGTGATGAGTTTACCATCAGAAAAACTTAAACTCTTGTAACGGTTAATTAAGAGTATACCATTAGAAAAAATAGTATTCTCATGGTTGTGTATGAGTTTTCCATCAGAAAAACTTACACTCTTCTAACGGTTAATTGAGAGTGTACCATTAGAAAAAATAGTATTCTCATGGTTGTGTATGAGTTTTCCATCAGAAAAACATACACTCTTCTAATGATTAATTAAGAGTGTATCATTAGAAAAAATATAGTAGTCTCGCGGTTGTGTAGTAGTTTACCGTCAGAAAAACTTACACTCTTCTAACGGTTAATTCGGAGTATACCGTTAGTAGATGTTGTTGTTTTCTAACACTGTTTGCTATTTAGCCGTTAGAAAAGCTTTGATACACAATACAGTACAGATAAAAAAAAGGGTATGTTCACATATATATACATTGAATAGATTGACACATTAGACAATTATTCACATTTATTCACATATATACGAACCAATACAAATACTAACCAATGGACAGTTATTCATAGTTATTGCATACAAATACTAACCAATAAGACTATAAACAATCTATGCACACCATGTAACCACTCGAGCAATTTTGCAACTATGGTTACTTGGCTAGAGAACATATGCAAATTGACAAGAAGCTTAGGGAGCTACTAAGTTAGGTGCATAGTGACGCACACACTAGCACAAAAAAGCTATTCAGAGCTATTCACATTTGAGTTCATTCTAGTGACGTACCCCAATTCACAGAGAGTACACGAAAAAGAGAAAAATTACAACAAGTGAACCAAGCTTGTCATGGCTGTTGGTTGCGCGCAACTTCGTCCATAACATATTGAGCCCAGATTTGTCGCAGCTCTCTAATGTCTGCATTATTGTATTTGTCTTTGGACATGGCGGTCTGCAAGCATGTGTGAATACTCAGTAATTAACTTCCTAGTTTTGAACGTGACATCCAATTTTCAAATTTGAGTTAGCTAAGATGCTTACCTGGGGGAATTGGGCAAGGTTTGTCCTGACTAGATCATACATGTACCGTAGCACATAAAACCCACATTCCCACGAGGCTGGCTGCTGATGGCACTAAGATAATTGCATATGAGAAAACATGTTAGCCATTCTTGCCATAATGTAATTAAGCATAAACTAAAAGACTCGTGAGTACATCATATTCTTTCCAAGAAATTCGGGAGTCCTGCAGTGCGTCATGCCTCCCTCCAGTGGACACATAATTTTTGAATGCAGGAGTTAGCATTGCCAACTAATATGTTATCATTAGCTAGTGAAGTCAAAATTAAAATCAAACATGTTACTTACGCGTCCATATTCCCCTTGATCACATATTCGTTCGGTAACCTGTCGCGCATGGAATCAACGTAGTACACCTCATTCCTCCATGGACAAATCACGAGGAGGACCCAGTGGCTCCTACATTGTACGTAAAAGAGAACTGCTAGCTTAAAGTATATCTCAGATATAACATACAAGATTGAGTTAAATTAGTACGAAATGCACTAATCTTTGGTGGTACGGCACTACAATGAACTCCCTATCCTGCTGTGCCATCAGCGCCCTTGATATGTACTGCTCACCGTGTGCTGCGTCCTATTCGATCATTGTGAGGCTTACTTTCTCTGGGTCGAGAAAACCCACCTTGTCACACGCAGCCTCCGATGCTAGCCTGTACATGCACCTGCATGCAAAGGACAGCATTAGTATTGCACATAAAGTTACTACATTTTAAATGAACTATAGCAATATATAGGATCAGCAAACTCGCAAGACTCCAGTCCGTATGATGGACATATCGAGCTCCTGCCAGTTGAAGAGGTCGAACAGATCCTCATGTGCCACGGATATACTCCTGGGCTCATGGTGGAACTGCCCAAGCCTGAAGGGAACTAAGAAGTTCAGGTTGCGCCGGGCCCGGTGTATGTACCACTCGTGGAGGTCTCTGGTTGTTCGATCCAATTTTTGCAAAGCTATCTCCGCCAAGAGTGGGAACCCGTTCCTGAACCTCTTCACTGTCCCTTTGGCCCTTTGCCTTTGCCCTTGCCTTTTGCTGGGGATCGAGCGCGTACCTTCGAAGGCAAGGGCGGGGTGCTGGCAGCCACTTTCTTCAGAGGTGAAGGGGCTTTGCTGCGAGGCGAGGATCCTCTGGTTGGGGTCGAGGCCGTCTTTGCAGTGTTGAGGTCCGCAGGAGATACCTCATGCCCTGTGCTGGGGGCGCGGTCCCCTGGTAGTATGCCGACAGGACACTTCAATTAATGAACACGTATGTTAGATTTTGCAAGTTGAGTGTACTGAGTAGGTTGTAATGTAAAATGTGTAGGATTTACCTGCTGTATTACAACACACTTCTTGGGCCACTGTACGTAGGAGCCCACTGCCTTAGCAAGTGTCTGCATTTCCTCCGTTGGGACCGACAATGGAAAAGCGTTGTAGCCCGGCATGGCCATGTCCACCTGTACCTTTGCGAACCCCAACCCCAGAGGTACGTAGTGGATCCAGACATCCTCCCCAGACAGATATACGAACCCGTGGGCAACCATTTCCTGCTGGTCTCCTAGGTGAGTCATTAGGCTGCAGCTCTCCGGCTTCTATAAATATGTAACAATTAAAACAAGTTAGCGAAACAACTCTAACAGAACGGGAGTGGCATCAACTTAAGTGCACAGCTAAAGGCTTGCAATACCTCAAGCAGATTCACTGGATCCGCGAGGACCTTTGAAGAGCAACTGCTCAGCCGACCCTGCGGGGTACCATCGCCCTCGGGATCTGGATCTGCACTCTTGGCCATCAATGATTGTTTCAGCTGTGCAAACTCTTCCCTCATATGTGCGAACGTGGACTCGACCTCAGCCTGCACCTCAGCTCGTATCTTTGCCCGTACCTTAGCCCATATCTTCTCGGAGAGCTCCGCTTCCTTCTCCTTCTAGGAGTGGGCCTTCTTCCTCGGTGGAGCCGGATCTGCGAAACCGGCCTTCCACGGTCCGTGTCCAACTAGGATGCTCCTTATTTCCTAGAGCTCGGGTGACGATGTCGTTCTCCCTCTACGGGGTAAACAATCCTTCCATTGCCTCCTCAAAAGAGATCTGTTAAATTTAAAGCTACATTGTGAGACAAATACATATATACACTTGTGTGCACACAGTTTAAGAGGTTAGCCAACTAACCATTCGTTGCACAACCTCGGAGTCCTTAGGGTTTGGGAACTCCACAGACCCCGTGGACAACACGGACTCACTCCCCCTCCACCACCGCTTGCACCTCGCATCCCGGATCTCAGAGAGCGGCAACTCAAGGGAGTCAACGAGAGAATTTTGCTCGTCTTTCTTCCTCCACTGCTCCTCCTTCCATGCATAGCCCCGGGTGGTCGTTCCTCTTCTGGATCGCCTTGTTCTTCTCGCTAAGGGCCTTGAACTCGTCGGTCCCCTTCTGCTTGGTGAATTCCTCCCATACCTCCTCTGATATGAAGGGGTACTTCTCGCAAGGAGATTTCTATGGGACCCTCATTTGAGGAATCCGGTGGCAATCGCCCAGGTGGATTGCACTCACGAAGGTACAACATAAGCTCAAAACAACAACACTATTACATTAAACTGCAGTAGAGGTAATTAAACAGGTACAAGGTCACAAGGACCAATATTACAATAACATAACGCCAAGAATGACATTAATTACAGTTATTACAAAAATAGTGAGTTTCTCAAAACAAGAGTCGGTATCAAGGTACCGAACACAGAGAACAACAAAGAAAGCAACAAAGAGGATCTTCACTTCAATCAGCAGCGGCTCTTGAATCCGTTTCTCCTTCTCTTGGAGGTCCACACGGGTTTTTGCGAGTATGCCCTCGAGATAATGGTGATCATCACAAGCGCACTCATGCTCACGCAACAAGCGAGTATAACCCATCTCCAAGGCTTGAACAATATCTCTGGTCTTCATCAAGATGGCATCTCTCTGGTCGCTAGAAGGGTGAACAAGTCGAAGCTCTAATCTGGGGATCTGATAGGGCACAAAACGAAAAAGGGAATATAAAAGAAAGTCACCGTATAACTGCCGACTGGTGCCTATAGCGTGACGGGCAGCATCCAGAATCGCATCTTCCTCCTCTGCTCTACGAGCTTCTTGCCTCACCGAGCCTTTCCCATGTTCCAGAATCTCGTAGACTATGACTGAAGCACGAAAGTCATAGGGTCTACCATCCACTTCCTCTTTCTGAACACAATAGACTGGTCTCTGACTATCCAATGCTCTGAGAAATTGCAGCATCATCCACAGCAATAACGCCCACGATCCAAGCTCGTCACCGTGAATGAGTTTCTTGCCGGAAGCCATCTGAGGAGACAGAACGCAAATCGCCTAGAAGTTAAAATGGTGTTTAAAACTTTTCAAATAAAAATAAACAAGGAACAAGTTACATAATATACTTTTCTTAGACAAATTAGATTTTAGCAATTAGGTTTTAGCCAAATAATCTAACGACTTTCTACTTTGGGGATGCCAACTTCTATCTAAGGGTCATGAGCTACAGTCAAGCCTTATGCTCTGATACCATCTGATGTGGGACCCTCATTTGAGGCATCCAGTGGCAACCGCCCAGGTGGATTGCACTCAGATAGGTACAACATAAACTCAAAACAACAACACTATTACATTAAACTGCAATAGAGGTAATTAAACAGGTACAAGGTCACAAGGACCAATATTACAATAACATAACGCCAAGAATGATGTTAATTAGAGTTATTACAAAAATATTGAGTTTCTCAAAACAAGAGTCGGTATCAAGGTACCGAACACAGAGAACAACAAAGAAAGCAACAACGAGGATCTTCACTTCAATCGGCAGTGGCTCTGAAAGGGCTTCCTCCACATCTGACTCAACTCGGCGCATGACCCTCCTAGAACGATGGTTCATCTGGAGCGTTTCCCTCTTCTTCATAGTACTCAAAACCAAGAGAATCGGGATCAATGAATCCCTCTTCTGAAGTGGTTTGCAAAGGCAAGGGTGAGCACGCTTTCACACGATGCTCAGCAAATTAATCTCATTATATGAATGCAGTTATATAAATGAGGGGTTCTCAAGAGATAAGGTCTTAGTCTCATACGTAAGGATAGAATAGATTTTTATTCTAGGATTGTAAGCAAAATGGCTTTTGGATTTAAAAGCGATACTTTGAAATCTTAATGTATACTTTAGAAATCGTTATGTGTGATGGTCTCCCATGAGTCATCACTTTTATTAACCCACATCATGAAAACATTACAAATATTACTTGTGCTGAACCACATGGATAAAGATCCACCACGAACAGACTCCAAGATCTGGGAGTACAGAGTATCCAATACTTCTTTTACACTTTGCAAAGGTGTACCTCTTTTTAAATCCACTTCTTCACTCGACTTTCAAGTCAGGCCAACTCCATGCGACTTTTACGCATGTGACAAGACCGAGATCACACAACGATTTTGCAGTCTAGCATTAACAGTATCCCTGCCCGGTAAATAGACAATTAAGTCTAAAATACCATTGTGGGTACTCCCCACTGCCTTTCTTCCTAGCCTTGGCCTATGTCCTCACAAGACATATGGCCTATGGTTACAGCCGTGCACGACTCAATCCAGGCTTAGGGTGACTTCCTTCTATACTCCTTATCCTCTCATTATTTTTCTGATCTCACACCACTCACAGCCAAACTGTGGCCCACCAGTTTCCACGCGAGAAACCGGACCGACATACCATGCAGGGAACTGCTAATACCAAGAAAGCTACTAAGTTGTGCCTGTCCCATACCAGGTAAGTGGTTGGTACGTTTTCATGTCGCATAGAAGCACAACACAAGGGAATCAATAGTGAGGAGACACTCACATAACCGATGCGCACACAGTAGCCAACCAATCAAACCATCCTCACTATCAATTCCTATTTCACATTTGCTTTCATAAAAGGGGTTTTTAAACATGTTTATCATATGATTGACCATTTAACACTCAACGCATGTATTTAAGTATAAGCATAACCTAAGAATAATCTCCTAGGGTGACAAGGGTGCATGAGAATACAAGCATGAGGGGTTTCACAAAGATTTAGGTGATATCTATCCACATTCTTTCAACATAACGTTTAACTTGAAGATAAAGCATGCATATATTCAAAACAGGATTTAATCTAGTTTACTTTAAAATATTAGGAGAGACATGGTCAAGGGAATGATACTTGCCTTGCAAAGAGGGGTCTAACTGATCTGCTAGGTCTTCAAAGTTTCCTTCCACTCCTTCAGCTTGTGGCTCTGCTCTCGCAACAAAGAAACAACATGACACATCGCACTACATAAGCATACAGAAAATACTTGCTATGGAAAATAATAAGTAGAATATAAGCATGAATGCAAGCGAGGTGATCTGGTCAAAGATACAAGGGCTTGGCTCAAAGGATTTGGCTTAGAAGCATCGAATGTCTAAGGGCTGACATTCGATTCACGGCCAGAAAATGTATGAGAATGGCATAGAGCTAATCTGGGGCTTCTAAAAGATCAAAAAGGAAACAAAGGAGTGCAACAGGTGCCAAACACAGTAAGGCATCTAATTGACAAAGTGGTTTTGACAGAAAAGTCCAGGAATTAAAGAAAATTGCAGCAAAGTCCTTGGCATAGGAAAATTGTATGCCACTGAACTGCAGCTAGCTAGGGCACACAAGGGTGGGATTGAGACAAAGCTGCTGGTGAAGCTAATTTGGCTGAGGTGGCTTGACGATAGTGAACGACAAGGTTCAAAACGTCAGCCGCCAGAAACGAAGATGGGCTACGGTGGCAGAGAGTTGGGGCTGATCAAACTTGAAATTGATTGAGGGGTTTTACTCCTGGAGTGACACTGATCGTGCTAGAGCGAGGGATTGAATTGCAAAGGAGTTTCGAGGCTCGCCGGCGTTGACGCCGGGCTCAGGGACGAAGGTGAAAAGAGGCGATGCAGGTAAAATGGCTTGGGCTACATGGTCTACGGGACACAAGAAAGGTATAGATGGGGTCAATTTTACTGGAGGTACAGTGGAGTGTGCCGGCGACGTGAACCACTCATGGCGGCGCGGGAAGAAACAGGGAACTAACAATTCAAGCTTTAATTTGAAAACTGGGTTCACAGGCTTTCTAGGAATCTGCCATGGATTAAATTGTTCTACAGAAGGGATGGGTGAAAAGGATTGGAGAAGATTTAATTTTGGGAACAGGGCATTTAGCCTTTCACGGCGATCACCGGAGTCCAATTGATTGCTATGACACAGATAGATATACACAGGGAACTCACAGGTGTGATCAAAATGGAGAATGGTGAAGCACAAAGTTCTGGCGACGATTGCCTCAACCGCGGCTCGCCGGAGAAGAAGAAGAAAGCGGGAAAGAACTAGGACTTAGCTAAAATCTGGAGGTGTGAAGGTTACACAGGGTGAGGGGGGTTTAAATAGGCGAGGGGCGGAGCAAGCGAGTGAGAAACAGCACGGACTTGCGCCGGTGTCGCGCCCCCGTCTTGAGGACAACGACTACTCCCGTGGGGATCCAGCTCGTTGCAGCTGATCCCATACATGCACACCATTGACTTTCCAGGATAAGTCAAGCACAGGAGTATATTACATTACAGCAGAGTAACTTACAAAATATTTAAGCAGTGTGGCCTACTGGCCTTAATACAACATAAAGAGATTACAATGCCTTCGCGGCATAGAAGGTTTAGCAAAATAACAACTACACAGCGGAAGATTAGGTGAACCCCCACAGTTAGAAGTTGACGGCAGAACCACACACATCAGGGTTCTGGCGGAACTGGCTCTCATCCTTCTGGATCCACGAAGTTCTCCACGCCTTCATCTTGATCATGGAATGCTCCATCTATTGGATTTCAGGTTGCAAGGTTGTGTACTTATGTACTCAAAAAGTCATAGGTAAGAGTAGATACATATAGTAGTGATGATATGAACCTATGCTAGTAAAGAAGAGTGGATGGTTGTAAAATAGTCTTTTCCTTTATATCTCTTCTCATCTCATGGTAGTATTTTTCATAGCATAACATTGCTATTCATGTTCACTATTTATAGCACTACCGCGACACGTCGACACACGACAGCCCACGGTAGCACCCCTTATCATGACAACACATGTCATTTGGGTAATCTTGACTTATCAAATTTTATTTAGAAAACATACATGTGCCACACCCTGTGGATTTAATCCACCGCAGCAAACTCCTATAAACCCAGGAGCTCGGAGTATTCGAATATGTTTTTAACTCTGCAGAGAGGTACCAATTTACCAGCAAGATATTCCACTTTATTGCCCATCCTATCAAGATGATTAGACCCTTCCTCACTGCACAGTGTGAGTGACAAGGTGGAGATAACAAGAACTTTTGTTATGTTTCACTCACAATTCACCCCTGACCCTGTGGCTTTCACGCAAACCACAGTTGTGGCGGGCTATACCCCCACCCCATACTACATCTGCCCATTACTGGGTCAGCGTGCATCATCACATTCAGTGATATGTGTAGGAGCCGCACTCCGTGCCAATCGTGCATCACATTCCATCTCATGCAGGGGTTTCATGTGTGATCCGCATACTTACCTGTTCAGGACTGTCCCATACCATGCTTGCGGTTAGCACGTTTTTCATGCCACTAGACGCACAACACAAGGTTCTAGTCCTTATATGCCAGTGACCAGATCATCCACAGCCACACACATCCAATGCCACCACCATTCCATACCAAATTCTAGTCATGGCTAGGGTTTTATTTCATGAATATGCATAAATACACATATAATAGTTCATGGCTCATTACTTGATCATTCCACATTTCTCAGGCATTCAGCCTTATACTACCATATCCTTCTTTCACATGCAATACTAATTATATTCAAGGTTATATTATAGAAACTCTTAAAATATAGGTTCAAGATGTTCAAGAATATGACTTGTCTTCCATGTCATAAAAATCTGCAGTTGATGTCGTGTCAACAGTGAAGTCCTCGAACTCAGCTTCTGGATCTGCTCGATGACAAACAAACACATAATAATTACTAACTATATTAAAATGTTTTATGATCTACATGCAGATATGCCTTAAGAATAATATTTGAACGATGCTGAAGATGATTGAGACTGCAAACTGAACTGAGTCAAAATTCTAGGCTTTCAGGGGATTTGGGCTAAGATTGAGTACTGGAGGTTACAAGAGTTTCAAGGCATCAATATTGACATAGGGTTCGCGGCTGGTTTGCTCAAAAACAACGAATGTCAGCCGATTGACATTCGATTCACGGCCTGACATAACCAAGAATGGCATAGGAGTGGTTTAGAAGGTTTTCAATGGACATTACAAGTTTGGATCAAAGCATTGGGTGCACAATGAAGTAAGGCATCTGTTTGACGAAGTGGTTTTTGCAGAAAAGTCCAGGAGTTCAAAAAATTTGCAAAAACACCCCGAGACACAGTGAACTGAATGTCTGTGCACTGCCAATTTCTAGGGTTTTGAGTATTTGATCGATTTTCTTGAGCTTTGCTTCGCCAACTATGTCTAGGAGGTAGGCGAAGACAACAGGAACTCATTGGTGGTGGTTTCAGGAACTGAGATGGCCGGACGGTGATGAACGGCAATGAGGAAGTACAGTGGCGACACGGCACAGCACAGGTACTGGACAGATTCTTGGCATAGTGATATCTTGTGATTTTGTGCAGAACTAGAGATCGGGGTAGTGGAGAGATATGCTCAGGAGGTTGAGGCGAAGGTTCTTGACAAGGTGGCGTCGCCGATGGTGGCCAGAGATGAATTCCGGTGAACTACGCCGGAGAAGAAGACACTGGATTTGGGAAAATTTGATACACAGTTCTAGAGATCAATTGCTCGCTGTGAGAGCAAGAGGAGGTGAGGGAAAACTTCTGGTAGGGTCAATTTGGCTGGAGGAACGGCGATGTAGCTTGGCGACGTGAGCTGGTCGTCGGTGGCGCGCAAATTCTGGAAAAGCTTCGATCCAAGCTCAAATTTGAAATCTGAAAGCACAGACTTGCTGCAGAGGTTCTACTGATCATATAACTCTACTAAAAGGTGAGCTAATTCGGGTTAAATCGAATGGCATTGCCGAAACAAAGAAATCTCAATCTTCGGCGATCGCCGGCGCTAGGGGTCGCCGGAGTTCAATTGAATGGTACAGAACAGAGAGGGAGGAGGGAGGTACTCACTGGTGAAGCTGGATTGCAGAAAGGTGCAGTGGATTGAGCTAGCATCGTGCTCTTCCTCGGCGGCTCGGCGGAGAAGAAGGAGAAGCGAGAAATTTCTGAGACTTAATTGATTTCTGGTGAGGTGGAGTTTGTACAAGGCGAATGGATGCTTAAATAGCAGAAGATGAGAGCTCTCGAGACTTGGAGCGACAAGGAGAGATGTTGAATCGACCGGTGAGGTGAGGCACTGGTCACTGGCCGAAAAGGCTGGGGGCTCTGGTCGAATCTGGACAGATTTGCAATTATAGATGTTGGGTTTTGGATTGATTTGTAAAATCTGAGATTTAAGTGATTAGGGATGATTTTGATTTCAAAATTCTGGCAAACTTTGTTCAGCAAATGTTTTAGCAAAGATAGAAGATAAATTTGGAACATTAGAATAGCTTTTGAATGAAAATGATAAAAGGATATTTAGGGTATTTGAATTTGAATTCTGTTCAAACTGAAATTCTGAGACTTAGAGTGAGATTTTGATATTCTTACAGAAGAAGATTTAGTATTAAATAGCATTTGGAAGGTGTTCCCTGAAACAGATCTGGATTTGGAGTTGATTTGCAGTTTTTAGCCTTTTCAGGTTTCTCAAAAATCTGGAAAAGGACTGATCTGTGATATAATTTGGATTAAGTTGTAAAAAGGGTCTAGATGATGGAATCTGATTGCCAACATTTTGGATTAAGCTATTGGCATACCCATGATCATAATCCAAAAATAGTCTGTCGTGTCTGTCTAACTGTGACATCACCTGTGAGGAGTCCAGCTCGGTGCAGCTGGTCCCATAAACCACTTGACTTCCCAAGACGAGTCAAACACAGGAATATATTGAAGCAGCAAAATATTACAGTAGTCATAATTGTATGGCCATCAGGCCTTAGTACAGTACGGGGTACAGTGCCTTACAAGGCACGAAGGTACAACAATATAAAACATCTAGTCGGCGGAAGCTAGGGCCAAAAGCAGTCCACAGGAAACAGAGGTTGACAGCAAGACAGCACCACATCAGGACTCAGGAGGAATCAGCTCGTCTTCTTCTGGATTTGCAGCATCTCCGGGATAATCACCAAGGTCATTGAGCGCTCCATCTAATTATGAGTTGTTGCAAGGGTGAGTACTTACATACTCCGCAAGTCATAGGGGAGGTAGAGATACATATAGTATAAATGACATGAACCTATGCTATTGGAGGAAAGAGTGAAAGGTTTTTCAAAATACTTTTCTTTTCATTTCTTACTCAACTCCTGATCATACTCATGGCAGTGTATAAATCATACCGAAGGCAATATATCCTATATCTAAGGCGATATATCCTCATATCACATTACTTTTCTTCAAGCTTTTCAATCTTATGCTCATGACAGTATTTCATATACTTAGGGCAAAATCCACATGCCTCTTAGCTATCACATGTTTACTAGATTATGGTATTACCACGACACGTCAACACATGACAGCCCACGGCAACACCCCTTATCGTGACAACACATGCCACTTGGGTAATCTTAGACTAACAAATTTTAGTGTATAAAACAATACTTGTGTCACACCCCATGGATTTAATCCACCGCGGCATACTCCTAAAACTCGGGAGCACGAAGTATTCGAATACATTTTTAACTCTGCAGAGGTGTACCTCTTTTTAAATCCACTTCTTCACTCGACTTTCAAGTCAGGCTAGCTCCATGCGACTTATACGCATGTGACAAGGCCGAGCTCACACAATGCTTTCGCAGTCTAGTATTAACAGTATCCCTGCCCGGTAAATGGACAATCCAGTCCCAAGTACCGTTCTGGGTCCTCCCCACTGCCTTACTTCCTAGCCTTGGCCTATGTTCCCGCAGGACACATAGCCTCTTTTGATTACAGTCGCGCACGACTTAATCTGGCGTAGGGCGACTTCCTTCTTTACACCTTATCATCTCATAATTTTTCTGATCTCACAGCACTCATGGACGAACTGCGTCCCACCAGTTTCCACGCGAGAAACCGAACCGACAAGCCATGCAGGGAACTAATAATACTAAGAAGGCTACTAGATTGTGCCTGTCCCATACCAGGCAAGTGGTTGGTACGTTTTTCATGCCACTAGACACACATCACAAGGTTCTAGTCCTTATATGCCAGTAACCAGATCATACCACAAACCATGCACCTTTAGTGCCTGCTCATCCTTTGCAGTTAAGCACCTCCAGTGCTACCACCATCCCATACCAAAATACTGGTCACGGCTAGGGGTTTTATTTCATGAATATAGATGTATATATATATATATATTTGTTAGTTAATGGCTTGCTATCTTAACAAGTTCACATTTCTCAAGTATTCAATCTATCTCTGCCATAATATCATTGATCTCAACAAATGCAATATTAATGAGATATCTACTCATGGAATAGCATAGCAATTCATAAAATATAGGTTCAATATGATCAAAGTATGACTTGCCTTCCGCGTCGTAAGTATCAGCAGTTGATGACGGTTCGGTGACAAGATCTTCAACCTCAGGCTCTTGCACTGAACAAGATCAAATAAGCAAACAGGCATTACAATCAATCCTATTCTTACTAATCCACTACATGCGATAATGCAAGGTGAAAACACTTTGGTGATACAAGATTTGGAAGCGATTTGAGTTAAACTATGGAAATCAGGGTTAAGATTAGTTGTCAAGATTTACAAGGTTCCAAAATATCAGAGTAATAACAAGGTTGCGACTGGTTCGCCAAAAACAGCGAACGTCTTTAGGTTGACATTCAGTTCAAGGCATCGACATAAGGTCGATGGATGATAGAGGGCTCAACTCAAGTTGTGACAGTAGGGAAAAATGTAGGTCACAACGTCAGGAGTCTAAGGGACAAAGTTATTTTCAAAGTTCATGGCTGGAAGTAGGTGAAAAGGCTCAATGCCACTGGCTGGCATAGGCTGACAAGGCTGACAGTGCCCAAGAATGGCATTGACAGGGTTTGAATAGGTCCCAGTGGCCAAAATGGGTTTTGATTCAAGCATATGATGCACAAGGTAGTGAGGCAACTATTTGACAAAGTAGTTTTTGTTTTATATGACCAGAGGTGGGTGAACAGGGCTAATGCCACTGGCTGACACAGCCTGGCATAGGGGTTGACATGGCCAGAAACTAGGGTTAGCCATATCTTCTGATTTAGGGCTCCAAATGATGCACCACTTTGTTTGGTAGTTAGGCATTTGTAACAGGAACAATTTATTCAACAGGCTCTTGGGCAGGAGATGGCCAGAAGGTGGTGAAAACTAGCGAAGAAACCTGCTGATCTGGAGTACATGCAATATAACCAGTACAGCAACTAGGACATAGCTATAACTTCTATTCTAGGCCGAATCAGAAGTCGAGCTAGTAGACAAAAATACTCAGGAGGGTGGAAAACATCTAAATGGCAAGGTGGCTAGAGCTGGATCGGCCGAGATCAACGTCCGGCGACCGGCGCTGGAGAAGAAGATGCAAATTTGGGCATTTCTATTTTAGGGCAAAAGAACTCGATTCCTTGCTTGAGGATGGTCTCTGGGGCATAAGAAATCTAGGTGTGAAGTTAGATTAGCTGGGGAAACACCAGAGAAGCTTAACAGCAAGTTCCAGTTCACATGCAAGGTGTGAATTTGGGGTTTTCCAGATTTTAGCAAGATCTTCAATTCTGGTTGCTTAAGGATGCTTAAATGAGTGCACTGATCATATTTGATTACAAGTTCAAGAGCTGAAGAGGTCTGGTTCAAGCAGAATTGCTCACCGGAGTTGCTGGAGAAAAACCGGCGATTGCCGTCGTTAGAAAACATTTAAACTTAATTCCATGCTTGAGTAGGAAGAGAGAGATGAGAGAAGCTCACTGGGGGTGTTGGATTGAAGAAGGAAGCAGTGGAGAAGCTTGGCACCGAAGCCCCTCCTCGAGTTCGTCGGGGAAGACGACAAAGATGGCGAGGTTAGAAACTTAGTTGATTCTGGTGTGTGTGCCTTTGAGCTGAGATGGGGTGGCTTTTATAGGCACGGTTAGAAGCTTGCAACGGCTGGGATTGCCTGGAGAATTGAAGCGGCCGAAGTGACGGGAAAGCGATCGGGCGATGAAGACAGGCGGTGAAACGACGTGCTACAGCGGCTCTGCTGGTTTGCAGACTGGCGCACACAGTCCTGGTTGATGCAACGGTGAGCTGATGGTTTCCTTTGGCATGCTTGCAACGTGGCTCAACGGTGGCGAAAAAGATGCACACGCGTGGCAACGAAACAACAGCGAAGGTGGCAGTGCTGGTGATCAACGGCTAGGAGTGCTCGGGGAGCTGTAGCCAGCAAGATGCTGGTTGTGGCGTGCAACGGGAAGAAATCAACTGGCCGTGATTCACGCTGGAGAAGATCCACAGTGGCCAACAGTACACACACACGTGGCACTGTTCAGCAGGTGGTCGAAGCTTGAAGCAGCAACAGCGCGTGCTCGAGGTCGAAGCTCCCGTGCTCGTGTGCTGGATCCAGGTCGAGGTCGAAGTCCAAGGCGACAGCTCGAGGTCGCTAGCAGCTGAAGAGGTCGAAAGCTGCAACTCTGGTCGACTAGTGCAGCAGATCTGGTCGATTGCGCTAGTTGTGGTCGAAGCCGAAGAAGCAGATCTGGTCGGTTTGAGCGACCTAGTCGTGAATAGCAGCCCATGGTCAACCAAGGGCCTGATTGTGATGATTTTTTATTGGCTTTGGACTGAATTATAAATCTGGTCTTAAAGATGATTAATTTGGGATTTGATTGCATGGTTGAGTATAATATTTCTATTAATACTCATCTAGCTCAAATTTAGAGCAATTTGATAAGATTTGAGGAATTCCACCTATTTCTGAGAATAGCATAAAGTTAGGGTAAAATAGATCTGGATTTTGTCGATCTCGAATTCTGGTAATTGGAGTGAGATTTCGTAGTCTGATTAGAAGGGAAATCTGTATCAAATATCATTTGGGAGGTGTTCCCTGAAGAAATTCTGGAATTGGAGTTGATTTGTGGATTTTAGCCTTTTAAGGCTTCCAGATAAACAGAAAGGACTTATTCGCAGTAAAATTGGACAAATCTGCGAAAAGTGCTTAGATGAAACAATCTGGCTCCCAACCTTTTGGGGTAAGTTGAGGATGTATCTGGAATCATATTCCAAAAGATACTTGAGTCTGGATAGAGTTAAATCAAGATAACTCAGTTACCTGAAAACTGTGGTACTTATGGTAAATCTGAATTTTCTGTTTTCGAAAACAGAAAGAGTTTAGATACTGGGAGTTAGGATCAGAATTTGATCTGGCTCCTGAAGACTTTTATCTTCAGGGTAACTAGTAGGTTAAATCTGGATGGGCAGATCTTAATCTGGATCTAGAGGATAGATTTGGAGATTTTTAGGGTTTGAGAGAGATTAGAGTTTAGCTGATCTGGCTACTACTACAGAGATATATGCATGCAGGATTTTTATGCAAAAACTTTTCACCCCCAAAACTAGGGTGTTACATAGTCTGGTCTAGATTACGTCAGAATTTGGCTAAATCTGAGTTCAGAGTTTTTAGGGTAATCAGGATATTAATTAAATTCTGTTTTCGAAAACAGAAAGGGATTGACAAATCTTGGAGTTAGAGATCGAATTGGATTTGGCTTCTGAAGGCTTTTATACTCAAGATAAATAGTAGATTAAATCTGGATAATCTGATATTCATTTGGGTCTACAGAATAGATTTTGAGATTTTTGGGGCTTAAGATAGAATAAGTCTGGGCCGATTTGGCTGATCTTGAAGAGACATATGCATGCATGACTTTTTATGAAAAGAATTTTCACCCCAAACCCAGGGTGTTACAGCCGGGGATGTGATCGGTCGGGTGCATAAGGAACAGCGGCGAACGGCGACGTGATGGCGAGCAAGCGGCACACCAGCTTTACCAGAGGAGGTCAGGGCATTGGAACTTGCTCTAGTCTGGCGCAGATGCGGAGGCGCGAAGCTGCTCCGGCGGTGACACGTACACACATGCCAAACGAACTCCCACGGGCGCGCGCCAAAGCTTTGTTGGTGTTGCCACTGGTCGAGACATTGCCACAACGAGGAACCTAGCGCGGACACGAGTGAACAAACTTGCGCAAACGACTACGAGCACGGGCGACGACTTGGCTTGGCCGGCAGCGAAGAAACACGACGAGAAAACACAGCACAGATCTGGCCGAAGCGCTGGTCGAAAACAGCAGCCGAGCTCTGGTCGAAAATGGCGACCAGGGGCTTGTCGAAAAGGGCTGGGAAAAGAGTTTGGGCTCAAAAGCAATTTCAGAAACATGATCCAGGGGCTGATTTGTAAATCTGGCAAAACGCTTAGATAGGAGAGGATTTGATCTCACAACTTTGGTACACTAAACTTAGAAAATAGTTTAGCAGTGACAAATAGTAGAAATTAGGGTTTTGAAAGAGTTTTGAGCCGAAACAAAAATAGGGTATTTAGGGTTTGGAATTTGGCGAGGCTGAAAACTGAGGCTTCGGATGAGATTTTGGAAATCTCACAGAAGGGAAACTTCTTCAGAATAGCAAATGGAAGATGTTCCCTAAATCAGATGCAGATTTGGAGATAATTTGTGGCTTTTAGCCTTTTCCGACTTCTGGGAAAATCTGAGAAGGACTAATCCACGATACTTTTGGGCTGATTTGCGAAAAAGGTCTAAACGATGGAGTTTTTCTATCAACTTCTAGGGTTAGGGTATTGGCATACCTTGGATTAAGATTCTGAGATAGCAGACTTGAATTGGGGCAAGATTTAGTGAAAACAGGGATGTTATAACCTTCCCACCTTAAGAATAATCTCGTCGTCGAGATTCTGGTAGGCCTGAAAACAAGTAGGGAAAATCTCGACGTAGTTCTTCTTCTCTTTCCCATGTCGATTCTTCTTCTGTGTGGTTATTCCATTGAACTCTGCAGAATCTAATGGTCCTTGATTTCAATCTTCTTTCGCTGATCTCCAATATTCTTATAGTGTACTCTAGGCATGACAAGTCTGGTTGAATTTTAGCCTCTGTAGGTGTTGGGGGAAATCTCTATGGGATCAAGTCCATTTGCCCGGGGACAAGGCCCCCCAGTGGCTTGTCCCGGGCGCCGCCTTTTGCCCGGGGACAAGGTCCCCCGGTGGTTTGTCCCAGGCGCCGCATTTTGCCCGGGGACAAGGCCCCCCGTGGCTTGTCCCGGGCGCCGCCATTTGCCCGGGGACAAGGCCCCCCGGCAGCTTGTCCCGGGTGCCGCCTTCCGAAGACAAGGGTCTTCGGTCCCAGGTCACGTGAGGGTCACGCGAGAAGCGCCTCAGGAATCGGCGGACACCTGTCAAGCATCCAAGGTTCCTGACCGGAAGAAGGACGTCGCTGCCCCTCGATCCAACGGTGGCAGGCGGGGTAGTTTAGTATTTTTGCATCTTTTGGGGCTATATAAGCCCTTGTAACACCTCATGTAAGGGGACAGTTCATTTTTGCTCTAATAGACAATCAAACAGGTGTGCTCCAGAGCCATCTCTCCCCCCAGAGAGCTCCCCTAGCCAACTCTAGTTGGGAGCACGCCGACAGGACTAGGGCCTCCACTGAGGCCCGACCTTGTATAAATCTTCGTGTTACTCGCCGTGTTTACCCGACGGGAGAGGACCGGTCACGCGGTTAGCTCGCGTCGTCTTTTCTTTGCTAGGATCTTCTACAAAACCTGCAGGGGTATTCGTAATACCACGATAGTTGGTGCCGTCCGTGGGGATTTGTGACGAATCGCCATGGCTCCCCCAAGAATGAGGGCTCGCACCCTCCCCAGTGACGCCGGTCCTGGTGACCCGGCGCCACCCGACACTGACATCCGGACATGACCAAACCCAGGTACCGCCTCCCACCTTCCCTGTCAATTTCGGTGGTTCGACCTCCGACTCAATCCCGGGGACCGCGGCCGCCTCGGCCGGGACCGGCCTCCCCCCGACAGTTTCCCCGGCTCCCCGGGACACCTTGCTTGCGGCCTTAGTGGAGGGCCAGCTCGGCGCCCAACACTCTATGGATGAGCTGCTACATGTCTTGGCGTGGCCACCGGCCCCCACCTACCCGCAGTTCTCGTTCATGGGGGCCATGCCCCCGTTTATGGCTCACCCGGTGGCCCCTTTGATCCCCGGAGGGCCGGTCCCTCCGTACGACCCCACTGGAGGATATCCTCCCCCGGCGGGTCCCTCGTCCGGAGCCCTCCTGACGCCGGGAGTCTTCCCGGTGCCGAGGGGTTATCTCATGCCTGGGGCCTTCGCTGTACCGCGGGGTCACCCTGCTCCGGGTCTCTTCCCGGGGCCGAGGGCCCACTTCATTCCGGGGGCTTTCCCTGCACCGGGAGCCAGTCCCATCCCGCGGGTCGTGTTTACCGCACCGGGGGCGATCGACACAGCAGCTCCCACGTTGCAGCAGGCCTCCCCCCGCTGCGGCGCCCCGGTTTCGGACGTCGCCACAGGGGTTCCCCCTTTCCGATTCCGGACGCCACAGGGGTTCCCCCCTTTTCGGTTCCGGACGTCGCCACAGGGGTTTCCCCCTCACCGGTCCTGGTAGCACCCGGGCCGGTAGCTGTAGTGCATGAGCTCCCTCCTCCCTCGGGGCCGCCCCCGAGGGCACCCCCGGCAGACCAAGTCCGCTTCACCCGAGAGGAGGTTGAGCAAATGCGTACCACCAATTCTGGGGAAGAGCCTCCCCCGGGTCGTGGACGCAGGGAGCCTCGCTCCCACTCTTGCCGGGGGAAGAGACCTACCGAAGAGCCAACCTCTCCTGGGGAGCTCCCGAACGTCCTAGAGGTCAGCTCCACCAACCCGGAAGAAAAACGGCGCTACCGCCATGCCGGCGGACCTCTTGGGCCCCTCCCCGACTCCGACAACGAGCGCGCGTCCCCTATCAAAGGGGACAGTGACCAGGACTCCCCTCAAGAGGTGGAAGGGGCTAACCAGCCGCTGTGCCGCAGACTCCGGTGCATTCGGTGGCCACGGCCTTACCACCCGCCGCACATCGAACACTACAATGGTGAGGCCGATCCTTATGAGTTTGTGCAGGTGTATTCCACAGCCATCTTGGCGGCTGGGGGGATGAGACGGTGCAGTGCAATGTCTTCCCCTCTACCTAACCGGGATCGCCCGCTCGTGGTTCTACAACTTGAAGGCCGGCTCCATCAAGTCCTTCGCGCAGCTCAAACGCGAGTTCTGCGCAAACTTCCAGTGGAACTATGTGCATCCCCTGGATTCCTCCCAGCTGTATACCGTCCGGCAGACGATGGGGCAGACCATCCATAGCTTTTTCAAGCGCTGTGCTCAGGTCAAGAGCAAAGTGGCTCACGTCCCTGACTCCACAGTCATTGAGGCGTGTAAGAGCGGGATCCTCCCGGGAGAGCTTCACCGGAGACTCTCCCGAAGCTGCCCCTCCTCTGCCACGAGCTCTTCAATGTACTTGAAAAGTACGCTCGGGCGGAGGAGGATGACCTCTGGAAGAAGAACCAGGGGGCCCCTGCCCCCGTCGACCGGGGGACCAGGGACCCCCTCAAACGCCCCAAAGGGGGGAATCGTAGCGAGCCACGGCCTCGGGACACCTTTGGCCTCGAGGGCGGAGGCGGCTCGCGCGACGTCTCCAAGGGCAACCGCCCCTTCCCCAAGCCGAATGGCCGTGGGGGAGGACAGTCGTCCCACGGTCGAGAAAGCCCCACGGCGGGAGGCAGGGAAGGTCTGTGGTGTACCTTCCACAAGTCCAATACCCATGCCACCCGGGAATGCCACCAACTGCTCCAACAATTCGCCGCATTCCTCGACCAACATGGGCAGGGGAGGGGGACTCCGGCCTCCTTGCCCCCTCAGCTGGCCTTACCGGCCCTTCCTGCCCCCGCTGGGGGACAGCAGGGACAACCGCGGAAGGGGGAGCTGTCAGAGACTCCCGCCTTCCAAACCTCCCAAAGACGTGTTAACATCATCACGGGAGGGTCCGCCTCAGGGCGGGACTCTAAGCATCAGTGCAAGGAGTACGCAAGCGAAGTAAAGGTGGTGGGGATGCTGCATACGTCTCGGCCACCCAAGTGGTCGGACGTCCCCCTCACTTTTACGGCAGAAGATGCGCGTGGGGTTCGCTTCCCCCATGATGACGCGCTCATCGTATCCGCTACCATCTCCAACTGCCATTTGGCCCGCATCCTCGTGGATGGCGGGAGCTCTGCCGATGTCCTCTATCTAAAGGTGTTTATGGAGATGCAGGCGGATGAGAAGCTCTTGCAACCCGCAGCAGGGCCTTTGCAAGGGTTCGTCCCGAGGAAGACGATCTACCCCGTGGGGAAGGTGGATCTCCCCATGACCTTCGGCACCCCGGACAACTACCGGACAGAGATGGTCCGGTTTGATGTAGTAGACCTCCCCTCTTCTTACAACGCGATCATGGGGAGGACCACGATCAACCGCTTGGGGGCCGCGATCCACCAGAACTACCTCTATGTGAAGATCCCCGGGCCTCACGGTGTGATCATCGCCCGGGGAGACCAAGACGTGGCCCACACTTTATACGAGCACGCCGCCGCAATGATTGGGAGCGTCAACATCATCAAAACTCAAGAGGGGGAGGCCTCTCCCCCGGAGTCAAACACCGCCGTGATACCTTTCGGGAGGTCCCTTCCCAAGCCGCGCCCGGAAGGAGACCTCCGAAAGATCCCACTGTCCCCGGACGACGGGGACAAAACCGTTAGGATCGGGGCGGATCTCCATGAGGAGCACACAGAGCAACTCACGGCTTTCCTACGTGAAAACTCTGACGTTTTTCCCTGGAAGCCCTCCGACATGCGAGGCGTCGCCCGGGGCGTCATCGAGCACAAGCTCGCGGTGACCCCCGGCCACCCCCCAGTCAAACAGAAGCTGAGGAAACTCTCCGTTGAACGCCAAGAGGCGATTAGGCCCCCAGCCCAGCAACGGCGCTGGACGCTACACTCGGCAAGACCCGTGAGGCAACTCCCGGGTCGGGGCGCGCGCGAGCCATTCGAGGCCCGGGACGACGCCGCCCCTCCCAGAGGCAGAGCCCTCCCCCGGCCCGGGGATGACGGGGGAGTTCATGCGCCTCCTCGACGTGCCCACCGGATAGGGCGAGAAGGGGAAGGCGATGAACAACGGGGCCGACTCTAACTCGGCGAACTACAACCCCTTGCCCTCTCCGGTGGCCATGCCTTCGGCGGTCCTGGAG
Organism: Pharus latifolius; assembly: GCA_019359835.1. Lineage (NCBI taxonomy): Eukaryota > Viridiplantae > Streptophyta > Magnoliopsida > Poales > Poaceae > Pharus > Pharus latifolius. The sequence goes on from CM033327.1 coordinate 32,516,361, forward strand.
CCGGCGAGCCTAGAGCGCCCGGAGGTGCGGTTCACAGAGGCGTCTCCTCCGCACTTCAACTGGCCGGTGGACGAGGGGGCGAGCCCCTCGGCCTGTCCGGTCTACGAGGCTTTGGAAGTTCCACAGCCTAGGAAGGGCAAAGGGCTCCTTGTCCCCCCCAAGGGCAACATTCCCTCTGGGAGCTCCTCCTCTGACTCCTCGGAGACCAAGTCCTCGGTGCCTGGGGTTTCGACGATCGGCCCGGTCAACATCACCCCCGGGGACGACTGGAAGGGACCCACCAGCGGAGATGGGTCCGGTATCATAGGGAGGCAGAGCCCCATGCTATCCCCGGGTGAGGCCCAGAGGTTCACCGCGGGCCTCCAAACCCGGAAGGTCCGGGCCTACGTCCAGCAGGGGACCATTCGCGAGCATAGCTCCGAGTTGGTCTCACACCATCTCTAGGTAAGTTCGCTTTCGAGTCGCACAGTTACTTTTCCCGGGAGGTGATCTAACCCTTGGGTTTGTAGGGGGCGGCCCTTGCTCAAGGCGTCGAAGACCGCTACGAGGCGGCACTGAAGGAGGCGGAGGACAAGGCCGCCACCTTTTGCCCCGAGAGGGACAAAGCCCTCAGGGAGCTGGCTAGGATCCGAGCCCAGCTCCTCATCTCGGAGGACGCCAACGCCCATCTACGGAGGGAGGTAAAGGCGAGGGAGAGCGCCCTTCGGGAGCTCGAGGACTCCCACTCCTGGGCGGTTGCGGAGGCAGGCCGCTCTGTTCGCTTGGCCCTTGAAGGGCCCGGGCTTAGCCTCGACCTGGGGGGCGGCTCTGGCATAGCCCCGGCCACGTTCATGGAGGCTATGTGCTTTCTCAACACGCAAGTCTCCGTGATCCCGGAAGCCGCCGACGCATGGGCCCGGGGCCAAGCCGTCCCAGTGGTGGCCGCAGCTGCGGCCCTCGTTGAGCACCGAGGGACCAGCACCTGGGTGGTCAGAGGTTGGCTCCCCCGAAACTTCCCCAACTTCTTTGAGCCGCAATGGCGGGAGTTGGAGGAGTTGGCGGGGGGCTTCTACGATCTGATCGTCCGGGCTCGGTTCCCGACTTTGGCGCCCCCGAGGACGGACGCACCGGCAGCAGAGGAGGAGACTCCTTGGGGGGGACGGCAATGGGAAAGTATGAGTCTCCCCCTCCCCCCGGGCCTTTAGATAGGTCTTTTTTTGCTTTGCTAGGATTTTTGCTCCCGGTAGCTTCTTAGAGGAAGCCCCGGAGACTTGTAAATTTTTTTTTTCTCAATCAATGAAATGAATATTTTGCTGAGTCTTGATTTGTCGTGAGCAGGTCCCCCGGGAGCTTGCTCCCGGGGGAGGGTTTCCGAGACTAAAACGCCTTAACTCGGGGGGCTCCCCGGTGGCACAGGGACTCGGTTCCGAGGTGGGACTTCTAGGTCCCGGGGGACATAACCCGGGAGATGCCCAAGTGGCCTTGGCATTGCTAAGCCTTGCCACCGGGGGGCGCAGTGAAAGTGCTTACCGGGAGCTGATCCGGTTGCGATGGCTCCCAGAGTGGCACCTGGATAACTTCGACAATAGTCGCACCAAGTTGTCCCCTCTGAGACCGGGGTCCTGGAGGGTCCCGCCACTTAGGATACGCCCTCCGGCCGGCTATGAATATTGGCCTGAGGACTTTCTTTGAGAAGCCGAGAGGCGCACAAAGAGTTTGTACCGGGACCTTTCCCGGGAACTATCACAAGGCCTCCGAGAGTACTAAGTGTAGCCACCTCCCGGAGGGGGTTGTGCTTCGGAGTAGTTTCCCGCGGGAGCTTAACTCCCCGGATTGTATCTTGTATTTGCCCGGGGCTTGTCGTCCCCGGGACATCTTGGCCCACCGGGGGGGTTGTCCCCCAGTTCAATGTTGTATCAATACCCACCTGGGGGGAATGTCCCCCAGTTAAATGTATCAATAAAACAATGATTTTGCTTGTTCCTTGAACCTTCTTGCCTTCCAAGATTTTCCAAAAACATTCACCTGTCCGGGGCACGAGTTACCCCCCCCCCCCAGCGGGGTGCAGCTCGGCTCCAGGCGCTGTGGGTAAGGAACCAAAGGGCCCCGGACGTCAAAAATCGCCGGGGTTATGAAACCCCCAGTTCAAATTTCTGAGCTGCGGTCGTGGACCCTCCCGAAAGATTCTGGAGCTTGGCCGAGGGACTCCAAGGCCCCATGCGAATTCCCCTAATCGCCGCGAGAGCATGGAGCCATTAAGGGAGTTCCTGGTCAAAAAATTTCTGGGGACCGGTGAAAAATTCCTCTAGTCACTGTGAGAACGGGGAGCCGGTAAGGAAGTACCCGGCCGAAAAATTTCCAGAGATCGGTGAAAAATTCCTCCAGTCGCTGTGAGAACAGGTAGACGGTAAGGAAATTCCTGGTCGAAAAATTTTCGAAGACCAGTGAAAAATTCCTTCAGTCGTCGTGAGAACGGGGAGCCAGATAAATAATTTTTAAGGAACCGAGAAGTCCATGTCTCACTGAGGAGGCAATTTGCTCCCGGAGGAGGATAAGCCCGATGACAGGTATGAGTGTTTGAGGGGGGACTAGTCTCTCAAATTGACTCGTTACCGCATTCCTTGAGAATTGAGTTGCTGCTTACCCCCTCAGTCCACGAGGGGTGATTGTAAGCCACCCTTCGGGAGTGGGGTTCCTGTCGTAGTGGCTTTTAGGCTGTGATAGCCTACGTCCTCACGGAGAGGGCATCCTCACTTGGAGGGCACCGTCTTAGGAGACGGTAAGACAAGAATCTGCAGTAAGCTCGAAAAAGACCTTTTGCATTGATAGGATTCGAAATACAATGCCTTCCCCCGCAAAACTGCGGCGAGGGAGGGAACAATGAATACAACGCCTCTCCCCACATAATCGCGGTGGGGGAGGGGGTGATGAGTACAGCTGATCCGTTTGAGACCTAGCCTTGGTTTTCGCACTAGGCTCGCCCAGATTCTAATATGTGGAATGACGGGATCTTACTCGGAAATACCGAAACCCAAAGTAATTGCACAACTCTTTATTTCAAAGAGGGCTTTATACGTCGAACGTTAGACACACTTGTCTACGTCGAAGGAACTATAAGTGTCTAAAACTCAAATAAGTTCTATGACTCTTCGATTGAGTTCGATCATCTAAACTAGACCTATTACAAGGTATTTATAGTCCAATCGTATGAGTACGTATCAGACTTAGAGACCTAAACGTATTAGACTCATATAACTAATCCTAAACAGATAAGCTTAGTTATACACATTCGGATCGGATTACAATTCCGAACAGGGAACGAATTCCTTTTCCTGGTCGCGAACCAATCCATGGTCGCGGACTCATCCAGGTCGCGAATCCTTTCCGAACACGGTTAAGGTCGCGAAGCCGTATGCGATGAGGACTTGGTCGCGAAGCCGTATGCGATCAGGACTTGGAGATCCTCCCGGATCATGACTCCCTTGTTGAGAAGGAGCCAACCCCTGTTGCGACCTCTCGATCAAACTGGAGATGTGGAAATTGGGCTTGTCCATCTTCTTTGGTGTACCACTTTGCCGCACGTGCTCGTTGATCTTTCCGACCGATTCGAAAATTCTCCTTGGTGCCACTGCGGGTGGTAGTCACCTTCTTCTCCAGAATCACATCTTCACGTAGAGGTTCGTCTCGTTGATAGACCAAATCTTCAACAGATGGTACTATGGTATCTGGCTCATCATCCAGCATTGAAGGCTCAAACAGTTTGAGGTGCTCAACATTAACAACCGAGTAAATATCCATGTATGGAGGTAACTCGAGCTGACAAGCATTATTACCCACTTTCCGCAAAATCCGAAAAGGACCATAACGAATGGGTTTGAGCTTCTTACCTTCACCTTTAAGTCTCTCCTTACTCAGATGTAACCATACCATATCACCTTCTTGAAATTGCGCATCAACTCGGTGCCGATCATGTCACGCCTTGTACTTGAGTTGAGCTTTCAGCAAGTTCTGTTCAACCTCACGATGGAGTCGTTGAATACCTTCCAGGAACTTTTGTGCTCGATCCTGATCAGATGCTTCCTTGCTGTTCTGTGCTGAGGTAGGGATCACAAACTCCATGTCGAATGGACTCTGTGGTAGAAATCCTAAACAAACCTCAAACGGTGACTTTCCAGTCGAACCATGCACTGCTCGATTAAAAGCAAACTGCAGGTACGGTATGCTTCCATCCCAGGTCTTCGGGTGCTTCGAGTTATATCCTCTCAAAAGATGAACAACTGTGCGATTAACCACCTCGGTTTGACCATCAGTTTGCGGATGAAAAGCAGTACTCCTCTTCAGCTTGGTGTCCATCATCGTCCAGAGCGATCGCCAAAAGTGACTAAGGAACCGGGTATCGCGATCAGACACAATAGAAGTCGGTAGTCCGAAGTGTGTCCAAACGTGTTGAAAGAATACCCGAGCTGCCTCTTCTCCCGTGATAGTCTTCCGACAAGGTATAAGAATAATCATTTTGGAGAACCGATCAACGACCACGAATAGATAGTCGTTGCCACGTCGGGTCTTAGGCAATCCTCCCAAGAAATCCATAGATATGCTTTCCCATGGTCGCGATGGAACTGGCAAAGGAGTGTGCAAACCTATTTTTCGGTTTGCCGGTTTCGAGATGCTGCAGAGACCACAGCCTCGAACAAAGCTAGCCACATCTTGCTACATACGCGGCCAAAACACATGTCGGTGAAGATTTTGCACCGTCTTTGTAACCCCAAAGTGACCAGCTACCTTCGATGTATGCACTTCTCGCAACCATTGAATTCGAGGTGCTCCACGAGGTATACAAAGTAAATTGCCCTTGTACAAGAGTCCTTCTCGACGAACAAACTCCGTAGGTTTCCCTGTTTCGAGCTCAGTCAGTACTGTTTGAAAATCAGGGTCTTCACTGTACATAGTGGCATAGTCATCATGACATGAGGGCTCGATCTGCATGAACGCTGATAAACAGAGGGTCGTAACTGGTGGTCGCGACAACATGTCCGCCAATTTGTTGTGTACGCCCTTTTTGTACTTAATCACCAGATTGAACTGCTGCAGATACGACATCCACTTCATGTGTCGAGCTTGCTGTAGCTTGGACTGAGTCTGCAAATATTGCAATGGTTGATGGTCGGTGTGGACAACCGTCTCTTTCCCCAAGAGATAACACCGCCAATGTTTCACGGCCTGATGCAGTGCGCATAACTCCTTATCATAAGTCGGGTAGTTCTTCTGAGCTCCCTGGAATAACTCAGAGTGATATGCCACTGGTCGACCTTCTTGCATAAGCACTGCGCCCATTGCATAACCTGAGGCATCGGTTTCTAGCTCGAACGGTTTCTGGAGATTCGGCAAAGCTAACACAGGCGCCTCGCTGATCTTCCTTTTCAGCAAGAGAAACGTGTCCTCATGTTTCCCTGTCCACTCGAACTTCTGATCAATCCTGGTTAATGCATGCAACGGAGAAGCCATAATCGAGAAGTGTCGGATGAACTTCCGAAGGTATTGGCATGCTCCCACAAAACTACGCACATCCATAACTGTTCGTGGTCGCGGCCACTCGTGAATCACTTTTACCTTATCTGGGTCGATTTGCAACGTACCGTTGCCGACCAGGAATCCAAGGTAAAGTAGAGTTTGCTGGCCGAACTCGCACTTCTTACGGTTGAGGCGAAGTCGATGTTGCCGAAGCTGATCGAACACCTTTTCGACATGAATGAGGTGCTCATCCCACGATTGACTATAAACTAGTATGTCGTCGAGGTAAACGATGACAAAGTCGTCGATGAACGGTCTCAAAACGTCATTCATAAGACGCATGAAAGTTGCAGGGGCGTTGCAGAGACCAAACGGCATGACCAGCCATTCGAACAGACCTTGTCGTGTTTTGAACGCGGTCTTCCACGTATCCTCCTCTCGGATGCTGACTTGATGATATCCTGACTTAAGATCCAATTTGGAGAAGACAATAGCATGCTTCAATTGGTCTAACAGGTCGTCAATACGGGGAAGGGGGTACCGGTTCTTGATGGTGATCTTGTTTAGGGCTCGATAGTCGATGCACATACGCCAAGTCCCATCTTTCTTTGGTACTAACACCACAAGAGATCCACAAGGTGAACTACTTGGTTGAATGACACCATCGTTCAGCAACTCACCAAGTTGTCTTTTGATCTCTTCATTCTCCAATACTGAGTTGCGATACATACTTAGATTGGGCAGTGTCGCATCGGACACAAGCTGAATTTCGTGCTCGACTGGACATTTCGGTGGACAACCCTGGGTAGTCTCGAACAGATCACTGTATTTCTCCAGTAGTCCCGACAAACGACCAGAATCTTCTTGGCACGCCAACGACAATGCTGGTTGAGTACCCTCACTTTGTCCAATGGGTCGAATCATGACAAGCACATACTTGTGACATGCATTAACAATCCGTTTGGCTTGATTTGCGGTAATCAAGTTCGAAGTGTTGACGTGGACGTCTCTACTGATTACGAACTTAACCCCGTCTTTGGTGAGGTCGTACTCTTGCGCTCGCCGATGGAAATGAGCGTCTCGATCATACAGATACGGACTCCCAAAGATCACCTGACAGATATCGATAGGGACAACATCGCATTGCACCTCATCGATATACCGTGCAGAGATCGCAAACTTCAACACACACTGACTCGTAATCTGTTGGTTCACGTCGGATGTAAACCAACCCAGTGGATATGGTCGCGGGTGTGTGGTTGTCTTCAAACCAAGTCGCCGAACCAGTCCAGCGGAGACCAAATTCTTTTGACTTCCTGGATCGAATATCGCTGCGACCACTTCGTGCTTCACCTGGATGTTGATGGTGAACAAGTCCTCCGTCGGGTGATGGTCGTTCGGTGGATCCGAACCCTTCTCCTTCGGCATTGCCATCAGAGACAAGGTCGTATCCGCCTCATTAACCGAATTCACTCGGACAACTTCTTCGTCGGGTGAAGTCACAGTAGCCGTGGTTGTTCTTTTCCCTGGTCCGTTTTTCTTTGGTTGAAGCTCAGGATGAAGCTTGTAGCATTTGTCCTTCGTATGTCCCGCAACTTGACAATGTTCGCAGAAAGCACCCGTGCCCGATTTCTTCTTCGGACTCGGCTTTTTCTTTGTCGAGGTCGCACTTTCCTTCGTGCTTTTGTCGCTGCGGGATTTGTTCTTCTTCTCGATCGCCATAGCAGTTGTGCTCGCGGTCGCGATATCTTGGACGCCGAACAGACTTAGCTCAGTACTGATCGATTTCTGAAATCCAGATGTGTACTTCCGAAATACTTGAGGGTCGGATAGTGAGATGCCAATGACCATTGCTTGTCGTCGAAACTCTGTCGTATAGTCTTGGACGGTCTGGTCGCGCCGTTGGTACAATCGGTGCCAACGCTCCCATCTCTCCTCAAGGTAGCCCATCGGATAGAATTCTTGTCGCAGAAGTCGTTTGAATTAACCCCACGCAAGGTCGTCAGCTTCACCGCTAGCGACAAGGGCCTTCCACCATGTCTTGGCGTGGTCCTTCATCTTCAAAGGTGCAAATTTGACCTTTTGAGCGCTACTAAACCTTTTCAGGTCAAAGTAGGTCTCAAGTTGGTCGATCCAAGAATCCAGCTTCTCGGCATCGATCACCCCATCATATATGGGTATATCAATCTTAGCGTCGACTTTAAAAGATCCGATAGCTAAGGAGGTGTTGGCGAGGTCGTCGGTTTTGTGGTCGCCTTCGTCTTCATCTTCGTCTGCCCTACGCAAGTCTTCACCACTCTTCTCACCCGTAACATTCCCTACTTCAGGAGGTACAATCATGGCCTGCTGCTTAATCCAAGCAAGCACGGTTTCCATGTCGGTGGAGAGCTTAGCCACTTGTTCGGCTAGGTTAGCTTGAACGGAGGTATCGTCAGACATTGTCAGAGACGCGGCTGTAGGAACCGTCAATTGATCGCCTGGAGTTTCGCCGGAGGTTTTGTAACCCTGGCGAGTCTTCACCATCCACAGGATAGGAAAGTTGCTCTGATACCAACTTGATCCGTTTGAGAGCTAGCCTTGGTTTTCGCACTAGGCTCACCCAGATTCTAATATGCGGAATGACGGGATCTTACTCGGAAATACCGAAACCCAAAGTAATTGCACAACTCTTTATTTCAAAGAGGGCTTTATACGTCGAACGTTAGACACACTTGTCTACGTCGAAGGAACTATAAGTGTCTAAAACTCAAATAAGTTCTATGACTCTTCGATTGAGTTCGATCATCTAAACTAGACCTATTACAAGGTATTTATAGTCCAATCGTATGAGTACGTATCAGACTTAGAGACCTAAACGTATTAGACTCATATAACTAATCCTAAACAGATAAGCTTAGTTATACACATTCGGATCGGATTACAATTCCGAACAGGGAACGAATTCCTCTTCCTGGTCGCGAACCAATCCATGGTCGCGGACTCATCCAGGTCGCGAATCCTTTCCGAACACGGTTAAGGTCGCGAAGCCGTATGCGATGAGGACTTGGTCGCGAAGCCGTATGCGATCAGGACTTGGTCGCGAAGCCGTATGCGATCAGGACTTGGAGATCCTCCCGGATCAACAGCGCCTCCCCTTGCGACGTCACGACGGGGGAGGGAGTAAGCCCGGAGGCTAGATATAGAACTTGCGAAGCAAGCCTACATTCCATGCATGCTTCAGTTCTTGATCTTGGAGGTTGGAGAGCTTTTAAGCCCCCGATCCCAGGACCACAGAGACCCTGTAGGGGGCCTTCCCACTTGGGGGAAGTTTTCCCTGGGCTTGGGGGTCGGTCACGCGCTTGAGGACAAGGTCCCCGAGGCGGAAAGCTCTTGCGCAGACGCGCTAGTTGTATGCGCGCACCATTTCATGCTCGTAGATGGCATGGTGAAGGAGCGCTCGGTCGCGCTCCTCCTCGACGAGGTCAACTTCCAGCTGCTGGTTTGCTTCGTTGGCCTGGTACGCTGTGGTCATAGCCCCATCTAAGAGCTCGACCCACAGCAACCGGAAGCCAATCTGATGAGACCATGTACATCATGGTTATGACCAAGACGACATCAACATGGTGGTCATCAAGATGTCATCGTCCGCCACCTTGGCCAGGACGCGAAAGCTGGCAGCACGTACGTCGTCTGGATTTTGTGCTGTCGCCGCCACAAGTTCGGCCTCCACCTTGGCCACCTCCCCAAACACAAGACGTGCTCAAGAAAGGCGCCTCTACACCTCTAAGGTCGCACAAGCCACGTCGCTCCAAGGCCAGCCCACAAGTGAGCTCAATTCATCCGCGAGTCCGGTTCGGCCATCTGCGCGTAGTCCAACTTCAAACGGACGTACAGTCCACATACGAAGTCCGTTTTCGATGATCTTGGACTCTACGGACAAGAGAACGACGAGAGCTTTCGAACCGATCCAGTCCCATATCCAAATTCCTTACGAATCAACAGGAATCGTCAAAACAAGATTACGACCAGAATCTGACGTGCGCTGCGACGCTCCACTTTGGGCCCAAGGCCCATGTACCCCTAGGGTTTCCTCCTCCACCCCATGGCCGCCCCATACAGTATATATATGGCCGCCATGGCTGCCGTTTAGACTTGGGTTTTGCTTAGATCAATTCTGTCTTTGAACAGTTTCGCCGTTCATCGGTTTGTGAGACCCCAACTCGTGAGCTTCATCCTCAATTGCAAATTCAGTTGCATCTTTCTTGTTCTTGCTTGTGTTCTCGATTCACTGGCAGGGATTAGCCTTCGTGGCGAGGTCAACCGGGCAGCGCACGGTTGATAACCAGAGGACGCGTGGTGCTGCGATTGCAGGGGTTTTGATCGTGCCGATCAAGAAGCCGGATCGTGTGTGTCTCGCGCCGCCTAATCGACTTATCCTCCACCTGACGGAAGTTCGGGCACCCCCGTTCCCATTACAATCTCCGAGGGAAGAACTACTTCAGCCCCGTACACGAGCGAAAAGGGCGTGTGCTCCGTCGCCCGGCTCGGAGTCGTGCGCATGGAACAGAGGATGCTCGGAAGCTCCTCTGCCCACGCGCCGCGCCTGGAGGTGGCCTGCTCGAGTCGCCGATGTAACCCTTGTAGGATCACGCCGTTGACCCTTTCGACGGCTCCGTTGCTCAGGGGATGAGCTACAGAGGCAAAGTGGAGGGTAGTCCCCAAGCCTTCACAGAATTCCCGGAAGTATGCGAAGTCGAATTGGGTCCCATTGTTGACAGTGATTTCTCGGGGGACCCCAAAGCGACTTACGATGTTCTTCCAGAAAAACCGCTGTACTGCTCAGGAGGTGATGCTGGCCAAGGGCTCAGTCTCCACCCACTTGGAGAAGTAGTCCACTGCAACCACCGCATAGTTGTAGCCCCTCGGGCGCCGAGGGGAAGGGACCTAAGAGATCCATCCCCCAGCACATGAAGGGCCAAGTGATGGGGATGGTTTGCAGTGCTGTGGAGGGCATATTGAAGCACTTCGCCATCTTTTGGCAGGCCTCTCACGCGGAGATGAGATCTTGTGCGTTGTGGACCATTGTGGGCCAATAGAAACCCTGGCGAATGACTTTTGCCGCCACTGCATGCGGAGCCAGGTGAGACCCGCAGTTCCCCAAGTGAATGTCCTCGAGGAGTTGAAGTCCTTCTAGCAGCGGGAGGCAGTGGAGCAGGGCGGAGGCCCCCTGTTTGTAGAGTTTCCCTTCTAGTAAGAGGTAAGCCCGTCCTTGGCAAGGAGGCGTTTCGCCTCGGTCTCACTGGGAGAGTCCCTCTCCCCCCTTATAAAGGAGACGAGGGGATCCATCCAGGACGTCGCTCGGGTGATTTTGGACACCCCTGGGGCATGGGACATGGTCCACGTCCGGAGAGGTCACCGAGGGCTTCGCGATGATTTCCAGGAAGGCACCTCCAGGGAGAGGTTCCTGGGCGCTAGCCGCCGGGGCCAAGGCATCGGCCCGGTCGTTGTCCCTCTGGGGGATATGCCAGGCCTCCAAACCCTCGAAGTAATTCTCCATCTTGCGCACCTCCCCCAGATACAGGCTCAGGTTCGCGTCATGGCACAAGTAAGACTTGTCCATTTGGCAAACCACGAACTGGGAATCTCCTTTGACGAGGAGGCGATGGATCCCTAGGGAGCGCGTGAGGCGCAGCCCCAGGAGTAGAGCCTCGTACTCAGCAACGTTGTTCGTAGCGGGGAACTCAAGCCTCGCTGCGTACTCCAGTACCCTCCCCTCGGGGCTTCAGAGGACCACCCCCACGCCGGCCCCAGCAAGACACAAGGAGCCATCGAACATGAGCGTCCAATGGTCGTCGGGCCGGGGCGGCTCGGGAAGACTCTCTCCCTCCGTCCCGGAGGCAGGGATCCATTCCACCATGAAGTCGGCGAGGACCTGTGACTTGATGGCAGAACGGCCCGTGAGGGAGAGGGAGAAGGGAGCAAGCTCAGCTCCCCACTTTCCTATCTGGCCGATGGCTTCTTTATTCCGCAGCACCTCCCCCAAGGGGAGAGATAACGAGACTGTGATCGGGTGCCCGAGGAAGTAGTGACGGAGCTTCCTGGATGCCATGAGGAGGGCGTGGCAAATCTTTTCCATCTCCGTGTACCACGTCTTAGCCCCTTGGAGGGCTTCGCTCACATAGTACATGGGGCACTGTTGCCCGTCCTGCTCCTTCACTAGCACCGCACTTACAGCGAACGGGGTCACGGCGAGGTAGAGGAGCAGGGGTTCTCCCGAAGATGGGCTCACGAGCATTGAGGGGCTCGTGAGATACCTCTTCAAGTCGTCGAAAGCTTCTTGGGCCTCGGGGGTCCACCAGAACCCCTCGAGGCCTCGAAGGATCCTGAAGAATTGGAGGCCACATTCCCCCGACCGCGAGACGAAGCGGCTTAGCGCGGCCATGCGGCCGGTAAGCTGCTGTACGTCTTTGACGGACTGAGGACGGGGCATGTCCAGCAAGGCCCAAATTTTTTCAGGGTTAGCCTCTATGCCCCGCTGGGATATGAGGAAGCCCAGCAGCTTCCCCCCGCGTACGCCGAATGCGCATTTTTCTGGGTTGAGCTTCAACCCGTACTCACAGAGGTTGCGGAAGGTCTCCACTAAGTCGTCGATGTGAGCGAGTGCGCGGAGACTTTTGAGAACCGCGTCGTTGACGTAGACTTCGATGTTGCGGCCGATTTGGTCCTTAAAGACCAACGACGTAAGTCGCTGGAATGTTGCTCCAGCGTTCTTTAGCCCAAAGGGCATATGGACGTAGTAGAAGGTACCGAGGGGAGTTATAAAACTCATCTTTTCCTCGTCCCCTTCCGCCATCCGGACTGTTGATAGCCCGAATACGTGTCCAAGAAGCTCATAAGCTCACATCCAGTGGTCGAATCAACCAGCTGGTCAATCCGCGGGAGTGGGAAGTCGTCATTTAGACAAGCCTTGTTGAGGTCGGTGAAGTCAACACACATCCTCCACTTGCCGTTCGACTTCTTCACGAGAACAGAGTTTGCCCGCCACTTGGGGTGCAAGACCTCCCGAATGAACCCTGCCTCTCGGACCTTGGCGATTTCCGCCTTGATGGCCTCTTGGCCCTCAAGGGAGAGCTTCCTCAGCTTCTGCTTGACCGGGGGACGGCCAGGCGTCACAACGAGATTATGCTCGATGACGTCCCGAGCGACACCTCGCATGTTGGCGGGCTTCCATGCGAAGACGTCAGAGTTTTTGCGTAGGAAGGTCGCAAGTTGCTCCGCGTGCTCTTCAGAGAGGTCCGCCCCAATATTGATGGTCTTGCCCTCATCGTCCGAGGACAGCGGGATCTTTCAGAGGTCCCCCTATGGGCGCGGTTTGGGGGGAGACCTCCCGGAGGGGACAGCCGGGGCGTCTGACGTCGGGTTAGAACCCTTTCCCCCCGGGGCCTTGATCTGGTTGATGCTCCCAATCATTGCGGTGGCATGCTCGTTAAGAGTGCGGGCCACGTCCTGGTCGCCTCGGACGGTGATCACGCCACGGGGCCCAGGGATCTTCAAACAGAGGTAGCTTTGATGGATTGTAGCCCCCAGACAGTTGATAGTAGGGCTGGACAAAAAGATCGAAGCTCGCGAGCTATTCGGGATCGAATCGAAACTCGGCTCGGTTCGAGCTCGGCTCGAGCTCTTAACGAGCCGAGCTCGAGCTTGAAGTAAAGCTCGAGTGAGTATTCGAGCCGAGCCCGAGCCTTCCCGAGCTCGCTCAAGCTCGACTCATTAAAGCTCGTTATATCTTACAGGGCCTTATCTTACATTCTTATTTCTTAATGGGCCTCGAGCCTCAGCCGAGCCTAATCGAGCTCGAGCGAGCCCAATCACATTTATTTGTGTATACAGCCTTATCGAGCCCTATCGAGCTTTTGTCGAGCTTTATCGAGCTTTATCGAGCCGAGCCCGAGCCTGGTTCTAAGCTCGTTAATGTTTCGAGCCGAGCCCGAGCCGAGCCCAATACATTATCGAGCTCGAGCCGAGCCTGCCTGGGCTCGCTCGAGCTCGGCTCGTTTCCAGCCCTAGTTGATAGTGGTCCTCCCCATGATGGCGTTGTATGAAGAGGGGAGGTCCACCACGTCAAACCAGACTAGCTCGGTCCGGTAGTTGTCCAGGGAAGCGAAGGTCATGGGGAGATCGACCTTCCCCACCGGGTAGATGGTCTTCTCGGGGACGAACCCTTGCAAGGGCCCGGATGCGGGTTGCCTTAGTTTTTAGGCGTGCCAGTTGGCAATTGTAGACGGTAGCGGAGACGATGACTGCGTCGTCATGGGGGAAGTGAACCCCGTGCACATCTTCCACTGTGAAGGTGAGGGGGGCGTCCGACCACTTTGGTGGCCGGGGCGTGCGTAGCACCCCTACCACCTTTACCTCTTGTGCGTACTTCTTACGCCGGCGCTTGGAGTCTCGCCCTGAGGCGGATACCCCCGTAATGACGTTTACACGTCTTTGGGAGGTTTGGAAGGGGAGCTCTTCAGTTTAGCCCCCTTCTCGCGCCTGTCCTTGCTGCTCCCCCGAGGGGGCAGGAAGAGCCGGCAAAGCCGGATGAGGGGCTAGGAGGCAGGACTCCCTCCACCCTGCCCACGCTAGTCGAGGAATGCGGCGAAGTGCTGAAGAAGCTGGTGGCATTCCCGGGTAGTGTGGGTATTGGACTTGTGGAAGGTACACCACAAATTAGCTGTGCCTTCCTTGCCTCCCGTCGTGGGGCCTTCTCGGCCGCGGGACGACTGTCCCCCCATGGCCTTTTGGCTTGGGGAAGGAGTGGTTGCCCTTGTGGCCATTGCGCGAGCCGCCTCTACCCTCGAGGACAAAGGTGTCCTGAGGCCGTGGCTCGCCGCGGTTGCGGATTGTCTCCCCCGTCCTCTGCCGGACGGTGTAGAGCTGGGACGAGTCCAGGGGGCGCATGTAGTTCCCCTAGAAGTTTGTGCATAATTCGCGCTTGAGCTACGTGAAGGACTTGATGGAACCGACCTTCAGGTTGTAAAACCATGAACGGACGAACCCAGTGAGGTAGAGGGGGAAGACGTTGCACTGCACCATCTGATCCCCCCCGGCAGCTGAAATGGCTGTGGAGTACACCTGCACAAACTCATAAGGATCGGCCTCACCATTGTAGTGCTCGATGTGTGGCGGGCGGTAGGGTCGCGGCCATTGGATGCATCGGAGTTGGTGGCACAGCGGTTGGTTGGCCCCCTCAACCTCTCTGGGGGAGTCTCAATCGCTGTCCCCTTTCACAAGGGACTCGCGCTCATTGTCAGGGTCAGGGAGGGGTCCAAGCGATCCGCCAGTGCGACGATAGCGCCTCTTCTCCTCCGGGTTGGTCGAACTAACCTCCTGGACGTCTGGGTACCCCCCAGAGGTAGCGGTCGCTTCTTCGGCGGGTCTCTTCCCCCGGTCAGGACGGGAGCGTGGCTCCCTGCGACAGCGAGTCAGGGGGAGCTCCGATCGGTAGCGAGAGGGAGCCTCCCCAGATTTCGTGGTACACATTCGCTCGACCTCCTCCCGGATAAAGCGGACCTGACCCAACGGGGGAGCCCTTGGGGGTGGCCCCGGGGGAGGAGGGAGCTCATGCGCGACGATCACTGGCCCGGAGGGTGCTGTCGGGGCATGGGCGGGATCTGTCGCCGGGCAGGCTACCAGAACCGGTGAGGGGGGCCCTCACGAGGGAGATCCCACGGTGGCGTGGCGGCCGTCCTAGGCGTAATGGGCCCCATTCGCCCGGGGACCGCCTCTGCCACGGTGGACACATTTGGCAAAGTGGGGCCGGCCCCCGGCGCGAGGAAAGCTCTAGGAGCGGGATGCGCCCCCGGTCCCAGGAAGGTTCCCGGTGTGAGATAAGACCCCAGTGTTGAGAAGGCACCAGGCACGGGGTAAACCCCCAGTGCGGGAAATGCCCCCGGCGCTGGGAAGGAGCTCGAAATGGGGAAGACTCCCAGCCCGGGAAACACTTGGGATGACGGACCCGCCGAGGGAACGGAGCCCCCGGCGGGGTCATAGGTCTCGGTGACGGCTGGGCCTCCGGGAATCGGGGGGGCTACCGGGTGCCCCATAATCGGCGGCAAGGCCCCCATGAATGGGAATTGCGGCGGATAGACGGGGGCCGGCGGCCGCGCCAAGACGCAGAGCAGCTCCTCCATGGTGCGTTGGGCGTGGAGTTGGCCCTCGATAAGAGCTTCGAGCAACGTGTCCCTGGGAACCGGGGGCGCTGTCGGGGGGACGCTAGTCCCCGCCGAGGTGGCCGCGGTCACTGGGCTGGGTCCGGAAGCCTGTCCACTGAAAGTAACCGGGAGGGTAAGAGGTGATACCTCGGTGTGGCCGCGTCCGATCGAAAGCGCCGGGGGAACCGGGCCTCGAGGGGGTGGCGCCGGGTCACTGGGATCGGCGTCACCGGGTAGGACGTGAGCCCTCGTTCTTGGGGGAGCCATGGTGATTCGTCACGAGTCCCCACGAACGGCACCAACTATCATGGTATTGCGAATACCCCGGCAGGTTCTACAGAGGTTCCTAGCGAATAAAAAGCGACACGAGCTGACCGCGCGACTGGTCCTCTCCCTTCACACCAACACAGAGAGTGACGCAAGGGTTTATACAGGTTCGGGCCTCAGTGGAGACCCTAGTCTTATCGACATGCTCCCAACAAGGGTCGGCTGGGGGAGCTCTCTCGCGGGGAGAGTGCTCCTAAGCATGCCTATTCGTATTTGTGTATTGATGATAATTAATTGTCCTCTTTTACAAGAGAAGGTACAAGGGCATATATAGGCCCAAAAGATGCAAATTACAAGATTGCCCCGGCTGCAGCCATCGGATCGAGGGGCACCGACGTCCTTCTGCTGACCAGGGGGCCCGGATGCTTGACAAGTGTCCTCGCTGGCTCCCGAGGCACTCCTCACGTGATCTCCACGTGACCCTGCGCGGGAGGCCCCCGTGGCCTTCTCCCGGGATGGGGCCACCGGGGGCCCCTGTCATCGAGCAACTGGCGGCGCCGGGGATGGGCCGCCGGGGGCCCCTGTCCCTATCACTGAGCAAATGGCGGCGCCTGGGACGGGTTATTGGGGGCCCTTGTCACTGGGCAAACGGCGGCGCCCAGGACAGGTCACTGGGGGCCCAGGTCTCTGGGAAAACGGCGGTGCCCGGGACGGGTCGCCGGGGGCCCCAGTCACCAGGCAGACGGCGGCGCCCGAGACGGGTCACCGGGGGCCCCTGTCAATGGGCAAAGGGCGGTGCCCGGGACATGGTCCCCAGGGCACTTCTCACCGGGTTAGTGGCGGCTCCCGAGACCTTGTCCCCGGGGCGTATCACCGAGACTGATCGGGCGGAGATTTCTCCCGACATTCATAATTATATTATTAAGGATGGGATGCTACTGAATCTTGTGACGTTCTGTTACTTAGGAATATTGGAGAAGACACTTTAAGTCATGGCACCTATTGCATGTTGGCTGTTCAGCTCAAGATGGCGCCCCCAACTTACTTACATGAAGACATACTTTTAGAATGGCGCCACCACTAGTTGGTTACCACCTCGTCCTCGTAGAGCCACCTCATCTGCAGAAGCACATCACTACCACCAGGCCCAACACACAATTTGGAGTACAAGCCCACATGAGTGCAGAAGTCAGTTCGGAGACAGCCTGACAATACCAGCTTCCAGAGGTCGTAATTCTTTCGTCCGAAGTCTGATTGAGGTGTATGAGTACTTGATAGAAAGATTATTTCATAACCTTTCCAACAGATCCAGCCGCACCTTAAAATTCGACCAGGAAGGCCTCCAAACTGTCATGACAAGTTGCTAATGGTGCTGCATCACCTTTTTTTGGGCCTTGAGCCTTGTAATTCGAGGGAGGGGCCCAAGCTCAGGTTGTGGACGTGGGAGGCAACCCTAGCACGGCCACCTCTCTGGCCGCCACCCCTTTTGGTCGCCTTCTCCCTCTTCCCTTCATCAAAACAAGCTGCCACCATCAGATTAGCAGGTTATTTGCTACATTGTTTCCCACTACGTGAGATACAATTGTTCATCGGAGTAGTGTCGAAAGACCTGGTTTGGTGAAAGATAACCTCAGTTGTTCATTCTGAAATTTCATATTGCTTTGCATCTTGTTCTTGCTCGTTTCTTCTACTGCGTATAGGTATTAACCTTCGTGGTAAGGTCATCCGGGCGTGAGCACGATTGATAACGACATGTGCATGGGTGTAGCGATTGCAAGGACTCAATCCTGGCTGATTGGAAGCCTTGGAACGCGAATGTCTCCGTTCCGCAAAGTAGAACCTAGCAAACATTCCTATTCAATATACCTAACAATAACCAAGGTGAAAGATTTATGTAGTAACATATCCTCATGTGCTTCAATTGGAAATTTAGTGAGGAGAGAATTCACCTGTGCTTATAATTTTTTAGCAAGGTTCTTTGTGATTGGACTCTTGTATCCATATTGTAAATCTGATTGTGGTGGTGAAGTGCTAGAGCTTGGGATGTCCTCATCACCACCTTTACCATCACTTGCTGCTATGTTGCTACTTTTGCCACCAATTGTCGTTGTCATGCTACACTACCTCCGCTGCTCTCTACCTTGGTAACGTTGCATGTTGCACTGCCTCTGTCGTATTGAAGCCAGTGATATTGCTCGAGCTGGAGCCGCTTTAGTCATCAAATTTGAGAGAGAGGTGAGAGATAAGAGAGGAAGAACAGGCTAAAAAAATACAACCACCAATGTGTGGGCTCCCTTGGCCACGCCCCATTTCGGTTTTATATCAATGAATGTTATTTTAAACATTATTAAGCCTTACCTGTTAACTCTAAAGCTTAACAAATTAATGGTGAGTTTTTAAAAGGAAAATACTTGTGGGGTAATGTCTTGCAAAATTTGTTGTGTGTGGGGTATGTTACAATTGAGGTGACTAGAGTGTAACTGTTGTTCACGTAATTATTTTTTTAAAAATAACTCACCTTTTTGCACATTTGATCTAAATCCCTCAACTTATCCCATGCTACTTCTCCAGCTCACCCTCTTCTTTGTCGTCTACCATCCATTTCATCGCCACCCCTCTCCCACCTCACACACCCCAACCATGGCTACTATTAGTGCATATGTCGACACCTCCTGCCTCCATCACTGCCTACCTCCACCGGTGTTGCTGCCTTGTTCCCTAGCAATCACTATTCTCCACCACCATCTATGGATAGCAATGACACCACCACCTCACTAATGTGGAATTTAAAGAGGGAATGTAAACCCTAGTTTTGGTGACTTTGCGGCCTAAACCCTAAATAGAGTGCAGTGCTTTGGTGATTTTACCACCGTTGAGGTGATAATATTGGATGGCTGCAGATCTGACCATGTGGAGTAGCAATGTTGTGGTTGGGGCTATAGTGGGGGCGAATGTAGCTGTCAGCAGCATTGGAGTGGCAGATATGGGGCGGCAATGCTTAAACCCTAAATCAGAGTACTGGCGGATCTAGCTGTCGACTTGAGTGTCGAGTGCCTGTGAGGCCATGTTCGAGAGTGAAGCATGGATGAGAGTGAGGCAACGAGGAGAGAGAGAGGAGGAGTAGATGGCACGGGCCGACTGGTTTGTCATTTTTGTCACGCATATGGCATGGGTGGCAAAGGGGCGAGTAGAGAAGCTATTTGCGTGGTGGCCCCACCTGTCAGATCCAACTAAGCACTCTGGTAGGCCTTACTATCAGTTTTATAGTTGCTTCTAACAGTGTTTGACAGAAATTAGTGAAGTGTAAAAGTGAGCAAAAATTGTCTAAGTTATGTGTTATTATTTTTAAACTTGAGGTTTTATGACTATGAGGTACAAATATCAAACCCTTAACGTAATTTCCTCAAAAGAAAAACTCATTGCTACCCAGCAAAACTTTTTTTAAAAAAATATCGGGGTGTTTAGCACTTGCACACTGCGTTCCCCATCTCTTATCTTCTCCCTCGGTACAGCGAGCGTTACAGTAAGAAGCCCATCACCTGCCTACCAAAGCCCACAGCAAGAAATGCCGCTCCTGACATTGCCGCAACAGCTCGCCGCGGCGGCGCCAGCAGCCTCCTTCTCGCGGTGTCCGCGTCGCCAATTCCGTACATCGCCCCGCGCCTCTCCCACCCTCTTCGCCCTCCCTCGCCGGAAGTATGGCCGCCTCCACCGCGAACCCATCACAACCAGCTTCTCTGACTATGACGACGACGAGGAGGATGAGTACGAGGACGACGAGGTGAACTTGGTGGAGGTGGAGGAAGGGGAGGCGTGGCTGGAGCAGCGGAAGCCAGTGGGTTTCGGCGCGTGGAAGGCGTACGGCACGGCCATCGAGGAGCGGCTCCTCCGGGAGATGGACCTGGGCGAGGAGCCGAGCAGCGCGAAGCGGCGGGACAAGGAGCCTTCTCCGGCAAATCGCTGCCCCGCTGCTGCCAATTCTTCGAAAGAAACGGACGGAGGTTGGTTATCTACTCTTGCCTTTTGTTGGAGATAACGCCCATGGGCTTTAAGCCTATTAAATTCTGAGCCCGTTGGCATGGTTGGGATTTTAGTCCTATATTACTAATTAATATGACTCTTAAGAGATCTTTGACGACCGGCAACACACCACTCATGGTATTATTATGAATGTAAAACCCAAAACTGTGAAAACTTAGAGATATGCATACCTTGTTAAAATGGGATATGATTGCATCGCAGTACCTAAGGACTAAGGACTGATCTAATATATTTTTGTATTGAGTAGTGCATGGGATCATAGTCTCTTACCATAAAAATGGCTGCATGTGCAGCATTACTGACTATTAGAAATCCGCCAATCCACATGTGTCATGTGATGTGTGAACAAGGAAAGTTGTGTACTGATTGAGATGTATGGATCCAATGTGTCTACATATCTAGATTTGGTTCATTGATTAACGATAATGTGCAAGAGATCTATTTGCCTATGCCATTATATGGGTTGCTTCCTTTTTGCATATGACATCCCCTCCCTTTGGTAGCATCTACTAATTTGGAATTTAATTTGAAAGTCATATTTCCACTCGGACACTCTAGGGATGCTTTTAATAACCAACGAATGACAAGTGCTCTTCCTTGTCTAGATCAGTGCGCACGTGCATGTGTGTGATTTTATCCATAGCCTTTTGCCACCTCATACAACTATTCTTCACATGAATCCTACAACTTCCCTTCTAAGATGTCAAAAGATCTCTAGAATTAGTATTATGGACTAAGGTCCCAACCATGCCACCTAATGGGTTTAGAATTTAATGGGCTTAAAACTCTTGGGCCTTATCTCCAACACCTTTTCCCTAGCAAAATTGGAAAATAATTGGAGCTTTTTTTTGTAGTGTTTTATTCTTTTTATTTTATTTTATTATAGTGTTTATTCAGCAATATATCACTCAAAATTTATCACTTTTACATTCTTCAATGATTCTCATGTTTGGCATGAACCTTTCTTTCTTTCTTGAGTTTGTTTGGCGTGAACCTCACACAATATTGTCGGTGTACAGCAAAAATTGTGCTGCATTAGAGAATGTTATGGTGCTTGCCAAGCATAACTTCAATGTGTTTAGGGTGTTCTTTTTCTAAAAGAATTTTGAGCTCACGAACCCAACCCGCACCAGTGAGGACTTGAGCATCTAAGCTTTCGGGCAACAACTATTCTTCTCAAATCAATGATGACTAATTGTTTTGTGAGAGCCGAGAGGTCTTATCCACTGAGCTGTCATATGTTCCTCCTTAGGGTGTATATTTAGTACAATGAAGTTGTTTATTTAACATAACAAGTTTATACAATTTAGCAAGCAAAGTTAGCAAATAAAAATGTATATCTTTATGAGATTTCATGTTTAATTTTGATACACTAAAGTTTTGCTCCTAAATAGTTGAATGAAATTTGTTCCTTAATAAATATATAACTTTGTTGTACTAAATGTACAAATAAAAATTTAATTATATAATGTTGTGGTACTTGATTGTCTACCATAAGCACCACCAGACATATGCTTAGCAAGCATCATAGCTGCCTAAAACTAAATTTTAGTCAATTTAAATCTATAAAATGTGTGACTTTCTATATTCTAATTTTTATTAGTAGCGTCTGCATTGGACTATATTAGTACAAAACAATTTTGATGTTTGTTCAACAGCAAGACTTTTTAATCTTGAATATTAGCCAACAGTATTCTTTATTTTAATTATGTGATCTGTTTTTTGTTATCCATGCATAATTCTTATTTTCAAACAGCTTAACATAACTTGCTACATTTGTCATGAAATTGTTACCATTCTGTTTAGCTACTGTAGGAAACTGGGTTTGGAGAAACTAATGTTGAATGCAAACTTTTTTCTCTTGTTGCATTCTCTACACCTTCTATACTCAGCAACAGATGTCAGTACTGCTGATGTTCATGTTCGTGTTTGGAACCTCCCAAGAAAGAAGAACATACACAGGGACCTGAAGCTAGCTTTTAAAGGATTTCCTGGCCTCATAACTATAAACCCAGCAGTCTCCGCAAATAAGAAGACTCGTGATCCTATTTGCAAGGGTTTTGCATTTCTTGGAATGGAGTCTGTGGAGGCTGCAACCAGGTAACTTACTTTCATTACACTTCGTTAGTTAGTCTATTGATGCTTTCTTATTTGGTACACCCTTTTGCCTTATCGATCAAAATACTTGTAACTATTGTCTTTCTTTATACCTATAAAATATAACCAAGATTGCTGTTAGCTCTACAGCTTTAGAATATGATATTTTTAATAGCAACTAGTCACTGATTACATAATCAATTGAGCTTCCTCTAGGTATATACCACTATGTGGTAGTTAATTATTTGTGTACACCAGAGGTTCTTATATTTCTACCATTGTCTAACTTTAGTTCAATAACTTCAATTGTAATTTGTCTGTCACTGAACTTGCTTTACTGTGCCATTTTTATTCCAACATTTAATCAGAGATAACAAAAAAGTGACATGGTGTGCCATGTAGGCTTCCCATGGCACGCCACATGGTTTGCTAGTAGCCATATTACATCAACTGAGACGCTAATGTGCCATACCACATGGAATATCACATCATCCGACAACCTTATGTGGTGAGCTACATGGGACACAACATTATTTAAGATACTTCGCGTCTAATTAACAGATGGACCGAGTCGGAATAAGCAAGTTTAGAGTCATGAAAAACTAAAGTTGAAGTTGTTGGGCTAAAGTGTTTGTACCATACAATTTTAGGGACTTCTAATGCAATTTACTCTATTGGTGGGGATGTATCAACACCTCAAAAAGATGATGTCAGTTATTGACTTATTTCACAAAAAATGATCAGGTTACAGGTGTTCATATGGATGAACATGCTTTGACCAGGCTGCTCTATGTTGGATCTGTTAGGTGGGATAAACCATTGTGAGCAGTTTTAAGGGTCAGCGCATACTAGAAGAGAAGGTATGGTTAGCCTTATACCACATGAGAGGAGTCGCTCAGCAATGGTATTATCGGTTGGCAAGAGATGGTGTGCTGACGTGTTTCTGTCACCTCTATTTCGGACCTCCGCTCCACAGCAATCCACTTGGTGAATTGATGCATCTCGTCTCACGGGCACAATCGAGGAATACCAGGAACAATTCGGCTCCTTAATCTTCTGCGTTGAATCAATTTCCCCACCGCAGCAAGTACAGTATTTACGGTAGGATTAACAAAGCCACCAGGCACCAATGTATAATTGTAGAATCCCACTAATCTTCAAATGGTGATGAGCTTAGCACGGGCTTTTGAGAAGTGCATCAGATGGGTGCGTCCTTATTGGGACGGCTGCTATCCACACCAACCAACTAGGGGTGGGCACCTACGGCTGGTCGGGTAGCACTGTCCACAGCAAAACTGGCACTACCATCGCCGACAGATATTGTGGGCACATTGACGAGAATTGTTACCCGAGCTAGTTCGGAGCAAATGCACGTCTGTTTCAAGACAGATTCGAACCAGGCAAGTGTCCGTTGATATGATCTCAGATGGCCTGAGAAGCGCGGACACATGGTCGCAGGCTTTGTGCGATCATGAGGCCGCAGACAGTACGCGGTCAGGAGCCCGTAGGCGATGCGCGGACAGGAGGTCGCAGATAGTGTGCGGTCATAAAGACAGTGTGTGGTCAGAAGGACATTGAGTACTCTCGACCAGGACAACTCGGGGTTGCTTAAGCTCTACAATAAGCATATCCCGAGGATCCCGAAGATTCTTCCACGTATGAAGACAACTGTCAGGAAGTTAACTCGTGCGGTTATCCCTTAATTGCACGTGTTAAGCCTGCGTGGAAGTTAAGTGCGGTTATCAAAACTGCACCCGAGCAACCGTTCAAAGCCGTTGTGCATTAGCGCCCTTTCGACCAGTATAAAAGGGTAAGCAAATGCACCAAACGAGGATCATCTTGAACAGATTCAAGAGACATCTTCGACGAATAGGATAAACATCAAGATCCGACAGATCGAACAGATCCTAGAGATCGAATAGATCTAAGAGATCAACATCAACAAGCTTCCATAGGCTAGCTTAGTCATTTTCTAGACAATCACACGGAAAAGATCTTCGCCTGTGATGATATTTTCCACAACTTTGTAACATTTTTCCTCATACATAGTGAAATCACAACAGGATGTAGGACTATTACTCCCACCATCGAGGGCCCGAACCTGTATAAATCTCTCTGTGTTCAACCGACATTGCTCATCATCCCTTTCCAGAGGGACACCCTGAAAGGCCTCATAACTCACAAATTCTGCATAAGTTCGACTAAGGACTCCGAGTCCGAATCGTCGACAGCTGGCGCCCACCGTGGGACCTTTCTCAAGGCGTTCTTATTTCTATCCGGAGGTTCGATGAGCCATGTCTGGAGCATATGATTCCGAGAACGACTTCGATCTCGAGGATTATGCCCACATTCAGATGCCTTCACATAGTGATCCTGTTCCCATGGAGGAAACTGGAGGCGAAGACGTCCCAGAGGTCGATTCAACCACTCAGGTCATGTCTATCGACCAGGAGACAACAGACGCAGAACCAGAGCCCATTGTGGTTCTTATTGCGTTAGAGGTTGAATCCGGTCCATCGCACAGCCCTGTTGAGGGTAAGGGCGATGTTGACCAGGAATTTAGCCCGGGGAGGTTTGATCCCGATAACGTCCACAGTCTCTTTGATTTCGAGTCCGACTCGGAACAAACAGAGATATTTTCCCCATCGGCGCCGTCGCTCCCTAGGCAATTTGCTGCCTTATTGGAAGAAACTCCCGATCAGCGGGTTGCTAGGGAAGAACAGGAACGCAAACAAAAGGAGGATCAAGATCGTGAGCAACAGGATAACGAACTTCGCATAACAGCCCTAGAGGCTCTTCAAAATGCGCAAGTTCGTTACGACGCTGCTCCGAGTTCCTCCCGTCGACCACATGGTCACAGACGTGACCAGACACCATCTTTACCCCCGGAACGTTTACTGGCAGACGAAGAGACGGTGACACCTGGCGCACCCAGGAGGAGCACGCATGGCCGGCTTCGATCCATCGCAGAGGTCCTGCGTAATTTTCCTCCTACGGTCACAGATGCGCAGAAACCCGCCTTCGCCAGGATCTTGGCGGAGAGATTAGATGAGGTCGCTTCCGAAGCGACCCCTACGGCCTCTTCCCGGTCGGCGATACGTTCCTAAGAAAGAGAATATTCTCACTCTAGTTCTAGTAGCCGGGATCGTCCACTACTAGCGCCGTCTCGCATGATAAAGCCAGATGGGCGGGAAATTCTCGTGATCGGGAAACGAGTACCTGTCCACTCTCGCCTGGGACCACGCGTGGCCTCTTCTTCACGTGAGGTCGCTCGAGATCAGGTCGAGAGTCGCAGATCCATCCATGGTCCTTATGTTGGTTGTAAAGCTTTCTCGCCCGGCCTTCGTGCGGTCGTTTGGCCAGACAAGTTTATACCAGGGGCCATAGAAAGATTTGAAGGAACTCAGAATCCATCCGAGTTCCTTCAAATTTACATCACTGCTATTCAGGCAGCAGGTGGCGATGACTGGGTCATGGCCAACTATTTTCCTACAGTCCTCGAGGGACCGGCAAGAACCTGGTTGTTCAATCAGCCCGAGGGTTCGATATATAACTGGGAAATGTTGTGCAACGTCATCCTCAACAATTTTCAGAACTGTCATCAGAAGCCGGGGAAAGAGGACGACCTCCATCGACTACGACAAACTTCGACCCGAAACTCTCCGTCAGTTTGTCAAGAGATTTGTCGAGGTGAGAAATACCATCCCAAACATATCTGATAACTTCGTTATCAGGGCGTTTAAACACCGTTCGATATCGGAGGTTCACGGAGGATTTGCTCATCCACCCACCTTGATCAGTGGTCAATCTTTTTGATATGGCTGATCGATATTCCGACGCGGCCGAGGCTGTTGAGTGGAATCGGATGGTAGACAAAGGAAACTTACTGCCTCAACCAGGTCTCAAGGACGTGAAGAGGGAGGATTCTAACAAGAACCCGGAATCTTCATCAGGCGGGAAGTTGAAATCAAAAAGGAGTCGATCTGGACAGTACCGAGAGGTCGCAGTCGCAGAGAAGCCTCCATCGACCAAAGGTAACAATTCTTCGTTTAAAAATAAAACTGCTTCTTGTGGTCGCAATGCCGACAAGCCAGAGAAGTCGACTAACCCGCAGGAAGGCAAGAGATGGTGTCCACTCCACAACTCCGCAGGTCACGACCTCAAGAATTGCCGGAGTTGGTTGAAGCAGTTGGATGACTTCTACCAGGGGATCGAACCTATGCCGACCTTGCCACCAAAAGAACAGACTTGCGGGCTAAGAGACGCCAGCGGGGACGAAGAGATGTCCTACCAGGTACCTCGTAATCATGTCAATGTTATTTTCGGAGGTTCCTCTTTCGTTTCTAAACGGCAATTTAAAGCCTTTCATCGAGAGGTGAACCAAACGGAGACTCCCCTTAGTGAACCTCAATATCCCCGTTGGTCGAATACACCTTTGACGTTTGATCGCTCTGATTATCCTGTGGGGCTTACTCGACCATTGAGGCTACCTTTGGTCATAACCCCAATTATCAGCAATGCGAGTCGAAAGGGTCCTGATCGACGGAGGTAGTTCCTTGGACATTTTATTGGTCAAGGCACTCGATGAGATGCAAATTCCTCGTTCAAAAATCAAACCCATAATTCATCCGTTTTAGGGATAATTCTTGGTCCCTCTATGATGCCATTGGGACAGGTGGTGCTCCCGGTCATGCTGGGTGAACCAGACAACTTCTGAACAGAATTGGTTACTTTTGATGTAATTGATTGTGATTTGGCTTATAACGCGATCTTTGGCAGGCCAACTCTTGCTAAGTTCATGATGGCTACGCATTATGCTTACCAATGCGGCAAGTTGCCCGGCCCCAAGGGCGTTATTTCGGTCCGAGGCAGTCGCAACGTGCATTGACATGTGATCGGTTATCCCTGGAGATGGTAGATCAGCTTCCCCTCTGAGAAGCACAGATTGCCACAGTGTCCACTGATACGATCAAAGCCGCTCAACCAGATGAAACATTAAAACTGGTTCCGTTGTACCCAGATGATCTATCCAAGACAATTCGGGTTGGATCAGGCCTGGATGACAAATAGGAACTCGAGCTCATTGCTTTCCTCCGAGCTAATGCAGATGTGTTTGCGTGGAAACCATCCTACATGCCCGGTGTCCCAAGGGAGGTAATCGAGCACAGGTTAGCAATTCCACCTGGACAGCGACCAATAAAGTAGAAGCTCAAGTGTTTTGCTGTTGATCGGCAGGAAGCCATCCAAGTGGAGTTAGATAAACTCCAGAAGGCCGGGTTTATTTGCGAAGTCGATCACCCGGAATGGCTTGCAAATTCGGTCATGGTCCGCAAGTCAAATGGCAAGTGGCGCATGTGCATCGACTGCACCAGCCTAAATAATGCCTGTCCGAAGGATGACTTTCCCCTTCCCCGCATCGACCAGCTGGTCGATTCTACTGCGGGTTGCGAACTGATGAGTTTCCTGGACGCTTACTCGAGATATCATCAAATTAGCATGGCAGAAGATGAAGAGAAGACTGAGACTGCCTTCATCACACCATTCGGCACCTACTGCTACGTCAGAATGCCGTTTGGTCTCAAGAACACAGGTTCCATGTACCAGCGCTTGATGCAAAAGACCTTTCTTTCCTAGATGGGGCGTAATCTTGAAGCTTATGTATACGACTTGGTTGTAAAAAGCTTAAAAAGTTCGTCTCATTTAGACGATTTTGCTAAAACCTTATGTAATTTGAATCGATATGGAATAAAGTTAAAGTCGGAGAAATGCTCTTTCGAGGTTAATCCTGAAAAAATCAGGGCTATCGAACAAATGAGGTCTCCCTCGACCATCAAAGATGTTCAACGCCTAGCAAGTCGCATGGCGGCATTGAGTCGGTTCATCTCGCGACTAGGCGAAAAGGGACTACCTTTCTTCAAAGCCCTGCGCAAACACCACAATTTTACTTGGTCCGATGAGGCCGAGAAGGCATTTCAGGAGGTCAAAGCATATCTATATAGTCCGCCGGTTTTGGTTTCTCCCAACAAAGAGGAGCCATTACTCCTTTATTTGGCGGCCACACGTCACGCGGTCAGCACTGTCCTGATCGCGGAAAGAGAGGGTGTGCACAAACCCATCTACTACGTAAGCGAAGTACTTCATGGTCCTAAGGAGCGATACCCTGAGGTCCAGAAGATACTTTACGCACTACTGATGGCTTCCCGTAAGCTACGACATTACTTCCAAGCACATAAAATCACAGTGCCCTCATCTTTTCCATTGGGGGACATTGTCCGCAATCCGGAGAAATCTGGTCGGATGGCCAAATGGGCTGTCGAACTCGGAGCGTTCGACATCCATTTCACGCCCCGCACCGCGGTCAAGTCTCAGGTCCTGGCCGACTTCATGGTCAAATGGACTAATCCAGAGCCACCCGTGCAGGTGTACGAAGATTTGGAATACAATGGCTAGACGGCTAGACAGAGGTGGTCAGTTGGACGATTGAGATGTACCTCCGTTGCTTGACCTACGATCGTCCTCGTCAATGGCTACAATGGCTACCCTGGGTGGAATACTTATATAACACGTCCGTCCACATGTTGCTGCGCTCAACATCGTTCGAATTGGTCTACGGTCGCGACCAACTGTCTCTTTTGTCCTATACTCATGGTTTGGCAAAAGTGGCAGCAGTGGAACAATCTCTTGTGGATTGCAATCAACTCATACTCGACATCCTTGACCGACTTCTTCAGGCCCATTAGTACATGAAGTAGTACATGAAGACGCACCACGGCATTAATCATCGTGAACTTCACTTTGAGATTTGTCAATGGGTCTGGTTGTACCTTCAACATTGCCATGCTTCGATTGTGATGCACTCCAACTGGAACCTCACTCCCCGCTTCTATGGTCCATACCGGGTGCTAGACAAAATTGGTAGATCATCTTCAACTTCCCTCAAAGGCCCGTATGCATGATGTCTTTCATGTCTCAACTTCTCAAACCCTATCATGGAGAGCCACCCGAAACAATTCCTGCCTTGCTGCACTTAAGCAATGGTAAGGTGGTTTTGAAGCCAGCAAACGTCCTTTGTGCATGACTCAACTGTGGCAATTGGGAGGTTTTGGTTCAATGGCAAGGCTTTTCTGCCACAGACTTCTTGGAAATTGGTATTGGACTTCAGACAACTCTATCCCTCATTTCAGCTTGAGGACGAGCTATTTCTCCAGGGTGGGAGAAATGTTATGAATGTTTTCTATGGCTAGGCATATACCCAGTGCAGAAAGGACTACTGAGCCCAAATCGATTGATGCAGGAATCAGCTAGCTTACGTTTTGTTAGAAGATTTGATCCTTTAAGGATAGTTATTTCGTATCCAATTAGGTTTTGTCTACACTAGTGATATATTGGATGAGATTACGATGTAAGAGACAAACAACAAATAAAGAAAGTTTTCCTTATCTCTCCTCACTCTGGGCATCACGGCTCGACAAGCAATGACTCGTCGACCAGATCTGGCCGATCCTTCTAGGGTTTCCCACCCATATCATCTACATTCTCGAGATCATAACATCCTTATAAAATGAAGTTTACTGGATTTGGATTTTGATGATATTAGATGGTTCTCAACATATCAACTTCCCTGCAGAAATGAAGTTTGTTCAGGCCTTCATTGGTTAATAATTCTAAATTCTTTGGCCACTGCTTTTATATATGTTTAGGTATGATCAATTGAAGTTGAAGCAAATAAAATTTAGGTTAGTTTTGTTAAATTTATATATAATGGATGATGCTAAGTTGAATTTAGCCAGAAGAATGTGTGTAAATCTCACTAGATCACACTCCACATATATTACTATTATTTGCAAAAGTATCCTTAAACTATCACATAACCATATTTCAATACTATTCTTAGGTCCCAATCCTTTCGTAAGATAGTTTGCTAATTGCTCACTTGAACAAACATAATCTAATTGTAACACCCCAGTATCCTATTTCTCTCTGACGAGGTGATCTAACTGCACGTGCTTCGTACAATCATGTTGTATCGGGTTATTGGCAATGTTGGTAGCAGATTTATTGTCACAATGTAACACTAAAGGGCCCTCTCTCAACAAGCGTAACTCAGGCAGTAATCCCCTCAACCATGTCATTTCACATAAAGCTCCTACCATGGCTTTATACAGTCTCTGCAGTGGATCTAACTACTACCTCCTATTTCTTACTCCTCCAAAAACAAGGTTTCCTCCCACAAAGGCACAAAAACATGAAGTGGAACGGCTTTCATCCACATAATTTGCCCAGTCAATATAATAGTATCCTTCCACCTTCAAGTGCAAATTTGCTTTAAAACATAGACCTTTTCCAGGGCTCCCTTTCAAATATTGTAGAATTCAATAGACAACCGCCATGTGCTCCTCTTTAGGGTCATGCCATGTGGTACTGTTTAGGGTCATGCATATATTTGCTGACCACATTTCCTGCTTACGTAATATAAGGTCTTGTGTGGCACATATACATGAGACGACCTACAAGTCTCTGATAAGTTTTGTTACTCACCGGATCACCTGATTGAGCACTTAATCTATGATTTTGTTCAATTGGAGTAGAAGTTGATCATCATCTGAGCATCCTTGTCTCAGTCAATAGATCAAGGATGCACTTCCATTGAGAAAGAACTATGCCTCTGGAAGACCAGATAATCTCAATTCCAAGAAAGTACCTCAACTATTCAATATCTTTGACCTCAAACTCCTGTCCCAATTTGGTCTTCAAGCGATTATCTCCACTTCATCATCACCTGTGATTGCAATGTCATCAACATATACAACTAGAATTGTGATACACCTGTAAAACACAATATGATCTCCACTACACTGGGAGTATCCTTTGTTACATACTACATGTCTGAACCTATCAAACCAAACACTAGGAGACTGTTTCAACCCATATTAGAAGTTCTTCAACCTACATACCTTCTCAGCAGTCTGTCTAGTGTCGAAGCCTGGTGGAACCTCCATGTAACCTCCTCTTGCAAGTTTCTATGTAAGAAAGCATTCTTGACATCCAACTGGTGTAATGGTCACCCAAAATTAGCAGCTAAAGAGATAAACGTTGTAATCGTACTCATCTTCGCCACAGGAGTGAAGGTCTCATTATAATTAATCCTATATATGTCTGATTGTACCCTTTTGCAACGAGCCTGGTTTTTTATCTATCCATCTTGCCTTCATGGGTCTGTTTTACTGTGAACACTCATTTGCATCCCATTGCCTTCTTTCTTGTTGGGTTCTTTGAGGAATGAAACTCCTCAAGTATAGCACTTCTCCATCTACAATCCTGCTTTACACTCCAATTGGTTGGAATTGACACTGATTGTAAAGATGCAATGAAGATTTTGTATGCAGGAGAAATAGATGAATATGCCAAGAAATTAGCAATGTCATGCACAAAGCCAACTTAGACTGGAGGTTTTCCGGCATTGACTCAGGTTCTCTATGTTGAGTAAGTGGTAATTTAGAACTCAAAGGACTAGAGATAGAAGGTACATTACCACTCGTTTCAGGGGGAGACAAAGAAATGGAGGTAGAAGGAACTGAAGGACTTGGAACATGAGCGGAAGGCGTAATGGATTGTTCTACCTCAAGTATGTTGGATTGCTGCTCTTTGAGTTGCCCTTGTTGCTCCCCCTGAACCTGTTGCTCCTCTTGAACCTCCTGAATTTGTTGCTCCCCTTGAATCCTTTTTTGATCTCTCCCAAACTGCCTAGATATATAATACCAAAAGCCTGATAATGGGTTTCAAAAGAAAAAAGTTTTTTTGCTTTCATTTTTTTTGCGTGCTCTTCGCCTACCTTCCTCCTGCAAATCTTCAATTGTGGTACAAGCACATTGGAACTTCTAGTAGGACATGGTATCATCCCCACAATCACACTGTCACTATCATTCTCCCCCTCTCGATGACCAAATTCATCTGGAGGTAAGAACTCTACAGACACAGAGGCCAAAACAGGTTGTTCCACAAAGAACAGTCCAAACTCCCACAAGGTAACATCCATGTTGACAAACAATTTGTGCTTAGAAGGACTCCAACACCTATAGCCCTTCTAACTAAGATACACTTCACTGTCCGAGTATCCAACTTTCTAATAGAGGGTCGATGATCCTGAACAAAGCATGTATTGCCAAAGACTTTTAAGGAGAACCAAAAACTTATTCTCATCATAAAGCATTGCACATGGGGTCTTCGAGCCCAACACTCAAGAGGGTATTTGGTTAATGAGATACGCCGCAGTCATTTTTGCTTCACTCCATAGATACTTTTGCACATTCATAAGAAACATAAATGAACGAGCCACCTCTAGAAGATGACGATTCTTCCTCTTTGCAACCCCATTTTGTTTGGGAGCCCTAGGGTAGGTAGTGTTATGGAGAATTCCTTGGACAAACAAATAAGTAATTTACTCCTTATTAAGATACTCTGTTCCATTGTTTGTTCGAAGAATCCGAACCTTCACATTGAATTGAGTTTGAACAAGGTTGCAAAAATTCTGAAAACAACAGAGCCTCATTCTTATGTTTCATCATATAGATTCATGTCATATGTGTATTACAATCAATAAAAAGGATATAACCACTGACTTAAGGAACAGAACAAGGACCCCAAACATCCGAATGTATTAAAAGAAATGGTTTAGCACTGCGAAGACCCACACTGGGATAAGAAGAGCATGTATGCTTGCCAAACTCATAGGCATCACACACAAGTTTACCCTTATCTACTTTATTGAACAAAATCGGAAACATCCTGCTCAAACTATCAAAAGATATATGTCCCAAACAACAATGATGTAACATACCTTCGGCCTTTTCCCTTTCAACAGAAACAAGGGGAGGGCCCATACTCTTGTAATCGAGGTATCACAGTCCATTACGCTTGACGCCAGTCCCAATCCTCCTCCCAATTTGCTTAACCTGAAAGAAACAATGTGTATGATCAAAGAGAACCCAAAAGTTAAACTGGTCAATGATAGAGCAACAGAAATAAGATTAACTGAGGAGGTAACATGAAGAACAGAGAATAAAATGAGAGATGAAGTGCATTTGATTGAACCAACCCCCTTGATGGATTGTGAAGTTCCATTAGCGGTTTGGACAGTCTTGGTTTGAGCATGAGTATGAGTTAAATGCATCTAATGCACCGATAACATGCTTAGAGGCTCTTGAATCTACAATCCACTCTATGGGAATGTGTGCATGTAGATGCCAGTGCTTGTGCCTGAGTACTTGTGCCTACGTGGGCATAGTTGACAAAGTTATTAAAGATAGTGGGCATAGAAGATTCTGGATTGGAGCTCTCCACTTGTGCATTAAACATTTGCCAACTCTCCCACTGATCTACTGTCATTGCCACAACATGAGTTTGCTCTGGCTGTTCTTTCTCTGTCAGAGCTACATTGGCTCTAGGGCCAGCTCGACCTTTGCCTCTACCTCCTTGAGTAGCTCAACCTCTACCCAAACGGCTATGACCTCCCAAGGCCCGATGAGGACAAGAGAAACTGAGGTGGCCCTTCTCTTTGCAACCTAGCATTCCTTACTCTCCTTGGAGGCTAGAACAAGTAGTGTTGACCTAACTGGAGTAGGGATGTCAGCTGACATCACCATCAAACGGGCTTCCTCCTAAACCATCGCAAAGATGACTTCCTCCAGAGTTGGAAGTGTAGGATCAAGGATGCCGACTAGAGGGGGGTGAATAGGAGGCTTTAAAACTTTTCAATTAAAAAAACAAATGTTGCAAAGAGAAGAACCAAAAGCAATTTAGTATTGAAATGAAGAGACAGAGAGAACGAACACAACGATTTTTACCGAGGTCTCGGAGACGCCCAGTCTCCCATAATCCTCGTTGAAGCACTTAAGTAAATTGAGTCTTGCTCCAATATCCACGAAAGATATTATCCACTAGTGGTTGCTCCTTGTCCACTCCAGAAAGGCGAGCACCGATGCCTTTTACAACACGTCGAGTCTCTCCGACAAACTCCGAACTGGAGAGATCAACGGCCACGCCTCCAAACCGTCTAGATGAGGGCGCTCACCAAGAGTAATAAGCAGCAAGGTCTTCTCAAGACCTCCAAACAATCACCGAGAAACTAATAGGATGCAAATGATGCGAACAGAAAGCACTCGGTGGATCTGAAAAGCTCTTGATTTTATCAAAAGATCAAGATTTTATATAAGAACTAAAACTCAAGAGTGAATATGAATGAGAGGCTGCTAGATGTATCAAACAAGTGCTCAAAGGCTCTATTTATAGCCTCAAGGATCAAATTAGCAGTTAGAGCTCGAGCTGAAAATCAGCAGCTCAAACTGACAGTTAGTTTGTAACCAGAAAGAAGTAAAATCCGGAGAAAACACAACTAGCCGTTTGAGGTCGAAAAAGGAAACAAATCAGTGCAAACTGACAGTCAGTATGAGGAACTGACACTCAGTTTCAAACTCAACGGCTGACAAAAATTATGGATAAAAATTAGCTAGCCGTTTGTGGTCGTAAAATGAAACTGATAATACAAACTGACAGTCAGTTCGACCACAAAAGCAACCAGATCAAATAGAAACACAAGCGAATCAGTTTGAGGACGAAATACAAACTGACAGTCAGCATGTGCATACTGACAGTTTAGTACAAAAAATTTCAGCTCAAAAAACCTCTCTGGACAACTGTCAGTTTAACTGGACTGACATTCAAATTGATAGTCAGCATAGCAAACTGACAGTCAGCATGAACAAAAACAGTCATAACTTTAAAACCATAAGTCCAAATTGAGAGTTTAAGGGCCACATTTTTGTCAACAGAAGTAAAAGCTAGATCTGTCTAGATCTTTCTAGAAAATGCAAAAACACTTCTGTTGTCAAAAACTCAACTGAAAATCTAAATCTTTCAAAACCAAATCCAACCAAAATGAATGCAATGCAGTGACCTAATAATTTCTCGGTTCATGTTGGAGATTTAAAGAGGACTTGCAACCCCTCTTTATAGTACGCTTAAAACTAAGCAATAAAGTCCTTAACCGATCGAACTCCAAACGCTAAAAATAAAACTCATATTACCTTAGGTCCTTTTCATTTCGCGATTTGCGTCTCGACCTTCTTGTTTGCGACTCATGCTTTTTATTTTACATCGGGTTCATCTTGATCATCTTGCATTTCTTCCTAACAGAGCTCTGTATCAAAAAGTCTCAAAAGCACAGTTAGTCTGAAACATTTTATTTTCATTAATCATCAAAATTAAGGTTAGGCATAAAGGCCTAGATGCAACAATCTCCCCCTTTTTGATGATTGATAACAAAAAAAAAAAGATAGAACAAGTGAATAACTCCCCCTGAGTGTATGGCATCATATGTCAAGTATAATCACTCATATGAGTCTAGAGCATACATCATACACACATGTATATCATATCATACTCATAAAAACAACAAATATATCAGAGCATAAACCAACCATACATATCAGATCATCACACATATACATTACATATATCGAGAAAAATAGAGACAAATATCAGAGCATCACAATCCCAAAACATCATATCCAAGGTCACAGAGATATATATAATAAACCAATATCCAGACATCAATAACCATCCAATAAAAAAAACTCGTCCATCAATAACTCGTGCTTTTTATTTTACGTCGGGTTCATCTTGATCATCTTACATTTCTTCCCAACAGAGCTCTGTATCAAAAAGTCTCAAAAGCACAGTTAGTCTGAAACAGTTTATTTTCATTAATCATCAAAATTAGGGTTAGGCATAAAAGCCAAGATGCAACAGGAAGAGTTGCCTGGTGACACATAGTGGCCCGTTTATGCTCAGATTCCACATTTAGTGATATGCCCGAGCATGCGTGAACATGCATAAGCATAAGGATGCCCCGATCTTCACGACATATGAACTTGGTAACATGGTAACTTGGTGGTTTGTGCCTGAACGTAGTGGTAACCAACAACAAGAGAGCTTACACGAACAACAAACCATCTGCTATTGAGACAATTGCCCTTCCACGTGCCAATAAAACCAATTCACTCAACTATGCCGTATAGACATAGAGCATAGGTTGGGGGAAATTTTTTCTACGAAGTTTCTTTGTTGCAATACCAATCTAGGAACTCACAATAACAAATATAGTAAGTAACTCATGTTGCAAACAAAAGTGTCTAAAATCTCAAATTCATCTTGGTTTTAACATGGTGCTTGTACAAAGTTTTTATAGCCTATGGTCTATTTAGGACAAAAACCAATTATACTAAAACATGTACAAAACAATTCCTAAAATATTTCTAATATTGAATATATAAAACATCTCTATATTATGTATGAGTCGAATAGCTATTCAGGTGAACAGTACTCGTCCTATAGTACTCGAATTGGTCTTCTTGATGAATTCAAATTCAAATTATTTTCGTATTGCACTTGTATTTTAGTTTTCAACATCAACTTGGTTGAAATCTTTTACTCTAACTCGGATTAGGATTGGATGCAGGTACTTAAGTTCAATTTGAGTTGATTTCAAACATCGAGTATGAATCTGAGTTGAATTTACCTCATTTTGGATAGGAATTACGTCCTTGATTGGCTTCCATAGTAACATTAGCTGGTTGATCACACCTGTAGACGCTTTTGATAGCTTGTACTCCCTTGTGGCATGTTCTTTCGCTTGTTTTGGTTCAAGGGAGATTGCATTCACATCATTCAAATCTTTTAGGAAGTGTAGAACCCTAAATCCTTTCCCGCTCAACGCAAGCCTTGCCTATAGTGATAATCTTATCATCTTTTAGAGTCAGAGGATTATAGTGATCTAAGTCTGACCACAAAGACATCTTTCCAGCATACTCTTGAATTGTCTTCTTCCTCTGCTTTAAATCTGCTATCTTGTTGTCAACCTTAGCCATCATCATCACATTTCCTCTCCAGAATATAGTTTGGTCATCGTCTTCTACATGACCAATGCGGTAGGGATTGCCTCCACCATACGAGCGATAGATGGGGACATAGAAATCATCAGCCAAGCCATAGCCAAAAAATTTGTGGTAGTCCTCCATGTTGTACTCTTTGTCGAGGCGTTCGAGACAGGTCTTCTCCACATAATGCTCAATCCAATCCCCTTTGTTCTTAGGATGATGAGTGCCCTTTGTGACTAACTCAAGTAGTTCTTGGTGCCTTCTAGCTTTACATCATTCGGTAGAACTCTACTTTCTAGGATTTACTCATGTGTGGCACTGCTAGACTGATGACCCCCATCTTTACTTGGCCTCAATCATCCCAACAATCTTCACTAGAAATACCGCTATATCAACAATAGTAACTAGAGTTCCCATCTTCACTCCTAATCACCTCACTATCACACACAAAAACTGGAGCACCCCCTAGCGGTAACCTTGACGTTCGTGTTCCCCCACGATCATGGCGTATTCTCAGGAAATTCGGATATGCAACCACAATCATCACAATTAGACAGGCAATCACCACATGCAAACAACAGATGAGTAGATCCCGAGTAAGAATGAAGACACAGAGGCACGTGACGTGGGGAGGGGCACACGGGCATGTGGCAATGGCTAGCGTTGGCGGGGATGGCCAGGGATTGAGTTAGGGTTAGGGTTGGCTCTGATACCAAGTAAAATTTAGCCAAAAGAATTTGTGTAGATCTCACTAGATCACACCTTACATATATTATTATTATTTGAAAAAGGACCCACAAACATCACATACCCACATGCCATACTTTCAGTATGGGTAAATTTTGGTCCCTCTACTCACGGGCTCATTTTGGTCTCTCTACATTGAAATGACTCAAATTGGACCTTCTACTTTCAAAATTGGATATCATTTAGTCCCTAAGTGGTTTTGTGGGTTGTTTTGATGATATGGTTTTAGCTGCTGGATGATGTGGTGATTTATATGTTATGTATATATATGTATAATGTCCTAGTGTATATGACCCAATTGGCCCACTTAATCTCTAAGGCCTAGTAGGCTCTTTGTATCTATATATACTTGGGTTTAACCCTAAGAATATTCATGGCATCAAAGTTAGGAACTTCGAAACTCTAGATCTAGCCTTGTTTGTATTGACCAATCCCAGAGCCGATCATCTTTGGCCAACTCCGATCGTCGCTGTTGTCCACTTCCGCTCATGCCGTTGCCTCGACGACCAGATCCGCTCGCACTACTGGCCACCACCGTCTCCCATGTGATCTGGACTAGATCTGGTCTGCCTCCGCCGTCTCGACGACTAGATCTTTTCATGCCGCGGAGTCGTCCTCTCTGCCGTCGCTCGTGCTTCTCCGACGCGCCGCCACTTTTCTGGCTCGTGTTGCTGCCTCTGTAGGCCGCCGTATCATGCTGCCTTCACCAGATCTGCGCCGCCTCCTGCTGCCTCAACTAGATCTATGTTGCAACTGCTTAAGCCGTCGCCGACTGCTTCGTCGTCCGTTCGACATCACACCGACTAGAGCTACTAGCGACGCCGTTGCTCGCGCTGTGCCTTGACGACTGGAGTTGCTCATCTCGCGCCACCGGCTAGCTGCTCGAAGCTGCTAGCGACGCCACTGCTCGCACCGCGCCTCGACGACCAGAGCTGCTCATCTCGTCCCGCCACCGCCAGTGGCTCGCCCTTCAGTTGCCGGCTACTTCTAGCGCCTCTGCCTCAGTCTATATAGTGCTGCTCCTCAGTGCTGTTGCCTGTTGCCTACCCTCACTGATTTATGGCCTTTAGTAGTCTTCACGGCGGTGGTGCGCTTCTAGTCTCAGATATCAAACTAAATGATCAGGATTATCGTGGGTGGACCTCTTCGGTTTGCATGCTATTCCGGACTATTGGTCTTCTTTCATATCTTACTGCAGATCCTCCTACGGATGAGATGGAGAAGACAGCTACTGCAGCTTGGCGCACCAGTGATGCTCGTGTTATGAGCATTTTGTGCCATTGTGCTGAGATCTCTGTTCGGATGAGCTTCATCGATCTTCCATCCTCCAGACAAATGTGGGAGTATCTTTAGCGACGCTATCAGCAGAGGAGTGAGGCACTTCATTTCTCTCTTCGACAGAGTCTTTAGGGTTTACAGTAGTAGGATCTGTCTGTTGAGGAGTTCTATGGTATGTTCACCTGTTTCTCATGTCAGTTGGACTCCATGAAGCCCCTGCTTGCTTTGGTTGCACTGGATGTGCAGCCAAGGAGAGATATAATGAGCAGAACCTCATGTTTGACTTCGTCATGCATCTTCGCCCAGACTTTGAGCCCATTCGGGCTCAACTTCTTGGGCTTCCCTTCCTAACATGGTTGAGGCTCTTGCTTTCTTGTTTGTTGAGGAGATTCGTTTTCGCTCCCTTACTGGATTTGCCTCTGTGGTTCCCCCGCAGTCTGTTTTGGCAGTTTCTCAGACGGCATCCTCTGATGTTTTTGTTATTCCGCTGACTTCTTTTACTCAGGTTGTCTGCTCTCATTGCAAGCGGCTTGGACATCGTGTTCAATAGTGCTTCAAGCTACATCTTGAGCTAAAGCCACTGCGTGGATCGTCTCATCGTGGAGCCACTGTTGCATCTTCTCCAATATCTGTTGCCTCTTCGGATCCACTTGCTACTCATCTGAGTCAGCTGCAAACTTTGATGAGTTATCTACAGTCTCCTTTTCAGGAGTGTTCTTCATCTACGCCCTCTTCTAGTGGATTTGCTAGCATTGCTGCTTCCTCTCCCTTTGTGTTAGGTACTACACTTCCTTGGGTTCTAGACTCGGGGGCCTCCTTCCATATGACGTAAGATGGCTCTCAGTTGGTGTCCTATTAGCCTATTACAGATGGTGCCTCTGTTCAGATCGTTGATGGCACCACTTATATAGTCACTCATCAAGGCACTCTGTCAACCCCACTTTATTGTTCCGGATGTCTCTTGTGCCTCAGCTCTCTATGAGTCTTATGTCTGTTGGTCAGATTACTAATATGCATTGCTTTGTTGGGTTTGATGACTCTTTGTGTTTTGTGTAGGATCGTTGGACAAGGGCTCGTTGGTACTGGCCATTGTTGGATCAAGGATGCCGACTAGTGGGGGGTGAATAGGAGGCTTTAAAAACTTCAAATAAAAACAAGTTTTTGTACCAAGAAGAACCAAATGCAATTTAATATATTAAAGCGAGAAGATAGAG
Organism: Pharus latifolius; assembly: GCA_019359835.1. Taxonomy (NCBI): domain Eukaryota; kingdom Viridiplantae; phylum Streptophyta; class Magnoliopsida; order Poales; family Poaceae; genus Pharus; species Pharus latifolius. Next base: position 32,556,606 of record CM033327.1, read on the forward strand.
AACAAACACCACCATTTTTACCGAGGTATCGGAGACTCGCCCAGTCTCCACTAATCCTCGTTGAAGCACTCAAATCACTTTGAGTTTTGCCTCAATATCCACAAAGGATATTATCACTAGTGGTTGCTCCTTGTCTACTCCGGAAAGGCGAGCACCGATGCCTTGTACAAGATTGCCGAGCCTCTCCAACAATCTCCGATCTGGAGAGGTCAACGCCACGCCTCCGAACCGTCTAGCTGAGGGCGCTCACCAAGAGTACCAGGCAGCGAGGTCTTTTCTTGACCTCCAAACACGCACTGAGAAGCTAAGTGAATGCAAATGCAAAACAACTGAAACTCTCGGTGGATCGGAAAGACACTCGACTTGATCAAAAGATCAAGATTTTAAGTGGAAAACTAAAGCTCAAGAGTGTATAAGAAATGCTACTACTTGTATTAAACTTATGCCCAAAGCCCATTTTTATAGCCTCAAGAATCAAATGAACTGTTGGAGCTAGGGCTGAAAATCAGCAACCCAAATTGACAGTCAGTTTGCCTAACTGATAGTCAGTTTAGAGCACAACGGCCGACAAAATTAACGGATGAAACTTTGCTAGCCGTTCGTGGTCGTTTAAGGAAAGCTGAAACCCACAACTGACAGTCAGTTATGCAAACTGACAGTCAGTTCGACCACAAATTCGACCAGAAACAAATAGAAACTCAGTTAAAAGCACTGTGGTCGAAACCCCAACTGACAATCAGTTTAGTACAAAAATTTTGAGCACAAAATACACCCTCTCTAGACAATTGTCAGTTAATTCGAACTGACATTCAAACTGACAGTCATTTATGTAAACTGACAGTCAGCCTGAACAAAAACAGAGATAACTTTAAATCCAGAAATCCAAAAGAGGTGTTTAATAGCTCGTTTGAAAGATAATTTCAAGGGCTACATTTTTGTCAACAGAAGCAAAAACCAGATCTGCCTAGATCTTTCTAGAAAATCGAAAAACTTTTCTGCTGTCAAAAAGTGAACTGAAAAACCGGATTTTTCAAATTAAGTTCAAATCAAATCCAACCAAAATGATGCAATATAATGATCTAAGTTTCTCGGTTTATGTTGGAGATAAAGAGAGGACTTTCGCCACCCCTCTTTATAGTACGGTTAAAAACTAAAAACAATTTTCCTAACCGATCATCTCCAAACGCCGAGATCGGTAAAAATAAAATACGGATTACCTTAGGTCTTTTCCTTTTCACATTTGCGTCTTGTCTTCATTTTTGCAACTTGTGCTTTTACGTCTTTTGCGTTTGGTTCGTTTTGTTCATCTCGACAATCTTCCCAACGGAGCCCAGTATTAATCAATCTCAAAAAGCACAGTTAGTCCTAAACACTCTGTTTTCATTAATCATCAAAATTAGGGTTAGGCATGAAGGCCTAGATGCAACAGCCATCGCCGTAGAGGTTCTACAGGTCTCTATATTCTTGATAGCTTTGAGTCTTCCGTCATCCTCTACTGTTGTCTCCACCACAAAGTCTTCAATTTTGCTTCTGTCGCTTCATCCTCCGTCGCCTTTTCTCAATGGCATCATCGACTAGGCCATTTATGTGGTTTTCGTTCATCTACTTTAGCTCGTCAGGATGTCTTAGGTCGTCTCTCTGTTGACACCAGTTTGATTGTACTGGTTGTAAGCTTGGCAAATAGCTACAACTTCCTTCTACTTTCAGTATTTCTACGTTTAGTCACCTTTTTACTTTAGTTCACTTTGATGTTTGGGGTCTTGCTCCTTTTGTTTCACAAGGTGGCCACAAGTATTATGTTATTTTTATAGATGATTATTCTTGTTATACTTTGGTTTATTTTATGAAATATCGTTCTCAGTTGTTATCTATTTATCAGTCTTTTGCACGTATGGTTCATACTTTTCTGCTACTATTCAGCTATTTCGCTCTGATTCCGGAGGTGAGTACTGATCCACTTTTCGTAAGTTCCTCTCTGCTAAGGGGACCTTTTCGCAACTCTCTTGTCCTGATGCTCATCCTCAGTACGGTGTTGCTAAACGCAAACACTGTCATATTATTGAGACTGCTCGTACTCTTTTGATTGCATCTGATGTTCCACTCATTTTTGGGCTAAGTTTATCTCATCAACATACAACCATCCTCTCGTCTCTATGGCAAGTCTCCTGGAGTGCTCTTGTTTTTATCTCCACCGGGTTATGATCATCTTCGAGTCTTTGGTTGTACTTGCTATGTTCTTCTTGCCCCACGTGAGCACACCAAATTAATTGCTCAATCCGTTGAGTGTGTTTTTCTTGGTTACAGTCTGGTGCATAAGGGCTATCGTTGTTATGACCCTTCTTCTCAGTGCATGCGCATTTCTCATGATGTCTCTTTTGTGGAGGATAAACCTTATTTTTACTCTTCTATTTCTCGGGCTTCTCCCACAGTCTCTTTTTTCTGTATCTACCTCCTATTCCTACGCCAGACATGGCACTTGCTTCCACCGAACCTTCTCCAGCTATACAACCTCCATCTTTAGATATGTCCCTGTTTCCTTTCCACTACACCCCACTACACCCGTCGCTCTAGGGTTCCTACTGATCCTCAGTCTCCAGGTTCTCCTGATGGCATGGCTAATACTAAGGGTATCCTTACTGACGATCCATCACCAACGTTGTCTCTCCCGACTTCATGGTATGCTCTCCGTGATCACAACACCATTGTGGCTCCAGATTGCTATGGTTTTACTGTTACGAGTGCTGTCCATGAGCCTCGTACCTATCAGGAGGTTGCAGTCCTTCCTGAGTGGCTGTTGGCCATGTCTGAGGAGCTTGCAGCATTGGATTGTAGTGGCACTTGGGATTTTGTTTCACTACCTACTCAAACTGTTCCCATCACATGCAAGTGGGTTTTCAAAGTCAAGACGAAGTCTGATGGTTTGCTGGAGTGCTGTAAGGCTCATCTTGTTGCCTGAGGTTTTCAACAGGCCTATGGTCGTGACTATGATGAGACCTTTGCGCCTGTTGCTCACATGACTACAGTCTGCATGTTCGTTGCTATGGCTGCTGTTTGTTCCTGGACTATCTCTCAGATGGATGTGAAGAATGCTTTTCCTCACGGTGATTTACACGCAGAGGTCTATATGCAGCCACCTCTCGGTGTTGTTGCTTCTGCTGGTCATGTTTGTCGCCTTCGCCGAACCCCTTATAGTCTCAAACAGGCTCCACGAGCCTGATTTTAGCGTTTCAGTTCGGTTGTTCTTGTTACTGGTTTTTCCTATTGCTCATGATCCCGCCTTATTTATCCATACATGTACACGTGGTAGCACTTTGATCTTGCTATATGTGGATGATATGTTGATTACTAGTGATGTGGAGTACATTGCTTTCGTCAAGCATCGTCTCAGTGAGCAGTTCTTCATGTTTGACTTGGGCCCTCTTAGTTATTTTCTAGGGATACAGGTTATTTCTGCGGATGATGGCTATTATCTTTCTCAGCAGCATTATATTCAGGATCTGTTGGCTCGGTCTGCTTTTACTGATACATGGATGGCTGCTACTCCCTTAGAGCTTCATCTTCAGCTTCGTCCCACTGATGGCGTTCTACTCGAGGATCCCTCTCACTATAGTCATCTCGTTGGGAGTCTTGTCTAGTTATCACCAGGCTTGACATTGCTCATGTTGTTTATGTGCTTAGCTAGTTTGTCAGTGCTCCCACTTCAGTTCACTATGGTCACTTACTTCGTATGCTCCGTTATCTGCATGGGACTACTTCTCGTTATCTTTTCTATGCTTGTTCGTGTCAGCTCTACCTTCATGCTTACTCTGATTCAACTTGAGCAAGTGATCCTCTTGACCGACGATCCAATACTGGTTATTGCATATTTCTTGGTACTTCTCTTCTTACATGGAAGTCCAAGAAACAGACTGCGGTATCACGCTCCAGTGCTGAGGCTGAACTTTGTGCCTTGGTCACTACTACTTCAGAGATTGTCTGGCTTTGTTGGTTAAGCTCCGTTTGGTGTGTCATGTACCATTCCCACGCCCTTTCTTTGTGACAATACTAGCGCTATCCAGATTGTCACTGATTCCGTGAAGCATGAGTTGACCAAGCATATTGGTATGGGTGCATCCTTCACACGTTCTCATTATTAGTAGTCGACTATTGCTTTTCAGTATATGCCTTCTGAGCTTTAGGTTGCCGACTTCTTCATGAAGGCTCAGACTCGAGAACAACATCGGTTTCACTTCTCCAAACTCCATGTTTCAGATTCTCTTGATTTATCTTGAGTTTGAAGGGAGTGTTATGTATATATATGTCTAGTGTCCTATTGTATATGGCCCAATTGACCATTTAGTCTCTAAGGCCCAGTAGGCTCTTTGTATCTATATATATTTGGGTTTAAACCTATGAATATTCGTTGATTATTATTCTAACATTATATTCACGTCAACTTGATGGTAACACAAAGTCATCTTATTTTATTCTCACTTCAACATATTGGTAGTACAAAATGTTAGCACAAACATTGTTTTGGACATTGTGGAAGGCGCCATGGTACTTGTGTTGGTCCCAGGGTCTTATCTGAATCCTAATGAACTCATATTTGTCATATTTTTACATACATAAGTAATATATAATAGTCCACGTTATCAAAAACAACGCACGAAACACCTTAGAAACTAAAAAAAATCCGGTTTTGAAAATAAAGAGACCAATTTGAGCTATTTCAAGGCTGAGGAACCAAAATGAGCCCAAGTAAAGGGACCAAAAGTGCATTTAATACTAAATGACCTCATCATTTTTATGAGGGGATTATATACATACCCCATACTCCTAAAAAACTCAGTTATTTCTTTTCTGAATCTTTGGCAAACAAGAAATATTAGAAATATTTCTGCAAATTTCTTTTAACCAATTTTCCTATCCTTACTCTATTTTCAGTGTTTTTAATGACTTCCATCATTATTTGCTTTTGAAATTTCTAGATTGCCCCCTTCCAACCCAATTTTAGATAGTTAATTTGTCTCTGATTTACCAGTTGATGGCGTTGGTGCTGTCTGTGTGGAGTGGAGTTTAAGCACCTTTTGAATGCACCTATTCCATTTTGTATGCTTGATTGTGCTTCGTAGTGCAATGGCATGGAACAACTCCTATGTAAGGTTTGTAGCTGTCTTACAAATGTCATGGCCAGCAAAAGTTGTGACTTTTAAAAAGCAACAATTTCCTTTGGATCATCGATAGCAACTGTTGGTGTGTTACAAATTTCATAATTGTTCCATTTAGAGCAGTATAGACATTATATAGGGTATTTTTACTTTTTGTTGATGATAACAGATGGAAAAAAGCCTTAAGGCAATGATTAATCTGAATTGGTGTTTTGGAGGGGCATTTCCAATTTTTTTTTTTTTTTTGCACGGCCAAAGTAAAATAAGCAAGTTTTGGATGGGCATATATACGATTTCCTGTAGTTTAAACGATGTAGTTGAGATCTCATACACTCCAGCAACTTTGATGATCACACACAATCAGTTCTATTTAGGCTCCATTTGAACTATGTAATGAAATTGAACTGTGAAACCAGAACTCTAATTCCAATTTGATCAAAATTAAGTTAGCAGCATGTTGGTAGCATTCTTATATCTAAATGGACATTTAATTGGTATTTGTTATTGGATGCACGCACATATCAAGTGTGAGTTGGTATCGATAATAAATATATGTTTTTTTGATTGAGAGCTCAGAATTGGAACTCACTGCCTAACATGAATAATTTCAGTTGTTACTTTTAAACTTGTCGCCTTCTTTGAAATTCCTCCAAAACAAATTCTTTCTGGTACATAACAACAGGAATTCTTTTCTAATTCTATAGCTGAAGAAATTCTCATCTAAAGATAACAGAGTTGTGGTGATCGTTTGGTCATGGTTAGTCAATTTGCTCAATGTAAGATTCCCTACGTTTTGAGTGTTCTCTAATATATAACTGGGACAAACTTTTTGGTACCAAACTTGTGCTCCATCCCACAGTTGTTCTGAGGGTCAGTGACTTCTGTCTAAGTAAAGCTGGTCTTGGTCCAGTTAGTATGAGTTGGTGAGTGTCACCATGCGTGGCTGAATCTATTCATTTGGTTCTTTGACTGTCAGCTTTTGATATGTAACATATATGCCCTTTTTGATCTCATTATTCTTACAATGAAATTAGCTAGAGCATCTTGTAAGCATGAAGAATTTCAATTTCTTATCTCCAACATTAAAAACAATAAGGAATGGAGACTAGGTGATGTGACTCATGGGGTGGTATTGATCTTAACGACATAGGTTCAAAGATAACTAGTGAGATAATTGCAAGAATGTAGTAGCCAACCAACGATTTTTCATGCGACCTGTGATCATTCTCCAACCATGACCACCAAAGAAACCAAGTCAAGAAATGGCAAAGCTGCAACCTAGATTGGGTTTACACAACTTAAATAGCCTCGAGGCGGTCAAGCCAGTATAAGAATTAGGAATGGTATGATCTCATATAACTAATTGTGTAAGTTTCTAAATTCCTAATATGCTTGGTCTCCTAAAAGGAGGGTCTTAGGCACATATTCATAGGCCTAAAGACTTGAAATGAAATAGATTACAAACTCTAATAGAATTAGGACTCTGACATAAACTTGGCAGATTAAATACTACTAGGACTAAAAAAAATAGACAATAATAAATAGTCCGTATGGAATCAAGCCTGCTCTCAAACTTCATAAGCTCATGACTATAACTTGCTTTCACATATCTACTAATTTAGACAGATCACAAATTGGAGCTATGGATTGAAAACTTGGTATTGACATGGCAGCAATCCCATGGCTGTATGGATTGGCTCCTACAGTCCTGCTGCGAAAGTGCATTTTTCCTATGCTACTTCCAAGGATGTGAAAAAGGAATGAAAATTACTCCTATTTATTTTTTAGCTACTATTTATTTATTTGACAATGGAATCTTTTCCATGGCCAAAGAATCACATCATTAACATGCTTCCATGTGTTCAATTTTGAGTGGTAGGTGACAGATTGGGTTATGTTAAAATAATTTCCAAAATTTGTTGATGTTTCGACTTTAATTTTTTGGGTAGATTTCAGTTGGCGCGGTGAGTTTTAGGGATTAGGTTTTGTAAACTTGTACTTGACTGGTTACTGCATGAAATGCAAGATTATTCAAGGGAGGTGCTCTTGCAGCTTGACCTACAGAAAATTGCACAGATGCACACACAAAGTCTATCAGAATCCTGGATGTTATGCTTACTCATCTTGTTGCATAATAGCAAGAAAATCGTAAATTTTTTCCATCTGTTTGTTCAGTTACTGGAGACTACACTGATGCTGTGTCCTTGTCCCTGTACAACTTACCCCTGGATTGGTGGTATTACACTTGGATAAGTGCCAGAAAATCATTTTGCTCAGATTTAATATCAGCCTGATTTACTTTTTCAATGTAGGTTTGTTGAACTATATTCTCGGAAATCTGTGGCATTTGGTAAGGTTCAGAAGCCGATCAGTTGTTGTATTATTGATGGACGTAGCTTCGTTGACTTTTCGAATCAAGCATCTGGTAGTCAGGCGATCTGTCAACCAGGATTGAACCACCAAAATGTGGTGGTGGCTGCAAGTTCAAGGAATGACAAAATTGCTCATACTTCGGAGATCCTAGAGTATGGGCCAGAGATGCTTTCCTAGGTAGAGGAGGTGATTTGTTGGTCTGATCTTCGAAATCAGTTATAACCACACCGGAAATTAGCTTTTACCATTCCTTTTTGTCTGACAGATGGAGGACTCAATGCTGTTTCTAGAAAGAGAGAGAACGAGTTACGTGAAAGAAGAGATCCAAAAAAAAAAAAAAAAAAAAAAAAAAAGGGTCAACGAGAGATTTTTGAGTGTGCCTGCTGGTTCTGAGTCCCAAAATTTGTCATCAGTGCAGGGATGATATTTGTGCGCTAAGCAGCCTAGCAAAATGTTACACCTTATCATTATTTCATAAATGGAAAATTAAACATTGATCCCTATAAAAAGTGCCTTAGTAAATTTTCCATCAAAACTACACTACATATTTACTGCACCACTTTAGTCTGTTAATTAGAGGCTTTGATAGCGATAATTGGGTTATTTTTGAGTCTTCAATAGTGGAGTAGTTCGCAATCCAGATTTACCTCTAATAATGATAGCTGATGAATTTTATTAGTATTGTCTATATCTATACTATTTTATAAGGCAGTAGTTACAAATTTTCCATCTTTCTTTCCTTCTCTGTACTTTATAATGCAGTAGTTGCAAATTTTCCATCTTGTTTTCCATTTTTATGCTTTATAATGCTGTATTTTCAAATTTTCCATCTTTCCTATTTCTGTGTCTGATCCAAAAAATGAAATCGGAAGGCCATTACCATGAGTTGTTCATGTCCTCCATATCCTCCCCTCCGGTGCATTTAGAAATATTTTTAAATAATACATTAAAATATAATAAATGTAGGGATAACCGTTAGTGTGAAGATTTTGTAGAAATAGTCTTGTGTCATACGTCCTAGTGACTGAAGGGTTTTTTTGGTCTAGCCGCCGTGTGTCTTAATGATTGACCTGAATTTTTAGCTCAGTTGTATCTTGAATGGTGACTAGGTTGATAACACATTTTGGGGCCTAGTTGCCACTCAATTTGGTGATTGAGTTATAAATTCAGTCCAGTCACTAGGATGTATAGGAATTGAGACATGCGAAATCTTCAGTTGTCAGGACGTATGACGACTAGTCTGACAACACCTCTATATGAGGGGTAGAAATTCAGGTTTAATTCATTTTAATTCAGAAAAAAACAAAAACTAGGGTTGGAGATAAGAGAGAGAAAAAAGAGATTGTGGGGAGGTATCATCAATTTCGCATAGTGGAGGATCTGCTGTGATTGTCCATGAGTGTTTTTGAACAATATTATTAATTTATTTTTTACATTATATTAGAATAATTATGAAAAGTTCAATTTTTGTATGACATTTGATCGTAGAGATGAGGAGTAAGAGAGTGTGGAGAGGTTGGCATGTGCGTGGATAGATTGTGAATCGAGGATGTCGACTAGAGGGAGGTGAATAAGAGATTTTAAAAGTCTTTTGTTTCTTTTTGTAAGTGAGAAAAGAAATAAGATTTTTGCAAAAACACGAGCTAAAACAACTAAGAAAAAGAGTGATCACAAGACAATATGAAATCACAAAAGAGAAAGACCAATAGAGGCAAACCAAACACCACAATGTATCTTAAGGTCTTGGAAACTCATTGGTGTCCCCTAGTCATTGAAACGCTCTCACACAAGTTTTACTTCAATTTCATTAAGATTGCTCTTCTCTTCTCTAATTAAGTGAGCATCAACCTTCACAATCTCTTATCGAGTCTCTCCAACAAACTCTGAAGGTAGAGAGATCACAGACTCCACCCAATTGTCTAGCTTTCGGCGAACATCAGGAGTAATAAGCCCTAGATGTTTTACTTGATTTCAATCAAGCATCAAGAAGCTCAAGTGTGAGATGAGGAACACTAATCTAGTGACATTCACTCTCAAATGCTATGATCACAAGTGCTTGTGTGAGTTTTTAAGCTCAAGTAACAAGAACTGAATTCTAGTTCAAATGTATGCAATACAAACTTAAATTGATCCTAAAAACTAGGCCAAGTAGTATATATATAGCCTTACTAGAGATACTAGCCATTACAAAGAGTATGCAAGAATCAGCTGTTCCAGACAGTCTGGAAATAAAGTTGGATAGTTCGGAATAGTTGTAACAACTATTGATAATTTCCAAAACTAGCTGTTGAGAGCAGGTGAGTATGAAATCGGACAATCCAAAAAAAATTACGGACAGTCTGTTATATACAAATGCTTGGAAACCAAAATTGCGCCCTTTCTGAAGAAAGGTCCGAAACAATTCTCCAGATAGTTCGGGACAATATGAGAATTTTCCGGTACAAACTAAAAAATATCCGGGACATACAAGGTTTAGAGATCAAAAGAATAGTTCATTGTTAAAACGTCCAAGACATTTTGACAGTTAGTTAGGGACATTCTGGAGGTTGTCTGGTACAATTTGAAAATTGTCCAGGACAATATAAGATTTTGAGACTGAAAAAGCACTTCACTGTTAAAATGTTTGAGACAATTTAACAGATAGTCTAGGACATTTGAAGGACTATCCGATACAATTTGAAAATTGTCTATGACAGTACACAACTTTTCTCTAGCAAAAAGGATATGCAACCAGACTGTCTGACATGATTTCAGACTTTCCGGAAATGTTGAGAACTTTCAATTCAGGCATTTTAAGTCTAGTTTCAACTCAACCTGAAAACTTTCAACTTGCACTAATTTTATATGCATTAAAGGGTGTAAATGAGAGACTGGATGCAGAGATATAACACGAGCTTCTTGACACATATTTGTACTAATGTAAATTAGCTTGGAATAATAATACGGTTAAAGATAAAAACGAAGTCAAATCAATCTGACCATACTTCCCACACCAAGACCGGTAAAAACTAGAAAATGTGTTCTTAATCTTCATGATTTTACCTCAAACGTTTTCTCATGACAAAAGAAATTCTAAATTAGCATATTAGTGGCAAGGAAAAAGAATAAAAATAGTAAAAAAGGGTTTAGACTAATTCTTATGAATCGAAACAATTTATTGGATTTTGGTTCATCAATCTATTGAATAAATTATAGAGATTATTTTAGTAATTACTGTAATCAATTTTAATTCTATTTGGTAGGTAGTTATCCCTTAAAAGATGCATTTTGCTCTTGTGATGCCATTACATCTTATAATTCATTGGAGTGCATCCCACTTTTGCGGTGCTACCACATGATCCGGTGAACCTTTACGTTTTATGGTAACCATTTCCTCTCTAATAAATAGTTTAAATTCTAATTCTCTAATTGTCACTACGAAGATTAGCATACAAACTAGTAAAATGTTTTATCTGTTGAGTTGTTTCCACATACCTTGTTAAATTCCCTTATATTATGTACAATTGTTGAAGTTTTTCAAAAGCTTAATTCTTGTGCCCATGAACCTTCAATCATGTTTTTCCAATCATGTATAGTAATTTCATTTTTGTAAAGTGGCTTCCTGAGTACCTACTCAACCTTGCTAAACTATGCTACAGAGGAGGAGGGAGATGTTGCTAATTTAGGGTCTCTGGAGGATGACCCTAAGTCTTTTGAGGATAGTGAGTATAAACCAATCATCTGAGGACCGTGTGGCAATCTTGAGTTCGGCTATGGCTGGGCTAGTTGCCACATGCATATTTTGCAAAACTTCTAGAGCCTTATTTCAGGTCTTGTAGGCCAGTATTGTAAATTATGGTGTGATTCCAGTACTTGTTATTCAAAACTCTAATACTTTTGTGAGAATATATGTATGAGTTGTGGTTGTGATACTTATTTGTTGAGGCAACTCATCTTGGGAAATTGCTAGGAAAGTACCCTAGTCCAGCAAGGAGGTCCCATACTTCCAGTGGGTTCCCCAACAGAACCCCACTTATCGGAGGGCTGCAGCCTAAAATTACTGCTAACACTTTTGAAGTAAAATCTGCATTGTTAAATTTGATTCAACAAAATTAATTCAGTGGGCATTTCACTGAAGATCCTAGTCCACATCTCCAAATTTTCATGAACACTGTAATACTTTCAATATTAATGGAGTTACGCAAGACGTGCTTCAACTTAGGCTCTTTCCTTTCTCTCTAAGAGATGAGGCGATAGTATGGCTATACATTTTGCCCTCGAATCAATCATGATGTGGGATCAACTCTTATGGGCCTTTCTTAGTAAGTATTTTTTCCCTGCTAAAATTGCTCGAATTTGAAACTAGATTGCATTTTTACAAAGCAGGAGGGCGAAGCACTATACGAAGCTTGGGAGCAGTACATAGAGTTATTGTAGGCACGTCCACACCATTGATTGGAAAAGTGGTTCGTAGTTCAAATGTTTTATAACGGTTTGAATTATAATGTATGGATGGTGGTTGACGCTACAACTGGCAGTGTGCTGATGAACAAAAGTGTAGCCTAAGTGTACAAACTCATAGAAACTATGACACAGAATTATGCGTAGTGGTGAATTGAAAGAGCTGCATTAGGTAAGTCAAATAGTTTGGAGGTTAGTGTGATAGCACAATTAGCTGAACAGGTTGTATTCTTATCAGACAAACTAAAAAATTTTGAAATGCCTGTTGCTAAATCTTCTATTAAAGCTACTACACCTATTTGTGAAATCTGTGGCATACAAAGCCATCTTGGCCATGAATGCCAATTTAACCAACCAATAGACTAGGTAAATGATTTCCAAGGAATACAACAACAACAAAGTAATCCCTTCTCAAATACTTATAACCCTAGATGGTACAACCATCCAAATTTTTCTTGGTCAAGACAAGATCAACCACAACAACAATTCCCTCAACAACAATAGCGATACCAACAAGGGTTCCATTATCAAGCTTTGTGACCACCTCCTCAACAACAAAAGCAACAATTGTACCAGCCACCCCATCAGCGAGAAAAACATGAACAATCCAACATCTTGTGTATGTTTCTAGCAACTTAGGAAAAGAAAGAAGCAAACATGAACTAGAAGTTTGATTCCATCTCCACTATTGTTCGCATGCTTGATACCCATATCACATAACTGGCTAATCCTGCTCCTAAGAATTCTAACCCACTTCCTTCTCAACTTATAAATCCTCATGATTATGAGAAAATTAATGGATATCGTGTACTAACGTCATTCAATCCTGTGATACAATTACATTGTGAAGCAGGAAGGTGCAGCCAAAGCCAACAAAAAGTGCCTCCCAAAGATATAACACTGACAACTGACACTCCACCACAACCGATGGTCGATCTCAGTAAGGATAAACAACTAAAGGAAACAAAATTAGGTGACAATGAGGTAATACATGAGTATAAACTAGCTCCACCTTTTTCTGGATATTATCTCAGGTCTAAACTAGATATGTAATTTGAGAAATTCCTCGACATCCTTAAAAAAATCCAACATTATTGTGTCTTTCACTGATTTGATTACTAAAATGCCATCATATGGACACTGAAGAATGTAGTGCTTTGATTCAGAATAGGACATCGACAAAGTTGAAAGATGTAAAAACGAGATTCTTACAAAGAAATGAGATTTGAATGATCTAGAAACACACTACTACAGAAATGCTTTTCACTATCGGTTAAAAATCCACTCTACTATTGGTTCTCTTACCGATAGTGATCGACACGATAGTAGAAACGTAGCACACTTCTATCGGTTGAAAACCGTTAGTAAAACATCTACATTCCCAACGTTCACTAATCGCTATCGACTATTTCTTCTATCGGCTCGGATTTAAACCGATAGTATTGTGTACGTTTTTTCTATCGGCTTGGTTATAAACCGATAGTATTGTGTAGGTTTTTTCTATCGGCTAGGATCTAAACCGATAGTAATTTGTATGTTTTTTCTATCGGCTAGGATCTAAACCGATAGTATTGTGTAGACACAGTTAGTACTGGAAACTTTATTCTATCGGTTGTTGTATATGAATCCGATAGTATTGTGTAGACACAGTAGTACTGGAAACTTTATTCTATCGGTTGTTGTATATGAATCGATAGTACTGGAATATTTATTCTATCGGTTGTTGTATATAACCGATAGTACTGTGTAGTTTTTTTTTATCGGCTGGGATCTAAACCGATAGTATTGTGTAGACACAGTTAGTACTGGAAACTTTATTCTATCGGTTGTTGTATATGAACCCGATAGTATTGTGTAGACACAGTAGTATTGGAAATTTTATTCTATCGGTTGTTGTATATGAATCGATAGTACTGGAATATTTATTCCATCGGTTGTTGTATATAACCGATAGTACTGTGTAGTTTTTCCTATCGGTTATGTACTCGACACGGTTAGTACTGGAATCTTGCACATATACATACAACAATACATAGATACATTGGATCATTCACAAATACACCAATATTCACATATTGAATTTGTTCACAAATACACTAATACAGTAATATACACATGTATTGGACATATTGAATTTATTCACATATTGATCGAGTTTATTCACAAATACATCAATGAATCTATTCACATATTGAGTTTATTCACAAATACAGCAATCAACACATTCAATATATATTACACAAGTCAGTTACAAACGATCATTGATAGCCACTTCTTCCATGACATATTGAGCCCAAATTGTTCGCAGCTCCTTCAATTGAGGCAACTCATATTGCTCTTTCAACATGGCGCTCTGCATATATGCATGTATGAAGTTAGGATCGTACGTCACATCCAATTATAGTTCGACTTTGAGTCAGGAAAAATGGTTACCTGTAACATCCTGAGTTTTGGGGTGAAAAGTTTCTTTCTTAAAAATCATGCATGCATATGTCTCTTCTAGATCAGCCAAATCAGCCTCAGCTTTATTCTGTTCTAGCTCTAAAATCTCCAAATCTATCCTGTGACCCCAAGTCAAGATCTGACTTGCCAGATTTGATCTATCAGTTATCCTAAACCTAAAAGCCTTCGGAACCCGGATTCAATTCTATCCCTAACTTCCAGAATTATCAACTCTTTTCTGTTTTCGAAAACAGAATATCTGTTATTACCTTTTACCCTAAGTTTCAGGAATTCAGATTTAATCAAAATCTTAGCCAAGTTCAGACCAGATTATTCCTGGATTATGATCAAGGGTATGCCAATACCTTAATCCAAAAAGTTGGCAGCCAGATTTCACCATCTGAACCTTTTTCGCAAATCAATCCAAGAGTATCGCAGATCAGTCCTTTTTCCAGATTTTCTAAAAGCCAGAAAAGGCAAAATGTTGCCAATCATCTCCAAATCCAAATCTGATTCAGGGAACACCTCCCAAATGCTTTTTAATACAAATTCTTCTTTTATGAGTATCTCAAAATCAAACCCTAAATCCCAGAATTCGAGATCAATAAGATTCAGACTTATTTTACCCTAGTCTACTCTGTTTTCAGTTCATATCAAAAGTCATCCAAATGTCTCAAATTTTATCTTCAATCTGTGCCAAATCATTTGTGGAATTAAGTATACCAAAACAGCAGAATCAAAATCAGATCAAACCTTTCAAATCTCCAGATTTACAGTTCAGTCCAAATCAAGAATTGGAAATTGCAATCAAGCCCAAATTCGACCAGGACAGCAGCTCCTGTGCACGACCAGAGATCGCCGTGCATTTGCGCCGCGCTTGCTCACCGCCGGCCACCCCTCGCCTCGCCTGAGCTCGTGCTCACTTGAATCTGCATGTGCACACGCGTCCACGCCCCAGCCATCGCCGTGGCAACGCCGTTGAACAGCTTGCTCCCGTGCGCGACCATTGTCAGCATTTTCTTGCCACGTCGCTGTGCTTTGCCAGCCCTTGTCACCACTGACTTGCACCGCCCAACAGCATTGCGTCTCGATGAAGCAATGGTTTGATCAGCAGTCACCTCACCAGTGCACAGTCGCGTCGCCGCTCGCCGTTGTTGCATCTGCGCCCGGCAAATCTTGTCAACTGACACCGATTCATTGCTGTAAATCCTTGCAAGCTATGCCCACTGCTCTATTTAAACCACTAGTGCCTTGTATCATCTCCTCTTCACCAGGACTTAGCCAATTTTGCAAATTCTCTCGCTGTCGTCGTCTTCTCCGGCGAGACCAGCTCGAGGCCTCACGGTGACAGCCTCACCCGCAGCATCTCCTGCCAAATTAACAGCACCAGTGAGTTCCTCTCACCTCACTCATCATGCTGTACCATTTAATTGCTCACCGGTGACCTCTAACGCCGGCGATCACCGGAATTGCCGATTACCCTGTTTCTGCAATGTAGCTTAATTCGGCCCGAATTAGCTCTCGATTTTGTGGAAGAAGATGATCAGTGACTCATTTCCAGCAAGCCTATGCATCAAGATCTCCCGATTGAGCTTCAATCGAAGCTTTCCCCAATTTTGAGCTTCTCCAGAAACCGGCCATCGTCGCCAGGCTTCTCCGGCCATCCTCCGGCCAAATTGATCGTGCAGGTAGCTTCCTCTTATCTCTCTTTCACTTCCCAAGCTTGGAATTGAGTTCATTCGGCCTAAATCGAAAACCCCCAAATGGCAGTGTTTCTTCTCCGGCGTCGATCACCGGAAAACCTATTCCTGGCCGTTTCAGCTTCATCTACCTTGCCATTTAGGTGTGCCTCAACTTCCTGAGCATAATTGTCTTCTAGCTCGATCTTTGAAACTGTCCAGAATTCCAGATACAGCCATGCCAAGATTTTGACCAGTAGCTTCACTTGTGCCGTGTCGCCACCACACTTCTCCTTCGAATTTCATCACCTTCCAGCCATCTTCTGCCCTAGATCCTGTTGAATGATTTGTTCCTGTTATCAATGCCTACCTCCCAGACAAAGTGGTGCATCATTTGGAGCTCTAGATCAAAAGTTATGCCAAGCCCTAGTTTCTGGCCATGTCAAGATCAATGCCAGACTATGTCAGTCAGTGGCATTAGCCCTTTTCACTCCCTTCCAGATGTGTATTTTGGGCATAACTTTGTCCCTTAGACTCCTGAGGTTGTGATCAACATTTTCTTCTTCTATCACAACTTGATTTGAGCCCTTGAATTATATTTGCCGCTAAACCCTAGTTTTTGACACTATTCCAGTGCATGCCAGCCAATGGCATTGGCCTTGTTTACCCACTTCTGATTGTGCATTTTGAAAGCCACTTTGTCCACTGAATTTGTAGAGTTATGATCTACATTTTCTTCTACTGTCATAACTTGAGATAAGTTCTCTAGTTTTCCTTGAAGTTATGTCAGATTCTTGATCTGAATGTCAATCTGCCGACATTCGCTGTTCTTGATCAAACCAACCACAAAACTGATGTTCTTATTGTAACCTTGAGATCCTAAGGGAATCTAACACCCATCCTTAGCCAAATCCTTGAAACCCTAGATCTCAACTCAGTTCAGCTTGTAATCTCAATTATCTCCAGTATCGTTTAGTCACTCTTGTTAAGCATATCTGCATATAGATCCTAAAACATCTTAATATATAAGTAATATTTGTGTGTATTGTTTGGTTTGTCGTCGAGCAGATCCAGAAGCTGAGATCGAGGACTTCGCTGTTGACCCGTCATCAACTGCTGTTTCTTACGACGCGGAAGGCAAGTCATATCCTTGGTCATCTTGAACCTATATTTTAAATGTTGCTAAAACATAACCTTGAATATAGGCAATATTGCATGTGAAAGATTGAGAATGGTTGATTTATGAATTGGTAGTACTAGACTGGTTACCTGTGAAATGTGAAATAAACAAGTTTTGAGCCATGAACTATTATATGTATATATATACTTATATTCATGAAATAAAACCCTAGCCGTGACCAGAAAAATGGTATGGAATGGTGGTAGCACTGGAGGTGCTAGACTGCAAAGGAATGCAGGCACTGAAGGTGCAGGGTTGTGGATGGTCTGGTCACTGGCATATAAGGACTAGAACCTTGTCTTGTGCGTCTAGTGGCATGAACAACGTGCTAACCGCAAGCCTGGTATGGGACAGGCCTGAACAAGTACTTATGTGGATCGTACATGAAACCCCTGCATGAGTTGTGATGTGATGATTGACTTGGAGGCTGACTCCCACTATCACTGAAGGTGATTTGATATTTGACCCAGTAATGGGAAAATGAGGTGGGGTGGAGGTTATGATACAGCCTACCACAACTGTGTTTCGCGGAGAGCCACAGGGTCGGGGGTGAATTGTAAGTGATACATAACAAAAGTTCTTGTTATTTCCACCTTGCCGCTCACAATATGAAGTGAGTCAGGGGTCCAATCATTTTGTTATGATAGGAAAGGTTTGAAAGTGGAATATCTTGCGGGTAAATTGGTACCTCTCTGCAGAGTTAAAAACGTATTCGAATACTCCGAGCTCCCGGGTTTATAGGAGTCTGCTGCGGTGGATTAAATCCACCGGGTGTGACACAAGTATTATTTTCTAAATAAAATATGTTTTAATCAAGATTACCCAAATGACATGTGTTGTCATGATAAGGAGTACTACCGTGGGCTGTCGTGTGTCGACGTGTCGCGGTAGTGCTATAATCTAGTGAACATGAATGATGATGTTATATTATGAAAGGTGCTGCCATGAGATGAGGTGTGAAAGAAAAGATTATTTTATAAACATCCATAATTCTTGACTAGTCTAGGATCATATCATCACTACTATATGTATCTACTCTTACTTATGACTTGCTGAGTACGTAAGTGCTCACCCTTGCAATCTACAAATCAATAGACGGAGCGATCAACAATCAGGATGAAGGCGTGGAGAACTTCTTGGATCCAGAAGGAAGAGCGTCAATCCCGTCATTTCCCTGATGTGTGTTGTTCTGCGGTCCACTTCTCTTTGTGGGTGGGTCACCTATCTTCTGTTGTGTAGATGTTATCTTGCTAAACCATGAATGCCGTGAAGGCATTGTAATCTTCTTATGTAATATCAAGGCCAGCAGGCCACATTGCTTAACTATTTTGTAAGTTACTCTGTTGCAATGTGATATACTCCTGTGCTTGACTTATCCTGGGACGTCAAGGGTATGTGTATGCTATGCATATATGGGACTAGCTGCAGCGAGCTAGGTCTCTTCAGGAGTAGTCGTAGTCCCAGTTTTGGGGCGCGACATTGCCTTAGGGAATTGGGCAAAATTTCTCCTGATCAGGTCATACATGAATCTCATGACATAGAAGCCACATTCCCATGATTGTGGCTGCTGATGGTACTGGAAAAATTGCATATGCAAAGACATAAACCCACATTAACTCGAAAGAACTAATTAAGCTTAAATTAAAAGACTCATCATGAGTACTTCCATCCGTATTAATTACCTCATATTCTTTCCAAGAAATTGTTGTGCCCTTCGACGCGTCATGCCTCTCTCCAGCACTAGCATAATTTTTGAAAGCCCTGTATTTAATTTAGCATTGCCGGTTAATATGTTATCATTAATTAGCTAGTCAGAGAAAAATTTAAAACAACTATGTTACTTATGCGTCTATGTGCCATGTGAGGGTGAAAACTGTTGGATCAAGGATGCCGACTAGAGGGGGGGGTGAATAGGAGGCTTAAAAACTTTAAAGCTTAAAACAAATAAAAGCAAATCAAGAACAAATAATATAATCAAGGGGAAAAGAGAACGAACACCACAATTTTTACCGAGGTATCGGAGACTCGCCCAGTCTCCACTAGTCCTCGTTGAAGCACTCAAGTCACTTGAGTTTTGCCTCAATACTCACGAAGAGTATTATCCACTAAGGTTGCTCCTTGTCCACTCCGGAAAGGCGAGCACCGATGCCTTGTACACACTAGCCGACCCTCTCCGACAATCTCCGAACGGAGAGATCAACGGCCATGCCTCCGAACCGTCTAGGTGAGGGCGCTCACCAGGAGTAATAGGCAGCGAGGTCTTCTCTAGACCTCCAAACACGCACCGAGAAGCTAAGTGAATGCAAATGCAAAAGAACTGAAACTCTCGGTGGATCGGAAAATCACTCGACTTGATCAAAAGATCAAGATTTTATATAAGAAACTAATGCTCAAGAGTGTATATGAAATGCTGCTACTTGTTCTGTAAAACTTATGCCAAAAGCCCCTTTTTATAGCCTCAAGAATCAAATGAACCGTTGGAGCTAGGGCTGAAAATCAGCAACCCAAACTGACAGTCAGTTTGCCTAACTGACAGTCAGTTCAGTGCACAACGGCCGACAAAATTTACGGATAAAACTTTGCTAGCCGTTCGTGGTCGTTTATGGAAACCTGAAACCCACAACTGACAGTCAGTTCGACCACTAACTCGACCAAAAACAAATAGAAACTCAGTTAAAATCTCTGTGGTCGAAACCCCAACTGACAGTCAGTATGGATGAACTGACAGTCAGTTTAGTACAAAAGTTTTGAGCCCAAAATACACCCTCTCTGGACAAATGTCAGTTAACACGAACTGACATTCAAACTGACAGTCAGTTTAGCAAATTGACAGTCAACATGAACAAAAACAGGGATAACTTTAAATCCAGAAATCCAAAAGAGGTGTTTAATAGCTCGTTTGAAAGATAATTTCAAGGGCTACATTTTTGTCAACAGAAGAAAAAACCAGATCTGCCTAGATCTTTCTGAAAATTGCAAATACTCGTCTGCTGTCAAAAACTGAATTGAAAAACCAGATTTTCAAATTAAGTTCAAACCAAATCCAACTCAAAATGATGCAATGCAATGACCTAGGTTTCTCGGTTTGTGATGGAGATAAAGAGAGGACTTTCGCCACCCCTCTTTATAGTACGGTTAAAACTAGAAAATAATTTCCCTAACCGATCATCTCCAAACGCCGAGATCGGTAAAAATAAAATCTCATAATACCTTAGGTCATTCGCATCTTCATGATTTGCGTCTTGTATTTTGCTCTCCTGCATCTTGTGCTTCACTTCAAGTCGGGTTCTTCTTGATCATCTTGCATTTCTTCCCAACTGATCCCTGTATCAATCAATCTCAAAAGCACGATTAGTCCGGAACACTTTGTTTTCATTAATCATCAAAATTAGGGTTAGACATGAAGGCCTAGATGCAACAATCTCCCCCTTTTTGATGATTGATGACAGCAAGTGTTCAACAATAAAATAAATGAAATAGCTCCCCCTGAGTATATGCATCTCATCATATCAGATCATAAACCAACATCAGGGCATCTCATACATAACTAAGTCACAGATGTGCAAAATATCACCAAGTCACATCAGAGCATACACATCTCAAAATCAAGACATCATATATATCAATGTATCAGAGCTCAAGAACATCATCTCAAGAAACCAAGTCATCATATATATAAAGATATCAGAGCTAATCAGAGCTACACATATAAACTCATCACACACAGACATATCTGATAAGCAAAAACATCTCCATATAAAATAGATAAACATCTGTTCAATACAGCAAAAGACTTTAATATCCAAAATACTTCTCCCCCTTTGGCATCAAGCACAAAAAGGGAGGCAAAAACAAAAACAAATCAGAGCCTAAGGCTCATCATCTGAAGAAAAGCCTAAAATGTCTGTATCTCCGGAGCCAGCTGGAGATCCATACGCGTCAATGGCTGGAGACGCCGGAGGAGTCGCAGCTGCAACAGGAGCTGGATCAGCAGCAACGGGAGCCGGAGCTGGTGCAATAGGAGCTGGATCAGCAGGAACTGAAGCTGAGCTCGGAGAAGACGCAGCCTGGCGGGCCCTCTTGCGAGGGACCGAAGATCCAGGAGCAGGCAGGCGACGCAGAATCTCCTCCTGCTGTGCAACCAAATGAAGCAACATCTGGTGATGCTCCGCCTGGGTGCTGAGGATCTGCTGCTGCACCTAAAGAATCTCCTGAAGCTGAGAGGAAGAAGACGCAGATCCGGTGCCAGTCCCTGCAGCTGGAGCTGGAGAAGACTCCTGAGCAGGAGCCTCGTCCTCTGACTCCCCCGCAGCATCATCATCTGATGCGGGAGAACCAGGGCCAGCAGCTGCAGCGGGGCGAGCACCAAGTCTGCGATCAGCCTGGCCTGGAGGATAGAAGAGAAGAGGATGATGGGGCCGTGGCAGCTCAGTGTCGACGGCCTGGATATGAAGAAGCACCGCCATGATATACGGAGCGTATATCAACTGACGGCGCGGGGAAAGAAGGACGTGCTGAATTTCACTGATGATGAGATCAGCAACGTCGAATGGCTCCTCCTGAAAGATAGAAATCAGGACATGGAGGGCCAGATAGGTGATCCTAGCCCTATCTCCGCTCATGGGGACCAGAGTGAGACGGAGGATCCGCAGGGCTAGGTCTACATCGCGGCGCAGGCTGGCAATGTGACGGAGCTGGAAGGGGCCGGAGTAAAGCATGGCCACCTCCCGACGCTCGAGATCAGGAAGAGTATGGAGCTGGCGGCCAGAAGGAGGGCGCACCAGTCCAAGCGCCGACTCCAGCTGATCCTTCGTGACAGTGTAGACCTGGAGGCCTGTCATGAAGGTCATGAAGTCGCGCTGAGGGGAGACGAAGACGGTGGAATAAAACTGGCGAATGGGCCCCTCAGCCCAGTGCAAGGAGGAATTAGCGACTAGGTCACGGATCCCTATAGTGCCGAATAAGTTTGCGAGGGTGGCGATGCCTGTGCGAGAGGCGATCGTACCCCACGACAGAGAGCGGTGGGCAAAGATGGGCGCGTGGCTGTAGACACTGGTAAACAGGTCTAGATGGAGGTTTGTGTAGCAGGTGAGGACCTCGCATGCGTCGCGACCAGTGGGACGCGGCGACAGATACGGGTTTGTGGAGCGGAGCGTGCGAAGGCGGCTCGCGTGCCACCGTGAATAATCCACGGGGACACGCTCAGGCGGGGGCGAAGGCCGGGTCTCGGACGTTTGACCCAATGAACACTGGCTGTTTGCCGCGTTCTTCCGTCGGGCCACGCGTCGCGAAGACGACGGCTGATCAGACATGACAGAAAACAGAGAGGAGAAAAAGAACATAGACCTGAACTGAACGGTCGAACGGAGCCGAGGAGAGCGACGATGACGATTTGTGGCACAGAGACACACCACGAGAAGGAGGAGCACTGTTTGAGGAAGCACGGGAGGGTCTCAACGCCGGCGAGCTTCCCACGGCACGGCGAGGAGAGAGGCTAAGCGGCGGCGGCGCGGTACGGCGAAGAGGCACTGGCGGCGAGCACGAGGGCAAGAGGAGGCGAAAAGGAGCACCGGCGACGAGCTAAACGGCGGCAGTGAAACAGAGAAGGCGAGGAGACAGGGAACCAGAACGGGGATTTTAGGGTTCTCGATCCCGCAACTGACAGTCAGTTTGATAAACTGACAGTCAGTTCCAAACTCAGAAACATAGAACTGACATTCAGTGTGCCACACTGACAGTCAGTTCACAGAACGAAGTTTTGAAACTGACAGTCAGTGTATGAGACTGACAATCAGTTTGGATCTCGAACACGACCAGGAGTTATGACCAAAATCAAATGCACGTAACTGACTGTCAGTTTGTGAAACTGACTGTCAGTTATGACAATGACTTCGACCAGAGACTAAGACCAGGCTCCTAACTACTGAACTGACTGTCAGTTGGAGGAACTGACTGTCAGTTTGGTCAATTTCGACCAGAAGCAATCTAAGACCAGAGAGAGAATAAAATAATATTATTTTATACAAACAACACATTTAGCACATCAACTAGCATTTGATATATCAATAATGTTCAGTTCACCCCTTAAAAAGCAAAATCTTGATTCATCTAGGGGTTTAGTGAAGATATCTGCTAGTTGCATATCAGTTCTAACATAATTTACATCAATATCTCCTTTCGCCACATGATCTCTAATACGGTGGTGCCTTATTTCAATATGCTTAGTTCTAGAAAGTTGAACAGGATTATTAGCAATTTTAATGGCACTTTCATTATCACACAATAGTGGCACTTTTTCAAAAATGATTCCATAATCCAAAAATGTCTGCTTCATCCACAACAATTGAGCACAACAACTGCCTGCAGACACATATTCAGCTTCAGCTGTGGAGAGAGCTACATAATTTTGCTTCCTAGATGACCATGATACTAATGATCTCCCCAACAGCTGACAGCTACCAGATGTGCTCTTACGATCAATCTTACACCCAGCATAATCAGAATCAGAATATCCAATTAATTCAAAATTTGCATCTTTCGGATACCAAAGGCCTAAACTGGGATAGCATTTTAAATACCTAAGGATTCTTTTAAGAGTAGTTAAGTGGCATTCCTTAGGATCAAACTGAAATCTAGCACACAAGCACACACTAAACATGATATCAGGCCTAGATGCAGTAAGATATAAAAGACTACCAATCATAGACCTATAAAGTTTAGAATCGACCGATTTGCCGCTTTTGTCCATGTCCAGATGTCCATTGGTCGCCATGGGAGTTTTGATTGCCTTAGCGTCTTCCATCCCGAAGCTGGGGGACCCTCATTTGAGGAATCCGGTGGCAACCGCCCAGGTGGGTTGCACTCAGAAAAGGGTACATTGCAGCTCACAACAACAAGATGCATTATATAAAAATGCGAGTAATTAAAAACACAAGTGCTGATCACAAGGACCAACATTACAATAACTTAGCGCCAACATGACGCATTTAAATGTTGATACAAATTAAGGAGTTTTCGACACAGAGGTCGGCACAAAATAAAACAACAATAACAAACGAAAAGACTTCATCAGTCTTCTTCTTCTGCAGCAGCGGTGTACGGGCCTCCTCCACATCTGACTCCACCTTGGTGCATAACCCTCTATCAAGCTTGGTCTTCAGTTTCTTCTTCTTGTTCCGCATTGGGTTCAAGACCGTAAGATTCAGGGTCGACGAATCCTTCTTCTAAATTCATTTGTAAAAGCAAGGGTGAGCACATTGTCCACATGGTGCTCAACAAGTCCCAAGTAACAATGCATGTATATATAGATGAGGGGGAATTTCTCAAAGAATAGCTCTTTGGCTTTGTACATACATATAATAGGTTTCCACATACAGCTTTGAAGAAAGGGGTCTTTATTTTCGAAAGCGAGACTTGTAAAATCCTAAGCTGGGTTTTCAGAAATGTTATGTGTGGCAGTCTTTCATGAGTCACCACTTTATCCTGATTTTGTGAAAACTTTCCAAAAGCTACTTGTGCTGCATCGACGTGAATAGAATCCACAGCGCGCAGACTCCATAACCTGGGAGCTCAGAGTATCCGATACTTTTTAAACTTTGCAAAGATGTACCACCTTAATCCACCGATCATTCGGCTTTCAAGTCGGTACCTCTCCATGCGACTCTTACGCATGTGACAAGGCCGAGATGACACAACAATTTACAGTCCTAGCATTAACTATTTCCCTGCCCGGTAAGTAGACAGTTAAGTCTCAAGTACCGTTGTGGGTCCTCCCCACTGCCTTACTTCCTAGCCTGGGTCTATGTTCTCGCAAGACACATAGCCTCTCTTGATTACAGTCGCGCACGACTTAATCTGGCATAGGGCGTCTTCCTTCTTTCCACCTTTTTCCTCTCATGATTTTTCTGAACTCACATCACTCATGGCCTTCTGCGGCCCACTAGTTCTCGCAAGACACTGGATCGACAACCATTGCAGGGAAAAGCTAATACTAAAGAAAGCTACTAAGTTGCACCCGTCCCATAAACAGGCAAGTGGTTGGTACGTTTTTCATGCCGCATAGAAGCACAGCACAAGGTTCTAGTCCTTATGAATCTCTAGTGAGGAGTCCTTCACATTCCCAGTGCGCACACAGCACCATCCTATCAAACCATCCTCACTATCGATTCCAATCATATTTTCTTTCACAAAAGGGGTTTTGAACATGCTTTTCTCATATGTGACCATTCAACATTTATCATATAATCTTGGGCATAGCATAACCTAAGCATGATATTCTAGGGTAATAAGGGTGCAGGGGTATTCAATGTCAAAAGGGGCTTTACAATCATTTAGGTCATATCTAATCATTTTATTGAAACATAGTTCTTATTTGAATCTAAGGCATGCATACACTTGAAAACAGTTAACATACTTCATTTCAAAATAATAGGCTAGACATGATCAAGGGTTTGAGACTTGCCTTGCAGTGATGGGTCTAGCTGTTCAGATGAATCCTCGAAGATCTCCTCGGTTCCTTCAACGTCTGGTTCCACGGCGGATACAAGCAACACATACACACTATATAAGGATACAAGTACTAGAAAATAATACGTAAATACATCATGCATGCAGGGGTAAGGGTTTGGACAAGGTCACTTGACATTGGTCGAAGAGATGGGCTCAAAGGGCTTGAATGTCGAAGGGCTGACATTCGACTCATGGCTTGACATTGCTCTAAATCGGTTCTAGGTCTGATTTCTGGAGATGTGATAGTAGGGAATGTTGTAGATCATGGCTCAAAGGACTTACTGGACAAAGTGGCATTTCACTTGCTCAAATGAAACATGTCTAAATCATCCAATGCCACTGGTGGTCATGCACTGACATAGTGCTAGACATGGCCAGAAACTAGGGCATTGCATAACTTTTGACTCAGGACTCCAATTGATGCAAAACTTTGTCTGGGGTTTAGGCATTGATAACAGCTACAAAACTCTCAACAGGCTAAAAGGCTGAAAGTGGCCGGAAGGTGGCCAAATCCGGTGAGCAAACACGGTGGCCTGAATATGAACTGAACCACTGGACAGCAACCTTGGCATGACCATAACTTTTGATTCAGGTCGATCCAGAAGTCGAGCTAGTAGACAAAATTGCTCAGGGGGTTGAGATCTATCTAAATGACAAGGTTTCACCGGCTAGTTTGGCCGGAAAATGAACTCCGGCGATCGGGGCCGAAGACGAAGGCACTGATTTGGGGGTTTTCATTCCAGGGCGTTTGAACTCAATTCCACGCTCGGGAAGCATCTAGGGGCTGTCACAAGGCTATTGGTGCACTCAATTTTGCCAGAGATTGGCTAGAGAAGCACGGCGGCGTTCTCCGGCGAACTGTTGAGGCTCGAACGTGGAAATCTGGCGCTCGGGGCAAAATTGGCGATTCCAAGCTTGCAGGTTTGTTTCTCCTAGCTCACTGATCAATACTCTCTACTGGCACGAGGATCAATTTGGCTTGAATCACTCGGCATTACGGGAACAGGGATTTGGGTGTTTTCCGATGATTGCCGGCGTTAAGGTTCGCCGAGGGCCAATTGAACACTATGGTACGAAGAGAGGGATGAAGGGAGCTTACTGGTGGCGTTGGTTTGGAGAAAGAAGTTTCGGGCGAAGCTGGCGCCGTAAGCTTCAGGAACTGCTCGCCGGGGAAGAAGACCTTCGCGGCGGCGCTGGAGAACTGGACTACTCTCTGGTGAAGGAAGCTAAGGCTTACAAATGCAGGTGGTGTGAGGAGATGCTGGGCGAAGGGGGGGCTTTATATAGCCGCGGGTGAAGCTCTCGGGAGCTGCAGCAATCGCCGGGGGATTTTTCTTCTGGCGCTGGGGCGGTCATCGAGGCACTTGGGGACAAGGCGGGGCTCTGCCAGAGGCGATGAATCGCGGGGAAACAGGATTCTGTCAGGGTGGTGTGGCGACGATCTCTGGGATGGCAGCCATGTGGCGTGAAGCTCCTGACAACAGCGGGCACGCGCGCGCGCGGGGAAGAACACGGCACGGTGTGGTTGAAGCGTTCCACGGTGGCGGTACAGTTGTGCAAGGTTGGTGGCTACATGGCCGTGAAGGTGGCAGCGCGAGGGACTTCGCCGGCGGCGAGCTCAACGGCGCGGCAAAGCGGCAGGGCGCTGGTCGAACGAACACTGGTCGCGGTCGTGCACGCGGTCTCCTGGTCGTGGTCGAAGAAAAGGCCAGGGGCTTGTTTGCAAGGTTTTGGACTGAAACGTGAAGGTTTTGGCTCGGGAATTTGGGCCTATTTGTAATTCTGAAGAACTGAAGGGCTGATTTGAATTCTGACTTTGCAGATGAGTGCTACTAAATGTCTTAGACTCATCCAGCAGGAAAAATGGTAAAATTCGATAAGATTTGGTGGTTTTGACAAAAATCGAAAACAGGGTATTTAGGGTAAATAGGGTAATTAGGGTCTGAAACTTTTGTCGAGGCTGAAACTAGGGTTTCGGTTGAGATTCTGGAATTCTTCCAGAAGGGAAAAATGTTCAGAAAAACGAAGGAAAGGTAATCACTTGATCAGATCTGGGTTTGGAGATGATCTGAGACTTTTAGCCTTTTGGGGTTTTCAAAAAGGACTAAACTAAAGCACTTTTGGACTGAATTGTAAAAATGATCTGGGAGATGAAGTTTAGCAGCCAACTTTTTAGGTTAAGGTAGTGGCATACCTAAGATCAAGATAGGGTTGAGACAACAGGGATTCCAAAGAATATATGTTGACACGTAAGCAGAAAAGATAGTCAAAAATAGGGATGTTACAGAAGCGCTTGAGCAGGTCCTTCACGTACTTTGTTTGGCTCACGAACGTACCGTTCTTGAGTTGCTTGATTTGAAGTCCGAGGAAGAAGCTCAGCTCACCAATCATGGACATCTCGAACTCCCTAGACATCATCTCTCCAAACTCATGACAGAAATGTTCATTAGTAGATCCAAAGATAATATCATCAACATATATCTGACAAATGAACAATTCTTTTTCAATTTTCTTTGTAAAGAGAGTTGTGTCAACCTTCCCAATTTTAAAACCTTTTGATAATAGAAAGTCTCTAAGACGCTCATACCAAGCCCAAGGAGCTTGTTTGAGACCGTAGAGAGCTTTCGACAATTTAAAAACATGGTTTGGAAATTTAGAATCTTCAAAACCAGGAGGTTGTTCAACAAACACAAGTTCAGAAATTTCACCATTTAAGAAAGCACTTTTTACATCCATTTGAAAAAGTTTGATATTAAAACATGATGCATAAGCAAGAAGTATACGAATTGCTTCAAGTCTTGCTACCGGTGCAAAAGTTTCACCAAAGTCTAAGCCTTCGACTTGAGTGAATCCTTGAGCAACAAGACGAGCTTTGTTTCTAATTACAACACCATTTTCATCTTGCTTATTTCTGAAAACCCATTTTGTTCCAATAACATTATGATCTTTGGGTCTTTCTACTAAGGTCCAAACTTCATTTCTAGCAAAGTTATTAAGTTCCTCATGCATGGCATTTACCCAATCAGGATCATTTAAAGCTTCATTAACATGTTTAGGTTCTAATGAAGAAACAAATGAATGATGTTCACAAAAAGCAGCAATACGAGATCAAGTTTGAACACCCTTACTGACGTCACCCAATATTTGATCTAGAGGGTGATCCTTGGTGATTGTTTGATGCTGCCTTGGCGCTTCATCTTGACCTTGTTCCGGAGGATCAACATGAGATGATGATGCGTCTTGATCAACATTTTCAACGTTGACATCATCTTCTTGATCTTCCTCTGTTGGCTTGATGTCTCCAATGGTTATGTTCTTCATTGCTTCTTGAAGATCTTCACCTGAAACTTCATGAGAGACTTGCTCCTTTTGCGAGCCGTTAGTTTCATCAAATTCGACATCACCCGATTCTTCAATACAACTTGTATTTTTATTGAAAACACGATAAGCTTTACTAGTGGTGGAGTATCCGACTAGAAAGCCTTCATCTACTCTTCTTTGAAATTTACCACCAAAATTTCTTTTCTTAAGAATATAACATTTGCAACCACACACTCGAAAATAAGAAATATTTGGCTTGCGCCCAACAAGAAGCTCATAAGAAGTCAAATTCAGAAGAGGATGCAGATAAAGTCGGTTTATAGAATAGCAAGCGGTATGCACGGCTTCAGCCCAGAAGCGAGTAGGAGTATCATACTCACTCAGCATAGTCCTTGCCATTTCTATAAGTGTTCGATTTTTCCTTTCAACAACTCTATTTTGCTGTGGAGTGTAGGATGTGGAAAATTCGTGTTTGATTCCAAGAGAGTCACAAAAATCAAATAGAGTTGAATTAACGAACTCTCCACCATGATCACTACGGATTTTCTTGATGGATAATTCGAATTCAGTGGAAACACGTTTTGCAAAACTTTTGAAAACATCGGGGGTTTCAGATTTTTGGGAAATAAAGAAAACCCAAGTATAGCGAGTAAAATCGTCAACAATCACAAAACAATAATTGTTACCCCCGATACTTTGGAACTTGGAAGGTCCAAATAAATCCATATGAAGGAGTTCCAAAGGTTTACAAGTAGAAAGAATGCGCTTAGTTGGATGTGAAGTAGCTACCTGCTTGCCAGCTTGACAAACGCTACAAGGTTTGTCCTTTTCAAAATTCACATCTTTTAAGCCAACAACTAAATCACGTTTTAAAAGTTTTCTCAATTGATGCATTCCAACATGTGCAAGTCGTCTATGCCATAGCCAACCTTTTGAGGTTTGAGAGACAAGACATGTTGAAAGAGATGCACCTTTTGAGTGAAAATCAACCAAATAAAGATTTCCAAAACAAAAGCCTTTAAAGATCAAGGTTTTATCTTTTAAACTTTCAACCAAAACTTCTTTTGGGAAAAATCTGCAACTAAAATCAAAATCGCAAATTTGTGCAATGGAAAGCAAATTGAAATTCAGAGATTCGACCAACAAAACATTCGAAATAGAAAGATCATTAGAGATTGCGATTTTACCCAAGCCTACCACATTTCCTTGACGATTGTCGCCAAAGGTAATCTTTTGATTCTCACTTGAGTTGTCTTTGAGTGAGGTGAACAACTTCTTGTTACCGGTCATGTGTTCGGTGCATCCGCTATCGAGTACCCAATGCCTCCCACCGGTCTTGTAGTTCACTTGCGTACAAAGAATTAAGTTCTTTTATGTACCCAAACCTTTTTGGGTCCTTCAATGTTAGCAATCAAAGCTTTGGGCACCCAAATAGATTTCTTTCTTTTATTTAACATGGGTGCACCAACATACTTTGTTATAGCATAACCTTTTCTCGACTTTTGAAGCATGTAGCAAGTATCAAAATAATTAGGAGTCATTAAGGGACATGCTTCATGCGAATGACCAGTTTCATGGCATTTATGACAAAATGTGTTGCATGCTTTAACAAATATAGTTTTAAAATTTAGTTTCTTCCCTTTCTTTTGAAAATATCCTAATCCTTCTTTTCTAAAAGAACACTTTTGTTTACTAAGGATTAGATCAAGAGATATTTTACCTTTATAACAGTTCTCTAACCCTTTTCCAAGCTTTTCTACTTGAGCCTTAAGTTCATTATTTTCATTTAAAATATTATCATTAGGAACACATGGAATGTGATGACTACTAGAGGGAGAATCATCCAAATTACATGAAGTTGAAGCATCTACCTTAGATGAGGTATTTGTAACATCTTTTATGAGCATGCTTTCATAAGAGTCTTTAAGCTCGGAGTATTGAGTGCGTAGGGAAGAATGTTCTTCCTTAAGCGCCTTATACTTCTTTTTAGTTTTTCCAAAAACTTCATTTAATTCGGTTATTATTTCAACTAAGTCATCATATGATGGATCGTTAGAGTGGACCTTTTCATCGCCTTTGGCCATAAGGCAAATGGATGAACTAGTTGAAGTGTTGATGTTGCCGAGAGCTAGTCCGGCCATCTTCTTTGAGCAATTTCTTTCGTCATCGGAATCGGAGTCGGAGCTCTCACCTCCGGACATCCACTCTCCAAAGCAAGCTTCTTTGATTTCTTCATTTTTCTTCTTGAAGAACTTCTTCTTCTTGTTCCACGCCTTGTTCTTGTTTGGACATCTTGATGCTATGTGTCCCTTCTCATGACATCCATAGCAAATGATGTCCTTGAAGTTGTTTTGCTTTTGCCCCTTTTGTCGTGTGTCAATGTTGACACCTTTCTTATGCAACCTGCGAAGGAGTTTTTGAGTGTTCTTTACCATGAGTGCGAGGTCTTCATCGGAGGAGCCATCGCTTGAATTCGCTTTGAAGGCCAAAGCTTTCTTCTTCGTCTCTGCGGGTTCGGCTGCTTCTTTCTTCTCCTTCTTGTGCATCTCATGGGTGATGAGGTTCCCATAAAGATCGGTTGGTGTTGTGGTCGATAGATCGGAGTTTGTGAGAACCGTGACCAAAGTGTCGAAACTTTCCGGCAAGGCCCTAAGCATCTTTCTCACAAGCTCAAGGTCAGTAAAAACAACACCAAGACCCTTGAGTTCATTCACAATGTTATTTAACCGAGTAAACATGGAATCCACGGACTCGGTTGATGACATGGTGAATGTCTCATATTTTTGCCTCACCATTAGCAATTTTGCCTCTTTAACCTTTGTAGTAGTGCCCTCGTAAATTTCTTCGAGGGTAGTCCAAACCTTATGAGCAGTCGTGAGATTGCTCACACGGTTGAACTCATTCAAAGATAAACCGGCAAAGAGTGCATTTTTTGCACGGGCATTTAAATGCAGTTTTCTCCTGTCGTCCTCAGACTGACTTGCCGGATCATCCAGAGGAGTAAAACCGAGTTTAACAATATCCCATACATCAAGCCCATAGCTTCTAGGAATACCGACATGCGCACTTTCCAATAAGGATAGTTTGTCCCATCAAAGATAGGCGCACGACCGGTATGACCGAGAAGGAAATCTCCACTTGACGACATCCTCTCTCTAGGCGGTAAAGCCTAATGAATCGAGAGACCACGCTCTGATACCACGTGTTGGATTAAGGATGCCGACTGGGGGGGGGGGGGTGAATAGGAGGCTTAAAAACTTTAAAGCTTAAAACAAATAAAAGCAAATCAAGAACAAATATTATAATCAAGGGGAAAAGAGAACGAACACCACAATTTTTACCGTGGTATCGGAGACTCGCCCAGTCTCCACTAGTCCTCGTTGAAGCACTCAAGTCACTTGAGTTTTGCCTCAATACTCACGAAGAGTATTATCCACTAAGGTTGCTCCTTGTCCACTCCGGAAAGGCGAGCACCGATGCCTTGTACACACTAGCCGAGCCTCTCCGACAATCTCCGAACGGAGAGATCAACGGCCATGCCTCCGAACCGTCTAGGTGAGGGCGCTCACCAGGAGTAATAGGCAGCAAGGTCTTCTCTAGACCTCCAAACACGCACCGAGAAGCTAAGTGAATGCAAATGCAAAAGAACTGAAACTCTCGGTGGATCGGAAAATCACTCGACTTGATCAAAAGATCAAGATTTTATATAAGAAACTAATGCTCAAGAGTGTATATGAAATGCTGCTACTTGTTCTGTAAAACTTATGCCAAAAGCCCCTTTTTATAGCCTCAAGAATCAAATGAACCGTTGGAGCTAGGGCTGAAAATCAGCAACCCAAACTGACAGTCAGTTTGCCTAACTGACAGTCAGTTCAGTGCACAACGGCCGACAAAATTTACGGATAAAACTTTGCTAGCCGTTCGTGGTCGTTTATGGAAACCTGAAACCCACAACTGACAGTCAGTTCGACCACTAACTCGACCAAAAACAAATAGAAACTCAGTTAAAATCTCTGTGGTCGAAACCCCAACTGACAGTCAGTATGGATGAACTGACAGTCAGTTTAGTACAAAAGTTTTGAGCCCAAAATACACCCTCTCTGGACAAATGTCAGTTAACACGAACTGACATTCAAACTGACAGTCAGTTTAGCAAATTGACAGTCAACATGAACAAAAACAGGGATAACTTTAAATCCAGAAATCCAAAAGAGGTGTTTAATAGCTCGTTTGAAAGATAATTTCAAGGGCTACATTTTTGTCAACAGAAGAAAAAACCAGATCTGCCTAGATCTTTCTGAAAATTGCAAATACTCGTCTGCTGTCAAAAACTGAATTGAAAAACCAGATTTTCAAATTAAGTTCAAACCAAATCCAACTCAAAATGATGCAATGCAATGACCTAGGTTTCTCGGTTTGTGATGGAGATAAAGAGAGGACTTTCGCCACCCCTCTTTATAGTACGGTTAAAACTAGAAAATAATTTCCCTAACCGATCATCTCCAAACGCCGAGATCGGTAAAAATAAAATCTCATAATACCTTAGGTCATTCGCATCTTCATGATTTGCGTCTTGTATTTTGCTCTCCTGCATCTTGTGCTTCACTTCAAGTCGGGTTCTTCTTGATCATCTTGCATTTCTTCCCAACTGATCCCTGTATCAATCAATCTCAAAAGCACGATTAGTCCGGAACACTTTGTTTTCATTAATCATCAAAATTAGGGTTAGGCATGAAGGCCTAGATGCAACAAAAACATGCGCCACCTTGTCGCTCATCGAATCGAGGTAATAGACCTCATTCATCCATGGGCAAATGCGGCGAGGACCCAGTGGCCCTTACATTGCATATATAAGCGAACCGTTTCATACATATGTTAGGCGTAACATACAAGAATGAGTTAAATTAGTAGGAAATGCACTAACCTTTGGTCGTACGGCGCAAGGATGAACTCTCGGTCCTGCTGCGCTAGTAGTGCCCTTGATATGTATTCCTCCGCATGTGCTTGGTTGTGCTCTAGCATCGTGAGGCTTATTTTCTCTGGGTCGAGGAAACCCACCTTGTCACATGCCCTCATCGATGCCAGCCTATACATGCACTTGGATGCAAAGTAGACATTAGTAAGTAGTGCATACAAAGTGATTAGATTTATGAAACGAACTGTGATAACTTTAGACAACAGCAAACTCACAGGACTCCAGTCCGTATGATGGACATATCAAGCTCCCGCTAGTTGAGGAGGTCGAACAAATCCTCGTGGGCCACCGATATGCTCCCGGCCTCACGGCGAAAATGACCTGGCCTGAAGTGAACTAAGAAGTTGATGTGGCGCCTAGACCGGGTCAGGTACCACTCGTGGAGACTTCTGGTTATTTGATCCATATTGCGCAGAAGGTACTCCGACAGGAGTTGGGACCCGTTCTTGAACGTACCCAGCTGGCTTTGCTTGGCCTTGCCTTTGGCCTTGCCCTTGCCTTTGGGCGAGGAGCGTGTGTATACCTTCGAAGGTTGGGGTGTGGTGCCGCCGGCCTCATTTGATGGCGAAGGGTTTGAGGCCGTTGGAGGAGGCATGGGGGCCGAAGGAGCTCGGTCATGCGTTGTGGCGGGGGTGGTGTCCTCAGGAAGTGAGCTGGTATCCATCGTCCACTTTAAGTATAAACGCATAAGTTAGATTTTGCAAATTGAGTATATTAACTGAGTTGTAAGCTAGAATGGCTAGGGTTTACCTCCTGTAGTCTAACACCCTTCTTGGGCCACTGTATGTACGAGCCCAATGCCTTACCAATTGTCCGCATTTCGTCCGTTGGGACGGGCAACGGAAAAGAGCCGTAGCCCAGGAGGGCCATGTCCACCTGTACCTTTGCGAATCCAGGGTCCAGAGGTACGCAGTGGATCTGGACATCCTCCCAAGACTGGTATATGAACCCGTTTGCAACCACTACAGGTTTGTCGCCTATGTTAATCAATAGGCTACAGCTCTCCGGCTTCTGCAATTTGCAACAATTATAACAGGTTAGTGAAACAATTCTAACGTAACGGGAGTGGCATCAACCGAACTGCATATATAGCTCAAGAGTTACAATACCTCGATCAGGTCCACCGAATCCACGTGAACCTTCGAGCCGCAACTACTCAGCCTAGCAGCGTCGACCTCGGCAGCTGGATCTAAACCTTTGGACT
The DNA here is from genome assembly GCA_019359835.1 of Pharus latifolius. NCBI lineage: Eukaryota > Viridiplantae > Streptophyta > Magnoliopsida > Poales > Poaceae > Pharus > Pharus latifolius. Next base: position 32,591,878 of record CM033327.1, read on the forward strand.
GCACAACTTGGCTGAGGCGTTCATACTTCTCGTTCATTTGAGCGAACATGTCCGCGAATTGTGCAGTCACATCTGCCTGTATCTTTTGAGATAGCTCCACTTCCCTTTCCTTCCAGCTGCCAGCCTTCTTCGCCTTTTGCCCGGGCTCCGAGAAGCCTTCCTTCCATGGCACCACACCCCCCACAGTTCTCGTCCACCCTGGATGCTCCTTGTTCCCTAGAGCCCGGGTAAGGATGTCGTTCTCCCTATGGGGAGTGAACAATCCCTCTGTCGCCTCCTTCGAGCAAGAGATATGTTACATTCAAAGCTCTCCATTGTGAGGAAGAAATATATAGAAACTTGTGCGCACACTAATGATCATAGTTTTTTCTACTACACTCTATGATTCCGACCAGGAAGTTAGCCAACTTACGAGTCGCTGCACGACCTCGATGTCCCTGGGGTTTGGGAACGCCACAGTCCCCGTGGCCGACACGGTCCCTCTGGCCAGCCACCAGCGCTTGCATCGCTGATCGCGGATCTCGGAGAGTGGTAGGTCAGGGGAGTTGATGAAATTCGACACGTCGTCTTCAGCCTTCTTACACTGCTCCTCCTTCCCCGCATAGCCGCGAGAGCCGAGCCGGTGTGGGTGGTCATTCCTCCTCTGGATTGCCTTGTTCTTCTCGCTGAGGGCCTTCGTACCAGAAACAAGAAAATTAATGCACGCTGCTTACTGCATACAATGGTGTAACCAAGCAAAGGAACCATACATACCTTGAACTCAGGAGTCTCCTTCTGTTGGGTGAATTGCTCCCATACCTCCTCCGTTATGAAGGGGTACTTCTCGCATGGAGATTTGCCTTTAGCGAGGAAGGTATTGACGAGGACGCTCTTGAAGGTTTTCCATGTGTTGTTCATGTCCTTCAATCAAGCTATCTTGAGACCATCGTCGGGGATGTTCCACTTGGCCTGTTTCAAATGGTGCATATAAGCAAGACTTACCTAATCTCTGGGATAAACCAAGGGAATGTGATTACTCAAGAGTTCAGTGATTTTGATTAATTTTACCTTCACTTCCGCCCACAGCCTATCCCTTTCGTCTGCCTTAACGTCCTTCCAGCTCTGGACGGTGATCTTCACCCTTTTCTTCGCCAACAAGCCAACATAGGCAGCATAGTGGCCGGCGTTCTTCCCGATCGGTCTCCCGAAATGGTTGAACTCACATGAAAGATCCGCGTGTTTGGCCAAACGGCCCAACATCGTCGCACCTCGCGCCTTCCTCTTGCGCTGGGACGAGGCAGCGCCATCTACGTTCTCCCTCGCCGAATCACTACTATCAGCCGAGGAAGATGCCAACATGGCTTTACCTAAAATTCCATGAACAGACCATCAATTGATATGAAGGAAGGTACATGACAAAGTTCATAACTAAAATGGAATAGCAATGATGAACCACCTCTTTTTGTTAAAATGTCAAATTTTCATTCAAAAGGCCAAAAATCATAAATTCTTATCAACATGGTCTTCAAAATAGATTTAAAGTGGATTTGTAAACTCAATTTGCAAAGGGTTGTCGAACTGATACCTTCTTGCTTAACATAAAGGTCATTCGATAACTCTTGATTGTAAAATTAATCCTATTTGGAAAATTTCATCAGAAAAATATATTTCATGTAATGAAAATCATTTCTTTAAATTTTCATTTCAAATGTATTTGATTTGAGCAATAGTGGATTCTTTTCGCAAACGAAATATGAACTCTGCAAAATTTAGACTTTTCAATGTACTATCGGTTGACAGTAACAAACCGATATGACATACTCTATTTCCTATCAGTTTTCCAAGTAAAACCGATAGTACTCAAGTTTGTATTCAGCAAAATATATAAGATTAGCAGTGCAAACTATGCTAGTCTCTTTGCAGGAACATAAAGTCTGTTAAAATTTAAATGAATCAAAATTTCAGATGAAAATTAGAAAATGGGAAATAATTAACACAAAATTCAGATTAGCAGTACAAACTATGACATACTATATTTCCTATCGGTTTTCCAAGTAAAACCGATAGTACTCAAGTTTGTATTCAGGAAAATTTAAAAGATTAGCAGTGCAAACTATGCTAGTCTCTCTGCAGGAACATAAAGTCTGTTAAAATTTAAATGAACCAAAATTTCAGATAAAAATTAGAAAATGGGAAATAATTAACACAAAATTCAGATTAGCAGTGCAAACTATGACATACTATATTTCCTATCGGTTTTTCAAGTAAAACCGATAGTACTCAAGTTTGTATTCAGGAAAATTTAAAAGATTAGCAGTGCAAACTATGCTAGTCTCTCTGCAAGAACATAAAGTCTGTTAAAATTTAAATGAACCAAAATTTCAGATGAACATTAAAAAATGGGAAGTAATTAACAGAAAATTCAGATTAGCAGTGCAAACTATGACATACACTATTTCCTATCGGTTTTCCAAGTAAAACCGATAGTACTCAAGTTTGTATTCATGAAAATTTAAAAGATTAGCAGTGTAAACTATGCTAGTCTCTCTACAGGAACATAAAGTCTGTTAAAATTTAAATAAACCAAAATTTCAGATGAACATTAGAAAATGGGAAGTAATTAACAAAAAATTCAGATTAGCAGTGCAAACTATGACATACTCTATTTCCTATCGGTTTTTCAAGTAAAACCGATAGTACTCAAGTTTGTATTCAGTAAAATATATAAGATTAGCAGTGCAAACTATGCTAGTCTCTCTGCAGGAACATAAAGTCTGTTAAAATTTAAATGAACCAAAATTTCAGATGAAAATTAGAAAATGGGAAATAATTAACAGAAAATTCAGTTTATGGTATTTACTATCGGTTCTAAATAAGGAACCGATAGTGGACTACATTGTATGACAAATTGCTAGTGATGTTCATCAATTCTGTCATTCTCATAGCTATCAAGTTTGTAGTTCATGAATTTTACTCTAGTTTTATATTTGTATACCATTGAACCACATATGAGCCATTGCATATAAATTTAAGTAATTGACGCGAGCGGTTTGGTCAAGAACACTTACAGTCGTTCGTGGAGTGGCCGGAGGCGGTGGAGCGATGCAGTGGCCGGAGGAGGTGGAGAACCAAATTGCGATCGGCAATGGTGGCGCAGAGGAGCGAAGAAGCAAACGTCGGGGAAGCTAGGGTTTTCCGCGCGTGAGTATTTGGAATGTGATCAGTTGCACTAGAGGGAAAATCGTGCGAGGTTATACCCTAATATATGAATCTTTACTATCGGTTCATAACCACCAAACTGATAGTAAAAACATGTAAGTTAGGGTTTGTAGTGTTGGCATTGTTCACTATCGGTTTTATTATTACAAACCGATAGTAAATTAAGAACATGGGCTTATAACACAGTATAAATCACTATCGGTTATGAACAATAAACCGATAGTATATGTTAATTTCATATCGGTGTGGAAGTTGAAACCGATAGTAGAATACTATGTTATTGACCTAAAGGGATTTCCTGAGAACAATTACAGATAGGTCTGAATACATTATTTTGCACTTGTAAGACACCTGAAACCCCATGCAAATGACTTCCAATAATTTTGAAATAAATTAACAGTAAAGACCAATCATGGAATGAAAATTTGCAGTTTTCATATTGATTTGTGAAAAGAATCAATTATTGCTCAAATCAAGTATATACTCCAATTGAAATGAAAATTTGCATAAATGATTCTCAATGCATCACATATGTTTTCCCAAAGAATTTTTGAAAAATGATTTGAAGAATTCTTCGATTAAAGATCCAAGCAATATACGTCACTTACATATTGCAAATTAGTCAAGAATGTTGTCCACCCATAATCCTTCTTCGTGGTCGTCTCGCAGGTAACTTATTTCGTTAATATCTTCAGTAGGGACAGATTGAAGAATTCCATCTAAAAATGGAGGTAGTTCGTCGAACTGATCATACTCTTCTTCATCTACAACGTCTTCGACCTCAACAATACGTCTCTTACTGTGAAGGACAACGTGCAACTTTGGGTTGGCCGGGTCAACGATGTAGAACACCTGTGTGGCTTGCTCAGCAAGTATAAATGGATCATCTTGGTGTGCGACTCTACTGAGATCGACGAGAGTAAACCCATAATTATCGACTTTAACACCTCGAGGGATTTCGACCCATTGGCATCGAAACAGAGGAATCTTAAGTAATACATAATCGAGCTCCCATATTTCCTCAATAACACCGTAATATGAGTCGAGTGCCCTTATTGCCTTGGCATCCTCCGAAATAGCAAGTAGTGTCACTCCACTACATTGCATATTACTCTTCTCGTCCTGAGTTCTTGTGTAAAATGAATAGCCGTTGATGTCATACCCCTGCCAAGTCCCTACAATAAATCTAGGCCCTCTGGCCAACCATGTAACAACTTCATCTACGTCGCCCTCAGAAGCTTGCAGGACTCTATTTTCAATCCGCCCAGCAAACTTCCTATTATGTTCTCTGGTGACCCAAATCTCTGGCTTCGAGGGATTCTGTTTCCGTAACATTTCCTTGTACTTGTGTATGTATGGCTCCACCCCCGTCATGTGCTGTAAGACCCAAAAATGGGCTTTTGCATACAGATCACTAGAGGGGACGACTGCTTTAAATCCAATCGTTCCAGTGCCCTGAAGCCTGCCCTCATGCCGGGACGTAGGAACGCCAATTGGGTCAACCCCGGCCATATAGTTGGTGCAAAATTTGATCACCTCCTCGGCGGCATAACCTTCAATGATACTGCCCTCAGGCCGATGTCGATTCCTTACATATCCCTTCAAGATACCCATAAATCTCTCAAATGGATACATGTAGCACAGGAACACGGGTCCACAAAACTTAATTTCTCTGACAAGGTGAACAATTAGATGGACCATAACATCAAAAAAAGATGGAGGGAAATACATCTCCAGTTGACAAAGAGTTGTAGTCACATCGTGTTGCAAATCGTCCAGTCCATCCAGATCAATTACCTGCAAGGACACAGTTGCAGCAAATATTCAGATCCAAAAAATCTGACAAGTTCCACGAATGGAGCTAATTAACTTGCTAGGAGTACACGCTTATGTACCTTGCCAGATATTGTGTTGAAGAAATAACATAGCTTTGTTATTGTCTGTCTGACTTTGACTGGGAGAATGCCTCTGATAGCAATGGGAAGCATTTGTGACATCAGTACATGACAATCATGGGACTTCATACCAACCAGTTTCAAGTCTTTCATGGACACAAGTTTTTTCAAGTTCGCAGAATACCCGCATGGAACTTTGACACCACGTAGGCACTGACAGAATTCTGTTTTTTCTCTTTTTGACAAAATATAGCAGGCCGGGGGGAGGTATGTCCGCTTTCCCTTCTCCAACGGTTCAAGCTCAGTCCTTATGCCCATGTCGAGCATGTCACGGCGAACGTTGATGCCATCTTTCGTCTTTCCTGGAATGTTCAACAACAAAGCAGTCAAACTGTCACAAACATTTTTCTCTACGTGCATGACATCAATGCAATGTTGAACTTGTAAGTGCTCCCAATATGGCAGATCCTAAAGAATTGATCTCTTCTTCCAAACATTTTTTCCTGGAGGTTTAGAACATTTACCGAACTCAACTTTGATGTCCTTCACGCGCAAGTAAAGCTCCTTACCAGTCACAAACACTGGGGTTGATCCTTTCTCAGGCTTCCCATTGAATGACTTCCTCTTCTTACGGTAGGCGTGATGCATCGGAAGGAATCTGCGGTGACCCATGTACACTGTTTTTTTGTAGTTCGATAACCACATGCTTTCAGTTTCATCCAGGCAAATAGGACAAGCCTTGCCTCCTTTCGTACTATAACCCGACAAATTTTCATAGGCCGGAAAATCATTTATGGTGCAAAATATCACGGCCCGCAACATGAAATTCTCTCGCTTATGTGCATCCCACACCCGCACCCCTTCGCTCCACAATTTATGTAAGTCCTCGACTAACGGTGATAGAAACACGTCGATATCATTCCCGGGTTGTCTGGGTCCTGAAATTAGTAACGACATCATGATGTATTTGCGCTTCATACATAACCAAGGAGGAAGATTGTAGATGCATAAAAGAACCGGCCAAGTGCTATGTCAACTGCTCATATTTCCGTGTGGATTCATACCATCCGTACTCAGCCCAAACCTTATATTCCTCACTTCGCCGCCAAACTCACCGAATGTTCTGTTAATGTTTCTCCATTGAATGGAATCAGCTGGATGTCTTAGTTTTCCGTCTTGTTTCCGACCTTCAACATGCCAACGCAAGTACTTCGCATCTTTCGGATTTGCAAACAGCCGTTTCAATCTGGGAATCACAGGCAAATACCACACAGTTTTGGCTGGAGGCCCTTTCTTTACCTCATCACATCCATTGTGATAAATTCTGTCCCCATGCTTATACCGCGATGCACCGCATCTTGGACAAACATGCAAATCCTCATACTCATTACGGTACAGAACACAATCATTTGGGCATGCATGTATTCTTTCGATTTCCATTCCCAATGGACACAATAGTTTTTTGGCCTGGTAAACCGATCTTGGCAACTCATTTCCCTTTGGAAGCATGTCCGCTAACAGATCCAATAGCTCCGTGAAACTCTTATCGCTCCAACCGTTGCTTGCCTTCAAGTTATATAATCTCAACACAGAAGACAACTTTGTAAATTTTGCACATCCGGAGAACAAAGGCTTCTCAGAATCAACAATTAATTTCTCAAATTTAGCTAAATCGTTTTCACTGTAGTCTTCTTCTACATCACGTAACATTTCATCTAAATTGTCGTCATCTACATGGACTTCCGAATGAACATTACCAATGTTCTGATCATGATCATCATTACTGCAATCCACTTCCGGGTGCTGCTGAGTGGTAGCGGTGCTCGTTTCCTCAAGATCTTCACCATGCCATATCCAACGGGTATAGCGTGTGTTAAAACCACGACAAATCAAATGACTCCTAATCTGATCAAAGTTGCCGAACCTTTTTAAGTTCATACAATCTATACAAGATCAATGCATATCTTTCTCTCCCTTCTTCGCCTTTTCTTGCTCAGCAAATTTAATAAACCCATTCACACCCTCCAAATACTCAACAGTAGTACGTTTTATTCCATACATCCAATATTCTCGGTCCATCTACAATTATTTCACAAAATTGATAAATTGAAATAAATAATTAATGACTCAGGGCATGCATATATGCATGAAACATAATTAGCTAGGCCATATGTGTGTACAGCTGCTTAATTACATTAACTGGATTTGTATATATGAAACCCTAATTAACTTGATGCATTAATTGGAAGAGCCAGCTAGCTAGCTGCTTAACTTCAGCAAGCTATAGCTAGCTAGCCAACCTAGCCTTCTAGCTAGTTTGGAGCTACATGTATCTAGTTTAATGAATTGCAAGTAGAGAGAGAGAGAGGGAGAGTCTGAAAGAGTGATCGAGAGAGAGAGAGGTGATGAGAAGATGACAATACCGAGGGGGATAGAATTATCAACCTCTCAGCTAGCTTCTCCAGATCACTCTAGCTTGGAGCGTGGATGCACGTACGGTAGAAATGATTCCAACATGCAGAGCGCAGAGTAGGGGTCGACCTAATTAAGTTGTACAATTTTACTATCGGTTCAAAAACACAAACCGATAGTAAAATAAGGTCCCCACTATCATAACAATTAGTTTATATGACGTCATTTTACTATCGGTTTATTTTATATAACCGATAGTAAACTTTACTATATTATATCGGTTAGTACAGTAAGAACCGATATAAAAAGTCAGTAATTTCACTATCAGTTATGCGAGAAAAACCGATAGTACTATTTAATATATTATATCGGTTGGTACAGTACGAACCGATAGTATAAAGTGCGTAATTTTACTATCAGTTACGAATGAAAAACCGATAGTACTATTTAATATATTATATCGGTTGGTACAGTAATAACCGATAGTATAAAGTGAGTAATTTTACTATCAGTTACGAATGGAAAACCGATAGTAGTGTTTCATATATTATATCGGTTTGTACAGTAATGACCGATAGTAAAAAATGTTTGCATTTCACTAACGGTGAACCAGTGTGTAACCGATAGTAAAAATCCTCTTTTCCGCCGCTGTCGTCCTATTCTATCAGATTTTTCCCAGATTGCTTATAACCGTTAGAAGATATGGGTTAGTGGAATGCATTTCTGTAGTAGTGACAGTTGTTTTGACAAAAGAATGTAGTGCATGCTTTGATTCAAAACAGGATACCAACAAAGTTGAAAGATCAAGGAAGCTTCTCAATTACGAAAGGCACAATGCAGTTCAAGTGAGCTCTCTATGACTCAGGAGCCAATGTTAGTGTGAATCCTCTTGCAATCACACAATGCCTGGCAGTGGGAGAAATAAAAAAAAGGAGAATGGTGCACAACTTGCGGATCACTCGATTAAGCATCCCAAAGGAATCCTAGAAGATGTAACTCTTCAAGTCGGTAAATTTTACATTCCAATCGATTTCATTGTCTTAGATATGGATAATGATATAGCAATTCCTATTATTTTGGGACAGCCGATGCTTCACACAACTGGTGCAATAATTGAAATATGTGAGGGTATAATAGCTTATCACATAGGAGGTGATAAAATCTTATTCAAATTGCTTGAAATTGCTAATTGCACTATGTACATGGAAACTATATGCAAGATAGAATCTCTTGAGGCTATGTTGTAGGAAAATTCACCTCTCCTACCCATTGATGTAACCAAGGAGGGCGGAGCTCTTGATGACAACATGGAGGACAACAACAAAGAGGATGAACCATCTACAAAGGATACATCGTCATCACCAGAAGTAACCTTAACGGTAAATGATCCTAACTACAACACAACCAATGACAAAAAGGTATCAAAACCTAGTCTAAAACCTCTCCCTTCCTTGCTGAAATATGTGTTTCTTGATGATGATGAGTTGAATCCAGTCATTTTCAATGCCAATTTGACCAATGAAAAACTAGGAACATTGATTTCTATGTTGAAATTGCACTACAAATATCTAGGTTATTCTATAGATGATTTGAGAGGGATTAGTCCAAAAATTTGCATGCATAAGATATCCCTAGTCGGTGATCTGAAATCATCCATTGAGTCTCAATTTAGACTTAACCTTGTTATGAAAGATGTACTGAAAGTTGAAATTGCCAAATCACTAGATGTAGGAATTATTTATCCTATTTTGGATTATGTAATGCTCCTTCTACATTTCAATGATGCATGATGGCAATTTTTTGACGTGATTGAAGAAATAATGGAAATATTCATAGATGATTTCATTGTTTATGATTCCTCTTTCGATGCATGTTTGCAAAACATTTATAGTCTTATTCAAGTGTGAAGTGGTAATCTTAGTGCTCAATTGGGAGAAGTGCGACTTCATGGTCTAAGTAGGCGTGGTACTTGGCCACATCACATCAAGCAAGGGAATGATGTTGACAAGGCCAAGGTTGATATCATTGCCAGTTTGCCATCACCAACAACTGTGAAGGTTGTATGAAGTTTCTTGGGAGATTCCAGATTTTATAGCCAATTTATCAGGGACTTCTCGAAAATCGCTAAACCCATGACATAACTTCTTGCAAAATATGCACTGTTTATTTTCACTGATGAATGACTTGTTGCTTTTAATAAGATCAAGGAGGCTTTGTCCACGGCACTCGTCATTCAATGGCCCAATTGGGAACAACCATTCGTGCTCATGTGTGATGCTAGTGATTATGCAATAGGCTCTATTTTAGGGCAAAGGACTAACAAAATTCTACATGCCTTATATTATATAAGCAAAATCTTAGATGAAGCGCAAAGGAATTACACAATCATAGAAAAGGAATTGTTTGCTGTAGTATATTCATTAATAAAATTTTTCTCTTATTTAATTGGGTCAAAAGTAATTGTTCACGCTAACCATGTTGCTCTTAAGTATCTTTTAACTAAAATAGAGATGAAGCTGAGGCTAGCACGATGGATCCTATTACTGTAAGAATTCAACCTAGAGATTAAAGACAAAAATGGGGCGGAGAATGTTGTCAATGACCATCTTTCCAAATTAGGAAATGATAAATCAGACCTTTGGATCGATGAATCTCTTCCAATCAAACAAATTTACTCCTTACCCAATAAGGAGTCTTGGTATGTTGATACTGAAAATTATTTACCCACTAATGAACTACCTCCAAAATTGTCTTATCAGTAGCACAAATGATTTCTTCATCAAGTGAAAAGTTACTACAAGGTTGATTCATACTTGTTCAAAAAGGGAGTTGACAATGTCTATTGCATGTGTGTCCCCGACCATGAGATTCAAAGTGTCCTAAGCTTTTTGCCATTCTCTACCTTGCGGAGCACACATGGGAGCTTCCAAAACAACAGCTCAGGGATTACAATTCGGTTTTCTTTGGCCAACTATTTTCAATGACACACACAATGTCATCCGTTCTAGTGATCCTTGCCAATGTTTTGAAAATTTGAGTAAATATAATGAAATGCCTTTGAAAATATTGTAAAAATTGAACTATTTGATGTCTGAAGCCTTGATTATATGTGGCCATTTCTTTCATCTCAAGGGAATCAATATATCTTAGTAACAGTGGACTACATTTCAAAATGGGTAGAGGTTGTTGCAACACCATCTAATGACTCAAAACATGTAATCAAACTTTTCAAAATAGTCATCTTTCCTATATTTGGAATACCATGTGCGGTGGTTAGTGATGGTGGTAAATAATTCATGTATCATTTCAAAAATAGAGCCTAAAAATTTCTTTTTTCTAAAGCAGTCTGTGAAAATTTCATTTCAATTTAGGCCTCAAAACCTCTTTTAGAAATGCCCTTGAGAAATTTTCATCAAAACTTCATCCTTTTCTCAAGCTATGAAGATACTTCCTTCCAAGTGCATATGTATATATATGTATCACTACTACAAAAATGCTGAGTACTAACGGTTCAAAAAAGTCTGTACTAACGATTCTTCAACTGCTAGTCATGGGCACGATAGAATAAGCCTAGCACTGCTCTAACGGTTCGAAGACGTTAGAATAGTTTACTATATTCTGACGGTTTGTATTAGTGAACCGTTAGAATAGCTTTCTATATTCTAATGGTTGATTCGTAATAACCGTTAGATTATTACACTATATTCTAATGGATAGTACTACTGAACCGTTAGAATATGTTGTTCTCTTCTATCTTGCTATGTTAGTGAACCGTTAGAAGAAGCTTGATGCATAATATGGATACAAAAAAGGTACATTCACAAATACACAAACTGAATTTATTCACACATTCAGCAGATTGAATTTTTTCACAGATTTATTCACACATTGAATTTATTCAGAAATACACCAATACAAATACAAAAAACACAAATTCACATATTCAATGTATATTTCTGACCAAAGGCCGTAGGCAAGAAGCCTACTGCTAAATGTATTAATAATTAAAAGGTCTACAGAGAGTAGAAGAATGCAAAGAAACAAAGAAAAATTACAATAAGTTGACAGCCACTTCTTCCATCACATATTGAGCCCAAATTTGTCGCAGCTCTCTTATCTTTCAATTCTCGTATTTGTCTTTGGACATGGCGCTCTACATGCATGTATGAAGAGTCAGTAATTAACTTCCTAGTTTTGAATGTCACATCCAATTTTCAAATTTGAGTTAGGTAAAATGCTTACTTGAGGGAATTGGGTAAAGTTTATCCTGACTAGGTCATACATAAACCGCATCAGATAAAACCCACATTCCCACAATTCTGGTTGCTGATGGCACTGAGATAATTGCATATGCGAAAACATGTTAACTATTCTTTCCATAAACTAATTAAGTATAAACTAAAAGACTCATGAGTAGTTCGATTCTTATTAAGTACCTCATATTCTTTCCAAGAAATTCTTGTGTCCTCCGATACGTTATGCCTTCCTCCAGTGGACACATAATTTGTGAAAGCCCTACATTTAATTTAGCATTGCCGGTTAATATGTTATCATTAGCTAGTGAGATCAAAATTTAAATCAAACATGTTACTTACACATCCATATGCCACGAGATCACGTATTTATTCAGTAGGCTATTGTGCATCGAATCGAGGTAGTACACCTCATTCCTTCATAGACAGATCATGAGGAGGATCCAGTGGCCCCTACATTATACACAAAAGAGAACAGTTTAAAGTATATGTTAGGCGTAACATACAAGAATGAGTTAGCTTAGTATGAAATGCACTAACCTTTGGTGTTATGGTGCTAGAATGAACTCCCTGTCCTGCTGCGCCAGCAGTGCCCTCGATATGTACTGTTCCGCATGTGCTGGATCCTGCTCTAGCATTGTGTGGCTTATTTTCTCTGGGTCGAGGAAACCCACCTTATCACACACCCTCATCGACGCCAATCTGTACATGCACTTGCATGCAAAGGATGAGATTAGTATTGCATTCAGAGTGATTAGATTTATTAAATGAACTACAACAACATATAGGATCAGCAAACTCATAGGACTCCAGTCTGTATGGTGGAAATATCAAGTTCCCGCCAGTTAAAGAGGTCGAACAAATCCTCATGCGCCATAGATATGCTCCTGGCCTCACGGTGGAACTGTTTAGGCCTGAAGGGAACTAGGAAGTTCAAGATGCACAGGGACTGGGTTAGGTACCACTCGTGGAGGTCTCTAGTTGTGCGATCCAATTTACGTAAAATGGCCTCGGACACTAGTGGGAACTGTAGGATCAAGGATGCCGACTAGAGGGGGTGAATAGGAGGCTTTTAAAAACTTTAAATTAAAACAAATATGTGCAAATAAAAAGATCAAGAACTAATAATAATATGAGCAAGAGGAATAGAGAACGAACACAACGATTTTTACCAAGGTATCGGAGACTCGTCCAGTCTCCCCTAATCCTTGTTGAAGCACTCAAATAGATTGAGTCTTGCTCCAATATCCACGAAGGATATTATCCACTAATGGTTTCTCCTTGTCCACTCCGGAAAGACGAGCACCGATGCCTTTTACAGTCCTGCTGAGTCTCTCCTACAATCTCCGAACGGAGAGATCAACGGCCACGCCTCCGAACTGTCTAGGTGAGGGCACTCACCAAGAGTAATGGCAGTAAGGTCTTCTCTAGACCTCCAAACAATCACCGAGAAACTAATAGGATGCCAATGATGCGCACAGAAAGCACTCAATGGATCTGAAAAACACTCGACTTGATCAAAAGATCAAGATTTTGTATAAGAAACTAAAGCTCAAGAATGTGTATGAGAGGAGGTTGCTTGTTGTATAAAATACGAGCTCAAAGCCTCTATTTATAGCCTCAAGGATCAAAAGAACCGTTGGAGCTAGGGCTGAAAATCAGCAACTCAAACTGACAGTCAATTACATACACAACGGCCGACAAAATTTACGGATAAAAAATAGCTAGTCGTTTGTGGTCGTATATGGAAACTTGAAACCCCAATCTGATAGTCAGTTCGACCAAAACATCGACCAGTTTAGAAGAAAACTCAGATAAAAACAGCTGTGGTCGAAACCCCCAACTGACAGTCAGCAGGGGCATACTGACAGTCAGTCTAGTACAAAAATTTTAGGCCTGAAAAACATACTCTCTGGACAATTGTCAGTTAACACAAACTGACAGTCAGTATAGTAAACTGACAGTTAGTATGAACAAAAACAGTTATAACTTTAAATCCAAAAGTCCAAATTGAGAGTTTAATAGCTCGTTTGAAAGATTATTTTAAGGGCTACATTTTTGTCAACAGAAGCAAAAGCCAGATCTGTCTAGATCTTTCTAGAAAATTGAAAAACTCTTCTATTGTCAAAAACTCAACTGAAATCCAAATCTTTCAAAAACCAAATTCAGATCAAATCCAACCAAAAAGAATGCAATTCAATGACCTAAGTTTCTCAGTTCATGTTGGAGATGTAGAGAGGATTTTGCAACCTCTCTGTATAGTACGGTTAAATCTAAAACAGAATCCTTAAACCGATCAATCTTCTTACGCCGAGATCGGTAAAAATAAAATTTTAGATTACCTTACGTCCTTTGCGTTTCTCGATTTGCGTCTCGACCATGTGGTTTGCGACTTGTGCTTTTCCATTTCACGTTGGGTTCATCTTGATCATCTTGCATGTGTTCCCGAACAAGCTTTGTATCAATAAAATCTCAGAAACACAGTCAGTTTGAAACACTTTGTTTTCATTAATCATCAAAATTAGGGTTAGGCATAAAGGCCTAGATGCAACAATCTCCCCTTTTTGATGATTGATGACAACAAGTGTTTGATAAAAGATAATGAATGAAATAACTCCCCCTAAGTATATGCATCTCATCATATCAAAATGTATCAGAGAAAAAACCAACACATATATATCAGAGCCTCAGATGAAACACATATACACACCATCATACCAATATCAGAGCATCACAAAACATCATAAAACACATCCATAGTGTATGACAAAAGATCATATATATAAATCATCCAAATCATAATAATAAAAGTCATACATCCAGAAATGAAATAAAATACTTCTCCCCCTTTGGCATCAAGCACAAAAAGGGAGGCAAAAATACAAATCAGAGCCTAAGGCTCATCATCTGAAGAAAATCCTAGGACGGCTGTATCTCTGGAGCCTGCTGGATATCCAGTCGGGTTGACGGCAGGTGACAATGGAGGAGTAGTAGCCGGAGCTGGAGCTAGAGCAGCTGGACCTGAAGCTGAGCTCGGAGATGACGACGCTGGACGGGCCCTCTTGTGAGGGACTGGGGAAGCTAAAGAAGGAAGGCGTCGCATAATCTCCTCCTGCTGAGCAAGCTGGCGAAGCAGCATCTGATGGTGCTCTGCCTGGGTGCTGAGGATCTGCTGCTGCACCTGGATGATCTGCTGGAGCTGAGAAGAAGACGCCGAGGAAGAGTCGATGCCTGTCTCCGCAGCTGGTGCTGGATTAGACTCCTGGATTGGAGTCTCGTCCTCTGACTCCTCCGTAGCATCATCATCAGATGCGGGAAAATCAGGGTCCGTAGCAGCCGCAGGCCGGGCACCAAGGCGACGGTCTATCTGGCCTGGAGGATAGACGAGAAGGGGATGATGGGGCCGCGGGAGCTCGGTGTCCATAGCCCTAATATGCAGAAGCACCGCCATGATATACAGAACGTATATCAGCTGACGGCGCGGAGAGAGAAGGGCGTGCTGAATCTCACTGATGATGAGATCAGCAACGTCGAAGGGCTCCTCCTGAAAGATGGAAATAAGCACATGGAGGGCCAGATAAGTGACCCTGGCTCAGTCTACGCTCATGGGGACCAATGTGAGACAGAGGATCCGCAGAGCCAGGTCAACATCGCGGTGCAGACCGGCGATGTGACGGAGTTGGAAGGGGCCGGAGTAAAGCATGGCCACCTCCCTATGCTTGAGGTCTGGAAGGGGGTGGAGCTGGCGGCCAGAAGGAGGATGAACCAGTCCAAGCGCAGACTCAATCTGCTCCTTCGTGAAGGTGTGAACCTGGAGGCCCGTCATGAAGGTGATGAAGTCGCACTGGGGAGAAACGAAGATGGTGGAGTAGAACTGACAGATGGGCCCGTCAGCCCAGTGGAGAGAGGAATCAGCGACTAGGTCGCGGATCCCAACGGAAGCAAAAGAATCTGCCAGGGAGACGATGCCTGTGCGAGAGGCAATCGTCTGCCAGGACAGATAGCGGTGGGGAAAAATCGGTACACGGCTATACACGCTGGTGAAAAGATCCAGCTGCAAGTTCATGTAGAATGTGAGGACGTTGCACGCGTCGCGACCAGTGGGACGTGGCGAGAGATATGGGTTTGCGGCGCGAAGGGAGCGAAGGCGGCTCGCGTGCCACCGGGAATAATCCACGGGGACATGCTCGGGCCGAGGTGAAGGCCAGGTCTCAGACGTTTGACCCGTTGAACGACTGTTGTTTGCAGTGTTCTTCCGATGGGCCACACGTCGTGAAGACGATGGCTGATCAAACATGGCTCAGAAAAGAAACAGGGGAGAGAAAACAGAGACCTGATATGGAACCGAACAGAGAAGTCGAGGAGGAGAAGACGACGGTGCGAAGAAGAGAGGCACGGCTCAGGGAGAGAGGAGAGGCACGGCACCGGCCAGGAACGGCGGTGAAAAGGCGGTGAGGAGCAGCGCTACGGTGAGCCACGGCACGGTGGCCCACGGTACGGCAAAGGGGCGACGCAATAAAAGGCGGCGACGAGATGCGGTGGTGGTGGCGGCGCAATAAAAGGCGACGGCGTACGTCGATGGCGAGGAGGAGGCGCTGGCGACGAGGAAAGGTGGCGCAACCATGGAAATGGGGGTGTTGGATCTAGGTAGATCTTAGTATCTAGGTTTTGATGATTAATGATATTTTGGATAAATCCATGATGATTAAAGTTAATCTGAAGATATCAGATTTGATGATTAAATGAAAATTTATATAAATCCTGATTTAGCACAAGTAAATTGAATTGATTATCGGTAAACCCTGAATTGGATGTTTTCCTCGATTGCGGGTTTGATATTGATGCATATGTAGAGGATGAGCTCGGTGGTTGCATCAAGCTTGTGCTAATTGATTGATCAAGATGTTATATGTTAAATCTTGAGGTTGATGACTTCAGTTGTGGATTTGATATCGATGCACATGTTGAGGGAGAGCTCAGGATGATTAGTTATCCATGTCTGTGCAAAAGGTTGATGACTCCGTGTTCTGGATTTGATATCTCTATGTATGATTGAGAGAGAGCTCATGATGTTAGTCATCCATATTGATTGATATCATAACTTGAGTAGTATGGATCGTGTGCGCATTTCTTGTATCATATATGGATCTATATGATTGTGAGATTCATCCATTACTCATTTGTTGTTCAATTGAAATTGGTTTTGTCATTTCACCGAAGAAAGAAATTGTTGAGTGAACTCCT
Source organism: Pharus latifolius (assembly GCA_019359835.1). NCBI lineage: Eukaryota > Viridiplantae > Streptophyta > Magnoliopsida > Poales > Poaceae > Pharus > Pharus latifolius. The sequence goes on from CM033327.1 coordinate 32,608,880, forward strand.
GTGTGGAGTGATTTATCTGGTGGTGATTAATGACGAACTGCAAATGAGACTAACGTTTGCGCATTGAGTGTATATGTTATAGTCTCAGAATGATTGCAGGATGAAAACAGGCAAGGGCGTGAAGAGGATGAAGACAATATGAGACATCCCGAGCAAGGTCAAGCTTAGCGAGGATGAGCTTTGCGAAGACAGGCGTCGAGATGTCGAGCTTCGCGTGGTCAAGCTTAACGAGGTCGAGCTTTGCGATGACGAGCGTCGAGCGGTCGAACTTCACCTAAGGTAAAATCCAAGATTAAGGATTGTTTTCTTAGGATTTTACCGGTCTCGGTGTTTGGAGACAGACCGGGTTGATAGGTTTCTTTTTGCTAGTTTGACCGTACTATTAAGAGGGGTCGGAAACTAGTAGCTTGAATCTATCTAGTGCGGAAGCTCAGATGCATTCATATCATCTTGCACTAGTGTCTTGCATTGCTAGTGAGTCTAAGTGTAGTTCATGTGCATTAGATTAAATGTTTTGAAAACTGCACTTAGTCGTGATCGCCAGCTGTTTAAATTGGTTTATTTATCTAGAGCTGGTCATGGTCGTATTTGCATATTCTGATCGTATCAGTGTTGATACGTGGTCGTGGTCGTGTCGCTTGTTTGGCGGCTTTCTGTTTAGGGTTTGGGCGTGGTCGTAGGAGTTCGAACTGGTCGTACCAGTCTTCGACTCGCTTGCGTACGCTCGACCAAACCCTATCGACCACCTGTTTTCGATCGGATGTCAAGACCTGTGTGGTCGTGGTCGTTGCTAAGTGACAAAAATCACATCCGCGAGAAAACGGCAAATCCGTATGTGCAAATACTCTAAAATTGCATTTGAGATGATTTTTGGATTGAATATTTTGACAGCAGGAAAGTTTCTGAGTTTTCTAGAAGTTTCTAGACCTTTCTAGGTCTTGTTCTTGTTGACAAAATTGTAGAGCTCTGAGTTATCTTTCTAACAAGCCAAAAATCACCTCAATCGGATCTCTGGATCAAAAGTTATGCATGTTTTACTGTCAGTGTGCAGTGGCCGGACAAATGCATCCGTCCGGAGCTATTTGTCCGAAGTGGCCGGAATTTGTCCGAAATGGCCAGACATTGTCCGGCCTGTACAAACTTTTTGAGCCGAAAAATGAAACAGAGACAAATGCATCCGTCCGGGGCATTTGTCCGTTATGGGCGGACTTTGTCCGAAATGGCCGAACATTGTCCGGCCTGTACAAGTTTTTTGAGCCGAGAGTTAACAGAGACATATCCATTTGTCCGGACGTTTTGTCCGGACAAATGGTATCCGTCCGGCCTTCACAAATTTCGCCCAACGGTCACTGACACATTTGCAACGGCTGAAATTTTTGTACTGGCCGGACAGTGTCTGAAGTGGCCGGACAATGTCCGGCCTGTACAACTTTTGGCCCGGTTTCTTGCAAACGGCTAGTTTTTCGTTGAGGCTATAAATACTTCATGTTTGGCTTCATTTTTGGGTGCTCAAAGACTTCATTCTTCAGCTGAAAACCTAGCCAATTGAGTTGCATATGTGTTATAGCATTTAGAGGCTAGAATTGAGCCCAAATCTTGAGTAGATTTGAGAGAGAGCTTGAGGGAGATTGTGTGAGTGTTTAGTGCACTTCATCTCCATTAGATTGCTAGTGCTAGAGTGTTGAGCATATCATTTGCATCATTGAGCTTCTAGCACGTGGTTGATTCAAGTGAAAGCGCATCCGGCTTGTTACTCTTGGCGATCGCCTTCGCCTAGACGGTGCCGGAGGAGAGCCGAGATCTCTCCAATTGAAGTTTGTCGGAGAGGCCGGCAAAAGATTGTGAAAGGTGTGGTGCTCGCCTATCCGGTGTGGAGAAGGAGCAACCCTAGTGAGATATCCTTCGTGGATATAGAAGCGAGGCTCCGAGCAAGCGCTTCAACGAGGAGTAGGGGAGACCGGGCGAGTCTCCGAGACCTCGGTAAAAATATTGTGTCAATTGCATAATTCTTATTTGTTTTATATTCATCTTGACACAATTGCTTATATCACTATTGTTGCATGTATTGTTAAATATTTCATATGGTTGAATGCAACTAGTTGATTGAATTGTTTTAAGCCTCATTGTATAATTTAGGTCTCTCAATTATTCTTTAAAATTGCTTAATTGAAAAGAAATTTTAAAAGCCTCCTAATCACCCCCCCCTCTAGTCGGCATCCTTGATCCTACAGGGGGCACCGGCGATGAGAGGGGAGCGGCGGCGAAACAGAGAAGGTGAGGAGACAAAGAAACAGAACGGGGGTTTTAGGGTTTGGGACCCCGAAACTGACAGTTAGTTTGGTATACTGACAGTTAGTTCCTAACCCAGAAACATGGAACTGACAATCAGTGTACCACACTGACAGTCAGTTCACAGAACTGAGTTTTGAAATTGACAGTCAGTGTGTGAGACTGACAGTCAGTTTGAGTCACCGATTTAGACCAAGAGCTACGACCAAAAGTGATGCACATAACTGACAGTCAGCATGGTCAACGACTTCGACCAGAGGCTAAGAACAGGCTCCTAAGCACTGAACTGACTGTCAGTTTTGTCAATTTCGACCAGAAGCAGATTATACTAGAGAGGGAATAAATTTTAATATAATTTAATACAAATAGCACCTCAACTAGCATTAGATATATCAATAATGTTCAGTTCACCTCTGAGAAAGCAAAATCTAGTCTCATCTAAAGGTTTGGTGAAAATATCTGCTAGTTGCAAATCAGTTCTAACATAGCTCACATCAATATCTCCTTTTGCCACATGATCCCTAATAAAATGGTGCCGTATTTCAATATGCTTAGTTCTAGAATGTTGAACAGGATTATTTGTAATTTTAATGGCACTTTCACTATCGCACAAGAGTAGCACTTTATTAAATTTAATTCCATAATCCAAAAATGTCTGCTTCATCCACAATAATTGAGCACAACAACTTCCTGTAGACACATATTCAGCTTTAGCAGTGGAGAGAGCTACATAATTTTGTTTCTTAGATGACCATGATACTAATGATCTCCCCAACAGCTGACAGCTATCAGATGTGCTTTTACGATCAATCTTGCACCCAGCATAATCAGAATCCGAATATCCAATTAATTCAAAATTTGCATCTTTCGGATACCAAAGTCCTAGGTTGGGATAGCATTTTAAATACCTAAGGATTCTTTTAATACCAAAGTCCTAGGTTGTTCAACAAATAGTAGTTCAGATAGTTCACCATTCAAAAAAGCACTTTTTACATCCATTTGAAATAATTTGATATTAAAACATGATGCATAAGCAGGAAGAATTCGAATAGCTTCAAGTCTTGCTACAGGTGCAAAAGTTTCGCCAAAGTCTAAACCTTCGACTTGAGTAAGACCTTGAGCAACAAGACGAGCTTTGTTTCTATTACTACTCCATTTTCATCTTGCTTATTTCTGAAAACCCATTTTGTTCCAATTACATTATGATCCTTGGGTCTTTCAACTAAAGTCCAAACTTTATTTCTAGAAAAATTATTAAGTTCCTCATGCATAGCATTAATCCAATCAGGATCATTTAAGGCTTCATTAACATGTTTAGGTTTTAAAGAAGATACAAAAGAATGATGTTCACAAAATGCAGCAATACGAGAACGAGTTTGAACACCCTTACTGACATCACTCAAGATTTGATCTAGAGGATGATCCTTGTTGATCGTTTGATGTTGCCTTGGTGCTTCTTCTTGTGCTGCTTCTTCTTGACTTGGTTCTGGAGGATCAACTTGAGATGATGATACATGTTGATCATCATTCTCAATGATCTCATCATCTTCTTAATCATCTTCTCTTGGCTTGATATCTCTAATGGTGATGTTCTTCACAGCTTCTTGAAGATCTTCACCTGAAACTTCAAAAGAGACTTGCTCCTTTTGAGAGCCATTAGTTTCATCGAATTCTATATCGCATGATTCTTCAATGCAACCAGTATTTTTTATTAAAAACACGGTAAGCTTTGCTAGTGGTGGAGTATCCGACTAAAAAGCCTTCATCTACTCTTCTTTGAAACTTACCACCAAAATTTCTTTTCTTAAGAATGTAGCATTTTCAACCAAAAACTCGAATATAAGAAATGTCTGGCTTACGCCCAATAAGAAGCTCATAGGGAGTTAAATTTAGAAGAGGATGCAAATAAAGATGGTTAATAGAATAGCAAGCGGTATGCACGGCTTCAGCCCAAAAGCAAGTAGGACTATCATACTCACTTAGCATTGTTCTTGCCATTTCTATTAGTGTTTGATTTTTCCTTTCTACTACTCCATTTTGCTGTGGAGTGTAAGAAGTTGAAAATTCGTGTTTAATTCCAAGCGAATCACAAAAATCAACCAAAGTTAAATTAACAAACTCTCCACCATGATCACTACGGATTTTCTTGATGGAAAGTTCGAATTCAGTGGAAACATGTTTTGCAAAACTTTTGAAAACATCAGGGGTTTCAGATTTTTGAGAAATAAAGAAAACCCAAGTGTATCGAGTAAAATCATCAACTATCACAAAACCATAATTGCTATCCCTGATACTTTGGAACTCTGAAGGTCCAAATAAATCCATATGCAATAGTTCCAAAGGTTTGTAAGTCGAAAGAACACGCTTAATCGGATGTGAAGTAGCTACTTGCTTGCCAGCTTGATAGGCTCTACAAGGTTTATCCTTTTCAAAATTCACATCCTTTAAGCCAATAACCAAATCTTGTTTCAAAAGCTTTTTTAATTGATGCATTCCAACATGTGCGAGTCTCCTATGCCATAATCAACCCTTTGAGATTTGAGAGACAAGACATGTTGAAAGAGATCCATTTTTGGAGTGAAAATCAACCAAATAAAGATTCCCAAAATGAAAGCCTTTAAAAATCAAAGAATTATCTTTCAAACTTTCTGTCGACGATTCGGACTCGGGGTCCTCAGCCGAACTTATGCAAAATTTATAATAATGAGACCTTTCAAGGTGACTCTCCGGGAAGGTATGTAGAACTATGGAGAACTGGAGCACAGAGAGGTTTATACAGGTTCGGGCCCTCGATGGTGAGAGTAATAGCTCTACGTCCTGTTGGGATTGCACTATGTGTAGTAAATAGTTACAAAGTAGCGGGAAAAAGCCTTCACAAGCGAAGGTTTTTCCTATGTAAATGTACAGAAAGAAGCCAGGGAGGCTTATAGAAATTATCTAGTCTAAAACGTAGACTTGGCTGTTTGAGTTGTGTCTTGATCAATTGATTGATCCCCCCCGTTTGATACATCTTGCCACCCTTTTATACCGTTTGAAAGGGTGCCAAGTCGTAACTGCATCAAACAATTGCTTGGATGTGGCTTGGAGAACCACCTTTAACTCCCACGCAGGTTTAACACGTGTTACTTATGGATAACTGCACGCATTAACCTCCTGACGGTTAATCCCCACGTGGAAGAATCTTCGGGGTATTTGGGATATTCCTGTTATAGGAAAAGAATACTCCCACGTTCCCTGGTCGAAGATGCTCTGACCGCGCGATGTTGGTTGACCGCGCAACATTTTTGACCTTCTGTCCGCGCACAGCACACGAACTTCTGACTGCACACTAGCTGTGATCTGATCGCGCAAAGCCTGCGACCTCGGGCTGATGCTTCCCAGAAACGACTTGAGTTCGCACCGCCGGGTACATGTCTGGCTCGAACCTGTCTTGAACCAATAGTGTATTTATTTGAACTGACTCAGGTGTCAATCCTCGTCAGCTAGCCCCCAAATTCGAAGAAAATGAAGGGACGTGTTTATTTCGAATTTAAAGACATGCATCGGATTTTTAACCCGACGCTTCAAATCCCCCACTTAGTGGCGCACTAAGTGGGACGGTTGGTTCCCCGAGACGGGCTCTGGGTATTATGTGACGGGTAATGATGGCGCTGTTGAAAACATTTTTTAACCCGAGGTGAAATTGTAAATGCTTTAAAAACCTGAGGCGTTCGGAAAGTGAACCGTCATCTTGGCGGCTATAAATCCCGAAACCTTTGAATTGTATAGCCCCACAATTTCTTCTCATGGTTAAGTTTTTCAAGAATTGCCTTCATCCTTCTCTTCATATACTTCCCGATGGCAGATCACAACATCATCGAGATTGAAAGTGATGAAGAGGAAGTTCTCAAGCAGGAGCCTCAATTGCCTGAAGATCCATCTCCTTCAAGGAAGAAACCCAAGGTTGACGAAGGATCTTCCAACAGGGCAAAGGTAGAAGACGTACCATCGTTCTTTCTTCCTTCTGTTCTTTACTCCAACATTCCCTGCTTTTGTTTGGGTGATCGATATTCTGGTCAGCAAGCGGTGACTACTCGACCAGAAGATCCTCAACTTTGGTTAGGTAAACAATCTTCTGGTGGGAAGGTTGCACTTCCACCATCTGGTGATCATCCTCTTTTATCAGATGATCTACTTTCCAGGATGGCTATATCAACCGGTCACGAGCAGGGACAGGTAATGATCCCCATTTCCTTTTGCTGATAGTTATAGTTAGTGCAACTAACTTTTGCAAATGTAGGAGACGAAAATTGTTGGAGCCCCCAACGACCAGCCTGCTGAGATTCCATCTCCTTCCCTCGGACAGACTCCCCAAGGGGAAAAAGAAGCCCTGGAGAAGAAGACCGAAGAGATGTCTTCGGTGATTCTGCATCTGGCAGAATGTTTTGAAAGATCCCGTGAAGAGGCGCACCAGTTCTGTCGAGAGAGGGACCACGCTCAGCAACAGCGAGAACTCTCCGACTTGATTAGGAACAATAGTGCTTCTCTTGTTAGGGGTGATGTAGATAGGCTTAGATTAATTGCTAGTTCTCTGGGGGTTGTCAGTGTAGATCCTACTGACAACAACATGTCCCTAGGAGAACTTTGCAAACTTCTTTCGGATCAGGTCGATGCTCTGGTCGCCGGTATCCCTTTTGTATGTAAGGAATGCAAGAAATAAAATTTTTCTTTTTCTTCATATGAATATTCTTTACATCTTCTGTGCGAAAACATGGCCGTAAATAATGTCTTTGCGTCCATTCATACACAGGGAAACTTCAGTTCTGCGGTAAGAATCATACTTTTATAAAAGTACCGCGACCAGCCCTGATACCGCGATCAGACTTAAAGCCGCGGTTAGAACCGAAGCTTACTACGACCAGAATTGAGGCTCGGTTAGATCGTCACTTCAATTAGAATCGGAGCTTAATCGAAGGCATGGTTTCGATCATACCACAACCCGATCAGAATTTATCCATACGTCCAAAAATTGGGCCATAGGATTTTTTTGTGAAAATATTCAAGGCACATGAAGGAAAACGTCCTCTGGAAAGCCCTGAAAAACTTTTCAGGCTTGTATACTTTCAGATTCTGAAACAAAGAAGTCTTTTTGTTTCAGATCCGATGCCTGGAACACTTTAACGGGTCCGCTAGAGACAGTATCCATTATGGGAAATGAATAAAATATTCAGTGGAACGTTTGAGTGGAACGTTACTCACAGAAGTGCGCCTCTTGGGGCCTATAAAAGGAGCAGGTAGCTTCTTGAGGAAGCCACACAGCCAAAAACCCTTCCTCAACACTTCCGCCGCACAAAAACCCTCATTCTTCTCAGCTTCCATCTTCCCCAAAGTTACCAACTTTCCTCCCAATTCCTCACAAAAAATGGCATCCTGGAGCAGATCCATCCACCACTCCGAGGAGAGTTTGCTGGCGCTGGAAAAGGAAGAGATCCTGCCTCCGCGGCTGCTAATCAACTGGCGGCCCGCGGAGAAGGACCAAGAAACCCCAGCCGTCGGAGAGGGCGAACTGGTGGTTTTCGAGGAGTACATGTAATGGGAACGGGGATGCCCGAACTTCCGTCAGGTGGAGGATAAGTCGATTAGGCGGCGCGAGACACACACGATCCGGCTTCTTGATCGGCACGATCAAAACCCCTGCAATCGCAGCACCACGCGTCCTCTGGTTATCAACCGTGCGCTGCCCGGTTGACCTCGCCACGAAGGCTAATCCCTGCCAGTGAATCGAGAACACAAGCAAGAACAAGAAAGATGCAACTGAATTTGCAATTGAGGATGAAACTCACGAGTTGGGGTCTCACAAACCGATGAACGGCGACACTGTTCAAAGACAGAATTGATCTAAGCAAAACCCAAGTCTAAACGGCAGCCATGGCGGCCATATATATACTGTATGGGGCGGCCATGGGGTGGAGGAGGAAACCCTAGGGGTACATGGGCCTTGGGCCCAAAGTGGAGCGTCGCAGCGCACGTCAGATTCTGATCGCAATCTTGTTTTGACGATTCCCGTTGATTCGTAAGGAATTTGGACATGGGACTGGATCCGTTGGAAAGCTCTCGTCGTTCTCTTGTCCATAGAGTCCAAGAACGTCAAAAACGGACTTCGTATGTGGCCTGTACGTCTGTTTGAAGTTGGACTATGCACAGATGGCCGAACCGGACTCGTGGATGAATTGAGCTCACTTGTGGGCTGGCCTTGGAGCGACGTGGCTTGTGCGACCTTAGAGGTGTAGAGGCGCCTTTCTTGAGCACGTCTTGTGTTTGGGGAGGTGGCCAAGGTGGAGGCCGAACTTGTGGCGGTGACAGCACAAAATCCAGATGACGTACGTGCTGCCAGCTTTCGCGTCCTGGCCAAGGTGGCGGACGATGACATCTTGATGACCACCATGTTGATGTCGTCTTGGTCATAACCATGATGTACATGGTCTCATCAACATGCGCTGCGGGTTCAGATTCCCCGAGAGTCGGTTCCTGAAGGACATCCTTGAGCAGTATGGGTTGGAGTTGATCAACCTCCACCCAAATGCGGTTCTGATTCTGGTGGTCTTCCAACACCTGTGTGAAGCATACGTCGGAGTGTACCCCAACGTGGATCTCTTCCGGCGCTTCTACTATTCGGCGTGGTCGAAGAGTGCCAACGCCGCCGGATGTATTTACTTCTGGATAAGGGAGAAGAAAGAGTATCCCTTCCCACCCCTACGGGATTCAGTGCACGGGTGGCACCAGAAGTGGTTTTATTGCACCCCTCCGTCTGAGAGCGGGTTATGGTTCGAGAACTCGCAGCCGGAGAAGCCGAGCGAGTTGGACTCCCTCCCGGCGATGAACTCGGAGTTCATGAAGCACGCTGAGGTGATCCTTCACTTAGTCGGACAGGGGTTGACAGCGCGCGATGTCATCCGAGACTTTGTGAAGAACCGGGTGAGCCCCCTGTGTGAAAGGGCTCATCCGGCATGGGAGATCAAGTCCATGGCGGACAGTACCTTGGACTATAATGAAGGTACCCTTCTCTGGTACTGAGATCTTTTATTTTTTGAAATGCATTGGTTAACTTGCATTCTGGAACAGTCCTGCCTTCATCCGAGATTGAGAGGCGGACTAACTACCTCCTCAAGGCTTATAATGCCGAGGTAAGAGGGTCCCAAGTGATCACCTCGCCCGCAGAGCTTGGTTCACGCCGGCGATGACCTTAAACAAGAGCGCCGAAAGGTATGCCATCTTTCTCTTAGCTTCTGTTTGCAGGTCTTATATGTGTCCAACACTAACAATTTTGCCAGAATGGGAACAGCTCTTAGGGAGGTTCGCCGAAGCAACGTTCCCAAGCGAAAACGTCGGTTCCCTGGGGAAGCCAACGATAAAACACGTGAAGAAGGTTTCCTCGAAAGCCAGGACGAGGAATCCCGCCCCCAAGAAAGCCAGGAAAAATCATGGAGAGTGGTCTTCACGGAGCGTCCCTCCTACCACAAGGAAAACTGCGGTAAGATATCATGTTCCTCCTATCTTTCCAGGTGTAGGCTGGAATCACTTCTTCGTCTACAGGGGGAGAGGAGCGAAGAAGAGGAAGACGATGATGTCCCCCTAATCTGCCGGAGGAGGAAGATTGCGGGCTCTCCATCCGGTGGCGCTCCAACTGGTTCCGCAGAAACAACTGCTACCACAGAGGCGACTGTAGCAGACTTCGCGGCCACCGAAAGCCCCGTGGTCGCGGGTAACACCCCTGCTCCTGAAGTCCCCGAGGCTTCAGGACCAGTTGCCTCTACTTCCCTGGTCGAAGGGGTGACCATGGTAAGATTCTTTCACGGTCTTGCTTTCTTCAATTCCCCCTGTATACTTGTTCATTAAGTTAATGCTTATCCAGGGAGAAGAGCTTCCCCCTGCAACTCCTGTGAGTCCCAGGGAGGAAAATCCTCCACCCCTGCAGACAGGAGTGGATGTCACCGAACAAAGCCCCGCGGTGCCGGCCTCAGAAGTCCAGGAGCCCTCCAGGCCTTCGGATGCAACCCCGCCAACAGGACAGGCTGCCCAGGTAAGAACTCTTACCCTTTGTCTTCACCTTCCCTTAAAAATGTGCTTACAGAGGAACACACCTAGGGGGAAAAGGCTTTGTTCACCAAGAGAAAGACCAGGACAGACGACGAATGACCCCTTTCTCGAGGAGAGCCTTCCCTGAAATCCCAAAAGCTAATGGGATTTCAGATAAGGTAAGAACCCTTATCTTGGTGGTATTAAAATAAGTTGTGATGATCACGAATTGTGATTGTTTGGTTCATCTTTCTTCATCAGGCGAAAAGAAACAGCACCCAGCCCTTCAACCGCTCCAGAGAGGGTTGAAGTCGCTGGTAGTACCGGAGCCTCCAGTGAGGAGCGCTCCGCTCCCTTGGTCCAGGAAGTAGTCCGGGCCGCGAGGGGAGAAGCAGGCACGGAGACCCAGTCGCAACCAACAATGACTGGGGTAGTGCCCCAGCAGGCACTCCCACCGACTGCCTCTGTTGTGGCTGCAACGGGGCCTTCAACGAGTTCTCCTGTCATCCCGGAAGACGTTTCCTTCCGGGAATTCACGAAGGTATGATGAACTTCTCTTTTGGTGCCTGGATTGTACATAGCACACCTTTAACTTCTTTTTGCATCACAGGAGCTATCCCAGATGACGGCCAGGTCGCTTGCTATGATAGCGAGCGTTGAGGCCATACAAAAAGAGCGAGACAACTTGCGCAGGTAAGGATCATTACACTTCGGCTTGTATAGATACAAATTGGTTATGATCACACCTTCTGTTCTATCACAAAGAGGTGGCGTTTTTGAAGAAAGAAGTGGCCACGATCAAGATTCATTTGATCTCAGTGACTTCACACCAAGGGATCGAGATCAACAAGCTGCGGTCACAACTTTCTGGTAAGTCGATTCCTGATTAGGAAGACTTAACTTCATAACCTGCGAGTAACCCTTTCTCTTACTGCAGCGCAAGCTGGTCAAATAAAACAACTCAGTCAGGATAAGGTGATCCTCCAGGGCTCTATTCAAACCTCTGAAAGGGCGAACAGAGAGCTGAGCCATTCGATCTTCAAAAAACTGAAGACGGTGGCTCGTCTCTTGAGGGCTGTTGTGGTCGAAACCTCAAGAGATAACCTCAGCCTAAATGACTGGTCTACACTAGTCATTGCCCAGGCGGAGTCACTTCTCGAGTATCTTCCTGAAGATACACGGTGACGAGAAGAGGCGATCAGAACCAGGGTTCGGTCAGCCTCTTCGGCCATCCTCAGCCGGTTTCGACTTCACCATGGCCCAGATGCAGATCTGAATCCATTGGTGGGACCGGTTGAGGTCGAGAGTGAAGAACAACTGGAGGCCGTCATGGAGGTCAGACCCCTTGTAAATAAGCTCCTGACTGAGCTTGGGATCGAGTGATCCCTATATCTGTATAGAAATAGTTATGTATAATGCAATGCATGTTGAGACTCATTTTTGAAAATGAATATATTCTTGTTTTATGTTGTTTCATATTATCAACATATCCCCCCTAGCCCCCGCCTGTAATTGTAGATATTGAAGACTTAGTATTACAAACGCAGGAGAAAAGTGAATGTAACGACCAAGAATGTGTGATCGAAACAGCAATTATGATCATTGTAACACCTAGCCTTGTTTGCAAACCAGCAGCCACTCAGATGACCGAGGACTTGCCAGAAAGCCCCGTGTGCGTTGAGAAACGTCTTATTTAGGAGTGACTTGTCTGGAAGCGGTCATGAGATTAGCCAGCGAATCCGACTAGAATGTTGTAATGATCTAACTGCCGGCGACTAGCCCCCGAGTCGAATTTGCAGTTCATGGGTATGAAGGGAAATATTCATCATATGAAATCAAAGCATTTTTTGTTTTATGAAAAATGCTAATTGAACAGGAAAAGGGTTTGAGAACTTACACGTAGAACTTGCGAAGTTGATCGATGTTCCAAGTATTGGACAGAATTCAGCCATCCTCCAAGGCTAACCGCGCTGATCCTGGTCGCGGCACTGAGACAACAGTGTAAGGGCCTTCCCACTTTGGGGAGAATTTGTTCCGATTAGACTGGTCTTGAATTTTTCGTAAAACCAGGTCGCCCACGTGGAGACTACGTGGTCGCACCCTTTTGTTATGGTACTTGCGCAAAGCTTGCAAGTATGCCGCCGACTTGATCAATACCCCCGTTGGTCGGATACACCTTTAACATTTGATCGCACCCAAATTGATTTCTTCTTTTTATTTAGCATGGGTATGCCAACATACTTTGCTATAGCATAACCTTTCTTTGACCGTTGAAGCATGTAGCAAGTATCAAAATAGTTTGGAGTCATTAGAGGACATGCTTCATGCGAATGACCAGTTTCATGACATTTATAACAGAATATGTTGCATGCTTTTACAAACATAGTTTTTGTACTTGGTTTCTTCCCTTTCTTCGGAAAGTATCCAAGACCTTCTTTTCTAAATGAACACTTCTGTTTGCTAAGAATGAGATCAAGGGATACTTTACCCTTGTAGTAGCTTTCTAAACGTTTTCCAAGTTTTTCAACTTGTGCCTTAAATTCATTATTCTCATTTAAGATAGTATCATTTGAAGCACATGGTATATGATGACTAGTAGAAGGAGTATCCAAATCACATGAAATGGATGCATCTACTTTAGGTGGATTATTTGTAATATCTTTAATGAGCATACTTTCATATGATTCTTCCAATTCAGAGTATTGAGTGCGTAGAGAAGAATGTTCTTCTTTAAGCACTTTATACTTCTTTTTAGTAGCTCCATAAACCTCATTTAATTCAGTAATCATTTCAACTAATTCATCATATGAAGGATCGTTAGAGTGTACCTTTTCATCACCCTTAGCCATAAGACAAAGGGATGAACTAGTCGATGTGTTGCCGAGAGCTAGTCTGGCAAGCTTCTTGGAGCAACCTCCTTCATCGTCGGAGTTGGAGTCGGAGCTTTCACCTCCTGACATCCATTCTCCAAAGCAGGCTTCTTTTGTTGCTTCATTTCTTTTCTTGAAGAATTTCTTCTTGTTGTTCGAAGTCATGTTCTTGTTGGGACATCTAGATGCTATATGTCCCTTTTCGTGACATCCGTAGCATATGATGTCCTTGAAGTTTGTTTGCTTCGGCCCCTTTGGTCGAGTGTCGATGTTGACACCCTTGTTGTGTAACCTGCGAAGAAGTTTTTGTGTATTCTTTACCAGAAGAGCTAGATCTTCGTCGGAGGAGCCATCGCTTGGATCATTCTTGGAGCCGGCTTTGAAAGCCAACGCCATCTTCTTTGTCTCCGAGGGTTCGGCCGCTTCCTTCTTTTCTTTCCGATGCATCTCATGGGTGATGAGGTTCCCATAGAGATCTGTCGGTGTTGTGGTCGACAAGTCGGAGTTGGTAAGTACCGTGACCAGAGTGTCGAAGTTTTCTGGAAGCGCTCTGAGCATCTTTCTTACAATATCAAGGTCAGTAAAAACAACACCGAGACCCTTGAGTTCATTCACAATATTGTTCAACCAATTGAACATGGAATCCACGGACTCGGTTGACGATATTGTGAATGTCTCGTATCTTTGCCTCACCATAAGCAGCTTTTCCTCTTTGACTTTAGTCGTGCCCTCATAAATTTCTTCGAGGGTGGTCCAAACCTTGTGAGCAGTCGTGAGATTGCTTATACGGTTGAACTCATTAGAGACAAACCGGCAAAGAGTGCATTTTTTGCACGGTCATTTAAATGTAGTTTTCTCCTGTCGTCATCGGAGTGACTTGCCGGATCATCCGGAGGAGTAAAACCAAGTTTAACGATGTCCCATACATCAAGCCCCATGGCCTCTAGGAATACCGACATGAGTACTTTCCAGTAGGGATAGTTAGTCCCATCAAAGATAGGCGCACGACCGGTATGACCAAGAGAAAATCCCTCATTAGACGTCATCCTCTCTTTAGGCGGTAAAGCCTAATTAATCGAGAGACCTTGCTCTGATACCACGTGTAGGATCAAGGATGCTGACTAGAGGGGGGGTGAATAGGAGGCTTTTAAAAACTTCAATTTGAAGCAAATATTTGCAAATAAAGAAATCAAGAACAAATAATAATATGATCAGAATATTCTAACAAGTCTCTTATCTGATAAGAATTGGCTTAAAAAGAGATGTCTTAGCTAGATTTGACCACAAGATTGGAAATAACTGACTCAGTATAAAGACTTGTGCGGTAAGAACTGACTTAAAAAGAGAAGTTCTTGACTAGATGCAACCATGAGATCGGTCAGCGAATTCACTTATACTTCATAGTAAGGCAATTATTGCGACCAGCCCCCGGGCGTAACCTGGTAGAAAATAAGGCTGAAAATTGAAATACGATCATAGCATTGGGTGATAAAGTTTTGATAGGAAATTCATAATAGAAAAAAGAAAGACTTACACATAGAATTTACGCAACTAGTCTATGTTCCAGGTGTTGGATAATATGCTTCCATCTTCCATTGCCAATCGAGCTGATCCTAGTTGCGGCATAGCGACCATAGTAAATGGCCCTTCCCACTGAGGGGAGAATTTATTGCGACCAGACTGGTTTTGGATTTTTGGTAAACCAAGTCTCCCACATTTAACATACGTGGTCGCACCCTTTTACTATGGTATTTACGCAAAGCTTGTAATATGCTACTGATCGGAGCAACGCTCGATCGCGTTTTTCTTCAAGAAAAATAATTTCATCTTCGCGTTGTTCACTTTGATTTATGATATCTAAGTGATCCACACGAGTAGAACCAATTTTTATTTCAATTGGAAACATGGCTTCTGCACCGTAAGTAAAAGGGTGCGACCACGTATCGACCAGCTGGTCGACTCAACTGCGGGTTGTGAACTGATGAGTTTTCTGGACGCCTACTCAGGTTATCATCAAATTAGCATGGCAGAAGACGATGAAGAGAAAACTGCCTTCATCACCCCGTTCAGCACATACTGCTACGTCAGAATGCCGTTCGGTCTCAAGAACGCAGGTTCCACGTACCAGCGCTTGATGAAAAATACCTTTCTTTCCCAGATAGGGCGTAATCTCGAAGCATATGTAGACGATTTGGTTGTAAAAAGTACCAAGAAATTGTCTCATTTGGACGATCTCGCTGAAACCTTCTGTAATTTGAATCGCTTTGGAATAAAGTTAAACCCGGAGAAATGTTCTTTCGGGGTTTCTTCAGGAAAACTCCTTGGTTTCCTTGTGTGTTCCAGGGGTATTGAAGTTTATCCTGAGAAAATCAGGGCTATTGAACAAATGAGATCGCCCTCGACCATGAAAGATGTTCAATGCCTGGCTGGTCGCATGGCGGCTTTAAGTCGTTTCATATCACGATTAGGCGAAAGGGGATTGCCTTTCTTCAAAGCCTTGCGGAAGCATCATAACTTTACATGGTCGTATGAGGCCGAAAAAGCATTTCAGGAGGTAAAGACATATCTATCCAGTCCGCCAGTATTGGTGTCTCCCGACAAAGGAGAGCCATTGCTTCTTTACCTGGTGGCCACACCGCACGCGGTCAGCGCCGTTCTGATCGCGGATAGGGAAGGGATACATAGACCTGTCTACTATGTGAGTGAGGTACTTCATGGTCCTAAGGAGCGCTACCCTGAGGTCCAGAAGATACTTTACGCGCTACTGATGGCTTCCCGTAAGCTACGACATTACTTTCAAGCGCACAAGATCACAGTACCCTCCTCTTTTCCTTTGGGAGATATTGTCCGAAACTCAGAGAAATCTGGTCGAATCACCAAATGGGCGGTCGAACTCGGTGCCTTCGAGATTCATTTCACGCCCCGCATGGCGGTTAAGTCTCAGGTTTTGGCCGATTTTGTGGTCGAGTGGACCAACCCTGAGCCACCAGTGCAGTCGGCAGAGGAACTAGAGTGCCCCGATTACTGGACATGTACTTTGACGGCTCCCGTAGTTTTCAACACTCGGGGGCTGGAGTAGTCTTAGTTACGCCCCAGGGCGAACAACTTAAGTATGTCATCCAACTACACTTTGTTGCGACTAACAATGCAGCAGAGTATGAAGGTCTTCTTGCAGGGCTCCGGGCAGCAAAATTCCTCGGAGTCCGTCGATTAGTGGTGAGGGGAGACTCACAGCTGGTCGTAAACTAGGTAAACAAGGAGTACAGCACCTCCGATGAGACAATGGCTCATTACCTGGGAGAAGTGAGGAGATTGGAAAAACACTTCAGTCATTTCGAAGTCCAATATATCCCGCGAAAGGACAACATTCTCGCAGACCAATTATCCAAAATTGGGTCCTCACGCACATCCGCTCCGGCAGGAGTGTTCATTGAACACTTGGACCATCCTTCAATCATGACTTCGGTTGAGGATGATCCAGTAATAGCCTCCGTTACCAACCTCGGTCAGGAACAGGATTGGACTCATCCATTGAGAGTCTATCTTGAACATGGGACCCTACCCGAGGACGAAACCGAAAGCAATCGGTTAATTCAAAAAGCACGACTGTACAAACTCATAGATGGGATTTTGTACAGAAAGGGTACTCAAGGAGTATTCATGCGTTGCGTATCTTAGGAGGAAGGAAAATCCCTCTTGAAAGAAATACATGACGGTGTATGTGGTGCACACGCGTCCTATCGAACACTGGTCGGAAAAGCTTTTTGACAAGGATTCTATTGGCCTTCGGCACTCGATGATGCCAAGCGTATGGTCAAGACGTGTCCTTAGTGCCAGTTCCATGCCAGACAGGCTCATCAACCTGCCTATGCGTTACAAACTATTCCCCTCGCATGGCCTTTCGCGGTCTGGGGGATGGATATTGTAGGTCCTATGCCACAAGCGGTCAATGGGTACAAGTTCCTGTTCGTAGCCATTGACACATTTACAAAGTGGATCGAGGCCGAACCGGTATGCAATATTACCGCATCAGCAGCACAAAAGTTCTTTCACAAGAACATTGTTGCTCGATTTGGTGTTCCAAACCGCCTTATCACTGATAACGGTTCCCAGTTCGCTAGTGGTCTCTTCCTAGACTACTGCGACCAGATTGGGACTAAGGTGTGCTTTGCTTCTGTGGCGCATCCACAGAGCAATGGCGCTGTAGAACGGGCCAATGGGCAGATTCTACAAGGCATTAAAAAACGTGTTTTTGATCGCTTGAAGACTCTCTCGGGGGCTTGGGCGGACGAGCTTTATACTGCTCTATGGGCACTACGAACTACTTCTAGTCGAGCCACCGGTGAGACGCCCTTCCATCTGGTCTATGGGGCCGAGGTTGTATTGCCTATCGAAGTTAGTATTGGGTCTGTTCGGACAAGACAATTCGAACAGATTAATCAGTCTGAACAGCGCTCACAAGATCTTATCCTCTTAGAAGAAAGGCGTGATCGCGCTTTGGTCAAGTCCGCGGCATACTTGCAAGCTTTGCACAAGTATCACAGTAAAAGGGTGCGACCACGTGATCTTCACGTGGGCGACCTAGTCTTACGAAGAATCCAAGATCAGTCTAATCGCAATAAATTCTCCCCGAAGTGGGAAGGCCCTTACACTGTGGTCTCGGTGCCGCGACCAGGATCTGCGCGGTTAGCCATGGGGGATGGTCGAATTTTGTCCAATACTTGGAACATCGATCAACTTCGCAAGTTCTACGTGTAAGTACTCAACCCCATTTTTCCTGTTCAATTAGCATTCTTTCATAAAATTAAAAATGTTTTGCGTTTATATGAGGAATATTTCCCTTTATGCCCATCCACTGTGAATTCGGCTCGGGGGCTGGTCGTACGCGGTTAGATCATTATAACATCCTAGTCGGATTCACTGGCCGATCTCATAACCACTTTCAAATAAGTCACTCCTAAATAAGCCGTTTCTTAACGCACACGGGGCTTTCTGACAAGTCCTTGGTTATCCGAGTGGCTGCTGGTTAGCAAACAAGTCTAGGTGTTATAATTGTTGATTTGTTCATACACCCCTGGTCGTTATATTCATTTTTCCCCTGCGTTTGTAATACTAAGACTTCAGTATCTACAATCGCAGGCGGGGGCTAGGGGGATAGGTCTATAATATAAACCAACATAAAACAAAAATATATTCATTTTCAAAAGTGAATTTTCATGTGCATTGCATCATATACAACTGTTTCTGTACAGGTATAGGGATCATTCGATCCCGACCTCAGTCAGGAGTTTATCTACACGGGGACTAATCTCCTCCATGATGGCCTCTAGTTGCTCTTCACTCTCAATCTCAACCGGTCCCACCAGTGGATTCAGATCTGCATCTGGGCCATAGTGGAGCCGAATCCGGCTTAGGATAGCAGAAGCGGCTGATCGAACTCTGGTTCTGATCACCTCTTCTCTTCGCTGTGTATCCTCAGGGAGATACTCAAGAAGTGACTCTGCTTGAGCTATAACTAGGGCAGCCCAGTCCTCTTGGCTGAGATCGTCTCGAGTGGTTTCGACAACATCAGCCTTCAGAAGATGGGCCACCGCCTTCAGCTTTTCGAAGACTGAACAGCTCAGCTTTCCAATCGCCCTTGTGGAGGCTTCGATAGAATCCTGGAGGAGTTTATTGTCCACACTGAGCTGCTTTATTTGACCTGCTTGCGCTGCAACAAGGGAAAAGGTTACACGCATATTGCTAAGACAAGTCTTCCTAGCTCAGGAGGCGACTTACCAGCAAGTTGCGACCGTAGTCTGTTATTTTCGATCTCTTGGTTCCTAATCACTGAGATCGAATGGAGCTTCATTGTGGCCATTTCCTTGTCCTGCAATGCCACCTTCCTGTAGTAAAATAGAAGGAATGGTCATAACCAATTTATACTTCTATAAATTGAAGAATGATGGTCCTTACTTGCGCAAGCTGTCTCGTTCTCTTTGTATGGCCACCATGCTCGCCGCCATGGCACGTGACTGGGCCATCATCCGGGATAATTCCTGTGATGCAAAAAAGGGAGTTAAAAGTGTCCTATGTGTAATTCAGGACATCCAGAAAGGGATTCATCATACCTTCATGAACTTCTGTAGAGAGGCATCTTCCGGACTAATGGGAAGATTTGTCGAAGGCCCGGAAGTGCTTACAGCAGGGACAGTAGGAGGAAGTGCTTGCTGGGTACTGCTTCCAGTCGCCGGTGGCTGCGACTGGATCCTCGTGTCTGTTTCTCCCCCCGCGGCTCAGACAACTTCCTGGGCCGAGGGGGTGGAGCGCTCCTCACTGGGGGCTCCTGCACCAGCAGTGACTTCAACCCTTCCTGAAGCGGTTGGAGGACTAGGTGCTATCGCTTTCCGTCTGATGGAGGAAAAGAGAAATCAAATGGTAACGATTCGTGACCATCATTTCTAATACAACCAGGATGAAGGTTCTTACCTTAATTGAAATCCCATTAGCTTTTGGGATTTCTGAGAAGGTTCTCCTTGAGCGCGGGGACAAGTATCATTCGCCCTGATCTTCCTCTTGGAAAACAAGGGCCCCCTTCCCTGTATGTCTTCCCCTATGAACATTTTTTCAAGGGAAAGATAAAGGCTAACAAGAAGGATCTTTACCTGGGCAGTTGATCCCATTGGCGACGTCCCATCCAAGGACCTCGCTATCTCCTGGGATCTTGTAGCCGCTACCTCATGCGTAACCGCCACATGATCTTGAACAACCACCTCCGCTCCTGTCTGCGGAGGAGAAGTATTTTCTTCTCTGGGGCTAGTAGGAGTCGCAGGGGGAAGCTCTTCTCCCTGCATAAGCATTAGCTCATCAATTACACAGGGGGAATTGAAGAAAACGGACTGTGGGAAAATCTTACCACGGTCGTCCCTTCGACCGGGAAGGTAGAGGCAACTGGCTCTGAAGCCTCGGGGGCTTCAGGGGCTAAGGGATCATCTGTGACCACAAGGCTTTCAGTGGTCGTATGGTCTGTTACAGCTGCCTTTGCAGTAGCAGTCATCCCTGTGGAATGGGTTGGAGCATCACCGGATGGAGAGCCCGCGATCCTCCTCCTCCGGTGAACTAGAGGGACATCATCGTCTTCCTCCTCCTCGCTCCCCTCTCCCTGTACGACGAAGAAGTAATTCGAGTTCGCATTTGGGAAGAGCGGTGGGATCTGATATCTTACCGTAGTTCTTCGGGCCGTAGGGGGAATGCTTCGTGAAGACCCTTCCCCAAGATTTAGCCTGACTTTCTTGGGGGCAGAATTCCTCGTCCTGGGTCTCGAGGAAATCTTCTTCACGTTCTTGGTCGTCGGCTTTCCCTGGGAACCGACGTTCTCGCTGGGAAATGTCACCTCAGCGAACCTCCCAAGAAGCTGTTCACATGGGATTAGTATTGGACCGACATAAAACCCACAAAACAGAGGCCAAGTGGAGAATGTACCTTTCGGCGCTCTTGCCTGAGGTCGTCACCAGCGTGAATCAGGCTCTGGGGGAGAGGCGACCCCTTAGCACTCTCTACCTCGGTGTTATATGCCCGGAGGAGATGATTAGTCCGCCTCTCAATTTCAGCAGAGGACAGGACTGTTACCAAATGCGAGTTAGAATGAATATATTGCAAGAAAGACATGAAAGTTTTTCGGTGTCAGAAACAAATACCTTCGTTATAGTCCAGGATGCCATCCGCCATGGACCTAATCTCCCAAGCCGGATGAGCCCTTTCACGCAGGGGGCTCACCCGGTTCTTCACGAAGTCTCGGATGATGTCCCGAGCCGTCAATCCTTCTTCAACCAAGTGAAGAATTACCTCGGCGTGTTTCATGAACTCTGAGTTCATCGCCGGGAGAGTGTCCAATTCGCTCGGCTTCTCTGGCCGCGAGTTTTCAAACCATAGCCCGCTCTCCTTCGGCGGGGTACAATAAAACCACTTCTGATGCCACCCATGCACTGAGTCTCGCAGGGGTGGAAAGGGATACTCCTTCTTATCCCTCAGCCAGAAGTAGATACATCCGGCGGCGTTGGCGCTCTTCGACCACGCCGAGAAATAGAATCGTCGGAAGAGGTCCACGCTGGGATACACTCCGACGAACGCCTCGCAAAGATGCTGGAACACCGCCAGGATCAGTACAGCATTTGGGTGGAGGTTGATCAGCTCCAACCCATAATGCTCAAGGACATCTTTGAGGAACCAACTCTCAGGGAATCGGAACCCGCAGCGCAAGTACTCCTCAAAAACCACCAACTCGCCCTCTTGGACGGTGGGGGTTTCTTGGTCCTTCTCCGCGGGCCGCCAGTTGATGAGCAACCGCGGAGGAAGGATCTCCTCCTTCTCCAATGCCACTAGGCTCTCCTCGGAGTGGTGAATGGATCGGCTCCAGGACGCCATTTTTGGTGGAGAATCAAAGGAAAAGTTGGCGATTTTGGGAAGACAAAGGCTGAAGAAAATGAGGGTTTTGTGCGGCGGGAACGATGAGGGTTTTTGGCTGTGTGGCTTCTTTGAGAAGACATCTGCTCTTTTTATAGACCCAAGGCGGCGCATTAATGTGAGTAACGTTTCATTTCAAACGTTCCATTGAATGCTTTATTCATTTCCCATAATGGATACTGCCTCTGGCGGACCCGATAAAGTGTTCAGGCATCGGATCTGAAACAAAAAGACTTCTTTGTTTCGGAAACTGAAAGTGCAAAAGGACTGAAAAATTTTCAGTACTTTTCAGAAGACGTTTTTCCTTTATATGCTTTGAACATTTTTTACGAAAAAATCATGCAACTCAATTTTTGGACGTACGGATGTATTTCTAATCGGGTTTTGGTTTGATTGAAACTATGCTTTGAATTAAGCTCCGATTCAAATCGAAGTGACGGTCCGACCAAGCCTCAATCTTGGTCGAAATTCAGTTCTAACAACTGCCTTAGGTCTAATCGCGGTATCAGATCTGGTCGCGGTGCTTTTATAAAAGCGTGATTCTGATCGCAGAACTGAAATTTCCCTGTGTATGAATGGTCGTGAAAGCGTTACTCATGGCCATGTATTCACACAGAAGATGTAAAAAATAACTATTTGAAGAAAGAAATTTTTATTTCTTGCATTCTTTACATACAAAAGGGATACAGTCGATCAAAGCGTCGACTTGATCCGAAAGGAGTTTACAAAGTTCCCCAAGGGACATGTTGTTGTTAGTAGGATCTACACTGACAACCCCTAGGGAACTAGCAAGTAACCTAAGTCTATCTACATCATCCCTAACAAGAGACGCACTATTGTCCCTAATCAAGTCAGAGAGTTCTCGCTGTCGCTGAGCGTGATCCCTCTCTCGACGGAACTGGCGCGCCTCTTCACGGGACCTTTCGAAACATTCTGCTAAATGCAGAATCTTCGAAGACATCTCTTCGATCTTCTTCTCCAGGGCATTCTTCTCCTCCAGAAGAATCTCTCTGGAAGGAAAAGATGGAGCAACAGAAAGCTGATTGCTGGAGCCTCCAACCTCCTACATTTGCGAAAATTAGTTGTGCTGATCATAACTATCAACAAAAGGAGAAGAATTATTACCTGTCCTAGCTCATGGCATGTTGATATATTCGTCCCGGGAAGAGGATCATCAGATGGTGGAAGTGCAACCTTCCCACCATATGATTGCTTTGCCAACACAATTTGGGAATCATCTGGTCGAGGGATAGTCACCGCTTGCCGACCAGAATGTTGATCACCCAAATAAAGGTTGGAGGTATTAGGATGAAATGGAGAAAGGTTTCTCTCCCAAGTCAAAGGCCTAATTTGCCGAGAAGCATGAACAGGAAGAGTTATAGGAACTGAAGGAAGAAGGAGACTTGCTACATTTTTCACCTTCGTTCTGTTGGAAGATTCCTCGTCAACCTTGGGTTTCTTCCTTGAAGGAGACAAATATTCATATATCTGAGGCCCCTGTTCGACAACTTTCTCTTCAATCACTCTCAATTTCGATGATGTTGTGATCTGCCATCAGGAAGTGTATGAAGAAAACAATCAAGGTTGTCTAGGGAGGGACTTAGTCGTGGGAAGAAATTGTGAAGCTTTACAGAACCGAGAACCCGGTATTTATAGCCGCCAAGGTGACGGTTCGCATTCCAGGTGCCTTTGGTTTCTACAAAGCATTTATAATTTTACCTCGAGTTAAAAAACATTTTTACGGTGCTATCATGACCTGTCACATAATACCCAGAGCATGTCTCGGAGAACCAACCGACCTACTTAGTGCGCCACTAAGCGGGAGATTTGAAGAATCGGGTTAATAATCCGATGCATTTCTTTAAATTTAAAGTGAACATGTCCCTTCGTTTTCTTTAAATTTGGGGGCTAGCTGACGAGGATTGACACCCGAGTCAGTTCAAATAAATGCGCTGTTGGCTCAAGACAGATTCGAGTCAAACACGTGCCCGGCGGTGTGAACTCAAGTCATTTTGGGAAGCATCTGCCTAAGGTCGCAGGCTTTGCGCGATCAGGTCGCAAGCCTCGTGCAATCAGACCACAGGCTTTGCGCGGTCAGAAGTTCGTATGTTATGCGCGAACAGAAGGTCGAAGATGACGCGCGGTCAGCCAACAACCCGCGGTCAGAATGTTCTCGACCAAGGTATTTGGAATTTATCTGACCGGTTATCCCTATGGTGAGAATATTCCAAGTATCCCGAAGATTCCTCCACGTAGAGAACTAACCGCCAGGAGGTTAATACAAGAAGTTATTTCACGAATAACACGTGCTTAATCTACTTGGAAGTTAAGAGCGGTTTAATAAACCACATCCAACCGTCCAAAACAACTGTTTGATGCAGTTACGACATGGCATCCTTTCGTCCAGTATAAAAGGGTGGCAAAATACATCAAATGGGGGACATCCGATCCATTTGGAAGAACAAGACTCTTGATACAAGTGAAACACAATGCATCCCAACCAATAAAAACAGCCAAGTCACGATTGCCCGGGGACCTGGCCTCCGGCCCCTCCCCGGGCGCCGCCTTTTGGCCCCCAGGACTACGAAATTATTGAAGTATTGTCTCGTTGGAACATTGTATTCCTTATTCACCTGGTTTATGACTAGTTGTGAATCTCCCTTCACCACTAATCGATGGACTCTAAGGGATTTGGTTGCTCGAAGCCCGGCTAAACGACCTTCATACTCTGCTGCGTTATTGGTAGCAACAAAGTGTAATTGTACTACATACTGGAGCTGGTCGCCATGAGACATAATTAAGACTACTCCAGCCCCTGAGCTTGTAAAACTCCGAGAGCCATCAAAATATAACGTCCAGTGGTCGATATTTTCTAAATCCTCCGATTCTTGCATAGGTGGTTCGGGATTAGCCCATTCGACCACAAAATCTGTAAGGATCTTGGATTTGATTGCTACTCGGGCTATGAAGTGGAGATCGGATGCTCCCAATTCTACGGCCCATTTTGCAAATCGACCTGTTACTTCTGGATTACGGAGAATGTCCTCTAAGGAAAAGAACGAGAGCACAATAATCTTGTGCGCTTGAAAGTAATGTTGCAGCTTTTGTGAAGCCATTCAAAGAGCGTAAAGTAATTTCTGGACATCAGGGTATCTCTCCTTTGGTCCATTTAACACTTCACTTACATAGTAAACCAGTCATTGCACTCCCTCCCTTTCTGTCACCAGGACAGTGCTGACAGCGTGAGGGGTAGCAGCCAAATAGATCAATAAAGGCTCTCTCATGGTCGGGGAAGCCAATACTAGAGCACTGGCTAAATACGTTTTCACTTCCTGAAAGGCTTTTTCGGCTTCGTCTGACCACCGGAAACCATTGTGCTTTCGTAGAACCTTAAAGAAAGGTAATCCACATTTGCCTAACCTCAAAATTAAATGACTTGAAGTCACCATTCGACCAGTCAGGTTTTGTGCCTCCTTTGTGGTCGAAGGAGATCGCATTTGCAAAATGGCCCAAATTTTTTTGGGATTAACCTCAATGCCTCTTGAACAAACAAGATGATCCGGGAGGATCTTCAAGTCCTGATCGCAGGCGGCTTCGCGACCAAGTCCTGATCGCATACGGTTTCGTGACCTTAACCGTGTTCAGAAAGGATTCGTGAACATGGATGGGTCTGCGACCAGGAAAAGGAATTCGTTCCCTGTTCGGAATTGTAATCCGATCCGAATGTGTATACCTAAGCTTATCTGTTTAGGATTAGTTATATGAGTCTAATACGTTTAGGTTATTGAGTCTGATACGTACTTATACGATTGGACTATAAATACCTTGTAATAGGTCTAATTTAGATCATCGAATACAATCGAAGAGTCATAGAGCTTATTTGAGTTTTAGACACTTATAGTTCCTTCGACTTAGACAAGTGTGTCTAACATTCGACGTGTAAAGCCCTCTTTGAAATAAAGAGTTGTGCAATTACTTTGAGCTGTGTTTTCGATCAACCTTTGGGTTTCGATATTTTCCGAGTAAGATCCCGTTATTCCGCATATTAGAATCTGGGCGAGCCTAGTGCGAAAACCAAGGCTAGGTCTCAAACGGATCACAAGAAAACCTAAAAGTTTTGCAGAAGAAACTCCAAAGGTTCACTTTTCAGGATTCAACTTTATTCCATACTGATTCAAGTTACAGAAAGTTTCAGCTAGATCATCTATATGACCAGAGCTTTCCACACTCTTTACAACCAAGTCATTTAATAAGCTTCCAAATTATGCCCTAATTGAGATTGAAAGGTCTTCTGCATCAAGCACTGATACGTGGAACCAGCATTCTTAAGACCAAATGACATTCTGACGTAGCAGTATATACCAAATTGGGTTTGTGACCCATTTGGAATGGTCGACCTCACAAATAAAGCCAGCTTCCCGGAGTTTATCTAACTTTGAACAAATGGCTTCTCTTCGATCAGGGGAAAAACGCCTAAGCTTTTGCTTTATAAGTCGTTGTCTAGGCTGGATTGCTACCCTGTTCTCAATCACTCCACTTGGGACTGCAGGCATGTCAGATGGTCTCCACGCAAACACATATGCATTAGCTTGGGGGAAAGAGCTGAGCGTGAGTTCCTATTTACGCTCCAGTTCTGACCCTAGCCAAATGGTTCTGGACGGATCATCTGGAATAAAGGAACTTGCCTAAGTTTCTCTTTTGGTCGCGGAGCTACCTTGACCGCATTTGGCTCTGCTACCTTGGTCATAGCCTTGAGATCCCACACGGGAAGCTGATCAACCAACTCCAGGAAAATGCGATCGCAAGGGCCGAAGTTGGGCTACCCCTTATCGTGATCGCACCTTTCGGTCCTAGCACCTTTACGCATTGATAAGCGTAATGCATTGCCACCATTAATTTGGTGAGCGAGCACCTGCCAAGAATTGCATTATAGGTTGAATCAAAATAAATTACATCAAAAGTAACCAATTTTATTCGGAAGTTCTGTGGTTCTCCGAACATTACCAGCAGAACAATCTGACCAATAGGAGTATACGAATGGCCAGGTATAATCCCATAAAATGGGTAGACCACAGGCTTTATCCTTGAACGAGGGATTTGAATCTCGTCAAGAGTTTTGGCAAAGAGTAAATCGAGGGAACTACCTCCGTCGATTAAGACTCTACCCACTTTAGCATTGCTAATTGTAGGAGTAACGACCAGAGGAAGTCGCCGTGGTCACAATAGTCCCTTGGGACAATCTTCCTGGCTAAAGGTTAGGGATATCTCCAACCAGCGGGGATACTGAGGTTCTCCTGAAGGAGCCTCAGTATTATTCACCTCATGGCAAACAGATTTATAGTGACGCTTTGAAAGATATGATGAAGAACCACAAAAAATTACATTAATGTGATTATTGGGTACCTGGTATGGCATGTCCTCATCTCCATCAACGTCTTTATTCCCAGCAAGCTGTCCTTTTTCTGGTATTGTTGACATAGGGGCTTTACCTTGGTTAAACTCCTCCATATGCTTTAACCAGTTTCGACAATTCGTTAGGTCGTGTCCTGAAACTTCATATAGCAGACACCACTTCTTACTTCCCTGTGGGTTAGATTGTTTCTCCATGTGGTCGCTATTCCGTCCACTAGAAGAAGGCTTATTATTTTTGAATGGAACTTTGTTACCTTTGTTATGTGGTTGTTTTTCCATGTGCACAACCTAGCGAATAGGGTTTGCTCCATCCTTTTTTGAAATTTTCCCGCCTGGAGGTGGCCCAGACTTCTTGTTAGAATTTTCCTTCTTCTCGGAATCTAGTCTTGGTTGTGGTGGTATATCACCTTTATCCACCATCCTATTCCATTCCACTTGCCTCAGAAGCATCGGAATAACGTCAACCATGTCAAAACATTCTGACACTGATCTTGGTGGGTGTATATTGAGATCCTCTATGAACCTTCGGTATCGAATTCCGTGTTTAAAGGCTCTGATGACCGAATTGTCAGAGATGTTGGGGATAGTATTTCGTACCCCCACGAATCTCTTCACAAACTGCCAGAGAGTTTCACTCGCGGTTTGGCGTAAACGACGAAGGTCATCCTCCTTGCCAAGATTTTGATAACAATTTTGGAAATTGCTAAGGATGGAATCGCATAGCATTTCCAATTGTAAATAGATCCTTTTGGATGGTTGAACAACCAAGTCCGTGCCGAACGTTCAAGAACTGTGGGCAAGTAATTTGCCATTACTTTCTCATTTCCACATGCCGCCTGGATAATAGTAACATAGATCTGGAGAAATTCACATGGATTTTGTGTTCCATTGAATCGCTCGATCGCACCTGGCTTGAATTTATTAGGCTAGGTTATTGCTCTCAATCCTGGTGAGAAAGCCTTACAGCCAATGTAAGAGGTACGCAGTTGTTGATCATCACGACCATCCTCCTGGTCGCGGGAAAGACTTGTAGGTGGAGGACCACGATGTGGTCCCAAACGTGAAGGTATCGGCTCATGATTGTGATTGAACTTGTGCTCAATTGTCATTTATATCTCTAAACTCATATAATTATATATTGTGTTCAGTTCCGATATACTATTGCATATATTGAGGGGGAGCTGAATAATCTGTTTTGGATTTATTAAGATTATAAAAGGTGTTGTCATCAATCATCAAAAAGGGCAAGATTGTTGGATCTAGGTAGATCTTAGTATCTAGGTTTTGATGATTAATGACATTTTGGATAAATCCATGATGATTAAAGTTAATCTGAAGATATCAGATTTGATGATTAAATGACAATTTAGATAAATCCTGATTTAGCACAAGTATATTGAATTGATTATCGGTAAACCCTGAATTGGATGTTTTCCTCGATTGCGGGTTTGATATTGATGCATATGTAGAGGATGAGCTCAGTGGTTGCATCAAGCTTGTGCTAATTGATTGATCAAGATGTTATATGTTAAATCTTGAGGTTGATGACTCCAGTTGTGGATTTAATATCGATGCACATGTTGAGGGAGAGCTTAGGATGATTAGTTATGCATGTTTGTGCAAAAGGTTGATGACTCCGTGTTCTGGATTTGATATCTCTATGTATGATTGAGAGAGAGCTCATGATGTTAGTCATCCATATTGATTGATATCATAACTTGAGTAGTATGGATCGTGTGCGCATTTCTTGTATCATATATGGATCTATATGATTGTGAGATTCATCCATTACTCATTTGTTGTTCATTGAAATTGGTTTCGTCATTTCACCGAAGAAAGAAATTGTTGAATGAACTCCTGTGTGGAGTGATTTATCTGGTGGTGATTAATGACGAACTGCAAATGAGACTAACGTTTGCGCATTGAGTGTATATGTTCTAGTCTCAGAATGGTTGCAGGATGAAAAAAAGCAAGGGCGTGAAGAGGATGAAGACGATATGAGACATCCCGAGCAAGGTCAAACTTAGAGAGGACGAGCTTTGCGAAGACAGGCGTCGAGATGTCGAGCTTCGCGAGGTCAAGCTTAGCGAGGTCGAGCCTTGCGGGGACAAGCGTCGAGCGGTCGAACTTCACGAGGTCGAACTTCACCTAAGGTAAAATCCAAGATTAAGGATTGTTTTCTTAGGATTTTACCGGTCTCGGTGTTTGGAGACAGACAGGGTTGATAGGTTTGTTTTTACTAGTTTGACCATACTATTAAGAGGGGTCGGAAACTAGTAGCTTGAATGTGAGACCCCCATTTGAGGGTCACCTTGGCAACCGCCCAGGTAGATTGCGCACAGAAAGGTACAACACAAGCTCACAACAACAGGATTCACTTCCAATAATAAAGCTGGTAGATAAAGCAAGTACAAGGTCACGAGGACCACTACTACAATATCATAATGCCAAGGGTGGCACTAATTAAAGTTGATACAAAAAGTAGAGAGTTTTTCAAAATCAAGAATCGGTATGGAAGTACCGAACACAGAAAAACAACACAAAAAGCAACCACAAGGGTCTTCACTTCCTTCTGCAGCGGCTCTGGAAGGGCTTCCTCCACATCGGACTCAACTTGGCTCATGACCCTCCTAGAAGCTCAAATCGTCTGGGAAGACTCTTTCCTCTTCTTGGTGCTCAAGGCCAGGGGAATCGGAATTCTCCAAGTCTTCTTCTGAATTTGTTTGCAAAGGCAAGGGTGAGCATGTTTTTACACAATGCTCAGCAAGTCTCATTACAAAAAAGTAGGTATATAGATGAGGAGTGATCAAGAAAAGGGTTTAAGACTTATAATTATAAATAGTATAGATTTCAATTCTTTGATCTCTCAAATGAGGGTTTTGTTTTCAGCAACGGGGTTTTGTAAATCTTAAGTTATACTTTGGAAATCGTTATGTGTGATGGTCTCCCATGAGTCATCACTTTTATCAACCGTATTATGAAAACATTCCAAATCATTACTTGTGCTATAACCCGTGGATATCATCCACTACGAAAAGACTCCTGAACCTGGGAGTACAGAGTATCTGATACTTCTTTTACACTTTGCAAAGGTGTACCTCTTTTTAAATCCACTGGTTCACTCGGCTTTCAAGTCGGTACAGCTCCATGTGACTTATACACATGTGACAAGGCCGAGATCACACAACGCTTTTGCAGTTTAGTATTAACAGTATCCCCGCCCGGTAAATAGACAATTAAGTCTCAAGTACCGTTGTGGGTCTTCCCCACTGCCTTACTTCCTAGCCTCTCTGGTCTATGTTCCCGCAGGACACATAGCCTTGGTCTATGTCCACGCGAGACATACGACCATTTAAGATTACAGCCGCTCACGGCTTAATCAGGTCTAGGGCGCCTTCTTTCATTTACGCCTTTTCCTCTCATCATTTTTCTGAACTCACATCACTCATGGCCGAACCTTGGCCTTCCAGTTTCCACGCGAGAAACCAGATCGTCAAACCATGCAGGGAACTGCTAATACCAAAAAGCTACTAAGTTGTGCCCGTCCCATACCAGGCAAGTGGTTGGTACGTTTACAATTCGCATAGAGACACAGCACAAGGTTCTCGTCCTTATGAACCAATAGTGAGGAGCATTCACATTCCCTGGTGCGCACCGCACCCTCTCCATACAATCCAATCCTCACTATCAATTCTAATTTCACATGTTCTTTCAAAAAAAGAGTTTCAAATTCATTTCTCACATATTAGCCATTTCACACTTAACATGTATGTTTAAATAAGATTAGAGTTTAAGCATAGCATCCTAGGGTGACAAGGTTGCATGATGATTCAATCTCAAAAGGGGGTTTCCACATAAGACTTGGGTCATATCTATTCACATGTTTCTAAACATAGTTTTATCAAATACTCAGCATGCATATATCTTGAAAACAGTTAATCTACTTTATATCAAAATACTAGGTGAAACATGATCAAGGGGTTGAGACTTGCCTTGCACTGCTAGGTCTAATTACTCGGATGAATCTTCAAAGACTTCTTCCGCTCCTTCAGCTTCGGGCACTGCGGCGGACACAAGCAATACAATACACACACTACATAAGCATACATAAAATAGTTTCCATAGAAAATATTGAGTAAATAAGACATGCATGCAGGGGAAAAGGTTAGGGCAAGGTCACAAGGGTTCTGGTCGAAGAAACGGCTAAAAAGGATTGAACGTCAAAGGGTCGACATTCAGTTCACGTCTTTGGCATAGTTTTAAACTGGTATTAGGATGGTTTTCTGGAGAAGTGACAGAAGGAAAAGATGTAGAACACAACTCCAGGAATCTAGGGGACAAAGTGACATTTCCATTGCTCAACCAGAAGGGGTCAAACAAGGCTAATGCCAGTGGCTGACATGCACTGACATAGTGCAGACATTGTCAAAATCTAGGGCTTGACATAACTTTTGATACAGGGCTCCAATTGATGCACAACTTTGTCTGGGAGGTAGGCATTGATAACAGGAGCAATTAAGTCAACAGGATCTAGGGCTGAAAGTGGCTGGAGGTGATGAAATTCAGTGATGAACTGTGGTGACTTGGACATGAACTGGGCTTCTGGACAGTGATCTTGGCATTGGAATAACTTTTGATTCAGGTCGATTCAGGGATCGAGCTAGTGGACAATAATGCTCAGGAGGCTAAGGCACATCTAAATGACAAGGTGATTTGGGCTGAAACGGCCGGGAACACTTTTCCGGTCATCGGCGCCGGAGAAGAAGCACTGCCAACTGTGGGTTTCTGCTACAGGCCGAAAGAACTCTAATCCAAGCTTGGAGAGCATCTAGGAGGTATAAGGAAGCTGTTGGCACGGTTAGTTTGGTCAGATAATCACCGGAGAAGCCTGGCGACGATCGCCGGCGACTGGTGAAATCCGGATTTGGGGAAACCATCAATTTAAGCTCAATCTGGAAATCTAAGTACACAGG
This sequence comes from Pharus latifolius, assembly GCA_019359835.1. Lineage (NCBI taxonomy): Eukaryota > Viridiplantae > Streptophyta > Magnoliopsida > Poales > Poaceae > Pharus > Pharus latifolius. The sequence continues at coordinate 32,640,921 of CM033327.1, forward strand.
CTTGCTTGAAATAACTCACTGATCATTTCTCTTCACAGGCTCGAGGGCTAATTCGAGATAGATTGGCCAGCATTGCCGGAACAGGGCAAACGGCCGTTTACGGCGATCACCGGCGATGGGGTTCAATCTGGTGCAATTAACTGGTAGGACACAGAGAGGGAGGTAAGGGACGCTTACTGGTGGCCTTGGATTGGAGATTGGGGCTGTGGAGAGCTCTGGCGACGGTGGCCTCAAAAACAGCTCACCGGGGAAGAAGCTGTTCGCGGCGGCGCTGGAGAGTTGGTGGTTTTCTGGTACTGGAAACTAAAGCAATGCACTGTGGAGGTATTTATAGCTGCTGAAGCCATCTGCTGGTCGACAATTCAGGGAACAGCGGTGACGAAATCGACCGCGAAGCGACCGGACACAGCGGGAACTTGTGCCGGCGATGATGGCGAGGCACTGGCGTGCAGCGGTGCAGGATTTTGGCAGTGGATGGCACTGGCGCGAGCGACGAGAGAACGATGAAGTGAAAGCTCCATCGACGCGTGGCCGAGACGTGTCGAACGGGCGAAGCTGGACTTGCTGGTTCGCGGGGTCGCGCGCGGGGAAGAAATTGGTTGTGCTGGCGCGGCCGAGGTGGCGTCCACGGCGGTGCCACGAATGCGCACGGGTGTCAGGTACGTGGCAAAGGTGGTGGCAGCTCTGGAAGTTCACCGGCGGCGAAGAACGCGGCGAAGCTTTGCGGCGGTTTCTGTTGAAACACAGCCAGGGGCCTAATTGCAATAAAAAGGACTGATCTGCAAGGAAAGTTTGAAATAGAATTGGGCTTGATTGCAAATCTGGAGATCTAAGGGTCCGATCTGAAATCTGATTTCGCAGATAAGTTGCAAAAGATTATTAGAACTTATCCGGCCAAAGTTTGACAAGATCGGGCAAGATCTGAAGGGTTTCGACAAAAGTTGGGGAAAACGACTTTAGGGTAAAACAGGGTAATTAGGGTTTCAAAAACGGCAAGGGTCGAAACTCAGGTTTAGGGCAGGATTTGAAAATTCTTCCAGAAGGGAAAAATGTTCAGAATAGTGAATGGGATATATTCACTGAATCAGATCAAAGTTTGGAGGTGGTCTGAGACTTTTAGTCTTTTTGGGCTTCTGACAAATCTGAAAAGGGCTGATTTGTAAAAAAGTATGAATGACAAGAGTTTGATTGCCAACCTTTTTGGGGTAAGCTGCTGGCACAACAGGGATCTCGTTCTGAAATAGAAAGGGACAAGACACGCCAGGATTTGGGAAAAATCGGGGTGTTACAAATCTAACCTCCTTAAAAACAATCTCGTCCTCAAGATTCTGATAGGTCTGAAAATTGATAAGGGAAATCTTGATGCAGTCCTTCTTCCCTTTTTCCATATCGACTCATCTTCTGGGTGGTTGTTCCATTGAATTCTGCAGAATCAAATGGTCCTTGATTTCATTCTCCTGACCTCAAATATCTTGATGGGGTATTCTTGGTAGAATGAGTCTGATTGGACCTCTACTTCCTTGGGAGATGTCTGTTCGGTCGGTTATCAGCATAACTCTTCTTGTCTGGACTGTGCAGTCTTCGGCTTCTTCCTAATGATTCGTACTTGAGCTTCTACGTCTTGAGCTATTTCCGAGCTGATTAGTTGCCTTTCTCCAATTTCTGACTAATGTAAAGGCATTCTGCACTTGCGGCTGTATAGAGCTTCAAGTGGGAACATCTGTAAACTTGTACGGTAGCTACTGCTGTGGGTGAATTCTGTGTATGGCAGTATAATTCTCCTGAAATTCTATATTTGAGCACACAGGTTTGCAACTTATCCTCCGGTATTTGATTCACTAGTTCCGTCCATTCTCTAGTCTAAGGGTGGTAAGCTGTGCTGAAGTTCGAGGCTGTGCTGAAGTTCAACCTTGTTGTTGGGGCTTCATGCAGACTTTTCCAAAATCTTGAAGTGGGTTGTGCTCCGTGATCTGATACAATCCTCTTGGTTATACCATGTAGAGTCACAGTCCTAGTCATGTAAACTCCTGCTGATTTGGCGCCATCATAAGTCATCTGCGCTAGTACGATGTGCGCTACTTTCGCCAGTCTGTCCACGATCATCCACACGGAGTTATATCCATTCTTAGTCTTCGGAAGTCCTGTGATAAAGTTTATTCCATCTTCTTCTCATTTCCATTCCAGTATGGCTAGTGGCTGTAACAATCCTGCTAGCCTTTGATGCTTGATCTTCATCCTCTTGACATGTGTCACACTTTACCGCTTACTCGGCAATCTCTATCCATGTGACTTCACCAAAATTGATTCTTCGAGTCCTAACACATCCGAGTACTTCCGGGGTGAATATAGTATGGAGTGTTATGAGCTTCTTTCAAAATTAGTGTCTTGATCTCCTTAACCTCTGGAACACACATCCTCTTATCTTGCCAAATTGCACCTTGCTCATCTTCCCGAAATTTCACTATCTTTCTGATCCTCATATCCTCTTTGATCCTCCGAGTTCCTTCATCACTTCCTTGTGATTTTCGAATCTCTTCTTCTAAAGTAGGTGTAACTGACAACATACATGGTCACAGAACCTTGATCTACTGATTTAATCATCTGCCGATGCAGTCCTCCATTAACTTTGGTGTAACAATGGTGCTGCAGTAAACCTTTCTGCTCAAGGCGTCTGCAATGACATTAACTTTACCAAAATGGTAACGCATGTCTAGGCCATGGTTCTTTATTAACTCTAGCCATCGATGTTGCCTCATGTTCAAATTCTGCTAGGCAAGACATACTTCAAGTTCTTGTGGTCTAAGTGGATTGCACATCGATTCCTTAGTAGATAATGTCTCCAAATCTTGAGTGCGTGAATCATTGGTGCTAACTTCACATCACGGTTCGGGTAATTCTTCTCATGAGACTGCAGTTATCTCGATGCAGATGCGACTGTTCTTCTTCCTTGCATTAAGACACAACTCAGTTTATGCCTAGATGCATCACGCTACATCTCATAATTCTTCCTATCATCAGGGAGTACTGGGATCGGTGTGGTTGTTAGCCTTCGTTTCAACTTCTTCGAAGCTCTTCTGACAATCTTCTGTCCACTCAAATTGGACATCCTTTTTCAACAAACTAGTGGGCGGTTTGGCTAGCTTGGAAAAATCCTTCAATGAATCGGTGATAGTGCTCAGCTGATCCAAGAAAACTTCTGATATCTGTCGCTGATTCTGGTTGTTACCACTCTTTCACGGTCTCGACTTTTAACTTGATTCACTTGCACTCCTTCGGCTGTCGTCAGGTGACCTAAAAACGAAACTTCCTGTGTCCAAATTCACACTTATCCGGCTTAGCATTAAATTGTTGCTCCCTTAGTTTATCCAAGACTTTTCGTAGGTGGTCAGGATACTCCTCTTGGTCCTTGAATGACATCCGATATGGTATTTTTGATACGGTTGCTGTTCTAGGTTTCAGTTCAACATTGAGTTCAAAACCTTAATCAGGGCACTTCTGGTAACTCTTTTGGAAACACGCTTGGGTATCTTCCAACTTCAGGGATCTGGTTCACCTCTTTCTTCGAACTGTGCGGATTTTGGGCTGGGTGTTCTACTAACATCCTCTCAGGGTTGGAACAAAACTTCTTTTCCATTAGGACTAGTAAGGGCAACGGCCTTACACTCACAATCCATTTGTCCTTCATGCTCCGACAACCAGTCCATTCTAGGTGTAACCTCTCAATCCTTGTAGTTCTAGTGCCAGTAGTTTAGCAGAGAACTCCTTTCACTTATATTAAATTTTACTCCTTTGCACACTGACTTTACTGGCATCCTAGAGTCGGGAAACTGAGTAGTGATAGGGTACTCTAGATACGTCATATTCAGTCCACTTTAAATAGTAAAGATTTTTGTCTGATGATCCTCTTTCTTCTTCTGATGTGACATAGTTGAGTCTGCCTTGAGTTGGTACCGGGTTTCCTCAACTTCTTCTATGGTTAGTTGGAAATCTTTCTCTTGCAGCTGGAGTTTCTTATCCATACTGTTGTATCGGGGCAGGCATTGGGATTAGTGTCTGAACTGCAGGCTGTTGTTGACCTTCACTTCTTCTCTTGGCTATTGGATTTGACAGATTCCTCTAGGGGATTTCTCTTGACAATGACCAATTTGTCCCTGATGGTAGCAGTGTGGGGACAATTACGTTAACAGTGGCTTTTGTGACAAGCCAGGCACTTGGCTGTCATGGGTCTTGGGTACTGTAGACTTAACTGATATTGTGGTGCTGCTTGAGTCTTTGATGAATGCATGAATATTCCTTCACTTGATATAATGTGGTCTAAGAAAGAATCTTTTTCAACCAGAGAGTACACTTATCAATCTTGGCGTACAATTGGTGATCTGCTAACCTCCTTAGCACTAAACTTAGATGCTAATTATGCTCCTCCTCGTTCTCGGGGAAAAGATGGAAATATCATCCACAAACACGATAATGTACTTGCATAAGTATTCCATGAGAACTTTTTCCATTAAATTCATGAACATTGCCGGTGCATTCATTTATCCGGATGACATCATTGTAAACTCATATAATCCATATGTTGTCATGAATACAGTCTTTGGGATATTCTTTTCTTTGATCTCTTCAACACTGTTCAAGCTGTCCATATGGTCAATTAATGGAGATCTTTCTTTTCTTTTCTTCTTCTCTTCTTTTCTGTTCTGTTCTGCTCTGTTCTGTTCTTTTCTTTTCCATTCTGCACGGAATGTGACTTATTCTCCTTTGACGTTGGTTAGAATGACGGTCTTCTTCTTACAATCTATCTGACCTTTGTGTTTTTGGCTATCCGGTCCATTCCAAGGATGATGTCTAACTCTTTAAGATTCAAAACTAGCAAAACTGCTAGGAATCCTAGGTTGCCGATACAAAAAGGCAATATTTCTACAGCTGGATTTGATTGGGATTCTCACTGCATCCATATTAACATATCATTGATATTTCCTCCTTATGACATGGGGGTTGGTGATCCGGGTTGATCTTAATTGGTACGGGCTCTTCTTTCAGATGTGTTCCTCATGTCACTGGTATCTTCCTCGGGTTCTATTCCATGAGATCTTCCTCTTGAGTTAACCCATCTACTCTAACAGGCGGTCAAAGAAAAGATTGCTGATTCAAAGGGAAACGCAGATAGTGTACAAGCGGAAAGCTGGGATCAATCCGTGAGACAAGGATTGGAAAGTGCAAGATGTTTTTCATAAATTAAATTTTTATAAAATACATAGTTTTGCCTCTATGGCTTACAAGAATATTCAGCAACCAACACACATCAAGACAAGTAACTACTACACAAAAGATCTAACGTCTGCTGTGGTTAGGCACAAAAGGTTAAACCAGGGGAAAGTCTGGGATCACACGTCGGTATTGGAAGAACCGTGAGGCTCTACTTCCTCTGAGTCCTCCTCCTGATCTCCATCTGCGCCCATCAGGTTCAATTCCAAGTTCTGGGATTTCGTAGACTACCACGCAGCACGAAAGCTATCTAAGGAGACATAACACAAAAACACCTAAAAGTTGGAAATAATATTTAAAGCTTTTTCAAATAATCAAAAAGGATAACTACATAATATATTTTTCTTAGACAAATTAGATTTTCGTAATTAGATTTTAGTCGAATAAACTAACGATTTTCTTTCTAGGGACGCCAATGTCTATAGGGTCACGACCTACAGTCGAGCCTTTGCTCTGATACCATTCGCTGTGAGACCCCCATTTGAGGGTCACCTTGGCAACCGCCCAGGTAGATTGCGCACAGAAAGGTACAACACAAGCTCACAACAACAGGATTCACTTCCAATAATAAAGCTGGTAGATAAAGCAAGTACAAGGTCACGAGGACCACTACTACAATATCATAATGCCAAGGGTGGCACTAATTAAAGTTGATACAAAAAGTAGAGAGTTTTTCAAAATCAAGAATCGGTATGGAAGTACCGAACACAGAAAAACAACACAAAAAGCAACCACAAGGGTCTTCACTTCCTTCTGCAGCGGCTCTGGAAGGGCTTCCTCCACATCGGACTCAACTTGGCTCATGACCCTCCTAGAAGCTCAAATCGTCTGGGAAGACTCTTTCCTCTTCTTGGTGCTCAAGGCCAGGGGAATCGGAATTCTCCAAGTCTTCCTCTGAATTTGTTTGCAAAGGCAAGGGTGAGCATGTTTTTACACAATGCTCAGCAAGTCTCATTACAAAAAAGTAGGTATATAGATGAGGAGTGATCAAGAAAAGGGTTTAAGACTTATAATTATAAATAGTATAGATTTCAATTCTTTGATCTCTCAAATGAGGGTTTTGTTTTCAGCAACGGGGTTTTGTAAATCTTAAGTTATACTTTGGAAATCGTTATGTGTGATGGTCTCCCATGAGTCATCACTTTTATCAACCGTATTATGAAAACATTCCAAATCATTACTTGTGCTATAACCCGTGGATATCATCCACTACGAAAAGACTCCTGAACCTGGGAGTACAGAGTATCTGATACTTCTTTTACACTTTGCAAAGGTGTACCTCTTTTTAAATCCACTGGTTCACTCGGCTTTCAAGTCGGTACAGCTCCATGTGACTTATACACATGTGACAAGGCCGAGATCACACAACGCTTTTGCAGTTTAGTATTAACAGTATCCCCGCCCGGTAAATAGACAATTAAGTCTCAAGTACCGTTGTGGGTCTTCCCCACTGCCTTACTTCCTAGCCTCTCTGGTCTATGTTCCCGCAGGACACATAGCCTTGGTCTATGTCCACGCGAGACATACGACCATTTAAGATTACAGCCGCTCACGGCTTAATCAGGTCTAGGGCGCCTTCCTTCATTTACGCCTTTTCCTCTCATCATTTTTCTGAACTCACATCACTCATGGCCGAACCTTGGCCTTCCAGTTTCCACGCGAGAAACCAGATCGTCAAACCATGCAGGGAACTGCTAATACCAAAAAGCTACTAAGTTGTGCCCGTCCCATACCAGGCAAGTGGTTGGTACGTTTACAATTCGCATAGAGACACAGCACAAGGTTCTCGTCCTTATGAACCAATAGTGAGGAGCATTCACATTCCCTGGTGCGCACCGCACCCTCTCCATACAATCCAATCCTCACTATCAATTCTAATTTCACATGTTCTTTCAAAAAAAGAGTTTCAAATTCATTTCTCACATATTAGCCATTTCACACTTAACATGTATGTTTAAATAAGATTAGAGTTTAAGCATAGCATCCTAGGGTGACAAGGTTGCATGATGATTCAATCTCAAAAGGGGGTTTCCACATAAGACTTGGGTCATATCTATTCACATGTTTCTAAACATAGTTTTATCAAATACTCAGCATGCATATATCTTGAAAACAGTTAATCTACTTTATATCAAAATACTAGGTGAAACATGATCAAGGGGTTGAGACTTGCCTTGCACTGCTAGGTCTAATTACTCGGATGAATCTTCAAAGACTTCTTCCGCTCCTTCAGCTTCGGGCACTGCGGCGGACACAAGCAATACAATACACACACTACATAAGCATACATAAAATAGTTTCCATAGAAAATATTGAGTAAATAAGACATGCATGCAGGGGAAAAGGTTAGGGCAAGGTCACAAGGGTTCTGGTCGAAGAAACGGCTAAAAAGGATTGAACGTCAAAGGGTCGACATTCAGTTCACGTCTTTGGCATAGCTTTAAACTGGTATTACGATGGTTTTCTGGAGAAGTGACAGAAGGAAAAGATGTAGAACACAACTCCAGGAATCTAGGGGACAAAGTGACATTTCCATTGCTCAACCAGAAGGGGTCAAACAAGGCTAATGCCAGTGGCTGACATGCACTGACATAGTGCAGACATTGTCAAAATCTAGGGCTTGACATAACTTTTGATACAGGGCTCCAATTGATGCACAACTTTGTCTGGGAGGTAGGCATTGATAACAGGAGCAATTAAGTCAACAGGATCTAGGGCTGAAAGTGGCTGGAGGTGATGAAATTCAGTGATGAACTGTGGTGACTTGGACATGAACTGGGCTTCTGGACAGTGATCTTGGCATTGGAATAACTTTTGATTCAGGTCGATTCAGGGATCGAGCTAGTGGACAATAATGCTCAGGAGGCTAAGGCACATCTAAATGACAAGGTGATTTGGGCTGAAACGGCCGGGAACACTTTTCCGGTCATCGGCGCCGGAGAAGAAGCACTGCCAACTGTGGGTTTCTGCTACAGGCCGAAAGAACTCTAATCCAAGCTTGGAGAGCATCTAGGAGGTATAAGGAAGCTGTTGGCACGGTTAGTTTGGTCAGATAATCACCGGAGAAGCCTGGCGACGATCGCCGGCGACTGGTGAAATCCGGATTTGGGGAAACCATCAATTTAAGCTCAATCTGGAAATCTAAGTACACAGGCTTGCTTGAAATAACTCACTGATCATTTCTCTTCACAGGCTCGAGGGCTAATTCGAGATAGATTGGCCAGCATTGCCGGAACAGGGCAAACGGCCGTTTACGGCGATCACCGGCGATGGGGTTCAATCTGGTGCAATTAACTGGTAGGACACAGAGAGGGAGGTAAGGGACGCTTACTGGTGGCCTTGGATTGGAGATTGGGGCTGTGGAGAGCTCTGGCGACGGTGGCCTCAAAAACAGCTCACCGGGGAAGAAGCTGTTCGCGGCGGCGCTGGAGAGTTGGTGGTTTTCTGGTACTGGAAACTAAAGCAATGCACTGTGGAGGTATTTATAGCTGCTGAAGCCATCTGCTGGTCGACAATTCAGGGAACAGCGGTGACGAAATCGACCGCGAAGCGACCGGACACAGCGGGAACTTGTGCCGGCGATGATGGCGAGGCACTGGCGTGCAGCGGTGCAGGATTTTGGCAGTGGATGGCACTGGCGCGAGCGACGAGAGAACGATGAAGTGAAAGCTCCATCGACGCGTGGCCGAGACGTGTCGAACGGGCGAAGCTGGACTTGCTGGTTCGCGGGGTCGCGCGCGGGGAAGAAATTGGTTGTGCTGGCACGGCCGAGGTGGCGTCCACGGCGGTGCCACGAATGCGCACGGGTGTCAGGTACGTGGCAAAGGTGGTGGCAGCTCTGGAAGTTCACCGGCGGCGAAGAACGCGGCGAAGCTTTGCGGCGGTTTCTGTTGAAACACAGCCAGGGGCCTAATTGCAATAAAAAGGACTGATCTGCAAGGAAAGTTTGAAATAGAATTGGGCTTGATTGCAAATCTGGAGATCTAAGGGTCCGATCTGAAATCTGATTTCGCAGATAAGTTGCAAAAGATTATTAGAACTTATCCGGCCAAAGTTTGACAAGATCGGGCAAGATCTGAAGGGTTTCGACAAAAGTTGGGGAAAACGACTTTAGGGTAAAACAGGGTAATTAGGGTTTCAAAAACGGCGAGGGTCGAAACTCAGGTTTAGGGCAGGATTTGGAAATTCTTCCAGAAGGGAAAAATGTTCAGAATAGTGAATGGGAGATATTCACTGAATCAGATCAAAGTTTGGAGGTGGTCTGAGACTTTTAGTCTTTTTGGGCTTCTGACAAATCTGAAAAGGGCTGATTTGTGAAAAGGTATGAATGACAAGAGTTTGATTGCCAACCTTTTTGGGGTAAGCTGCTGGCACAACAGGGATCTCATTCTGAAATAGAAAGGGACAAGACACGCCAGGATTTGGGAAAAATCGGGGTGTTACATTGAATCTATCTAGTGCGGAAGCTCAGATGCATTCATATCATCTTGCACTAGTGTCTTGCATTACTAGTGATTCTAAGTGTAGTTCATGTGCATTAGATTAAATGTTTTGAAAACTGCACTTAGTCGTGATCACCAGCTGTTTAAATTGGTTTATTTGTCTAGAGCTGGTCCTGGTCGTATTTGCATTTTCTGATCGTATCAGTGTTGATACGTGGTCGTGTCGCTTGTTTGGCGGCTTTCTGTTTAGGGTTTGGGCGTGGTCGTAGGAGTTCGGACTGGTCATACCAGTCTTCGACTCGCTTGCGTACGCTCGACCAAACCCTATCGACCACCTGTTTTCGATCGGATGTCAAGACCTGTGTGGTCGTGGTCGTTGCTAAGTGACACAAATCACATCCGTGAGAAAACAGCAAATCCGTATGTGCAAATACTCTAAAATTGCATTTGAGATGATTTTTGGATTGAACATTTTGACAGCAGGAAAGTTTCTGAGTTTTCTAGAAGTTTCTAGACCTTTCTAGGTCTTTCTCCTGTTGATAAAATTGTAGAGCTCTGAGTTATCTTTCTAACAAGACAAAAATCATCTCAATCGGATCTCTGGATCAAAAGTTATGCTTGTTTTACTGTCAGTGTGCAGTGGCCGGACAAATGCATCCGTCCGGAGCTATTTGTCCGAAGTGGCCGGACTTTGTCCGAAATGACCGGACATTGTCCGGCCTATACAAACTTTTTGAGCCGAAAAATGAAACAGAGACAAATGCATCCGTCCGGGGCTATCTGGCCGAAGTGGCCGGACAGTGTTTGAAGTGACCGGACATTGTCCGGCTTGTACAAGTTTTTTTGAGCCGAGAGTTAACAGAGACATATCCATTTGTCCGGACGTTTTGTCCGGACAAATAGTATCCGTCCGGCCTTCACAAATTTTGCCCAACGGTCACTGACACGTTTGCAACGGCTGAAATTTTTGTACTGGCCGGACAGTGTCTGAAGTGGCCGGACAATGTCCGGCCTGTACAACTTTTGGCCCGGTTTCTTGCAAAGGGCTAGTTTTTCGTTGAGGCTATAAATACTTCGTGTTTGGCTTCATTTGTGGGTGCTCAAAGAGTTCATTCTTCAGCTGAAAACCTAGCCAATTGATTTGCATTTGAGTTATTGCATTTAGAGGCTACAATTGAGCCCAAATCTTGAGTAGATTTGAGAGAGAGCTTGAGGGAGATTGTGTGAGTGTTTAGTGCACTTCATCTCCATTAGATTGCTAGTGCTAGAGTGTTGAGCATATCATTTGCATCATTAAGCTTCTAGCACGTGGTTGATTCAAGTGAAAGCGCATCTGGCTTGTTACTCTTGGCGATCGCCTTCGCCTAGATGGTGCCGGAGGAGAGCCGAGATCTCTCCAATTGAAGTTTGTCGGAGAGGTCGGCAAAAGATTGTGAAAGGTGTGGTGCTCGCCTATCCAGTGTGGAGAAGGAGCAACCCTAGTGAGATATCCTTCGTGGATATAGAAGCGAGGCTCCGAGCGAGCGCTTCAACGAGGAGTAGGGGAGACCGCGGCGTACCAAGCCAACGAGGCCAACCAGTGGCTGGAGATCGACCTCGTGGAGGAGGAACGCGATCGAGCGCTCCTCCGCCACGCCATCTACGAGATGGCACGCGCATACAATCAGCGCGTGCGCGAGAGAGCCTTCCGCCTTGGGGACCTTGTCCTCAAGCGCGTCACAGACCCCCAAGCCCAGGGTATGCTCTCCCTTAAATGGGAGGGCCCTACAGGATCTCCGCGGTCCTGGGCTCGGGGGCTTACAAGCTCTCCAACCTCCAAGAGCAGGAGCTGAAGCACATGTGGAACTTGCGTTTACTTCGCAAGTTTTACGTCTAGCCTACACAGGCCCGTCCCCTCCCCCGGAGCTATTATGCCGGAGGGGGAAGGGGGACCTCGTACTTACTGTCCTCTCCCCTAGAGCGATCACGCCGAAGGGGGAGGGGGGACATTGTAATCACCTTTCCCTCCCCTTTCGCGACTTCGCGGGGGGAGGCGTTGTATTTCATTCCATTGTCAATACAACTGGATTCTTCTCTTCAACTGTCTCATTGCAGGTCCTTCATATTACCGCCCCTAACGGCGATGCCCTCCCCGCGAGGACGCCCTCCCCGTGAGGAAGTGGGCTCAGACCCAACAAGTCCCTCCTGTAGGGCGGCTTACGATCAACCCTCGTGGACTGAGGGTGTAAGTGGCAACCTGGTCCTCTGGGACCGTGGTAACGAGTCACTTTGGGAGACTAGTCCCTTGCCCAAATACTCAGACCCATCATCGGGCACATCCTCCTCCGGGAGTCGGTAGTCTCCCCAGTGGGACGGATTTCTTGCATATTCTTCTCCGGAGACCTTATTCCCGGCTCCTCGTTCTCACGGCGACCGGACGATTGTCTCCCGGAAGGTTTATCTCCGGAAATCTCATCTCAGGCTTTCTTGGATATTTCTTTCCCGGAGACCTTATTCCCAGCTCCCCATTCTCACTGCGACCGGATGATTGTCTCCCGGAAAAATTAAGGATTTCTTGGATATTTCTTCCCCGGAGACCCTATTCCCGGCTCCCCGTTCTCACAGCGACCGGACGATTGTCTCCCAGAAAGCTCACCTCCGGAAATTTCGTCGGGTTTTCTCGGATGTTTCTTCCCCCGAGACCTTATTCCTGGCTCCCCGTTCTTACGGTGACCGGACGATTGTCTCTCGGAAGGTTTATCCCCGGAAACCTCGTTTTAGAATTTTCTAACTTGGAAAAATTCTTATGTCACAGGTCTTCATCTTCGCCCCGGGGGCTTTGTCACCCCCACAGCGCGCGGAGCTACCCTCCGGCACGCTGTGGGCGGGGGGGATAAGGAACCCCCGGGTGTCGACCGCACCATCCACGAGCAAACTTAGCTCATTCTCATCAAGAGAAGTCGTCCATACCATCCAAGAAAAATATTAAAAGAAGACTCTCAAAGCAACAAGAAGCAAACACAGCTTTATTAAGCATTCAACCGGAGGACATCTTCCCCCTCTGGTGGGCATCGGAAACGGTAAAACCCGGGTCATAACCCGAAAATTCTCTACATCCTAAGGCTCCTACGCCTAATAGTCCTGGAGGCCCTCCGCTAGCTTCCGGGCCAGGTCCCGGTACAATGCGCGTATGCGGCGCTGAAATTCCCAGAGCAAATCCTCAAGCCAATACTCGTAGCCCGCCGGTGGAAGTAGCCGAAGAGGGGGGATAATCCGGGACCCCGGATGCGGAGGGGATAATTCGGCGCGATGATTGTCAAAATTATCCAAGTGCCACTCCGGATGCCATCTCAATCAGATCGGCTCCTGGACGGCGTCCTCGCTGCGTTCCCCGGAGACGAGACTCAGCAAGATCAAAGAGGCTTGGGCGTCCCCCGGGGGGCATCTTCCGGACCTTCGCATTCATTCAAGACTTAGAAATATTTTCAATTTCTATTGCATTTCAAAATGTCTTTTTACAAGTGTCCGGGGCTTCTTCTAAGAAGCTACCGGGAACAAAATCCTAAGAAAGCAAAAAGGGTCCTATCTAAGACTCGGGGGGAGGCTCATACTTTATTATTGGCGTCCTCCCCCCGGGGGGCTTCCGCCGGGGCCGGGGCCGTGGCATCCGCTGCCGGAGGCGCCGGTGCCGGGAACCTCACCCGGATGATCCGGTCGTACAAGCCCCCGGCGAGTTGCTCCACCTCCCGGCGCGAGCGCTCGAAGAACTCGGGGAAGCTCCGGGGGATGCGGCCCCCGATCGCCTGGGCGCCCAACCCCCAGTGCTCCACGAGCCCGGCCGCGGCCGTAACCACGGGGATTGCCCGGCCTTGGGCCCGGGCATCTGTGGCCTCCGGGATCAGGAGACCTGTGCGTTAAGAAAACGCACAGCCTCCGCGAGGGTGGCCGGGGGCACCTCTGAACTGCTCCCGGAGCCTAGGCTCACGCCAAGGCTCTCGAGGGCCGATCGGACGGAGCGGCCCGCGTCCATCACCGCCCGGACGCTCGAACCCTCGAGCTCCCGGAAGGCCTCCTCCTTCGCCTTGGCCTCCTGTCGGAGGCGGCCGTTGACGGCCTCGGAGACGTGGACTTGGGCCAGCACCCGGGCCAGCTCTTGGAGGGCTTCATCGCGCTGCCCCATGTAGGTGGCGGCCCTCTCCTCCGCGTCCTTCAGCAGCCGGCCGATGCGCTGCTCAAGGCCCCAGGTAATGGCCGCCCCCTACAAACCCCAAAGTTAGAAAAAATTCAAGTGCAGGGAGCCGAAAGAAGGCGTCATCGACTCGGGTAAGTACCTGAATATGGAGAGAATGGAGCTCCCCAAAACGCTCATGGAGCGTCCCCTCCGCGACGTAGGCCTGGACCTTCTGGGTCTCCAGGCCCTCCGCGTAGCGGGCGACCTCCCCTGCGGAAAGCAGGGGGGTCTCTTGTCCGACGCCGGTCCCGTCGCGGCCGATTAGGGGTCCCCGGACCTGAGCGCCCGGCATAATCTCGGCCAGGGTGGCGGTGGTCGGCGTCTTCGTCGCCGAGGACGTGGCCTCCGAGGAAGTGGCCGAGGAGCTCTCGGAAGGGCTCCCTCCCCGGGGAGGAACCATCGGCCCTTTCCCCTTCCCGGGCGGGAGGGCCCCCGGAACCTCCACTTCCGGAGGGACCTCATAGGCCGAGGAGCTCCCCCCTCGTCTACCGGCCACTCGACCCACGGAGGCGAGGCCTCCGCGAACCTCACCTCCGGCTTCTCCGGCTCCAAAGGTGCCGGGGGCGCCGGGAGGGCCGCCACCGAAGGCGGCGAGGGGGCGTAGTCCGTCGAATCGGACGCCGCCCCGCCCGAGGCCGGTCCCTTCCCCCGAGCCTCAACGGGGCTCACCGTGGGAGGGGGTGTTGCTTCCATCCGGGCCAACGCCTGGGCGCTCCCGGTCCCGGGGGTCTCATCCCGGGCCTTCGCCGGCGTCGTCGATGGGCCGGGGGCTTTTTGAACTCTGGCTTTCTTAGGCCCAAAGCCCCCCGGCGGCTTCCTTCCCCCGCTTGTGTGATCCGGGGGTGCGGAGGGGCTTCCTCTCCGGTAGCTTTAGCCCGAAGGCCTCGGCTACTAGGTTCCGGGGAGGGCCCTCCCCCATGACGCGCACGATGCGCTCGTGCTCATCGGCGAAGTACCTCCCCAGGAGGTTCTCCGCCTTCTCCCGTGCCGCCGGGTACGGCCGGACTGCGAAAGGTAAAGAGTTAGAAAAATTTTGTAAAATTTGTAAATGCATTGAACCAGGTAACGAAGACTTACGTCGGGTCACCGGTTTCACAGGGGGCCGTTGCTCCGGGCCCATCCCAATCCCCCTTCTCCCGCGCGAGAAGGGGGAGATCCTCAACAACATCATCTCCTCGGCAGCGTCCCGCATAGCGCGGGTACGTCGGGAGACAATGACCTTCCCGAGGAGCTCCAGCTCCTCGTCCATCCACACCGGGGCCTTCGGCGTGAACGACCGGCTGTAGGTCGGGGCCTCCGGGGAGTACACCACCCCGTCGTCCCGGACACGGTGGTAGAACCACCTCCCGATCCAATCCCCCAGTGGTCCTGGGAGGCCGCCACCGGGTAATCGGCTACCCGGGACGGTAGCATCTGCACCATCATCGAGCCAAAGGGGGACTTGGGTCCCCCCATCACCAGGTGGGAGCTCCTCGCCGCCGGCTCGTAGAAGTACCGGAAGGCTCGTAGGGTGGGCTCCCGTCCGGTCGCCGTCTCAAAGAGCCATATAAATAGGACCATCCTGATGATGGCGTTCGTCGTGAGGTGGTTCAGGGCCACCCCATACTCCTTCAGAAACTCCCAGAGCAATGGGTGCACCGGGAGCCAGAGCCCCGCCTCAAGGAAGGCCTCGAAGGCCACAATCTCTCCGGGCCTGGGGCGGGGGGCTCCATCCTTCTTCATGGGGACCTGGACGTCCCCGTCCTCGACAACTCCTCGTTCGACCAGGGACTCTAAGTCCCCGGCCGTGAACTCGGACGCCCAGAGGAAATCCGGAGCGGCCTCCTCCGGGGGCACCTCCGTCGTCTTCGCTCGACTCTTCGGCGCCATTAGGTTTGGTTTTTTCCGGTGGCTAAAGCTTCCGGGAACTACAGACACCTAATGGTCCCGGAGGCTAGGCTACCGGGAGCTCGCTACTAGGAGAGGGCTACCTGGAGAGCTAAGGGCGCTGATGTTTGAAAGTTTGGAATGAGCTCCCCGGGCCCCCCGAGGCCCAATTTATAGGTGCGAAGTGTGGCCCAGATGGGCGCCACGTGGTACTTCGCGGTACATCTGGGCCGTTGGAATTCAAGCCGCGCGCGGAAAATGAAGGGAAGGGTGCGCAAACCGAGGCACCGATTCGAACCGCGAGCGCATTTATGGCCAAACAGCGCGGTCATAAGCGCGCCGCACGAGAATCGAAACGTCACGGCTACGGTGGCTTGGCTCGGAGATTTTCCCGGTGACATGTACCATACCCTCCGGGGACTCGAGCATCGTCCCCGGGGGGCATGGGGGGTTGCTGTCGAGGGAAATCTCCGCGTGGCTAAGTCCAGGTAAGTTGCGTCACATTTGCCCGGGGACCTGGCCTCTGGTGCCTACCCGGGCGCCGGCTTTCGCCCGGGGACCTGGCCTCCTGTGCCGGTCCTGGGTGCCGCCTTCCGCCCGGGGACATTGCCTCTGGGGCATGTCCCGGGCGCCGCCTTCCTCCCGGGGACCTAGCCTCCGGTGCCTGCCAAGGGCGCCGCCTTTCGCCCAGGGGCATTGCCTCTGGGGCATGTCCCGGGCGCCGCCTTTCGCCTGGGGACATTGCCTCCGGGGCATGTCCCGGGCGCCGCCATTTGCCCGGGGACGTGGCCTCCGGTGCCTGCCCCGGGCGCCGCCTTTCGCCCGGGGACATTGCCTCCGGGTCATGTCCTAGGCGCCGCCTTCCGCCCGGGGACCTGGCCTTCGGTGCCGGTCCCGGGCGCCGCCTTTTGCCCGGGGACGTGGCCTCTGGTGCCTGCCCCGGGTGCCGCCTTTTGCCCCGGGGACATTGTGTAACACCCTGAGTTAGGGGTGAAAACTTCCTTTTTCATCAATAGCACGCATGCATGTATCTGTAGTAATAGCCAGATCAGTATCTATCCTAAGCCCTAAAATCTCCAAAATCTATCCTGTGACCTCAAATCAAGATCAGATTGTTCAGATGTGATCTATTAGTTATCCTGAATCTAAAAGCCTTCAGAACCTAGATCCAATTCTATCTCTAAATTCCAGATTTATCAACTTCTTCTGTTTTCGAAAACAGAAATACCTTATATTACCCAAATACCCTAAGTTTCAGAAATACAGATTTAATCAAAATCTTGACCAAGTTCAGACCAGATTATTCCTGGAATATGATCATGGGTATGTCAATACCTTAATATAAAAAGTTGACAGCCAAATTCTATCATCTAGACTCTTTTCACAAATCAGTCCAAGAGTTATCGCAAATTAGTCCTTATCTGATATCTGAAAACCCAAAAAGGCTAAAATCTCCAGATTAACTCCAAATTCAGAATTTCTTCGGCAAATCTTCTCAAAATGCTATTTGCCACAAGTTTCTCTTCTGTGCAGATATCAAAATCGAACCCTAAATGCCAGAATTCGAAATCGACAAAACTCAAATCCTACTTTACCCTAAATTACCCTATTTTCAGTTTGTATCGAAAACTATTCAGATGTGCCAAACCTTATCAATTACCTTTGCCAAATATCTTGTTGAATATAATCTACCAGATTAGTGAAATCAATTTCAGTCTAAACCTTCCAGAATTCCAGATTTGCATTTCAGTCCAAAACTCAAAGAATTGAAACTGCAGTTCAGTCCATTTTCGACCAGGACAGCAGCAAGCATTCGACCAGGCCATTTACTCTGCGCACGACCAGGGCTCGCCGTGGTTTCCTTGCGCCATGCACGCTCGCCGCCGGCCAAGCTTCGCCGCACTTGTGATCGTGCATGCCAGTGCGGACGTGTCCTCGCTCCAGCTGGTGTCGTGGCAAGGCCGCTGCTACGTCGACGACCAGTGCCTGCTCCCGCGCGCGATCAACGGCTTTTGTCAGCAATTCATCGCCACGTCGCTTCGCCGCGCCAGTACTTGTCGCCACCGCTTGCTACAAGCTTTGCCAAGTCCCGATGAGGAGACATTGTGATCAGCTGAAAGCTTGTCGTCGTCGCATCACCGCTCTTGCTGTTTCTTCGCCGCTACTGCTCCAGCACGCAAACAATCTCATCACAGCAGCCAATTACTTCACTGTCCCTTCTTCGCAATCTTCGCCTGGTCTATTTAAACCCTACTGTGTGCAGCAGCTTCTCCACACTTCACCAGAAATCAGCCAAGTCCTGGAATTCCTGTTTTCGTTTTCTTCTCCGGCGAGCCGTCGAGGAAGCTCATGGTGCCAGCTCACTTCACTGCATCTCCTGCCAAATTGAAGCTAGCAGTGAGTACCTCACACCCTCCTGATTGTACTGTTGCATCGAATTGCTCTCCGGTGGACCCTAACACCGGTGATCTCCAGAATTGCTAAATGCCCTGTTCCGGCAATGCAGGCCAAATTACCTCGAATTAGCTCTCGATTCTGTAGAAGAAATTGATCAGTAAGCCAAATCAAGCAAGCCTGTGAAGTTGGATTTCGGATTTAAGCAAGAATCGAAGCTTTTCCCCAATTTTGAACTTCTCCAGAAACTGGTTCTCGTCGCCATGCTTCTCCAGTGATCCTCCGGCCCATCTAATTGTACCAGAAGCTTCCTTATACCTCCTAGATGCTCTCCAAGCAAGGAATTAAGTTCTTGTTGCCTCTAGCAAAAACCCCCAACTGGCAGTGCTTCTTCTCCGGCGCTGATGACCGGAAAAGTGTTCCCGGCCGTTTCAGCCCAAATCACCTTGTCATTTAGATGTGCCTTAGCCTCCTGAACATTTTTGTCTTCTAGCCCGACACCTAAATCAGCCTAGATCAAAAGATATAGCTTTGCCAAGTTTGTGTCCAGAACTACTCCAGTGCAGCCAGTTCATCTCTGTTCATCATCAAATTTCTTTCTTTCCAGCCATTTCTTGCCCTAGATCCTGTTGACTTAATTGTTCCTGTTACTCAAGCCTACCTCCCAGACAAAGTGGTGCATCATTTGGAGCTCCAGATCAAAAGTTATGCTAAGCCCTAGTTTTTGTCATTGTCAGCTCTATGCCAGAGCTTGTTAGCCAGTGGCATTGACCTTGTTTATCCACTTCTGGTTGTGTAATTTGGAATCCACTTTGTCCACTGAATTTGTAGAGTTGTGATCTACATTTTCTCCTACTACCACAACTTGAGATAAGCACTCTAGCTTTTCTTAAAACTATGTCCAAGCTTTGATCCGAATGTCGATCTGTTGACATTCGCTGTTTTGATTAAACCAGCCACAAAATTGTTATCCCTATTGCAATCCTGAAACCCTAAGATTATCTAATCACCATCGTTAGCCCAAATTCCTTGAAACCCTAGAATCTCGACTCAGTTCAGTTTGCAGTTCAAATTATCTCCAGTATAGTTCAATCATTCTTGTTAAGCATTTCTGCATATAAGTCATAAAACATTTTAAATATTATAAGTAATTATTGTGTGATTGTTTGTCGTCGAGCAGATTCAGAAGCTGACTTTGAACTATTATATGTATTTATATACTTATATTCATGAAATAAAACCCCTAGCTGTGACCAGAAAAATGGTATGGATGGCTGTAGCACTGGAGGTGCTAGATTGCAAAGGAATGCAGGCACTGAAGGTGCAGGGTTGTGGATGGTCTGGTCACTGGCATATAAGGACTAGAACCTTGTGTTGTGCGTCTAGTGGCATGAACAACGTGCTAACCGCAAGCCTGGTATGGGACAGGCCTGAACAAGTAATTATGTGGATCGCACATGAAACCCCTGCATGAGATGTGTAGTGATGCACGATAAACACGGAGCGCGGCTCCCACACATATCACTGAAGGTGATCAAGCACGTTGACCCAGTAATGGGAATAAGCAAAGGGGTGGAGGTTTGGATACAACCTGCCACAACTGTGTCTCGCTGAGAGCCACAGGGTCGGGGGTGAATTGTGAGTAAAACATAACAAAAGTTCTTGTTATTTCCACCTTGCCGCTCACAGTATGAAGTGACTCAGGGGTCCAATCATTTTGTTATGATAGGAAAGGCTTGAAAGTGGAATATCTTGTGGGTAAATTGGTACCTCTCTGCAGAGTTAAAAACGTATTCGAATACTCCGAGCTCCCGGGTTTTTAGGAGTCTGCTGCGGTGGATTAAATCCACGGGGTGTGACACAAGTACTATTTTCTAAATAAAATATGTTTAATCAAGATTACCCAAATGACATGTGTTGTCATGATAAGGAGTGCTGCCGTGGGCTGTCGTGTGTCGACGTGTCGCGGTAGTGCTATAATCTAGTGAACATGAATGATGATGTTATATTATGAAAAGTGCTGCCATAAGATGAGATGAGAAAAGGAAAAGATTATTTTACAAATATCCATAATTCTTGACTAGTCTAGGTTCATATCATCACTACTATATGTATCTACTCTTACCTATGACTTGCTGAGTACGTAAGTGCTCACCCTTGCAACATTCAACTCAATAGATGGAGCTTACCTTGATGAAGATGATGGCACGGAGTACTACATGGATCCAGAAGGAGGAGAATCAGTTCCGCCAGAACCCTGAAGTGTGTTGTTCTGCCGTCAACTTCTTTTGTGGGAGGGTCACCTATCTTCTGCTGCGTAGTTAAATATTTTGCTAAACCCTGAATGCCTTGTAGGCATTGCAATCCTCTTTATGTAATATTAAGGCCAGCAGGCCACACTGCTTAATATTTTGTGAGTACTCTGTTGCAATGTAATATACTCCTGTGTTTGACTCATCCTGGGAAGTCAAAGGTTTGTGGTTTGGGACTAGCTGCAGCGAGCTAGGTCTCTACAGGAGTAGTCGTTGTCCCAGTTTCGGGGCGCGACACATTGCCTCCGGGGCATCTCCCGGGCGCCGCCACCTGCTCGGGGACATTTCCTCCGGCGCATGTCCCGGGCATTGTCGCCCTTCTAAAGGTAAAGTCTTTGGTTCTTGATCACGTGCAGGTCACGTGAGGAGCGCCTTGGGAATAGCAGCCACCTATCAAGCATCCGAGGCACCTGACCGGGAGAAGGACGTTGCTACCCCCCAATCCGACGGTAGCATCCGGGGTAGTTTAGTCTTTTTTTGCTTCTTTTGGGGCTATAAATAGCCCTTGTACCCCCTGTTGTAAGAACAACTCATTCATTATTACTAAAATAGCCAAACTCACAGGTGTGCTCCGAAATCCTCTCCCTGAGAGAGCCTCCCCAGCCGACTCTGGTCGGGAACACGCCGACAGGACTAGGGCCCCCACCGGGACCCGAACCTGTATAAATCCTTGTGTCACTTGTTGTGTTTGTCCGGCGGGGGAGGACCGGTCACCCGGTCAACCCGCATCATATTTTCTTCGCTAGGATCGTCCACAAAACCTGTCGAGGTTTTCGCAATACCACGACATATAGCAACTTCACACGGGATTGAGACCACAGATGTGGAGAACATCTATTCTTTATCCGAGTCGCACTCGAAATCAAAGAGAAAAATTAAGTTATCTGGAGGGGAATCTCCCAGATAAGGTGAATGGTGATCGTCGGGATCATCCATATTGGACATGGATGCATTGGGATCCTCATTGCCTCAACTATGCAGAGACACATATTCTCCTTCGGATGCATGAAGATTCTCTGAAGGCGAATTAATTGCTTTCCCAGGTTCTTGGTTGATGGTAGGAACCAAAATCAAAGAAGAATGTTCCTCTATGCAAGGCTCAGAAGCGACATCGATCTCTTCCATGGGAATGTCATTTTCATCTAGGAAATCGACGTAGTTGGTGAGGTTGAAGTCGTTCTCGGAGTCGTATGAACAGGGTAATGGATCCATAAGTACAAATTAGTTTTGTAAAGATGATAATACCTTATAAGATCCCCACGGTCCGCACCAGCTGTCGATGATTGGAAGAAGATCCCAAGTCGAACTTACATAGAATTTGTTTGTTTAGCAGGGAGGTAGTTTCTAACAATCACCAAAAAGAAATCATTGTATCTATGGACAAACGAACATGCTGTGTTTATACAGGTTTGGGCCCTCGTAGTTTGAGTAATAGCCCTACTCCTATTGTTTCTCACTATATGTATAATGGAATTACAAGGAATATGTTGATTCAAATCCTTTCTTCCTATACTAGGCTTCAAGGATTGATCTTGTTCTTGTACTCGTTAGTTTTGGAGTTCAGATCTGGATCTTGATCCTTTTTTCTTCTCTCCTCTCTTTGTTCATCGGGCTTCCCCTTTATAGTTGATGAAGAGATGCCAGTCGCTTGATCAAAGAGATGTTTCGGTGATAGCTGCACTACAGTTGTAGGCATTTATATCTTATTGATGGTTTAAGGATAACCGCACAGCATAATTATCCTTATTTTATCAATAAGTGGTGTATTACATTGGGAGTATTGACTAAGGTGCGGTTATAAGATAACCATGCAACTCTTAGCTTACGGTCGGCAACTCTTGACCATATCTTAGAGGTATTTCTAGTGTAAAGCTTTTGTTCCAAGGTCATGCATAGACTGCGACTACAGATTGAGAATTTTAATATCTCCGCGACCATATAAACTACGGGCAAGCATCTCCACAGTCAGAGCGGTCGCGGGTAGTATAATCGTGGATGGTTGTGACCACATAAGTTTGTAGCCATCATAAGCAAAAATCTCCCATGAAGGGCTTGAGTATCTATTTTAGTTAAATAGATTGGGTTATGTCTAGAATATCTTGGACTTATTCCTTGATCTCTCTCCATAATATTCCACGACCATGGAAAGGCATAAACAAGTTGGTTCTCTTCCCATGGTCTCGTGTGACCTCAGGAAGGCACAAATAGGTTGGTTCACTTCCCATGGTCTCCTGCGACCTCGGGAAGGCATACACTTAAATCTCTTTCCGCGGTCTCCTGCAACCATGGAAAGGCATATATAAAGGACTCGAATCTCCCCTCGTGGTCTCCTATGATCAGAGAGAAGTATAAATGAAGGACTTGGTAAAAATCCATGTCAGTTTGTTCCACGTGGAATTCAACCCTCAAGTGCTCAACGTTCAACCATTTGTTGGTGGTAATACTTAGCCGCACCCCTGTCAGGTGAGGTTAGGTTTTTTGGCTCCGTTGCTGGGAAACAATGGTAATTCATCTTTTAGGTCAATTTTTGCTGATATAAGTCAATCTCACTTTTCAATCTTGCTTCTATTTTTTTCTTCTTTTGGTTTATCACCACTAACATTTCAGGAAGGTAGTGAAATCCTGATAGATTGGATGAACCTGTTGACAAGGATTATCACCCGAGCTAGTTCAAAGTAATACACGTCTGGTTTAAGACAGAATCAGATTAGACGTGTGCCTATAAGTCTGTCATTTTGGTCTCAGACGGCCTGAAGGGCGCGGACACAAAGATGATTTATGATCGCAGCCCTTGCACGATCATGAAGCCGTAGATAGTGCGTGGTCAGAAGACTGTAGACAGTGTGCGGTCAGAGGGTCATTGACTATTTGGGACAAGAATAACACGGGAAGATCTAATCCTTTGAACAGGCATATCCCGAGAATCACGAGGATCTTTCCACATATGAAGACAACTGCCAGGAGGTTAACATGTGCGGTTATCCCTTGATTACACGTGTTAAGCTAGCGTGGAAGTTAAGTGCGCGTTAACAAAACTGCATTCAAACAACCGTTCGAGGCCGTTCCGCGTTGGCGCCCTTTTGGTCGATATAAAAAGGTGGTCGATGCACGTTCTAAGGACGGTTAAGCGTACAAGCATTACCAGGAGTCCATCTAACCTGAAGACTTAGACATAGTTAGATAGACACTAACACAGAAGAGATCTTCGCCTGTGATCATCTCTTCCTCGCCCTTATAAACACTTTTCTCGTATAGTGAAATCATAACAGGACGTAGGGCTATTACTTCCACCATCGAGGGCCCGAACCAGTATAAATTCTCTTGTTCCCATACAGACATTACTCATCCTACCTTCCCGGAGGAGCGCTCTGAAAGGTCCCGCAACTCACAAATTTGCATAAGATCGACCAAGGACCCTGAGTCCAAATCATCGACAACTGGCGCCCACCGTGGGGCCTTTTCTCAAGGTGCTTTCCCTTCATCCGGAGGTTTGGTGAGCCATGTGTGGGGCATATAATTCCAATAATCACTTCGATCTCGACGATTATGCCCATATACCAATGCCTTCGCTTAGCGATCCTGTTGCAATGGAAGAGATTGATTGTGAAGACATTCCGAACGAATGTCAGGAGGACACGTCTTCCCCTACCCAAGTCATGTCCATCGACCAGGGGATGGAAGAGACAGGTCCGGAACTTGATGTCAGTTCCACCGTATGCAAAATCGAGTCTCGGTCACCATGTGTCCCCGTTGGGGACCAGGAGCTCAGTCTAGGGAGGTTTGATCCTGACAACCTCCACTCTCTCTTTGATTTCAAGTCTGACTCGGAGCAAACA
This sequence comes from Pharus latifolius, assembly GCA_019359835.1. Lineage (NCBI taxonomy): Eukaryota > Viridiplantae > Streptophyta > Magnoliopsida > Poales > Poaceae > Pharus > Pharus latifolius. The sequence goes on from CM033327.1 coordinate 32,665,246, forward strand.
GAGATGTTCACTCCTATAGCTTCGCTCCCCAAAGAATTTGCTGGCTTGTAGGAGGAAAACCCCGATCAGCGGATTACTAGGGAAGAACAGGAGCGCAAACAAAAGGAGGAACAAGAACGCAAACATAAGGAGGATCAAGACCGTGAGCGACGAGATAACGAACTCCGCAGAACAGCCCTAGAGGCCCTGCAAAATGTGCAATCTTGTTATGACGCGGCCCCTAGTTCCTCCCGTCACCCACATGGTCGCAGGCACGACCAGACGCCTTCTTTACCCCCAGAATATTTACTGGTGGATGAAGAAATGATTACGCCTGGCACACCAAAGAGAAGTACGCATGGCCGACTTTGATCTATCGCGGAGGTCTTGCGTAATTTTCCTACTAACTGGCTTTTGCTAGGATCCTGGGAGAGAAGCTGGACGAGGTCGCATCTGATGCGAACCCAACAGCTTCCTCCCGGTCTACGATACGCTCCCATTAAAAAGAGTATTCCCACTCTAGTCATGGTAGACGTAATCGATCACCATCCGGATCATTTCGGCATGACAAATCCAGACGCGTGGGAAGTTCTAGTGATCGGGATCGAATTCCCGTGCATTCTCATCTGGGACCATGTGGTGTGTCTCCGTCATGTGAAATCACTCGTGGTTATGCTGGAAACCACAGAACTCTCCACAGTCTCTACATGGGCTGTAAAGCTTTTTCGCCAGGCCTCCGTGCGGGGTCGTTTGGCCGGATAAGTTCAAGCCAGGGGCTATTGAGAGGTTTGATGGGACCCAGAATCCGTCAGAGTTCCTTCAAATTTACATCACTTCTATCCAAGCGGCTGGTGGGGATGATCGTGTCATGGCTAATTACTTGCCAATGGTCCTTGAGAGACCGCCAAGGACCTGGCTATTCAATCAGCCCGAAGGTTCGATATATAACTGGGAAATGTTGTGCGATGCTATTCTTAACAATTTCCAAAATTGTTATCAGAAACCCGGGAAAGAGGACGATCTTCATCGTCTACGACAAACCTCTATGGAGACTCTTCGACAATTTGTTAAAAGATTTGTCAGAGTGAGAAATACCATCCCAAACATATCCGATAACTCTGTTATCAAGGCGTTTAAGCACACTGTTCGATATCGGAGGTTTATGAAAGATCTACTTATCCACCCTTCTCGGTTAGTAGCCGATCTCTTTGATATGGCTGATCGCTACTCAGACGTGGCCGAGGCCGTTGAATGGAATAGGATGGTGGACAAAGGGAATTTACCGCCCCAACCAGGTCTCAAAGACGTGAAAAAAGAGGATGCAGGCAAGAAGCCGGAGTCTTCATCAGGCGGGAAGTCAAAGAAGTCTAAAAAGAATCGAACCGAACAGTACCGGGAGGTCGCAATCGCGGAAAAGCCTCCACCGGACAAAGGTAATAAGTTTTTGTTTAAAAATAAAACTGCCTCTGGTAGTCGCAACGCCTACCAGCCAGAAAAATCGACTAACTCACAGGAGGGCAAGAAGTGGTGCCCGATCCACACTCTCCGGGACACGACCTCAAGAATTGCCGGAGCTGGTTGAAGCAACTAGATGACTTCTACCAGGGAATTGGGCCAATGCCAACTTTGCCATCGAAAGAGCAGACTTGCGGGATTAGAGACGGCGATGGGGACGAAGAAATGTCCTAACAGGTACCTCGTAATTATGTTAATATCATTTTTAGAGGTTCCTCCTCTTTTGTTTCTAAACGTTAGTTTAAAGTGTTTCATCGACAAGTTAACCAAGCGGAAGCTCACCTTGGCGAACCTCAATACCCCCGTTGGTCGGACACTGCTTTGACATTTGATCACTCTGATTGTCCAATTGGGCTTACTCGACCATTGAGACTACCTCTGGTCATTACCCCAATTATCAGTAACATGAGAGTCGAAAGGGTCCTGATCGATAGAGGTAGTTCCTTCGACATTTTATTGGTCAAGGCATTGGACGAGATGCAAATCCCTCATTCAAAAATCAAACCCATAATCCATCCATTTTATGGGATAATCCCTAGTCCCTCGATGATGCCGATGGGACAGGTGGTGCTCCCAGTCACGCTGGGCGAACCGGATAATTTCTGAACAGAGTTAATTACTTTCGACGTAATTGATTGTGATTCGGCTTATAATGCGATTTTTGGCAGGCCAACTCTCGCTAAATTTATGATGGCGACGCACTATGCTTATCAGTGCAGCAAGTAACCTGGCCCTAAAGGCGTTATCTCGGTCCGAGACAGCCGCAATGTGGCATTGACTTGCGATCGGTTATCCCTGGAGCTCGTGGATCAACTTCCCCTTCGGGATGTCAAGATCACCACCACAGCTGCGGATACGATCAAATTCGCCCCTCGACCAGAGGAAAAGCTAAAACTGATTCCGTTATGCCCAGATGATCCATCTAGAACAATTCAGATTGGATCAGGCTTGGATGACAAATAGGAACTCGAACTCATTACTTTCCTCCGAGCTAATGCAGATGTGTTCACGTGGAAACCATCCGACATGCCCAGTGTCCCAAGGGAGGTAATTGAGCACAGGTTAGCAATTTGACCTGGATAGCGACCAATAAAGAAGAAGTTTAGACGCTTTGCTGTTGATCGGCAAGAAGCTATTCACGTGGAGTTAGACAAACTCCAAACGACCTGGTTTATTCGAGAAGTCGATCATCCGGAATGGCTTACAAATCCGGTCATGGTCCGTAAGTCAAATGGTAAGTGGCGCATGTGCATCGATTACACCAGCCTAAATAGTGCCTACCCGAAGGATGACTTTCCCCTTCCCCGCATCGATCAGTTGGTCGACTCTACTACAGGTTGCGAACTGATGAGCTTCCTAGATGCTTACTCAGGATATCATCAAATTAGCATGGCAGAAAAAGATGAAGAGAAGACTGCCTTCATCACACCATTTGGCACCTACTGCTACGTCAGAATGCCATTTGGTCTCAAGAACGCCGGTTCCACGTACCAGCGCTTGATGCAAAAGACCTTTCTTTCCTAGATGGGGCGTAATCTTGAAGCTTACGTAGATGACTTGGTTGTAAAAAGCTTAAAAAGCTTGACTCATTTAGATGATCTTGCTGAAACCTTCTGTAATTTAAACCGATTTGGAATAAAATTAAACCCAGAGAAGTGTTCTTTCGGGGTTTCATCTGGTAAACTTTTAGGCTTTCTCGTCTGTTCTAGAGGAATCGAGGTTAATCCCGAAAAAATCAAGGCCATCAAGCAAATGAGGTCTCCTTCGACCATGAAGGATGTCCAGTGCTTGGCAGGTTGTATGGCGGCTTTAAGTCGATTTATATGGTGACTAGGAAAGAGGGGATTACCTTTTTTCAAAGCTCTTCGAAAGCACCATGGTTTTACCTGGTCGGATGAAGCCGAGAAAGCATTCTAGGAGGTTAAAGCGTACTTATCCAGTCCGCCAGTGTTGGTTTCTCCGATCACAGGGAAACCACTACTTCTTTACTTGACGGCCACACCTCATGCGGTCAGCGCGGTTCTGATCGCAGAAAGAGAAGTGTCGACGATTCGGACTCGGGGTCCTTAGTCGAACTTATGCAGAATTTTTTGAGTTGTGAGACCTTTCAGGGTGTCCCTCCGGGAAGGGATGATGAACCAAAGCAAGTTGAAGCACAGAGAGTTTTAGACAGGTTCAGGCCCTTGATGGTGAGAGTAACAGCCCTACGTCCTGTTAGGATTTCACTATGTGTAAGAAGATTACAAGATTGTGGAAAGCATCTTCACAGGCGAAGATCTTTCCCGTGTGGTTATACAAAACACTACTAAAGAGGCCTATGAAAGCTAGTAGATTTAATCTAATGTCTTTTGTTGATCTTCTGATCTCTTTTTCCGTCTGTTGCATTGGCTTACCCTTTTATACTGGTCGAAAGGGTGCCAAGGCATAACGGCTTCAAACAGTTGCTCGGGTGCAGTTTTGGCAACTGCACTTAACCTCCATGCAGGCTTAACACGTGTAATTAAGAAATAATTGCACATATGAACCTCGTGATGGTTGTCTCCGCGCGTGGAGGAATCTTCGGGATACTCGGGATATGCTTGTTGTAGGGTGTTCTGACCACGTGTTATCCACAGTCATCTGACCGCGTATTATCTGCGACCTTCTGTCCGCGCATCACATACGGGCTTCTGACCGTGCACTATCTGCGGCCTGATCGCATAGAGCCTGTGACCATGTGTCCGCGCTTCCCAGGACAGCTTGAGATCACATCAACGGACACTCACCTGGTTCGAATCTGTCTTGAACCAGACGTGCATTTATTTTGAACTAGCTCGGGTAACAATCCTCGTCAAGAAGGTGTGTAACAGCCCGTCTATTACGTAAGTGAGGTCATTCATGGCCCTAAGGAGCGTTACCCTGAGGTCCAGAAGTTACTTTACGTGCTGCTAATGGCTTCCCACAAACTACGACATTACTTTCAGGCACATAAAATTACAGTGCCCTCGTCCTTCCCTTTGGGAGATATTATCCGAAACCTGGAGAAATCTGGTCGAATAGCGAAGTGGTCTGTGGAACTTGGAGCATTTGACATCCATTTCACCCCTCGCACGGCGGTCAAGTCTCAGATCCTTGCAGACTTCGTGGTCGAGTGGACTAACCCACCTATGCAAGAATCTAAAAACTTATCATGCACCGACCACTAGACGATGTATTTTGACAGCTCTCGCAGTTTTCAGCACTCGGGGGCTGGAGTGGTCTTAGTCACGCCTCAAGGAGACCAACTCAAGTATGTCATTCAATTGCATTTTTGTTGCGACTAACAACACAGCAGAATATGAAGGTCTTATTGCAGGGCTCCGGGCAGCAAAATTCCTTGGAGTCCGTCGATTAGTGGTGAGGGGAGACTCACAGCTGGTCGTAAACCAGGTAAACAAGGAGTACGGCACTGTTGGGGAAAATCTCCGCGAGACTAAGTCCGCCTTTTGTTTGGGGACCTGGCCTCCTATGCCTGCCCCGGGCGCCGCCACTCGCCCGGGGATGTGGCCTCCAGTGCCTGCCCCAAGCGCCGCCTTTCGCCCGGGGACGTGGCCTCCGGTGCCCGCCCTGGGCGCCGCCTTTCGTCCAGGGACCTCGTCTCCGGTGCCTGCCCCGGGCGCCGCCTTTCGTCTGGGGACCTGGCCTCCGGTGCCTGCCCCGGGCGCCGCCTTTCGCCGGGGGACGTGGCCCCCGGTGCCTGCCCGGGCGCCGCCTTTTGCCTGGGGACAAGGCCCCCGGTCTTGTCCCGGGCGCCGCCATTCGCCCGGGGACGTGGCCTCCGGGGCCTGCCCCGGGCGCCGCCTTTGGCCCGGGGACGTGGCCCCCGGTGCCTACACCGGGTGCCGCCTTTGGCCCGGGGACGTGGCCTCCGGTGCCTACCCCAGGCGCCGCCTTTGGCCCGGGGACGTGGCCCCTGGTGCCTGCTCCGGGCACCGCCTTTTGCCCGGGGACAAGGCCCCCGGTCTTGTCCCGGGCGCTGCCATTCGCCCGGGGACGTGGCCGCCGGTGCTCGCCCCGGGAGCCGCCTTTGGCCCGGGCACAAGGCCCCATGTCTTGTCCCAGGCGCCGCCTTTCGCCCGGGGACGTGGCCCCTGGTGGCTGCCTTTCACCCGGGGACATGGCGCCCGGAGCCTGTCCCGGGCGTTGTCGTCCTTCCGGGGATAGGAGACCTTGGTTCCGTGTCACGTGCAGGTCGCGTGGCAAGCGCCTCGGGAATCAGTGGCCACCTGTCAAGCATCCAAGGCGCTAGACCGGGAGAAGGACGTTGCTACCCTCGATCCGACGGTAGCGTCTGGGGTAGTTTACTCTTTTTTGCTTCTTTTCGGGCTATAAATGGCCCTTGTACCCCATGTTGTAAGAACAAGTCATTCATTATTGCTAGAATAGCCAAACTCACAGGTGTGCTCTGGAAGCCTCTACCCGAGAGAGCCTCCCCAGCCGACTCCGGTCGGGAGCACGCCGACAGGACTAGGGCCCCCACCGGGACCCGAACCTGTATAAATCCTTGTGTCACTTGTTGTGTTTGTCCAGCGGGGGAGGACCGGTCGCCCGGTCAGCCCGCGTCGCGTTTTCTTCGCTAGGATCGTTCACAAAACCGGCCGGGGTATTCGCAATACCAGGACAGTTGGCGCCGTCCGTGGGGACTCGTGACAAGAAGCCATGGCTCCCCCAAGAACAAGGGCCCGCGCCCTTCCCGGTGACGCCGGTCACGGTGACCCGGCGCCACCCGTCCGGGACACGCTATCCCTGCACTTCCGCCCGGAGGCGGCCAGACCCAGGTACCGCCTCCCACCTTCCCTTTTAACTTAGGTGGTTCTACCTCCGGGTCGCTCCTGGTGACCGCGGGAACCTCGGTAGGGACAGGTCTCCCCCCGATGGCTCCCCTGGCTCCCCGGGACGCCCTGCTCGAGGCTTTAGTGGAAGGCCAGCTCCGCGCCCAGTGCTCTATGGATGAGCTGCTTCGCTTGTTGGCGCGGCCACCGGCCCCCACATATGCGCCGTACCCATACCCGGGGGCTATGCCCCCGTTTATGGGTCACCCGGCGGTCCCTCCGGTCTCCGGAGGTTCGGTCGCCCCGTATGACCCCATCGGGGGGTATCCTCCCCCTGCGGGTCATACGTCCGGACCCTTCTCGGCACCCGGGTCCTTCCCAGTGCCGGGGGGCTACTTCATGCCCGGGCCCTTCGTGGCACCAGGGGGATACCCCGTTCCGGGCCCATTCCCCGGGCCAGGGGCCCATTTCATGCCGGGGGTTTTCCCTGCGCCGGGAGCCAGTCCCGCCCCTCGCGTCGAGTTTACCGCACCGGGGGCGGTCGACAGAGCAGCTCCCGTGCCTCAGCGGACCTCCCCCCGCATCGGCTCCCCGGTTCCGGACGTCGCCGCGGGGGCTCCCCCCTCGTCGATTCTGGATATTACAGGGGCTTCCCCCTTTCCGGTTCTGGTCGTCGCCATGGGGGCTCCCTCCACTTCGGTTCTGAACGTCGCCGTGGGCGCCCCCTCCTCGGTTCCGGATGATACAGGAGCTTCCCCCTTTCTGGTCCCGGGGATCTCCGCAGGGGGCTCCCCCCAGCCGGCCCCGACAGCTTCCGGGCCGGCAGCTACAGTGCATGAGCTCCCTCCTCCCCCGTGGCCGCCCCCGAGCGTGCCCCCGTCGAGCCAGGCCCGTTTCTCCCGGGAGGAGGTCGAGCGAATGCATATGGCCAAGTGCGGGGAAGAACTTCCCCCGGGCCGCGGGCACGGAGAGCCTCCCTCTCGCACCGGTCGGGGGAAGAGACCCGCCGAGGAGCCAACATCTCTGGGGGAGGGCCGGACGTCCGGGAACTCAGCCTTGGCCCGAAAGAGAAGCGTCGCCACCGCCACTCCGGCGGACCTCTTGGGCCGCTTCCCGACTCGGATAACGAAGGCGCGTCCCCCGTCAAAGAAGGTAGCGACCGGGACTCTCCCCGGGAAGTACAGGGGCCTAATCAGCCCCTATGCCACCCACTTCGGAGCATTCGGTGGCCGCGGCCTTATGGCCCGCCGCACATCGAGCACTACAACGGTGAGGCCGACCCTTACGAATTTGTGCAGGTATATTCCACAGCCATCTCCGCGGCCGGGGGGGCGAGGCGGTGCAGTGCAACGTCTTCCCCCTCTACCTCACCGGGATCGCCCACTCCTAGTTCTACAACCTGAAAGCCGGCTCCATCAAGTCTTTCGCACAGCTCAAGCGTGAGTTCTGCGCGAACTTCCAGGGGAACTACGTGCGTCCCTTGGACTCTCCGCAGCTGTACACCGTCCGTTAGAGGACGGGGGAGACCATCCGAAGCTTCTTCAAGCGCTTCGCCCAAGTGAAGAGCAAAGTAGCTCATGTCCCCGACTCTACGGTCATCGAAGCGTGCAAAAGCTGGATCCTCCCGGTGGAGCTCCACCGGAGGCTCTCCCGGAGCTGCCCCTCCTCCGCTGATGAGCTCTTCAACGTACTTGAAAAGTATGCTCAGGCGGAGGAGGACGACCTTTGGAAGAAGACCCAGGGGGCCCCCGCCCCCGCTAATCAGGGGGCCAGGGACCCCCTCAAACGCCCCAGGCAGGGGGCGTAACGAGCCACGGCCTCGGGACACCTTTGTCCTCGAGGGCGGAGGCGGCTCGCGCGACCCCCCGAGGGGCAACTGCCCCTTCCCTAAGCCGAAAGGCCATGGGGGAGGACAGTCTTCCCGCGGTCGGGAAGGCCCCGCAGGGAGAAGCAGGGAAGGACCGTGGTGCACCTTCCATGGGTCCAGTACCCACGCTACCCGAGAGTGCCACCAGCTACTTCAGCACTTCACGGCTTTGCTCGACCAGCATGGGTAGGGGGGGGGACTTCGGCCTCCTTGCCCCCTCGGCCAGCTGTACAGGCCCTTCATGCTCCCGCGGGGTGTCAGCAGGGGCAGACGTAGGAGGGGGAGCTGTCAGAAGCTCTCCCCTTCCAAACTTCCTAGCGCCGTATCAACGCCATCGTGGGAGGGTCCGCCTCTGGGAGGGACTCTAAGCGCTAGCGTAAGGAGTACGCGCGTGAAGTCAAGGTGGTGGGGGCACTGCACACGTCTCTACCAGCCAAGTGGTGGGAGGGTTCGCTTCCCCCACGACGACGCGCTCATCGTCTCCGCCACCATCTACAACTGCCACCTGGCCCGCATCCTCGTGGATGGCGGAAGTTCCGCCGACGTCCTCTACCTGAAGACCTTCAGGGAGATGCAGGTGGATGAGAAGCTTCTGCAGCCCGCGGCGGGCCCCTTGCAAGGATTCGTCCTGGGGAAGGCGATCCACCCCGTGGGGAAGGTGGATCTCCCCATGACGTTTGGCACCCCGGAGAACTACTGGACCGAGATGGTTCGATTCGACGTGGTGGACCTCCCCTCCTCCTACAACGCGATCATGGGGAGGACCACGATCAACCGCCTGGGGGCTGCCACCCACCAAAACTACCTGTGCATGAAGATCCCCGGGCGGCACGGCGTGATCAGCGTCCGGGGAGATCAAGACATGGCCCGCGCTCTATACGAGCATGCCGCCGCCACAATCGGAACCGTCAACATCATTAAGGCACTCGGGGGGGAGGTCTCTCCCCCGGAACCAGACGTCGCGGCGATACCTCCCAGGAGGCCCCTCCCCAAGCCGCGTCCGGAAGGGCGCCTCTGGAAGGTGCTGCTGTCCCCGGGCGATGGGGACAAAACTGTCCGGATCGGGGCGGAGCTCCCCAAGGAGCAGGCAGCGCAACTCGTGGCCTCCTTGCGTAAAAACTTTGACGTTTTCGCGTGGAAGCCTTTGGACATGCGGGGAGTCGCCCGGGGGGTCATTGAGCACAAGCTCGCGGTGACCCCCGGTTACCCCCCCGTCAAACAGAAGCTGAGGAAACTCTCCCTTGAATGCCAAGAGGTGATCAAGGGGGAGATCGCCCGACTCCGAGAGGCGGGGTTCATTCGGGAGGTCTTGCACCCCGAGTGGCTCGTGAAGCCCGTCCTCGTGAAGAAGTCAAATGGCAAGTGGCAGATGTGCGTGGACTTCACCGACCTCAACCGCGCCAGCCCCATGGACAACTTCCCACTCCCACGGATTGACCAACTGGTTGACTCTACCGTGGGGTGTGAGCTGATGAGCTTCCTGGACGCCTACTCGGGCTACCATTATCAAGTCGGGATGGTGGAAGGGGACGAGGAAAAGACGAGTTTCATAACTCCCCTCGGAACCTTTTGCTACGTTCACATGCCCTTCAGGCTGAAGAAAGCGGGAGCGACCTTCCAGTGCCTCATGACGTTGGTCTTCAAAGACCAAGTCAGCTGCAACGTCAAAGTCTACATAGACGACGCGGTCGTCAAAAGTCCCCGCGCAGCCGCCCACGTCGACGACCTAGCGGAGACCTTCCTCAACCTCCGCGCGTATGGGTTGAAGCTCAACCCGGAGAAGTGCGCCTTCGGCGTGCGCAGAGGGAAGCTCCTGGGTTTCCTCGTGTCCCAACAGGGCATAGAGGCAAATCCCGAAAATATCTGGGCATTCCTGGACATGCCCCCACCGCGCTCCGTCAAGGACGTCCAGCGGCTCTCCGGCCGCTTAGCCGCACTAAGCCGCTTCGTCTCGCGGTCAGGGGAACGAGGCCTCCAATTCTTCAAGATCCTCCGGGGGCTTGAGGGGTTCTCATGGACCCCCGAGGCCCAGGAGGCCTTCGAAGACCTCAAGAAGTACCTCACGAGCCCTCCAATGCTCGTGAGTCCTTCTCCAGAAGAGCCCTTGCTCCTCTACCTCGCCGCGACCCCGGTCGCCGTCAGCGCGGTGTTGGTGAAGGAGCAAGGGGGGCAGCAACGTCCCGTGTACTACGTGTGTGAGGCCCTCCAAGGGGCCAAAACTCGGTACACGGAAATGGAGAAGATCTGCTACGCCCTCTTGATGGCGTCCCGGAAGCGTCGCCACTACTTCCTGGGACACCCCATCACCGTCCCGTCGTCCCTCCCCCTGGGGGAGGTGCTGCGGAACAAAGAGGCCACTGGCCGGATCGGGAAGTGGGGGGCCGAGCTTGCCCCCTTCTCCCTGTCCCTCACAGGCCGCTCCGCCATCAAGTCGCAGGTCCTCGCCGACTTCGTGGCGGAGTGGACTCCTGCCTCCCGGCCCGGGGACGAAGACCTCCCTGCGCCGCCCCGACGCAGTGACCATTGGACACTCATGTTCGACGGGACGCTGTGCCTCGCCGGGGCCGGTGCGGGAGTAGTCCTCCGGAGCCCTGAGGGGAAGGAACTCGAGTACGCGGTGACGAGCCTCGCGTCCCCAAGGGGGCCTTCCTGGAAATCATCACGAAGCTCTCGATGGCCTCCCCAGACACGGGCGACGAGCCTCACGTCCCGGAGGTCGCCGAGATCACCCAGACTCCGTCATGGATGGACCCCCTCGTCTCCTTCATCAAGGGGAAGGGGGACCCTCCTAACGAGACCGAGGCTAAGCACCTTCGGGCCAAAGCCCGGGCATATCTCCTGCTGGAGGGGAAGCTCTACAAGCAGGGGGCTTCCGTCCTCCTGCGCTGCCTCCCCCGGCCGGAGGGACTCCAACTTCTCGAGGACATCCGGAGGGGAGCTGTGGCTCTCACCTAGCCCCGCGTGCCATCACGGCCAAGGCTCTCCGGCAGGGCTTCTATTGGGCCACAGTCATGCGCAACGCGTGAGACCTTGTCTCCGCGTGCGAGGCTTTCCAGAAGATGGCCAAGGGTTCGAACCTCCCCCCTATAGCGCTGTAGACTATCCCCATCAATTGGCCCTTCGTGCGCTGGGGGATGGACCTCCTAGGGCCCTTCCCCCCAGCGCCCGGAGGATACAAGTATGCGGTGGTCGTGGTCGACTACTTTACAAAGTGGGTAGAGGCGGAACCCTTGGCGAGCATCACGTCCCGGGCTGTCCAGCGGTTTTTTGGAAAAACATCGTGTGTCGTTTTGGTGTTCCCTGGGAAATCACTGTTGATAACGGGACCCAATTCGACTCAGCTTGTTTCTGGGAATTCTGCGAAGGCCTGGGGCTCGTCATCCACTTCGCCTCAGTGGCCCATCCCCGGAGCAACGGGGCTATCGAAAGGGTCAACGGCGTGATCCTACAGGGGTTACGCTGGTGACTCGAGCAGGCCGCTTCTAAGTGGGGTGCATGGGCAGAGGAGCTCCCTAGCATCCTCTGCACCATGCGCACGACCCCGAGCCGGGCGACGGGACGTACTCCCTTCTCCCTAGTCTATGAGGCTGAGGCAGTCCTCCCCCCGGAGATTGGCTTCCGGTCGCTGCGAGTCGAGCTCATAGACAGAGCTACGATCGCAGCGTACCAAGCCAATGAGGCGAACCAGCGGCTGGAGATCGATCTCGTGGAGGAGGAACACGACCGAGCGCTCCTCCGCCACACCATCTACGAGCACGAGATGGCACGCACATACAACCAGCGCGTGCGCGAGAGGTCCTTCCGCCTTGGGGACCTTGTGCTCAAGCGCGTCACAGACCCCCAAGCCCAGGGCAAGCTCTCCCCCAAATGGGAGGGCCCCTATAGGATCTCCACGGTCCTAGGCTCGGGGGCTTACAAACTCTCCAACCTTCAAGAGCAGGAGCTGAAGCACACGTGGAACTTGCGTTTACTTCGCAGGTTTTACGTCTAGCCTACACAGGCTCGTCCCCTCCCCCAGAGCGAGTACGCCGGAGGGGGAAGGGGGACCTCGTACTTACTGTCCCCTCCCCCGGAGCGATCACGCCGGAGGGGGAGGGGAGACATTGTAATCACCTTTCCCTCCCCTTTCGCAATTTCGAGAGGGGAGGCGTTGTATTTTGTTTCGTTATCAATACAACTGGATTTTTCTCTTCAACTGTCTCATTGCAGGTTCTTTACATTATTACCTCTAACGGCGATGCCCTCCCCGCGAGGATGCCCTCCCCGTGAGGACGCCCTCCCCGCGAGGAAGTGGGCTCTCATGACCCAGCAAGTCCCTCCTGTAGGACGGCTTATGATCAGCCCTCGTTGACTGAGGGTGTAAGCGGCAACCCGGTCCTCAGGGACCGTGGTAATGGGTCACTTTGGGAGACTAGTCCCCTACCCAAATACTCAGACCTGTCATCGGGCACATCCTCCTTCGGGAGGCGATGGTCTCCCCAGTGGGACAGATTTCTTGGATATTCTTCTCCGGAGACCTTATTCCTGGCTGCCCGTTCTCACAGCGACCGGACGATTGTCTCCCAGAAAGTTTACCTCCGGAAATCTCATCTCAGGTTTTCTCGGATATTCTTCCCCGGAGACCTTATTCCCGGCTCCCCGTTCTCACGACGACCGGACGATTGTCTTGGAATTTTCTAACTTGGAAAAATTCTTATGTCACAGGTCTTCATCTTCATCCCGGGGGCTTTGTCACCCCCACAGCGCGCGGAGCTACCCTCCGGCCTGCTATGGGCGGGGCGGGGGGGGGGGGTGGGATAAGGAACCCCCGGGAGTCGTCCGGACCATCGAAGAAAAATGAGCAAACTTAGCTCATTCTTATCAAAAGAAGTCGTCCAGACCATCCAAGAAAAACATCAAAAGAAGATTCTCAAAGCAACAACAAGCAAACAACTTTATTAATCATTCGACCGGAGGACATCTTCCCCCTCCGGTGGGCATCAGAAATGGTACAACCCGGGCTATAACCCGGGAATTCTCTACGTCCTAAGGCTCCTACCCCTAATAGTCCCGGAGGCCCTCCGCTAGCTCCCGGGTCGGAGGGGGAAGGGGGACCTCGTACTTACTGTCCTCTCCCCCAAAGCGATCACGTCGGAGGGGGAGGGGGGACATTGTAATCACCTTTCCCTCCCCTTTCGCGACTTTGCGGGGGGAGGCGTTGTATTTCATTCCATTGTCAATACAACTGGATTCTTCTCTTCAACTGTCTCATTGCAGGTCCTTCATATTATCGCCCCTAACGGCGATGCCCTCCCCGCGAGGATGCCCTCCCCGCGAGGAAGTGGGCTCAGACCCAACAAGTCCCACCTGTAGGGTGGCTTACGATCAGCCCTCGTGGACTGAGGGTGTAAGTGGCAACCCGGTCCTCTGGGACCGTGGTAACGACTCACTTTGGGAGACTAGTCCCCTGCCCAAATACTCAGACCCGTCATCGGGCACATCCTCCTCCGGGAGTCGATAGTCTCCCCAGTGGGACGGATTTCTTGGATATTCTTCTCCGGAGACCTTATTCTCGGCTCCCCGTTCTCACGGCGACCGGACGATTGTCTCCCGAAAGGCTTATCTCCGGAAATCTCATCTTAGTCTTTCTTGGATATTTCTTTCCCAGAGACCTTATTCCTGGCTCCCCGTTCTCACTGCGACCTGATGATTTTCTCCCGGAAAAATTACGGATTTCTTGGATATTTATTCCCCGGAGACCCTATTTTCGGCTCCCCATTCTCACAGCGACCGGACGATTGTCTCCCGAAAGCTCACCTCCGGAAATTTCGTCGGGTTTTCTCGGATGTTTCTTCCCCCGAGATCTTATTCCCGGCTCCCCGTTCTCACGGTGACAGGACGATTGTCTCCCGGAAGGTTTATCCCCGGAAACCTCGTTTTAGAATTTTCTAACTTGGAAAAATTCTTATGTCATAGGTCTTCATCTTCGCCCGGGGGCTTTGTCACCCCCACAGCGTGCGGAGCTACCCTCCGGCCCGCTGTGGGCGGGGGGGATAAGGAACCCCCGGGTGTCGACCGCACCATCCACGAGCAAACTTAGCTCATTCTCATCAAGAGAAGTCGTCCAGACCATCCAAGAAAAATATTAAAAGAAGACTCTCAAAGCAACAAGAAGCAAACACAGCTTTATTAAGCATTCAACCAGAGGACATCTTCCCCCTCCGGTGGGCATCGGAAACGGTACAACCCGGGCTATAACCCGGGAATTCTCTACGTCCTAAGGCTGCTGCCCCTAATAGTCCCGGAGGCCCTCTGCTAGCTCCCGGGCCAGGTCCCGGTACAACGCGTGTACGCGGCGCTGAGCTTCCCAGAGGACGTCCTTGGGCCAGTACTCGTAGCCCGCCGGTGGAAGTATCCGAAGAGGGGGGATCATCCGGGACCCCGGCCGCGGAGGGGATAATTCGGCGCGATGATTGTCGAAATTATCCAAGTGCCACTCCGGATGCCATCTCAATCGGATCGGCTCCTGGACAACGTCCCCGCTGCGCTCCCCGAAGATGAGACTTAGCAAGATCAAAGCAGCATGGGGGTCCCCCGGGGACACCTGTCGGGGCACAAAGGCCTCGCCCCTGAGGAACCTCTCCTGGACCTTCGCTCGAGAGTAATCTCCCGGGAAACCTGGTAACATTGTATTCATTCAAGACTTAGAAAAATTTTCAATTCTATTGCATTTGAAAATGTCTTTTTACAACTATCCGGGGCTTCTTCCAAGAAGCTACCGGGAGCAAAATACTAAGAACGCAGAAATCAGGGGGGTCTCCCGCCCGACGCCGGTCCCGTTGCGGCCGATGAGGGGCCCCCGGACCTGAGCACCCGGCATAATGTGGGCCGGGGTGGCGGTGGTCAGCGTCTTCGTCGCCGAAGAGGTGGCCTCCGAGGAAGTGGCCGAATAGCTCTCGGAAGGGGTCCCTCCTCGGGGAGGAATCATCAACCCTTTCCCCTTCCCGGGCTGCGGGCCCCCGGGACCTCCACTTCCGGGGGGACCTCATAGACCGAGGGGCTCCCCCCTCGTCTACCGGCCACTCGACCCGCCGAGGCGAGGTCTCTGCGAACCTCACCTCTGGCTTCTCCGGCTTCAAAGGGGCCGGGGGCGCCGGGAGAGCCGCCACTGAAGGCGGCGAGGGGGTGTAGTCCGCCGAATCGGACACCGCCCCGCCCGCGGCCGGTCCCTTCCCCTGAGCCTCAACGGGGCTCTCCGAGGGAGGGGGTGTTGCTCCCTTCCGGGCCGGCGCCCGGGCGCGCCCGGTCCCGGGGGTCACGTCCCGGGCCTTCACCGACGTCGAGGCCGGCGTCGTCGAGGGGCCGGGGGCTTTTTGAACTCTGGCCTTCTTAGGCTCAGAGCCCCCAGCATCTTCCTTCCCCCGCTTGTGCGATCCGGGGGTGGGGAGGGGCTTCCTCTCCAGTAGCTTTAACCCGAAGGCCTCGGCTACCAGGTTCCAGGGAGGGCCCTCCCCCACAACGCGCACGATGCGCTCGTGCTCATCAGCGAAGTACCTCCCCAGGAGGTTCTCCGCCTTCTCCCGTGCTGCCGGGTACGGCCGGACTGCGAAAGGTAAGAGTTAGAAAAATTTTGAAAAATTTGTAAATATAATGAACCAGGTAATCGAAGACTTACGTCGGGTCACCGGTTTCACCGGGGGCCGTTGCTCCGGGCACATCTCGATCCCCCTTCTCCCGCGCGAGAAGGGGGAGATCCTCAAGAGCATCATCTCCGGTCGCCGTCTCGAAGAGCCATATAAATAGGCCCATCCGGACGATGGCGTTCGGCGTGAGGTGGTTCAAAGCCACCCCGTACTCCTTCAAGAACTCCCGGAGCAACGGGTGCACCGGCAGCCGGATCCCCGCCTCCAAGAAGGCCTCGAAGGCTACAACCTCTCCGGGCCTGGGGCGGGGGGCGCCATCCTTCTTCACGGGGACCCAGACATCCCCATCCTCGATGACTCGCCGATCGACCAGGGACTCTAAGTCCCCGGCCATGAACTCGGAGGCCCAGAGCAAGTCCGGAGCGACTTCCTCCGGGGGCACCTCCATGGTCTTCGCACGGCCCTTAGGCGCCATCAAGTTTTTCCGGTGGCTAAGGCTTCGGGAGCGGGAACGACCTAAAGCTTCCGGGAGCTAGCTACCGGGAGGGGGCTACCGGGAGAGCTAAGGGCGCTGGAGTTTGAAAAGTTTGGAATGAGCTTCCCGTGCCCCCCAGGGCCCTATTTATAGGGGTCAAGCGTGGCCCAGATGGGCGCCACGTGGCATTTAGCGGTACATTTGTGCCGTTCGAATTCAAACCGCGTGCGGGAAACGAAGGGATGGGCGAGCAAACCAAGGCACCGGTTCGAACCGCGAACGCATTTATGGCCAAACGGCGCGGTCATGAGCGCACGGCACGGGAATCGAAACGTCACGGCTCCGGTAGCTTGGCCCGAAGATTTTCCCGGTGACATGTACCATACCCTCCAGGGACTTGAGCATCATCTCCGGAGGGCATGGGGGTCTGCTGTTGGGGGAAATCTCCGCGAGACTAAGTCTAGGTAAGTTGCGTCACATTCGCCCGGGGACGTGGCCTCCGGGGCCTACCCCGGGCTCCGCCTTTCACCCGGGGACCTGGACCCCGGTGCCTGCCCCGGGCGCCACCTTTCGTCCGGGGACGTGGCCTCCGGTGCTTGCCTCGGGTGCCACCTTTCGCCCGGGGACGTGGCCTCCGGGGCCTGCCCCAAGCGCCACCTTTCATCCAGGGACCTGGCCTCCGGTGCCTGCCCCGGGCGCCGCCTTTCGCCCGGGGACGTGGCCTACGGTGCCTGCCCCGGGCGCCGCCTTTGGCCCGAGGACAAGGCCCCCGGTCTTGTCCCGGGCACCGCCTTTCGCCCGGGGACGTGGCCTCCGGTGCCTACCCTGGGTGCCGCCTTTCGCCCGGGCACGTGGCCCTCGGTGCTTGCCCCGGGTGCCGCCTTTTGCCCGGGGACAAGGGCCCCGGTCTTGTCCCGGGTGCCGCCATTCGCCCGGGGACGTGGCCCCCGGTGCCTGCCCCGGGCGCCGCCTTTTGCCGGGGGACAAGGCCCCTAGTCTTGTCCCGGGCGCTGTCGTCCTTCCGGGGATAGGAGAACTTGGTTCCGTGTCACGTGCTGGTCGCGTGGCGAGCGCCTTGGTCACGTGCGGGTCGCGTGGCAAGCGGCTCGGGAATCAGCGGCCACCTGTCAAGCATCCAAGGCGCCAGACCGGGAGAAGGACGTTGCTACCCCTCGATCTGACGGTAGCGTCCGGGGTAGTTAGTCTTTTTTGCTTCTTTTGGGGCTATAAATAGCCATTGTACCCCCTGTTGTAAGAACAAGTCATTCATTATTGCTAGAATAGCCAAACTCACATGTGTGCTCCGGAAGCCTCTCCCCGAGAGAGCCTCCCCAGCCGACTCCGGTCGAGAGCACACCGACAGGACTAGGGCCCCCACCGGGACCCGAACCTGTATAAATCCTCGTGTCACTTGTTGTGTTTGTCCGGCGGGGGAGGACCGGTCAGCCCGCGTCGCGTTTTCTTCGCTAGGATCATTCACAAAACCTGCCAGGGTACTCGCAATACCACGACAAGCACCTCCGATGAGACAATGGCTCATTACCTGGGGGAAGTGAGGAGATTAGAAAAGCACTTCAGTCATTTCGAAGTCCAATACATCCCGCGAAAGGACAATATTCTCGCAGACCAATTATCTAAAATTGGATCCTCACGTACATCTGCTTTGGCAGGAGTGTTCGTCGAACACTTAGAATATCCTTCGATCATGACTACAGTCGAAGATGACCAGGTGACAGTCTTCATTACCAGCCTTGGACAAGGAGATTGGATCCATCCATTGAGGGTCTATCTCAAACATGGGACCTTGCCCAAGGATGAAACCGAAAGCGATTGGTTGATTCAAAAAGTGCCCCTATACAAACTTATAGAAGGGGTTTTGTATAGGAAGGGTACTGAAGGAGTATTCATGCGTTGTATTTCTGAAAAGGAAGGTAAATCCCTCTTGAAAGAAATCCATGACAGTGTGTGTGGTGCGCACGCGTCATTTCGTACACTGGTCGGGAAAGCTTTCCGACAGGGTTTTTACTGGCCTTCGGCACTCGATGATGCCAAATACTTGGTCAAGACATGCAAGACAGGTTCATCAGCCCGCATATGCCTTGCAAACTATCCCTTTAACGTGGCCCTTTGTGGTTTGGGGGATAGATATTGTGGGACCTATGCCACAGGTGGTCAATGGTTACAAATTCCTATTCGTAGCCATTGACATGTTTACAAAGTGGATTGGGGCTGAACCAGTCCGCAATATCACCACTACTGCGGCACAGAAGTTCTTTCATAAGAACATCGTCACTCGATTTGGTGTTCCAAGTCATCTCATCACAAACAACTGTTCCCAGTTCGCTAGCGGTCTCTTCCTGGACTACTGCGATAATATTGGAACCAAGGTGTGCTTTGCTTCTATAGCTCACCCACAGAGCAATGGTGCCATCGAATGTGCCAACAGGCAGATATTACAAGGCATCAAGAAGCGGATTTTTGATTGCCTTAAGATGTGCTCGGGGGCTTGGGTGGATGAGCTCTACTCCGTTATGTGGGTGTTACATACTACCTGTACTCGAGCCACCGGTGAGACACCTTTCCAATTGGTATATGGCGCGGAGGCTGTGTTACCTATGGAAATTCGTATTGGCTCTGTCCGAACAGATCAATTCGACTAGATTGATCAGAACGAACAATGTACTCAGGATTTAACCTTCCTCGAAGAAAAGCGTGATCGAGCGCTGATAAGGTCAGCAGTATATTTGCAAGCTTTGCGAAAATATCACAGCAAGAGGGTGCGGCCGCGTAGTCTTCATGTGGGTGATCTGGTTTTACAAAAAATACAAAACCAGTCTAACCACAATAAGTTCTCTCCTCAGTGGGAAGGCCCTTACATTGTTGTTTCAGTACCGCGACCAAGATTGGCTCTATTACCGATGGAGGACGGTAGAATCTTGTCCAATACTTGGAACATCGATCAACTACGCAAGTTTTACGTGTAAGTTCCCCAATCTTTTTTCCTGTTCAATTAGCATGGTTTAACAAAAACTTCATGAGAACTTTTCTCCGGCTCATGTTATGTTCGTTTCTTTATTTGCCATACCTATACCGAGCCCAGCTCGGGGGCTGATCGCCGATAATCATCTTGCTACAATATCCTAACCGGATTCGATGGCCGATCTCATGGTCGCATCCAGCTAAGACATCCCTCAATAAGCCATTTCTCAACGCATACGGGACTTACTGGCATGTTCCTGATCATTCGAGTGGCTGCCAGTTCGTAATAAGGCTGGGTGTTGTATTAAGGTCAGTATCGGGATGATCGGATGATCGTATCTAAGTTAAAGCATTTCTTAGATATTCATAACACCCATATTTTTCCAGAGATTATAACACTAGGTCTTCAGTACTTATGATCTCAGGAGGGGGCTAAGTGGTCATAATGTGAAATGAAGAAAGTATCACTCTTTTCCAAAATTCAAGGCATGCATTTGCGTGTTATAAATGTAATTTCTCAGGTACAATTAGTAAAAGAGATCATTACAAGGAATCAAATAAGGCCTAGTTCTTTCAACAAATCTTCGACTAGAGGCTTGACTTCTTCAGAGATGGCCTCAAGTTGATCACTCTCGATCTCTGCGTCTTCTACCACCGGCTTTAGATTCAGATCTGGGTCATGGTGAAATCGTAATCTGCAGAGAATGGCAGAGGTTATAGATCGTACATTTGACTCCATTGCCTCTTCCTGCCGTTTTGTATCTCCAGGAAGATACTCGAGGAGTGATTCGGCTTGGGCCACGACCAATGTGGCTAACTCGCTGAGGCTTGGATTGTCCTTTTGTGACTCGATCACATCTGCTTTTAGCAGAGTAGCCACCATCTTCAGTTTTTCGAAGATGTTCAATTGAGTATTGCTGCAGGAGGAAATTGTTTTGTTTAAACCTTCATTCTCCATGCTGACAGTATCAATCTTCGAGCTTTGTAACTCGATGGTCTCCTGAAGGTTTTTCTTCTCTTTTGAAAGATGGCTTATTTGATCCTCTTGTGCTGTATGAACTCAGTAAACACTTACTATAAGTAGTTCATACGATGAGAAGATTTCTTCTGGTCGGAAGTATACTTACAAGAAAGCTTTGACTGTGCTTCGCGAAGTTCCTTCTCTAGAGAAGAATATCTCACGGCTGCAGCTTCTTCTTGATTCTCCCAATCAGCCATGCTCTTGTTCAAAAAGGCATTTTCTCTGTAACAAGGAGGACGATCAGCTACGCTTAAATACGGATTCAAGTTAACACGAATAAAGAGCACCACACTTACTATTGCAGCCGGCTGATCTCCCGTTGCGCGACCTCGATATGCTTTGCTATAGCTGTTGACTTGGTCGCCACCCTGGTCAAGTCCTGAAACACAGTAAGGAATTGCTCTTAAAACTTGAATATTCCTAAATTTTTGCGAGCTCAAAAATGATAAAAAGAGTTTTTTGCATACCTCTATGTAATCACTGAATGAGCAGCTCTCAACATCAGCATGAGGTCGAGCCTCAAGACTTGCTGTGTCTGCGGCAGGGGCAGTAGATGGTCTTTCCTGTTGATCCCCCTATGTGGCCGGGACTGCGGTTTCCATCCCTTGGGATTGGATCTCTGCTACCATTCCCTCCACGATGGCTTGAAGAACTTCTTCGACCATGGGAGTAGGGCTTGGCTCTCCCGTCACCTCTGCTGTAGGTGTTGTACCGAGGCTTGTCGAGGTCGCCGAAGTATTGGGCGCAGCATCCCTGCGTTTGAAGATAAACAAACATATTGTAAGGTAAAATGCCTCCTGCCGGTCATCTCTAGATGGCGATAGGAGAAATTCTTACTTTATTCGAAAACCCACCCATGGTTTGTGATGAGGAACGGGGTCCTGATCTTCCGACAGGTAAGGGATAGTTCGATTGGTGGAGACTCGACGTTGATGATCCGACTTTCGACCAGAACCGATCTAGGCCTGCAATCGCTACACCACTGCTCCATTCGTTATCAACCGTACCGAGTCGCGGTTGACCTAGCCACGAAGGCCTGTTCCTGCAAGCGAATTGAAGAACACGTGCAAGAACACAGAAGAAGCAATCTCGAATTGCAAGTATGTATTAAGATCACGAAGTGTTGGGGTTCCACAAACCGAAAGACGGCGAACTGCGACAGCAGAAAATTCTAAGCAAAACCCAAGTCTAACAATGACGGCTACGAGGTTTTAATATGAGATAGGGGTGGCGTCTAGGGTTTGGGGCGCACCCCCACACGCGGGATACAAGGGCCGAGGCCCAATAGACAGGTGACGCAGCACCGCACGGCCCAACAGAATCTAGTCTCCACTTGTTTTGATGATTGTGATTGACTCCGAAGGAGTCTGGATGTGAGACCAGATCCGTTGGAAAGGTCTCGTCGAGGGCTTCTCCGTAATATACTTGAACGCCCCAAACAGAGTTTGTATGCATCTGGTACGCCTATTTGAAGACAGGCTGCTCCGCCATGGCCGATCCGGACTCCAACTCGCGGTAGACTTGATTTCCGACCCGTCTTGGCGCAAAGTGACACCCTCGCTGATCAACACCATGATTCCTGAGCACAAGCACAATATTATTAGGTAGTAACTCGCTCTTGTCAATATTCTCTCGTGTACTAAGAAACGAGCTCGCACGTGCCCTTGTTATTGGTCCTTGCACAACTGGTGTTGGAAGAATGGACACATCGTTAGGGGAGATGTCCTCATCATCCTCCCCCTCTTGAATTGGAGTCGTCCTCGACTCAAGCTCATCTTCTTCTCCCAAATATGGCAGCAAATCTGAAATGTTAAAAGTGGGGCTAACCCCGAAATATGCAGGCAACTCAAGTTTGTAGGCATTATCGTTTATTCGCTCTAACACCTTAAATGGACCATCCGCACGAGGCATTAATTTGGACTTTCTTAACTCAGCAAAACGCTCTTTACGTAAATGTAGCCATACAAGATCTCCAGGAGTAAATATCAATTCCTTTCTACCATGACTACCAGCAATGCGATATTTTTCATTCATTCGCTCAATATTTTCTTTTGTTGTTTCATGTAGTTTTAAAATAAACTCAGCACGTTTCTTAGCATCAAGATTGACCTTTTCAGATGATGGAAGAGGCAATAGGTCAATAGGAGCACAAGGGTTGAAACCATACACTACCTGGAAAGGACTTACCTTGGTAGTCGAGTGTAGCGCACGGTTGTAGGCAAACTCCACATGAGGAAGGCACTCCTCCCACATCTTTAAGTTCTTCTTCAAAACAGCTCACTACATTGTGGACAAGGTGCGATTTACCACCTCCATTTGGCCATCAGTTTGGGGATGACAAGTAGTAGAAAACAGTAACTTTGTCCCCAATTTATTCCATAATGTCCTCCAGAAATGACCCAAAAATTTTGTATCGCGATCTGAAACAATAGTGGAAGGCATACCATGCAAACGAACAATTTCTTTGAAAAATAAGTCGGCAATGTGAGTGGCATCATCACTTTTGTGGCAAGGAATAAAATGTGCCATCTTGGAGAATCAATCCACAACAACAAATATACTATCCCTCCCCCTCTTTGTCCTAGGCAAACCTAGAACAAAATCCATCGAGATATCCTCCCACGGGACATTAGGAGTAGGAAGAGGCATATACAAACTGTGTGGATTTAACCGTGACTTTGCCCTTTGACACGTGGTGCAGCGTGCCACGAAGCGCTCAACATCACGCCTCATCTTTGGCCAATAGAAGTGCGTGGCCAAAATATCCTCCGTCCTTTTGACACCAAAATGTCCCATCAAGCCTCCTCCATGAGCTTCCTGCAACAACAAAAGACGAACGGATCCAACTGGAATGCATAGGTAGTTAGCTCTAAACAAGAACCCATCATTGAGTACAAATTTATTCCAACCCCTCCCATCCTTGCAATTAATCAAAGCATCTTTGAAATCAGCATCTTGAGCATATTGTTCTTTAATAGTTTCAAGTCCAAAAATTCGACAGTCAAGTTGATACAACATAGCATATCTCCGAGACAAAGCATCAACAATTACATTATCTTTCCCTTTCTTGTGTTTAATGATGTAAGGAAAAGATTCAATAAATTCTACCCACTTGGCACGTCTACGGTTCAATTTGTTTTGACTGCGAATATGTTTCAGTGACTCATGATCAGAGTGAATAACAAATTCCTTAGGCCATAAATAATGTTGCCACGTTTCTAAAGTTCGCACAAGAGCGTACAACTCTTTATCATACGTGGAGTAATTTAAAGCAGGCCCACTTAATTTCTCGCTGAAATATGCAACAGGCTTACCTACTTGCATGAGCACACCACCAATTCCAACTCCACTAGCATCACATTCAAGTTCGAAAGTCTTACCAAAATCTGGAAGTTGGAGTAATGGTGCATTTGTTAGCTTTTCTTTCAAAAGGTTGAAGGCGTCCTCTTGTGGTTGTCCCCAATGGAATGCAACACCCTTCTTTGTCAATTCATTCAATGGTGCGGCAATGGTGCTGAAGTCCTTCACGAAACGGCGGTAGAAACCAGCAAGTCCATGAAAACTTCTCACCTGTGTGACAGTTTTAGGAGTCGGCCAACTCTTGATAGCTTCGATCTTGACTTCATCAACCTCAATTCCCTGTGGAGTCACAACATAGCCAAGAAATGAGACTCGATCGATGCAAAAAGTGCACTTCTCGAGGTTACCAAACAAACGTGCCTCTCTCAAAGCATTAAAAACAGCACGTAAATGTTCGAGATGTTCAGAAAGTGACTTGCTATAGATCAAGATATCATCAAAATAGACCACCACAAATTTACCAATGAAAGGACGTAAGACCTCGTTCATCAAGCACATGAAAGTACTAGGTGCATTAGTCAATCCAAAAGGCATAACTAACCACTCATATAAACCGAACTTGGTCTTAAAAGCAGTTTTCCATTCGTCTCCCAATTTCATTCGAATTTGGTGGTACCCACTACGCAAGTCAACTTTTGAGAACATAATAGAACCACTTAACTCATCAAGCATGTCGTCTAACCTAGGAATAGGATGACGATACCTTATTGTGATATTGTTAATGGCTCTACAATCCACACACATGCGCCAACTACCGTCTTTCTTAGGAACCAAAAGAACAGGAACAGCACAAGGACTAAGGCTTTGTCGCACGTACCCACGGTCCAAAAGCTCTTGGACTTGTCATTGAATTTCCTTAGTCTCCTCTAGATTGGTCCTATATGCATTACGGTTTGGCAACGTCGCCCCCGGGATCAAGACAATTTGATGCTCAATACCTCGAATAGGTGGTAGTCCTGGGGGCACCTCAGCGGGGAACACATCGTCATACTCCTGCAAAAGGTTAGTAACAGCAGGTGGAAAAGAGACAGGCATATCATCAAATGAAAACAAGGTCTCTTTACATATCAAAGCAAAGCATGACGGTTCAGCAAGATCATATTTTGTAGCAAGCAAAACACCACCCTTCAATTTAATCTCCTCAGTCTTAGAAGCAGGTACATTCTTATCTTTCTTATGCGGAAAAACAGTTTTAGCTACTTCCTGATTTTCAGATTCTGTGGTGTTCTCTTTCTTCTCATTTTCAAGTCTTTCCCTATCAAAATGCACAATTTCAGATGGAGTCATGGGAAGCAAGGTTATTTTCTTTCCTTTGTGCATGAAAGTGTACCAATTATTTCTACCATGACGAGTTGCATTAGTGTCATATTCCCAAGGTCGGCCCAATAAAAGTGAACATGCTTGCATAGGCACTACATCAAAATCAGCAACATCATGGTATGAACCAATGAAAAATGGTACTCTTGCGGTTTGCGTTACCTTAACCTTACCGCTGTTGTTGAACCATTGAACATGATATCATTGGGGATGTGGTTGTGTGGTCAAGCCAAGCTTCTTGACCAGATCAGAACTCACCAAGTTGTTGCAGCTCCCACCATCAATGATTGTTCGGACGCGCCGGTCGTTGACGACGAGGAACATTTGAAACAAGTTGTGGCGTTGGGCTCGCTCGGCTTGCTTCATTTGAGTACTAAGGACCCGCTGGACAATGATGGTCCGGTATTCTTGTGTGGCTACCGTACCCAAAGCTTCCCCATCATCATCATGTTCGGATTCATCATCAACATTACCTGCAAGGTTAGCTGCAAGAGCATATTCATCTTCAACATCAGAAGCACTAATGTACCCACCATCGTCTGTCGCAATGTAAGCTCGCTGACTTGGGCAGTTCTCGCTCACCTGAACCCTGTCATCAAGATGGGCAACACGTCGTTCCAATCTTTCAATACCTTTGGTTATCGCTTCCATCATGGTTTTCAGCTCAGCATGAAGGACACACTCGTTGTCCTCTTTATCAGATCCTGCCATGATTAGTAGAAAGTAGAAGAAACACAAGAAATATTATCCCTACAAACTACCAGGTTCAGACAAGTGGATTCACACCCTCTCAAGCATCTTACCACGCTCTTGCAAGGTTCTTACCAACGCTGCAGAAGATACAACCGGTGGCTGGTTCGTGATATCGTGACGAGCTTAAGTGTAACGATTGCAAGGTTGAATCCTGTTCTGATAGAAAGTATGTGGAGCTTGGAAGGTAGTTATGGCAGCAAAGGTTAACAATAATTGAAATCAGAATGCTAAGTTGAATAAGTGTCCAAAGTACATGTCACAGCACAAGCGATGGACATGAAATGATGCAAGCACTTCTGATCTCTTTTTTTTTTTGGCTAATCTTTCTTTTCGTGCGGCTCTTTTTTTATGCACTTGCCTTTTTTTTTTTTACAAGAGTGCTGCAAAGGATGGATTACAACTCAAAATTTAAGAATTACGCACAAATCCTATCACAATACTCTCGGCAGTTTAGCAAAGATGCTCTGCAGAAACTTCCAATAATAATTTGGGGCTCTTAGAGACCTCAAACGCACAAACTTATAACTAGGAAGTTGTAGGTCTTTTCTTTATCATCAATTTGAATATATGGAACACCAAATTTGGGGTTTGGAACTAGGAGATATGGCCCCCGAAATACAGGCTGTACAGATTACTCCGAGATGGAACAAATTAACTTCCAACGCGATTTTCACCACGAATATGGCGTTTCTGGAATTTGGTACAATGAACAAAGTTGTAGATCTCTTCGAGAGATACAATTTATACTATTTAATCACCCAAATTTGTGTTCAGAAGACAAAGATATTGTCTTTACAAAAACAGCAACGCAAAAGAGAAATCCGAACCGATTGCGACTCGAAATTGTTTTCGGTTTAGAATTGAGATTTCATACTCGACCTAGACCAAGAACACGAATTAACCAGCAATACGACGATGACCACGGACACAAATTCAACAATGCAAAACTGAAAACGAAAATTGCAGAAGGCTCAAAGTGGTTTGGACAGCGGGAGACTATGATCACAATTTTTTTTTTGTTTTGGTTTTTTCTGGACTCTAGGTAGAAGATGAATGACGAACAGAGAGGATACCTGACGGGCAACCTTGGCTCTGATACCACTTGATGAGGAACGGGGTCCCGATCTTCCGACAGGTAAGGGATAGTTCGATTGGTGGAGACTCAACGTTGACGATCCGACTTTCGACCAGAACCGATCTAGGCCTGCAATCGCTACACCACTGCTCCGTTCGTTATCAACCGTACTGAGGCGCGGTTGACCTAGCCACGAAGAAATGAGCTCACCTAGTTCCTGAGCACAAGCACAATATTATTAGGTAGTAACTCGCTCTTGTCAATATTCTCTCGTGTACTAAGAAACGAGCTCACCTGGTGATTTAGTTGACGTGTACGTGCCCTTGTTATTGGTCCTTGCACAACTGGTGTTGGAAAAATGGACACATCGTTAGGGGTGATGTCCTCATCAGTTTGGGTTTCGATGATGAGCTCCTGGGAGAAAGAAGCCCATTGGGTGCTCCTGGGAGAGAATCGTTTTCTGTCCTTGTCTTCCTTTTCTTAAATAGGATAGTATCCTCTTCTCCCTGTATGTACACAATTCAATGAGTATGTGCAGAGAAACGACAACATGCGAGACTGTGAGGATTCTTACTACAGTCGCTCCCTCGATTAGTAAGGGAGGTGTTATTAGTCCTAGGGCTTCACAAGCCTCAGGCACAGGGGTTTCACCTGTAACCACAGGATTGTCAGTGGTCACAGGGCCCATTGTAGCCGTCTCTGTCCCTGCAGTCAGAGACAAGACTTCATCGGTTTGAAGGGAGGCTAATCTTTCTAGGATGCTTGTTCCCAAAAGGTCAGTCACTTTCCTCTTGCGACGAACTAGAGGAATGTCATCTTCCTCATCCTCGCTCACTTCACCCTGTACGACGAAGAAGTAATTTCGACTCGTGCTTGGGGTTACAGGGGGTACCGAAAATCTTACTGCAGTCTTTTTGCGGTTATGATTTTCTTTTGTGAAGAAGCCCCTCCCAGGATCTTCTTGGGTTTTTCGGGAGTAGGCTCCTTCACTTTGCACCTTGAAGGGGTCTTCCTCGCCTTCTTCGCAGTTGGTCTCCCAGAAGGACCAACGTCCTCGCTTGCACACATTGCCCCAGCAAATTTTCCCAGAAGTTGTATTATTTAAAATGCTTTTGGTAATACAAGACAAGTGGATGATTTACAACAGAGCTTGTTGGGAAAGATCATACCTTTTGGCACTCTTGCTTAAGATTGTCGCCGGCATTAATTAAGCTCTGGGGGCGAGGCGATCCTTTGGCTCCCTCCGCTGCGGCGTTGTATGCCCGTAGGAGGTAATTTGTCCGTTTCTCAATTTCGGACAAGGATAGCGCTGTGTCACAAACAAGCATGTTAATAAATACGACATCTTTCATCAGTAAAAATGTGTATTTTGTTGACTAGAAGACATACCATTGTTATAATCTAGGGTGCTGTTCGCCATGGACTCCACCTCCCAAGCCGGATGTGCCCTCTCTCGCAGGGGGCTAATCCTGTTCTTCACGAAGTCGCGTATGATGTCACGCGTGGTCAAGCCCTGCTGGACTAAGTGAAGAATGGCTTGAGCTTGTCTCTTCAGTTCTGCGCTCAGAATCGGAAGGGAGTCTAATTCACTGTCTTTCTCCGGTTGGGTGTTCACAAACCATAGTCCGCTTTCTGACGGAGGGGTGTAGTAGAACCATTTATGGTGCCACCCGTGCACAGAATCCCGTAGAGGCGGGAATGGGTACTCCTCTCGTTTGCAGAAGTAGATGCACCTAGCGGCATTGGCACTGTTTGACCATGTCGAGAAGTAGAAGCGCTGGAAATGCTCCACGCTTGGAAGCATTCCGACAAAGGCTTCACATAGATGTTGAAAAACCGCCAAGATGAGGACTGTATTTGGGTGGAGATTCGCTAACTCCAACCCATAGTGGTCCAAGATTCTCCGCATAAACTATCTTTCTGGGAATCGGAACCCGCAGCGCAAGTACTCCTTGAAGATCACCAATTCGCCCTCTTGGACGATTGGGGTTTCTTGATCTTTCTCTGCTGGCCGCCAGTTGATCAGCAGCCGTGGGGGGAGAATCTCTTCTTTCTGTAGTTCCACCAGACTCTCCTCTGTGTGGTGGACAGATCGGCTCCAGGATGCCATTATTATGGAGGATTGAGGAAAAAGGTGATGGCTTTGGAGACGATGAAGACGAGGTGTGCAAAAGAGCGTTTTGTGTGGCAAAAAGTCTAAGGCAACGAAGGGTTTTTGGCTATGAGGCTTCTCCAGTAAGCTACCTCTTCCTTTTATATGCCCGAGACAACCCTTCGCTGAATATTTTATTGATTTCCCATAATGGGTGCCTTTCCTTTTGGAACCCGTTATCCATACCCAGTAATGAATCCGAAATGAAATGTGTTTTTATCATTTTATTTCACATTCGGGGGCTATGGTACAGATAAAAATATGAAAAACTTCTTAAAGTTTATTAAGGAAACAATCCCTTATGACTTTGGAATGAACTTATGACCTGTATATTGATCGCAATGTAATTCTGTGATCGCTGCGGATATGTTTGATCATAATAGCTGTGGTCGCCGTATGGTAAAGATACTGTTCTGTGATCGTTACTCTAGTTCTGATCACAGTTTACGGTCTCGATGCTATTCTGAGGCCGAAGAACTGTTCTTTGATCGTTACACTAGTTCTGATTACGGTCTATGGTCTTAATGCTATTCTGAGACCGAAGAATTGTCCTGAACCAATTTCAAACAGAAACCTACCTGTGTATTTTTGGTCATAGAGGCACTCTTCTGTAACCATTTCTTCTCACAGAATATAAAGAACCTTAATTCGGATTATAAGTTCTGCATAATCCTCTTAAGAGAACAAGTATGTAAGAAAAAGAAATTCTTTATTTCTGGCAATCTTTACATACAAAAGGTACACAGGCGACCAAAGCGTCGACCTTGTCCGATAGCCATTTACAAAGTTCTCCCAGGGACATGTTAACGTCAGTAGGATCAACACTGGCTACCCCCAGAGAACTGGCTATGGCTTTAAGCCTATCTACATCATCCCGAAGCAAAGAAGGGTTGTTATTCCTTATCAAATCGGAAAGTTCTCGCTGTTGCCGAGCATAGTCCCTCTCCAAGAGGAATTGGCGCGCCTCTTCACGGGAGTTGTCATAACATTCTGCTAGATGCAGAATGGCCGAAGAAATCTCATCGGTCTTCTTCTCCAGAGCCGCCTTTTCTTTTTGGAGAGTTCGCTCGAGGGATACACTCTCACCAAAAAGAGCCTGGACTTCAGCTGGCTGGTCACTGGGGCTCCAGCGATTTTCATCTCCTGCACATGTATGTGTTAGTTTTAAAGATAAAACGACCAACAGAAAGAATGCAGATAATTACCAATCCTCGCAGTAAAGTTGGATGGGAGGATGAGGTACTTCCCCCAGGAAGTAGATCACCCGACAAAAGTCGAGGACCATCTGGTCGCGGGAGTGCAACCTTCCCACCAGAAAATTGATCACCCAACAAAAGCTGAGGATCGTCTGATCGCAGAAATGTGGGACTTCCCCTAGAAGTAGATGGAAGCTTTGAAGGATTGTTATGGATCTCCAAAGGTGGAGATGAGGGTTCAACCTGCCGAGTTGCGTGCACAGGGAGAACTACATGGGACAAGGAAAGAGAGTGCAATGATGCATCCCCCAACCTTTGTACCCATGAAAAAAGCTCCACTGGAGGATCCTTCATCAACCTTCGACCTCTTCTTTGGAGGAATCAGTTCCTCAGTCACCTATAAGTTCCCAAAATGCATTTGGAAATGATCAAGATGTAAAACGACGACCTGAACCAGTGTTCCAGAAAAGTCTTACCTTCTGGAAGTCCTGGTCGAGTTCGGGTATCTTCTTCTTCATCACTCTCAATCTCAATAATTTTCTTGGGGTCTTGATCCGCCATCGAGACAAGAATAAGAGGATTAGAGAGTATGACTAGAGAGGAGAAATAGCTCTAAAAAAGACTTAGTTGTGATGAGAAATTTGTGAGGTCAGAGAACCAAAAAGAGCTTCTATTTATAGAGCCGGGAGGCGTCGGTTCATTACGACACACGTCTCGGGTTCTTAAAATGCACTTACGATTGCTATGACGATGGGTCAATGAAGTCATTATTACCTGTCAAGAAAAACTTAGGATTTTTCTCAGGATATGAACCGTCACACGACGGAACAGTTTCAGTGGAAGTTGAAATGTCGGGTTCATAATTCGATGCAGGATAAAAATTTGAAGTAAATATGTCCTTTTATTTTCTTCAAATTTGGGGGCTAGCTGACGAGGATTATTACCCGAGCTAGTTCAAAATAATACACGTCTAGTTTAAGACAGAATCAGATTAGACGTGTGCCTATAAGTCCGTCATTTTGGTCTCAGACAGCCTGAATGGCGTAGACACAAAGATGATTTATGATCGCAGCCCTTGCGCGATCATGAGGCCGCAGATAGTGCACGGTCAGAAGACTGTAGGCAGTGCGCGGTCAGAGGGTCATTGACTATTTTTGACAAGAATAACTTGGGAAGATCTAATTCTTTGAACAGGCATATCCTGAGAATCACGAGGATTTTTCCACGTATGAAGACAACTGCCAGGAGGTTAACATGTGTGGTTATCCCCTTGTAAACACTTTTCTCATATAGTGAAATCATAATAGGACGTAGGGCTATTACTCCCACCACCGAGGGCCCGAACTTGTATAAATTCTCTTGTGCCCATACAGACATTACTCATCCTACCTTCCCGGAGGAGCGCCCTGAAAGGTCCCGCAACTCAGAAATTTGCATAAGATCGACGAAGGACCCCGAGTCCAAATCGTCGACACCTGTGAAATCTGTGTGCTGACTTCGATACGAGGCAAGGAAGGTAAGATCGGAAGAAAATTCATGACGAACCATTGAAGAGAACAAAGAACACCCAATAATGGAGGACCAAAAGAGATTGAAGGATTATGCAATCTCGCTCAACATGGGGTTGCAGTCAAGTATTCTTAGACCAACAATTGAATCGAATAATTTTGAAATCAAAGCTACACTCTTGAACTTGGTACAACAAAATCAATTCAGTGGTCTCCCCACTGAAGATCTATCTATGCATTTACATATGTTTCTTGAGCATTGTAATACTTTCAAGATTCATGGAGTAACATAGGACGCAATTTATTTGAGGTTTTTCCCTTTTTCTCTACGCGGGAAGGTGAGGGCATGGCTGTATGATAAGTGCTAAATTGGTTGTGCTTTTACCCTAGGTTTGCTAATGAAAACATGCAGAAAACTCTTTTGATGCGACATTTTATGTAACTTTTTGTATCATTTTTATAATCCGCTTTCACGGTTGTGTTCGTCATGTTCCACGGATCATGCATACAAAATTTGGGAGCGTTTCAAGTTTGTTTGCACCAGTTTTGACAAAAGACATGAAAACTAGACAAAAAAAAGACCCTGGACTGAGCCCAGCGCGACAACGGGCACGACCCGTGCCCGACTCAGCTTCAGCCACTTGCTTGTTACGACCAGACCCGATGTCGGTCGGCTTGCCTGGTCATGACTAGGCTCGATTTCAGTTGGCTTGCACGGTCACAACCAGGCTTGGCTTCGGTCGTTTTGCATGGTCATGACCAGGTTCGATTTTGGTCGTGTTGAACTCCCGCAACTAGCCTCGGTACAACCACGGGTACGAGCAGTCGCGGCCATTTTCATGATCAGGCTCGGTCTTAGTCGATTTACTCGGCATTATTGCGGGCACGACCTGTACTCTGCCTTGGGCACGACCTATGCCATAGGTCGTGCTCGGCTAGGTTTCCAGCTGGTTTTAGTCGTTTTGGCTCCGATTTATTTGTTTCTTGCACCGTTTGAAGCCAGATTCTGTCGCTTGCACGTCAAGAGTTATATTTGGACGCGTTGACCCATTGTATTATAAATACACTAATTTTTGACTAAATAAAATATGCCTTCATAGGCTTTCTTAATCCTTTTTCTTAGTTTAGTTTAGGAGAGTCCCCTTCTCTATTTTCCACGTTTGTAAGCAAGTAGGACGACAGACCTAATCTTTGATGCAATCAAGTAAGATTTCATTTATTTCTCATTATTTTTGTATTTTTATGGTTTTTTGTGAGTAGTTCACTTCTAGTGTTAGGGATGACCTAATCCAAAAGGCATAATTTCTTCTCTCTCCCGATCTTAACTTCTACAGTTAGTTTCTTATGTTTTGTTCCTCTAAACGCCAAATTTTTGTTCTGGCAATAGATGTGATAGTTGAGCCTTAGCATGAATTTATGGGAGTTCTTGAGTTCGTTGCCCCTTGACACAGGACCCTGAACAGGAGAGATGTTCTGACCAAACTTAACCGTGGAAGCAATTCTCTGACTGTTGTACCAATGACCATACATGCAACTTAATCTATCTTGGAAAACAATTGAAACTAACTTGCAATTCTTAGACCTTGGATAGAATTACACTTAATGGTTATAGAATTACCAAAACCCTAGGTTTTCCTTCCCATTTCTAAAACCCTAGTTTTTATACTTTCCTTTTTACTGCTTTTAACCCTAGATTGATAGCTTTAGTAATACATTTAGTTATTAAAAAACCCCCACAAATCGTTCAGATTTAATCGGTAATCTGTTAATCTAAAAGACGAATACACTTTTTCCTCATGGAATTTGACCCTCAAGTGCTCAACATTCAACTATTAGTTTGTGGTATTACATCGATCGCACCCTCTGAGTAGCGATCATTGTACACTCTTCCTCCTGTGTCAATCACCACATGGGACGAACTCTCACGCGCCTTTCTTGGTATGTTTTTCCCTCCTACTAAAACTGTTCATATTCGCAACTAGATTGCATCTTTTTCTAAGTAGGCAGGAGAATCACTCTACGATGCTTGGAAACGATACAAAGAATTGCTGATCAAATGTCCACATCATGGACTAGAAAACTGGCTTGTGGTTCAAATGTTCTATAATGGGCTGAACTACAATGCGCGGATGACTGTAGATGCCGTAGCTGGTGGCGCACTGATTAACAAAAGTGTAGATGAAGCATATAAACTTATTGAATGTATAACTCAAAACTACATACACCATGGGGAATCGAACAAGCTGCTCAATAGACTCCAACCAACAATGTGGATGTAAGTGTAATGTCTCAATTAGTCAATTAGGTAGCCCTTCGCACTATTAAATTAGCTATTCTTGAATCATCTGCTAAATCTTTTTGTTAATTCCATTGCACCTGTATGTGAACTATGCGATACACAAGGCCATTATGGCCATGAATGCCAATTTAACCCATCCAAGAAGCAGGTGAACACTCTTAAGGGTGCGCAAAAACGGCAAAGTAATAACTTTCCTAACTCTTACAACTTTGGATGTCGCAACAACAAAAATTTCGCATGGGCGGAAAAACATCAGCAACCTCAACATCAAGAAAAAAGTTTTGGACAGCAGCAACTACATCAACAAAATCCCCCATATCAATCACAAAGGCCACCGTACCAACCATAAAATTGCAACCAAACAGACCGCCACACCAACGGCAACCCGAGCAGTTGAACATGGAGTGCATTCTAGAGAACTTTCTAGCAAATCAAGGAAAAAATGTCGATGAACCAAAAGATGGACAACATATGAATTCATGTCCGCATGCTTGAGACACAAATCGTATAATTGGCAAATTCTGCACCGAAAAATGATAACCCTCTTCCTTCTCAACCAATTAATCCTCGTAATTCTGAACAAATTAATTCTATAGTTTGTCTAACCCTCTTATTTTAATGCAGTGAACCTAAGGAGTGGAACAAAGCTACCGGAATGAACACCACCCACTGAACTACCACCGGCAAGTAAAACAACGGAAGTACCATTACCGCTGGCGGAGGATGATGAAAAGATCCCTAAACCAAAAGAAAGAGAAAGTGGAGAAAATCAGGTAACACATGTTTATAATCCAACTCCACCTTTCCCAGGAAGGTATGTTAAAGCAAACCTCGATAAGCAATTTGAAAAATTCATGGAAATTTCGAAAAGACTTAATGTCATTGTACCTTTCACTAATTTGGTAACTCAAATGCCTTCTTACGGAAAATTCTTAAAAGACATACTCACTAAAAAGAGGGATTTGAGTGAATTTTAAGCTGTTGCTTTGACCAAAAAATTGTAGTGCTTTAGTCCAGAACAGGATGCTGCAAAAGCTGCGGGATTAAGAAAGCTTCTCCATCCCTTGCAACATAGGCACGGTACATTTTAATTGAGCTCTTTGTGACCTAGGTGGAAGCATGAGTGTGATGCCTCTTACCATCGCACAACGTTTGAGCATAGGTGCAATCAAACCTACACGCATCCGGAAGGAATCCTGGAAGACGTGTTTCTTCAAGTCAGTAAATTTTATCTTTTAGTTGAGTCATTCTTTATATGGATGAAGATGTTGCTACAAACATATTATTTGGATGACCAATGCTCCAGACAGTAGGTGTCCTTATTGATGTTTGTGGGGGATGAAATACTTTTCATAGAGGGGAGGAGAACATTTTGTTTAAAATGTCTAATCTTGTCAACTGCCCTATGTAGAGGAAAAACATTGTAGCATGGACACTCTAGAAGATGTCTTGGAAGAGGAATCACCACTTCGATTCACTTTGGTAGAACAAACATTCTTGAAAACAAAAAACGGACAGTAGAAAAGAAGACAAACAAAACGAAGACGAACCATCAAAAGAACCATCCAAAGAAGACATATCTGACCCCGACAGCTCAGGTAAGGAACAGGTAAGTGAACCCACACTTAAAACTCTCCGTTCCTCGCTGAAATATGTGTTTTTGGATGATGATGAGATGCAACCCGTTATAATTAATGAAAACTTGACCGATTCATAATTAGAAAAATTGATATCTTTACTTCATGTGCATCGCAATGCCCTAGGTTATTCAATTGATGATATCAAAGGAATTAGCCCTAAAATTTGCATGCATAGAATCTCTCTAGTTGATGAAACAAAAACCTCTATTGAATGTCAATGTAGACTAAACCCTAACTTGAAGGAAACTGTTAAAGTTGAAATTTCTAAACTACTAGATGTGGGTATCATATATGTCGCGCCCCCACCTGGGGACTACGACTATTCCCGTGGAGACCCAGCTCGCTGCAGCTGGTCCCATATATGCATACCATTCACTTCCCAGGATAAGTCAAGCACAGGAGTATATTTACATTGCAGTAGAAAAACTTACAAAATATTTAAGCAGTGTGGTCTGCTGGCCTTAATACAACATAAGAAGATTACAATGCCTTCGCGGCATACATGGTCTAGCATAATAACAACTACACAGCAGAACATAGGTGACCCTCCCACAGTGAGAAGTTGACGGCAGAACAACACACATCAGGGCTCTAGCGGAACTGGCTCTCCTTCATCTGGGTCCAGGAAGTTCTCCACGCCTTCTTCCTGATCATGGAATGCTCCATGTCGGGGGAAATCTCCGCGGGACTAAGTCCAGGTAAGATGTGTCACGATTGCCCGGGGACCTGGCCTCCGGCCCCTCCCTGGGCGCCGCCTTTTGGCCCCCGGGACGTGGCCTCCGGTGCCCTCCCGGGCGCCGCCATTTGGCTCCCAGGATGCGGCCTCCGGTGCCGTCCCGGGCGCCGCCATTTGCCCGGGGACCTGGCCTCCGGCCCCTCCCCGGGCGCCGCCTTTTGGCCCCCGGGACGTGGCCTCTGGTGCCCTACTGGGCGCCGCCATTTGGCTCCCTGGACACGGCCTCTAGTGCCGTCCCGGGCGCCGCCATTTGCCCGGGGACGTGGCCTCCGGCCCCTCCCCGGGCGCCGCCTTTTGGCCCCCGGGACGTGGCCTCTGGTGCCCTCCCCGGGCGCCGCCTTTTGGCCCCCGGGATGTGGCCTCCGGTGCCGGCCCGGGCGCCGCTATTTGCCCGGGGACGCGGCCTCCGGCCCCTCCCCGGGCGCCGCCGTTTGGCCCGGGGACGTGGCCTCCGGGGCCTCCCCGGACGCCGCCTTTTGGCCCCCGGGACCTGGCCTCCGGCGCCGTCCCGGGCCTCATTGCCCTCCTAAAGGTAAAGTCTTGAACTGTTTATCACGTGCAGGTCACGCGAGGGGCGCCTCGGGAACTAGCGACCACCTGTCAAGCATCCAAGGCGTTTGACCGGGAGAAGGACGGTCCTGCCCTTCAATCCGACGGTGGCTTCCGGGGTAGTTTAGGTTTTTTGCTTCTTTTTGGGGCTATAAATAGCCCTTGTACCCCTCTGTTGTAAGGGATCGGTTCTTTTATTGGAATAGCTAAACTCACAGACGTGCTCCGGAAGCCTCTCCCCCGGAAAGAGTCTCCCCAGCCGACTCCGGTCGGGAGCGCGTCGACAGGACTAGGGCCCCCACAGGGAACCGAACCTGTATAAACCCGTGTGTCATTTTTTGTGCTTGTCCGGCGGGGGAGGACCGGTCATCCGGTCAACCCGCACTGCGTAATCTTCGCTAGGATCATTCTCAAAACCTGCCGGGGTATTCGCAATACCACGACAGTTGGCGCCGACCGTGGGGACTCGTGACAAGACGCCATGGCTCCCCCAAGAACAAGGGCTCGCACCCTTCCCGGTGATCCGGGTCTCGGAGACCCGAAGCCGTCCGCCTGGGCCAGGTACCGCCTCCCTCCTTTCCTCTTAACTTAGGTGCTTGCACCTCCAGGTCGTTCCCGGTGACCGCAGGGACCTCGGCCGGGACCAGTCTCCCCCCGACGACTCCCCCGGCTCCCCGGGACGCCCTGCTCGAAGCTCTCGTGGAAGGCCAGCTCCGCGCTCAGCGCTCTATGGACGAGCTACGTAGCGTGTTGGCGCGGCCTCCGGCCCCCACATTTGCGCCACACCCATATCCGGGGAACATGCCCCCGTTTATGGGTTACCCGGCGGCCCCTCCGGCCTCCAGGGGGTTGTCCGCCCCGTATGATCCTGCCGGGGGGTTCCCTCCCCCCGCGGGATATACGTCCGGACCCTTCCCGGCACCCGGGCCCGTCCCGGTGCCGGGAGGTTATTTCATGCCAGGGCCCTTCGTGGCACCAGGGGGGTAACCCGTCCCCGGCCTGTTCCTGGGGCCGGGAGCCCACTCCTTGCCGGGGGTTTACCCTGCGCCGGGAGCCAGTCCCGCCCCCCGCGTCGTGTTTACCGCACCGGGGGCGGTTGACAGAGTAGCCCCCGTGCCGCAGCGGACTTCCCCCCGCATGGGCTCCCCGGTTCCGGACGTCGCCGCGGGGGCTCCCCCCTCGCCGGTTCCGGGTGTTACAGGGCCTGCCCCCTTCCCAGTTCCGGTCGTGGCCACTGGGGCCCCCTCCACTTCGATTCCAGGCATCGCCGCGGGCGCCCCCTCCTCGGTTCCGGATGATACAGGGGCTTCCCCCTTTCTGGTCCTGGGGGTCGTCACGGGGGGCTCCCCCCAACCGGCTCCAGAAGCCTCCGAGCCGGCAGCTACAGCGCACGAGCTCCCTCCCTCGGCGGGACAGGTCCGCTTCGCCCTGGGGGAGGTCGAGCGAATGCGTTCACCAGAGCGCGGGGAAGAACTTCCCCCCGGCCACGGGCACGGGGAGCCTCGCTCTCGCACCGGCCGGGGGAAGAGACCCGCTGAAGAGCCAACCTCTCCAGCGGAGAGCCCGGACGTCCGGGAACTCAGTCCCGGTCCGGAGGAAAAGCGTCGCCACCGCCATTCTGGCGGACCTCTCGAACCGCTTCCAGACTCAGACAACGAAGGTCCCGTGAAAGAAGATAGCGACCGGGGCTCTCCCCGGGAAGTGCAGGGGGCTAACCAGCCCCTGTGCCGAAGACTTCGCAGCATCCGGTGGCCGTGGCCCTACCGCCCTCCGCACATCGAGCACTATAACGGTGAGGCAGACCCTTACGAGTTTGTGCAGGTCTACTCCACTGCCATCTCCGCGGCCGGGGGGGACGAGACAGTACAGTGCAACGTCTTCCCCCTCTACCTCTCCGGCATTGCCCGCTCCTGGTTCTACAACCTGAAGGCCAGCTCCATCAAGTCTTTCTCGCAGCTCAAGCGGGAGTTCTATGCCAACTTCCAGGGGAACTACGTGCGTCCCCTGGACTCCTCGCAGCTGTACACTGTCCGGCAGAGGACTGGGGAAACCATCAGAAGCTTCTTCAAGCGCTTTGCTCAGGTGAAGAGCAAAGTGGCCCACGTCCCCGACTCTACGGTCATCGAAGCCTGCAAAAGCGGCATCCTCCTGGGGGAGCTCCACCGAAGGCTCTCCCGGAGCTGCCCCTCTTCCGCCGATGAGCTCTTCAACGTGCTCGAAAAGTACGCTCGGGCGGAGGAAGACGATATCTAGAAGAAGACCCAGGGGGCTCCCGCCCCCGTCGACCGGGGGGCCAGGGATCCCCCCAAACGCCCCAGACAAGGGGGGTGTAGCGAGCCACGGCCTCGGGACACCTTTGTCCTCGAGGGCGGAGGCGGCTCGCGCGACCCCCCGAGGGCCAACCGCCCCTTCCCCAAACCGAAGGGCCATGGGGGAGGACAGTCTTCGCTCGGCCGGGACGGCCCCGCGGGGAGAAGGCGGGAAGGACCGTGGTGCAGCCTCCACAGGTCCAATACCCACGCTACCCGAGATTGTAGCCAGCTGCTGCAGCAGTTCGCGGACTTCCTCGACCAGCGCGGGCAGGGGGGGGACTCCGGCCTCCCTGCTCCCTCGGCCAGCTGTTCCGGCCCTTCCCGCTCCCACGGGGGGGTCAGCAGACGCAGGAGGGGGAGCCTTCAGAAGCTCTCCCCTTTCAAACTTCGCAGCGGCACGTCAACGTGATCGTGGGAGGATCTGCCTCCGGGCGGGACTCTAAGCGCCAGCGTAAGGAGTACGCGCGCGAGGTCAAGGTTGTGGGGGTGCTACACGCGTCCCCGCCACCGAAGTGGTCGGACGTCCCCCTCACCTTCACGGCAGAAGACGCGCGGGGGGTTCGCTTCCCTCACGACGACGCGCTCATTGTCTCCACGACCATCTACAACTGCCATCTGGCCCGTATCCTGGTGGACGGAGGGAGCTCCGCCGATGTCCTATTCCTGAAGGCCTTCAAAGAAATGCAGGTGGATGAGAAGCTCCTACAGCCCGCTGCCGAGCCCCTGCAAGGTTTTCTCCCGGGGAAGGCGATCCACCCCGTGGGCAAGGTAGATCTTCCAATGACCTTCGGCACCCCGGAGAACTACCGGACCGAGCTGGTCCGCTTCGACGTAGTCGACCTCCCCTCCTCCTACAACGCGATTATGGGGAGGACGACAATCAACCGGCTGGGGGCTGCCACCCATCAAAACTATCTCTGCGTGAAGATCCCCGGGCCGCATGGTGTGATCAACGTCCGGGGAGACCAAGACATGGCCTGTGCTCTATACGAGCGCGCTGCGGCCACAATCGGAAGCATCAACCTCATAAAGACGCCCGGGGGGAGGCTTCTCCCCCGGAACTAGACGTTGCTGCGCGACCACCCGGGAGGCCCCTCCTCAAGCCGCGTCCAGAAGGGGGCCTCCGGAAGGTCCTGCTGTCCCCGGGCAACGAAGACAAAACCGTCCGGATCGGGGCGGAGCTCCCCGAGGAGCACGCAGCGCAACTTGCGGCTTTTTTGCTCGAAAACT
This sequence comes from Pharus latifolius, assembly GCA_019359835.1. Taxonomy (NCBI): domain Eukaryota; kingdom Viridiplantae; phylum Streptophyta; class Magnoliopsida; order Poales; family Poaceae; genus Pharus; species Pharus latifolius. The sequence continues at coordinate 32,705,621 of CM033327.1, forward strand.
CCAATGTCTTTGCGTGGAAGCCGTCAAACATGCGGGGCGTCGCTCGGGAGGTCATTGAGCACAAGCTTGCAGTGGCCCCCAGTCACCCCCCGATCAAATAGAAGCTGCGGAAACTCTCCCTCGAGCGCCAAGAGGCAATCAAGGCGGAAATCAACCGGCTCCGAGAGGCGGGGTTCATTCGGGAGGTCCTGCACCCCGAGTGGCTCGCGAACCCCGTCCTCGTCAAGAAATCAACAGGTAGGTGGCGGATGTGCGTGGACTTCACCGACCTTAACCGCGCCTGCCCCAAAGACGACTTCCCGCTCCCGCGGATTGATCAGCTCGTCGACTCCACTGCGGGGTGCGAGCTCATGAGCTTCCTAGACGCCTACTCGGGCTACCATCAAGTCCGGATGGCGGAGGGGGACGAGGAAAAGACGAGTTTTATTACTCCCCTCGGAACCTTCTGTTACGTCCATATGCCCTTCGGGCTCAAGAACGCGGGGGCGACCTTCCAGCGCCTCATGACATTGGTTTTCAAAGAGCAAGTCGGCCGCAACGTTGAAGTCTACGTAGACGATGCGGTTGTCAAGAGTCCCCGCGCAGCCTCCCACATCGACGATCTGGCTGAAACCTTCCGCAACCTCCGCGTGTTCGTGCTCAAACTCAATCCAGAGAAGTGCGCCTTCGGGGTGCGCGGGGGGAAGCTCCTAGGTTTCCTCGTGTCCCAGCGGGGCATTGAGGCGAACCCCGAGAAGATCCGGGCGTTCCTAGATATGCCCCCGCCGCGCTCCGTCAAGGATGTCCAGCGGCTCTCCGGCCACCTAGCCGCACTCGGCCATTTTGTCTCCCGGTCGGGGGAGCGGGGCCTCCAGTTCTTCAAGGTCCTCCGGGGGCTCGAGGGGTTCCGCTGGACCCCCGAGGCCCAGGAGGCATTTGACGACCTCAAGAAGTACCTCACGAGCCCCCCAGTGCTTGTGAGTCCGTCTCCGGAAGAGCCCTTGCTCCTCTACCTCGCCGCGACCCCCGTCGCCGTCAGCGCGGTCTTGGTGAAGGAGCAAGGGGGGCAGCAGCGTCCGGTGTACTACGTGAGTGAGGCCCTCCAAGGGGCCAAAACTCGGTACACGGAGATGGGGAAAATCTGCTACGCCCTCCTCATGGCGTCCGGGAAGCTTCAGCATTACTTCCTGGGGCACCCCATCACCGTCTCGTCGTCCCTCCCCCTCGGGGAGGTACTGCGGAACAAGGAAGCCACAGGCCGGATCGGGAAGTGGGGGGCCGAGCTCGCCCCCTTCTCCCTGTCCCTTACCGGCCGCTCCGCCATCAAGTCGCAGGTCCTCGCCGACTTTGTCGCAGAGTGGACTCCCGCCTCTGGGTCCGGGGACAAAGATCTCCCTGTGCCGCCCCGACGCAGTGATCATTGGACCCTTATGTTCAATGGGTCGCTGTGTCTCGCCGGGGCTGGTGCGGGAGTAGTCCTCCGGAGCCCCGAGGGGAAGGAACTCGAGTACTCCACGCGGCTCGAGTTCCCCGCAACCAACAACGTCGCCGAATACGAGGCTTTGCTCCTCGGGATGCGCCTCGCGCGCTCCGTGGGGATCCGGCGCCTCCTAGTCAAGGGAGATTCTCAGCTCGTAGTTTGCCAAATGGACAAGTCTTACCTGTGCCATGACGCAAACTTAAGTCTTTATTTGCAGGAAGTACGAAAGATGGAGAGGCATTTCGACGGCCTCGAGGCTCGGCATATCCCACGTAGGGACAATGACCGGGCCGACGCCTTGGCCCGGGCGGCAAGCGCCCGGGAATCGCTCCCCAAGGGGGCTTTCCTGGAGATCATCACGAAGCCCTCGGTGGCCTCCCCGGACACGGGTGACGAGCCTTATATCCCGGAGGTCGCCGAGATCACCCGGACTCCGTCTTGGACGGACCCCCTCATCTCCTTCATCATGGGGGAGGGGGACCCTCCTAGTGAGACCGAGGCTAAACGCCTCCGGGCTAAGGCCCGGGCATATCTCCTGCTGGAGGGGAGGCTCTACAAGCGGGGGGCTTCCGCCCTCCTGCGCTGCCTCCCCCGGCCGGAGGGACTTCAACTTCTCGAAGACATCCACGCGGGGAGCTGTGGTTCTCACCTAGCCCCGCGTGCCATCGCGGCCAAGGCCCTCCGGCAGGGCTTCTACTGGCCCACGGTCATGCGCGATGCGCGAGACCTTGTCTCCGCGTGCGAAGCATGCCAGAAGATGGCCAAGGGCTCGAACCTCCCCCCCTATAGCACTGCAGACGATCCCCATCACTTGGCCCTTCGTGCGCTCGGGGATGGACCTCTTAGGGCCCTTCCCCCCAGCGCCCGGGGGATACAAGTATGCGGTAGTCGCAGTCGACTATTTTACAAAGTGGGTTGAGGCGGAGCCTTTGGCCAGCATCACGTCCCGGGCCATTCAGCGGTTTTTTTGGAAAAACGTCGTATGTCGTTTTGGTGTCCCTCAGGAAATCACCGTGGACAACGGGACCCAATTCGACTCGGCTTATTTCCGGGAATTCTGCGAAGGCCTGGGGCTCGTCATCCACTTTGCCTCGGTGGCCCATCCCCGGAGCAATGGGGCCATCGAGAGGGTCAACGGCGTGATCCTACAGGGATTGCGCTGGAGACTCGAGCAAACCGCTTCTAAGCGGGGTGCATGGGCGGAGGAGCTCCCTAGCATCCTCTGCTCCATGCGCACGACCCCGTCCCGGGCGCCGGGGCATACTCCCTTCTCCCTGGTCTACGGGGCGGAGGCAGTCCTCCCCCCGGAGATTGGCTTCCAGTCACTGCGGGTTGAGCTCCTGGAGGGAGCTACGCCCTCAGCGTACCAGGCCAACGAGGCCAACCAGCGTCTGGAGATCGACCTCGTGGAGGAGGAACGCGACCGAGCGGTCCTCCGCAACGCCATCTACGAGCAAGAAATGGCGCGCGCGTACAATCAGCGCGTGCGTGAGAAAGCTTTCCGCCTTGGGGACCTTGTCCTCAAGCGCGTGACGGACCCCCAGGCCCAGGGTAAGCTCTCCCGCAAGTGGGAGGGCCCCTACAGGATCTCCGCGATCCTGGGCTCGGGGGCCTACAAGCTCTCCAACCTTCAAGAGCAGGAGCTAAAGCACACGTGGAACTTGCGTTTACTTCGCAAGTTCTATGTTTGGCCTTACGGGCCTGTCCCCTCCCCCGGAGCGTTCACGCCAGAGGGGGAGGAGGGACGCTGTATTTTCCTCCCCTTTTGCGGCTTCGCAGGGGGAGGCCCTGTACTTCATTTTATTAGCAATACATAGGTCTTGCTTTTCGAACTGTCTCATTGCAGGTCTTTCTCATTACCGCCCCTAGCGGCGATGCCCTCCCCGCGTGGATGCCCTCCCCGCGAGGAAGTGGGCTAGGCCCAACAAGTCCCTACAACGGGACTCCCGCTCCCATAGGGCGGCTTACGATCAGCCCTCGTGGACTGAGGGTGTAAGCGGCAACCCGGTCACAGTGGCCGTGGTAACGAGTCACTTTGGGAGACTAGTCCCCTGCCCAAACACTCAAGACCCATCTTCGGGCACTTCCTCCTCCGGGAGTAGACGCTCTCCCCAGTGGGACGTCTAATGGCCTTCTTGGATCCATCTTCCTCCTACGGGAGTCGACGTTATTCCCGGCTCCCCGTTTTCACGGCGACCGGATGATCGGCCCCTTGCGGCTTGATTGGATCTATCTTCCTCCTCCGGGAGTCGACATTATTCCCGGCTCCCCGTTTTCACAGCGACCGGATGATCGGCCCCTTGAGACCTGATTGGATCTATCTTCCTCCTCCGGGAGTCGACGTTATTCTCGGCTCCCCGTTTTCACGGCGACCGGAAGATCGGCCCCTTGCGGCTTGATTAGATCTATCTTCCTCCTCCGGGAGTCGACGTTATTCCCGGCTCCCCGTTTTCACGGCGACCGGAAGATCAGCCCCTTGCGGCTTGATTGGATCTATCTTCCTCCTCCGGGAGTCGACGTTATTCCCGGCTCCCCGTTTTCACGGCGACCGGAAGATCGGCCCCTTGCGGCTTGATTGGATCTATCTTCCTCCCCCGGGAGTCGACGTTATTCCCGGCTCCCCGTTCTCACGGCGACCGGATGAATGCCTCCCGGAGACCCTATTCCCGGCTCCCCGTTCTCACGGCGACCGGACGATTGTCTCCCGGAAGGTCTTCTCCTTGAAAACCACATTTTAAAGTTTTCTAACTTAGAAAATTTCCTATCCTACAGGTGACTTCTATCCCGGGGGGCTTGTTACCCCCACAGCGCGCGGAGCTATTCTCCGGCCCGCTGTGGGCGGGGGGGATAAGGAACCCCCGGGTGTCGGCCGCGCCACCCACGAGGAAACTTAGCTCATCCTTGTTAAGATGAGTCATCCAGACCATCCAAGAAGAAGAAAATAAAGAGGCAATGAAAGGAAACGGCAACAACTTTATTGATTCAAACCCGGAGGACATCTTCCCCCTCCGGTGGGCTTCAGAAACGATACAACCCGGGTTCTAACCCGGGGGATTCTCTAAGCCCTAAGGTTCCTACGCCTAATACTCCCGGAGGCTCTCCACTAGCTCCCGAGTCAAGTCCTGGTACAACGCCCGTACGCGGCGCCGAGCGTCCCCGGAGCACATCTTCAGGCCAGAACTCGTATCCCGCCGGTGGAAGTATCCGGAGGGGAGGGATCATCCGGAGCCCCGGTCGCGGAGCGGACAATTCAGCACGATGATTATCAAAGTTGTCCAAGTGCCACTCCGGACGCCACCTCAACCGGATCGGCTCCCGGACACTATCCTCGCCGCGATTCCCGGAGATAAGGCTTAGCAAAATCAAAGCCGCTTGGGCGTCCCCCGGGGAGCCCCTCCCGGACCTTCGCCCGGGAGCAACCTCCCGGGAACCCTGGTAACAGTAAATTCAATTCAAAGACTTAGAAAAAATTCTAACTTCATTGCATTCAAAATGTTTTTATACAAGTGCCCGGGGCTTCTTCTAAGAAGTTACCGGAATCAAAAAGTCCTAAAACAAAAAAGGGACCTAGCTAAGACCCGGGGGGAGGCTCATACATGTTCATTGGCGTCCTCCCCCCTGGGGGCTTCTTCCAAGGCCGAGGCTGGGACGTCTCCCGCCGGAGGCGCCGGAGCCGGGAACCACGCCCGGATGATTCGGTCGTAGAACCCCCCGGCAAGCTGCTCGACCTCCCAGCGCGAAGGCTCGAAGGAGTCCGGGAAGCTTCGGGGGATGCGGCCCCCGATCGCCCGGGCGCCGACCCCCCGGAATTCGACGAGCCCCGCAGCGGCTGCGACGACGGGGATTGCGCGGCCCCGCGCCCGAACGTCGGTAGCCTCCGGGATTGCGGAGACCTGTGCATTGAGAAAACGCACAGCCTCCGCGAGGGTCGCCGGCGGCACCTCTCTGCTCCCGGAGCCTCGGCTTACGCCAAGGCCCTCGAGGGCTGACCGGACGGAGCGGCCCGCGTCCGCCACAGCTCGGACGCTCGAGCTCTCGAGCTCCCGGAGCGCCTCCTCCCTCGCCTTGGCCTCCTCCCGGAGGCGGCCGTTGACGACCTCGGAAAGATGGACCTGGGCCCGTACCCAGGCCAATTCCGCGAGGGCTTCGTCGCGTTCCCGGAGGGCCTCCTCGCGCTGCCCTACGGAGGCCGCGGCCCGGCCCTGTAACACCCTGTTTTGCCAAACCCTAAAATAGCCAAAATCCACATCTTGACCCCAAACCCTAATCTGCTTCAGCCATTCCCTTCTAAGTGTTGTTCAGAACATTTTTCCCTTCGGGATCACCTCCAAAATCTCATCCTAAAACTGAGTTTCGACCCTTGCCGTCTCAGAACCTTAATTACCCTCATTTTACCCTAAACTGCTTTTCCCCAATTTTGTCAAAACTCTTCAGATCATGCCCGATCTTACCAAACTCTGGCCAGATGAGTTCTAATAATTTTATGCAACTTATCTGCGAAATCAGATTTCAGATCAGCCCTCCAGATCTCCAGATTTGCAGATCAGTCCCTGGAAGCAAAGTTCTGAAAATTGCAAATCAGCCCTTCTATTCTTTTCGGCTGTTTTCGACCAGCCCCTGGTCGTTGCCCACGACCAGCGCACGAGTCGCCGTTGCCGCGCCGTGTTCTCGCCGTGTTTGCTCGCCGCCGGTCACCGCTTCTCGTCGCTTGTGCCCGTGAGCTGCTGTGCCACCCCGTGCGCACGTGCCAGCGCCGTTGCTTCGCCTCGCCCAGCGGATAAACGGCCGCGCTCCAGAGCTTTGTTTTCGCGCGCGCTCCCGTTGCCGTGGCATTTGCATGGCACTACGTGTCGTTGCCGGAGCTGTGCCGCTGCCTCCGCATCTGCGCCGTCCCGGACGAAGTCCCGAGGCACCCTGGCGTCGCTGGCAAAGCTGCAGCACCGCCTGAAGCAAATCACATCACCGTCGCCGTCGTTGCGCCTGCGCCCGACAAGCTTCTCCCCGGCGCAAGCAACCGCTGTCGCTTTATCCCTCGCAAGCTCCGCCCCTGGACCTATTTAAACCCTCCCTGTGCCTTGAGAGCCTCAAGCCTCCAGAAAATCGGCTAAGTCCCAAACTCCACCGTTTTCGGTTTCTTCTCCGGCGAGCCAGTGAGTGAGCTCACGGTGCCAGCCCATCTCGCTGCACCATTCTCCAATCCAAGTTCACCAGTGAGTTCCTCCCTTCTCCCTCTCTGTGTAATAGCAGCTAATTGCACCAGATCGATCCCCATCGCCGGTGATCGCCGGATTCCCGATTTGCCCTGTTCCCCCAATGCCGTTCGATTCCCTCCAAATTAGCTCTCGATTCTGTAGAAGTTGATCAGTAAGCTTAGTAGAGCAAGCCTGTAGAATCAAAATCCCCAATTGAGCTCAAATCAAAGAAATCCCATTTTGGAACCTCGGCCGTTCGCCGGACCTCGGCGCCAAGCTTCTCCGGTCATTCTCCGACCAAATTGACTGCACCAGTAGCTTCTACACTCCACCCTTTCACTCCCTGAGCAAAGAATCGAGTTCAAACGCCTTGTGGCAAAAATCCCCAATCCCCAGTGTCGTCTTCTCCAGCGCCGGTCGCCGGAATTATTTCCCGGCCGATCTAGCCCCTGAAACCTTGTCCCTTAGCTTTGCCTCAGCTCCCTGAGCAATTCTTTCCACTAGCTCGACACCTCGATCTGCCTAGATTGTGAGTTATGCCTTTGCCAAATCTTTGTCCAGAGCTGTGCCTGTGCCGTGTCACCACCGCAGTTCATCGCCCGATTTGGCCACCCTCCAGTCACTTTCAGCCCTTATTCCTGTTGAGTATTTTGTTCCTGTTAGTAATGCCTACCTCCCAGACAAAGTGTTGTATCAATTGGAGCCCTGGATCAAAAGTTAAGCCATGCCCTAGTTTCTGGCCATGTCCAGCACTATGTCAGTGCATGTCAGCCACTGGCATTAGCCTTGTTTGACCCCTCTGGTTGAGCAATGGAAATGTCACTTTGTCCCCTAGATTCCTGGAGTTGTGTTCTACATCTTTCCCTTCTATCACTTCTCCAGAAAACCATCCTAAGATCAGTTTGAAGCTATGCCAAAGCCATGAACCGAATGTCGACCTTTCGACGTTCAATCCTTTTTAGCCGTTTCTTTGACCAGAGCCCTTGTGACCTTGCCCTAACCTTTTCCCCTGCATGCATGACTTATTTACTTAATAATTTCTATGGAAACTATTTTCTGTATGCTTATGGTATGTGTTTGTGTGTTGGTTGATTGCTGCAGAGTCAGAAGCTGAAGGAGCAGAGGAAGTCTTTGAAGATCCGGCTGAGTACTTAGACCCAGCATTGCAAGGCAAGCCTCATTCCTTTGATCATGTCTCGCCCAATATTTTCATATGAAGTATATTCACTGTTTCTTACTATGCATGCTTATTTGAGATACAAGTTATGTTTGAATGACATGAGTAGATATTACCTAATGAATCATGAAACCCCTTTTGTTATTGAACCTTCATATATATGCTTTTGTCACCCTAGGACTCATATACTGAATATCCACATTAAAACTTGAAATGGTCAAATACATGAGAAGTTATAATGAAAACCGTTTTGTCAAGAAAACTGATAAAAGGGATCAGTAGTGAGGATTGGATTGTATGGAGAGGGTGCGGTGCGCACCAGGGAATGTGAATGCTCCTCACTATTGGTTCATAAGGACGAGAACCTTGTGCTGTGTTTCTATGCGAATTGTAAACGTACCAACCACTTGCCTGGTATGGGACAGGCACAACTTAGTAGCTTTTTGGTATTAGCAGTTCCCTGCATGGTTTGTCGATCTGGTTTCTCGCGTGGAAACTGGTAGGCCAAGGTTCGGCCACGAGTGATGTGAGATCAGAAAAATAATGAGAGGAAAAGGCGCAAAAGAAGGAAGGCGCCCTAGACCTGATTAAGCCGTGAGCGGTTATAATCTTAAATGGTCGTATGTCTTGCGTGGACATAGACCAAGGCTATGTGTCCTGCGGGAACATAGACCAGAGAGGCTAGGAAGTAAGGCAGTGGGGAAGACCCACAACGGTACTTGAGACTTAACTGTCTATTTACCGGGCGGGGATACTGTTAATACTGAACTGTAAAAGCGTTGTGTGATCTCGGCCTTGTCACATGTGTATAAGTCACATGGAGCTGATCCGACTTGAAAGCCGAGTGAACCAGTGGATTTAAAAAGAGGTACACCTTTGCAAAGTGTAAAAGAAGTATCAGATACTCTGTACTCCCAGGTTCAGGAGTCTTTTCGTAGTGGATGTTATCCATGGGTTATAGCACAAGTAATGTTTTGGAATGTTTTCATAATGCGGTTAACAAAGTAGTAACTCATGGGAGACTACTACATCTAATGTTTTATTGAAAACCTGTTTAATGTTTAAAGTATCATTTTCATGACAAAGTACTGTTTTACCGAACAAATGACTTGGAAATCTATATATCTCTATCCATATGAAACTAAAACCCCAGAATCATATGTTTCACCCTCATGTAAGTACAATTGCATTAATCCCCGGAATGAGTGTTGCTGAGCACCAAGTGCTCACCCTTGCATTTATATCCCACTGTAGAAGAGGGATTCGAGGATCCCGATTCCTTCAGTTATGAGTACTCAGCTGAAGATGGAAGCACCCCGGACGAGCCCACTTTCTAGAAGGATCATGCACCAAGTCAAGTCAGATGTGGGAGAAGTCCCTCCAACCCCGCTGCTGATTGAAGTCAAGCTGTTTGTCGTTGCTTTGTGCTTTATGTTGTGTGTTCGATACTTGGATACCGATTCTGGTTCTGATAAACTGGTTATTTTCTTAGCAACTCTACTTAGCGCCATTTTCGGTGCTTTGGCTATGTAATATTGGCCATGTTGGCCTGATACTTGTTTAATGTTATTCCTATGCTTGTGTGGTTTGAGCTCATGTGACATCATGCTGTGTGTAACCTACCTGGGCGGTTACCAAGGTGATCCTCAAATGGGGGTCTCACAGGCCCTCCGCCTCCTTGAGCAGCCGGGCGACCCGCTGCTCAAGGCCCCAGGTAACAGCTGCCACCTACAAAATATATAGAGTTAGAAAAATCTCAAAGTGCAGGGGATGAATAAAGACGTCATCGACTCGGGTTACCTGGGCCCCGAGGGACTGAAGCCCCTCGAAACGCTCATGGAGCGTCCCTCCCGCGACGAAGGCCTGCACTTTCCGGGTATGCAGGCCCTCCGAGTAGCGGGCGACCTCCCTCGCGGGAAGCAAAGGGGTCTCCCGCCCGGCGCCACCAGCGCGGCCGGCGGGGGGTCCCCGGACCTCAAGGTCCGGTAACGCGGCCGGCGTCACCGGCGTCTTCATCGACGAGGAAGTACCCCCCGAAGACGTGGCCGAGGAGCTCTCGGCGGGAGCCGCCGCTCGGGGGGGAACCATCAAGCCTTTCCCTGCCCCGGGCCGGAAGGTCTTCGGGGCCTCCTCCTCCGGAGGAACCTCGTAGACCGAGGGGCTCCACCCCTCGTCCACCGGCCAAACCCGCGGAGGCAAGGCCTCCGCGAATCTCACCTCCAGCCTCTCCGGCTCTAAAGAGGCCGGAAGGGGCAGGAGGGGCTCCACTAAGAGCGGCGACGGGGCGTAGTTCGCCGAGTCGGACGCCGCCCCGCCCGCGGTCGCCTCCTTCCCCCGGGCCTCGGCGGGGCCCTTCGGGGGAGGAGGTGTTGCTTCTTTCCGGGCCGGTGCCCGGGCACGATCGCTCCGGGGGGTCTCGTCCCGGGGCTTCACCGGTGTCACCGCCGGCGTCGTCGATGGGCCGGGGGTCTTTTGAACCCGGGCCTTCTTGGGCTCCGAGCCCCCAGCCGCCTCCTTCCCCCGTTTGTGCGACCCGGGGGTGGGGAGAGGCTTCCTCTCCGGCAGCTTTAGCCCGAAGGCCGCCGCTACCAAGTTCTTGGGGGGGCCCTCCCCCACGGCGCGCACGACGCGCTCATGCTCATCGGTGAAGTACCTCCCCAAGAGGTTCTCCGCCTTCTCCCGCGCCGCCGGGTACGGCCGGACTGCAAGAGGTAAAGAGTTAGTTAAATTTTTGAAAATTCGTAAATTCAATGCAGTAGGTTCCCGGAGCTTACGTCGCGTCACCGGCTTCACCGGGGGCCGCTGCTCGGGGCCCATGCCGATCCCCCTCTTCCCACCGGTGAAGGGGGAGATCCGGAGGAGAGCCATCTCCTCGGCGGCATCCCGCATCGAGCGGGTCTTCTTGGAGAGGATCACCTTTCCGAGGAGCTCGAACTCCTCGTCCGTCCACACCGGGGGCTTCGCGCGCGGACGACCGGCTGTAGGTGGGAGGATCCGGGGCGTACACCACCGCCTCGTCCCAGACCCGGAGGTAAAACCACCTCCGTACCCAGTCCCCCCAGTGGTCCCGGGAGGCCGCCGCCGGGTAGTCGATCACCCAGGACGGCAACATCTGGACCATCACCGAGCCGGAGGGGGACTTGGGGCCCCCCTTCACCAGGTGGGAGGTCCGCGCCGCCGGCTCGTAGAAGTACCGGAAGGCGCGAAGGGTGGGCTCCCGCCCGGTCGCTGTCTCGTAGAGCCAAATAAAGAGGCCCATCCGGACAAGCGCGTTCGGGGTGAGGTGGTTGAGAGCCACCCCGTACTCCTTGAGAAACTCCCGGAGCATGGGATGCACCGGGAGCCGGAGCCCCGCCTCCAGGAAGGCCTCGAAGGCCACGACCTCTCCGGGCCTGGGGCGGGGGGCTCCGTCCTTCTTCACGGGGACTCGGATGTCCCCGTCCGCGATGATGCATCTTTCGACCAAGGACTCGGCGTCCTCGGCCGTGAACTCCGACGCCCAGAGGAAATCCGAGGAGATTTCCTCCGGGGGCACTTCCGTGGTCTTCGCTCGATCCTTGGGTGCCATGAGGTCAGTTTTCTTTTTCGGTGGCTAACTTTGCAGGAGGCTACTACTAAAAACTCCCGGACGTCTGCTACCGGAAAGGGCTACCGGAAAGAGCTACCGGGAGAGGGCTACCGGGAGAGCAAAAATCGTTGAGGCTGAAAATTTGGAATGAGCTTCCGGGCCCCCCAAGGTCCTATTTATAGGGGCGGGCCGTGGTCTAGATGCACGCCATGTGGCACCCGCGGATCAATCTGGGCCGTAGAAGTTCAAACCGTGCGCGGGAAACGAAGGGACGGGCGCATGAAACGAGGCGCCGGTTCGAACCGCGCGTTCATTTATGGCGAAACGGCGCGGCTTTAAGCGTGGGGCACAGAAACCGAAGCGCCGCGGCTCCGGTGACTTTGCCCGGAGATCTTCCCGGTGACCTGAACCATACCCACCGGGGAATCGAGCATCGTCCCCGGCGGGCATGGGGGGCTGCTGTCGGGGGAAATCTCCGCGGGACTAAGTCCAGGTAAGATGTGTCACGATTGCCCGGGGACCTGGCCTCCGGCCCCTCCCCGGGCGCCGCCTTTTGGCCCCCGGGACGTGGCCTCCGGTCCCCTCCCGGGCGCTGCCATTTGGCTCCCGGGACGCGGCCTCCGGTGCCGTCCCGGGCGCCGCCATTTGCCCGGGGACCTGGCCTCCGGCCCCTCCCCGGGCGCCGCCTTTTGGCCCCCGGGACGTGGCCTCCGGTGCCCTCCCGGGCGCCGCCATTTGGCTCCCGGGACGTGGCCTCCGGTGCCCTCCCGGGCGCCGCCATTTGGCTCCCGGGACGCGGCCTCCGGTGCCGTCCCGGGCGCCGCCATTTGCCCGCGGACTTGGCCTCCGGCCCCTCCCCGGGCGCCGCCTTTTGGCCCCCGGGACGTGGCCTCCGGTGCCCTCCCGGGCGCCGCCTTTTGGCCCCCGGGACGTGGCCTCCGGTGCCCTCCCCGGGTGCCGCCTTTTGGCCCTCGGGACGTGGCCTCCGGTGCCCTCCCGGGCGCCGCCGTTTGGCTCCCGGGACGCGGCCTCCGGTGCCGGCCCGGGCGCCACCATTTGCCCGGGGACGCGGCCTCCGGCCCCTCCCCGGGCGCCGCCATTTGGCCCGGGGACGTGGCCTCCGGGACCCCCCGGGCGCCGCCTTTTGGCCCCCGGGACCTAGCCTCCGGCGTCGTCCCAGGCCTCATTGCCCTCCTAAAGGTAAAGTCTTGAACTGTTTATCACGTGCAGGTCACGCGAGGGGCGCCTCGGGAACTAGCGGCCACCTGTCAAGCATCCAAGGCGTTTGACCGGGAGAAGGACGGTCCTGCCCTTCAATCCGACGGTGGCTTCCGGGGTAGTTTAGGTTTTTTGCTTCTTTTTGGGGCTATAAATAGCCCTTGTACCCCTCTGTTGTAAGGGATCGGTTCTTTTATTGGAATAGCTAAACTCACAGACGTGCTCCGGAGGCCTCTCCCCCGGAGAGAGTCTCGCCAGCCGACTCCGGTCGGGGGCGCGTCGACAGGACTAGGGCCCCCACCGGGACCCGAACCTGTATAAACCCGTGTGTCATTTTTTGTGCTTGTCCGGCGGGGGAGGACCGGTCATCCGGTCAACCCGTGCCGCGTAATCTTCGCTAGGATCATTCTCAAAACCTGCCAGGGTATTCGCAATACCACGACACTCCATCTACTGGGTTGTAAGTTACAAGGGTGAGTACTTACGTACTCAGCAAGTCATAGGTAAGAGTAGATACATATAGTAGTGTTGTTATGAACCTATGCTAGTCAAGAAATGTGGATGTTTGTAAAATAATCTTTTCTTTCATATCTCATCTCATGGAAGCACTTTTCATAACATTGCATCGCTATTCATGTTCACTAAATTATATCACTACCGCGACACGTCGACACACGACAGCCCACGGCAGCACCCCTTATCATGACAACACATGTCATTTGGGTAATCTTGATTTATCAAATTTTATTTAGAAAACATACTTGTGCCACCGCAGCAGACTACTATAAACCCGAGAGCTGGGAGTATTCGAATATGTTTTTAACTCTGCAGAGAGGTACCAATTTACCCGCAAGATATTCCACTTTCATGCCCATCCTATCGATATGATTAGACCCTTCCTCACTGCATACTGTGAGTGGCAAGGTGGAGATAACAAGAACTTTTGTTATGTTTTACTCACAATTCACCCCTGACCCTATGGATCTCTCGCGAACCACAGTTGTGGCGGGCTAAACCCCCACCCAAAAGCCTCTTCCCATTACTGGGTCAGCATGCATGATCACATTCAGTGATATGTGTAGGAGCCACACTCCGTGAAAATCGTGCATCACTTCACATCTCATGCAGGGGTTTCATGTGCGATCAGCATAAGTACTTGTTCAGGCCTGTCCCATACCAGGCTTGCTGTTAGCACGTGTTTCATGCCACTAGACGCACAACACAAGGTTCTAGTTCTTATATGCCAATGACCAGATCATACCACAAACCATGCACCTTCAGTGCCTGCTCATCCTTTGCAGTTAAGCACCTCCAGTGCTACCACCATTCCAAACCAAAATTCTGGTCACGGCTAAGGGTTTATTTCATGAATATAAATATATACATAAATATATATTAGTTCATGGCTCAATACATGTTCATTTCACATTTCACAGACATCCTGTCTAGTACTGCCAATTCATAATTCAACCATTGTCAATCTTTCACATGCAATATTATTTATATTCAAGGTTATATTGTAGCAACTATTAAAATATAGGTTCAAGATGACCAAGAATATGACTTGCCTTCCGCGTCGTAAGAAACAGCAGTCAATGTCGGGTCAACAGTGAAGTCGTCGAACTTAGCTTCTGGATCTACTCGGTGACAAACAAGCATACAATAATTACTAACTATGTTAAAATGATTTATGATCTATATGCAGATATGCTTAGAAGAATAACTGAACAATACTGAAGATATTGGGATTGCAAGCTGAACTGAGTTGAGATTCTAGGATTTCAAGGAATTTGGCTAAGGATGGGTGTTAGATGCTCTTAGGGTTTCAAGGTTGCAATAAGGACATCAAGTCCGCGGCTCGTTTGTTCAAAAACAGCGAATGTCAGCCGATTGACATTCGGATCAAGGCTCTGACATAGCTTCAAGGAAAGCTAGAGAGCTTATCTCAAGGTGTGACAAAAGAAGAAAATGTAGATCACAATTCTACAAATTCAGTGGACAAAGTGGTTCTCAAATTGCACAACCAGAAGTGGGTAAACAAGGCCAATGCCACTGGCTGGCATGAACTGACATAGTGCTGACAATGTCAAAAACTAGGGCTTAGCAGAAAATACAATTCAAGGCTTCATCTTCTGCGCCAATTATGTCTAGGAGACAGGCTCAAGTAACAGGAACACAATGCAAGTGGCTTCAAGACCTAAGATGGCCAGACGGCGATGAACGGCGGTGAGGAAAGACGGTGGCGACACGGCAAGACAATAGCACTGGACAGAATCTTTGGGATAGCTATATCTTGCAATTTGGACGGTTTCAGAGGTTGGGCTAGAAGAGAAAAGTGCTCAGGAGATCAAGGTGAAGATGCTAGACAAGGAGGATTCGACGGCGGTGGCCAGAAACAGATTCCGGTGAACGGCGCCGGAGAAGACGACATTGAATTTGGGGGTTTTTGCTACACAGGTTTATAGGTCGATTCCTTGATGTGAGAGTGGAAGGGAGGTGTGAGAAAGCTACTGGCATGGTTAATTTGGCTGGAGGATCGCCGGTGTGGCCTGGCGACGTGAGCCAGTTTCTGGTGAAGTTCAAATTTGGGGAAAGTCTTGATTCGAGCTCAATTGGTGATTCTAGGTTCACAGGCATACTCAAAACAACTCTTAATGGGAACGGGGATGCCCGAACTTCCGTCAGGTGGAGGATAAGTCGATTAGGCGGCGCGAGACACACACGATCCGGCTTCTTGATCGGCACGATCAAAACCCCTACAATCGCAGCACCACGCGTCCTCTGGTTATCAACCGTGCGCTGCCCGGTTGACCTCGCCACGAGCCTGCCAGTGAATCGAGAACACAAGCAAGAACAAAAAAGATGCAACTGAATTTGCAATTGAGGATGAAACTCACGAGTTGGGGTCTCACAAACCGATGAACGGCGACACTGTTCAAAGACAGAATTGATCTAAGCAAAACCCAAGTCTAAACGGCAGCCATGGCGGCCATATATATACTGTATGGGGCGGCCATGGGGTGGAGGAGGAAACCCTAGGGGTACATGGGCCTTGGGCCCAAAGTGGAGCGTCGCAGTGCACGTCAGATTCTGGTCGTAATCTTGTTTTGACTATTCCTGTTGATCTGTAAGGAATTTGGACATGGGACTGGATCCGTTGGAAAGCTCTCGTCGTTCTCTTGTCCGTAGAGTCCAAGAACGTCGAAAACGGACTTCTTATGTGGCCTGTACGTCCATTTGAAGTTGGACTACGCGCAGATGGCCGAACCGGACTCGCGGATGAATTGAGCTCACTTGTGGGCTGGCCTTGGAGCGACGTGGCTTGTGCGACCTTAGAGGTGTAGAGGTGCCTTTCTTGAGCACGTCTTGTGTTTGGGGAGGTGGCCAAGGTGGAGGCCGAACTTGTGGCGGCGACAGCACAAAATCCAGACGACGTACGTGCTGCCAGCTTTCGCGTCCTGGCCAAGGTGGCAGACGATGACATCTTGATGACCACCGTGTTGATGTCGTCTTGGTCATAACCATGATGTACATGGTCTCATCATTCTCCCTTTCTTGATTTGGAGTCGTCCTCGACTCCATTGTGTTTTTCTGCAAAATGTTAGCACCAACAGAGAGCACAGCAATATGCATATCTTTGATAATCAAATCATTAGACACAGAACCATTAACATTTATATACTCCCTTTCTTGAAAACTATCATATACCTTGAAAATTGAATTAGAGTGACATGGCAAGACATGATTAGTGGCATTTTCATCAATTGCAGCAAGATCAGATTTTGTAGCAAGCAAGACGGGATTCCTCAATTTAATTTGGTTGGCTACATGCTGAATTTCAGATTTTTCATCAATGGTTTTCTTGTCATTAGCAAGCCGCTCCCCATCGGATTTAACAATTTCAGCGGGGGTCAAAGGTAGAAGGGTAATTTTCTTTCCCTTATGCATAAAAGTGTATTTATTACTTCTACCGTGGTGAAGGGCATCAGTGTCATATTCCCATGGGCGACCCAATAAAAGAGAGCAAGCTTGCATCGGCACCACATCACAATCAGCAAAATCAGAATAGGAACCAATGGAAAAATGAACCCGAATTGTTTGTGTTACCTTAGCTCTGCCGGAATCATTCAGCCACTGAATGTGGTATGGATGTGGGTGCGGGCGTGTGGTCAAGCCAAGCTTCTTGACCAAATCTGTACTCACCAAGTTGTTGCAGCTGCCGGAGTCAATGATCACGCGCGCTCGTCGGTTGTTGATGACGAAGAAAATCTGGAACAAGTTGTGGCGCTGCTGCTGCTCGTCTTGCTCCATTTGTGCGCTAAGGACACGCTGGACAATGATGGACCTATACGCAGCGGTATCCTCGGCGCCAAAGGTGGCATCATCATCAACCTCGTCATCGTCCACCCTGGTGTCGTCGATCTCATCCTCAACATCAGAGGCACTGATGTAACCTCCGTCGTCTGTGGCGATGTATGCCCGCTGGCTGGGGCACTCTTTCTTGACGTGGCCAATCCCTTGGCACTTGTGGCAGCGAATTCCCGTCGATGTACGGCCCATGGAAGCGACGGAGGAGGAGCTCTTGACCGGTGTTGGCGGGGTCGACCTGCTGCTGTCCGCGGCACGGGCGGGCGGTGCCATCGATGCCGGTCGTGTGCTCGTTGAAGGTGGCGGTGCAGCTGGTCGGAAGGTGGAAGAAGGCACTGTCTTCGCTTGTCCCGTAGTCATTCGGGGCGTGAAGGTGCTGCCGGTGTTGCTCCCGCTCTTAGAATGGCGTCCCTGCAACTCCTTCTCTGCTAACATAGCAAGTTGAAACAAGCGATTGACAGTTGTATATTCTTTATAATCAACAATATCCTGAATTTCTGGACGCAAACCACCGTAAAAACGAGCAATTTTATCCTCAGGTTCCTCTACTACCCCACAACGTAACATACCCTTTTGAAGCTCTTGGTAATATTCCTGAACAGTCATACTACCTTGATCTAATCGTTGCAATCTCTTGCGCATATCACGTTGGTAGGAAGGAGGAACAAATCTATTACGCATAGCATCTTTTAATCTCGCCCAAGAATCAGGTTGTAAACGGGCATTTACTAGTTCATTCCACCAGATTATAGCAAAATCTTTAAATTCACTAGTAGCTTGTCTAACTCTATGAATCTCGGGAACTAGATGGGAATTAAATTTCTGCTCGACCGTCATCTCCCAATCTAAGTAAGCATCAGCATCATAAGCTCCAGAAAAGGAAGGGATGGTGAATTTTACCTTAGCGAAAGGATCATCATTGCGGTTCTGGTTATTACCTCCCATACCGTGCTGGTTGCGGCGAAGACGGTCATGCAGACGGCCGTCTCGTTGAGCAGCACGTTCCCTGGCGGCACGTTGCTGCTCATCTTCATCTTCCTCAAAATCACCATCCTCATCGTGGTCGTTGTTGCCGTGGTTGGTGCCGCTGTTGACGGAGGCATCTCCATCAATGGTCGCGGGAGGGCGTTTTTCGACGGCATCCATCCTCTCGGTGAGGGTGGAAACTCGTCGATCGATGCTCTCAAGGGTCTTGTTCGTCGTCGTGGCATGCTCCTTGAACATCGTTTTTATCTCATCCAGCATGGTCGACAACTCTGAATGAAGGACACAGTCTTCGATGGTAACATCATCCTCGTTCCTGCCCTTCTTGCCACCTGCCATGGTTAGCACAGAAAAAGGACAGAAGGAAAACAAGCACAAGTATTATGAGCCCTATGAACTACTAGGTGGGATCTCGCGCTCTCAAGCAATCTTACCAAGTTCTTACCCGGTTCTTACGAACACAGCGAGGGACGGTGCAACCGGTGGCTGGTTCGTGACACCGTGAGGGCGTGATGAAGCGATTGCAAGGGTCAATAACCTGTGCTGATCAGAAGGATGTATTTGTGGAGCTGTAGGTGGCCAAAAATATGTAGCAAAGGAATAGCAATTGTTCAATATAAGTAATGCAAAATTGAAGATTAGCCCAAACTATCAACGTGCTTGACCGGCCTAGACCTAGACTAGTCTGAAGCGAACAGGTTGAAGAAATGTGTGGTTCCCCAATATGCAACACGAAAGATGAAGTTTTTCCTTTGCTCACTTTTTCATTCAAATAGCGCGGCCCTCTTTTTTTTTTTTTTTTTTTTTGTGCGCTAGCCTTTTTTTTTTACTTTTCTTTTTTTTTTTGTGCGGCTTTTCTTTATGCACTTGCCTTTTTTTTTACCAACACAACAAAATTATGCCGCAAGAGCAGAAACTTTGCGCAGCAATTATGCACAACGCAGTCTTCAAATTTGTAATATGTTCCAAAAGTAAAGTTGTGGGGAATCTTTTAAGCTTTCCAGAACTTCCAAGATCATCTAAAACGGAGTTCGTATGAAGAAGTTATGGCCAAAATACAGAACCAAACCGTAATAGATCTAAACTTGAAAACCCTAACAAAGATGGCATGAAATCTCATAGACAGAAGCCGAATTTGGGGGTGATTCGATTGCTGAAAGCAATGGCGTTTCCTCTAGGAAATTTTGTCAGCTTTCCAACGAGCCCAAGAACATCGAAATCCGAGTTCGTATGTGAAAGTTATGTCCGTTTTACTGAAGGGGTCACAGATTGGACGCGAACTCGAATCGGGCTCGGTTTTGTGACGAGTGGTTTTTGGATTGGATGAATGGGGAATATGTATAATTCGACCTGAGGTTATGGAGGATACAATCAAAACCAATCTACTATTTGTTTTTTTGATATTTTCTTGACAAGAACACAAACCCTAAGCGGCGGATTCAACGGCGGATGCAGACTCGAGACTAGATCTAGAAACTAGACACGGACAGCGGCAACGACGACGATGGGCGAAAATTCAATAATGCAAAACAGTAAAGAAACAATGCAAAGGCTCAAAAGTCTTGGACAATGGATGAAAATATTTTTGTGTGGCAATTTTCTGGACTCTAGGGCGAACGCAAAACTAAATCAAACTAAGGGAAAAGGCGAACCTGACGGTAACCTTGCTCTGATTACCATACATCATGGTTATGAC
Source organism: Pharus latifolius (assembly GCA_019359835.1). Classification (NCBI taxonomy): domain Eukaryota; kingdom Viridiplantae; phylum Streptophyta; class Magnoliopsida; order Poales; family Poaceae; genus Pharus; species Pharus latifolius. The sequence goes on from CM033327.1 coordinate 32,725,283, forward strand.
CAAGACGACATCAACATGGTGGTCATCAACTCTTTGATCATTTTAATCCATAGGTTCGTAGGCTAATTTGGGCTGAATCGGGCTGCATTGCCGGAACAGGGCAAATCGAAGATTCTGGCGATCACCGGCGTTAGGGTCCACCGGAGCTTGATTAGATGCTATAGAACGATGAGGAGGATTAGAGATACTCATTGGTGGTGTCAATTTGGCAAATGGTGTAGTGGTTGAAGCTGGCACCGTGAGCCTCCGTGCTGAGCTCGCCGGAGAAGAAGACGACGGTGGAGGAGATAACGATTTAGTGAATTTTGGTGAAGTGGAGATGATACAGGGTGTTGGGCTGTTTAAATAGACCAGGGCAAAGCTTGCAAAGAGGGAACAGCAAAGGAATTGGCACCGGGGACTTGATTGGCCTGGCGCAGGCGCGACAACGATGAAGAAACAGCGGCAGCGATAGGACGGTGAACAGGCGGCTCTGCACTGCTCAATTCATTGGGACTCGACGACGCTGGCTGGTGCAAGCGGTGGTGACAAAACTGGCACGGCGAGGCAACGTGGCTTGGAGTTGCTGACAAAAGGCTATTGTTGCTACTGCTGGTCGCGCACGGGAGTGGTTGCTGGTCGTTGGCGCTGCCACGGCGATGGTTGAAGCGCGGACACGTGCGCATAAGCATGCACGGGCACAAGCGCAGGCGAAGCTTGGCCGGTGGCGAGCGAACACGGCGCACAAGCACGGCGAGGTTGTGGTCGAAAACACAGCTGCTGCTCTGGTCGAATGTGGACTGATTTGCAATTTCTGATTCTTGGCCTTGTGCTGATTTGTAAATCTGGAGATTTAGATGGTTAGGGTTGAATTTGATTTTACTGATTTGGCAAACTTAATTCAACAGATATTTTGGCACAGATAGAAGATGAAATTTGAAACATTTGAATGGTTTTTGAGTGAAGTTGATAACAGGGTAAATTAGGGTATCTGAAATCTGGATTTTGTCGAATGCTGAAATTGTGGGATTTAGGATTTGATTTTGAGATACTCATATAAGAAGATTTTGTGTTGAATGGCATTTGGGAGGTGTTCCCTGAATCAGATTTGGATTTGGAGATGCTTTGTAACATTTTGCCTTTTCAGGCTTCTAGAAAATCTGGAAAAGGACTGATCTGCGATACTCTTGGACTAATTTGTGAAAAGGGTTTAGATGATGAAATCTGGCTGTCAACTTTTTGAATTAAGGTATTGACATACCCTTTATCATAATCCTGATATAATTTGGTCTGAACTTGGTCAAGATTTTGATTAAATCTGAATTTCTGAAACTTAGGGTATTTGGGGTAATATAATATATTTCTGTTTTCGAAAACAGAAAGGATTTGATAAATCTGGAAGTTAGAGATGGAATTGAATCTGGGTTCTGAAGGCTTTTATACTCAGGATAGATAGAAGATCAAATCTGAAAAGTCAGATCTTGATTTGGGTCTACAGGATAAATTTTAAGATTTTGGGCTTAGGATAGAATAAAGCTGGGGCTGATTTGGCTGATCTAGAAGAGACATATGCATGCATGACTTTTTATGCAAAAGAATTTTCACCCCAAACCCAGGGTGTTACAATATATCCTATTTTTGATAGTAATTAGGTTAGTCCTTCTCATGTGGTTCCAAAGAAATAGGGTATGACTATGGTTAAGAATGCTAACAATGAATTGATTCCTACTAGAGTTGTTACTAGATGGCGCATGTGCATTGATTATCACAAATTGAATAGCGCCACTAGGAAGGATCACTTTCCATTACCTTTCATTGATCGACTGTTAGAACGATTAGCCAAACATTCATACTTTTGTTTTCTTGATGGGTATTCGGGGTTGTTTGAAATCTCAGTTCATCCTGATGATCAAGAAAAGACAAAATTTCCATATCCGTTCGATACTTTTGCTTATCACCAAATGCTGTTTGGGCTATGTAACTCACCTATGACCTTTCAGAGATGTATGATGACTATATTTTCAGATTTAATTGAGGAAATAATGGAAGTTTTTATGGATGATTTCATCATTTATGGTTCCTCTTTTGATGCTTGTCTACATAATCTTTCTCGAGTCTTGTGCAGGCGCGAAGAAGTAAACCTTGTGCTCAACTGGGAAACATGCCAATTTATGGTTCCAGAAGGCGTGTTGCTTGGCCACGTAAGTTCTAAACGAGGGATTGAAATAGACAAGGCAAAGATCAACATCATTGCGAGTCTTCCACCGTCGACCAATGTGAAGAGCATACACAGTTTCTTGGGACATGCAGGTTTTTACCATCATTTCATTCAAGATTTTACAAAAATTGCTAAACCTCTCACCCTATTGCATGGTAAAGATGCACCATTTGATTTTGATGAAAGATGTCTTGATGATTTTAATAAATTGAAACATGCATTAACTTTGCTCCCATCATCCAACCTCCAAATTGGAATGAGCCTTTTGAATTGATGTGTGATGCTAGTGATTATGCAATTGGCGTTGTTCTAGGGCAATGAACGAATAAAGTTTTACATGTTATATACTATGTAAGCATGACATTGCATGATGCTCAAATTAATTACACCCCAACTGAAAAAGAATTGCTTGCTTACTGTATGCCCTAGACAAATTTCATCCATATTTGATTGGTTCAAAAGTTATTGTGCACACTGATCATGCTGCTATTAAGTATCTTTTGATCAAGACAAAAACCAAGCCATGACTAGCATGATGGATCCTACTACTGTAGGAGTTTGATTTGAAAATTAAAGACAAGAAAGGTGATGAGAATGTCAATGCTGATCATCTTTCACGTCTCTTCACCGACACTGTTGACGTTCACATCAATGATGCCTTAATTGATGAGCACATTTACTTAATTCAAAAATAACCATGGTATGCCGATTATGCTAACTATTTATTTAATCATGAACTTCCTCTAGGGTTGACGTATAGACAATGCAAACACTTCCTCCATGACATTTGGTGCTACTACTGGGATGATCCGAACCTTTTCAAAAAGGGAGTTGACAACATCTATCGACGATGCGTGCCTGACCGCGAGATCCAAAGCCTTCTTTATTTAAAGATGCTTATAACTTCGTGCAAAAATGTGATCCTTGCCAACGTTCAGGAAATTTGAGTGAAAGAAATGAAATGCCCCTAACACACATTCTTGAAATGAACTTTTCTTGTATGGGAAACTCCTACATCTTAGTTGTGGTTGATTATGTTTCAAAGTGGGTAAAGTTTGTTGCAACACCAATGAATGAATCAAAACATGTGATTAAACTTTTCAAAACAATTATCTTTCCCCGATCTAGTGTACCGTGAGCAGTGATTAGTGATGGCGGTGCACATTTCACTAATTACCAATTTCAGAAATTATTGATGAAATATGGGGTTATTCATAAAGTTGCTCTTGCATATCACTCTCAAACAAGTGGATAGGTGGAAGTCTCAAACTGAGAAATCAAACCAATCTTGCAACAGGTGGTGGAACTTGATGAGACCATGTACATCATGGTCGTCTTGGTCATAACCATGATGTACATGGTCTCATCAGAACTGTCACTGACGGATTGGGCACTCAAACTCTCTGATATTCTTTGGGTGTATCACACCGCATTCAAAACTCCACTAGGTATGACACCTTACAAAATTGTATTTGGTAAGAATTGTCATTTGCCTGTTGAATTGTCACATAGGGTGTTATTGGCGTTAAAAGAACTCAATTAGAACTTTGACAAAGCGGGGCAAATACTAATTGTCAAATTGCATGAGCTGGAAGAGCTTCGGAATAACTCCTCCAAAAGTGCCCTAATTTACAAAGACAACACAAAGAAGTAGCATGACAAACGGATCCTCAACTGTAAGCTTAAAGAAGGTAATTTGATTTTAGTATTTAATATGTGGTTGAAATTGTTTCCAGGAAAATTGAAATCGCGATGGACTGGGCCTTATGCGATAGAAAAAGTCTTCCTGTATAGTGTCGTAGAGCTTAGGGCGCACCACGGTACCACTTTCAAGGTAAGTATGCATCTTATAAAGTTATACAATACGGGAGACGAGGTCAATGCACTAAACTCAGTCGATTCTTTCAATTACGTATATTTCTGAATGACCAAGGACGTTCCATCGAGCGGGATGTTAAACCAACACTAGCTGGGAGGAAACTTAGTATACTAACACGTAGTTTTCTCTCTTATGAACACAACGGCGAAAGAATTGCACAAAGGGACAGAGCCCAGCACAACCCGTGGCGTGAGTCGTGCCCTAGGTCGAGCACGACCTGTCGACGATTCAGACTCGGAGTCCTCAGCCGAACTTCTGCAAAATTTGTAATAGCGAGACCTTTCAAGATGACCCTCCGGGAAGGTATGTAGAAAAATGGAGAACAGGAGCACAGAGAGGTTTATACAGGTTCGGGCCCTCGATGGTGGGAGTAATGGCCCTACGTCCTGTTGGGATTTCATTATGGGTGATAAAGGTTTACAAGATGGTGGGAAAACACCTTCACAGGCGAAGGTTTTTTCCTATGCAATATACAGAATGAAGCCAAAGAGGCTTGTAAAAAACTATCTAATCTAGGCCGTAGACTTGGCTGTTTGAGTGGTTGAGATGTGTTGTATCTCGCTTGTATCAGAGACGTTGATCTCCTTCTCTTTTTCTTCCCTCTCTTTGATGCACCTGCCACCCTTTTATACTGGTCGAAAGGGTGCCATGTCATAATTGCATCAGATAGTTGCTTGGATGGTTGTGTGCGGTTTTTAGGGAACCGCTCTTAACCTCCACGCAGGTTAAACACGTGTTATTCATGGATAACTGCACGTATTAACCTCCTGACGGTTGGTCTTCCACGTGGAGGAATCTTCGGGATACTTGGAATATTCCCGCTATAGAGACAGCCGGACAGATGAACTCCAAGTACCCTGGTCGAGAATGTTCTGACCGCGGGATGTTGGCTGACCGCGCAACATCTCCGACATTATGTTCGCGTATAGCATACAAACTTCTGACCGCGCGAAGCCTGCGGTCTGATCGCGCAAAGCCTGTGACCTGATCGCACAAAGCCTGCGACCTCGGGCTGATGCTTCTCAGAATGACTTGAGTTCGCACCGCCGGGCACGTGTCTGGTTAGAATCTGTCTTGAACAAACAGTGCCTTTATTTGAACTAACCCGGGTGTCAATCCTCGTCAGCTAGCCCCCAAATTTGAAGGAAACGAAGGGACGTGTTTATTTCGAATTTAAAGTCATGATCGGACTTTTAACCCGACTCTTCAAATCCCCCGCTTAGTGGCACACTAAGTGGGTCGGTTGGTTCCCCCAGACGGGCTCTGGGTATTACGTGACGGGTAATGATGGCGCTGTTGAAATGTTTCTTAACCCAAGGTGAAATTGTAAATGCTTTAAAAACCAGAGGTGTTTAGAATGTGAACCGTCACCTTGGCGGCTATAAATACTGGGTCTTTCGTTTTGTAAAGCTCCACAACTTCTTTTCACGGCTAAGTCCTTTCTAAAGTTACCTTCATTCTTCTCTTCATACACCTCCTGATGGCAGATCACGACATCATCGAGATTGAAAGTGATGAAGAGGATGTTCTCAAGCAGGAGCCCCAAATGCCTGAAGATCCATCTCCTTCAAGGAAGAAATTCAAGGTTGACGAAGGATCTTCCGGCAGAGCAAAGGTAGAAGATGAACCATTATCTTTTCTTCCTGCAGCTTTCTACTCCAACACCCCCTGCTTTTGTTTGGGTGATCAATTTTCCAGTCGGCAAGCGGTGACTATACGACGAGAAGATCCTCAACTTGTGTTGGGGAAGCAATCTTCTGGTGGGAAGGTTGCACTTCCACCATCTGGTGATCATCCAATTTTATCGGATGATCTACTTCCCAGGATGGCTATATCAACGTGTCATGAGCAGAGACAGGTAATAATCCTCCTCTCCTTTTGCTGATAATTATAATTAGCACAACTAATCTTTGCAAATGTAGGAGATTGGAGGCCCCAGTGATCAGCCTTCTGCTACTCCGTCTCTTCCTCCCGGACAGATTCTTCTAGAGGAGAAGAATGCCCTGGAGAAGAAGACTGAAGAGATGTCTTCGGCGATTCTGCGTCTGGCAGAATGTTTTGAACGATCCCGTGAAGAGGCGCACCAGTTCCGTCGAGAGAGGGATCACGCTCAGCAACAGCGAGAACTCTCCGATTTAATTAGGAACAGCAGTGTATCTCTTGTTAGGGATGATGTAGATAGGCTTAGATTAGTTGCTAGTTCTCTGGGGGTTGTCAGCGTAGATCCTACTGACAACAACATGTCCCTAGGAGAACTCTGCAAACTTCTCTCGGATCAGGTCAACGCTCTGGTCGCCGGTATTCCTTTTGTATATAAAGAATGCAAGAAATAAAACTCTCTTCTTTATATGAATATTCTTCACATCTTCTGTGCGAAAATATGGCCATAAATATTATGTTCACGACCACTCATACACAGGGAAATTTCAGTTCTGCAATCAAAATCATGCTTTTATAAAAGTACCGCGACCAGCTCTGATACCGCGATCAGACTTAAAGCCGCGGTTAGAACTAAAGCATACTGCCACCAGAATTGAGGCTCGGTCAGACCGTCACTTCGATTAGAATCGAAGTTTAATCTAAAGCATGGTCTCGATCATACCACAACCCGGTCAAAATATATCCATACGTCCAAAAATTGAGTCGTAGGATTTTTTCATAAAAATGTCTAAAGCATATAAAGGAAAACGTCCTCTGAAAAGCATTGAAAACTTTTCAGGCCTTTTGCACTTTCAGTTTCTGAAAAAAAGAAGTCTTTTTGTTTCAGATCCGATGCCTGAACACTTTAACGGGTCCGCCAGAGACATTATCCATTATGGGAAATGAATAAAATACTCAGTGGAACGTTTGAATGGAACGTTACTCACATTAGTGCGTCTCCTCGGGTCTATAAAGGAGCAGGTGTCTTCTTGAGGAACCCACTGCCAAAAACCCTCAACATTTCCGCCGCACAAAACCCTCGTTCTTCTCAGCCTTCGTCTTCCCCAAAAGTCGCCAACTTTTCCTTCGACTCTCCACCAAGAAATGGCATCCTGGAGCCGATCCATCCATTCTGAGGAGAGTTTAGTGGCGTTGGAGAAGGAGGAGATCCTTCATCTGCGGCTGCTAATCAACTGGCGGCCCGCGGAGAAGGACCAAGAAACCCCGATCGTCCGAGAGGGCGAGTTGGTGGTTTTTGAAGAATATTTGCGCTGCCGGTTCCAATTCCCTGAGAGTCGGTTCTTGAAGGACATCCTCGAGCACTACGGGTTGGAGCTAATCAACCTCCACCCAAACGCAGTGTTGATACTGGTGGTGTTTCAACACTTGTGCGAGGCGTTCGTCGGAGTATATCCCAGCGTGGATCTCTTCCGGCGATTTTATTTTTCGGCGTGGTCGAAGAGCGCCAACGCCGCCGGATGCATTTACTTCCGGCTAAGGGATAAGAAAGAGTATCCCTTCCCACCCCTGCAAGATTCGGTGCACGGGTGGCACCAGAAATGGTTTTACTGCACCCCGCCAACCGAGAGCGGGTTGTGGTTTGAAAACTCGCGGCCGGAGAAGCCGAGCGAGTTGGACACTCTCCCGGCGATGAACGCGGAGTTCATGAAGCACGCCGAGGTGATCCTTCACTTAGTCGAACAAGGGTTGACGGCACACGACGTCATCCGAGACTTTGTGAAGAACCGGGTGAGCCCCCTGTGTGAAAGGGCTCATCCGGCTTGGGAGATCAAGTCCATGGCGGACAGTACCCTGGACTATAATGAAGGTATTCATTTCTGGCACTGAAATCCTTTTATGTCATTTCTGAAATGCATCGATTTAACTCGTATTTGGGAACAGTCCTGCTCTCAGCCGAGATTGAGAGGCGGACTAACTACCTTCTCAGGGCGTACAACGCCGAGGTAGAGGGCCCCAGGGGATCGCCTCGCCCCCAAAGCTTGATTCACGCCGGCGACGACCTTAAACAGGAGCGCCGAAAGGTACATTTTCCACTTGGCTTCTGTTTTGCAGGTCTCATGTATGTCCAGCACTAATCAATCTCATTGGAATGAGAACAGCTCCTAGGGAGGTTTGCCGAGGCGACATTTCCCAGCGAGAACGTCGGTTCCCAGGGAAAGCCGACGACAAAACACGTGAAGAAGGTTTCCTCGAGACCCAGGACGAGGAATCCCGCCCCCAAGAAAGCCAGGCTGAATCTTGGGGAAGGGTCTTCACGAAGCGTTCCTCTTACCGTCAGAAAAACTACGGTAAGATATCACATCCCTCCGATCTTTCCAGGTGCGAACTGGAATTACTTCTTCGTCGTACAGGGAGAGGGGAGCGAGGAGGAGGAAGACGATGATGTCCCCTTGATTCGCCGGAGGAGGAGGATTGCGGGTTCTCCTTCCGCCGACGCTCCAACCCATTCCGCAGAAATGACTGCTACCGTAGAGGCGGCTGTAGCAGACCCCGCGGCCACCGAAAGCCCCGTGGCCGCAGACAACATCCCAGCCCCTGAAGCCCCCGAGGCTTCAGGGCCAGTTGCCTCTACTTCCCTGGTCGGAGGAACGACCGTGGTAAGATTCTCTCACAGTCTTGTTTTCTTCAATTCCCCTTGTGCATTCGAGAAGTTAATGCTCATGCAAGGAGAAGGGCTTCCCCCTGCGACTCCTGCGAGTCCCAGGGAGGAAAATCCTCCACCCCCGCAGACAGGAGTGGAGGTGGTCGCAGACCCTACTGCGGTTGCAAATGAGGTGCCGCCCCCAGAAGTCCAGGAGCCATCCAGGCCCTCGGATGCAGCCCTGCCAACTGGTTCAGTTGCCCAGGTAAAGACACTTATCGTTTGTCTTCATCTTCCCTTAGAAATGTGCTTACAAAGGAACATATCTAGGGAGGGGATGCCTTATTCACCAAGAGGAAGATCAGGACAGAAGACAGTTGTCCTCTTTCTCGCGGAGAGCCTTCCCAGAAATCTCAAAAACTGATGGGATTTCAAATAAGGTAAGAACCTTTATCTTGGTTGTATTAAAACAAGTCGTGACGATCACGAATTGTAACTGCTTGGTTCCTCTTTCCTTTGTCAGGCGAAAAGAAACAGCATCCGGCCCTTCAACCGCTTCGGGGAGGGTTGAAGTTGCTGTTGGTGCAGGAGCCTACAGTGAGGAGCGCTCCGCCCCCTTGGTCCAGGAAGTCGTCCGGGCCGTGAGGGGAGAGGCGAGCGCGGAGACCCAGTCGCAACCAACAGCGACTGGGGGTAGTGCCCAGGATGCACTTCCACCGACTGCCCTTGTTGTGGCCGCCTCGGGGCCTTCAACGGGTATTCCGGTTACTCCGGAAGACATCTCCTTACGGGAGTTTATGAAGGTACGATAAACTTCCCTCTCGGTGCCTGAATTGTACATAGGACACCTTTAACTCCTTTTTTGCATCACAGGAGCTATCCCAGATGTCGGCCAAGTCGCACGCTATGATGGCGAGCGTTGAGGCCATTCAAAAAGAAAGAGACAGCTTTCGCAGGTAAGGATCATTATTCTTCAAGTTGTACAGATACAAATTGATTATGACCACTCCTTCTGTTCTACTACAGAGAGGTGGCATTGCTGAAGAAAGAAGTGGCCACAGTCAAGCTTCATTCAATCTCAGTGACTAGGAACCAAGAGATCGAAAACAACAAGCTACGGTCACAACTTGCTGGTAAGCCGATTCCTGATTAGGAAGACTTAACTTCATAACGCGCGAGTAATCTTTTTTCTTGCTGTAGCGCAAGGGGGTCAAATAAAACAGCTCGGTCAAGACAATGGACTCCTCTGTGACTCTATTCAATGTTCCGAAAGGGCAATCAGGGAGCTGAGCCGTTCGATCTTCAAAAAACTGAAGGCGTTGGCTCATCTCCTGAAGGCTGATGTAGTCGAAACCACAAGAGATAATTTCAGCCTAAATGACTGGTCTACACTAGTCATGGCCCAGGCGGAGTCACTTCTCGAGTATCTTCCTGAAGATACACGGCGACGAGAAGAGGCGATCAGAACCAGGGTTCGGTCAGCCGCTTCTGCCATCCTCAGCCGGGTTCGACTTTACCATGGCCCAGATGTAGATCTAAATCCATTGGTGGGGCCGGTTGAGGTCGAGAGTGAAGAACAGTTAGAGGCAGTCATGGAGGGAATCAAGCCTCTTGTAGATAAGCTCCTGACTGAGCTTGGGATCGAGTGATCCCTACACCCGTATAAAAACAATTGTATACGATGCAATGTATGTGGAAATTCATTTTTGAAAATGAATATATATTCTGATTTGCATATATATTCTTGTTTTGTGTTCGTTTCATACTGTAAACATATCCCCCTAGCCCCCGCCTGTGATTGTAAATACTGAAGACTTAGTATTACAAATGCAGGAGAGAAGTGAATATAACGACCAGGGATGTGTGATCGAACCAACAATTATGATCCAAGTAACGCCTAGCCTTGTTTGCAAACCAGCAGCCACTCAGATAACCGAGGACTTGCCAGAAAGCCCCGTGTGCGTTGAGAAACGGCTTATTTAGGAGTGACTTGTCTGGAAGCGGTCATGAGATCGGCCAGTGAATCCGACTAGGACGTTATAATGATCTAACCGCGGGAGACCAGCCCCCGAGTCGTATTCGCAGTACATGGGCATGGAGGGAAATATTCATCGTATGAAACCAAAACATTTTTTGTTTTACGGAAAAAATGCTAATTGAACAGGAAAAAGGGATTGAGTACTTACACGTAGAACTTGCGAAGTTGATCGATGTTCCAAGTATTGGACAAAATTCGACCATCCTCCATGGCTAATCGCGCGGATCCTGGTCGCGGTACCAAGACAACAGTGTAAGGGCCTTCCCATTTCGGGGAGAACTTGTTGCGATTAGACTGGTCTTGGATTTTTCGTAAAACCAGGTCGCCCACGTGAAGACTACGTGGTCGCACCCTTTTACTGTGATACTTGCGCAAGGCATGCAAGTATGCTGCAGACTTGATCAAAGTGCGATCACGCCTTTCTTCTAAGAGGATGAGATCTTGTGATCGCTGTTCGGACTGATTAACCTGTTCGAATTGTTCTGTCCGAACAGACCCAATACTGACTTCCATAGGCAACACAACCTCGGCCCCATAGACCAGATGGAAGGGCGTCTCACCGGTGGCTCGACTAGAAGTAGTTCGTAGTGCCCATAGAACGGTATAAAGCTCGTCTGCCCAAGCCCCCGAGCGAGTCTTAAGGCGATCAAAAACACATTTTTTGATGCCTTGTAGTATCTGCCCATTGGTCCGTTCTACAGCACCATTGCTTTGCGGATGTGCCACAGAAGCAAAGCACACCTTAGTTCCGATCTGGTCACAGTAATCTAGGAAAAGACCACTAGCGAACTGAGAACCATTGTCGGTGATAAGACAGTTTGGAACACCAAATCGGGCAACAATGTTCTTATGAAAGAACTTCTGTGCTGTTGAGGCGGTAATATTTCGTACCGGTTCGGCCTCAATCCACTTTGTAAACGTGTCAATGGCTATGAACAGAAACTTGTACCCGTTGACCGCTTGTGGCATAGGACCAACAATATCCATTCCCCAGACCGCAAAAGGCCATGCGAGGGGAATGGTTTGTAACGCGTAGGCAGGTTGATGAACCTGCCTCGCGTGGAACTGACACTGAGGACACATCTTGACCATATGCTTGGCATCATCGAGTGCCGAAGGCCAGTAGAATCCTTGTCGAAAAGCTTTTCCGACCAGTGTTCGATATGACGCGTGCGCACCGCATACACCGTCATGTATTTCCTTCAAGAGAGATGTTCCGTCCTCCTGAGATATACAACGCATGAATACTCCTTGAGTACCCTTTCTGTACAGAATCCCATCTATGAACTTGTATAGACGCGCTTTTCGAATTAACCGATCGCTTTCGGTTTTGTCCTCGGGTAGGGTCCCATGTTCAAGATAGACTCTCAATGGATGAGTCCAATCCTGTTCCTGACCGAGGTTGGTAACGCAGGCTATTACCGGATCATCCTCGACCGAAGTCATGATCGAAGGACGGTCCAAGTGTTCAATGAACACTCCTGCCGGAGCGGATGTGCGTGAGGACCCAATTTTGGATAATTGGTCTGCGAGAATGTTGTCCTTTTGCGGGATGTATTGGACTTCGAAATGACTGAAGTGTTTTTCCAATCTCCTCACTTCCCCCAGGTAATGAGCCATTGTCTCATCGGAGGTGCTGTACTCCTTGTTTACCTAGTTTACGACCAGCTGTGAGTCTCCCCTCACCACTAATCGACGGACTCCGAGGAATTTTGCTGCCTGGAGCCCTGCAAGAAGACCTTCATACTCTACCGCGTTGTTGGTCACAACAAAGTGTAGTTGGATGACATACTTCAGCTGTTCGCCCTGAGGAGTAACTAAGACCACTCCAGCCCCCGAGTGTTGAAAACTACGGGAGCCATCAAAGTACATTGTCCAGTAATCGGGGCATTCCAATTCCACTGGCACCTGCACGGGTGGCTCAGGGTTGGTCCATTCGACCACAAAGTCGGCCAAAACTTGAGACTTAACCGTCGTGCGGGGCGTGAAATGGATATCGAAGGCACCGAGTTCGACCGCCCATTTAGCGATTCGACCAGATTTTTTTGGATTTCCGACAATATCCCCCAAAGGAAAGGAGGAGGGTACCGTGATCTTGTGAGCTTGGAAGTAGTGTCGCAGCTTACAGGAAGCCATCAGTAGCGCGTAAAGTATCTTCTGGACCTCAGGGTAACGCTCCTTAGGACCATGAAGTACTTCGCTCACATAGTAGATGGGTCTGTGTATTCCTTCCCTATCCGCGATCAGGACAGCGCTGACCGCATACGGTGTGGCCGACATATAAAGAAGCAGTGGTTCTCCTTTGTCGGGAGACACCAATACTGGCGGACTGGATAGATATGTTTTTACCTCTTGAAACGCTTTTTCGGCCTCATCTGACCATGTAAAATTGTGATGCTTCCGCAAGGCTTTGAAGAAAGGCAATCCCCTTTCGCCTAGTCGTGATATGAAGCGACTTAAGGCCGCCATGCGACCAGCCAGGCGTTGAACATCCTTCATGGTCGAGGGCGATCTCATTTGTTCAATAGCCCTGATTTTCTCAGGATTAACTTCAATGCCCCTGGAACACACAAGGAAACCAAGAAGTTTTCCTGAAGAAACCCCGAAAGAACATTTCTCCGGGTTTAATTTTATTCCAAAGCGATTCAATTTACAGAAAGTTTCAGCGAGATCGTCCAAATGAGACAATCTGTTGGTACTTTTTACAACCAAATCGTCTACATATGCTTCGAGATTACGCCCTATCTGGGAAAGAAAGGTCTTTTGCATCAAGCGCTGGTACATGGAACCTGCATTCTTGAGACCGAACGGCATTCTGACGTAGCAGTAGGTGCTGAATGGGGTGATGAAGGCAGTTTTCTCTTCATCTTCTTCTGCCATGCTAATTTGATGATATCCTGAGTAAGCGTCCAGAAAACTCATCAGTTCGCAACCCGCAGTTGAGTCGACCAACTGGTTGATGCGGGGAAGGGGAAAGTCATCCTTCGGACAGGCAGCGTTGAGGCTAGTGTAGTCGACGCACATGCGCCACTTGCCATTTGACTTGAGGACCATGACCGGATTGGTGAGCCATTCCGGGTGATCGACTTCACGGATGAACCCGGCCTGTAGGAGTTTGTCCAACTCCTCTCGGATGGCTTCCTGTCGGTCAACAGCAAAACGCCTGAGCTTTTGTTTTATTGGTCATTGTCCAGGTCGAATTGCTAACCTGTGCTCGGTTACTTCCCTTGGGACACCGGGCATGTCGGACGGCTTCCACGCAAACACATCTGCATTAGCCTGGAGGAAAGCAATGAGCTCGAGTTCCTATTTGTCATCCAGACTTGATCCAACCAGAATTGTCTTGGATGGATCGTCTGGGTACAAAGGAACCAGTTTGAGTTTCTCATCTGGTCGAGGAGCAGCCTTGATCACGTCGGTGGCGACGGTGGCGACCTGGGCGTCCCGGAGGGGAAGTTGATCGACCATCTCCAAAGATAGCCGGTCGCACGTGAGTGCCACGTTGCGACTGCCTCGAACCGAGATGACACCTTTGGGGCCAGGCAATTTTCCGAACTGATAAGCATAGTGCGTTGCCATCATGAATTTAGCGAGAGTTGGCCTGCCAAAGATTGCATTATAAGCCGAATTACAATCGATTACGTAAAAAGTAGCCAACTCTGTTCGGAAGTTATCTGGTTCTCCCAGTGTGACCGGGAGGACCATTTGTCCCAACGGCATCATGGAGGGGCCTGGGATTATCCCATAAAACGGATGGATTATGGGCTTGATCTTCGAACGAGGAATTTGCATCTCGTCGAGCACCTTGACCAACAAAATGTCAAGGGAACTCCCTCCATCGATCAGGACCCTTTCGATTCTCGCGTTACTGATGATCGGGGTAATGACCAGAGAGAGCCTGATGAAGATTCCGGCTTCTTACTTGAATCTTCTTTCCTGGCGTCTTTGAAACCTGGTTGAGGTGGTAGGTCACCCTTGTCGACCATCCGGTTCCATTCAACTGCTTCGGCTGCGTCAGAGTATCGATCGGCCATGTCGAACAGATCGGCCACTGATCGAGGAGGGTGGATAAGCAAGTCTTCGGTGAATCTCCGGTATCGAACGGCATGTTTAAATGCCCTGATAACGGAGCCATCAGATATGTTCGGGATGGTATTCCTCACCCCGACAAACCTCTTGACAAACTGTCGAAGAGTCTCGGTTGAAGTTTGTCGTAGTCGATGAAGATCGTCCTCTTTACCCGGCTTTTGGTAACAGTTTTGGAAATTGCTGAGGATAGCGTCGCACAGCATTTCCCAATTATAGATGGAACCTTCGGGCTGGTTAAACAGCCAGGTTCTAGCCGATCCTTCGAGGACTGTAGGCAGGTAGTTGGCCATGACCCGGTCATCGCCTCCTACCGCTTGGATGGCAGTGATATAGATTTGAAGGAACTCGGATGGGCTCTGAGTTCCATCAAACCTTTCAATGGCCCCTGATCGAAACTTATCAGGCCAAACGACCGCACGTAGGCCGGGCGAGAAAGCTTTACAACCGACGTAGGGACCGTGAACTGCCCTGTGACTCTCGACCGGGTTACGGGCGACCTCACGCAACGGTGAAGTTACTCGCGGTCCCAAACGAGAGTGAACAGGAACCCGATCCCTACTACAAGAATCCTGCGTTCGCTGGTACTTGTCCTGTCGGGACGGTACGGGCGGTGGGTAACTTCACTGGCCAGAACCAGAGTGAGGACACTCTCGTTCGCGGGAACGTGTTACCGAGCGGGAAGAGGCCGTTGGGGTTGCCTCTGACACGACCTCATCCAGCCTTTCCACCAAGATCCTGGTAAAGGCCGGTTTCTGCGCATCCGTGACCGTAGGAGGAAAGTTACGCATCACTTCGGCGATAGATCGCAGTCGACCATGGGTGCTTCTCCTAGGGGCACCAGGTGTTACTGTTTCTTCGTCCACCGGGAAACGCTCCGGTGGCAAAGAAGGGGTCTGGTCACGTTTGCGACCACGTGACCATCGAGAAGAACTCGGAGCAGCATTGTAACGAGCCTGCGAGTCTTGAAGAGCCTCTAGGGCAGTTCTGCGTAGTTCATTGTTTTGTTGCTCGAGATCTTCATCCTCCTTTTGTTTGCGATCCCGTTCTTCCCTAGCAGCCTGTTGGTCGGGAGTCTCCTCCGACAAGGCAGCGAACTGTCTAGGGAGAGAGGTTGTCGATGGGGAAAACATCTCGGTTTGTTCCAAGTCGGACTCGAAATCAAAGAGACGGTGAAGGTTATCAGGGTCGAATCTCCCCGGGCTGATTTCCGGGTCGATATCATCCTTCCCCTCAGCGGGGTCGTATGACGGACCGGATTCATCCTCTAGCGCATTGAGAACCTCTGTGGGTTCTGACCTTGCGCTAGTCGCCCCCTGGTCGATGGACATGACCTAGAGAGATGATTCTACCTCTGGAAGATTCTGGCCTTCAACCTCCTCCATCAGAACAGGATCTCTTGGAGAAGGCATTGGAATGTGAGCATAATCCTCGAGATCAAAGTCGTTCTCAGAATCATATACTCCAGCCATGTTTCAGCGAACCTCCAGATTAAAATTAGGACGCCTTGAGAAAGGCCCCACGGTGGGCGCCAGCTGTCGATGATTCGGACTCGGAGTCCTCAGCTGAACTTATGCAAAATTTGTAATAGCGAGACCTTACAAGATGACCCTCCGGGAAGGTATGTAGAAAAATGGAGAATAGGAGCACAGAGAGGTTTATACAGGTTCGGGCCCTCGATGGTGGGAGTAATGGCCCTACGTCCTATTGGGATTTCACTATGGGTGATAAAGGTTTACAAGATGGTGAGAAAACACCTTCACAGGCGAAGATTTTTTCCTATGCCATATACAGAATGAAGCCAAAGAGGCTTGTAAAAAACTATCTAATCTAGGCCGTAGACTTGGCTGTTTGAGTGGTTGAGATGTGTTGTATCTCGCTTGTATCAGAGACGTTGATCTCCTTCTCTTTTTCTTGCCTCTGTTTGATGCACCTTGCCACCCTTTTATACTGGTCAAAAGGGTGCCATGTCATAACTGCATCAGACAGTTGCTTGGATGGTTGGGTGCGGTTTTTAGAGAACGCTCTTAACCTCCACGCAGGTTAAACACGTGTTATTCATGGATAACTGCACGTATTAACCTCCTGACGGTTGGTCTTCCACGTGGAGGAATCTTTGGGATACTTGGAATATTCCCGCTATAGAGACAGCCGGACAGATGAACTCCAAGTACCCTGGTCGAGAATGTTCTGACCGCGGGATGTTGGCTGACCGCGCAACATCTCCGACATTCTGTTCGCGTATAGCATACGAACTTCTGACCGCACGAAGCCTGCGGTCTGATCGCGCAAAGCCTGCGACCTGATCGCGCAAAGCCTGTGACCTCGGGCTGATGCTTCTCAGAATGACTTGAGTTCGCACCGCCGGGCACGTGTCTGGTTCGAATCTGTCTTGAACCAACAGTGCCTTTATTTGAACTGACCCGGGTGTCAATCCTCGTCACGACCCATTCCTGAGGTCATGCTAAGCTCAAGTGGGTTTCTGGTTTGTTGAGTTTTGTGCTGAAAATTTTTATTTCTTTCCTTTTTTCCTTCTCCCATACAATCCCAACTTGTACCTACCACCTTTATATAAATACACCCATCTTCTCCAACCCTCCCAACAGCACAAACTCCATCTTTTGAGCTCCAAACCCCAACAAAACTCCACAAAACAGCCCTAGATCTCTCCATCCAACCGTTAAAAATCCAATCCAACTGCGGATTCTGACTTGCGGCGTGACACCTCTGGATCTGAAGCTTCTACGACAATGATGACGCCCTAACGCAACATCAAGAAAAAGACAAAGCGCCAACGAGATTACAGGGCTATGATGGATTCTAAGATGGACCATCTCATCGGTCGCGTGGACGGCCTCTACAACTATCATGTACACGCAGGCCACATCCTCCCAGACGGCACATATCTAGATGTATCTACCTACCACTGGGCTCATCTTCACACCCCCAGCATTCCTCCACAACCTTACCCACCCCAACCTACCCGTACTACCCTCTGCTGTATTTCCACTAATGACCTCCACCACCCTCCGACGTGTGATCTCAAAGGTACGCAAGTTTTTATTTTATTTTTTGTTTCTTTTTGTTTATTTTTTCAGATTTTAACTTGCAACGCCTTTGACCGAACCACTAGAGCTACTTGGACCACAACACCCTCTTTGACCACATCATCTTCAGCAACATCAACCTCCATACACCATGACTGCAAATGGTAACTTGTAGCTCTCTCCAAACAGTGAGGAGAATGTCTGATTTCGCTTGGGGGATAGTCACTTTACCGTTAGCTTAGCCTTCAGCAAATCATCATTCCACCCTCTTGCCATCATAAACTGAAAAATAAAAAAAAATACATCAACTTGGAATGCCCGATTTTGAAGATGATCTTTAATCAAATAGATTGCTATTCTATCACATCGTTGCATATTATTAATTGATCTTAGCTCTGTTTAAAAGTTTCGAATGACTGTGTTGAGTGTTTGTCTTAATTTAACCATTAAATATTGTGCTTGTCTTTTAGATTATTATTGATTTCTTCCAAATTTAGGGTTTCTAATAAACTATCATCTAAAATTAACTCTCTTATGTTACTTTTTATGCTTAGATTGCTAATTACCCTTCTCTTTAAAACAAAAATGTGTAATAATGAAGTATAATCGACCCACTCGGTGGCGGTGGTGATGAATTGTCGACCAACTGGGGAAAGGAAGATATAAAAGTTGAGCCTTAGCAAGAATTTAGGCGAGTTCTTGAGTCCTTTCCACCTTGACGCGGGACCCTGAATATGAGAGAGACTCTCAAAAAACTTAATCGTTGAAGCGATCCTCGGACTATTGTACCAGCGACCGTACTGACTGTTGATCGAAGGATGTGGACTAGAGGGGGGTGAATAGGCGGTTTTTCAAATTTTAATCTTTCTTGAATAACTTGTATCCTAGATTGCAATATCAACTCACAAATAATATAGATGATGACACAAGTTACGTTTTGCAATCCTAGGGTGACAAATCACAATATCACAATTTCTAGAAATATAAAGCAAGTAATAGAAATAACCGAATGAGATCGAATTTTTCCCGAGGTGTTGGATATTTGCCGATTTCCACTAATCCTCGTTGAAGCACTCTACACAAGAGCTTTTGTTTTGATTCCACTAGGGGCAACCCTTCTCCTCTCTGGATAGACGAGCTTTGAGCCTTTACACCCAACCGCCGGGCCTCTCCGACACACACCATCGATGGAGAGATCGCCCGACCTTCCGGGTCGTCTAGGTGATGGCAATCACCCAAAGTAACAAGCCTAACACTTTACTTGATCAAACACAAAGCTTGAAAATCAAGGATGCAAGTGTAAATGGCTCAAATGCTACTTTTCTCAAATTGCTCTCAACAATTTTGCTCAAAGATTTGCTTTAAATGCAAGAGAGTAAGTGTGATAGGTTTGGCTAGCTTTTGCATAGAGTTTTTGAGATGATGAAATTCCAAAATGCTGCCAAAGTCGAGGTATATATAGCCCTCTCAAGGAAACTAGCCGTTTGCAAGAAACTAAGGCAATTTTGTATAGGCCCGACATTGTCCGGCCATACCGGACAATGTCTGGTCAGTACATTTCAATAGTAACCGTTACTCACAATGGCAAACTTGTCAGTTACCGTTCAACGACTTTTGTAAAGGCCGGACAAAAGCCTTTTGTCCAGACAAAAATCCCAGACAGATGTAAACGTCTTTGTTTCACTCTTTCATTTAGCCTCAAAACAACTTTGTATGTATCTGGTTCACTTTTATTAGAGGCTCATAAGTTGTGTAAGGCCGGACATTGTCCGGCCATCACAGACAATGTCCGGCCTATACCGGACAAATGCTCCGGATAGATCTATCTATCTCTGGTTTTGTTTTGCAATTGCTAAAAGAATTTTGTACTAGTGCTAAGACCCCTCTTAATAGTACGACCATCTAAAATTAGAAAATATCAAAAGAAACTTGCGTACTACTCAGTATTTTGCACTTATGCCAAGTTTCATCATTGTCCACGCTTCGAGAGGTCTTGAAGATCTTCATTTTTCGCTTTTGTGTCGTTTCCATCACACCTTAACCTAAAACTCAATTTGAAAGGTTAGTCGTGTGTATTCCAGATGTCATTAATCACCAAAACCCTAATTAGGACTCAAGATTCAACACTAACAACTTAATCTGTCTTGGAAAATAATTGAAACTAACATGCAATTCTTAGACCTTGGATAGAATTACGCTTGATGGTTTTGGAAATCCCAAAACCCTAGGTTTTCTTTCTCGTTTCTAAAACCCTATTTTTTATACTTTCTCATTTATGGCTTTAAATCCTACATTGATAGATTTAGTAGTAGATTTAGTTATAGACAAACAACCCCTTCAAATTGTTCAAATTTACTTGGTAATTTGTTAACCTAAAAGGCAAATACACTTGTTCCTTGTGGAATTCGACCCTCAAGTGCTCAGCATTCAACCGTTCGCTTATAGTATTACATCAGTCATGCCCTTTGGGTAGCGATCACTCTACACTCTTCCTCCTGTGTCAATCATCACATGGGACGAACTCTCACACGCCTTCTTAGTATTTTTTCCCTCTTGCTAAAATTGTTTATATTCACAACCAGATTGCATCTTTTTCTCAACAGGCAGGAGAATCACTTTACAATGCTTGTGAACGATACAAAGACTTGTTGATCAAATGTTCACATCACAGATTAAAAAAGTGGTTTGTGGTTTAGATGTTCTATAGCGGATTGTACTACAATGCACTGCTAGCTGTAAATACCGCAGCTAACGGCGTACTGATGAACAAAAGTGTAGATGAAGTGTACAAACTAATCAAAGGTATAATTCAAAACTACACGCAATGGGGAACTGAACAAGCTGCTCAATAGACTTCGACGAACAACGTGGATGTAAGTATAATGGCTCAATTAGCCAAGCAAGTAGTCCTTCTCACTAATAAATTAGCTATTCTTGGATCACCTGCTAAATCTTCTGTTAATGCCATTGCACCTGTATTCGAACTGTGCGGCATACAAGGCCATTGTGGCCATGAATGCCAATTTAACTGATCTATGGAGCAGGTGAATGTGTTTCAGGGTGCAACAATGGCAAGGTAATGCCTTTCCTAACTCATACAACTTTGGATGATGCAACCAAAATTTAACTCATCTATACAACCAAAATTTTGCTTGGTTGGGACAAAATCAGCAACCTCAATATCATCAACAAAATTTTGGACAGCAGCAATTCAAGCAACAAAACCCCCCATATCAAGCACAAAGGTCACCATACCAACCTCAAAATCAGCAACCATACCGACCGCCGCACTAATGGCAACCCAAGAAATTGAACATGGAGTGCATGCTAGAGAACTTTCTAGCAAATCAACAAAAGAAAGAAACGTCCATGAACCAAAAGATGGACTCCATATCGAGTCACGTCCGCATGCTTGATACACAAATCGTACAACTGCCGAATCCTGTACCAAAAAATGCTAACCCTCTTCCTTCCCAACCAATTAATCCTCTTGATTCTGAAAAAATTAATGCTATTGTTTGTTCTAACCCTCTCATTACTAATGTAGTGATCCTAGAGAGTGGAACAAAGCTACCAAAATGAACACCATTCACTGAAGCCCCACTGGTAAGCAATACAACAGAACTACCATTACAGTCGGCAGAGGATGACGGCAAGATCGTTGAACCAAAAGAAAAGGGAAGTGGAGAAAATCATGTAACACGTGTTTATAATCCAACTTTACCTTTCCCAAGAAGGTACGTTCAAGCAAACCTTGATAAGTAATTTGAAAAATTCATGAAAATCTTAAAAACTGAATGTCACTGTATCTTTCACTAATTTGGTAACTAAAATGCTTTCTTATGGAATGTTTTTAGAAGACATACTCACTAAAAAGAGGGATTTGAGCGAATTTTAAAATGTTTCTTTGACTGAAAATTGGAGTGTTTTAATCCAAAACAGGATGCCAGCAAAGCTATGGGACCAAGGAAGCTTCTCCATTCCTTGCAACATAGGAGCAATACATGTCAATCAAGTTCTTTGCGACCTAGGCACAAGTGTGAGTGTGATGCCTCTTTCCATCGCACAATACTTGAGCATGGGTGAGATAAGACCTACGCGCATGGTTTTGCAACTTGCCGATTGATCAATGAAGAATTTGGAACGTATCCTAGAAGATGTGGCTCTTCAAGTCGGTAAAGTTCATCTTCCAGTTGATTTTGTTGTTCTTGATATGGATGAAGATGTTGCTATACCTATGATATTAGGATGAACAATGCTCCTGACAACATGTGCCCTCATTGATATTCGTGAGGGATGAATCACTTTTCACATAGGGGAGGAGAAAATTTTGTTTCAAATGTCTAATCTTGTTAATTGCACTATGTATGAGAAAAAACTTTCCAGCTTGGACACTTTAGAAGATGTCCTAGAAGAGGAATTGCCATTTTGACTCACTTTTGCAGAAGAAACTGATGAAATTCTTGAAAATGAAAAAATGGACAACAGCGAAGAAGACGAACAAAATGAAGATGAACCAACAATATAACCATCCAAAGAGGACATTGACCAGGATTATAACCCGAGTTAGTTACCTTTGTCGTTCTATAGTCGCAAGGGCTACAGAATGAGATTTTTTACCTCTCTATGGTCTCAGGTACCCAAGAGGGAGACAGTAAGAATAGTCCAAGATATTCTGGACATAGTCCATTCCATGGTCTCATTCTGTGATGTCGCAAGGTTTGTAGTCTCTAGATATCCACGATACCGAAGTTGCAGAATCCATGGTCTCACATACCCACGAGTACTGTGCACGTGGAGATATTTTCCCATGATCACCCAGGTCGTCGAGGACACCAAGATAGCCATGTATTGTTGTAGTTAATACGTGACCATGGCTTACTAAAAAGTTAAAACATCCAACGGTTATATGATTAGGCTCATTCAATCATATATAGTAGTTGAGCCTATTTTATCACTACTGTCGCCTGGATGTTTCAACTCCTTAAGTTCCTTGTAACTGACAAGAAGGTAAAAATGCAATCATAAACGGGCATAATTGCACATTATGGCCGAAGCACGTTTGCCTCTCAGCGACCCTTCAATCCCATAACCGACGACTGGCAGGAGGATCACCAGGAGAGAGATCAAGGGACCAAGCAAGAGATTCAAGACACAATACTTTAGAACTAGACACAGAAGATCAATATTGATTGTAAGCTAAAGAGTACAAGATTGTTATTAATCCATCTAAGAACAACCTTGGTTCTCTTCTTATAACCCTCAATTTACATAGTGAAATCCCAACAGGAAATAGGGTTATTACTTACCATCAGAGGGCCCGAACCTGTATAAATTTCTTTCTTCCTTTGACATAGTTACCGTAATTTACCTGAGCTTCACCTTAGATTGGCTTCACATTTCCCTTTAATATTTTACGTATGTTCGACTAAGGACCAGAGTCCCAATCATCGACAGGTAGCGCCCACCGTGGGGCCTATTTCAAGGTGTTTTTCTTCATCAGGAATTTCTGTAAGCCATGTTAGGAGTTTACGATTCCAAAAATGATTTTGATCTTGCTGATTATGCTGATCTTAACATGGAGGATGAGACTCTCTACATGGAAGAAAATGAAGTTCCCTCTGAGCCTGCTACTGAGGAGTATCTTCAGGACTTGATCCATAATCAAGAACCTGAACAGGCAGTATGTTCACCTTCTGTGAGTCCTACCACATCAAATGGTGAATATGTGTCAAAACCCATTGCCCCAGATGATGCGGGAGATGGGGACCTTGAGTTCAGTCTGGAAGGCTTTGCTCCAGAGAACTTAAATTCTATCTTTGATTTTGAGTCTTAATCAGATGAGGAGATGCTCTCCCCGTTTGCGAACTCAGTCCTCTGGGATGTCGCTATACTTTCTGAGGAGACCCCTGAGCGACATGCTGCTAGGGAGGAAGAAGAATGCAAGCGGGAAGAAGATGCAGCTCGTGAGCAGCGAGAGGCTGAGGTTCCTAAGGTCACAGAGCAAGCTCTACAACTTGCGCAATCTCACCATGATATCGCAGCTCGTGACCTTGCCCCTGGAACCTCTCGGCCGCCACATCATCATGGTCGCAGGTGGAACCAAACTCCTTCATTAGCTCCAGCATGTTCTCTAATGGATGAAGTTACGATAACTCCCATGGCACCCTGAAGGAGCACACAAGAGCGTATTTGTGTGATTGCAGATACTCTTCTCAATCCTCCTTCTGATTTGGCTAATGATGACATAATTCTATTTGCAAGGATTTTGGCGGACAACCTCGATGAGGTAGCAACTGTTGTGACTCCAACATCATCGTCGCGATCAGCAACGCATTCTCTTGAATGGGACAGTTCTCACTCAAGCCAAGAGCATTCCCGTGGACACACACCATTGGCCCGGTATCGTAAAACCAGGCGTACAGGTAATTCTAGTGACCTTCGTCGTGAGCCAGTACATTCGTGATTAGGGCCGCGAGTAGATTCTTCTCGCGATCGTAATCATGAACCGGTGCGTTCGCGCTTGGGGCCATAGATTAATTCATTCTGCGACCTTGATGGAGGTTGTGAGGAACAACAGCCACATCCTTCATACGTAGGTTGCATGGCTTTTTCGCCAGGATTACATGCGGTAATCTATCAAGATAAGTTTAAACCTAGAACAATCGATCAATTTGATGGGACCAAAAATCCTTCTGAATTTCTACAGATTTACATTACTACCATCCAAGAAGCTGGAGGTGATGAATGGGTTATGGCGAATTATTTGCCGACTATTATGGAAGGTCCAGCACGGATCTGGCTGTTTAATCAGCCTGAAGGATCCATTTACAATTGGAAAATGTTGTGTGATATAATCCTCAACAATTTCCAAAATTGTTATCAAAAGCCTAGCAAGGAAGATGATCACCATCGCTTGCACTAGACTTCTACAGAAACTCTTCGCCAATTTGTCAAACAATTTGTGGGGTTAAGAAATACTATTCCTAACATTTCTGACAGCTCCGTCATCAGGGAATTTAAACATGCCGTTCGATATCGGAGATTTACCGAAGATTTGCTCATTCATCCACCACGATCAGCCGCGGATCTCTTCGACATGGCTGATCGTTATTCCGACGCGGCCGAGGCCATTGAATGATATAAGATGGTGGATAAGGGAAATTTGCCACCTCAACTAGGTCTCGAGGCTGACAAGAAGGATGATTCACACAAGAAACCTGAGTCATGCGCTGGCGGGAAATCAAAAAAGGTGAAGAAAGCCAGAACCACCCAATTCCGAGGGGTCACAATCATCGACAAACAGCCTCAAGGGAAAGGTAAGAAGGTTCCATTTAAAACTAACAAGGTTTCTCCTGCTGGTCACAACGACCAAGTAGAAAAGGAAGTTAAACCACATGCATCGAAGACAATGGTGTCCATTCCACAACGTTTCATCACACGATCTTCAGAATTATCTGACTTGGTTAAAGAAGCTAGATGATTTTTATCAAGGTAAAACTCCTATGCCAACAGTACCAAGTCAAGGACAAACCAACAGAGACAATGGTACTAATGTGGATGAGGACAGGTACCTAACAATCACGTTAATGTTATTTTTTGTGGTTCTTTATCTTATTTTTCTAAGCGTCAGTATAAAATCATTTGTGTGAGGTGAACAGTACTGAGGTTCCTTTTGGAGAGCCTCAGTTTCCCTAATGGTCGGAGGTTTCCTTGAACTTTAGCCGGGAAGATTGCCCTAAGGGATTGACGCGACCTCAGCTTCTGTGGGACCCTCATTTGAGGAATCCGGTGGCAATCGCCCAGGTGGGTTGCACTCAGAAATGGTACATTGCAAGCTCACAACAACAAGATGCATTATATAAAAATGCAAGTAATTAAAACAAGTGCTGATCACAAGGACCAACATTACAATAACATAGCGCCAAAATGACGCACTTTAGTGTTGATACAAAATTAAGGAGTTTTCTTCGACACAAAGGTTGGGACTGAATAAGACAACAACAACAAGGAAAAGGACTTCAACGTTCTTCATCTTCAACTGCAGCGGCGTTGCATGGGCTTCCTCCACATCAGACTCGACTTGGTAAGTGACCCTCTAGTAAGCTGGATCTTCTGGAGCAGTTTCTTCCTTTGCCATGTTGGGTTCAAGACTGAAGGACTCGGGATCAATGAATCCTTCCTTTAAATTTTTGTTTGCAAAAGCAAGGGTGAGCACATTGTCCACATAGTGCTCAACAAGTCTCATATAAGAATGCAGGTATATAGATGAGGGGGGAATTTTCAAAGGATGGCTCTTTGGCTCATAGAATAGATTTTCACTCTTAATTTTGAACAAAAGGTTTTTGTTTTCAAAAGCGAGGCTTTTAAAATCCTAAGCTGGATTTTCAGAAGATGTTATGCGTGGTGGTCTTCCATGAGTCACCACTTTACTCAATTTTGTGAAAAACTTTCCCAAAAGCTACTTGTGCTGCGTCGACGTGGATAGAATCCACCGCGTGCAGACTCCATGACCTGGGAGCTCAGAGTATCCGATACTTTTTATAACTTTGCAAAGGTGTACCACCTTAATCCACCGATCACTCAGCTTTCAAGTCGGTACCTCTCTATGCGACTTTTATGCATGTGACAAGGCCGAGATCACACAATAGTTTACATTCCTAGCATTAACAATTCCCTGCCCGGTAAATAGAAATTTCAGTCCTCATTACCGTTGTGGGTACTCCCCACAGCCAATTCTTCCTAGCCTTGGTCTATTTCGCAAGACACATAGCCTCTCTTGATTACAGTCGCGAACGACTTAATCCTGGCGTAGGGCATCTTCCTTCTTACATCTTATCCTCTCTTTATTTTTCTGATCTCACATCACTCATGGCCCTCCGTGGCCCACCAGTTTCCTCTCGAGAAACCGGATCGACAACCATTGCAGGAAAAAGCTAATACTGAGAAAGCTACTATGTTGCGCCCGTCTCATACCGGGCAAGTGGTTGGTATGTTTTTCATGCCGCATAGAAGTACAACACAAGGTTCTTGTCCTTATGAATCTTTAGTGAGGAGTCTTTCACATTCCCAGTGCGCACACAGCACCAACCAATCAAACCATCCTCACTATCGATTCCAATCACACTTTCTTTCACAAAAAAAGGGTTTTGAACATACTTTTCACACATGTGACCATTTAGCATTTAACATATAATCTTGAGCATAAGCATAGCCTAAGCACGATATCCTAGGGTGACAAGGGTGCATGGATATTCAATCACAAAAGGGGCTTCACAATTATTTAGGTCATATCTAACCACTTTATTGGAATATAACTCTCATTTGAATGTAAGGCATGCATATACTTGAAAACAACTAACATACTTCATTTCAAAATATTAGGCGAGACATGATCAAGGGATTGAGACTTGCCTTGCAGTGAGGGGTCTAGTTGCTCAGACGATTCTTCGAAGTCTTCTGTTGACTCTTCTGCTCCTTGCTCTACTTGCGCACACAACAACGAGGCAATTCAACACATCGCACCACAGAAACATACAGAAAATAGCCTTTATAGGAAATAATAAATAAAATATAACATGCATGCAGGGGAGATGCTTTGGACAAGGTTACTCGAGCGTTGCTCGAAGACATAGGTTCAAAGACATTGAACGTCGAAGGGTCGACATTCGGTTCACGGCTAGGCATAGCCTTAGGTTGGCTCTAGGTGGGTTTTCTGGAGATGTGACAGTAGAGAAAATTGTAGAACATGGATCTAGGGACTTAGTGGACAAAGTGGCATTTCAATTGATCAAACAGAATGATCCGTTTGAGACCTAGCCTTGGTTTTCGCACTAGGCTCGCCCAGATTCTAATATGCGGAATGACGGGATCTTACTCGGAAATACCGAAACCCAAAGTAATTGCAAAACTCTTTATTTCAAAGAGGGCTTTACACGTCGAACGTTAGGCACACTTGCCTACGTCGAAGGAACTAGAAGTGTCTAAAACTCAAATAAGTTCTATGACTCTTCGACTGAGTTCGATGATCTAAACTAGACCTATTACAAGGTATTTATAGTCCAATCGTATGAGTACGTATCAGACTTAGAGACCTAAACGTATTAGACTCATATAACTAATTCTAAGCAGATAAGCTTAGTTATACACATTCGGATCGGATTACAATTCCGAACAGGGAAGGAATTCCTTTTCCTGTTCGCGAACCAATCCATGGTCGCGGACTCATCCAGGTCGCGAATCCTTTCCGAACACGGTTAAGGTCGCGAAGCCGTATGCGATCAGGACTTGGTCGCGAAGCCGTATGCGATCAGGACTTGGAGATCCTCCCGGATCATGACTCCCTTGTTGAGAAGGAGCCAACCCCTGTTGCGACCTCTCGATCAAACTGGAGATGTGGAAATTGGGCTTGTCCATCTTCTTTGGTGTACCACTTTGCCGCACGTGCTCGTTGATCTTTCCGACCGATTCGAAAATTCTCCTTGGTGCCACTGCGGGTGGTAGTCACCTTCTTCTCCAGAATCACATCTTCACGTAGAGGTTCATCTCGTTGATAGACCAAATCTTCAACAGATGGTACTATGGTATCTGGCTCATCATCCAGCATTGAAGGCTCGAAGAGTTTGAATCCTTCCCAAGGTCGCAAATCTTTCCAAAGTCGCAAACCTTTTCGTGATCGCAAATCCATTGCGAACTCGACCTGAGATCCTCCCGGATCATGACTCCTCTGTTGAGAAGGAGCCAACTCCCGTTGGTGACCAACTGTAAAGTTGTAGAGAACGACTGGGAGTTTTTGAACCAACACACGATGAGCAATGCTACAATCGTCGGATCGAATGTATGGATAGGCGCTCATAGAGTTTGGCACCTCCGTCATTGATTGTGACTTTGGCCACTCGCGGATAGCCTTCCCCTTGTCGAGGTTAATACCATCACCGATCCCAAAGCTAGGATTGCGAAGTTTGAATAGTGGCACAGTAGAGACAAGTTGTATGTCGTTTTCAACTAGTCGTTGTGGTGATCGACGATATACCTCTGCGAACAGCACGTTGTTTTCCGCAGGCAAGCTCGCCAAACAACCATCATTTTCCATACTCGATGTGTCACAATCCCCTTGGCTAACTGGACGCATCATGCTCAGCACACACTTTGAGCATGCATTGACAATCCGTTTTGCCTTATTTGCTGTCAACAAGTCCTTGGTGTCGACGTGGTCGTTTTTGCTGATGATAAATTTCGTCCCATCCTTTGTGAGGTCGTAGTCTTGAGCTCTTCGGTGGTAATGGGCGTCACGATCGTACAAGAACGGACTTCCAAAAATCACTTGGTAAATATCGATGGGGATGACATCGCATTGAACCTCGTCGATGTAACGAGCAGATATTGCAAACTTTAGAGTACATTGACTCTTGATCTGCTGATTCACGTCAGAAGTGAACCATCCCAGAGGATACGGTCGAGGATGTTGAGTCGTCTGCAAACCAAGTCGTCGAACCAGCCCGGAGGAGACCAAATTCTTTTGGCTTCCGGGGTCGAAGATGGCTGCGACCACCTCGTGCTTCACCTGTATGTTAATAGTGAACAATTCCTCTGTCGGGTTGTGGTCAGTTGATGAACCCGAACCTTTCTCCGTCGGCATTGCCATTAGAGACAAGGTCGTGTCCGCCTTTTCAACCGAATCCAACTGGACAATTTCCTCTGCGAGCGGAATAGAAGTAACCATAGCTGTTCGTGTGCTTGGTTCATCCCTCCTTTTTCTTTCTGGTCGCAGTTCAAGATGAAGTTTATAACACTTCTCTTTTGTGTGCCCAATAACATGACAATGCTCACAAGTGTTACCCGTATCGTGGGTACCCTCTCCGGAGCTCGTCGTGGTTGAAATCTCCCTCAAGTTCTTGTCGTTGCGGGTCTTATTTTTCTTCTCAATCGCCAAAGCAGTCGTACTCGCAGTCGAGATGTCTTGGACGCCGAACAGACTTAGCTCAGTACTGATCGATTTCTGAAGTCCAGATGTGTACTTCCGAAATACCTGAGGGTCGGATAGTGAGATGCCAATGACCATTGCTTGTCGCCGAAACTCTGTCGTATAGTCTTGGACGGTCTGGTCGCGCCGTTGGTACAATCTGTGCCAACGCTCCCATCTCTCCTCAAGGTAACCCATCGGATAGAATTCTTGTCACAGAAGTCGTTTGAATTGACCCCACGCAAGGTCGTCAGCTTCACCACTGGCGACAAGGGCCTTCCACCATGTCTTGGCGTGGTCCTTCATATTCAAAGGTGCAAATTTGACCTTTTGAGCGCTACTGAACCCTTTAAGGTCAAAGTAGGTCTCAAGTTGGTCGATCCAAGAATCCAGCTTCTCGGCATCGATCACCCCATCATATATGGGTATGTCAATCTTAGCGTCGACTTTAAAAGATCCGACAGCTAAAGAGGTATTGGCGAGGTCGTCGGTCTTGTGGTCGCCTTCGTCTTCATCTTCGTCTGTCCTGTGGAAGTCTTCACCAGTCTTCTCACCCATAACCTTCCCTACTTCAGGAGGTACAATCATGGCCTGCTGCTTAATCCAAGCAAGCACGGTTTCCATGTCGGTGGAGAGTTTAGCCACTTTTTCGGCTAGGTTAGCTTGAACGGAGGTATCGTCAGACATTGTCGGAGACGCGGCTGTAGGAACCGTCAATTGATCGCCTGGAATTTCGCCGGAAGTTTTGTAACCCTGGCGAGTCTTCACCATCCACAGGATAGGAAAGTCGCTCTGATACCAACTTGATCCGTTTGAGACCTAGCCTTGGTTTTCGCACTAGGCTCGCCCAGATTCTAATATGCGGAATGACGGGATCTTACTCGGAAATACCGAAACCCAAAATAATTGCACAACTCTTTATTTCAAAGAGGGCTTTACACGTCGAACGTTAGGCACACTTGCCTACGTCGAAGGAACTAGAAGTGTCTAAAACTCAAATAAGTTCTATGACTCTTCAATTGAGTTCGATGATCTAAACTAGACCTATTACAAGGTATTTATAGTCCAATCGTATGAGTACGTATCAGACTTAGAGACCTAAACGTATTAGACTCATATAACTAATCCTAAACAGATAAGCTTAGTTATACACATTCGGATCGGATTACAATTCCGAACAGGGAACGAATTCCTTTTCCTGGTCGCGAACCAATCCATGGTCGCGGACTCATCCAGGTCGCGAATCCTTTCCGAACACGGTTAAGGTCGCGAAGCCGTATGCGATCAGGACTTGGTCGCGAAGCCGTATGCGATCAGGACTTGGAGATCCTCCCGGATCACAGAAAGGGTCAAACAAGGCTAATGCCAGTGGTTGACATGCACTGACACTGCACTGACATTGTCAAAAACTAGGGCAGAGAGGCAAATCTGGTTCTGGGTTTCAAATACTTTGCCAACTATGTCTAGGAGGTAGGCGTGGATGCCAGGGGCACATTGGCGGTGGTTTCAGGGGCTGAGGCGGCCGGACGACGATGAACGGCGGCGATGAACTACGGCGGCTACACGGCACAGGCACAGTTCTGGACAGGAACTTGGCAAAGGTATAACTCTTGATCTGGGTAGATTCAGAGGTCAGGCTAGTGGAACGAAATGCTCAGGGGGCTGAGACCTAGCAAAGTGACAAAGTGGCATTGGCTAGATCGGCCGGGGACAAATTCCGGCGGCTGGCGCTGGGGAAGAAGGCGCTAGATTTGGGGGTTTTGGCTACAGCGCGATTGAACTCGATTCCTTGCTAAGAGAGTGAGAGGGGGACAAGGGGAAGCTACGGACACGGCCAATTTGACCGAAGGATCGCCGGTGTGGCCTGGCGACGTGAGCCCGGTCACTGGTGGCGCACAAAAAAGGGAAAGCTTTCAATTTGTGGCTAATTTCAAAATCCAAGATTACAGGCCTGCTAAGGGTGAGGTGCTGATCAATTTTTCCTACTAGCACGAAGGCCAATTTGGGCTAAAACACACGGCATTGCTGGGACAGGGGTTTTAGCCAGTTCTGACGATCACCGGCGATGAGGTGCAAGAGAACTCAATTAAGTGCTACAGCATGACAAGGGAGATGAGGACTACTCACGGGTGTGGTCAGTTTGGAAGAAGATGCAGTGGAGAGTGCTGTCACCGTGCCCCCCGAATTGGGCTCGCCGGAGACGAAGAAGAAACGCGAGACGAACAGGCACTTTGGTTGCTACTGGAGTGGTGTGAAGAAACTCTGGGGGAGGGGGAGCTTATATAGGCAGTGGCTGGGGCTCTCGAGAGTTGAAGCAAATCGAAATGGGATACGCGTGACTGGCACCGGAGCAGGATCGAGATGGCGTGCACGGCGTTGGGACGCGGCAGCGACTCTTCCAGAGCAGAAGATTGCGCCAAATCTGGCTAGAGCAGAGCGACGGGGTGGCTGGCTTCGGCATGGCGGCGAAGTGGAAAAATGGTTCTGACAGTAGCAGGCATGCGCGCGCGCAGAACGAACGGCGTTGCTAGCGGTCATCTGTCGTCACCACGGTGGAGGGTTTTGGCGCGACGCGAGCACCACATGCAGACACGTCGGACACGACCATAGGTTGAGACAGATGTTGGCCGGCGGTGAAGATCGCAGCAGCGAATCACGGCGAACGGCACTGGTCGCGGTCGAAGCGGTGTCTGGTCGTGGTTGCAATGGGCTCAGCCCTGGTCGAGGTCGAAAAAGGGGCCAGGGACTGATCTGCGAAGATTTAGTTTGGGATCTTGGACCTGTTTGCAAATTTGGGGATCTGGAGGGCTGACTTGAGATCTGATTTTCCAGATGAGTGTTACTAAATCACTTGGACTCATCTAGCAAGAAAAATGGTAATATCCGATAAGATCTGGTGGTTTTGACAAAAATCGAAAACAGAGTAATTAGGGTTTTGAAAACTTCGGCGAGGCTAAAACCAGGGTTTCGGTTAAGATTTTGGAATTCTTCTAGAAGGGAAAAAATGTTCAGAAAGGTAAAGGGAAGAGATTCGCTCAATTAGATCAAGGTTTGGAGCTGATTTGTTGCTTTTAGCCTTTTCAGGCTTCTGAGAAAATCTGAAAAGATTAATCCGAAATACTTTTGGAGTAAAATGCGAAAATGGTCTGAATGGTGGAGTTTTATCTGCCAACTTTAAGTTAAGGTAGTGGCATACCTAAGATCATGATAATGAGATAAGAGATCAAAAATGGGGTTGAGATATCCAAGAATCCAATGAAGATATGCTGACTGGCAAGCTAAAGAGGTAGCAAAATTTGGGATGTTACACCTTGGCGCCTCCCTTTGGTGATATCCCCTACCATTAGTAATGCTAAGGTAGGGCGAGTATTGATTGATGGAGGGAGTTCGCTCGATCTCCTATTTTCTATGGCTCTCGACGAGATGCAAATTCCTCGTTCGAAGATAAAGCCAGTAGCTCAACCATTTTTTGGATAATTTCAGGTTCCTCTATGTTACCAATCGGATAGATTGTGCTAGTAACACTTGGGGAACCAGCTAATTTTAGAATAGAATTAATTACTTTTGATGTAATTGGTTTTGATTCACCTTATAACACCATTTTTGATAGGCCCTCTCTCGCTACATTTATGGCGGCGATGCATTATGCTTATCAATGCGTCAAGGTCATAGTAAGGGGCAGTCAGCATATGGCCTTAACTTGTGATCGCATTTACCTGGAACTGGTCAATCAACTCTTTTATGGGATGTCAAGGTTGCAACCTCAGCACCAGATGCGGTCAAGGGATCCCCTTGACCAGACGAAAAACTCAAATAGGTTCCTTTATTCGTAGGTGATCTATCTAGAATAGTTTGATTGGATCAAATCTAGATGACAAATAGGAACTAGAGCTCATTGCTTTCCTCCAGGCTAACGTGAATGTGTTTTCTTGGAAAACCTTGTTGTTTCTAGGTCCTTAATCTTGATTTTGATGATAATGACAACAAGTGTCTTGGATTAATCTATTTGCTTTGAGTACAATCAATAAGATTAGGTGAAAAGAAGAAACGTCAAATGGGAGTTGCAAGTGCAAGGTCGCAGTGTCACCCAGATCTGCAGGTCACGAGCCAAGGTCGCTCGAGGTTGTGAGCCAAGATTGCAAGCGCAAGGTCGCCAAGAAGGAAGCAGCAAAGACCTAAGGTAAGTGCTTGTTTATTTTACCAGTCTCGGAGTTTGGACTTTGACCGGATTTTATAGAAATTCTTTTTAGTTTTTAACCGTACTATTAAGAGGGGTTGCGAAATCTCTTTTAGTTCTGGCAAAAACTAAAAAACTCTTAGGTCATTTGTTGCATTCGCATCCATTCATATTCTTGGTCAAAATTTGAGAAATATATAGATTTCAAAGAGGGACTGTAACTGGTCTTTTGAGTATTGTTCATTTGATCAGAGGTCACATGAATATTATTCATTTGACCAGACACTGGTCATGCACTGTTTATTCGACCAGACTTTCCAATGACTATTTACTAGCCATTAGAGGTCGTAGCTGGCTGTTAGCTGTACTGATTTCTTTCCTTTTCAAGCACAACGACTAGCTGAGAGGTTGGGCTATAAATATAGGTATTTTGAGCAGTATTCTCACCCATCTCCAGCCATATTCTCTTATACACCTTCAAGCATCATCTCTCTACTCTTCTGAGCAGTTTTTAGAAGAAGTTTTGAATATTTTTTGTGCAGTTTTTCTCTACTATTTTTGAGCAGTTCTTAAAACCATTTTGAGTAGTTTCTGTTCACATCTTCGAGCAGTTTTTAAACAGTTTTTGAGCAGTTTCTGTTCACATTTTTCACCACTTTTTAAATAGTTTCTGGGCAGATTTCTCTACTATTTTGATCAGTTTTATAAACACTTTTTGAGCAGCTTTTTGATCAGTTTTATAAATAATTTTGGAACTGATTTTTGATCAGTTTTACAAACACTGTTGAGTAGATCTTTGAGCAGTGTTTGAGCAGATTTTTGAGAAGCTTCTGTTCACATTTTTTATCAGTTTTATAACACTTTTGGGCAGATTTTGATCAGTGTTTATAAACATTTTTTGAGCAATTTTTCTGATGACGAACGGGGTCCCGATCTTCCGATAGGTAAGGGATAGTTCGATTGGTGGAGACTCGACGTTGACGATCCGACTTTCGACCAGAATCGATCTAGGCCTGCAATCGCTACACCACTGCTCTGTTCGTTATCAACCATACCGAGGCGCGGTTGACCTAGCCACGAAGGCCTGTTCCTGCAAGCGAATCGAAGAACACATGCAAGAACACAGAAGAAGCAATCTCGAATTGCAAGTATGTATTAAGATCACGAAGTGTTGGGGTTCCATAAACCGAAAGACGGTGAACTGCAAGAGCAGAAAATTCTAAGAAAAACCTGAGTCTAACAATGATGGCTACGAGGTTTTAATATGCGAGAGGGGTGGCGTCAAGGGTTTGGGGCGCAACCCCCCACGCGGGATACATGGGCCGGGGCCCAATAGACAGGTGACGCAGCACCGCACGGCCCAATAGAATCTGGTCTCCAATTGTTTCAACGAGTGTTATTGACTCAGAAGGATTTTGGATGTGGGACTAGATCCGTTGGAAAGGTCACGTCGAGGGCTTCTCTGTAATGTACTTGAACGCCCCAAACGGAGTTCGTATGCATCAGCTACACCCGTTTGAAGACAGGCTGCTCCGCCGTGGCCGACCCGGACTCCAGCTCGCGGTAGACTTGATTCCTGACCCGTCTTGGCGCAAAGTGACACCCTCGCTGATCAACACCATGATTCCTGAGCACAAGCAAAATATTATTAGGTAGTAACTCACTCTTGTCAATATTCTCTCGTGTACTAAGAAATGAGCTCACCTGGTGATTTAGTTGACGTGCACGTGCCCTTGTTATTGGTCCTTGCACAACGGGTGTTGGGAGAATGGACGCATTGTTAGGGGTGATGTCCTCATCATCCTCCCCCTCTTGAATTGGAGTCATCCTCGACTCAACCTCATCTTCATCTCCCAAATATGGCCGCAAATCTGAAATGTTAAAAGTGGGGCTAACCCCGAAATCTGAGGCAACTCAAGTTTGTAGGCATTATCGTTTATTCGCTCTAACACCTTAAATGGACCATCCGCACGAGGCATTAATTTTGACTTTCTTAACTCAGGAAAACGCTCTTTACGTAAGTGTAGCCATACAAGATCTCCAGGAGTAAATATCAATTCCTTTCTACCATGACTACAAGCAATGTGATATTTTTCATTCATTCGCTGAATATTTTCTTTTGTTGTTTCATGTAGTTTTAAAATAAACTCAGCACGTTTCTTAGCATCAAGATTGACCTTTTTAGATGATGGATGAGGCAATAGGTCAATAGGAGCACGAGGGTTGAAACCATACACTACCTGGAAAAGGCTTACCTTGGTAGTCGAGTGTAGCGCACGGTTGTAGGCAAACTCCACATGAGGAAGGCACTCCTCCCATATCTTTAAGTTCTTCGTCGAAACAGCTCGCAACATTGTGGACAAGGTGTGATTTACCACCTCTGTTTGGCCATCAGTTTGGGGATGACAAGTAGTAGAAAACAGTAACTTTGTCCCCAATTTATTCCATAATGTCCTCCAGAAATGACCCAAAAATTTTGTGTCACGATCTGAAACAATAGTGGAAGGCATACCATGCAAATAAACAATTTCTTTGAAAAATAAGTTGGCAATGTAAGTGGCATCATCATTTTTGTGGCAAGGAATAAAATGTGCCATGTTGGAGAATCGATCCACAACAACAAATATACTATCCCTCCCCCTCTTTGTCCTAGGCAAACCTAGAACAAAATCCATCGAGATATCCTCCACGGGACACTAGGAGTAGGAAGAGGCATAAACAAACTATGTGGATTTAACCGTGACTTTGCCCTTTGACACGTGGTGCAGCGTGCCACGAAGCACTCAACATCACGCCTCATCTTTGGCCAATAGAAGTGCGTGACCAAAACATCCTCCGTCTTTTTGACACCAAAATGTCCCATCAGTCCTCCTCCATGATCTTCCTGCAACAACAAAAGACGAACGGATCCAACTGGAATGCATAGCTCTAAACAAGAACCCATCATTGAGTGCAAATTTATTCCAAGCCCTCCCATCCTTGCAATTACTCAAAGCATCTTTGAAATCAGCATCTTGAGCATATTGTTCTTTAATAGTTTCAAGTCCAAAAATTCGACAGTCAAGTTGAGACAACATAGCATATCTCCGAGGCAAAGCATCAGCAATTACATTATCTTTCCCTTTCTTGTGTTTAATGATGTAAGGAAAAGATTCAATAAATTCTACCCACTTGGCATGTCTACGGTTCAATTTGTTTTGACTGCGAATATGTTTCAGTGACTCATGATCAGAGTGAATAACAAATTCCTTAGGCCATAAATAATGTTGCCATGTCTCTAAAGTTCGCACAAGAGCGTACAACTCTTTATCATACGTGGAGTAATTTAAAGCAGGCCCACTTAATTTCTCGCTGAAATATGCAACAGGCTTACCTTCTTGCATAAGCACACCACCAATGCCAACTCTACTAGCATCACATTCAAGTTCGAAAGTTTTACCAAAATCGGGAAGTTGGAGTAATGGCGCATTTGTTAGCTTTTCTTTCAAAAGGTTGAAGGCGTCCTCTTGTGGTTGTCCCCAATGGAATGCAACGCCCTTCTTTGTCAATTCATTCAATGGTGCGGCAATGGTGCTAAAGTCCTTCACGAAACGGCGGTAGAAACCAGCAAGTCCATGAAAGCTTCTCTCCTGTGTGACCGTTTTAGGAGTCGGCCAACTCTTGATAGCTTCGATCTTGGCTTCACCAACCTCAATTCCCTGCGGAGTCACAACATAGCCAAGAAACGAGACTCGATCGGTGCAAAAAGTGCACTTCTCGAGGTTACCAAACAAACGTGCCTCTCTCAAAGCATTAAAAACAGCACGTAAATGTTCGAGATGTTCAGAAAGTGACTTGCTATAGATCAAGATATCATCAAAATAGACCACCACAAATTTACCAATGAAAGAACGTAAGACCTCGTTCATCAAGTGCATGAAAGTACTAGGTGCATTAGTCAATCCAAAAGGTATAACTAACCACTCATATAAACCGAACTTGGTCTTAAGAGCAGTTTTCCATTCGTCTCCCAATTTCATTCGAATTTGGTGGTACCCACTACGCAAGTCAACTTTTGAGAAGATAATAGAACCACTTAAGTCATCAAGCATGTCGTCTAACCTAGGAATAGGATGACGTTACCTTATTTTGATATTGTTAATGGCTCTACAATCCACACACATGCGCCAACTACCCTCTTTCTTAGGAACCAAAAGAATAGGAACAGCACAAGGACTAAGGCTTTGTCGCACGTACCCACGGTCCAAAAGCTTTTGGACTTGTCGTTGAATTTCCTTAGTCTCCTCTGGATTGGTCCTATATGCATTACGGTATGGCAACGTCGCTCCCGGGATCAAGTCAATTTGATGCTCAATACCTCGAATAGGTGGTAGTCCCGGGGGCACCTCAGCGGGGAACACATCGCCATACTCCTGCAAAAGGTTAGTAACAGCAGGTGGAAAAGAGACAGGCATATCATCAAATGAAAACAAGGTCTCTTTACATATCAAAGCAAAGCATGACGGTTCAGAAAGATCATATTTTGTAGCAAGCAAAACACCACCCTTCAATTTAATTCCCTCAGTCTTTGAAGCAGGTACATTCTTATCTTTCTTATGCGGAAAAATAGTTTTAGCTACTTGCTGATTTTCAGATTCTGTGGTGTTCTCTTTCTTCTCATTTTCAAGTCTTTCCCTATCAACATGCACAATTTCAGATGGAGTCATGGGAAGCAAGGTTATTTTCTTTCCTTTGTGCATGAAAATGTACCAATTATTTCTACCATGATGAGTTGCATTAGTGTCATATTCCCAAGGTCGGCCTAATAAAAGTGAACATGCTTGCATAGGCACTACATCAAAATCAGCAACATCATGGTATGAACCAATGAAAAATGGTACTCTTGCGGTTTGCGTTACCTTAACCTTACCGCTGTTGTTGAACCATTGAACATGATATGGTTGGGGATGTGGTTGTGTGGTCAAGCCAAGCTTTTGACCAAATCAGAACTCACCAAGTTGTTGCAGCTCCCACCATCAATGATTGTTCGGACATGCCGGTCGTTGACGACGAGGAACATTTGAAACAAGTTGTGGCGTTGGGCTCGCTCGGCTTGCTTCATTTGAGTACTAAGGACCCACTGGACAATGATGGTCCGGTATTCTTGTGTGGCTACCGTACCCAAAGCTTCCCCATCATCATCATGTTCGGATTCGTCATCAACATTACCTGCAAGGTGAGCTGCAAGAGCATATTCATCTTCAACATCAGAAGCACTAGCGTACCCACCTTCGTCTGTCGCAATGTAAGCTCGCTGACTTGGGCAGTCCTTCATGACATGGACCATCCCCTTGCAACGGTGGCATATGATACCTGTTGTACGTCCCGTGGAGGCAACAGAGGAAGACGACTTCGCTGGTGCCTGCACATTAGAAGTTTTGCTTACCTCGGGTGTACGTGGTGGTGGTAACAGTGCCACTGAACGCATCCTACTGGTCGAGGGGGCAGTAGACCGAACAGTAGGAGGTGGCTCTGATTTGGTTGATGCCTGTCTTGGGGTGAAGGTACTACCAAAGTTGCTCCGTGGCCGCTGTTGTCGTCCCTGCAATTCTTTTTCTGCCAAAACAGTAAGCTGGAACAATCTATTGACATCATGATAGTCCTTGTAATCAATAATATTTTGTATATCATGCCTTAACCCTCCATAGAAACGAGCCATTTTATCCTCCTCAGTTTCCTCTACCTCACAACGCAACATGCCTATTTGAAGCTCTTGGTAGTACTCCTCTACCGATTTGTTACCTTGATCTAAGCGTTGCAATTTTTTACACAAATCACGTTTAAAGGAAGGAGGCACAAATTTAGCGCGCATTTGTCTCTTCAGATCATGCCAAGTACTAGGATGTACGTTAGACTTTACTAGTTCATTCTACCAAATTATAGCAAAATCCTTGAACTCACTAGTAGCTTGTCTAACTCTATGAATTTCAGGAACAAGATGGGAGTTAAATTTTTGTTCAATCTCCATTTCCCAATCTAAATACACCTCAGCATCATATGTACCAGAAAAAGAAGGTACGGTAAACTTAACTTTAGCAAATGGATCATCATTGTGATAGTTATTATTACCATTGTTACCTCTCATACCTTGACGATTTTGGTTGAAGCGCTCTAAGTCATGTGCCGCACATCGCATAGCGGGTTCATTGCGAGGTGCCACATGTCCCTCTACATCATCATCGTGCTCCTGGGCTGCATCATTTTGCTGTTGTTGGACAGCAGGTGGGCGGTTCTCGATCACCTGAACCCTGTCATCAAGCTGGGCAACACGTCGTTCCAATCTTTCAATACCTTCGGTTATCTCTTCCATCATGGTTTTCAGCTCAGCATGAAGGACACACTCGTTTTCCTCTTTATCAGATCCTGCCATGGTTAGTAGAAAGTAGAAAAAACACAAGAAGTATTATCCCTACAAACTACCAGGTTCAGACAAGTGGATTCACACCCTCTCAAGCGTCTTACCATGCTCTTGCAAGGTTCTTACCAACGCTGCAGAAGGTACAACCGGTGGCTGGTTCGTGATATCGTGATGAGCTTAAGTGTAACGATTGCAAGGTTGAATCCTGTTCTGATAGAAAGTATGTGGAGCTTGGAAGGCAATTATGGTAGCAAAGGTTAGCAATAATTGAAATCAAAATGCTAAGTTGAATAAGTGTCCAAAGAACCCACTAGTGTTGCTGGCCTAAATGCGCCCCTAGAACTGTTCAAGCAAGCAAAGACAACAAGGTAACAAATGGAAACAGCAAGATGATAGCAAGGACAATCAATATTGAAGCAATTCTGATCCCAAAGATAGCAAGTATGGCAAGTACGAACCCCCGGATTTTTTTTCACTGCGCGGCTCTTTTCTGTGCGCTGCCTCTTTTTGATAAATTTTTTTTTTATGTTTGTTTGATTTTTCTGATATTTTTTTCAAGTTCAGCAACACAGAAATATGGAAAAAAAGTAGATTCCCCTCAATTTGGAGGTAAGGGGTGGCCGATATAAATTCTGGTGCTTGCTCCGAAAACTGTGCTAAAACTTCCAAGGCCGGATACTCGATCTTCCAGAGGGATTTTGGCATCCGAAATTTTGCAAAAACCAACAAAGTGGATGAAATTCAAGTGTACTTTTCGTTAGCTTCGAAACGAGTGGTCGTGGAGCTCAAACGGAGTTTGGATGCAAAAGTTATGGCCGTTTTAGTGAAGGTGCTCCGGATCAGGGTTTCTGGGCAATGCGAACTTTCGGTTTCGCAAGTAGGGAACATGACGGTGGGTTGGTGGGATGAACAAAGGGGAGGCTAGCGATGCAGGGTGTTTGACACAAGGCGGTTTGCGAAGCGGGACAGTAACACAAGGCGGCTAGCGGGGGCAAACCGAGTAGGACTCGATTTGGTTTTCTGGATGTCTGGCGATGGTAGGACGGACGATGCAACGGGGAGGTGATGGACAAAACTACGAACACAATCTAAACCAGCAACCAGACGACGAACTAAGGACACAAACTCAACAACGCTAACTGAAAGCAAAGATTGCGAAGGCTCGGAGTGGTTTGGACAGCAGAAGACTATGACCTAATTTTTTTTTGGCTTTTTTTTTCTGGACGATGGGTAAAACAATAAACAATGAACAGATGGGATACGAGATACCTGACGGGCAACCGGAGCTCTGATACCACTTGATGAGGAACGGGGTCCCGATCTTCCGACAGGTAAGGGATAGTTCGATTGGTGGAGACTCGACGTTGACGATCCAACTTTCGACCAGAACCGATCTAGGCCTGCAATCGCTACACCACTGCTCCGTTCGTTATCAACCGTACCGAGGTACGGTTGACCTAGCCACGAAGGCCTGTTCCTGCAAGTGAATCAAAGAACACGTGCAAGAACACAGAAGAAGCAATCTCGAATTGCAAGTATGTATTAAGATCACGAAGTGTTGGGGTTCCACAAACTGAAAGACGGCGAACTGCGACAGCAGAAAATTCTAAGCAAAACCCGAGTCTAACAATGACGGCTACGAGGTTTTAATATGCGAGAGGGGTGGCGTCAAGGGTTTGGGGCGCACCCCCCCCCCCACGCGGGATACACGGGCCGAGGCCCAATAGACAGGTGACGCAGCACCGCACGGCCCAACAGAATCTGGTCACCACTTGATTCGACGATTGTGATTGACTCAGAAGGATTTTGGACGTGGAACCAGATCCGTTCGAAAGGTCTCGTCAAGGGCTTCTCTGTAATGTACTTGAACGCCCCAAACGGAGTTTGTATGCATCTGCTACGCCCGTTTGAAGACAGGCTGCTCCGCCGTGGCCGACCCGGACTCCAGCTCGCGGTAGACTTGATTCCCGACCCATCTTGGCGCAAAGTCACACCCTCGCTGATCAACACCATGATTCCTGAGCACAAGCACAATATTATTAGGTAGTAACTCGCTCTTTTCAATATTCTCTCGTGTACTAAGAAACGAGCTCACCTGGTGATTTAATTGACGTGCACATGCCCTTGTTATTGGTCCTTGCACAACGGGTGTTGGAAGAATGGACGCATCGTTAGGGATAATGTCCTCATCATTTTCTAAAGAACCAAGAGATATATTTTTGATATACACTTGAGCCCAAGTGCTAAAATCTTGATCTTTTGATCAAGTATCATTCATTGTGATTGAGAGAGATCTTCTGAGAGCATTCATTCGCATCATTTGCATCCTTAGAAGTTTCTCAGTATTTGTTGGGAGTCAAGAGAAGATCTTGCAACTTGTTACTCTTGGTGAACGCCCTCATCTAGTCGGTTTGGAGGCAGTGTCGTTGACCTCTCCATTAATGGAGGTTGTCAGGGAGGCTCGGCATATTTTGTGAAAGGCATTGGTACTCGCTTATCCGGAGTGGAGAAGGATCAACCTTAGTGAAAAATATCCTTCGTGGATATTGAAGCAAGACTCATTCATTTGAGTGCTTCAACGAGGACTAGGAGAGACCCGGCGAGTCTCGGAGACCTCGGGATAAATCACCATGTTTGATTTTCTTACTCTTTCTTAGTGCAAAATAGTATTAAATTGTTTCAGTTTATTTGCTCTTACTCTTTTCTTTGCAAAAATTGTTTTTTAGTTGAAAAATTTTACAACCTCCTATTCACCCCCCCTCTAGTCGGCATCCTCGATCCTACACATGGAATCAGAGCGTGGTCTCTCTTTTGAGTAGGCTTCACCGCCTAGAGAGAGGATGGCTTCAAATGAGGGTTTTCATCTTGGTTATACCGGGCGTACGCCTATCTTTGACGAGACTTGATATCCCTGGAAAGTGCGCATGTCGGTTTTTCTAGAGGCCATGGGGCTTAATGTTTGGGACATTATTAAGATTGAGTTTACTCATCTGGTTGATTCGGCAAATCACTCCGATGATGATAGGAGAAAACTCCACTTAAATGCCCATACCAAAAATGCTCTCTTTGCCAGCTTGTCCCTAAATGAGTTCAACCGCGTGAGCAACCTTACCACCACTCACAAAGTTTGGACCACCCTCGAGGAGATATATGAGGGCACCACTAGGGTCAAGGAGGCAAAATTGCTAATGGTTAGGCAAAGATATGAGACATTCACCATGTCACCAACTGAATCTATGGATTCCATGTTCACTCAGTTGAACAACATTGTGAATGAGCTCAAAGGACTCAGAGTTGTTTTTACTAACATTGAAATTGTAAGAAAAATGCTTAGGGCTCTTCCAGAGAGTTTCGACACTCTTGTGACGGTCCTCACCAACTCTGACTTATCATCCACCACACCTACCGATCTCTATGGGAACCTCATCAGCCATGAGATGCATCGGAAGGAGAAGAAGGAGGCAGCCGAATCATCAGAGATGAAAAACAACTTGTCATTCAAAGCCAACTCCAAAGGTGATTCAGACGATGGCTCCTCTGATGAGGATCGAGCCCTTCTTGTAAAGAACAACAAAAAGCTTCTTCGTAAGTTGCACAAGAAGGGAGTCAACATCGACACAAGACCAAAGGGGTCAAATCAATTAAATTTCAAGGACACCATATGCTATGAATGTCATGAAAAGGGACATATAGCTTCAAGATGCCCAAATAAGAACAAGCCTTGGGATAATAAGAAGAGAGATTCTAAGAAGAAGAAATTTTTCAAAAACAATGGCGGAAACCAAGAAGCATGCTTCAGAGAATGGATGTCTGGAGAAGAGAGCTCCGATTCTGACTCCAATGATGAAGAGGGTTGTTCCAAGAAGCTAGCCGGATTAGCTCTTGGTAACAACAACACATCGACAAGTTCATCCTTTTGCCTTATGACTAAAGGTGATGAGAAGGTACACTCTCTTGACCCTTCATATGATGATCTAGTTGAAATGATTAGTGAATTAAATGATGCTTTTGGAATCACAAAGAAGTATAGAGCACTTAAAGAAGAGCACTCTTCTTTACTTGCACTTTACTCATATTTAAAAGAATCTTATGAAGGACTACTCATCAAGGATCTCACTAACTCACCAACTAAAGTAGATGTAGCTATTTCTTGTGACTTAGTTGATGATATACCAAATGTAGTTTCTAAAAATGATATGTCAACTAGTTAGAATAATCTACATGATACACCATGTTCATCTAGCTCTAGTGATAAAGATTTGCAATGCCATGTATCACCCTCTAATGAAATAATCTTAAATGAAAACAATGAACTAAAGGCTCAAATCAAGAAACTTAGCAAAGGCTTAGAAAATTGTTACAAAGGGAAAGCATCTCTTGATATTCTTCTTAGTGAGAAAAAATGCTCATTTAGAAAAGGACTTGGATACTTTTCAAAGAAAGGAAATAAACCAAACACAAAAACTATTTTTGTAAATGCATGCAACAAATTTTGTTATAGATGTCACGAAATTGGTCATTCATATGATGCTTGTCCTTTAATGACTTCAACTCATTTTGATGCATGCTAAATGCTTAAGAGGTCAAAGAAAGGATATGTGATAGCAAAGTTTGTTGGAGCA
The DNA here is from genome assembly GCA_019359835.1 of Pharus latifolius. Taxonomy (NCBI): domain Eukaryota; kingdom Viridiplantae; phylum Streptophyta; class Magnoliopsida; order Poales; family Poaceae; genus Pharus; species Pharus latifolius. Next base: position 32,770,210 of record CM033327.1, read on the forward strand.
CCCATGCTAAGTAAAAAGAAGAAATCTATTTGGGTGCCCAAAGCTTTGATTGCAAACATCGAAGGATCCAAAAGGGTTTGGGTACCTAAAAACACTTGATTCTTTTATTTTTGTGGGTGACCTACAAGACTGGTGGAAAATATTGGGTGCTAGATAGTGGATGCTCCGAACACATGACCAGTAACAAAAAGTTGTTCACCTCATTGGAAGATAACTCAAGTGAAAACTAAAAGATTACCTTTGGCGACAATCGTCAAGGAAATGTGGTAGACTTGGGTAAAATTGCTATATGTCATGATCTTTCAATTTCAAATGTTTTACTTATTGAATCATTGAACGTATTTGTTTCTCGGTATTTGTTGGGAGTCAAGAGAAGATCTTGCAACTTGTTACTCTTGGTGAACGCCCTCATCTAGATGGTTTGGAGGCGTGGCCATTGACCTCTCCATTAATGGAGGTTGTCAGAGAGGCTCAGCATATTTTGTGAAAGGCATCGGTGCTCGCCTATCCGGAGTGGAGTAGGAGCAATCTTAGTGAAAAATATTCTTCATGGATATTGAAGTAAGACTCATTCATTTGAGTGCTTCAATGAGGAGTAGGGGAGACCGGGCGAGTCTCCGAGACCTCGGGATAAATCACCGTGTTTGATTTTCTTACTCTTTCTTAGTGCAAAATATTATTAAATTGTTTCAGTTTATTTGCTTTTAGTCTTTTCTTTGCAAAAATTATTTTTTACTTGAAAAGTTTTAAAGCCTCCTATTCACTCCCCCTCTAGTCGGCATCCTCGATCCTACAAACCTCATACATGCCTGGAGTCCCAAGGGAAGTAATTGAGCACAGGCTAGCCATTCGGCCTGGACAGCGACAAAAAAAGCAAAAACTTAGACGCTTGCTCCTGATCGGCAAGAAGTTATTCGTTCAAAGTTAGATAAACTCCAGAAGGCTTGTTTCATTCGTGAGGTCGACCACCCAGAATGTCTCGCGAATCCGGTCATGGTCCTGAAATCAAACGGTAAGTGGTGCATGTGTGTTGATTACACCAATTTGAACAATGCCTGCTTGAAGGATGACTTTCTCCTTCCCTGTATCGATCAGTTGATTGATTCAATAGCGGGTTGTGAAATGATGAGCTTCCTAGATGCTTACTCAAGCTAATTAGCATGGTAGAAGAAGTTGAAGAAAAGACTGCCTTCATCACCCCATTTGGTACTTACTGTTATATCAGAATGCCATTTGGGCTCAAGAATGCTGGTTCCACGTATCAGCGCTTGATGCAAAAGACCTTTCTTTCTCAGATAGGGTGTGATTGAGTCCTTGCAATCGCTACACCCACGCACCTGTCGTTATCAACCGTGCTCATGCCCGGATGACCTTACCACGAAGGTTAATTCATGCACGCAATAGAAGAAACGAGCAAGAACAAGATGCAAAGCAATCTGAAATTTCAGAATGAACAACTGAGGTTATCTTTCACCAAACCAGGTCTTTCGACATTACTCCGATGAACAATTGTATTTCACACAGCGGGAAAACAATGTAGCAAATAACCTAAGGAAGTTCAGCCATATAAAGAGAGAGGGGTGGCGGCTAGTGTTGGCTCGCAACCCTAGGCAGGGTACATGGGCCATGGGCCAAAAGAGAGGTGACGCAGCACCTAAGAGCCCAGGTTCTGTATATCAACTTGTGTTGATGATTACGGCTGACTCAGAAGGAATCTGATGGTGGGGCCAGATCCATTGGAAAGGTCTTGGAATAAGCTTTCCATCAGTACTCAAGAATTCCAAATGGACTATGTATGCAGCCTTTATGTTTGTTTGAAGGTGAGCTACTCCCTGGTGGCCGAACTGGACTCCATCTAGTATACAACATGGGCCAAAGCTTGCCTTGGTGAATAATTACATCCTTTCTCATACATCCCATGAATCCTAAGTACAAGAACACCATCATTAGGTAGTAACCTATCCTCCAAATCATAAGTATGTAACCCTAGGAACGAACTAACCTGGTAATTTAACTGTCGTGCACGTGCCCTTGTAATTTGTCCTTGCATAGGAGGTGATGGAATTGAAGTAGTGTGTGTATCTGTCATAGTGATGTCCTCATCATCCTCCCCCTCTTGAAATGGAGTCATCCTCGACTCAAGCTCATCATCTTGACACAAGTAAGGCTTTAAATCAAAATTTGGAAGTTGGAGTAGCGCTGCATGTGTAAGCTTCTCTTTCAGCACATTAAAAGCATATTTTTGTGTTGGTCCCCATTGAAAAGGGACGCCTTTCTTTGTCAACTCGTTCAGCGGTGCTGCAATGGTGCTGAAATCCTTCACAAAACGCCAATAGAACCCTGCAAGACCGTGAAAACTCCACACTTGTGTGACTGTCTCAGGGGTTGGCCAACTCTTGATCGCTTCAATCTTGGCTTCATCTACCTCAATTCCGTGCGGTGTAGCAACATAGCCAAGAAAAGAGACTCGATCCGTGCAAAAGGTGCACTTGTCAAAGTTAACAAATAAACATGCATTGCATAATTCCTTGAAAACAACACGTAAATGTTGTAAGTGATCATCATGAGACTTGCTATAAATCAGAATATCATCGAAATATACCACCACAAATATACCAATGAAAGCACGTAAAACTTCGTTCATTAATCGCATGAAAGTGCTAGGTGCATTAGTTAAACCAAAAGGCATGACGAACCACTCATATAACCTGAACTTAGTTTTAAATGCGGTTTTCCATTCATCTCCTAGTTTCATTCTAATTTGGTGGTAACCACTACGCAAGTCAACCTTAGAAAAAATTATAGAACCACTTAACTCATCAAGCATGTCGTCTAACCTAGGAATAGGATGACGATACCTTATTGTGATATTATTAATGGCTCGATAATCAACACACATTCACCAACTACCGTCTTTCTTAGGAACTAAAATAACAGGAACGACACAAGGACTAAGGCTTTCCTGTACGTACCCTCGATCCAATAAGTCTTGGACTTGGCACTGAATTTCCTTAGTCTCTTCGGGGTTGGCTCGGTAAGGCGCACAGTTTGGCAAAGTCGCTCCCGGAATCAAGTCGATTTGATGCTCAATACCTCTCATAGGTGGCAGCCCCGAGGGAATCTCATCCGAAAATACATCCCCATACTCCTACAAAAGGTTAGTGACCACAGGAGGCAAAGTGCTAGGCAATTTGTCAAGGGATAAATAAGCCTCCTTGCAAATCAAAGCATAACATACTGAAATAGACACATCAAGCTCAAGTAAATCAGATTACGTAGCAAGCATGTTAGCACCTTCAATTTAATTCCCACCCTCTTAACACCAGGTTCTTTCTTATCCTTTTTAGGTGGGAAAACTTCTTTAGCTACAATCTGATTTTCAGTTTTAGTACCCTTTTCCTTACATTCTTTTTTAGCTCTTTCTAATTCATCTTTCAAAATTGCAGCAGAGGTCATTGGAATTAATTCAACAGTTCTTCCCTTATGTGTAAGCGTGTATTTATTGCTTCTACCATAGTGTAAAGCATCAGTATCATATTGCCAAGGCCTACCTAAAAGCAAAGAACAAGCTTGCATAGGCACTATATCAAAATCTGCATGATTAGTGGTAAAGTCACTAGGTGGCAAGCTAAAAGTCTTGAGTTCAACTCTCCCACCTCTACCATTTATTCCTGTAGGGCCGAATCGGCGGTACCCTACAATATCTCTCAAAAAACTATATCAAAATCTGCATGATCATGGTTGGTAGCAATCAAAAAATGCACTGTCACAATTTAATTTACCTTCAACTTACCGCAAGCGTTCAACCATTGAATGTAACATGGCTGCGGGTGCAGTTGCGTGCTCAAGCCAAGCTTCTCGACCAACTGAATGCTAGCAAGGTTGTTGCAACTCCCTGCATTGATGATGACGCGACACGATCTTTCCTTCACAACGAACTTCGATTAGAACAAGATGTGGCGCTGATTTTGCTCTGCTGTCTCCATTTGAGCACTAAGTACTCGCTGCGTTACAATGCTCATATACCTCTCGGATGCTTCAGTTCCAAATCTGTCTACTCCAACATCATCACTATCCATCTCAAGTTTGTCACCTGCAGGGTTAGCCGCAACAAGAGCCAAATCTTCCTCCTCAATATCACTAGCACTAGTATACTCACCATCGTCTTTTGCAAAGAGGGCTCGCTGATTTGGACAGTCCTTCATGACATGGCCCCATCCCGTGCTACGGTAGCACTGCGTGTCACGGGTCTTGCCTGTGGAAGCCACTGATGAATTTCTCTTCGCCGGTGCTTGCACTATCGCTGATTTGCTCGCTGCGGGAGCACGTGATGGTAGTGTAGAATCAGCGGGACGTGCATGGGAAGTAGATGAAGTAGAATGACCAGCAGAGGGTGCAGGTGGCACCCTGGGTGTAGGTGTAGACCGAGCTGAAGTAAATCCTCCAAAAAGACCTCCCCGTGATCGAGCTTGTTGTCCCTGTACTTCCCTTTCAGCTTTGCAAGTAAGATGAAACAAACGAGTGATATTATGATAATCCTTATACTCTAATATGTCCTGGATTCATGGTTTAAACCCCCAAAAAATCTAGACATTTTTGCATCCTCATCCTCTTACACTTTACAACGCAACATACCAATTTGTAACTCCTAATAATACTCTTCTACAGACTTATTACCTTGGTTGAAGCATTGCATGTTATTCAATAAATCTCTAGCTTAATATGAGGGTACAAATCTAGCTCGCATTAATTCTTTCAAAGCACTCCAAGTGGTAGGGACATTATCCGTTTGTTTAATTTTATGCTACCAATATGATGCAAAGTAAGTAAATTCACTAGTGGCATGTCTAATTCTATGTTCTTTCGGCACTTCAAAACATGAGAATTTTTGATCCTCGGTTAACTCCCATTCTAAATATTCATCCAGATTATAACGACCCGCAAAAGATGGCATGGTAAATTTAACTTTAGAAAATGCGTCATTAACATTACCATGATGTCGATTAACATTACCATTGTTACTTCGCATACCATGACGATTGCGGCAAAGACAATGGCGTAGCTGTGCATCCCGTTCAGCAGCACGATCATCTGGAATGCTGACACTTTCTTCACCTTCAACATCCTCTATGTCATCGGCGAGGGATGCTTCTTCATCTCCATGGGCAGCAAGGTTTCCCACCCTTCGACCTCCATTGGGAGGGCCAGGAGCCGCAGGTGGAGGTGGCTACATCTCAAGGTGCTCCATTCTTGTGACAAGGTTGGCGATGCTCCGCTCGATTCGCTCCATTCTATGCTCTTTGTCTTGAGCAAGCTTGGTGAGGTTGGCGTTGATTCCTCTCAACGCGCTTTGATAATCCTCCACATACTTCATGAGCTCAAATCTTGTAACACACTCGTCTCCATCCACAACTCCAGTCCCCTAACCTGTCATTGTTAGTACAAGACAAGAGAAATCACAGTGTATATATTCTTCCTATCAACTACTAGGTGGTGGACAAGGAATAAAAGTCACTCGCTCAGCTTCTTACCAAGCTCTTGCAAGTTTCGTACAACTGCAACAGGCAAGGCAATCCGGTGGACTGGTTCGTGCCAACTTGTGATAGTGATGGAGCTCTCAATTGCAAAGTAAATCTGTAACTAAGTTGGAAGAAAGTAGAGTTCGGAAGGCAAGGTATGAGTAGCAAGGATTAAACAATCAATTAATCTCAGAATTGCATAGAATTGAATTTTTGTTCGTATCTAGCACTTAGCCTAAGTTGCTGATCAACCAAGGATGGAGAATAGGCTAACGGAAGTATATGGAAGTGGATACAAGTGGTAGACACAAAAAAAAACTCAAATATATGGAATATGGAACTTGAAAAACATGAGATCACACCAAATTTGGAAATTGCAGATTTCTGTCTGCGTGACAGCACGTCGGTATTTTGGCCATATCTTTTTGTCAGATGCCTCTTTTTCAATGATTATTTTATCCTCTGTTTTCTAACGGCTTTTCCCACAACTTTTCTTCTAGGCCAACTTTCTGAAAACCGACAGAAAAATTCGACCAAAATTTACAATTGCACGCGGTTGCAGATCTGAAAAACAGCAAACACCTCGGATTGCGAAGTACATAACTTTTTACTCCCTGAATGGATGGACGTGAAAATTTAAAGTAATATGTAAATTTGAGTAATGAATCTTCTCTCTTTTGTTTCACTCAAAAGGATCACGGAATCAAAAGTTATGCCATTTTTGGTGGCGGCGGCAGGAAAGGGGTTTATCTGGCCGAGATTGGAAATTAGGGTTTGGGTTGTTGGATGGGTTGTTGGCGTGTGATACCACCTAAAATGAGGCCTCGCAAGCGGACGAGATTGCAATAGTAGGTGAGTATATCGTTTTCTCCCAAGGGAGTAGATGAGAGAAAAATATGCCTAACTAAATTCGAATCAGAAAATTAGAAATACAGTGAGAAGAAGGTCAGCTCATCTCGACATGCCTCACCAACTGAAACACGATTAACGAAAATTGTACTGCAATTGTGTCTCAGGAAAGCGGTGGACAAATGCGCAAAGTCGGGGAAACGTTTCTTTAGATTCTATTTCTCTCAAGAATCAGATAGAAGATTGATTCCAAATTTCCCCAACTATAGAAGCTAGCTCAAGTTGAACACCAATGATTAATCTAGATGTCAATACAAAGTACAAAATCTGAGAAACAACAAACCAATTTCATTTGTAACATACAGTCAATACCCAAATCATACATGCATCAGGAAATTTCAGGGTGACGGCAACTTTGAATTCTACTAGACGGTGGAACTCAGTTCACAAGAATTAACATCACTAAACTACACTGAAATCAAGCATGATCACGAAGGTCGTCGCAAGACGAAATAGAGACGTACAGCACCTGATCAACAGTAGAACTCAAACACTATAGGAATGAAATTGTAGTCTCACAAGAATTGGGTGCAATCAGGTGAAATTTCAAAGTAATGAAAACACAACAACAAATTTAAAAGCATTCAACTAGGTATGCATCTATTCAAAACTCAACCAGATTTAATTTCTTTACCTATATCACAAGAAAACAGATTAGGGAACGAAGAGATGGGAGTTGAGAGAAGAGTATCACTGGTCATCGAAGGAGAAGAATTGACGCCGGTAAAATTGAATCGTGGATTCCATGGTGCTGACGAATGCGGCCGATTGGAGGAGATCGTCGAAGAGGTTGCCGATGGCTGAGGCAGAGGCGATGAAGCCGTCTTAAGTAGAGGAGACCAAGAACAAAGAAGGTGCCGGAGTTGGTGAAGAAGGAGGTGAAATCATCATTGTTGTTGAAGTGATCGGAGAGGAGGAAGAAGAAACCGAAGTCGGAGTTGATGTCAGGGTTGAGGAAGAGGGTGAAGAAGTCACCGAGCTTGGTGAAGAAGGACGGCAATGACGGCGGTGCTCCGGAGCGTGGTGCACCGACGGTGGTGTAGTCGCGGCGGATCCGGTACGATGAGGGCACAGCTGGCTCGGTGGTGAAGAAGGCAGAGAGAGGGAGAGAAGGAACAAGTGCGGCAGATCTGGAGTGGTGAGCAACGGCGGTGAGGCGAGAAGCAGCGGGGGGTGGCGTATCCGGCAGAGGTGGCGCGGCTATGAGATCGGAACAGCGCGACGTGACTTGGGTGCAGCGGCAGTGGGAGATAGCGGATCCAGTGAGTAGTGGTGGTGGGTGATGGAAAAGGGGCATTGCCAGCGTACGGCCTGGCCGCCGGCAATGTGGTGGTAGGAGGTGTGGATCGCGAGGAGGGAGGCAGAAGAAGAAGATAACAAAGGAAAAACCAAGCTCAAGTTGTGCACAGTGGTGGCCAGCTTGGGTTAAGGGGGATTTTTGGTAATCTTGCAAAAAGGTCCTTGAAGAGGTTTGAAATGACAACCAGGTCCTTTGACTAATAGGTTTAGCTGTTCCAGGACCACGGAGACTCCGATTCCAGCACGGCCGGTTCCTACGCGTCTGTGGAAACACGTGCTTCTATCCGGAATTGACCGAGGGTCGTGTTTAGTTGATGAAGCGCGTTCGTTAGCCAAAATCCATCTAATTCGTGCCAATCTGTGATAAAAATTACAAAACAAGTAATCCAGTCGATTTGGCAACAAATTTGGAATAATCTAGGTGTATGATGAAGTATAAGACTAAAGTGTGCATAAGCAAGGGGAAAATATATAGAAAAATTTAAAAAATCAGATAAATATCATCGTGGGATTTTTTTGTTTTTTAAAAGGATCAAAGCTATGACCAGCAACTAGACAACGCTAGAACGGACACAAACTCAATTTAACAAACAAAAATTAATAGATCGAAAGGCACAAACGGGTTTGGACAGTGGAAAAACAAATATTTTTGTGAACCTTGTTTTTTTTTCTTGGACTCTAGGTGATGGAAAACAGCAACAAAACAAAGGGAGAAAGTGGTGATACCTAACGGGCAATTGTGGCTCTGATAGCAATTGATGCGACAGCGACCCAATCTTCTGATAGGTTCTACTTTACGGAATGGAGATGTTCGTGTTCCAAGGCTTCCAATCAGTGGGGATTGAGTCCTTGCAATTGGTACACCCACGCACCTGTCATTATCAACCGTGCTCACGCCCAGATGACCTTACCACGAAGGTTAATTCCTGCACGCAGTATAAGAAACGAGCAAGAACAAGATGCAAAGCAATCTGAAATTTCAGAACGAACAACTGAGGTTATCTTTCACCAAACTAGGTCTTTCAACACTACTCTGATGAACAATTGTATCTCACGCAGAGAGGGGTGGCGACCATATAAAGGAGAGAGGGGTGGCTGCCAAGGTGGGCTCGCAACCCTAGACAGGGTGCATGGGCCGTGGGCCAAAAGAGAGGTGACGCGGCTCCTAAGAGCCCAGGTTCTATATGTGTAACATCCTAAGTTTTGGGGTGAAAAGTTCTTTCTTAAAAATCATGCATGCATATGTCTCTTCTAGATCAGCCAAATCAGCCTCAGCTTTATTCTGTTCTAGCCCTAATTTCTTCAAATCTATCCTGTGACCCCAAGTCAAGATCTGACTTTCCAGATTTGATCTATCAGTTATCCTAAACCTAAAAGCCTTCAGAACCCAGACCCAATTCTATCTCTAACTTCCAGAATTATCAACTCCTTTCTGTTTTCGAAAACAGAATATCTGTTATTACCTTTTACCCTAAATTTCAGAATTTCAGATTTAATCAAAATCTTAGCCAAGTTCAGACCAGATTATTCTTGGATTATGATCAAGGGTATGCCAATACCTTAATCCAAAAAGTTGGCAGCCAGATTTCACCATCTGAACCTTTTTCGCAGATCAGTCCTTTTTCCAGATTTTCTAAAAGCCAGAAAAGGCAAAATGTTGCAAATCATCTTCAAATTCAAATCTGATTCAGGGAATATCTCCCAAATGCTTTTCAACACAAATTCCTCTTTTATGAATATCTCAAAATCAAACCCTAAATCCCAGAATTCGAGATCAATAAGTTTCAGACTTATTTTACCCTAATCTACTCTGTTTTCAGTTCATATCAAAAGTCATCCAAATGTCTCAAACTTTATCTTCTAGCTGTGCCAAATCATCTATGGAATTAAGTATACCAAAACAGCAGAATCAATTCCAGATCAAACCTTCCAAATCTCCAGATTTACAGTTCAGTCCAAATCAAGAATTTGAAATTGCAATCAAGCCCAAATTCGACCAGGACAGCAACTGCTGTACACGACCAGAAGCCTCGCCGTGATTCCTGCGCCGTGCTCGCTCGCCGCCGGCCATGCCTCGCCTCGCCTGAGCTCGTGCTCACTTGAATCTGCATGTGCACACGCGTCCACGCCCCAGCCATCGCCGTGGCAACGCCGTTGAACAGCTTGCTCCCGTGCGCGACCGTTGTCAGCATTTTCTTGCCACATCGCTGTGCTTTGCCAGCCCTTGTCGCCACTGCCTTGCACCGCCCAACAGCATTGCGTCCCGATGAAGCAATGGTTTGATCAGCAGTCACCTCACCAGTGCACAGTCACGTCGCCGCTCGCCGTTGCTGCTTCTGCGCCCGGCAAATCTTGTCATCTGACACAAATTCAATGCTGTAAATCCTTGCAAGCTTCGCCCACTGCTCTATTTAAACCACCAGTGCCTTGTATCATCTCCTCTTCATCAGGACTTAGCCAATTTTGCAAATTCTCTCGCTGTCGTCGTCTTCTCCGGCGAGTCCAGCAAGAAGCTTCACGGTGGCAGCCTCAACCGTAGCATCTCCTGCCAAATTAACAGCACCAGTGAGTTCCCCTTATCTCTCTCATCGTGCTGTATCACTTAATTGGATTTCCTTGCCTCCTATCGCCGGCGATCACCGGAATTTGCTGAAACTCGAAGAATGCCCTGTTCCGGCAATGCAGGCCAAATTACCTCGAATTAGCTTTCGATCCTGTGGAAGAAGTTGATCAGTGAGCCGTTGCCAGCAAGCCTGTGCATCAAGATCTCCAGATTGAGCTTCAATCGAAGCTTTCCCCAATTTTGAACTTCTCCAGAAACCGGCGATCGTCGCCAGGCTTCTCTGGCCATCCTCCGGCCAAATTGATCGTGCAGGTAGATTCTTCTTATCTCTCCTTCACTTCCTGAGCTTGGAATTAAGTTCATTCGGCCTAAATCGAAAACCCCCAAATGGCAGTGTTCTTCTCCGGCGCCGATCACCGGAAAACCTATTCCTGGCCGTTTCAGCTTCATCTACCTTGCCATTCAGGTGTGCTTCAACCTCCTTAACATATTTGTCTTCTAGCTCGATCTTTGAAACTGCCCAGAATTCAAGTTATAGCCATGCCAAGATTTCTGTCCAGTAACTTCACTGTGCCGTGTCGCCACCACACTTCTCCATCGAATTTCATCACCTTCCAGCCATCTTTTGCCCTAGATCCTGTTGAATGATTTGTTCCTGTTATCAATGCCTACCTCCCAGAAAAGCGGTGCATCATTTGGAGCTCTAGATCAAAAGTTATGCCAAGCCCTAGTTTCTGGCCATGTCAAGATCAATGCCAGACTATGTCAGTCAGTGGCATTAGCCCTTTTCACTCCCTTCCAGATGTGCATTTTGGGCATAACTTTGTCCCTTAGATTCCTGAGGTTGTGATCAACATTTTATTCTTCTATCACAACTTGATTTGAGCCCTTGAATTATACTTGCCGCTAAACCCTAATTTTTGACACTATTCCAGTGCATGCCAGCCAATGGCATTGCCTTGTTTACTCATTTCTGATTGTGCATTTTGAAAGCCACTTTGTCCACTGAATTTGTAGAGTTATGATCTACATTTTCTTCTACTATTATAACTTGAGATAAGCTCTCTAGCTTTCCCTGAAGTTATGTCAGAATCTTGATCCGAATGTCAATCCGCTGACATTCGCTGTTTTTGATCAAACCAGCCACAAAACTGATGTTCTTATTGCAACCTTGAGATCCTAAGAGCATCTAACACCCATCCTTAGCCAATTCCTTGAAACCCTAAATCTCAACTCAGTTCAGCTTACAATCTCAATTATCTCCAGTATCGTTCAGTTATCCTTGTTAAGCATATCTGCATATAGATCCTAAATCATTCTAATATATAAGTAATATTTGTGTGTATTGTTTGGTTTGTCGTCGAGCAGATTCAGAAGCTGAATTTGAGGACTTCGCTGTTGACCCGTCATCAACTGCTGTTTCTTACGACGCGGAAGGCAAGTCATATCCTTGGTCATCTTGAACCTATATTTTAAATGTTGCTAAAACATAACCTTGAATATAGGCAATATTGCATGTGAAAGATTGAGAATGGTCGATTTATGAATTGGCAGTATTAGACTGGTTATCTGTGAAATGTGAAATAAACAAGTTTTGAGCCATGAACTATTATATGTATCTATATACTTATATTCATGAAATAAAACCCCTAGCCGTGACCAGAAAATGGTATGGATGGCTGTAGCACTGGAGGTGCTAGACTGCAAAGGAATGTAGGCACTGAAGGTGCAGGGTTGTGGATGGTCTGGTCACTGGCATATAAGGACTAGAACCTTGTGTTGTGCGTCTAGTGGCATGAACAACGTGCTAACCGCAAGCCTGGTATGGGACAGGCCTGAACAAGTACTTATGTGGATCGCACATGAAACCCCTGCATGAGATGTGTTGTGATGATTGATATGGAGGCTGACTCCCACTATCACTGAAGGTGATCTGACATTACACCCAGCAATGGGGAAATGAGTAAGGGTGGGGGTATAGCCCGCCACAACTGTGTTTCGCGAGAGATTCACAGGGTCGGGGGTGAATTGTGACTAAAGCATAACAAAAGTTCTTGTTATCTCCACCTTGCCACTCACACATGATTGTGAGGAGGGGTCTAATCATTTTGATAGGATGGGCTTGAAAGTGGAATATCTTGCGGGTAAATTGGTACCTCTCTGCAGAGTTAAAAAAACGTATTCGAATACTCCGAGCTCCCGGGTTTTATAGGAGTCTGCTGCGGTGGATTAAATCCATGGGGTGTGACACAAGTATTATTTTCTAAATAAAATATGTTTTAATCAAGATTACCCAAATGACATGTGTTGTCATGATAAGGAGTGCTACCGTGGGCTGTCGTGTGTCGGCGTGTCGCGGTAGTGCTATAATCTAGTGAACATGAATGATGATGTTATATTATGAAAAGTGCTGCCATAAGATGAGATGAGAAAGGAAAAGGTTATTTTTCAAACATCCATAATTCTTGACTAGTCTAGGTTCATATCATCACTACTATATGTATCTACTCTTACCTATGACTTGCTGAGTACGTAAGTGCTCACCCTTGCAACATTCAAATCAGTAGATGGAGCGCTCTACGACCAAGATGAGGGCATGGACTACTTCGTGGATCCAGAAGGAGGAGCGTCAGTCCCGTCATTTCCCTGATGTGTGTTGTTCTGCCGTCCACTTCTCTTTGTGGGTGGGTCACCTACCTTCTGCTGTGTAGATGTTATCTTGTTAAACCATGAATGCCGTGAAGGCATTGTAATCTTCTTATGTAATATCAAGGCCAGCAGGCCACACTGCTTAACTAGTTTGTAAGTTACTCTGTTGCAATGTGATATACTCCTGTGCTTGACTTATCCTGGGACGTCAAGGGTATGTGTATGCTATGCATATATGGGACTAGCTGCAGCGAGCTAGGTCTCTACAGGAGTAGTCGTAGTCCCAGTTTCGGGGCGCGACAATATGTCAACTTGTGTTGATGATTGCGGCTGACTTAGAAGGAATCTGAAGGTGGGGTCAAATCCAGTGGAAAGTTCCCGGAATGAGCTTCCCATCAAGTACTCAAGCATTCCAAACGGACTACGTATGCAGCTTTTATGTTCATTTGAAGGTGAGCTGCTCCCTGGTGGCCGAATTGGACTCCATCTCGTGTACAACATGGGCCAAAGCTTGACTTGGTGAAGAATTACATCCTTGCTGGTACATCACATGATTCCTAAGTACTAGAACATCATCATTAGGTAGTAACCTATCCTCCAAAGCATAAGTATGTAACCCTAGGAACGAACTCAACTGGTAATTTAACTGTCGTGCACGTGCCCTTGTAATTGGTTCTTGCGTAGGAGGTGATGGAATTGAAGTAGTGTGTGTATCCGTCGTAGTGATGTCCTCATCCGGGGCTTGGGTAGATGAGCTCTACTCAGTTTTTTGGGCATTACGTACCACATCCAGTCGAGCGACAGGCGAAATGCCTTTCCAACTGGTTTTTGGTGCAGAAGCTATCTTACTAGTTGAATTCAACTTGGTTCAACTCGCCTAAGTCACTTAGATATTGATAATCAAAGTGATGCTCGAGAAGATGGAACTTTCTTTTCTCGAAGAAAATCGTGATCGAGCATTGATTAGGTCTGCTGTATATTACATGCTCTGCGTAAATATCACAGTAAGAAGGTGCGACCACATAGTCTTCATGTGGGCGATCTAGTTTTAAGAAAAAATCAAAAATAAATCCAATCGCAACAAGTTCTCTCCTCAGTGGGAAGGTCCTTATACTGTGATCTCAATCCTGCGACTAGGATCGGCTCGATTAGCTATGGAAGATGGAAGGATCTTATCCAATTCATGGAATATAGATCAATTGAGCAAATTTTATGTGTAAGTTTTTCCCATTACCATTTCCCTGTTCAATTAGCATGTTTTCTTTCATAAAAAAATGTTTCTTTTACTTTATGTTATGGTTGTGTTCTCATTTTTCTCCTTTGTTTTTCTTCAAGCTGAGCTTGGGGCTGATCTCAAGTAATCATCTCATTATAGTGTTCAAAGTGGATTCACTGACCGATCTCATGGTCGCATCTAGATAAGACATCTTTAAATAAGCCGTTTCTTAACGCATACGAGACTTACTAGTATGTTTCTGATCATTTGGGTGGCTGTCAGTTTGTAAAAAGCTTTGACATTTATTTTGAATTGTTTATTCTTGAGATCTCATAAAAACTCTAGTTGAGGCCTTTCTTTTTAAGCCGTTTCTCAACGCATAAGAGACTCGCTAGGCATGTTTTTTATCCTGAAATTACTATATTGTATTATCAGTATTAGTAATCTCAGGAGGGGGCTAGGAGAATATAACTATAACATAAAGTTGAAAGTTAAGTATGTCTTTATGGTTTTAAATTCTGTTAAAGCATGCATTTGCATTTTCTTTTATAATTATCTGTTTGCAGGTTATAAATAATGAGATATATCAAAGACTTCTATTTTCCATTGTCAAAATAAATATTTACAATGAGAAGGAAAGTCTTAGCTAAGCTTGAGGTTTTCTAATAGTTTGTCAACTATGGGCTCAACCTCAGCTATGGCCGCACTCATTTGATCTTCATTATCAAAAATCACATCTTCCACCACTGGATTCTGATCTAAGTTCGGACCATGGCGATGTCTTAGTTTGCACAAGATAGAAGAGGCAGCGGTACCAACATCGGTCCTGACTGTTTCGTTGTACCTCTTTGCAAACTCTGGGATATTGTCCATCAGAGAATCAGCTTGATCTACGACCAGGGCACAGGACTCTTCGAGAGATATATTATCCTTCTCAGGATCAATCATTGTTGCCTCGACAGAGTCCGCGATATCTCTCAATTTCTCGAGAGTAGTTTTTTCAATGATATTGCAATTATTGATGATCCTTTCCAAATTACTCTTTTCTTCATCCACAATCTTTGTAGCATTTTTGGCTCTCTCCATTGTCCTTTGATTGAGATTATGAAGCTTTTCGAGATCGTGTCCTCACCGGATACATTTCTATTCAAAGTCTTTTCTCTCTTTGGCCAACTTAGAGATCATTTCTCTTTGTTCTAGTCAGAAGAAAAGATAGAGATGATTTTATCAACTCATAATAAATTATAAACACAATAACTAGTTCTGCGAGAATGAACTTACGATCTAAATCAATTTGTAGCTTCTCTTTTTCCCCTTGGAGAGCCGCATATGAACTTTTATTTTCCTCCAAGGGTGACAGAGCTTCAGCAAGATTTTTGCTGTTTTCCTCTAGGGCTTTTGGCATCGCTGTCTCCTTCTCGGAGCGCTCCTTAGCAACCTCATTTATCAAAGCAGAGTTCTCCCTGCAACAATGAGAAGTGTCATTCTAATTCACATTAGATTGAAATTAGATCAAGACACTTACTGCTCTACTTGGTTGCACCTTGTTTGAATGACCTTGAACTGATTAATCAGTGAGTTTACCATGGTCGAGTGTAGGGCAGAGTTCTACAAAAGAAATAAATATTTGAAGATATTACTCAAATAAACAACAAAAGACATTGGGTAAAGATTTACTTACCTCTATTAGATCTCTGAGAATGAACTTAGATCCCACGATATTATGCGCTTGCTCATTAAGTTGAACATTTACTTTCAGGGCAAGACGCGAGGTATTAGACAGTTGAACCACTGCTTCCAAATTTCCTTCTCCTTGATGAGAGGAAAGTAGGGTTTTTTCAATCATAAGGGGAGCAGAGGCTCCGGCTTGTTCACTTGTTCCTACACTCAAGGTCGCGGCAGGTGCGACCTCAGTTTCTTCATCATTGACAGGTTTTGAAAGATGATTCTATTGAACCTCCTTGTCAATGATAGTTTCAGGTTCCTTAGTAGTCCCAGCAACATCTAGTGCTTCAGATGGAGATGTAGTGACAACTATGGCAAGAGTTTCTGCCATAAAAGTTGTTACCCCCGTTACAACAGTCATTTCACTGTCTTGTATTGCAACAGGGGGTGGGCTTGACCTGTACATTCATTTTTATGACTATTTGAGTAAATGTCTAATTTATTTCTAAGAATTAGTTAGAGAAATAACAGGTTGATACCTAAAGCTAAGTTCCAGATGACTTTGAGAAATCAATGCCCCACTTACGGGAGATAATAAGGAAGATAACAACTTTTTCGAGGATCTCCTCACAGATTCTGCAGGTTTTTTCCTCTGTAGAATAAGAGGAATATCATCTTCCTCCTCCTCGCTTTCCTCTCCCTGTACAACTAAGGCATAATTTCTAGTTGTACTTGGAGAAATGCGAAGGCAAAAATGCTTTACTGTTTCAGCCGCTGATTTGACATTGACGGCTTTAGATGAAGTTGCCCCGACAGCCTTCTTCAGATTTATTTTGCTGGGGGCTGAAGTCTTCATCTTAGATGACGATTAACCTTTGGGCTTAGAGGGAGTTTTCTAGAACTTCTTCGATGTAGGACCCCCAGAAGTCCCGGCATCATTTCCAGTTCGTTTCATCCCAACCGTTTGGCCCATGAGCAACTATAGGAATTGGAATACTTTTCTTTGATTATTGTTGTTTAATGGTTTAACATATACAAAATTTTTTGAAAGGGATTTACCTTTCAACACTCTTGTATTAAGATGTCGTTGCCACCGACCAAACTCTGCGGTCTTTGTGCATCCATTTCTCCTTTGTTGTCAGATTGTATAATTTTAAGAGAGCATCAGTTCTCCTCTCAACCTCAGAAGTAGGTAAACCTATTTCGGAAATACAATAAGCTCAAAATAGATTGAGAACATTATTCCAATCTACAAGAAGGGGTCTTTACCTTGATTATTGTCCAAGGTTCTATCTTATATAGAGCACACCTCCCAGGCAGGATGCACCCTTTTCTTCAGCGGACTAATCCGATTCTTTATGAAATCTCGAATAACATCCCGTACGGTTAAGCCCTCACGCGCCAGGTGGAGGATAGCTTGGGCTTGCTTCTGTTATTCTTCATCCAACTCAGGCGCAGAGTCTTTTTCATTGCTCTTCTCTGGTCGATGGTTTTCTCACCAGAGATGGCTCTCTTCAGGAGCCAGGCAATAGAACTAGTGTTGGTTCCACCCATTAACAGAATCACGGAGAGGAACAACTGGATAGTCTTTCTTTTCTCTTAGGCAAAAGTAGACACATCCAGCAGCATTTGCACTCTTTGACCAAACCAAGAAATAAAAACAGCGGAAAAGGGAAATGCTGGGCAGGACTCCAACAAATGCTTCACACAGATACTGGAAAATGGCTAAACTCAAAATAGAATTGGGATGCAGGTTTACCAATTCCAACCCGAAATGGTTGAGAATGCTGAGAAAGAATTCGCTTTCAGGCAGGCAAAATCGGCAACAGAAGAAGTCTTCAAAGATCACTAGTTCGTTCTCCTTGATCACTTGTGTTTCTTCCTTCCTAGTGGGTCAACATGCGATCAACAACCTCGAAGGCAAGATCTCTTCTTTCTCTAGGATATCCAAGTTTTCCATGTCGTAGTAGGTGGATCGGCTCCAAGATGCCATTTGATCAAGAGAAAAGGGTTCTGCAGAAGAGGGTTTTTTGCAGCATAAGGCGGCGAAGTTTGCAAGATGACAGTTTTTGAAGCTTTGGAAACTGTAAGATGCTCTTGCACCCATCGTTGGCATTAAATGTTTCCCATGATGGATCTGACGGCCGCACCCAAAGTCCTTCTTGGGACATGTTGGAATCTGAAAAAAATGAATATTTTTTAGATCTGAAAAATCTTTTCATTTTGAATTCGGGGGCTAGATGTTAGTCACTCATACTATAACCAGGGGATTTTATGATCTCAATATTCTATTGTAGCAGAGAACATGGTTATAGTATAAATTGATATTACCTGTGAATGTTATGGTCGCAGAGATATTTACCTGCAATCATATTTTTTCTCACAGAGATATTTACTGGTAATCATAATTGATAGCAGAGATAAAATTGGATTATGCATAATCAAATTATTAATCCATTAAAAGCTTGAATGTAAGGAAAATATCTTTATTATTTCTTACAATGCTTACACAAAAAAGGGATCCTGGCGACCAACGAGTCAACCTGATTCGAAAGAAGAACACAAAGTTCCCCGAGGGATAAGTTTTCGTCAGTAGGGTTAACGATAGCCGCCCCAAGGGAATTAGCAACACTCCTCAGTTTTTCGAGGTCGTCTTTTATTGTGAGACTACAACCGGCCCTAATCACATCAGAGATGTCCGTCTGCTCTCAAGCAAGGTCCCTCTCCATGTGAGCCAACCTTATAGCCTCATGAGCTCTGTCACAATTAGCCTTCAGGCGATCAACGATCTTGAAGGTAGCGTCGAGGTAAGAGTCCTCGCCTAATGGACCACTCCTCGACCTCCTCTTTTTCTTCTTGGAGGGTTTTGCATAAAGTAGTCTTCTCCCTCAGAAGAACCTAGATCTCAGCAACTTGTTCGCTGAGAACCCACAATGCCTTGTCCTCCTATACAAACATAGGATCAATCCAGGTCACAAACAGAAAATAATAGGAGAATAAAAATTCTTACCTTGGAGGTAGATGTTGATTGGGTAACAAAAAAATTTGGTACAAGAGTAGTACCATCCCACCTGCATATTGAATCAAAGTTAAGTCATTCCAAATTAAGCTACTTGATTGGAGAGATAATCAATAATTACCTCAACTTTGATTCAGAAGGATATGGTAAAACAGATCCTAAAATCGAAGACTGTAGGTTGTTAACCTCCTTCCTTCTATCATAATCACTTTGTTCAGAAGGAGCTGACACCATGGTTTGAGAAGCGGTGGCAGCTAACACCGTGGACTTCATTAGTTTATTCAATAAAGATCCTCTGGATGATCCTACATCATCACCTGCTCGCTTCTTTGAAATTGTTGACTCCTCAACTACCTAGAGAATTCCAAAATGTATTACTTTGGAAAACCTTTACCCAAAAAGGGAAGATGTATGTAGATTCTTCAAAACAGAGTTACCTTTTGAAATGCCTACATGACATTATCTTCTATTTCTAATTCCTCTTCGTCACTCTCAATAACTTGTTTAGAGCTTTCACTCGCCATTAGAACAAGAATAGAGAAGAAGAGATGAAGTCAGAAGATGACAAGAAGTTCTAAGACTTAACAAGTGAAAGCTTGAAGATCCTAGAACATAAAGGCTAAGTATTTATAGAGCAAAGAGCCAACGATTCATGTTCTCAAAAACTTGAATTCTTGAAATGCATTTTAAGTGTTGTCTCGAATTGTAGCAAAAGATTTCATAATGACCTGTCAAATTGCCCCCAAAGTTCTTCTTGGGAAACGAAGTGGCACATGGTGGGAAAAAGAAAACATGTTTTTTGCGATAGGAGAAGGTGAAACGTCAAGATGTTTAGATAATTAAATTTAAAAAATAATGAATTTAAAATGACAAAGTATATAACTTGTTATTTCAAATTCGGGGGCTAGCTGACGAGGATTTTAACCCGAGTTAGTTAGCTTTGCCGTTCTATAGTCGCAAGGACTACAGAACAAGATTTTTTACCTCTCTATGGTCTCAAGTACCCAAGAGGGAGACAATAAGAATAGTCCAAGATATTCTGGACATAGTCCATTCCATGGTCTCATTCTGTGATGTCACAAGGTTTTTAGTCTCTAGATATCCACAATACCGAAGTCGTAGAAGCCATGGTCTCACATACCCACGAATATTATGCACGTGGAGATATTTTCCCGTGATCGCCCAGGTCGTGGAGGACACAAAGATAGCCATGTATTGTTGTATAATATGTGACCATGGCTTACTAAAAAGTTAAAACATCCAACGGTTATATGACTAGGCTCATTCAATCATATATAGTAGTTGAGCCTATTTTATCACTACCGCCGCCTGGATGTTTCAACTCCTTAAGTTTCTTGTAACCGACAAGAAGGTAAAAATGCAATCATAAACAGGCATAATTGCACATTATGGCTAGAGCACGTCTGCCTCTCAGCGACTCTTCAATCCCGTAACCGACGACTGGCAACGAGCTATAAAAGAAGGATCTCCAGGAAAGATCAGGGGACCAAGCAAGAGATTCAAGACACAATACTTTAGAACTAGACACAGTAGATCAATATTGATTGTAAGCTAAAGAGTACAAGATTGTTCTTAATCCATCTAAGAACATTCTTGGTTCTCTTCTTGTAACTCTCAATTTACATAGTGAAATCCCAACAGGATGTAGGGTTATTACTCACCATCAGAGAGCCCGAACCTGTATAAATTTCTTTTTTTTTCGTGTTCATTGCAAAACCCTAGGTTATCCAATTGATGATATCTAAGGAATTAGCCTTGAAATTTGTATGCATAGGATCTCTCTAGTTGATAAAAAAACCTCCATTGAACGCCAATGTAGACTAAACCCTAACTTGAAGAAAACTGTTAAAGCTGAAAATTCTAAATTATTAGATGCGGGTATCATGAGGTCCGTTGCTATGATCTCAGATGACCTGAGAAGCGCGGACACATGTTCGCCGGCTTTGCGTGATCATGAGGCCGCAGACAGTGCGCGGTCAGAAGGTTGTTGACTACTCTCGACCAGGATGACTCGGGATTGTTTAAGCTCTACAACAGGCATATCCCGAGAATCACGAAGATCCTTCCGTGTATGAAGACAACTGCCAAGAGATTAATATGTGTGGTTATCCCTCAGTTGCACGTGTTTAGCTTGCGTGGAAGTTAAGTGCGGTTATCAAAACTGCACCCAAGCAACCGTTCAAAGCCGTTGTGCATTGGCACCCTTTCGACCTGTATAAAAGGGTGAGTGGATGTACAAGGAGAGGATAATATAACAGATCTAACAGATCCCAGAGATCCGACACAAGAAGACCACGAGCTTTCATAGGCTAGTTTAGCCGTGTTTTAGACAATCACACGGAAAAGATCTTCGCTTGTGATGATCTTTTCCACGACTTTGTAACCTTTTTTCCATACATAGTGAAATCACAACAGGACGTAGGGCTATTACTCCCACCATCGAGGGTCCGAACCTGTATAAATCTTTCTGTGCCCATCCGACATTGCTCATCATCCCTTTCCGGAGGGACACCCTTAAAGGCCTCACAACTCACAAATTCTGCATAAGTTCGACTAAGGACCCCGAGTTCAAATCGTCGACAGCTGGCGCCCACCGTGGGGCCTTTCTCAAGGCATTCTTATTTCTATCTGGAGGTTCAGTGAGCCATGTCTGGAGCATATGATTCCAAGAATGACTTCGATCTCGAGGATTATGCCCACATCCAGATGCCTTCACCTAGTGATCCTGTTCCAATGAAGAAAACCGGAGGCGAAGACGTCCCGGAGGTCGATTCGACCACTCAAGTCATGTCTATCGACCAGGAGACAACCGACGCAGAACCAGAGCCCAATGTGGTTTCTACTGTGTTAGAGGTTGAATCTGGTCCATCGCACGACCCTGCTGAGGGTAAGGGCGATGTTGACCAGGAATTTAGCCCGGGGAGGTTTGATCCTGATAACCTCCACCGTCTCTTTTATTTCGAGTCCGACTCGGAACAAATAGAGATGTTTTCTCCATTGGCGACCTCGTTCCCTAGGCAATTCGCTGCCTTATCAGAAGAAACTCCCGATCAGCGGGCTGCTAGGGAAGAACAGGAGTCCAAGCAGAAGGAAGAGCAAGAACTTAGACAAAAGGAGGATCAAGATCATGAGCGACAAGATAACAAACTTCGCAGAACTGCCCTAGAGGCTCTTCAAAATGCGCAAGCTCGTTACGACGCTGCTTTGAGTTCCTCCCGTTGACCACATGGTCGCAGACGTGACCAGACACCATCTTTACCCCCGGGATATTTACCGGCGGACGAAGAGACGGTGACACCTGGCGCACCCCAGAGGAGCACGCATGGCTGGCTTCGATCCATCACAGAGGTCCTGCGTAATTTTCCCCCTACGGTCACAAATATGCAGAAATCGGCTTTTTCCAGAATCTTGGCGGAGAGGTTAGACCAGGTCGCATCTGAGGCGACCCCTACAGCCTCTTCCCGGTCGGTGATACGTTCCTACGAAAGAGAATATTCTAATTTTAGTTCAGGTAGACGGAATCGTCCACCACTAGCACCATCTCGACATGACAAAGCCAGACGGGCGGGAAATTCTCGTGATCGGGAATGAATACCTGTCCACTCTCACCTAGGACCACGCATGGCCTCTCCTTCACGTGAGGTCGCCCGAGATCAGGTCGAGAGTCGCAGATCCATCCATGGTCCTTATGTCTGTTGTAAAGCTTTGTCGCCCGGCCTTCGTGCGGTCGTTTGGCCAGATAAGTTCAAACCGGGAGCCATAGAAAGATTTGACGGAACTCAGAATCCATTGGAGTTCCTTCAAATTTACATGACTGCTATTCAGGTAGCGGGTGGCGATGACCGGGTCATGGCCAACTATTTGCCTACAGTCCTCGAGGGACCAGCAAGAATCTGGCTATTCAATCAGCCCGAGGGTTCGATATATAACTAGGAAATGTTGTGCGATGCCATCCTTAACAATTTCCAAAGTTGCTATCAGAAGCCAGGAAAAGAGAACGACCTCCATCGACTATGACAAACATCGACCGAAACTCTTCGTCAGTTTGTCAAGAGATTCGTCGGGGTGAGAAATACCATCCCGAACATATCTGATAACTCTATTATCAGGACGTTTAAACACGTCGTTCGATATAGGAGGTTCACTGAGGGTCTGCTCATCCATACCCCTCGATCCGTAGCCGATCTTTTCGATATGGCTGATCGATATTCCGACGCCGCCAAGGCCATTGAGTGGAATCGGATGGTGGACAAAGGGAACTTACTGCCTCAACCAGGTCTCAAGGACGCCAAGAAGGAGGATTCGAACAAGAAGCCGGAATCTTCATCAGGCGGGAAGTCGAAAAAATAAAAAAGGAGTCGATCTGGACAGTACCGAGAGGTCGCAGTCGCAGAGAAACCTCCATCGACCAAACATAACAAACCTTCGTTTAAAAATAAAACTGCTTCTGGTGGTCGCAGTGTCGACCAGCCAGAGAAGTCGACTAACCCGCAGGAAGGCAAGAGGTGGTGTCCACTCCACAACTCTGCAAGACACAACCTCAAGAATTGCCGGAGTTGGTTGAAGCAGTTGGACGACTTCTACCAGGGGATCGGACCTATGCCGACCTTGCCACCGAAAGAACAAACTTGTGGGCTAGGAGACGCCAGCGGGGACGAAGAGATGTCCTACCAGGTACCTTGAAATCATATCAATGTTATTTTCGGAGGTTCCTCCTCTTTTGTTTCTAAACGGCAATTTAAAGCTTTTTATCGAGAGGTGAACCAAATGGAGACTCCCCTTGGTGAACCTCAGTACCCCCGTTGGTCGGATACTCCCTTGACGTTTGATCGCTCTGATTGCCCCGTTGGTCATAACCCCAATTATCAGTAATGCGAGAGTTGAAAGGGTCCTGATCGACGAAGGTAGTTCCTTGGACATTTTATTGGTCAAGGCACTGGACGAGATGCAAATTCCTCGTTTGAAAATCAAACCCATAATTCATCCTTTTTATGGGATAATTCCTGGTCCCTCTATGATGCCATTGGGACAGGTGGTGCTCCCGGTCACGCTGGGTGAACCAGATAACTTCCGAACAGAATTGGTTACTTTTGATGTAATTGATTGTGATTCGGCTTATAATGCAATCTTTGGCAAGCCAACTCTTGCTAAATTCATGATGGCTACGCACTATGCTTACCAGTGCGGCATGTTGCCCAGCCCCAAGGGCGTTATTTCAGTCTGAGGTAGTCGCAACGTGGCATTGACATGTGATCGGTTATCCATGGAGATGGTAGATCAGCTTCCCCTCCGAGAAGCCCAGATCACCACAATGTCTACTGATACGATCAAAGCCGCTCCTCGACCAGATGAAACATTAAAGTTGGTTCCATTGTACCCAGACGATCCGTCCAGGACAATTCGGATTGGATCAGGCCTGGATGACAAATAGGAACTCGAGCTCATTACTTTCCTCCGAGCTAACGCAGATGTGTTTGCGTGGAAACCATCTGACATGCCTGGTGTCCCAATGGAGGTAATTGACCACAAGTTAGCAATTCGACCTGGACAGCGACCAATAAAGCAGAAGCTCAGGCGTTTTGCTGTTGATCGGCAGGAAGCCATCCATGTGGAGTTAGATAAACTCTAGAAGACCGGGTTTATTCGCGAAGTCGATCACCCAAAATGGCTTGCAAACCCGGTCATGGTCCGCAAGTCAAATGGCAAGTGGCGCATGTGCGTCGACTACACCAGCCTAAACAGTGCCTGTCCGAAGGATGATTTTCCCCTTCCCCGCATCGACCAGCTAGTCGATTCTACTGCAGGTTGCGAACTAATGAGTTTCCTGGACGCTTACTCAGGATATCACCAAATTAGCATGGCAGAAGAAGATGAAGAGAAGACTGCCTTCATCACACCATTCAGCACCTACTGCTACGTCAGAATGCCGTTTGGTCTCAAGAATGCCGGTTCCACGTATCAGCGCTTGATGCAAAAGACCTTTCTTTCCCAGATGGGGCGTAATCTTGAAGCTTATGTAGACGACTTGGTTGTAAAAAGTTTGAAAAGTTCATCTCATTTAGATGATCTTGCTGAAACCTTTTGTAATTTGAATTGATTTGGAATAAAATTAAACCCGGAGAAATGTTCTTTCGGGGTTTCATCTGGAAAACTTCTTGGTTTTCTTGTTTGTTCCAGAGGAATCGAGGTCAATCCTGAAAAGATCAGGGCTATTGAACAAATGAGGTCTCCCTCGACCATCAAAGATGTTCAGCGCCTAGCAGGTCGGGTGGTGGCATTGAGCAGGTTCATATCGCGACTAGGTGAAAAGGGACTACCTTTCTTCAAAGCTCTGCGCAAACACCACAATTTTACTTTGTCCGATGAGGCCGAGAAAGCATTTCAGGAGGTCAAAGCATACTTGTCCAGTCCCCCAGTCTTGGTTTCTCCCAATAAGGAGGAGCCATTACTCTTTTACTTGGCGGCCACACCTTACCCGGTTAGCGTTGTCTTGATCGCAGATAGAGAAGGTGTGCACAAACCCGTCTACTACGTAAGCGAAGTGCTTCATGGTCCTAAGAAGCGATACCCTGAGCTCCAGAAGATACTTTATGCGCTACTGATGGCTTCCCATAAGCTACGACATTACTTCCAAGCACATAAGATCACAGTGCCCTCATCTTTTCCTTTGGGGGACATTGTCCGGAATCTGGAGAAATCTGGTCGCATCGCCAAATGGGCCGTCGAGCTAGGAGCGTTCTACATCCATTTCACGCCCCGCACCGCGGTCAAGACTCAGGTCCTGGCCGACTTCGTGGTCGAATGGACTAATCCTGAATCGCCCGTGCAGGAATCTGAAGATTTGGAATGCCTCGATCACTGGACAATGTACTTTGATGGCTCTCACAGTTTTCAACACTCAGGGGCTGGAGTGGTCCTGGTCACGCCTCAGGGCGAACAGCTTAAGTATGTCATTCAACTACACTTTGTTGCGACCAACAACGCAGTAGAGTATGAAGGTCTTATTGCAGGGCTCCGGGCAGCAAAATTCCTCGGTGTCCGTCGATTAGTGGTGAGGGGAGACTCACAGCTGGTCGTAAATCAGGTAAACAAGGAGTACAGCACCTCCGATGAGACAATGGCTCATTACCTGGGGGAAGTGAGGAGATTGGAAAAACACTTCAGTTATTTCGAAGTCCAATACATCCCGCGAAAGGACAACATTCTCGCAGACCAATTATCCAAAATTGGATCCTCACACACATCCGCCCCGGCAGGAGTGTTCGTCGAACACTTGGAACATCCTTCGATCATGACTACGGCCGAGGATGATTTGGTAATAGTCTGCGTTACCAACCTCGGATGAGAACGAGATTGGACCCATCCATTGAGGGTCTATCTCAAACACGGGACCTTGCCCGAGGACGAAACCGAGAGCGATCGGTTAGTTCGAAAAGCGCGCCTATACAAAGTTGTATAGGAAAGGTACTCAAGGAGTATTCATGCGCTGTGTGTCCCAAGAGGAAGGTAAATCCCTCTTGAAAGAAATCCATGACGGTGTATGCGGTGCACACGCGTCATTCCGAACACTGGTCGGGAAGGTTTTCCGACAAGGATTTTACTGGCCTTCGGCACTTGATGATGCCAAGAATATGGTCAAGACATGTCCTCAGTGTCAATTTCATGCGAGACAGGTCCATCAGCCTGCCTACGCTCTACAAACTATCCCTCTATCATGGCCCTTCGTGGTTTGGGGTATGGATATTGTTGGTCCTATGCCACAAGCGGTCAATAGATACAAGTTCTTGTTCGTAGCTATTGACACGTTTATAAAGTGGATTGAGGCCGAACCAGTATGCAATATTACTGCTACTGCTGCACAAAAGTTCTTTCATAAGAACATTGTGACTCGATTCGGTGTTCCAAATCGTCTCATCACTGATAATGGTTCCAAGTTCGCTAGCGGTCTCTTTTTGGACTATTGCAACACCATTGGAACCAAGGTGTGCTTTGCCTCTGTAGCTCATCCACAGAGCAATGGTGCCATCGAACGTGCCAACGGGCAAAAATTGCAGGGTATCAAAAAGCGCGTTTTTGATCGCCTTAAGACACGCTCGGGGGGCTTGGGTAGACGAGCTCTATACCGTTCTGTGGGCACTACGCACTACTTCTAGTCGAGCCACTGGTGAGACACCTTTCCATCTAGTATATGGAGCTGAGGCTATGTTACCCATGGAAATTAGTATTGGTTCTGTTCGAACAGATCAATTCGAACAAGTTGATCAGAACGGACAATGATTACAAGATCTAATCCTCCTAGAAGAAAAGCGTGATCGAGCTCTGGTCAAGTCCGCGGTGTATTTGCAAGCTTTGCGCAAATACCATAACAAAAGGGTGCGACCATGTAGTCTTCACATGGGTGATCTGGTTTTATGTAAAATACAAAACCAATCTAATCGCAATAAATTTTCCCCTCAATGGGAAGGTCCCTACACTGTTGTCTCGGTACAGCGACCAGGATCGGCTTGGTTAGCGATGGAGGATGGTCAAATCTTATCCAATACATGGAACATTGATCAACTACGCAAGTTTTACGTGTAAGTTCTCCAACCCCCTTTCCTTTTCAATGAGCATGATTTAACAAAATCAGTACTTCTAGCTGTTTCATGTGATAATTATTCCTTTCACCCATATGTTACGAGTCTGGCTTGGGGGCTGGTCGCGGATAATTGTATCACTATAATACCTTGATCGGATTCGCTGGACGATCTCGTGATCACTTCCAGACAAGACACCCCTCAATAAGCCGTTTCTCAACGCACACGGGGCTTGCTGGCATGTCCTTGGTCATTAGAGTGGCTGCCGGTTTGCAATAAGGACGGGTGTTGTATCGAACATGATTATCTGTCTAGTCGGCTATTAATACCTAAAGTCATAGTACTCTCTAGGTATTCCTGGTCGTCATTACACCCATATTTTTTCCTGTGCTTATAATACTAAGTCTTCAGTATGCATAATCTCAGGAGGGGGCTAAGGGAATATGGTCGCAACATGAAACAAAAAGAAATGCTTTTCTTTCAAAAATTAAGGCATACATATGCATTGTATAATTACATCTGTACAGGTACAAGATTTACAATAGGCCATGCTCTTTCAAGAGATTTTCTACTAGAGGTCTGACCTCCTCCATTATAACCTCAAGTTGGTCTTCACTCTCGACCTCTGCTTCTCCCACCACCGGATTTAGATCAAGATCTGGGCCATGGTGGAGACGAAGTCTGGAGAGGATGGCGGAGGCTGCAGATTGCACTTTAGTCTTGATCGCCTCTGATTGCTGCCTTGTATCTTCAGGAAGATACTCGAGGAGTGATTCAGCTTGGGTCACGACCAGTGTGGTCCAGTCGCTAAGGCTAAGGTCGTCCTTTTCGGTTTCGACCACATCAGCTCTTAGCAAATTGGCCACCATTTTCAGGTTTTTGAAGATGCCTTGTTGAACGCTGCTGCAAGTTGAGAGTGATGAGTTCAAGTCCTTGTTCTCCTTGCAGGCAGAATCAACTTTCAAGTTTTGCAACTCAATGGTCGCCTGAAGATCCTTGTTCTCTTGGCAGAGCTGGCTTATTTGGTCCTCTCGGGCTGTAATAAGAGACCATCACAAACAGTTCACATGACAAATTAATACATCCTAGTCGGAAGTATACTTACAGGAGAGCTGCTACCACAGCTGTTGGAGTTCTTCCTCCAAGTAAGAGATCCTGGCGACTGCCCCGACCTCCTGGCTTTCCCTATCAGCGAGGCTCTTGACCAGAAAGGCGTTTTCTCTGTGACAAAAGAGACAATTGTCAAAATAGGACTAACATTCAGGCAAATGAGGAGACATCTTCCTCACCGCTACATGCGAATCGTCTCTTGTTGGGCGACGTCGATACGCTTCCTACAGCTATCGACTTGGTCGCCATACGAGTTAGTTCCTATAACATGGAAGGGGATCAGCTTCAAAGCCTGGATATTCCAATGCGAATGCGAACTTAAAAATCACAAGAGGTGTTCTGCATACCTCAACGTACTCCCTGAACGAGCCACTTTCCTGTTCAGCCAAAGGTTGAGTCTCTAGACTCGCCTTATCCCCAGTAGGAGCGACAGATGAGGTTTCCTGCTGAGCCTCCTCCATAGCTAGGGTCGCAGATTCCAATCTCTGCGATTGAACTTCTACAGCCATCCCATCTATAATGGCACGAAGAACTTCCTCGGCCCTGGGGATGGGACTTTGCTCGCCCGTGACCTCTGTAGCAAGAGAAGCTTCAACACTTGTATAGGTCACTGGGGGGCTTGGGGTTGCATCTCTGCGCCTAGCATAATCAAACAAGAGAATCATCGATTAGAACCTCTTCAGTTGATCACTGCAATACAACCCTGTCTAAATGGGAGAGATTCTTACCTTACTCGAAATCCTAACCATTTCTGGGATTTCGAGGATGGTTCCCCGGGAAAAAGAGGACAGTTATCATCTGTCCTGGTCTGCCTCTTCCTAAATAGGACCTTGTCCTTTTCTCCCTGTGTGCATGCAAATCTATAAGAACACACATGAGGAATGATGAAAACCAAGGCTGTAAGGGTCCTTACCGGGGTAACTTCTTCGGTTGGTAGGGATGAAGCCATTGGTCCTGGAGTGTCCTGGACCACAGGCACTGGGACTTTATCCATGACCATGAGGTTGGTAGTGGTTGCGGGGTCCTGTTCAGTTATTCCCACTCCTGTCAACAGGAGTGGAGTACTCACCGCCCAGGACTGGCAGGAGTCATTTCACAGTGGATAAGGGGAATGTCGTCTTCCTCTTCCTGTATGAGCATAACTCAATGGATGTGCACAGATGAATGAAAACATTCAGGATTGTGAGAAATCATACCACAATCGCCCCTTCTATCAGAAGGGGAGGTGTTGCAAGTCCTAAGGCTTCATAAGCTTCAGGCACTAGGGTTTCACCCGTAACCACAGGACTATCAGATGGTCACGGGGCCCATTGTAGTCGTCTCTGTCCCTGCGGTCAGAGACAGGACCTCGCTGGTTTGAGGAGCGATCGCCTTCCTCTTGCGGCGAACTGGAGGAATGTCATCCTCCTCATCCTCGCTCCCTTCACCCTGTACGACGAAGAAGTAATTTCTACTCGTACCTGGGGTTACAGGAGGTACTGAATATCTTACCGTGGACTTTTTCGCGATAGGGGTTTTCTTCTGCGAAGAAGCCTCTCCCAGAATCTTCTTAGGTTTCTTGGGAACGGACTCCTTCGCTATGAGCTTTGAAGAGGTCCTCCTCATCCTCTTCGCAGCTGGTCTCCCCGAGGGACCAGCGTCCTCGCTTGGACGTGTCGCCTCAGCAAACTTCCCCAGAAGTTGTATCATTCAAATGATCTTGGTAATGCAGGACAAGTGGATGATTTACAACAGGGCTTGTTAAGAAAGGTCATACCTTTCGGCGCTCCTGCTTGAGGTCGTCACCCGTGTTGATTAAGCTCTGGGGGCGAGGCGATCCCTTAGCTCTCTCCGTGGTGGCGCTATACGCCCGAAGGAGGCAGTTCGTCTGCTTCTTGATCTCGGATAAAGGCAGAGCTGTGTCACAAAAAAGCATGTCAGCAAATACAACATTTTTTAGTCATTAAAAATGTATGTTTGTTGATTAAAGGACATACCATTATTGTAGTCCAGGGTACTATCCGCCATAGACTAGATTTCCCAAGCTGGATGAGCCCTTTCACGCAGGGGGCTTATCCGGTTCTTCACAAAGTCGCGTATAATGTCGTGCGCAGTTAGGCCCTGCTAGACTAAGTGAAGAATGGCTTGGGCTTGTTTCTTCTGCTCCGCGCTCAGAGCAGGAAGGGAGTCCAACTCGCTGGCCTTCTCCGGTCGGGAGTTCGCGAACCACAGTCCACTCTCCGAAGGAGGGGTGCAGTAGAACCATTTCTGGAGCCAGCCGTGTACAGAATCCCAGAGGGGCGGGAAGGGGTACTCCTTCTTCTCCCTTATTCAGAAGTAGATGCACCCGGCGGCATTGGCACTCTTTGACCA
This sequence comes from Pharus latifolius, assembly GCA_019359835.1. Lineage (NCBI taxonomy): Eukaryota > Viridiplantae > Streptophyta > Magnoliopsida > Poales > Poaceae > Pharus > Pharus latifolius. The sequence goes on from CM033327.1 coordinate 32,801,108, forward strand.
TGCCGAGAAGTTGAAGCGTCGGAAAAGCTCCACGCTTGGAAGCACTCCGACGAAGGCTTTGCACAGGTGCTGGAAGATCGCCAGAATGAGAACAGCATTTTGGTGGAGATTCACTAACTCCAACCCATAATGCTCCAAGATTCCCTTCAAGACCTGGCTCTCTGGGAATCAGAACCCGCAGCGCTGGTATTCCTCAAAGATCACCAACTCGCCCTCTTGGACGGTTGGAGTTTCTTGATCTTTCTCCACTGGCCGCCAGTTGATTAGCAGCCGCGAGGGAGAATCTCTTCCTTCTCAAGTGCCACTGGCTTTCTTCTGTGTGGTGAACAGATTGGCTCTAGGATGCCATTTCTTGCGAAAGAATGAGAAGAAAGGTAGTGACTTGGGAGGCGACGGAGATGAGGAATGCAAAAGAGGGTTTTGTGCAGCGAGAAAAGGCAAATGGAGGGTTTCTGGTTGTGTGGCTTCCTCAGGAAGCTACCTTCTCCTTTTATATGCCCAAGGCAACCCTTCGTTGAATACTTTATTAATTTCCCATAATGGGTGCCTTCTCTCTGGAAACTCATTATGCACTCCCTACAGTGAATCCGGAACAAAATATATTTTTATTATTTTTGTTTCGAATTCAGGGGCTAGGGTGCACATAAAAACATGAAAATTTTGCAAAGATTATGGAGGAAATGATCCTTCGTATCTTTTGTAAAGCTTGATCACAAGGCAGTTCTGTGATCGTCTCAAGATTTGTATGTTGATCACAATATAGTTATGTGATCGTCTCAAGATTTGTATGTTGATCGCAATGCCATTATGTGATCGCTGCCAGTGAGTAATCGCAACATATACGATTATCACTCGATTAAGGCATTATGTTTTGATCGTGGCTTCAGTTCTGATTGCGGCTTCGATTCTGATCGCGGTTTCAGTTCTGATCGCAATAACAGTATTGGTGACGATATAACACATTAATTCGTTTCTGATCGAAAAACTTGTTACTTCGGATTTACCTGTGTATGTTTGGTCGTGAAGACATTCCTTGTGACCATGTTTTCGTACAGAGATTGTGAAGAGTTTTTTTTTTGGAATTATAAGTCTTGCATAATCCTTCTTAAAAAATCGAGGTATGAAAGGTAAAGGAAATTTTTATTTCTGGCAATCCTTACATACAAAAGGGATACAGGCGACCAGAGCATCGACCTGATCCGAGAGAAGTTTACAAAGTTCTCCTAGGGACATATTAGCATCAGTGGGATCAACACTGGCTACCCCTTGGGAATTAGCAACTACTCTAAGCCTATCTACATCATCCTGAATCAGAGAAGCACTACTATTCCTGATCGTATCGGAGAGTTCTTGCTGCTGTCGAGCATAGTCCCTCTCCAAGCGGAATTGGTGCGCTTCTTCACGAGATCTGTCAAAACATTCTGCCAGGTGCAGAATGGCCGAAGACATTTCTTCAGTCTTCTTCTCCAGAGCCTCTTTTTCCTTCTGGAGAGTCTGTTCGAGGGAAAGAGGTTGGACCTTAGCAGGCTGGTCGCTGGGGGCTCCAGAAATTTTCATCTCCTGCACATATATGTGTTAGTTTTACAAGTTAAAATGACCAGTAGAGGAAATGAAAATAATTACCAATCCTCGCAGGTGAGAGGATGAAGTATTTCCCCCAGAAAGTAGATCACCCGACAAAAATCGGGAACCATCAGGTCGTGGAAGTGCAACATTCCCACGAGAAAATTGATCACCCAACAAAAGCTGAGGATCATCTGGTCGCGGGAATGCAACCTTCCTACCAGAAAATTGATAACCCATCAAAAGATGGGGATCGCTTGATCGCAATGGAGAAAGCTGATCAAAAGAAGGAGAAGGCTTTGAAGGATTATTATGGATCTCCAAAGGTGGAGATGAAGGTTCGACCTGCCGAGTTGCATGTACAGGAAGAACTACATGGGACAAGGAAGGAGAGCGCAATGATGCATCCCCAACCTTTGTGCCACTGGAGGATCCCTCCTTAACCTTGGGTTTCTTCCCTGGAGGAACCAGCTCTTCGGTCACCTGTGAATTTCCAAAAAGCATTTTAGAAATGATCAGAATATAAGATGGCAACTTATACCAAAAGTTCCAGAGAATACTTACCTTCTGGAAGTCCTGGTCAAGTTCGGGTATCACTTCTTCTTCATCACTCACAATCTCAATCATGTTCTTGGAGCCCTGATCTACCATTGAGGTGAAAACAGAAGAGAAGGAAAGATAGCTTCGGAAAAGACTCAGCTGAGAAAAGACTTGTGAGGTTTTAGGGCTAAGGGGCTTCGGTATTTATAGCCTCCAAAGGTGATGGTTCATTTTTCGAATGCCTCGAGTTCTTAAAACGCATTTACAATTTTATCTCTGGTTAAAAGACAATTCCACGGCGCTATCATTACCTGTCAAAGACAACCCAGAGTCCGTCTCGGGAAATAAACCGCCACACGTAGTGCGCCACTAAGTGTGGGAGTTGAAGTGTCGGGTCACCTATCCAATGCAAGATTAAAATTTGAACTAAATATGTCCCTTCGTTTTCTTCAAATTTGGGGGCTAGCTGATGAGGATTGTTACCCGAGCTAGTTCGGAGTAATGTACATCTGGTTCAAGACAGATTCAAACCAGACAAGTGACTGGAGGTCCATTGCTATGATCTCAGACGACCTAAGAAGCGCGGACACATGGTCGCAGGCTTTGCATGATCATGAGGTCACAGATAGTGCGCGGTCAGGAGGCCACAGACAGTGCGCGGTCAGAAGGTCGTTGACTACTCTCGACCAGGATGACTCGGGATTGTTTAGGCTCTACAACAGGCATATCCCGAGAATCACGAAGATCCTTCCACATATGAAGACAACTACCAGGAGATTAATATGTGCGGTTATCCCTCAGTTGGTGTTAAGCCTGCGTGGAAGTTAAGTGCGGTTATCAAAACTGCACCCAAGCAACCATTCAAAGCCGTTGTGCATTGGCGCCTTTTCAACCAGTATAAAAGGGTGAGTGGATGTACAAGGAGAGGATAATATAACAGATCGAACAGATCTAACAAATCCCAGAGATCCGACACAAGAAGACCACGAGCTTTCATAGGCAAGTTTAGTCGTGTTTTAGACAATCTCACGGAAAAGATCTTCGCCTGTGATGATCTTTTCCACAACTTTGTAATCTTTTTTCCATACATAGTGAAATCACAACAGGACGTAGGGCTATTACTCACACCATCGAGGGCCCGAACCTGTATAAATCTCTCTGTGCCCAGCTGACATTGCTCATCATCCCTTTCCGGAGGGACACCCTGAAAGGCCTCACAACTCACAAATTCTGCATAAGTTCTACTAAGGACCCCGAGTCTGAATCGTCGACAGCTTCGCCTACTTGCTCAGCAGGAGGAGATTCTGCGACGCCTATCTTCTTCAGCTTCCCCAGTCCCTCGCAAGAGGGCTCGCCTAGCGTCGTCATCACCAAGCTCAGCTTCAGTCCCTGCGGCTCCAGCCACTCCAGTCGCATCAGCTGCTCCAGCTCTGGCTGCTACTCCTTCGTTGTCACCAGCCGTCGACGCGATTGGATCTCCTGCAGGCTCCGAAGATACAGCCGTCTTAGGATTTTCTTCTCATGATGAGCATTAGGCTCTGTTTTCCTATTTTTGCTCCCTTTTTGTGCTTGATGCCAAAGGGGGAGAAGTATTTTATATATATTTGTGTTATGGTTGGATGATTTTCAGTTATGGATATGATTTTTGGATGTCTATGTCTGGATATTGGTTTATTATATCTCTGTGATTTTGGATATAGATATGATGTTTTGGGATTGTGGAGCTCTGAAACTTGATTCTATATGATGGTCCGTGATGCCCTGATATCTATCTATGTGTTGATTTATGATTGGTTTATGTTCTGATATATTTTGATGTATGCTATGAACTTATATCTGTGATATGTGATGCATATACTCAGGGGGAGTTATTTACTTATTTTTTTTCGAACACTTGTTGTCATCAATCATCAAAAAGGGGGAGATTGTTGCATCTAGGCCTTTATGCCTAACCCTAATTTTGATGATTAATGAAAACAAAGCGTTTCAAACTAACTGTGCTTCTAAGATTTCTGATACAGAGCTTGTTCGAGAAAACACGCAAGATGATCAAGATGAACCCAACATTAAATAGAAGCACAAGGTGCAAAAGAGCAAAGACGAGACGAAAATCGAGAGATGCAAAGGACCTAAGGTAATATTGATTTTATTTTTACCGATCTGGGCGTAAGGAGATTGATCGGTTTAGGAAATTTTGTTTTTAGCTTTAACCGTACTATAAAGAGGGGTTGCAAGTCCTCTCTAAATCTCCAACATGAACCGAGAAATTACTAGGTCACTGCATTCCATTCATCTTTTCGGTTGAATTTGATTTGAATCTATTTTGAAAGATTTGATTTTCAGTTGAGTTTTTGACAACAGAAGAGTTTTTCAATTTTCTAGAAAGATCTAGGAAGATCTGGTTTTTGCTTCTGTTTCCAAAAATGTAGTCCTTAAAATTATCTTTCAAACGAGCTATTAAACTCTCAATTTGCTATGACTTTTAAAGTTATGACTTTTTTTCAGGATGACTGTCAGTTTGCTAAACTGACTGTCAGTTTGAATGTCAGTTCAGTTAAACTGACAGTTGTCCAGAGAGTGTGTTTTTTGAGCTGAAACTTTTTGTACTAAACTGACTGTCAGTATGCCCATGCTGACTGTCAGTTTGCATTTCGACCTCAGCTGGTTTTATCTGAGTTTCTATTTGATCTGGTCGATGTTTTGGTTGAACTGACTGTCAGTTTGCCTAACTGACTGTCAGTTTGGGGTTTCAGTTTCCACATACGACCACAAACGACTAGCTATTTTTTTATCCGTAAATTTTGTCGGCCGTTTTGTATGTAACTGACTATCAATTAGGTGAACTGACTGTCAATTTGAGTTGCTGATTTTCAGCCTGAGCTCCAATGGTTCTTTTGATCCTTGAGGCTATAAATAGAGGCTTTGAGCTCGTATTTTAAAACAACAAGCAGCCCTCTTCTCTCTTATACACTTGAGCATTTGTTTTCTAGTTGAAAATCTTGATCTGTTGATCAAGTCGAGAGTTTTCAGATCCAACAAGTGCTTTCGTTCGTTTCATTTTGCATACTTAGAGTTTCTTGGTGATTGTTAGATGTCTAGAGAAGACCTTACTGCCTATTACTCTTGGTGAGCGCCCTCACCTAGACGGTTCAGAGGTGTGGCCGTTGATCTCTCCGTTCGAAGATTGTTGGAGAGACTCGGCAAGGTTGTAAAAGGCATCGGTGCTCGCCTTTCTGGAGTGGACAAGTTGCAACCATTAGTGGATAATATCCTTCGTGGATATTGGAGCAAGACTCAATTTATTTGAGTGCCTCAACAAGGATTAGGGGAGACTGGGCGAGTCTCCGAGACCTCGGTAAAAATCGTTGTGTTCGTTCTCTCTTCCTCTTACTCATATTATTATTTGTTCTTGATTTCTTTATTTGCAAATATTTGTTGTAAATTGAAGTTTTTAAAAGCCTCCTATTCACCCCCCTCTAGTCGGCATCCTTGATCCTACAGCATGCACTAACCAGGATTGACCAGAAGTTCGAGTGGAGTGGAAAGCACAAGGATACCTTCCTCTTGCTAAAGAAGAAGATAAGTGAAGTTCTTGTCCTAGCTTTACCGAATCTACAAAAGCAATTCAAGCTAGATACCGAGGCCTCAGGTCATGCAATGGGTGTAATGCTCATGCAAGAAGGTCGACAGTAACATATCACTACGAATTATTTCAGGGAGCTCAGAAGAACTACCCGACCTACGATAAGGAGTTATTGATCCGGGAATGCGGCTTCGCGACCAAGTCCTGATCGCATACGGCTTCGCGACCTTAACCGTGTTCAGAAAGGATTCACGAACATGGATGGGTCCGCGAACATGGATTGGTCCGCGACCAGGAAAAGGAATTCGTTCCCTGTTCGGAATTGCAATCCAATCCGAATGTGTATAACTAAGCTTATCTGTTTAGGATTAGTTAGATGAGTCTAATACGTTTAGGTTATTGAGTCTGATACGTACTCATACGATTGGACTATAAATACCTTGTAATAGGTCTAGTTTAGATCATCGAAGAGTCATAGAACTTATTTGAGTTTTAGAACTTATAGTTCCTTCGACGTAGACAAGTGTGTCTAACATTCGACGTGTAAGCCCTCTTTGAAATAAAGAGTTGTGCAATTACTTTGGGTTTCAGGTATAAGATCCCGTTATTCTGCATATTAGAATTTGGGTGAGCCTAGTACGAAAACCAAGACTAGGTCTCAAACGGATCAAGTTTTGACTCCCTTGTTGAGAAGGAGCCAACCCCTGTTGCGACCTCTCGATCAAACTGGAGATGTGGAAATTGGACTTGTCCATCTTCTTTGGTGTACCACTTTGCCGCACGTGCTCGTTGATCTTTCCGACCGATTCGAAAAGTCTCCTTGGTGCCACTGCGGGTGGTAGTCACCTTCTTTTCCAGAATCACATCTTCACGTAGAGGTTTGTCTCGTTGATAGACCAAGTCTTCAACAGATGGTACTATAGTATCTGGCTCATCATCCAGCATTGAAGGCTCAAAGAGTTTGAGGTGCTCAACATAGACAACCAAATAGATATCCATGTATGGAGGTAACTCGAGCTGACAAGCATTATTACCCACTTTCCACAAAATCCAAAAAGGACCATAACGAATGGGTTTGAGTTTCTTACCTTCACCTTTAAGTCTCTCCTTACTCAGATGTAACCATACCATATCACCTTCTTGAAATTGCGCATCAACTCGGTGCCGATCATGTCGCGCCTTGTACTTGAGTTGGGCTTTCAGCAAGTTCTGTTCAACCTCACGATGGAGTCGTTGAATACCTTTCAGGAACTTTTGTGCTCGATCCTGATCAGATGCTTCCTTGCTGTTCTGTGCTGAGGTGGGGATCACAAACTCCATGTTGAATGGACTCTGTGGTAGAAACCCTAAACAAACCTCAAACGGGGACTTTCCAGTCGAACCATGCATTGCTCGATTAAAAGCAAACTGCAGGTATGGTATGCTTTCATCCCAGGTCTTCGGGTGCTTCGAGTTATATCCTCTCAAGAGATGAACGACTGTGCGATTTACCACCTCGTTTTGACCATCAGTTTGCGGATGAAAAGCAGTACTCCTCTTTCGCTTGGTGTCCATCATCATCCAGCGCGATCACCAAAAGTGACTAAGGAACCGGGTATCGCGATCAGACACAATAGAAGTCGGCAGTCCGAAGTGTGTCCAAACGTGTTGAAAGAATACCCGAGCTGTCTCTTCTCCCGTGATAATCTTCCGACAAGGTATAAGAACAATCATTTTGGAGAACCAATCAACGACCACGAATAGATAGTCGTTGCCACGTCGGGTCTTAGGCAATCCTCTCAAGAAATCCATGGATATGCTCTCCCATGGTCGTGATGGAACTGGCAAAGGAGTGTACAAACCTAATTTTCGGTTTGCCGGTTTTGAGATGCTGCCGAGACCGCAGCCTCGAACAAACCTAGCCACATCTTGCTGCATACGCGGCCAGAACACATGTCGGTGAAGATTTTGCAACGTCTTTGTAACCCCAAAGTGACCAGCTACCTTCGATGTGTGCGCTTCTCGCATCCATTGAGTTCGAGGTGCTCCACGAGCTATGCAAAGTAAATTTCCCTTGTACAAGAGTCCTTCTCGACGAACGAACTCTGTAGGGTTCCCTGTTTCGACCTCAGTCAGTGCTGTTTGAAAATTAGGGTCTTCACTGTACATAGTGACATAGTCATCATAACATGAGGGCTCGATCTGCATGAACGCTGATAAACAGAGGGTCGTAACTGGTGGTCGCGACAACATATCCGCCAATTTGTTGTGTACGCCCTTCTTGTACTTAATCACCAGATTAAACTGCTGCAGATACGACATCCACTTCATGTGCCGAGCTTGCTGTAGCTTGGACTAAGTTTACAAATATTGCAATGATTGATGGTCGGTATGGACAATCGTCTCTTTCCCCAAGAGATAACACCGCCAATGTTTCATGGCCTGATGCAGTGCGCATAACTCCTTATCATAAGTTGGGTAGTTCTTCTGAGCTCCCTGGAATAACTCGGAGTGATATGCCACTGGTCGACCTTCTTGCATGAGCACTGCGCCCATTGCATAACCTGAGGCATCGGTTTCTAGCTCGAACGGTTTCTGGAGATTCGGCAAAGCTAACACAGGAGCCTCGCTGATCTTTCTTTTCAGCAAGAGAAACGTGTCCTCATGTTTCCCTGTCCACTAGAACTTCTGATCGATCCTGGTTAATGCATGCAATGGAGAAGCCACAATCGAGAAGTGTCGGATGAACTTCCGAAGATATTGGCATGCTCCCACAAAACTACGCACATCTGTAACTGTTCGCGGTCGCGGCCATTCGCGAATCACTTTTACCTTATCTGGGTCGATTTGCAACGTACCGTTGCCGACCAGGAATCCAAGGTAAAGTAGAGTTTGCTGGCCGAACTCGCACTTCTTACGGTTGAGGCGAAGTCGATGTTGCCGAAGCTGATCGAACACCTTTTCGACATGAATGAGATGCTCATCCCACGATCGACTATAAACTAGTATGTCATCGAGGTAAACGATCACAAAGTCGTTGATGAACTGTCTCAATACGTCATTCATAAGACGCATGAAGGTTGCCGGGGCGTTGTAGAGACCAAACGGCATGACCAGCCATTCGAATAGACCTTGTCGTGTTTTGAACGCGGTCTTCCACATATCCTCCTCTCGGATGCTGACTTGATGATATCCTGACTTAAGATCCAATTTGGAGAAGACAACAGCATGCTTCAATTGGTCTAACAGGTCATCAATACGGGGAAGGGGGTACCGGTTCTTGATGGTGATCTTGTTCAGTGCTCGATAGTCGATGCACATACGCCAAGTCCCATCTTTCTTTGGTACTAACACCACAGGAGATCCACAAGGTGAACTACTTGGTTGAATGACACCATCGTTCAGCAACTCACCAAGTTGTCTCTTGATCTCTTCATTCTCCAATACTGAGTTGCGATAAATACTCAGATTGGACAGTGTCGCATCGGACACAAGCTGAATTTCGTGCTCGACTGGACGTTTCGGCGGACGACCCTGGGTAGTCTCGAACATATCATTGTATTTCTCCAGCAGTCCCGAAAAACGACCAGAATTCTCTCGGCACGCCAACGACAATGCTAGTCGAGTACCCCCACTTTGACCAATGGATCGAATCATGACAAGCACATACTTGTGACATGCATTAACAATCCGTTTGGCTTGATTTGCGGTAATCAAGTTCGAAGTGTTGACGTGGACGTCTCTACTGATCACGAACTTAACTCCATCTTTGGTGAGGTCGTACTCTTGCGCTCGCCGATGGAAATGAGCGTCTCGATCATACAGATACGGACTCCCAAATATCACCTGACAGATATCAATAGGGACAACATCACATTGCACCTCATCGACATATCGTACAGAGATCGCAAATTTCAACACACACTGACTCGTAATCTGTTGATTCACATCGGATGTAAACCAACCCAGCGGATATGGTCGCAGGTGTGTGGTTGTCTTCAAACCAAGTCGCCGAACCAGTCCAGCGGAGACCAGATTCTTCTGACTTCCTGGATCGAATATCGCTGCGATCACTTCGTACTTCACCTGGACGTTGATGGTGAACAAGTCCTCTGTTGGGTGATGGTCGTTTGGTGGATCCGAACCCTTCTCCTTCGGCATTGCCATCAGAGACAAGGTTGTATCCGCCTCATTAACCGAGTTCACTTGGACAACTTCTTCGTCGGGTGAAGTCGCAGTAGCCGTGGCTGTTCTTTTCCCTGGTCCGTTTTTCTTCGGTCGAAGTTCAGGATGAAGCATGTAGCATTTGTCCTTGGTATGTCCCGCGACTTGACAATGTTCACAAAAGGCACCCGTGCCCGATTTGGAAGCGTTCTTCTTCGGACTCGGCTTTTTCTTTGTCGAGGTCGCACTTTCCTTCGTGCTTTTGTCGCTGCGGGATTTATTCTTCTTCTCGATCGCCATAGCAGTTGTGCTTGCGGTCGCGATGTCTTGGACGCCGAACAGACTTAGCTCAGTATTGATCGATTTCTGAAGTCCAGATGTGTACTTCCGAAATACCTGAGGGTCGAATAGTGAGATGCCAATGACCATTTCTTGTCGCCGAAACTCTGTTGTATAGTCTTGGACGGTCTGGTCATGCCGTTGGTACAATCTGTGCCAACGCTCGCATCTCTCCTCAAGGTAACCCATCGGATAGAATTCTTGTCGCAGAAGTCGTTTGAATTGACCCCACGCAAGGTCGTCAGCTTCACCACTGGCGACAAGGGCCTTCCACCATGTCTTGGCGTGGTCCTTCATCTTCAAAGGTGCAAATTTGACCTTTTGAGCGCTACTAAACCCTTTCAGGTCAAAGTAGGTCTCAAGTTGATCGATCCAAGAATCCAGCTTCTCGGCATCGATCACCCCATCATATATGGGTATATCAATCTTAGCGTCGACCCTAAAAGATCCGACAGCTAAGGAGGTGTTGGCGAGGTCGTCGGTCTTGTGGTTGCCTTCGTCTTCATCTTCGTATGCCCTGCGCAAGTCTTCACCAGTCTTCGCACCCATACCCTTCCCTACTTCAGGAGGTACAATCATGGCCTGTTGCTTAATCCAAGCAAGCACGGTTTCCATGTCGGTGGAGAGCTTATCCACTTGTTCGGCTAGGTTAGCTTGAACGGAGGTATCGTCGGACATTGTCGGAGACGCGGCTGTAGGAACCGTCAATTGATCGCCTGGAGTTTCGCCTGAGGTTTTGTAACCCTGGCGAGTCTTCACCATCCACAGGATAGGAAAGTTGCTCTGATACCAACTTGATCCGTTTGAGACCTAGCCTTAGTTTTTGCACTAGGCTCGCCCAGATTCTAATATGCGGAATAACGGGATCTTATACCCGAAACCCAAAGTAATTGCACAACTCTTTATTTCAAAGAGGGCTTACACGTCGAACGTTAGACACACTTGTCTACGTCGAAGGAACTATAAGTGTCTAAAACTCAAATAAGTTCTATGACTCTTCGATGATCTAAACTAGACCTATTACAAGGTATTTATAGTCCAATCGTATGAGTACGTATCAGACTCAATAACCTAAACATATTAGACTCATCTAACTAATCCTAAACAGATAAGCTTAGTTGTACACATTCGGATCGGATTGCAATTCTGAACAGGGAACGAATTCCTTTTCCTGGTCATGGACCAATCCATGTTCGCGGACCCATCCATGTTCGCGAATCCTTTCCGAACATGGTTAAGGTCGCGAAGCCGTATGCGATCTGGACTTGGTCGCGAAGCCGCATGCAATCAGGACTTGGTCACGAAGCCGCATGCGATCAGGACTTGGTCGCGAAGCCGCATGCGATCAGGACTTGGAGATCCTCCCAGATTAGTTATGTGCACTACATCAGGCTATAAAACATTGGCAATGTTATCTTTTGGGTAAACAGACTATGGTACACACCGACTGTCGACGATTGGGACTCGGGGTACTTAGTCAATCTTATGTAGATTTGTGAGTAGGGAGTGAAACCTTTCAGGGTGTTTATCAGGTAAGTTAAGGTAAGTACGAGTTGGAGACATAGAATTATACAGGTTCGGGCCCTCAACGAATTGAGTAATAACCCTACATCCTATGGTGTTTCTACTATGTATAAGAATGTTTACAGGGAAGGAGAGATCGTTACAGAGGTTGACAATCTCTCTCAATGCTTCTGTCTATTGTCTATTGCTTGAGTTGTTTGAGTCTTCTTCTGAATCCTATCTCAAAATATATATCCCAACTTGTCCTTCCTTCCCCCCTTTTATACTAATTGAAAGGATGCCAACATGAAGCAGTTCGGGAGTTTTGGATGGTTGCTAACATGCAGTTGCATAACTGCATTTATCTCTTCGCCGATTAACATGTGCAGTTATGGATAACCGCACATCCTAACCCCTCGACGGTTATCTTCATACGTAGGAGAAGAAGTTATCTTCATCCTAGAAGCGTGTCTGGTAAAGCTCAAACACAACTCAGGTTAAATATAACCCATGGGCAACCTTGGTCGTGCATAGCCTATGACCTTATGGTAGCGCAAGTTCTGCAACCATAGGCTGGTTCTGCTCCCGCGACCTTCTGGTACACAGGAATTTAAAAATCCTTGTATATAGTACCCGATGCTTCACCTTCCTCTGTTATACTGTACACCGTGTGGCGGTTTGTTTCCCAAGAAAAACTCTAGGTTTAACATGACAAGTAATCATGAAGTCTTTTACCACATACTCGAGGCAAACCGTAAGAGCGTTTAGGAATACGAACCGTCGCCTCTGGGCTCTACAAATAGCGAAGCTCTTTGTTATGAAAGTTACAAGCTTTCATTGACTAAGTCCTTAGAACTTATCCTCATCTTCTTACTCCATTTCTCCTTCTCTGTTCTCATCTTAATGGCGAACCGAGACTCCAAAAAGATTGTTGAGAGCGATGAAGAAGAAATAGAGATAGAAGACAAGATTGAACAAGCTCTTCAGAAGGTAATTCTCTTCTGAGGGATCTGCGTGAATCTTTCCTTTGTGCTTTAAGTATTTCCAAAGTAATGCATTTTGGAATTCTTTAGATGTTCAAGGACTCGACACCTTCAAAGAAGTGGTCTGGAGATGATGCAGGATCATTCAGTGGAGCTTCATCCAAAAAGCTAATGGGAACTAAAGACTGGGTTGCCACATTACCCTCAGCTCTTTCTTTGCATTCAACTTCTGAGGTGTTAGGTGCTGCCTCACCTGTAGTGCCTTTGTCACCAAGTCCTCTTCCCTCCTCAGCTTTTGCCACCCAGTCTACAAACCAAGTTATTATCTTTATCCTCTCTGCTTATTACATAATTCTGGAACTGGCCCATGTATGCACAGGAGGACAAGGCTCTCTGGGTCCTCAGCGAACAGCTTGCTGAGATCCAAGTTCTTCTAAGGGAGAAGTCTGCTTTGTGTAGAACTCTCCAAGAAGAAAAAAAGGAGCTGCAGGAGCGCTTCAACAGGCGAGGACACAACCTTGAGACTGACCCCACGGTTATAGAACACCTGTCAGCGAGCAATAATGGGTCTCACGAAGAGGAACGGTTGGCCCGCATGGAGAGAGATCTTGCTCGAGATCAGAGGGACCTCTCTAATGCAATTAGGGACATCTGCTTTTTTGCAATAAAAGATGACGTTGATAGGTTACGAGACATCGCGGGTTCCCTTGGGGCAGCTAGTGTTGATCCCACTAATATCAATTTGTCCCTTGGAGAACTTTGTAAATTACTTTCGGATCAGGTTGACGCTTTGGTCGCCTGTATCCCTTTTCTATGTAAAGAATGTAAGAAATAAAATTCCTTTTCTTTACATCTCGAATTCTTTTAATGATTACGTATAATCTATAATCATCAGTTGGGATTCTTGAATAAATATCTCTGCTTGAAAAAAATGGTTACAGGTAAATGTCTCTACGACCATAACATCCACAGGTAATAAATACTTGGTCCATAATTAAACCAGGATAGTACTTAGGTCACAGAATAGCATTGAGACCACAGATATCGTTTGAGATCATGCATAGTACTGAGGTCATAGAATAACATTGAGACCACAGATATCGTTTGAGATCATGCATAGTACTGAGATCATAGAATTACTTTGAGATCATAACAGCACTGGAATTATGAGATTACCCTGAAATCATAGGGTATTAAAACCGCAAAAAATTCTCATATAATTACTTGTACCATAGCCCCCGAATATGAAATAAAATGACCTTTTAATTTCCAAAAAAGATGGATTTTGTTTCAAATTCCACCAGGGCTAACGATATGGTTTCGGGTTCAATCCGTGAAAAACCCGTTATGAGAAACTATTAAAATAATGAACGTAGCAGGTAGTGGCTTTGGGCAGATAAAAGAAAGATACCTTGCTTAAGAAGCTTTCAGAAAACCCTCTTTTGCATTAGCCACTCCGCCGCAAAAAACCTTCTTCTCCGTTCGTTGTGAACTCTACCTCCAGAAAAACCCTCATCTTTTTGCAAAGATTTGACCATCACAATGGCATCTTGGTGCCGATCTTGCTATTGCAACAGTGAGAGTTTGGTGGTGTTGGAGAAGGAGAAGATCCTTCCCACGCAGCTACTGATCAAACAATTGGCTACCTGCGGGGAAGAAAGAAGAAACTCCAAATGTCCAGGAAAATGAGCTAGTAATTTTCGAAGGCTTTCTGCGATGTGGATTCCGCCTTCCAGAAAGCAAGTTCCTACAAGATATTCTGGCACATTTTGATCTGGAACTGGTAAACCTTAACCCAAATGCTATTTTGATCTTGGCTGTCTTCCATCACCTTTGCGAAGCATTTGTTGGGGTGTTACCAAGTGTGGATCTTTTTCGGCGATTCTATTTGTCCGCATGGTCAAAGAGCACCAATTCTGCAGGATGCATATATTTTCGCTTGAGGGAGAAGAAAGACTGCCCCTTTTTTCCACTGTGAGACTCTGTGCATGGATGTAACCAAAAATGGTTCTACTGCGCTACGCCAGTGGAAAGCGTCCTCTGGTTCGAGAACCGATGGCCAAGAAAGACCAGCGAGATGGACGCTGTTCCTATCTTAGGCCAAAGCTTACAGAAGCAAGCCCAGTTGATTCTTCACTTAGTTCATGAGGGATTGACTGCATGGGACATCATCCGAGACTTCATGAAGAACAGAATGAGCCCTCTGAAGAAGAGGGAATATCCAGCCTGGGAGGTGTGTTCTATGGTGGACAACACCCTGGATTATAATAATTGTAAGTTTATCTGCTCACAAAATACGCGAAATTACCGATGATCGATGTCATACTAAGTAACTGCTATTGTGAAATAATCCTGTCCTCATCGGAGATCAAGAAGAGGACAAACAGCCTTCTGAAGTCATATAATGCAACGACAAAAGGAGCTCTAGGTTCACCCCATCCTCAGAGCTTAATCAACAGTGGTGATGATTTGAGGCAAGAACGTCAAAAGGTAATCCTTCTTTTGAGAAACTTTTCCATAAATGCCTATTAATATCAATCATCAAATCACAAATCATGAAATGATGCAACTACTGAAGGGGCAAGTTATCAGGACAAAGCGTCCTGGGGATGATTTTGGGCCTTCTGGGAGGCCAGCATCAAAAAGGATAAAAGTTATCTCTTCTAAAGCCAAGAAGATGAAGGAGCCAACCTCTGGAACATCCAAGACTATAAGAGGGGCTTCATCGAAGGCGAAGAAAACTGCCACGAAAACTACTACGGTAAGGTTTTCTCTTCTCCCTGTTATACCATGTACAAATAGGAGTCACCTCTTAATCGTACAGGGTGAGGGGAGCGAGGATGAGCAAGATGACGTTCCTCTCATCCGCCGAAAGAGAAAAGCGGTGAACCCTCTGGAGATTGCCATTCCAGAGAGACCATCCTCCCCTACCATTGCCAACATACTGTCCTCAATGGCAGAAATAGCTATTGAGGCAAGGGATCTAATGGCTGCAGGAGAACTCGCGGTCACAAAGGAAGTCACCAACCCTGAGGCCAGAATTTCCACAGCCATGGTCGCGGAAGACTCTGCGGCCATAGTTTCAACAGCCTCAGATCTGGTGACACCTCCTTCAAACACAGAAGGAACTGTTGTGGTAAGAACATCACACTCCACGACTTTTACTCCATTGCATATATTAATCATCTTTTGAATATGAAAGAAGACGAGTCTACTGTCCTGTTCAAGAAAAGAAAAACAAGGACGAGCCCCGATGACACCACAACAAGGTCTCTTAGTGCGCTCCTTTCTCCAAGGAGCACATCACCGAACCCCAAAAATTGGATGGGGCTTCAAATCAGGTAAGGATACCACATCTTAACAAATCCGGATTTTGAAATCAACAATATTGCAAATTGTGATTTTTCCGGGAACCCTGCACCTAGCACTCTGCCGACCTCACTGAAACCGAGCGAAACACCTACTGTGGAGGTCACAAGAAATGCAAGCACAAGTGCAATGGTTGAGATGGCTCCTCAAACCATTGTGGAAGAAATAATTGTTGATCTCCAATCCAATCGGATGGAAACCGCACCATCTGTCTTGACCACGGGAGCAAACTAGCAAGAAACAACATTTGCCACTCCCGTTGTCAAGGAAAAGACTGGTCTCGTGGTTCAACCTTCAAATGAACCCGAGAGCATGCTGAAGACAACTTTCAGCAATTTCTTAGAGGTAAGTAAAAAAAAATTTTACTTTCTCTGAAATTGAAGATCTTAGGAATGTTCAGGTTTAAACAACAGGTTTTACTGTGTTTCAGGATCTGACCCAAATGTCGACCAAGTCGAAAGCTCTAGCAGAACAAATTGAGGTGGCACAAAAGGAGATCAGCCGACTACAATAGTAAGTATCCTTACATTGCTTAAACTAACCTGAACGTCATCCAAGTATAATGATTACGTCTCTGGTCGCAAGGAAAATTCCTCCTTGACGAAAAGCATGGCTTATCAACAAGGTCAAGAAAAAGCTACGGCCGTAAAATTTTCTTCTATGGAGAAAGAACTCAATGAGGCACAGTTAAAGCTTGCCTGTAAGTTTACTTTCAGCCAAGGATGTTATTTCCTTACATGAACTACTGTAATCTCATTACTTTGTTCATGCAGTACAAGAAGAACATATAACTGTTCTTTCTAAGGAAAAGGATGACTTCCAACAGAAGTGTGCCTAGGCTGAAACTCAAAACGGGCAACTTCGTGCAACCATTGAATCATTCAGAAAAACTACTGAAACTGTCTGCGAGGAGAGGAAAACCTTGAAGGTGACAATCTCAACCTGCAACGGTATTCAGTCAGAAGTTTTCATAGAACTGAAGATGGTTGCGGATTTACTGAAGGCTGATATCGTGGATCCTCAAAAGGACAACTTAAGCCTCAGCGAATCCTATAAGTTGGTTGCGGCTCAAGCTAAATCACTTCTCGAGTACCTTCCTTAAGATACAAAGTGGCAAAAAGAGGCATTGAAGACCCACGTAAGATCTGTGGCCTCTGCCATTTTGTGCAAATTAAGATATCACCACAGCCCAAATTTGGATTTGAATCCAGTGGTGGGAGATGCTGAATTCGAGAGTGAAGATCAGCTTGAAGCCATAATGGAAGAAGTCAAGCCCTTGATCGAAAATTTGTTAAAAGAACTTGACTTATCATGATCGCATTGTAAGGAACTATGATCCTCTATGTGAATTGTACCTGCAACATACAATTATGATAGAAAATATGCAAATGTATGCCTTTCACTTTTGGAAAAAATGTACTTACTTTCATCTTATATTATGCCTTTCATACATACTGAAGACATTGTATTATAATCTCAGGAGAAATATGGGTTAAAGATGATCGAGGAGTACCTAGTGAGTTCTTATATGTTAAGAAACGGTTTAGAAAGAAAAGTCTCAACTAGGTATGATCATCTGGTCGCACCAATACTGACCTTAATATAATAACAAAGTTTATTACGAACTGGCAGCCCCTCGAATGATCAGAGACATACTAGTAAGTCCCGTATGCGTTGAGAAATGGCTTATTTAGGGATGTCTTATCTAGATGCAACCATGAAATCGGTCAGTGAATCAACCTTGGTTACTATAATAAAATGATCATTGGCGACAAGCCCCTGAGCTTATCTCAATCAAGAGAGGACAAAGGTCAAGAATTAAATCATAATGTAAGGCGAAAAAAGGTACATGTTATTTTTAACAAAATCATGCTAATTGAAAAGGAAAAAGGAAATGGAAAAACTTACATGTAAAACCTGCGTAGCTGATCTATATTCCAACTATTGGACAAGATCCTTCCATCTTCCATCGCCAATTAGGCTGATCCTGGTCGCGGCACTAAGACCACAGTATAAGGGCCTTCCCACTGAGGGGAGAATTTGTTGTGATTAGACTGGTTCTATATTTTTCATAAAACCAGGTCGCCCACATGAAGACTATGAGGTCGCACCGGTTTACTATGGTTTTTACGCAAAGCTTGTAAATATGCTGCAGACCTAATCAACGCCCGATCACGTTTCTCCTCAAGGAGGGTAATATCTTGGACAAGCTGTTCATGTTCATCCGAATGATCAAATTGATCTACATGAACAGAGCCAATACGAATTTCCTTAGGTAAGATAGCCTCAACACCATATACCAATTGGAAAGGCGTCTCACCCGTAGCTCGACTACATGTAGTGCGTACTGCTCATAGAACAGAGTAGAGTTCATCTAGCCAAGCCCCCGAGCGTAATTTAAGGCGATTGAAAACCCGTTTCTTAATGCCTTGTATTATCTGCCCATTAGCACGTTCAACGGCACCATTGCTCTATGGATTAGCCACAGATGCAAAACACACTTTGGTCTCAATATCATCTCTATAGTCTAGAAAAAGACCACTAATGAATTGGAGGCATATGCAGGCTAATAAACTTGTTGTGCATGAAATTGACACTGTGGGCATGTCCTGACCAAATGCATGGAATCATTAAGTGCCGAAGGCCAATAGAAACCCTGTCGAAAAGTCTTTTCGACCAGCATCCGATAAGATGCATGTGCACCACACACACCGTCGTGAATTTCTTTCAAGTGGGATTTACCTTCCCCTTGAGATATACAGCGCATGAATACTCCTTGAGTACCCTTTCTATATAAAGTTCCGTCGATTATTTTATATAGACATGCCTTTTGAATTAACTGATCACTTTCGGTTTAATCCTTGGGCAAGGTCCCATGTTCAAGATAGATCTGCAATGGTCGGGTCCAATCTTCTACATGTCACCAGATCATCCTCGATCGAAGGCATGATCGAAGGGTATTGTAAGTGTTCAACTAACACTCCTGCCAGAACAGATGTACGTGAGGACCCAATTTTCGATAATTGGTCTACGAGTATATTATCCTTTCGCCTAACAAATTGGACTTCAAAATGAATGAAGTGTTTTGCCAATTTCCTCACTTCTTCCAAGTAATGAGCCATTGTCTCATCAGAGGTGTTGCACTCCTTATTTACCTGGTTTACGACTAGCTATGAGTCTCCCCTCACCACTAATCGACGGACTCCAAGGAATTTGGCTGCTCGGAGCCCAGCAAGAATACCTTCATACTCTGCTGCATTGTTGGTCGCAACAAAGTGTAGTTAAATGACATACTTGAGTTGGTCGCCCTGAGGCGTAATTAAGACCACTCCATCCCCTGAGTGTTGAAAACTATGAGAGCCGTCAAAATACATCATCCAATGATTGGTGCATTGTAAATCTACAGATTCTTGCGTAGGAGGGTCGGGATTAGTCCATTCACCCACAAAATCTGCAAGAATTTGAGATTTAACTGCGACACAAGGGGTGAAATGGATGTCAAATGCTCCAAGGTCCACTGCCCATTTTGCAATGCAACCAGATTTTTCCGGATTTCAGATAATATCTCCTAATGGAAAGGACGAAGGCACATTAATATTATGTGCTTGAAAGTAATGTTGTAGCTTGTGGGAAGCCATCAGAAGAGCGTAAAGTAACTTCTGGACTTCAAGGTAACGCTCTGATATTTACTTGATTTGCTTAACTTTTTGTTGGGGGAAATCTCCGTGAGACTAATTAAGCCCAGGTAAGTTGTGCCATTTGCCCAGGGACAAGGCCCCCGGTGCCTGTCCCGGGCGCTGCCTTACACCCGGGGACAAGGCCCCCGGTGCCTGTCCCGGGCGCCGCCTTTCGCCCGGGGACAAGGCCCTTGGTACCTGCCCCGGGCGCCCCCTTTAGCCCAGGGACATGGCCGCCGGTGCCTGTCCCGGGCGCCGCCTTTTGTCTGGGGACATGGCCCCCGGTGCCTGTCCCGGGCGTTGTCGTCCTTCCAGGGATAGGAGCCCTTGGTTCCGTGTCACGTGCGGTTCGCGTGACAAGCGCCTTGGTCACGTGCGGGTCGCGTGGCAAGCGCCTCGGGAATCAGCGGCCACCTGTCAAGCATCCGAGACACCTGGCCGGGAGAAGGATGTTGCTACCCCTTGATCCGACGGTAGCGTCCGAGGTAGTTTAGTCTTTTTGCTTCTTTTGGGGCTATAAATAGCACTTGTACCCCCTGTTATAAGAACAACTTGTTCATTATTGCTAGAATAGCCAATCTCACTGGTGTGCTTTGGAAGCCTCCCCCCGAGAGAGCCACCCCAGCCGACTCTGGTCGGGAGCACGCCGACAGGACTAGGGCCCCCACCGGGACCCGAACCTGTATAAACCTCCGTGTCACTTGTTGTGTTTGTCCGGCGGGGGAGGACCGGTCACCCGGTCAACTCGCGTCGCGTTCTCTTCGCTAGGATCATTCACAAAACCTGTCAGGGTATTCGCAATACCACGACAGTTGGCGCCGTCCATCAGGATTCGTGACAAGACTGCCATGGCTCCCCCAAGAACGAGGGCTCGCGCCCTCCCCGGTGACGCCGGTCCCGGTGACCCGGCGCCACCCGTCCGGGACACGACCATCCCGGCGCTTCCTCCCGGAGGTGGCCAAACCCAGGTACCGCCTCCCACCTTCCCTCTTTACTTAGGTGGTTCGACCTCCGGGTCGCTCCCGGTGACCGCGGGAGCCTCGGCTGGGACCAGTCTCCCCCCGACGGCTCCCCCGGCTCCCCGGGACGCCCTACTTGAGGCTTTAGTGGAGGGCCAGCTCCGCGCCCAGTGCTCTATGGATGACCTGCTTCGCGTGTTGGCGCGGCCACCGGCCCCCACATATGCGCGGTACCCATATCCGGGGGCTGTGTCCCCGTTTATGGGTCACCCGGCGGTCCCTCCGGTCTCCGGGGGTTCGACCGCCCCGTATGACCCCATCGGGGGGTCCCCTCCCCCTGCGGGTCATACGTCCGGACCCTTCACAGCACCCGGGTCCTTACCGGTGCCGGGAGGTTACTTCGTGCCCGGGCCCTTCGCGGCACCGGGCGGATACCCAGTTCCGGGCCCATTCCCGAGGCCGGGGGCCCATTACATGCCGGGGGTTTTCCCTGCGCCGAGAGCCAGTCCCGCCCCGCGCGTCGCGTTTACCGCACCAGGGGCGGTCGACAGAGCAGCTCCCGCGCCTCAGCGGACCTCCCCCCGCATCAGCTCCCCGGTTCTTGACGCCGCCGCGGGGGCTCCCCCCTCGCCGGTTCCGGATATTACAAGGGCTTCCCCCTTTCCGGTTCCGGTCGTCGCCACGGGGGCTCCCTCCACTTCGGTTACAAACATCTCCGCGGGCGCCCCCTCCCCGGTTCCGGATGATACAGGTCCCCCTTTCCAGTCACGGGGATCTCCGCAGGGGGCTCCCCCCAGTCGGCCCCGATAGTTTCCGGGCCGACAGCTACAGTGCATGAGCTCCCTCCTCCCCCGGGCCGCCCCCGAGGGTGCCCCCGACAGACCAGGTCCGTTTGTCCCGGGAGGAGGTCGAGCGAATGCATACGGCCAAGTGCTGGGAAGAACTTCGCCCTGGCCGCGGGCTCGGAGAGCCTCGCTCTCGCACCAGCCGGGGGAAGAGACTTGCTGAGGAGCCAACCTCTCCGGGGGAGAGCCCGAACGTCCGGGAACTCAGCCCCGGCCCAGAAGAAAAGCGTCACCACCGCCACGCCGGCGGGCCTCTTGGGCCACTTCCCAACTCCGACAACGAGGGAGCGTCCCTCGTCAAAGGAGACAGCGACTGGGGTTCTCCCCGAGAAGTGCAGGGGGCTAATCAGCCCCTATGCTGCAGACTTCGGTGCATTCGGTGGCCGCGGCCTTATCGCCCGCCGCACATCGAGCACTATAACGGTGAGGCTGACCCTTATGAATTTGTGAAGGTATACTCCATGGCCATCTCGGCGGCTGGGGGGGATGAGACAGTGCAATGCAACGTCTTCCCCCTCTACCTCACCGGGATCTCCCGCTCCTGGTTCTACAACCTGAAGGCTGGCTCCATCAAGTCTTTCGCGTAGCTCAAGCGTGAGTTTTGCGCCAATTTCTAGGGGAACTCTGTGCGTCCCCTGGACTCCTCACAGCTGTACACCATCCGGCAGAGGACGGGGGAGACCATCCGCAGCTTCTTCAAGCACTCCACGGTCATCGAAGCATGCAAGAGCGGGATCCTCCCAGGAGAGCTCCACCGGAGGCTCTCCCGGAGCTGCCCCTCCTCCGCCGACGAGCTCTCAACGTACTCGAAAAGTACGCTCGGGCGGAGGAGGACGACCTCTGGAAGAAGACCCAGGGGGCCCTCGCCCCCGCTGACCGGGGAGCCAGGGACCCCCTCAAACGCCCTAGGCAGGGGGGCCGTAACGAGCCACGACCTTGGGACACCTTTGTCCTCGAGGGCGGAGGTGGCTCGCGCAACCCCCCGAGGGGCAACCACCCCTTCCCCAAGCCGAAAGGCCGTGGGGGAGGACAGTCTTCCCACGGTCGGGAAGGCCCCGCGGGGAGAAGCAGGGAAGGACCATGGTGCACCTTCCATGGGTCCAGTACCCATGCTACCCGAGAGTGTCACCAGCTTCTGTAGCACTTCGCGGCGTTCCTCGACCAGCATGGGTAGGGGGGGACTCTGGCCTCCTTGCCCCCTCGGCCGGCTGTACCGGCCCTTCCTGCTCCCGCGGGGGGTCAGCAAGGGCAGACACAGGAGGGGGAGCCATTAGAAACTCTCCCCTTCCAAACTTCCCAGAGGCATATCAACGTCATCGTGGGAGGGTCCGCCTCCAGGCGGGACTCTAAGCGCCAGCGTAAGGAGTACGCGCGCAAAGTCAAGGTGGTGGGGGTGCTGCACACGTCTCCGCCACCCAAGTGGTCGGACGTCCCCCTCACCTTCACGGCGGAAGACGCGCGCGGGGTTCACTTCCCCCACGATGATGCGCTCATCATCTCCACCACCATCTACAACTGCCACCTAGCCCGCATCCTCGTGGATGGCGGGAGCTCCGCCGATGTCCTCTACCTGAAAGCCTTCAGGGAGATGCAGGTGGATGAGAAGCTTCTGCAGCCCGCGGCAGGACCCTTGCAAGGGTTCGTCCCGGGGAAGGCGATCCACCCCTTGGGGAAGGTGGATCTCCCCATAACGTTTCGCACCCCGGAGAACTACCGGACCGAGATGGTCCGATTCGGCGTGGTGGACCTCCCCTCCTCCTACAACGCGATCATGGGGAGGACCACGATCAACCGCTTGGGGGCCGCAACCCACCAAAACTACCTTTGCATGAAGGTCCCTGGGCCTCACGGCGTGATCACCGTCCGGGGAGACCAAGACGTGGCCCGCGCTCTATACGAGCGCGCCGCCGCCACAATCGGGAGCGTCAACATCATTAAGGCACCCGGGGGGGAGATCTCTCCCCCGGAACCAGACGTCGCTGCGATACCTCCTGGGAGGCCCCTCCCCTAGCCGCGTCCGGAAGGGGGCCTCCGGAAGGTCCTGCTGTCCCCGGATGACGGGGACAAAACCGTCCAGATCGGGGCGGAGCTCCCCGAGGAGCATGCAACACAACTCGCGGCCTTCCTGCGTGAAAACTCCGACGTTTTCGTGTGGAAGCCCTCGGACATGCGGGGTGTCGCCTGGGATGTCATCGAGCACAAGCTCGCGGTGACCCCCAGTTATCCCCCCATCAAACAGAAGCTGAGGAAACTCTCCCTTGAGTGCCAAGAGGCGATCAAGGTGGAGATCGTTCGACTCCGAGAGTCGAGGTTCATTCGGGAGGTCCTGTACCCCGAGTGGCTCGCGAACCCTGTCCTCGTGAAGAACTCAAATGGCAAGTGGCGGATGTGCGTGGACTTCACCGACCTCAACCGCGCCTGCCCCAAGGACAACTTCCCACTCCCGTGGATTGACCAACTGGTCGACTCCACCGCGGGGTGCGAGTTGATGAGCTTCCTGGACGCCTATTAGGGCTACCATCAAGTCCGGATGGCGGAAGGGGACAAGGAAAACACGAGTTTCATAACTCCCCTCATAACCTTCTGCTACGTCCACATGCCCTTTGGGCTGAAGAATGCCGGAGCGACCTTCCAGCGCCTCATGACGCTGGTCTTCAAAGACCAAGTCGGCCGCAACATCGAAGTCTACGCAGACGACGCGGTAGTCAAAAGTCCCCGCGCAGCCGCCCACGCCGACGACCTAGCGGATACCTTCCGCAACCTCCACGCGTATGGGTTGAAGCTCAACCCGGAGAAGTGTGCCTTCGGCGTGCGCGGGGGGAAGCTCCTGGGTTTCCTCGTGTCCCAGTGGGGCATAGAGGCAAACCCTGAGAAGATCCAGGCGTTCCTGAACATGCCCCAGCCGCACTTCGTCAAGGACGTTCAGCGACTCGCCGGCCGCTTAGCCGCGCTGAGCAGCTTCGTCTCGCGGTCGGGGGAACGCGGTCTCCAGTTCTTCAAGATCCTTTGGGGGCTCGAGGGGTTCCGATGGACCTCCGAGGCCCAGGAGGCCTTCGACGACCTCAAGAAGTACCTCACGAGCCCTCCAATGCTCGTGAGTCCATCTCCAGAAGAACCCTTGCTCCTCTACCTTGCCGCGACCGCAGTCACCGTGAGCGCGGTATTGGTGAAGGAGCAAGGGGGCAGCAGCGTCCCGTGTACTACGTGAGTGAAGCCCTCCAAGGGGCCAAAACTCGGTACACGGAGATGGAGAAGATCTGCTATGCCCTCCTGATGGCGTCCCGGAAGCTTCGCCACTACTTCCTGGGACACCCCATCACCGTCCCGTCGTCCCTACCCCTGGGGGAGGTGCTGCAGAACAAAGAGGCCACCGGCCAGATTGGGAAGTGGGGGGCCGAGCTCGCCCCCTTCTCCCTTTCCCTCACAGGCCGCTCCGCCATGAAGTCACAGGTCCTCGCCGACTTCGTGGCGGAGTGGACTCCTGCCTCCGGGCCCGGGAACGAAGACCTCCCTGCCCCACCACGACGCAACGACCATTGGACACTCATGTTCGACGAGTCGCTGTGCCTCGTCGGGGCCGGTGCGGGAGTAGTCCTCCGGAGCCCCGAGGGGAAAGAACTCGAGTACGCGGCGCGGCTCGAGTTCCCCGCAACCAACAACGTCGCCGAGTATGAGGCTTTGCTCCTCGGGCTGCGCCTTGCGCGCTCCCTGGGGATCCGAAGCCTCCTAGTGAAGGGAGACTCTCAGCTCGTAGTTTGCCAAATGGACAAGTCTTACCTATGCCATGACGCAAACTTGAGTCTTTATTTGCAGGAGGTGCGAAAGATGGAGAGGCACTTCAATGGCCTCGAGGCCCGGCATATCCAGAGAAGGGACAGGACAGGGCCGATGCCTTAGCCCGGGCAGCCAGCGCTCGGGAATCGCTCCCCAAAGGGGCCTTCTTGGAGATCATCGCGAAGCCCTCGGTGGCCTCCCCGGACACGGGCGACGAGCCTCGCGTCCCGGAGGTCGCCGAGATCACCCGGACTCCATCGTGGATGGACCCCCTCATCTCCTTCATCAAGGGGGAGGGGGACCCTCCTAACGATATCGAGGCTAAGCGCCTCCGGGCCAAAGCCCGGGTATACCTCCTGTTGGAGGGGAAGCTCTACAAGTAGGGGACTTCCGCCCTCCTCTGTTGCCTCCCCCAGCCGGAGGGACTTCGGCTTCTCGAAGACATCCACGCAGGGAGCTGTGGCTCCCACCTAGCCCCCCGCGCCATCGCAGCCAAGGCTCTCCGGCAGGCCTTCTACAGGCCCACGGTGATGCGCGACGCGCGAGACCTTGTCTCCGCGTGCGAGGCCTGTCAAAAGATGGCCAAGGGTTCGAACCTCCCCCCGTAGCACTGCGGACTATCCCCATCACTTGGCCCTTCGCGCGCTGGGGGATGGACCTCTTAGGTCCCTTCCCCCCAGCGCCCGGAGGATACAAGTATGCGGTGCTCGCGGTCGACTATTTTACAAAGTGGGTAGAGGCGGAACCTTTGGCCAGCATCACGTCCCGGGCTGTCCAGCGGTTTTTCTGGAAAAACGTTGTTTGTCATTTTGGTGTCCCCCGGGAAATCACTGTTGATAACGGGACCCAATTCGACTCGGGATATTTCTGGGAATTCTGTGAAGGCCTGGGGCTCGTCATCCACTTCGCCTCAGTGGCCCATCCCCGGAGCAATGGGGCTGTCGAGAGGGTCAACGGCGTGATCCTACAGGGGTTACACCGGCGACTCGAGCAGGCCGCTTCTAGGCAGGGTGCATGGGCAAAGGAGCTCCCTAGCATCCTCTGCTCCATGCGCACAACCCCGAGCCGGGCGACGGGACGTACTCCCTCCTCCCTAGTCTACGGGTCTGAGGCAGTCCTCCCCCCGGAGATTGGCTTCTGGTCGCTGCGACTCAAGCTCCTAGATGGAGCTACGACCGCAGCGTACCAAGCCAATGAGGCCAACCAACGACTGGAGATCGATCTTGTGGAGGAGGAACGCGACCGAGCGCTCCTCCGCCACGCCATCTACGAGCGTGAGATGGCGCATGCATACAACCAGCGAGAGGGCTTTTCGCCTCGGGGACCTTGTCCTCAAGCGGGTCACGGACCCCCAAGACCAAGGTAAGCTCTCCCCCAAATGGGAGGGCCCCTACAGGATCTCCGCGATCCTGGGCTCGGGGGCTTACAAGCTCTCCAACCTCCAAGAGCAAGAGCTGAAGCACACGTGGAACTTGCGTTTACTTCGCAAGTTTTATGTCTAGTCTACACAGGCCCGTCCCCTCCCCCGGAGCTATTACGCCGGAGGGGGAAGGGGGACCTTGTAATTACTGTCCCCTCCCCCGGAGCGATTGCGTCGGAGGGGGAGGGGGGACATTGTAATCACCGTTCCCTCCCCTTTCGCGATTTCACGGGGGGAGGCGTTGTATTTTGTTCCATTATCAATACAACTGGATTTTTTCTTCAACTCTGTCTCATTGCAGGTTCTTTACATTACCGCATCTAGCGGCGATGCCCTCCCTGCGAGGATGCCCTCCCCGTGAGGAAGTGGGCTCTCATGACCCAAGAAGTCCCTCCCGTAGGGCGGCTTATGATCACCCCTCGTGAACTGAGGGTGTAAGCGGCAACCCGGTCCTCAGGGACCGTGGTAACGAGTCACTTTGGGAGACTAGTCCCCTACCCAAATACTCAAACCCGTTTTCGGGCACATCCTCCTCTGGGAGTTGATAGTCTCCCCAGCGGGATGGATTTCTTGGATATTTCTTTCCCGGAGACCTTATTCCCGGCTCCCCATTTTCACGGCGATCAGATGATTGCCTCCCAGAAAAATTACGGATTTCTTGGATATTTCCTTCCCGGAGACCTTATTCCCAGCTCCCCGTTTTCACGGCGACCGGACGATTGTCTCCCAGAAAAATTACCTCTGGAAATTTCACCTCAGGTTTTTCTTGGACATTCTTTCCGGAGACATTATTCCAGACTCCCCGTTTTCACGGCGACCAGACGATTGTCTCCCGGAAAAATTGCCCTAGGAAACTTCGTCTTGGAATTTTCTAACTTGGAAAAATTCTTAAGTCACGGGCCTTCATCCCGGGGGCTTTGTCACCCCCACAGCGCGGGGAGCTACCCTCCGGCCCGCTGTGGGCTGGGGGGATAAGGAGCCCCGGGAGTCGTCTGGACCATCCAAGAAAAACGAACAAACTTAGCTCTATCCTATCAAAAGAAGTCGTCCAAACCATCCAAGAAAAACGAGCAAACTTAGCTCTATCTTATCAAAAGAAGATTCTCAAAGCAACAACAAGCAAACAGCTTTATTGATCGTTCAACCGGAGGACATCTTCCCCCTCCGGTGGGCATCGGAAATGGTACAACCCGGGCCATAACCCGGAAATTCTCTACGCCCTAACGCTCCTACGCCTAATAGTCCCGGAGGCCCTCCGATAGCTCCCGGGTCAGGTCCCGATACAACCCGCGTATGCGGCGCTGAGCTTCCCGGAGCAGGTCCTCGGGCCAATACTCGTATCCCGCCGGTGGAAGTATCCAAAGAAGGGGAATCATCCGGGACCCCGGGCGCGGAGGGGATAGTTCGGCGCGATGATTATCGAAGTTATCCATGTGCCACTCCGGGTGCCACCGCAACCGGATCGGCTCCCGGACAGCGTCCCCGCTACGTTCCCCGGAGAAGAGGCTCAACAAGATGAAAGCGGCTTGGGTGTCCCCCGGGGGGCACCTACCGGGGCTAAAAGGCCTCGCCACCGGGGAACTTCTTCCGGACCTTCGCCCGGGAGTAACCTCCCGGGAAACCTGGTAACATTGTATTCATTCAAGACTTAGAAAAATTTTCAATTTCCATTGCATTTCAAAATGTCTTTCTACAAGTGTCCGGGGCTTCTAAGAATCTACCAGAACAAAATTCTAAGAAAGCAAAAAAGGGTCCTATCTAAGACCCAGGGGGAGGCTCATACTTTGTCATTGGCGTCCTCCCCCAGTGGGGCTTCCGCCGCGGCCGGGGCATCCGCTCTCGGAGGCGCCGGTGCCGGGAACCTCACCCGGATGATCCGGTCGTAGAAGCCCCCGGCGAGCTGCTCCACCTCTCGGCGAGAGGGCTCGAAAAAATCAGGGAAGCTCCGGGGGATGCGGCCCCCGATCTCCCGGGCACCCACCCCCCGGTGCTCCACGAGCCCGGCCGCGGCCGCCACCACGGGGATTGCCCGGCCTCGCGCCCGGGCATCTGCAGCCTCCGGGATCATGGAGACTTGTGCGTTAAGAAAACGCACAGCCTCCGTGAGTGTGGGCGGGGGCACATCGGAGCTGCTCCCGGGGCCTAGGCTCACACCAAGGCCCTCGAGGGCCGAGCGGACGGAGCGGCCTGCGTCCATCACCACCCAAACGCTCGAGCCCTCGAGCTCCCGGAGGGCCTCCTCCTTTGCCTTGGCCTCCCGCCAGAGGCGGTCGTTGACGGTCTCAGAGACATGGACTTGGGCCCGGACCTGGGCCAGCTCCCGGAGGGCCTCATCCCACTGCTACAGGAAGGCGGCGGCCCTCTCCTCCGCATCCTTCAGCAGCCGGCCGATGCGCTGCTCAAGCCCCCAGGTAATGCCCGCCCCCTACAAACTCAAGAGTTAGAAAAAATTTGAGTTTAGGGGGCCAAAAGAAAGCACCCACCGGTTCGGGTAAGTACCTGGATTTGGAGAGACTGAAGCTCCCCAAAACACTCATGGAGCGTCCCCTCTGAGACGTAGGCCTGGACCTTCCGGGTCTACAGGCCCTCCGCGTAGCGGTCGACCTCCCCTACGGAAAGCAGGGGGGTCTCCCTCCCAGTGCCGGTCCCGTCACTGCTGATGACGGGCCCCCGGACCTGAGCGCCTGGCATAATGTGGGCCGGGGTGGCAGTGGTTGGCGTCTTCGTCGCCGAGCAGGTGGCCTCCGAGGAGGTAGCCGAGGAGCTCTCAGAGGAGGTCCCTCCCCGGGGAGGAACCATGAGCCCTTTTCCCTTCCTGGGCTGCGGGGCCCCTGGGACCTCCGCTTCCGGAGGGGCCTCATAGATCGAGGGGCTCCCCCTCCCCCCCGTCTATCAGCCATTCCACCCGCGGGGGCGAGGCCTCCAGGAACCTCACCTCTGGTCTCTCCGGCTCCAAAGGCGCCGGGGCCGTCGGGAGGGCCGTCGCCGAAGGCGGCGAGGGGGCGTAGTCCGCCGAAACGGAAGCCTCCCCGCCCGCAGCCGGTCCCTTCCCCCGAGCCTCCCCTCACCCGCGGCCGTCGGGAGGGCCGTGCCGAAGGCGGCGAGGGGGCGTTGCTTCCTTCCGGGCCGGCGCCCGAGCGCGCCCGGTCCCGGGGGTCTCGTCTCGGGCCTTCACCGGCGTCGAGGCCGGCGTCGTCGATGGGCCGGGGGCTTTTTGAACTCTGGCCTTCTTTGGCTCAGAGCCCCCGACAGCCTCTTTCCTCCGCTTGTGCGATCCGGGGGTAGGGAGGGGCTTCCTCTCCAGTAGCTTTAGCCCGAAGGCCTCGGCTACCAGGTTCCGGGGAGGGCCCTCCCCCACGATGCGCACAATGCACTCGTGCTCCTCGGCGAAGTACCTCCCCAGGAGGTTCTCCGCCTTCTCCTGGGCCGCCGGGTACGGCCGGACTGCGAAAGGTAAGAGTTAAAAAAATTTAGAAGAATTTGTAAATCAAATGAACCAGGTCATCGGAAACTTACGTCGGGTCACCGGTTTCACCGGGGGCCGTTGGTCCGGGCACATCCCGATCCCCCTTCTCCCGCGCGAGAATGGGGAGATCCTCAAGAGCATCATCTCCTCGGGGGTGTCCCGCATAGAGCGGGCGCCCCGGGAGGCGATGACCTTTCCGAGGAGCTCCAGCTCCTCCTCCGTCCACACCGAGGGCTTCGGGGCGGACGACCGGCTGTAGGTGGGGGCCGCCGGGGAATACACCACCTCGTCGTCCCGGACTCGGAGGTAGAACCACCTCCGGACCCAGTAGCCCCAGTGGTCCCGGGAGGCGGCCACCGGGTACTCCGCTACCCGGGATGGTAGCATCTGCACCATCACCGAGCCGAAGGGGGACTTGGGTCCCCCCTTCACCATGTGGGAGTTCCTTGCTGCCGGCTCGTAGAAGCACTGGAAGGCTCGCAGCGTGGGCTCCCGTCCGGTCGCCGTCTCGAAGAGCCATATGAATAGGCCCATCCGGACGATGGCGTTCGGCGTGAGGTGGTTCAGAGCCACCCCATATTCCTTCAAGAACTCCCGGAGCAATGGGTGCACCGGGAGCCGGAGCCCCACCTCGAGGAAGGCCTCGAAGGCCACGACCTCTCCGGGCCTGGGGCGGGGGGCTCTGTCTTTCTTCACTGGGATCCGGACGTCCCCGTCCTCGATGACTCCCCGGTCGACCAGGGACTCTAAGTCCCCGGTCGTGAACTCGGAGGCCCAGAGGAAGTCCGCAGCGACTTCCTCCGGGGGCACCTCCGTGGTCTTCGCTCGGCCCTTGGGTGCCATTAGGTTTTTTTTGGTGGCTAAAGCTTCCGGGAACTGGAGGGACCAAAAGGTTCCGGAGGCTGAGGTTCCGGAGGCTAAGCTTCCGAGAGCTAACGAGCGGGAGGGGGCTACCGGGAGAGCTAAGGGCACTAGAGTTTGAAAAATTTGGAATGAGCTATCCGGGCCCCCCAAGGCCCTATTTATAGAGGTGAAGCATGGCCCAGATTGGTGCCACGTGGCACTTCGCGGTACATCCGTGCCGTTGAAATTCAAACCGCGCGTGGGAAACAAAGGGACGGGCGCACGAACCGAGGCACCGGTTCGAACCGAGAGCTCATTTATGGCCAAACGGCGCGGTCATAAGCGCGCGGCACGAGAATCGAAACGTCGCGGCTCCAGTAGCTTCGCCCGGAGATTTTCCCAGTGACATGTACCATACCCTCTGGGGACTCGAGCATCGTCCCCGGAGGGCATGGGGGGCTGCTGTTGAGGGAAATCTCCACGAGACTATGTCCAGGTAAGTTGTACCATTTGCCCAGGGACAAGGCCCCTGGTGCCTGTCCCGGGCGCCGCCTTTAGCCCGGGGACATGGCCCCCGATGCCTGTCCCGGGCGCCGCCATTTGCCCGGGGACAAGGCCCCCGGTGCCTGTCCCGGGCGCCGCCTTTAGCCCGGGAACAAGGCCCCCGGTGCCTGTCTCGGGCACCACCTTTAGCCCAGGGACATGGCCCCTGGTGCATGTCCCGGGCGCCGCCATTTGCCCGAGGACAAGGCCCCCGGTGCCTGTCGCGGGCGCCGCCTTTTGCCCGGGGCAAGGCCCCCGGTGCCTGTCCCGGGCACCGCCTGTAGCCCGGGGACATGGCCCCCGGTGCCTGTCCCGGGCGCCGCCAGTGGCCCGGGGACAAGGCCCCCAGTGCATGTCCCGGGCGCCGCCATTTGCCCGAAGACAAGGCCCCGGTGCCTGTCCCGGGCGCCGCCTTTCATCTAGAGACATGGCCTCCGGTGCCTGTCCCGGGCGTTGTCGTCCTTCCGGGGATAGGAGCCCTTGGTTCCGTGTCACGTGCGGTTCGCGTGACAAGCGCCTTGGTCACGTGCGGGTCGCGTGGCAAGCGCCTCGGGAATCAACGACCACCTGTCAAGCATCCGAGACACCTGGCCGGGAGAAGGACGTTGCTACCCCTCGATCCGACGGTAGCGTACGGGGTAGTTTAGTCTTTTTGCTTCTTTTGGGGCTATAAATAGCCATTGTTCCCCCTGTTGTAAGAACAACTTGTTCATTATTGCTAGAATAGCCAATCTCACTGGTGTGCTCCGGAAGCTTCTCCCCGAGAGAGCCTCCCCAGCCGACTCCGGTCGGGAGCACACCGACAGGACTAGGGCCCCCACGGGACCCGAACCTGTATAAACCTCCATGTCACTTTTTGTGTTTGTCCGGCGGGGGAGGACCGGTCACCCGGTCAACCCGCGTCGCGTTCCCTTCGCTAGGATCGTTCACAAAACCTGCTGGGGTATTCACAATACCACGACACTTTTCTATACATTTTCCCCGTTCTTTTGCACATATTAGTCATATACCTAGGCATATACCTAGATTATTCCAGATTTGTTGCCAAATCGACCGGATTACTTGTTTTGCAATTTCTATCGCAGGTTGGCGCAAATTGCATGTAGTTTTGGCTAACGGACGCGCCTCATCGACTTATTCTGACCCTCGGTTGATTCCTGATGGAAGTGCATGTTTCTGCGGATGCGTAGGAACAGACCACGCTGAAATCAGAGTCTCAGGGGCCTGGAATTCCTAAACCCTAGCCGCCAGGTCCAAGTTGTAATTTTCCAAAACTCCAAGGGCCTGATTCCGAAGATGCCAAAACTTGGCATAAACACTGCCACCGGCCAGATCCAATCTGAGCCCGGTTTTTGTTTTTCTTTGGTTCTTCTTCTACCTCTCCCTCACCCTCTTCCTAACCCCCGTCCACCTCGCCGCCGCCGACCAGGCCATATGACGGTAGTGCTCCATCCTCAATCCGCTCCATCCACGCTGCGCCTCCGCTTCGAGCTACCGCCACAGAGCCGCTCTCGATCCACACGGCGCACCGCTACCAGATCCCGCCGTCCGGCGCTGATCTACTCTGGCGCTGCGCCACCGCGCCGCTCTCTCCCTCGGCCGCGCCGCACCATCGACAGCGTTAGATCCGCTCCTCGGGGCCATCCCCGATGTTGATCCAGCGCCGCCTCCTCCTCCACGGCCAAGGACCGCGACCTCAACAACTGCTTCGACCTCCGGCTTCATCGGCTTCTTCATCCTCTTCCTCAACCTCGAGCTGCTGCAGTTTCGATAACTATGGCCACAGCTTCATCTACTCCGGCCATCTTCGTCCACTGCTCCGGTGACTTCTGTGCCTAAGTGCTTCCTCAACTTCGACAGCCATTCAGTGACAATTTTCCCCTCTCTCAATCTCGTTCTCCTTCCCCCTCTGATCTGTTTCCTGTGATGCATGTATATAAACAAAATTCAACTGCGGATGATCAGTTTAATAATTGAGAAAAATCCATCTTAGTTGTGTGTTTTAATCTCTTGTGTCATAGTTCTTGTTGCTCTCTCTGTTCATGCTTGTTTGTCCCCAATTTAGAACTTTGTTTCTGTCTCTACTGATGTTGAACTGTGACCGTTGATAGGAATAAGAGCTGAATGCATTTGAGTCGCAGCTTGAGCTTGATTTGACTTACTGTCTACTTTGCTGCTTCTCCACATGAACTCTGAAGCAATGAAGTTACTTGAAGTCTGAATCCGGCATTAGGCAAATTGAGCTGGACTATCTTCTTACCTCTGCATTTCGGATTTGAATTTAGTTAGGCATATTTTTCTCTCATCTAGTCCCTTGGGAGAGAACGACATACTCACCTACTATTGCGACCTCGTCCGCTTGCGAGGCCCCGTTTTAGGTGGTATCAATTTTTTCCTTTGGTCCATGAAGTACTTCACTTACATAATAGAATGGTTACTGTACACCTTCTCTCTCCATGACCAAAACTGCGTTGACCACGTGAGGGGGTAGCCGCCAAATAAAGGAGTAATGGCTCCCCCAAAATTGGAGAGACCAGTACTAGTGGACTAGATAAATATGCTTTCACCTCTTGAAAGGCTTTCTCGACTTCATCCGATCAGGTAAAATCAATGTGCTTATAGAGAACCTTAAATAAAAGCAATCCACGTTCGCCTAGCCGCGATATGAAACGACTTAAAGCTGCCATGCGACCTGTTAGGCTCTGGACATCCTTCATGGTCGAAGGAGATCTCATTTGCTCAATGGCCCTGATTTTTTTAGGATTAACCTCAATCCCTCTCAAACAAACAAGGAAACCCAAAAGTTTACCAGAAGAAACTCCGAAGAAGCATTTTTCAAGGTTCAACTTTATCCCATGCTTATTCAAATTACAAAAGGTTTCAGCAAGATCATCTATGTGACTAGAGCTTTTCAAACTCTTTACAACCAAATCATAAATTTAAGCTTCCAAATTACACCCTAACTGGGAAAGAAAGGTCTTTTGCATCAAGCGCTGGTACATGGAACCAGTGTTCTTGAGACCAAATGGCATTCTGACGTAGCAGTAAATGCCAAATGGTGTGATGAAGGCAGTTTTCTCTTCATCTTCTTCTGCCATGCTAATTTGATGGTACCCTGAGTAAGCATCCAGGAAGCTCATCAGTTCGCAACCCGCTGTAGAATCGACCTACTGATCGATGCGAGGAAGGGAAACCATCCTTCGGGCAAGCACTATTTAGACTGGTGTAATCGACGCACATGCGCCACTTACCATTTGACTTTAGGACCATGACCAGGTTTGTGAGCCATTCAAGATGATCAACTTCTCGAATAAATCCTGCTCTCTTGAGTTTGTCTAACTCCACACAAATGGCTTCTTGTCGGTCAATAGCAAAGCGTCTAAGCTTTTACTTTATCAGTTACTGTCCAGGCCGAATAGCTAGCCTGTGCTCAATCACTTCCCTTGGGTCTCTAGGCATGTCGGATGGTTTCCACGCAAACACATCTACATTAGCCCGGAGGAAAGTAATGAGCTCGAGTTCCTATTTGTCATCCAAACCTGATCCAATCCGAATGGTTCTGGATGGATCATCAAGGTACAATGGAACTAACTTCAATTTTTCATCTGGTCGCGAGGCAACGTTGATCACATCTGTGGTTGTGGTCGCAAATTGAACATCCCGAAGGGGAAGTTGATCCACCAACTCCAGAGATAACTGATCACAAGTAAGAGTCGTATTTCTGTTGCCTCAGACCGAAATCACGCCTTTTGGGCCTGGTAGCTTGATGCATTGATAAGCGTAATGCGCCACTTCCATGAACTTAACAAGTGTTGGCCAGCCAAAAATAGTGTTATATGCCAAATCGCAATCAATTACATGAAATGTACTTAATTCTGTTCGGAAATTTTCTGGTTCTCCCAATGTTACCGGTAATACAATTTGTCCAATCGGCATCATTGAGGGACCAGGAATTATATCATAAAACAGATGAATTATGGGTTTAATCTTTGAGCGAGGGATCTGCATCTCGTCAAGTGTCTTGACCAATAATAGGTCCAAAGAACTACCCCCGTCGATCAGAACCCTTGGGAAAATCGACCCTAGCATTGCTAATTATAGGGGTAATGACCAAAGGAAGTCGCAATGGTCGTGTAAGCCCCTTGGGACAATTGTCCTCGTCGAAGGTTATGAGAGTTTTTGACCAATGAGGATATTGAGGCTCCCCAAGGGGAGCTTCAACTTTATTTACCTCATGGTAAAAAGTTTTAAATTGATGATTAGAAGCATAAGAAGAAGAACCACCAAAGATAATATTGACATGGTTTTGGGGTACCTGGTAGGATATTTCTTCATCCCCATCAGCATCTCTAACCTCGCAGGCTTGATCTTGCCATGGTATGGTTGGCATGGGTCCAGTTCCCTGGTAGAAGTCTTCCAAGCTCTTCAACCAGTTGTCACAATTCTTGAGATCATGTCCAGAAGAGTTGTGCAGTGGACACCACTACTTATTTCCCTGTGGGTTAGCTGATTTTCCCGAATGGTCGCTGTCGCGGCCACCAGCAGGAGTTTTATTTTTAAATGAAAACTTATTACCTTTTCCCGACGGTGGTTTGTTGGCAACGGCGACATCTCGATATTGTCCAGTCCGATTCTTCTTGGACTTTTTCGATTTCCCGCCCGATGATGACTCTGGCTTCTTGCTAGAATTATCCTTCTTGTCGTTCTTGAGACCTGGTTGAGGCGGTAAATTCCCTTTGTCCACCATTCTATTCCATTCCACAGCCTTGGCCACATCGGAATAATGATCAGCCATGTCGAAGAGATCGACTACTGATCGAGGCAGATGGATAAGTAAATCTTCGATGAATCTCCGATATCGAAGGGCATGTTTAAATGCCCTGATAACAGAACTATCAGAGATGTTAGGAATGGTATTCCTCACTCCAACGAATCTCTTGACAAACTGCCAAAGAGTTCCGTAGAAGTCTGGCACAAGCGATGAAGGTCATCCTCCTTGCCAGGCTTCTGATAACAGTTTGGAAATTGTTGAGTATTGCATCACACAACATCTCCCAATTGTAAATTGACCCTTCCAATTGATTAAACAATCAGGTCCTCGCTGGTCCTTCAAGAACCGTTGGCAAGTAATTTGCCATCACACGGTCATCTCCCCCTGCAGCTTGGATGGCAGTGATGTAGATCTGAAGAAACTCTGATGGATTTTGAGTTTCATCAAACCTTTCCATCGTCCCTGGTTTTAACTTCTCTAGCCAAACCACAGCACGGAGGCCTGGCGAGAAAGCCTTACAACCGACATAGGAACTGCAGAAATGTCTATCACCGCGACCTTCCATATGGTCACAAGCGACATTACCTTGAGGAGATAGACCTCGCGGCCCCAGGCAAGAATGGACTGGTACACGATCTCGATCGTGGGAGCTTCCAACTCACCTAGCCTTGTCATGCCGAATTGGCCCTACTGGACATCGATTGTACCTTCCATGGCTGGAATGAGAATAATTCCGCTCATGGGAACGAATCGTTGAACGGGACGACGTCGTTGGAGTTGAGTCAGATGCAACTTCGTCGAGCATGTTCGCAAGGACTCTGGCAAAGGTCATTCTATCCACACTTCGATACCAAGAGGAGGATTACGCAACGTATCTGATATAACACGAATTCGATCCTATGTGCTCCTTCTGGGTGCCATAGGAGTTACCGTCTCTTCAACCACCAGAGGATAGTTTGGGGCCAAAGAAGGTGTTTGGTCGCGCCTGCGACCATGCGGATAGTGAGAAGTACTAGGAGCGGGATCTCGAACAACGGCATCGTGGCGAGATTGCGCAAGACGTAAGGCTTCCTAAGTGGCCTTATGAACCTCATTTTCTCGTTGTTCACAGTCTTGATCCTCCTTCTGTCTGCATTCCTGTTCCTCCCTAGCAATTCGCTACTCAGGAGTTTCCTCCGATAGCGCAGCAAATTCTCGAGGAACTAAGGTTGGAGATGGGGAAAACATTCCTCCTTGTTCCAAATCAGATTCCAAATCAAAAAGGGATTTGCATTTGTCTGGATCAAACTTTCCAAGACTAAACTCAAGATTGTCATCCTCCACATCTTCTGAAATAACGTGTTGCGGCACATACTCAGTCTCTGGCGGGATTCACATGAGGCGAAACATCCTTCTTCTCTGTCTCTTGGTCGACAGACAAGACCAGAGTTGGAGAAGATGTGCCCTTTGGATGTGATTCATGGACGTCTTTGTTATTGACCTCTTCCATAGGAACATGGTCGTTGGGCGAAGGCATCTAAATATGAGCATAGTTATCGAGATCAAAATCGTTCTCAGAATCGTAGTCCCCAGACATGACTTACCAAAGCTCCTGATGAAGGAAACGCCCTCCCTCTAGCCCCATGGTGGGCGCCAGCTGTCGACGATTGGGACTCGGGGTCCTTAGTCGATCTTATACAGATTTGTGAGTAGGGAGTGAGACCTTTCAGGGTGTTTATCAGGTAAGTTGAGGTAAGTATGAGTTGAAGACACGCAGAATTATACAGGTTCAGGCCCTCAACGGATTGAGTAATAACCCTACGTCCTGTGGTGTTTCTACTATGTATAAGAATGTTTACAGGGAAGGAGAGATTGTTACAGAGGCTGACAATCTCTCTCAATGCTTCTGTCTATTGTCTATTGCTTGAGTTGTTCGAGTCTTCTTCTGAATCCTCTCTCAAAATATATATCCCATCTTGTCCTTCCTTACCCCCTTTTATACTGATTGAAAGGATGCCAACATGAAGCAGTTCGGGAGTTTCGGACGGTTGCTAACATGCAGTTGCATAACTGCATTTATCTCTTCACCGGTTAACATGTACAGTTATGAATAACCGCACATCCTAACCCCTCAACGGTTATCTTCATACATGGGAGAAGAAGTTATCTTCATCCTGGAAGTGTGTCTGGTAAAGCTCAAACACAAATCAGGTTAAATGTAACCCGTGGACAACCTTGGTCGAGCATATCCTGCGACCTTATGGTCGTGCAAGTTTTGCGACCATAGGCTGGTTCTGCGCCCGCGACCTTCTGGTACACAGGAAAACACTTCTGTGACCATAATGGCTGCTAATGCACAAATTCACATATCATATCCAAAATATCTTAAATATGATATATTCAATAAATAAATAACTAGCTCGGGTAATAATCCTCATCACCGACCACCAACCATTGCAATATTTGCAAACTTAATCCAAGCTATAGCAAGCCCGACACATGAAGTGGATGTCGTATCTGCAGCAGTTCAATCTAATGATTAAGTACAAGAAGGGAGTACACAACAAATTGGCTGACATGTTTTTAGCCACCAGTTACTGCGCTCTGCTTATCGGTGTTCATGTAGATCGAGCCTTCATGCCACAAAGACTATGTAACGATGTACACAGAGGATCCTGATTTTGGATCCGCACTGGCTGAGCTCAAAACAGAATGACCAACTGAGTTTGAGTGACGGGGAGGACTCTTATACAGAGGCGATTTGCTTTGTATACCTTGTGGAGCACCTTGAGTATAGTGGCTACGGGAGGCGCATACATCGAAAGTTGTTGGTCACTTCGGGGAAACGAAGACCTTGCAAAATCTTCATCGATATATGTTCTGGCCATGAATGCAGCAGGATATGGCTAGTTTTGTTTGAGGCTGTTGTCTCTGCAGCACCTGCAAACCGGTAAACCAAAAATTGGGTTTGCACACTCCTTTGCCAGTTCCAACATGACCGTGGGAAAGTATTGTCGACGATTCAGACTTGGGGTCCTCAGCCAAACTTATGCAAAATTTATAATTGTGAGACCTTTCAAGATGACCCTCCGGGAAGGTATGCAGAACAATGGTGAACAGGAACACAGAGAGATTTATACAGGTTCGGGCCCTCGATGGTGGGAGTAAAAGCCCTACGTCCTGTTAGGATTTCACTATATGTGATAAAGCTTTACAAACTAGCGGGGGGGGGGGGGGGGGGAAACTTTCACAGGCGAAAGTTTTCCTTATGTAAATACACAAAAAGAAACTACAGGAGCCTTGTAAGTATTGTCTAATCTAAGCCGTAGACTTGGCTGTTTGAGTGGTCGAGATATCTTGTATCTCGCTTGTATCAGGGGTCTTGTTCTTCCAAATGTCTTGGATCCCCCGTTTGATGTACTTTGCCCCCTTTTTATATTGGTCGAAAGGGTGCCATATGAAGAAAACTGCATCAAACGGTAGGATGCGGTTTCTGGAGAACCGCTGTTAACTTCCACGGAGGTTATTAACACGTGTTAATCATGAATAACCGCATATAATAACCTCTGCCGGTTGGTCTTCAACGTGGAGGAATTCTCGGGATGCTTGGAATATCCTGACATAAGGATAACCAAATAAACTCCAAGCACCCTGGTCGAGAATGTTCTGACCGCGGAATGTGGGCTGACCGCACAACATCCCGGATATCCAGCCCGCGTATGGCATACGAACTTCTGACTGCACAAGGCTGTCAGCCTGATCGCACGAAACCCGCGACCTGATCGCGTAAAGCTTGCGACCTCATGATGATGCCCCTCAGAAATAGCTTGAGTTCGCATCGCCAGATACATGTCTGGTTCGAACCTGTCTTGAACCAAAAGTTTATTAGAAGTGACCCGGGTGTCAATCCTCGTCAGCTAGCCCCCAAATTCGAAGAAAACGAAGAGACATGTTTATTTCGAATTTTAAAACCACGCATTGGATTTTTAACCCGACTCTTCAATTCTTCCACTTAGTGGCGCACTAAGTGAAAACGGTTGGTTTCCCAAGACGGGTTCTGACATTACGTGACGGGCAATGATAGCGCCGTAGAATTGTTTTTATCTCGAGGTAAAATTGTAAATGCTTTGACGAAACCCGAGGCGCCTGGAATGCAAACCGTCACCCAAGCGGCTATAAATACCAGGCTCTTGGATTTGTAAAACTCCACAATTTCCCTCCACGCCTAAGTCCTTTTCTTGTTATCCTGCCTCCTTCCTTTTCACATACTCCTCCCAATGGCAGATCACGATATCATCGAGATTGAGAGTGATGAAGGGGAAATTGTCGAACAAAGGCCTCAAACGATTGAAGTCCTGTCTCCCTTAAGGAAGAAACCCAAGGTCGACGAAGGATCTTCCAGTGGAACAAAGGTGAAGAATGTAGCAAGTTTCTTTCTTCCTTCAGTTCCTTTGACTCTCCCTGTTCATGCCTCCCGGCAAGTTAGGCCTTTATCCTTAGAGAAAGATCCCATCACATCCAATTCTCCCATTCTTTTGGGTGATCAACATCCTGGTCGGCAAGCGGTGACTATCCCTCGATCAGATGATTACCATATTGGGTTGGCGAAGCAATCTTCTGATGGGAAGGTTGCTCTTCCACCATATGATGATCTTCCTCCCAAGATGGGTGTATTAACGGGTTATGCACCGGGACAGGTAACAATTCTTCTTCCCTTTTGCTGATAATTGTAGTTAGTATGACTAACTTTTGCAAAATGCAGGAGGTAGGAGGCTCCAGCGATCAGCCTTCTGCTGCTCCATCTCTTCCTTCCGGACAGACTCTTCTGGAAGAGAAGAATGCCTTGGAGAAGAAGACCGAGGAGATGGCCTTGAAGATTCTGCGTCTAGCAGAATGTCTTGATCGATCCCGAGAAGAGGCGCACCATTTCCATCGAGAGAGGGACTTCGCTCAGCAACAGCGAGAACTCTCTGACTTGATTAGGGACAATAGCGCGTCTGTTGTTAGGGACGATGTAGATAGACTTAGGGTAGTTGCTAGTTCCCTGGGGGTTGCCAGTGTAAATTCTACCGACAACAACATGTCCCTTGGGGAACTTTGTAAACTTCTTTCGGAGCAAGTCGATGTTTTGATCGACTGTATCCCTTTTGTATGTAAAGAATGTAAGAAATAAAAATTTCTTATTTCTCATGAATATTCTTCACATCTTCTGTGCGAAAATATAGCCATAAACTTTATGTTCGCGACCATTCATACACAGGAAACTTTAGTTCTGCGATCAGAATCGCGTTTAAGAAAAAGGCACTGCGACCTGCCTTGATTCCGCGATCAGTTTCAGAGCCGCAGTCAGAACTAAATTGCGACCAGAGTCGGAACTCGGTCAGATTGTTACTCCGATTAGAATCGAAGTTTTAGTCTAAAACACGATTTCGATAAAAACCATAACCCAATTAGAAACATTGCAGTACGTCAAAAATTGAGTTGCATGATTTTTTCGTAAAAAATGTTCAAAGTATAAAAAAGGAAAAATGTCTTCTGAAAAGTACTGAAAATTTTTCAGTCCTTTTGCACTTTCAGTTTCCAAAACAAAGAAGTCTTTTTGTTTCAGATCCGACGCCTGAGTACTTTATCGGGTCCATCAGAGACAGTATCCATTATGGGAAATGAATAAAGCATTCAATGGAACGTTTCAAATGAGCCGCTTACTCATTAATGCGCTGCCTTGGGTCTATAAAAAGAGCAGATGTCTTCTCAAAGAAGCCACACAGCCAAAACCCTCATTATTCCCGCCGCACAAAACCCTCATTTTCTTCAGCCTTCATCTTCCCAAAATCGCCAGCTTTCCCTTTGATTCTCCACCAAAGATGGCGTCCTGGAGCAGATCCATCCACCATTCCGAGGAAAGCCTAATGGCGTTAGAGAAGGAGGAGATCCTTTCTCCGCGGCTGCTCATTAACTGGCGGCCTGCGGAGAAGGACCAAGAAACTCCAACTGTCCAAGAGGGCGAGTTGGTGGTTTTTGAGGAGTACCTGCGCTGCGGGTTCCGATTCCCTGAGAGTCGGTTCCTCAAGGATGTCCTTGAGCACTATGGGTGGGAACTGATCAACCTCCACCCCAACGCGATGCTGATCCTTGCGGTATTCCAGCATCTTTGTGAAGCCTTCGTCGGAATATATCCCAGCGTGGATCTTTTCCGACGATTCTACTTTTCAGCGTGGTCGAAGAGCACCAACGCTGCCGGATGCATCTACTTCCGGCTGAGGGACAAAAAGGAATATCCCTCCCCACCCCTGCGAGATTCTGTGCACGGGTGGCACCAAAGGTGGTTTTACTGCTCTCCACCATCTGAAAGCAGTCTATGGTTTGAAAACTCGCGACCGGAGAAGTCGAGCGAGTTAGATGTTCCTCCGGCGATGAACTCGGAGCTTTCGAAGCATGCCGAGGTGATTCTTCACTTGGTCAATCAAGGATTGACGGCTCGAGACATCATTCGAGACTTCGTGAAGAATCCGGTGAGTCCTTTGCGTGAAAGGGCTCATCCGGCGTGGGAGATTAGGTCCATGGCTGATAGCACCCTGGGCTACAGTCAAGGTATTTATTTCTTTGGCGCTGAGCTTTCCAATTTTTGAATTGTGTAAATTCTGACTTGAGTTTGGGAACAGTCCTGCCTTCATCCGAAATTGAAAGGCGGACCAACTCCCTCCTTAGGGCCTACAACGCCGATGTAGAGGGCCCTAAGGGATCACCTCGTCCACAGAGTCTGATTCACGCCGGCGACGACCTTAAACAGGAGCGCCAAAAGGTACATTCTCTATCTGGCCTCCATTTTTTAGATCTTATGCA
Source organism: Pharus latifolius (assembly GCA_019359835.1). Classification (NCBI taxonomy): domain Eukaryota; kingdom Viridiplantae; phylum Streptophyta; class Magnoliopsida; order Poales; family Poaceae; genus Pharus; species Pharus latifolius. The sequence continues at coordinate 32,844,251 of CM033327.1, forward strand.
TGTCCTGCGTTAAACATTTTCATCGAAAATGTGAATCAGCTCCTAGGAAGGTTTGCCGAGACGACTTTCTCGAGTGAGAACGTAGGTTCTCATGGGAAGCCAATGGTAAAAAACGTGAAGAAGGTCTCCCAAAGACCCAGGACAAAGAGTCCTGCCTCCAAGAAGACCAGGCCAAATCCTGGGGAAGGGTCTTCACGGAGCGTTCCTCCTACCGCAAGAAAGACAGCGGTAAGATATCGCATCCCTTCTGTTTTACCAAGCACAGGTTGGGATCACTTCTTCGTCGTACAGGGAGAGGGGAGCGAGGAGGAAGAGGATGATGTCCCTCTGATCCTTCGGAGGAGGAAGATCGCGGATCTCCCATCGGCGATGCCCCAAGCTGCCCCGCAGAGACCACTACTACCGAAGAGGTGGTCGTGGCAGATCCTGCGACCACCGAAAATCTTGTGGTCGCGGGTGACCCCCTAATTCCTGAAGCCCCCGAGACTTCAGGACCGGTCGTCTCTGTTCCTCTGGTCGAAAGGACGACCACGGTAAGGATTCCTTTCTGTCATTCTTTTTATGATTCCTTCTGTATGTTTGACAAATCAATACTCATACAGGGAGAAGAGCTTCTCCCTGTGACTACTGCGAGTCCCAGGGGGGAAAATCCTCCTCCTCTGCAGACAGAGGAGGAGGTAGTTGAGCAAAGGCCGGTTGTGGTGGCTCCAGCGACCCAGGAGTTGCCAAAGCCTTCGGATGTAGCCCCACCAGCCAGTACGGTAGCCCAGGTAAAAGACCTTGCTTTTTGTCTCTATCTTTTCCTTAGAAATATGCTCATAGATGAACATATCCAGGGGGGAGCTACCTTGTCTGCCATGAGGAAGGCAAGAACCAATGATGGTTCTTCTTCCCAAGGGGAACCTTCTCAAAAATCCCAGGAGCGTAAATTTCAAATAAGGTAAGAACCTTAAACTGGCAATAATCTTAAATAAAAACTGCTCAAATTGTCTTTCTTGTCAGGCAAAGAAAGACGGTGCCCAGCTCTTCAACCGCCTCCGGAGGGGTTGAAGCCGCAGCTGGTACAGGAGCTTCCAACGAAGAACGCTCCACCCCTGTGGTCCAGGAAGTCGTCCAGACCGCAGGGGAAAGAATAAATGTAGGGACCCAGTCACCACCGATGACTACTGGGGGTAGCGCCCAGCCGGCACTCCCACCAACTGTCCCTGTAGTAAGCGCATCAGGGGCTCTAGTGAGGATCCCCGCTAAAATGAATGATGCTGTCTTACAAAAGTTTATGAAGGTATAAAAAACCTCCATTCTCGTGCCTGAATTGTACTTAGGACATCTTTGATCTTTTTCTTTGGCACCACAGGGATTATCCTGGCTAATAAGCCATTCGCATGTTGTGATGGCCAGTACAGAAGCCATTCAAAAAGAACGCGACAGCTTGCGCAGGTGAGTACCATTACCCTTTGGTTAGCATGGGTGCATTTTGGTTGTGACTGCCTTGATTTTGCTGCAGAGAGGTTACATTTTTGAAGAAAGAGGTGGCCAGTTCAGTCTCAATGTTTAAGAAACAAGAAACTGAACTCAACAAACTTCGATCAGAGAATGCTGGTAAGCCAATTCCTGATCAAGAAGACTTGAATCCATAATATGCAAATAATCTCCTCTCTCTGTACAGCGCAAGCAGGTCGAATTACGCAGCTTAGTCGGGACAAGGGGATTCTCGAATCCTCGATTCGCCACACCGATCGGGCGATCAAAGAGCTGAGCCTTCGGATCTTCAAAAAACTGAAGGCCGTGGCTGATCTTTTGAAGACCGATGTGGTAGAACCGAAGCAAGACAACCTCAGCATAAGTGACTGGACATCGCTGCTCACTGCCCAGGCGGATTCACTGCTTGAGTATCTCCCGGGAGATATACGGCGATGCGAAGAGGTGATTAGAACCAGGGTTCAATCAGCCGCAGTAGCCGTACTCAGCCGGGTTCGACTTCACCACGGCCCAGATGCAGATCTGAGCGCACTGGTGGGTCCGATTGAGGTCGAGAGTGAAGAGCTGCTCGATGCAGTCATAGAGGAAGTCAAGCCCCTAGTAGATAGGCTCCTGACTGAGCTGGGGATCGAATGATCCTTATTTTTGTATTTAGACAATTGTGTATAATGCAATGTATGTAAAAATCATTTTTGACAGGAAATATATATTTTGCATTTTCATAATATGAATTCCATACTATGAGCACATCCCACTATGAGCACATCCCCCCTAGCCCCCGCCTCTGCTTATGAATACTAAAGCCTTAGTGTTATAAGCAGAGGAGAAAACATAAGCTTAACGACCAGGGGTGTGTGTTTTAAACCAGCGATCAGGATCAATATAACGTCTAATCTTATTGCCAACTGGTAGCCACTCGGATGACCAAGGACTTACCAGATAGCCCCGTATGCGTTGAGAAACGGCTTATTTAGGAGTGACTTATCTGTAAGTGGTCATGAGATCGACCAGCGAATCCGATTAGATTGTTGTAATGATCTGACCGTTGGCGGTCAGCCCCCAGGTCGAATGCATATGATACGGGCTTAAAGAGAAAAACTCATTGTATGAAAGCAAAACCTATTTTGTTTTAGCAAAAGATGCTAATTGAACAGGAAAAAAGTGATTGGAATACTTACACGTAAAACTTGCGAAGTTGATCGATGTTCCAAGTATTGGACAAAATCCGACCATCCTCCAAAGCTAACCGCGCCGATCCTGTCCGCGGCACTGAGACAACAGTATAAGGACCTTCCCATTTTGGGGAGAATTTTTTGCGATTAGACTGGTCTTGAATTTTTCGTAAAACCAAGTCGCCCACGTTGAGATCACGTGGTCGCACCTTTTTACTGTGATACCTGCGTAAAGCTTGCAAGTATGCCGCGGACTTAACCAGGATTCAATCACGCCGTTCTTCTAAGAGGATGAGATCTTGCGCCCGTTGTTCGGACTGATTAATCTGTTCGAACTGATCTGTCCGAATAGAACCAATACTTACTTCCATAGGCAATACTGCCTCAGCCCCATAGACCAAATGGAAGGGCGTCTCACCGGTGGCGCGACTAGAAGTAGTTCGTAATGCCCATAGAACGGTATAGAGCTCATCTGCCCAAGCCCCCGAGCGGGTCTTAAGGCGATCAAAAACGCGCTTTTTAATGCCTTGCAGTATTTGCCCATTGGCTCGTTCTACGGCACCATTGCTTTGTGGATGGGCCACAGAAGCAAAGCACACCTTGGTCCCAACCTGATCGCAGTAGTCCAGGAAAAGACCGCTGGCGAACTGAGAACCATTGTCTGTGATGAGACGGTTTGGAACACCAAATCGTGCCACAATGTTCTTATGGAAGAACTTTTGTGCGGCTGATGCAGTAATATTTCGTACCGGTTCGGCCTCAATCCACTTTGTAAATGTGTCAATGGCTACGAACAGAAACTTGTACCCATTGATCGCTTGTGGCATAGGACCGACGATATCCATCCCCCAGACCGCGAATGGCCATGCGAGAGGAATGGTTTGCAATGCATAGGCAGGTTGATGAACTTGCCTTGCGTGGAACTGACACTGGGGACACGTCTTGACCATATGTTTGGCATCATCAAGTGCCGAAGGCCAGTAGAATCCTTGTCGAAAAGCCTTTCCGACCAGTGTACGATATGACGAGTGCGCACCGCATACACCGTCATGTATTTCTCTCAAGAGGGACTTTCCTTCCTCCTGAGATATACAACGCATGAATACTCTTTGAGTACCCTTTCTGTACAAAATCCCATCTATGAGTTTGTACAGACGCGCTTTTCGAATTAACCGATCACTTTCGGTTTCATCCTCGGGTAGGGTCCCATGTTCAAGATAGACCCTCAATGGATGAGCCCAATCTTGTTCCTGACCGAGGTTGGTAACGAAGGCTATTACCGGATCATCCTCGACCGAAGTCATGATCGAAGGATGGTCCAAGTGTTCAATGAACACTCCTGCCGGAGCGGATGAGCGTGAGGACCCAATTTTGGATAATTGGTCTGCGAGAATGTTGTCCTTTCGCGGGATGTATTGGACTTCGAAATGACTGAAGTGTTTTTCCAATCTCCTCACTTCCCCCAGGTAATGAGCCATTGTCTCATCGGAGGTGCTGTACTCCTTGTTTACCTGGTTTACGACCAGTTGTGAGTCTTCCCTCACCACTAATCGACGGACTCCGAGGAATTTTGCTGCCCGGAGCCCTGCAAGAAGACCTTCATACTCTGCTGCATTGTTGGTTGCAACAAAGTGTAGTTGAATGACATACTTAAGCTATTCGCCCTGGGGCGTAACTAAGACCACTCCAGCCCCTGAGTGTTGAAAACTACGAGAGCCGTCAAAGTACATTGTCCAATAATCGGGGCACTCCAGTTCCTCTGCCAACTGCACGGGTGGCTCAGGGTTGGTCCATTCGACCACAAAGTCGGCCAAAACCTGAAACTTAACCGCCGTGCGAGGGGTGAAATGGATCTCGAAGGCACCGAATTCGACCGCCCATTTGGCGATTCGACCAGATTTCTCTGGATTTCGGACAATATCCCCTAAAGGAAAAGAGGAGGGTACTATGATCTTGTGTGCTTGAAAGTAATGTCGTAGCTTACGGGAAGCCATCAGTAGCGCGTAAAGTATCTTCTGGACCTCAGGGTAGCGCTCCTTAGGACCATGAAGTACTTCGCTCACATAGTAGACGGGTCTATGTATTCTTCCCCTATCCGCGATCAGAACGGCGCTGACCGCGTGTGGTGTGGCCGCCAGGTAAAGAAGCAACGGTTCTCCTTTGTCGGGAGACACCAATACTGGCGGACTGGATAGATATGTTTTTACCTCCTGGAATGCTTTTTCGGCCTCATCCGACCATGTAAAGTTATGATGCTTCCGCAAGGCTTTGAAGAAAGGTAATCCCCTTTCGCCTAATCGCGATATAAAGCGACTTAAAGCCGCCATGCGACCAGCCAGGCGTTGAACATCCTTCATGGTCGAGGGCGACCTCATTTGTTCAATAGCCCTGATTTTCTCAGGATTAACTTCAATGCCCCTGGAACACACAAGGAAACCAAGGAGTTTTCCTGAAGAAACCCCGAAAGAGCATTTCTCCGGGTTTAATTTTATTCCAAAGCAATTCAAATTACAGAAGGTTTCAGCGAGATCGTCCAAATGAGACAATCTCTTGGTACTTTTTACAACCAAATCGTCTACATATGCTTCGAGATTATGCCCTATCTGGGAAAGAAAGGTCTTTTGCATCAAGCGCTGGTACATGGAACCTGCGTTCTTGAGACCGAACGGCATTCTGACATAGCAGTATGTGCCAAACGGGGTGATGAAGGCGGTTTTCTCTTCATCGTCTTCTGCCATGCTAATTTGATGGTATCCTGAGTAGGCGTCCAGAAAACTCATCAGTTCGCAACCCGCAGTGGAGTCGACCAGCTGGTCGATGCGGGGAAGGGGAAAGTCATCCTTCGGACAGGCAGTGTTGAGGCTAGTGTAATCGACACACATGCGCCACTTGCCATTTGACTTGCGGACCATGACCGGATTGGCGAGCCAGTCCGGGTGATCCACTTCGCGGATAAACCCGGCTTGTAAGAGTTTGTCTAACTCTTCTCGGATGGCTTCCTGTCGGTCAGTGGCAAAACACCTGAGCTTTTGCTTTATTGGTCGTTGTCCAGGTCGAATTGCTAACCTGTGCTCAATTACTTCCCTTGGGACACCGGGCATGTCAGACGGTTTCCACGCAAACACGTCTGCGTTAGCCCGGAGGAAAGCAACGAGGTCGAGTTCCTATTTGTCATCCAGGGCTGACCCAACCCGAATTGTCTTGGATGGGTCATCTGGGTACAAAGGAACTTGTTTGAGTTTTTCATCTGGTCGAGGAGCAGCTTTGATCGCATCGGCGGCAACGGTGGCGACCTAAGCGTCCCGGAGGGGAAGTTGATTGACCATCTCCAAAGATAGCCGGTCGCACGTGAGTGCCACGTTGCGACTACCTCGGACCGAAATGACACCTTTGGGGCCACGCAGTTTCCCGCACTGATAAGCATAGTGCGTTGCCATCATGAACTTAGCAAGAGTCGGCCTGCCAAAGATTGCATTATAAGCTGAATCACAATCGATTACATCGAAAGTAACCAATTCTGTTCGGAAGTTGTCTGGTTCTCCCAGAGTGACCGGGAGGACCACTTGTCCCAATGGCATCATGGAGGGGCCTGGGATTATCCCATAAAATGGATGGATTATGGGCTTGATCTTCGAACGGGGAATTTGCATCTCGTCGAGTGCCTTGACCAATAAAAGATCAAGGGAACTTCCCCCGTCAATCAGGACCCTTTCGACTCTCGCGTTACTGATGATTGGGGTAATGACCAGAGGTAACCTCAATGGTCGGGTTAACCCCACAGGACAGTCAGCGCGATCGAACGTCAAAGGCATATCCGACCAACGGGGGTATTGAGGTTCACCAAGGGATGTCTCCGTTTGGTTAACCTCTCGGCTGAAGGTTTTAAACTGTCTTTTGGAAACGAAAGAGGAAGAACCTCCAAAAATGACATTAACATGATTTTGAGGTACCTGGTAAGCCATTTCTTCGTCTCCGTCGACGTCTCTAATCCCGCACGCCTGCTCTTTAGGCGGTAAGGTTGGCATTGGCCCAGCTCCTTGGTAGAAATCGTCCAGTCGTTTCAACCAACTCCTGCAGTTTTTGAGGTCGTGGCCTGCGGAGTTGTGGAGTGGACACCACTTCTTGCCCTCCTGCGGATTAGTTGATTTTTCTGGCTGGTCGGAATCCCGACCACCAGAGGCAGTTTTACTTTTAAATGAAGACTTATTACCTTTGGTCGAAGGTGGCTTTTCTGCAACTGCGACCTCGCGGTACTGTCCAGAGCGGTTCCTCTTCGACTTCTTTCACTTCCCACCTGGTGAAGACTCTGGCTTTTTGCTTGAATCTTCTTTCCTGGCGTCCTTGAAGCCTGGTTGGGGTGGTAGGTCTCCCTTATCTACCATTCGGTTCCATTCGACCGCTTCGGCTGCATCGGAATATCAATCAGCCATGTCGAACAGATCGGCCACTGATCGAGGAGGGTGGATAAGCAAGTCTTCAGTGAATCTCCGGTATCGAATGGCATGCTTAAATGCCCTGATTACGGAGCCATCAGATATGTTCGGGATGGTATTCCTCACCCCGACAAACCTCTTGACGAACTGCCGAAGTGTTTCGGTCGAAGTTTGTCGCAACCTATGCAGGTCGTCCTCCTTACCCGGCTTTTGGTAACAATTTTGGAAATTACTGAGGATGGCATCGCATAGCATTTCCCAATTGTAGATGGAACCCTCAGGCTGATTAAACAACCAGGTTCTAGCCGATCCTGCGAGGACTGTTGGCAGGTAGTTGGCCATGACCTTGTCATCGCCTCCCGCTGCTTGGATGGCAGTAATATAGATCTGAAGGAACTCGGATGGGTTCTGAGTTCCATCAAACCTCTCAATGGCCCCTGGTCGAAACTTATCGGGCCAAACAACTGCTCGTAGGCCAGGCGAAAAAGCTTTGCAACCAACGTAAGGACCGTGAACCGCCCTGTGACTCTCGGTTGGGTTTCGAGCAACCTCACGCAATGGCGAGGTTATTCGTGGTCCCAAACGAGAGTGAACAGGAACTCGATCCCTACTACGAGAATCCTGCATTCGCCGGTATTTGTCCTGTCGGGACGGTACGGGCGGCGGGTAACTCCGCCGGCCAGAGCCAGAATGAGGACCATCCCGTTCACGGGAATGTGTTACCGAGCGGGAAGAGGCTGTTGGGGTTGCCTCGGATGCGACCTCGTCCAGTCTTTCCACCAGGATCCTGAAAAAGGCCGGTTTCTGCGCATCCGTGACCGTAGGAGGAAAATTGCGCATGACTTCCGCGATAGATCGCAGTCGACCATGGGTACTTCTCCTAGGGGCACCAGGTGTTATCGTTTCTTCGTCCACTGGGAAATGCTCCGGTGGTAAAGAAGGAGTCTGGTCACGTCTACGACCACGTGACCGTCGAGAAGAACTCGGGGCAGCATCGTAACGAGCCTGCGCATCTTGAAGAGCCTCTAGGGCAGTTCTGCGTAGTTCGTTGTTCTGTTGCTCGAGATCTTGATCCTCCTTCTGTTTGCGATCTTGTTCTTCCCTGGCAGCCTGTTGGTCGGGAGTTTCTTCCGACAGCGCAGCAAACTGCCTAGGGAGAGAGGTTGCCGATGGGGAAAACATCTCGGTTTGTTCCGAGTCGGACTCGAAATCAAAGAGACGGTGAAGGTTATCAGGGTCGAACCTTCCTGGGCTAATTTCCGGGTCATCATCATATTTTCCCTCAGCGGGGTCGTATGACGGGCCGGATTCATCACCTAGCACATTAAGAACCTCTGTGGGTTCTGACCTTGCGCCAGTTACCTCCTGGTCGATTGACATGACTTGGAGAGATGATTCAACCTGTGGAAGATTCTGGCCTTCGACCTCTTCCATCGGAACAGGATCGCTTGGAGAAGGCATTGGTATATGGGCATAATCCTCGAGATCGAAATCGTTCTCGGAATCATATGCTCCAGCCATGTTTCGGCGAACCTCCGGATTTCAATTAGGAAGCCTTGAGAAAGGCCCCACGGTGGGCGCCAGCTATCGACGATTCGGACTCGGGGTCCTCAGCCGAACTTATGCAAAATTTATAATTGTGAGACCTTTCAAGATGACCCTCCGGGAAGGTATGCAGAACAATGGTGAACAGGAACACAGAGAGATTTATACAGGTTCAGGCCCTCGATGGTGGGAGTAAAAGCCCTATGTCCTGTTAGGATTTCACTATATGTGATAAAGCTTTACAAACTAGCGGGGGGGAACTTTCACAGGCGAAAGTTTTCCTTATGTAAATACACAAAAAGAAACTACAGGATACTTGTAAGTATTGTCTAATCTAAGCCGTAGACTTGGCTGTTTGAGTGGTCGAGATATCTTGTATCTCGCTTGTATCAGGGGTCTTGTTCTTCCAAATGTCTTGGATCCCCCGTTTGATGTACTTTGCCCCCTTTTTATATTGGTCAACAGGGTGCCATATGAAGAAAACTGCATCAAACGGTTGGATGCGGTTTCTGGAGAACCGCTGTTAACTTCCACGGAGGTTATTAACACGTGTTAATCATGAATAACCGCATATAATAACCTCTGACGGTTGGTCTTCAACGTGGAGGAATTCTCGGGATGCTTGGAATATCCTGACATAAGGATAACCGAATAAACTCCAAGCACCCTGGTCGAGAATGTTCTGACCGCGGAATGTGGGCTGACCGCACAACATCCCGGATATCCAGCCCGCGTATGGCATACGAACTTCTGACCGCACAAGGCTGTCAGCCTGATCGCACGAAACCCGCGACCTGATCGCGTAAAGCTTGCGACCTCATGATGATGCCCCTCAGAAATAGCTTGAGTTCGCATCGCCAAATACATGTCTAGTTCGAACCTGTCTTGAACCAAAAGTTTATTAGAAGTGACCCGGGTGTCAATCCTCGTCAAGTATCTCCATGGATTTCTTGGGAGGATTGCCTAAGACACAACGTGGCAACGACTATCTCTTTGTGGTCGTTGATCAGTTCTCCAAGATGATAGTTCTCATACCTTGTAAGAATACTATTATAGGAGAAGAAGTAGCTCGGGTATTCTTTCAGCACGTTTGGACACATTTCAGACTACCAAATTCTATTATGTATGATCGTCATACCCGGTTCCTTAGTCATTTTTGGCGATCGCTTTGGTCAATGATGGATACAAATCTAAAGAGGAGTACTGCGTTTCATCCTCAAACTGATGGTCAAACGAGGTGGTAAACCAAAAAGTCGTTCATCTCTTGAGGGTTTATAACTCTAAGCATCTGAAGACTTGGGATCAAAGTATACCGTACCTACAGTTTGCTTTTAATTGAGCAGTGCATGATTCGACTGGGAAGTCTCCTTTTGAGGTCTATTTGGGATTTCTACCGAGAGTCCGTTTGACATGGAGTTTGTGATCCCTACCTCAGTGCAGAACAACAAGGAGGAATCTGATCAGGATCGAGCACAAAAGTTCCTAGAAGGTATCCAATGACTCTATGGTGAGGTTGAACAGAACTTTCTTAAAGTTCAACTCAAGTATAAGGCGCGACATGATTGACACAGAGTAGACGCTCAATTCCAAGAAGGTGATTTGGTATGGCTACATCTGAGCAAGGAAAGGCTTCAAGGTGAAGGTAAAAAGCTTAAACCAATTCATTATGGTCCTTTTCGAGTTTTGCAAAAAATCGGTACTAATGCTTATCAACTCGAGTTACCTCCATACATGGATATTTACTCGGTTGTCAATATTGAGCACCTTAAACTCTTCGAGCCTTTGATGCTGGATGATGAGTCCGATACCATAGTACCATCTGTTGAAGACTTGGTCTATCAACGAGAGGCACCTCTATTTGAAGATGTCATTTTAGAAAAGAAGTTGACAACTACTCATACCGGCACACAAGAGTCTTTTTAGGTGGGACGAAAAGATTGATGTGCACGAGCAGCCAAGTGGTATACCCGTGAGGATGGTCAGTCTCAATTTCCACATCTCCAATTTTGATCAAGTTGGTCACCAACGGGAGTTGACTCCTTTTCAACAGGAGAGTCATGATCCGGGAGGATCTCGGATCAAAACTAAAGTAATCACTTGTCCGAATCATCGAATATGGATCGGCTAGCGAGTAACCGACTCCATTTGGTCGATTACCAAAATCGATACAATTCATAGCCAAGTGTGATATGATTAAGTCTAGTCAGTTGTTGAGTCTGATACGTTCTCAAGCGATCGGACTATAAATACCTTGTAATAGGATAGATAGATTATCAAACTCAAATCTAACTCATAATAGTTCAGATCAAAGTTTAGAAACATAGTTCTTAGAATCCTTCGATGTGGATCGAGTGCGATGAACGTTCTCGATCACTTGGGTTTTGTTAATTCCGAGTAAGATCCCGTATTTTCGCATCTGATCAAGTATAGCCCAAATTGGTCTATATATCAATCAGAACACGAACAGTCATTCATCTTTTGAGGGGTTATAACTCCAAACATCCGAAGACTTGGGATGAAAGTATATTGTACATGCAGTTTGCTTTTAATCGAGCAGTGCATGGTTCGGCTGGGAAGTCTCTTTTTGATGACTATTTGGGATTTTTACCGCAGAGTCCATTCGACATGGAGTTTGTGATCCCTATCTCAGTGTAGAACAGCAAGGAGGAATCTGATCAGGATCGAGCACAGTGGTTCGTAGAAGGTATTCGACAATTACATGGTGAAATCGAACAAAATTTGCTTAAGGCTCAACTCAAGTACAAGGTACGACATGATCAACACAGAGTTGAAGCTCAATTCCAAGAAGGTGATCTAGTCTGATTACATTTGAGCAAGGAGAGGCTCAAAGGTGAAGGTAACAAACTTAAACCAATTCGTTATGGTCCTTTTCAAGTTTTGTGAAAAATTGGCAATAATGCTTGTCAGCTTGAGTTACCTCCGTACATGGATATTTACTCGGTTGTCAATGTTGAGCACCTTAAACTCTTCAAGCCTTCGATGCTGGATGATGAGCCCGATACAATCGTTCCATCTATTGAAGACTTGGTCTATCAACGAGAGGCACCTCTTCGTGAAGATGTGATCTTGGAGAAGAAGGTGACAACTACCCGAAGCGGAACACAAGAGACTTTTCGAATAGGATGAAAAAATCAGCGAGCACATGCAGCCAAGTGGTATACCCTCGAAGATGGTCAGTCCCAATTTCTGCATCTTCAGTTCTGATCGAGTTGGTCACCAACAGGAGTTGGCTCCTTTTCGACAGGGGAGTCATGATCCGGGATGATCTTGGGTAAGTTTCGGATTATGGTCATTGTCAATTTTTGGTTCTGAGTACAAGTTGTAAATTGTTCAGTCTCGAGCAACCGTTATTATTTGATAGGTTGTCGAGTCCGATACAATGTGTGACCGAGTCCGATACGACTAAAGTTAGTCAAGTCTGATACATTTTCAAGTGATCGGACCATAAATACCCTGTAATAGTTCTAGTTTAGTATCGAATCAGATATAGAACTCATAGATAGAGATCGACATAGATTGAGTGCGATCAATGTTCGACATGTACAAGTTATTTATAATAAAAGGCCTTGTTCCTTTTTAATTGTGTTCGAGTACTAGGTGGTAATCCTGAGTAAGATCCCATATTTCACATTTGATCGAGTATAGCTGAATCTGGTCTATTACTCAATCGGATCATTTGTAGGAGTTGTTTCGAAACTCTTCTAGCTTATGCAATTCAAGGATTCGCCTTCGCCTCGCGGTGTTAAAATTCCAGTTGAGCTCTTTTAACATCCATAACGCCTTGTGTGATAATTCAACAGGAAAATGGTAGTTCTTACCATATATAATTTTTAAGGTGTCATACCTAGTGGAGTTTTGAATGCGATGCACTACACCTAGAGAACGTCAGAGAGTTTGAGCACCCAATCCATTCGTGACTGTGCCACCACCTTTTGCAAGATTGTTTGGATTTCTCTGTTTTAAACTTCAACCTGTCCACCTATTTGAGGGTGATATGCAGGAGAAAATTTATGAATAACCCCATATTTCATCAACAGTTCCTGAAATTGGTAATTAGTGAAATGCGCATCACCATCACTATTCATCCCTTGTGGTACACCAAATTGGGGAAAGATTACTATTTTGAAAAGTTTAATCACATGTTTTGATTCATTTGTTGGTGTCGCACTAAGTGTAGCGGTTGATTCCCCGAGACGGACTCTAGGTAATATGTGACGGGTAATGATGGCGCCGTAGAAAGTATTTTTTAACCCAAGGTAAAATTGTAAATGTTTTAAAAACCTGAGGCGTTTGGAACCTGAACCGTCACCCCAGCGGCTATAAATACCAAAGCCTCCGGACTTCAAAACTTCACAACTTTTCTCCCGACTAAGTTTTCTTTGAAAGCCATCTTCTCTTCTCTTCTCTTCCATACACTTCTCGATGGCAGACCAAAACATCATCGAGATTGAGAGTGATGAAGAAGTTTCACTCGAATTTGAGCAGGATTCACAGACGTCCAAAGATCTGTCGCCTTTAAGGAAGAAACCCAAGGTTGACGAGGGATCCTCCAGTAGAGCAAAGGTGAAAGATGCATCATTGCTCTCTCTTCCTTTAGTTCCCGTAGTCCTTCCTGTTCATGCTCCTCGGCACGTCGAACCTTCATCTCCACCTTTGGAGGGACGTTCTTTTCAGCTTTCTCCACTTCATCCCAATGATCCCCGTTTTTGTTCGGGTGATCAATTTTCTGGTTGGCAAGCTATACCTCCACGACCAGATGACCCTCAATTTGTGTTGGGGAAGCAATCTTCTGGTGGGAAAGTTGCACTTCCACCATTCGACGGTCCTCGGTTTTTATCAGGTGATCAACTTTCTGGGGGAAGTACTTCAACCTGTCACTTGCGAGGATTGGTAATTACTTCCATCTCCCTTCGCTTGTTGTTACAGTTAGTAAAACTAACATCTGCAAATGTAGGAGACGAAAATTGTTGGAGCCCCCAGCGACCAGCCTGCTGAAATTCAACCTCATCCCCTCGAACAGACTCTCCAAGGGGAAACAGAGGCCCTGGAGAAGAAGACCGAAGAGATGTCTTCGGCGATTCTGCACCTGGCAGAATGTTTTGAAAGATCCCGCGAAGAGGCGCACCAGTTCCGGCTGGAGAGGGACTACGCTCGACAACAGCGAGAACTCTCCGATTTGATTAGGAATAATAGTGCGTCTCTTGTTAGAGATGATGTAGATAGACTTAGAGTAGTTGCTAGTTCCCTTGGGGTCGTCAGTGTAGATCCTACTGACGACAACATGTCCCTAGGAGAACTTTATAAACTCCTCTCGGATCAGGTCGACGCTCTGGTCGCCGGTATCCCTTTTGCATGTAAAGACTGTCAGAAATAAAGATTTCTTTTACCTTACATAACATAGAGACTCTTTATAATTTCTGTGTGAAAATACGACCATAAGTAGTGTTTTTACGACCACTCATACACAGATAAGTCCCAGTACTACGACCAGAAACGCATTTAAAATATCACACCGCGACTAGTACTGATACTGCGGTCAGACTTGAAGCCACTGTCAGAATCTGAAATTTGATCTGGAAGGTTACCGTGATCAGAACCGAAATTCGATCAGACCACCACTTCGACTAGAATTGGAGTCCGATCAGAAACATAGTTTTGATAATACAGCACTTTGATCGAAAAATAACCGTATGCCCAGTAGTTGAATCATAGAATATCTTTATGATCAACTCGTGAAAGTTTACAAGAAACATGAAGGAAAATGTCCTCCGAAAATCCTTTGTAAAACTTTTCACTTTTTTGTGCCCATTTTTAATCCTCAAATTCGAAACAAAGAAGACCTTTCATTTCGGATTCGGTGCAGGGAACGCATAACGGGTTTACCAGAGAAAACATCCATTATGGGAAATGAATAGAATATTCAATGGAACGTTACCCTCAGTGGAACGTCTCCTCGGCCCTATAAAAGGAGCAAGTAGCTTCTTGAGGAAGCCACACATCCAGCCTCCAGCCCTAGAACTCCCGCCGCTCAAAACCCTCTTTCTTCATCTTCCATCGCCCCTAAAGCCGCCAGCTTTCCCTCTCAATCTCTTTCAGGAATGATGTCTTGCAGCCGATCAGTCCATCACACGGAGGAGAGCCTGATGGCGCTGGAGAAGGAAGAGATCCTTCCCCCAAGGTTGCTGATCAACTGGCGACCCACACGGAAAGATCAAGAAACCCCAATCGTCCAAGAGGGCGAGTTGGTGGTTTTCGAAGAGTACCTGAGGTGCGGGTTCCGATTCCCTGAAAGTCGGTTCTTGAAGGGGAACCTGGAACACTATGGGTTGGACCTGGTGAATCTCCACCCAAATGCAGTCCTGATCTTGGCGATTTTCCAATATCTGTGTGAAGCCTTTGTCGGAGTGTATCCAAGTGTGGATCTCTTCCGACGCTTCTATTACACGGCTTGGTCGAAGAGCGCTAACGCCACCGGATGCATCTACTTCCGAATTAGGGAGAAGAAGGAGTACCCCTTCCCGCCCCTGCACGATTCCATGCACGGGTGGTATCAGAAGTGGTTCTACTGTACCCCTCCTTCTGAGAGCGGGTTATGGTTTGTGAACTCGCTGCCAGAGAAGTCCAGCGAGTTGGATTCTCTCCCTGCTCTGAATGCAGAGCAGATGAAACAAGCCCAAGTGATACTCCACTTAGTCCAACAAGGACTAACGGCTCGCGATATCATTCGCAACTTCGTGAAGAATCGGGTGAGCCCCCTGCCCGAAAGGGCTCATCCGGCTTAGGAGATTCAGTCCATGGTAGACAGCACCCAGGACTACAACAATGGTATGTCACTTAACCAACAATGTTGGGGGAAATCTCCGCGGGACTAAGTTCAGGTAAGTTGCGTCACATTAGCCCGGGGACCTGGCCTCCGGTGCCTCCCCAGGCGCCGCCTTTTGGCCACCGGGACCTAGCCTCCGGTGCCTCCCCGGGCGCCGCCTTTTGGGCCCCGAGACCTGGCCTCCAGTGACCGTCCCGGGTGCCGCCACTCGCCCAGTGACCTGGCCTCCGGTGCCTCCCCGGGCGCCGCCATTTGGCTCACGAGACCTGGCCTCCGGTGCCGTCCCCGGCGCTGCCTTTTGGCCCCCGGGACCTGGCCTCCGGTGCCGTCCCGGGCGCCACCACTCGCCCGGAGACCTAGCCTCCGGTGCCTCCCCGGGCGCCGCCTTTTGGCCCCCGGGACCGGGCCTCCGATGCCGTCCCGGGCGCCGCCATTTGGCCCCCGGGACCGGGCCTCCGGTGCCGTCCCGGGCGCCGCCATTTGGCCCCCGGGACCTAGCCTCCGGTGACGGTCCCGGGAGCCGTCTTTGGTCCGGAGACCTGGCCTCCGGTGCGTGTCCCGGGCCTCATCGCCCTTCTAAAGGTAAAGTCTCGAGTCGATTTGTCACGTGCAGGTCACGCGAGGAGCTCCTTGGGAATCAACGACCAACTGTCAAGCATCCAAGACGTTTGACCGGGAGAAGGACGTTCCTACCCTTCAATCCGACGGTGGCTTCTGGGGTAGTTTAGGCATTTTGCTTCTTTTTGGGGTTATAAATAGCCCTTGTACCCCTCTGTTGTAAGGATCGAATCACTTTTATTGGAATAGCTAAACTCACAGGCATGCTCCGGAAGCCTCTCCCCCGGAGAGAGCCTACCCAGCCAACTCCGATCGGGAGCGCGTCAACAGGACTAGGGCCCCCACCGGGACCCGAACCTGTATAAATCCTCGTGTCATCTCTTGTGCTTGTCCGGCGGGGGAGGACCGGTCATCCGGTCAACCCGCGCCGCGTAATCTTCGCTAGGATCGTTCTCAAAACCTGCCGGGGTATTCGCAATACCATGACAGTTGGCGCCGACCGTGGGGACCTCGTGAAAAGACGCCATGGCTCCCCCAAGAACAAGGGCTCGCACCCTTCCCGGTGACCCGGGTCTCGGAGACCTGGCGCCGCCCGTCCGGGACACTGTTGTCCCAGCGCTTCCGCCCGGAGGCGGCCTGGCCCAGGTACCGCCTCCCCCCTTTCCTCTTAACTTAGGTGCTTCCACCTCCAGGTCGCTCCCGGTGACCACTGGGACATCGGCCGGGACCAGTCTCCCCCCGACAGCTCCCCCGGCTCCCCCGGACCCCCTGCTTGGGGCTCTAGTGGAGGGCCAGCTCCGCGCCCAGCGCTCAATGGACAAGCTGCTCAGCGTGTTGGCGTGGCCTCCGGCCCCCACATTTGCGTCACACCCGTACTCGGGGACTATGCCCCGTTTATGGGTTACCCGGCGGCCCCTCCGGCCTCCGGGGGTTTGTCCGCCACGTATGATCCTGCCGGGGGGTTCCCTCCCCCTGCGGGATATACGTCCGGACCCTTCCCGGCACCCGAGCCCGTCCCAGTGCCGGGAGGCTACTTCATGCCAGGGCTCTTCGTGGCACCAAGGGGGTACCCCGTCCCAGGCCTATTCCCGGGGCCGGGAGCCCACTTTATGCCGGGGGTTTTCCCTATGCCGGGAGCCAGTCCCGCCCCTCACGTCGCGTTTACCGCACCGGGGGCGGTCGACAGAGCAGCTCCCGCGCCTCAGCGGACTTCCCCCCGCATGGGCTCCCCGGTCCCGGACGTCGCCGCGGGGGCACTTCCCTCGCCGGTTCCGGACGATATAGGGGCTTCCCCCTTTCCGGTTCCGGTCGTTGCCACTGGGGCCCCCTCCACTTCGGTTCCAAGCGTCGCCGCAGGCGCCCCCTCCCCGGTTCCGGATAATATAGGGGCTTCCCCCTTTCCGGTCCCGGGGGTCGTCGTAGGGGGCTCCCCCCAGCCGGCCCCGGAAGCTTCCAGGCCAGTTGCTACAGTGCATAAGCTCCCTCTCTCGACGGGACAGTTCCGTTTCGCCCGGGGGGAGGTCGAGCGAATGCATTCACCCGGGCGCGGGGAAGAACTTCCCCCCGACCGCGAGCAACGGGAGCCTCGCTCTCGCACCGGTCGGGGGAAGAGGCCCGCGGAAGACCCAGCCTCCCCGAAGGAGAGCCCGGATGTCCGGGAACTCAGCCCCGGTCCAGAAGAGAAGCGTCGCCACCGCCACTCCGGCGGACCTCTTGGACCGCTCCCTGACTCCGACAACGAAGGTCCCGTCAAAGAGGACAGCGACCGGGACTCCCCCCGGGAGGTGCAGGGGGCTAACCAGCCCCTGTGTCGAAGACTTCGCAGCATCCGGGGGTCGCGGCCCTACCGCCCTCCGCACATCGAGCACTATGACGGTGAGGTAGATCCTTACGAATTTGTGCAGGTCTACTCCACAGCCATCTCCGCGGCCGGGGGGGACGAGACGGTACAGTGCAACGTCTTCCCCCTCTACCTCTCCGGCATCGCCCTCTCCTGGTTCTACAACCTGAAGGCTGGCTCCATCAAGTCTTTCACGCAGCTCAAGCGGGAGTTATGCGCGAACTTCCAGGGGAACTATGTGCGCCCCCTGGACTCCTCGCAGCTGTACACTGTGTCCTGGTATTAAGAATACCCCAGTAGGTTTTGAAGACGATCCTAGCGGAGATTACACAGCGCGGGTTGACCGGGTGACCGGTCCTCCCCCGCCGGACAAACACAAGAATTGACACGTGGATTTATATAGATTCGGGTCCCGGTGGGGGCCCTAGTCCTGTTGACGCGCTCCCGACCGGAGCCGGCTGGGGAGGCTCTCTCCGGGGGAGAGGCTTCCGGAGCACGTCTGTGAGCTTAGCTATTCCAAATAATAATGAGCTGATCCTTTACAACAGAGGGGTACAAGGGCTATTTATAGCCCAAAAAAGAAGCAAAAAGCCTAAACTACCCCGGAAGCCACCGTCGGATTGAAGGGTAGGACCGTCCTTCTCCCGGTCAAACGTCTTGGATGCTTGACAGGTGGTCGCTGATTCCTGAGGCGTCCCTCGCGTGACCTGCACGTGATAAACAAACAGGGATTTTACCTTTTAGGAGGGCGATGACGTCCGGGACCCCTTCCGGAGAGCAGGGTCCCGGGAGCCTAAAAGGCGGCGCCCGGGGTAGGCACCGGGGGCCACTATCCCCGGGCGAATGGCGGCGCCCGGGAGCCGCCCGGGGGGCACGGTCCCGGGGGCCAAATGGCGGCGCCCGGGGCAGGCACCGGAGGCCACTGTCCCCGGGCAAATGGCGGCGCCCGGGGCAGGCACCGGAGGCCACTGTCCCCGGGCAAATGGCGGCGCCCGGGGCAGGCACCGGAGGCCACTGTCCCCGGGCAAATGGCGGCGCCCGGGACCGGCCCGAGGGGCACGGTCCCGGGGGCCAAATGGCGGCGCCCGGGGCAGGCACCGGAGGCCACTGTCCCCGGGAAAATGGCGGCGCCCGCGGCAGGCACCGGAGGCCACTGTCCCCGGGCAAATGTCGGCGCCCGGGACCCGCCCGAGGGGCACGGTCCCGGGGGCCAAATGGCGGCGCCCGGGGCAGGCACCGGAGGCCACTGTCCCCGGGCAAATGGCGGCGCCCGGGGCAGGCACCGGGGGCCACTGTCCCCGGGCGAATGGCGGCGCCCGGGACAGGCACCGGGGGCCACTGTCCCCGGGCGAATGGCGGCGCCCGGGACCCGCCCGGGGGGCACGGTCTCGGGGGCCAAATGGCGGCGCCCGGGGCAGGCACCGGAGGCCACTGTCCCCGGGCCAATGGCGGCGCCCGGGACCCGCCCGGGGGACACGGTCCCGGGAGCCAAAAGGCGGCGCCCGGGACATGCCCCGGAGGCACGGTCCCGGGCGCCTAAAAGGCGGCGCCCGGGGCAGGCTCCGAAGGCCACTGTCCCCGGGCAATCATGAACTTACCTGGACTTGACCGCGTGGAGATTTCCCCCAACAGCAGCCCCCCATGCCCTCCGGGGACGAAGCTTGAGCCCCCGGAGGGAATGGTTACGGTACCGGGAAAATCTCCGGGCGAAACCTCCGGACGAAAATCACCGGACCCCTGGCGACGCTTCGGTTTCTGTGCCGGGCGCTTTATGGCCGCGCCGTTTTCGCAATAAATGCACGCGTGGTTCGAACTGGCGTCTCGATTTACGCTCCCGTCCCTTCGTTTCCCGCGCACGGTTTGAATTTCAGTGGTCCAGATTGCTCCGAGGGGGCCACGTGGCGCGCATCTGGGCCACAGCCAACCTCTATAAATAGGGCCTTAGGGGGCCCCAGAAGCTCATTCCAAATCTTCAACTCTAGCTTCAGCTCTCCCGGTAGCGCTCTTCCGGTAGCTTCTCCGGTAGCCTTTTCTGGTAGCGAGCGTCCGGGAGTTGTAGACGTAGCCACCTAAAAACTTAGCCACCCATCAAGAGAGACTAACCTTATGGTGCCCAAAGGTCGAACGAAGACCACGGAGGTGCCTCCGGAGGAAATCCCCGTGGATTTCCTCTGGGCCTCCGAATTCTCGGCCTCGGACGCGGAGTCCTTGGTCGAGAAGGGCATTGTCGCGGAAGGGGACATCCGGGTCCCCTTAAAGAGGGACGGAGCCCCTCGCCCCAGGCCCGGAGAGGTTGTGGCCTTTGAGGCCTTCCTCGAGGCAGGGCTCCGGCTCCCGGTGCACCCGATGCTCCGGGAGTTCCTGAAGGAGTACGGGGTGGCGCTCAACCACCTCACCCCCAACGCCCTCGTCCGGATGGGTCTCTTCATCTGGCTGTACGAGACAGCGACCAGGCGGGAGCCCACCCTCAGCGCCTTCCGGTACTTTTACGAGCCGGCAGCGCGGAGCTCCCACCTGGTGAAGGGAGGACCGAAGTCCCCCATCGGCTCGGTGATGGTCCAAATGCTGCCCTCCCGGGTGGCGGACTACCCGGCGGCGGCATCCCGGGACCACTGGGGGGACTGGCTCCGGAGGTGGTTCTACCTCCGGGTCCGGGACGAGGCGGTGGTCTACGCCCCGGAGCCTCCCACCTACAGCTGGTCATCCGCACCGAAGCCGCCGGTGTGGACGGACGAGGAGTTCGAGCTCCTCGGGAAGGTGGTGCTGACGAAGAAGGCCCGCTCGATGCGGGACGCCGCGGAGGAGCTGGCGCTCCTGCGGCTTTCCCCCTTCTCACGTGGGAGAAGGGGGATCGGCATGGGCCCAGAGCAGCGGCCTCCGGTGAAGCCGGTGACACGGCGTAAGTACCCTGCACTTTCGCACTTATGATTTTTTATGAAAATTGACTAACTCTTTACCTCTTGCAATGCGCCCGTATCCGGCGGCGAAGGACAGGGCGGAGCACCTCCTGGGGAGGTACTTTGCCGACAAACACGAGCGCATCGTGCGCCTCGTGGGGGAGGGGCCTCCCTGGAACCTGGTGGCTGAGGCCTACGGGCTCAGGCTTCCGGAGAGGAAGCCCCTTCCCACCCCCGGGTCTCATAAGCGGGGGAAGGATGCGGCCGGGGGCTCGGAGCCCAAAAGGCCCCGGGTCCAAAAGACCCCCGCCCCGACGACGACGCCGGCGACGACGCCGGTGAGGGCCCGGGACGCGGCTCCCGGAGCCGAACATGCCTGGGCGGCGCCCCGGGCAGAGGCGACGCCTCCGCCCCCGGAGGCCCCCGTCGAGGCCCGGGGGAAGGAGGTTGTTATCGGCGGGGCGGGGTCCGATTCCGCGGACTACGCCCCGTCGCCAGTTCGAGTGGCGCTCCTCTCGCCTCTCCCGGCAGCATTGGCGCCGGAGAGGCTGGAGGTGAGGTTCTCGGAGGCGGACCCTCCGTGCCTCTGGCCGGTGGACGACGAGGGGGGGAGCCCCTCGGTCTACGTGGTCCCCCCGGAGCAGGAGGCCCCGAGGGCCCTTCGGCCTGGGGCGGGGAAAGGCCCGATGATCCCCCCTCGGGCGGAGAACCCCGCCCAATCTTCGTCTTCGTCTTCGGAGGAAACTTCGTCGACGAAGACGCCGGCAACGCCGGCCGTGCTCCCGGATTCTGAGGTCCGGGGGCCCTCTCCCGGCCGCGACGGGAGGGCCGGGCAAGATACCTCCCTACTTCCCGCGGGGGAGGTGGCCCGCTACGCGGAGTGCCTGCACAACCGGAAGGTGCAGGCCTTCGTAGCAGGAGGAACGCTCCACGAGCGTTTTGAGGGGCTCGAGTCCCTCGGAGCCCAGGTAACCCGAGCTCTTAATACTTCGGCTTTTTTCCTGCACTTAAGATTTTTCTAACTCTTTATGTATTTTGTAGGTAGCGACTGTTACCTGGGGCCTTGAGCAGCGGGTCACCCGGCTGCTCAAGGAGGCGGAGAGCCAGGCCGCGGCTTGCGTGGAGCAGCGGGAGGCGGCCCTCCGGGAGTGGGACGAAGCTCTTGATGAGTTGTCCCGGGCCCGGGCCCAGGTGCACCTTTCGGAGGGCGCCTACATCCGCCTCCGAGAGGAGGCCAAGGTGAGGGAGAAGGCGCTCGGGGAGCTCGAGAGCTCCAGCGTCCGGGCGCTGTCGGACGCGGGCCGCTCCGTCCGCTCGGCCTTGGAAAGCCTTGGCGTTAGCCTGGGCTCCGGGAGCGGCCCGGAGGTGCCCCTGGCGACCCTCGCGGAGGCTGTGCGTTTTCTTAACGCACAAGTCTCCGCCATCCCGGAGGCTGCGGACGTCCGGGCACGGGGCCGGGCGATCCCCGTCATCGTGGCCGCCGCGGGACTCGTTGACTACCGGGGGGTCGGCGCCCGGGCGATCGGGGGCCGCATCCCCCGGAGCTTCCCGGAGGCCTTCGAGCCAACGCGCCGGGAGATGGAGCTGCTGGCGGGGGAGTTCTACAACCGGATCATCCGGACGAGGTTCCCAACACCGGCGCCTCCGGCCGCGGATACTCCTGCCCCGGCCTCGGAGGAGGCCCCCCGAGGGGATGACCCCAATGCTAAAGTATGAGCCTCCCCCCAGGTCTTTAGCTAGGACCCCCTTTTTATTTTGTTAGACATTTTGATTCCGGTAGCTTCTTAGGAGAAGCCCCGGGCACTTGTACAAAAATTATTTTGCAATGGAATATATTTCAAATTTTCTAAGTCTTTGCGATGAAATGTTACCAGGGTTCCCGGGGGGTTACTCCCGGGCAACGGTCCGGGAGAGGCTCTCCGGGGGACGCCCAAGCGGCTTTGATTTTGCTGAGCCTTGTCTCCGGGGAGAGCGACGGGGGTACTGCCCGGGAGCCTGTCCGGTTGAGGTGGCGCCCGGAGTGGCACTTGGACAATTTCGACAATAGCCGTGCCGACCTATCCCCTCCGCGTCCGGAGGCCCAGATGGTACCACCCCTCCGGATACTTCCACCGGCGGGGTACGAGTTTTGGCCCGAAGATGTGCTCCGGGACTCGCAGCATCGCTTGCGGGTCCTGTACCGGGACTTGGCCCGGGAGCTGAGGGAGCGCCTCCGGGAGCTTTAGGGGTAGGAGCCTTAGGCTTGGAGAATCCCCCGGGTTAGAACCCGGGTTGTATCGTTTCCGAAGCCCACCGGAGGGGGAAGATGTCCTCCGGGTTTGCTGATCAATAAAGCGCGTTATTTCCTTTTATTGCGCCTCTTTATTTTCTTCTTCTTGGATGGTCTGGACGACTCATCTTAACAAGGATGAGCTAAGTTTCTTCGTGGGTGGTGCGGTCGACACCCGGGGATTCCTTATCCCCCCCCGCCCACAGCGGGCCGGAGAATAGCTCCGCGTGCTGTGGGGGTAACAAGGCCCCCGGGAAGGAAGACACCTGTAGCATAGGAAATTTTCTAAGTTAGAAAATTTTAAAGCGAGGTTTTCAAGGAGAAGACCTTCCGGGAGATAATCATCCGGTCGCCGTGAGAACGGGGAGCCGGGAATAAGGCCTTAAGTGGAAGGAATGTCCAAGAGAACCCGATGGGATTTCCAGAGGCGAGCTTCCCGGGAGACTCGTCCGGTCGCCGTAAGAACGGGGAGCCGGGAATAGGGTCTTAAGCGGAAGGAAATGCCCGAGAAATCCGACTTCTCCAAGAGACAATCGTCCGGTCGCCTTGAAAACGGGGAGCCGGGAATAGGGTCTCCGGGAGGCATTCATCCGGTCGCCGTGAAAACGGGGAGCCGGGAACAAGGTCGCTGGGGACCAATCGTCCGGTCGCCGTGAAAACGGGGAGCCGGGAATAACGTCGACTCCCAGAGGAGGAAGATGGATCCAATCAAGCCGCAAGGGGCTGATCTTCCGGTCGCCGTGAAAACGGGGAGCCGGGAATAACGTCGACTCCCAGAGGAGGAAAATAGATCCAATCGAGCCACGAGGGGTCGATCTTCCGGTCGCCGTGAAAACGGGGAGTCGGGAATAACGTCGACTCCCGGAGGAGGAAGATAGATCCAATCGAGCCACGAGGGGCCGATCTTCCGGTTGCCGTGAAAACGGGGAGCCGGGAATAACGTCGACTCCCGGAGGAGGAAGTGCCCGAAGACGGGACTTGAGTGTTTGGGCAGGGGACTAGTCTCCCAAAGCGACTCGTTACCACGGCCACTGTGACCGGGTTGCCGCTTACACCCTCAGTCCACGAGGGCTGATCGTAAGTCGCCCTACGGGAGTGCAGGCTCCGTTGTAGGGTCTTGTTGGGGCTGGCCCACTTCCTCGCGGGGAGGGCATCCTCACAAGGAGGGCATCCTTGCGGGGAGGGCATCCTCGCGGGGAGGGCATCCTCGCGGGGAGGGCATCCTCGCAGAGAGGGCATCGCCGCCAGGGGCGGTAATGAGAAAAACCTGCAATGAGACAGTTTGCAAAGCAAGACCTATGTATTGCTAATAAAATGAAGTACAGGGCCTCCCCCTGTGAAGCCGCGAAAGGGGAGGAAAATACAGTGTCCCTCCTCCCCCTCCGGCGTGAACGCCCCGTGGGAGGGGACATGCCCGTAAGGCTAAACATAGAACTTGCGAAGTAAACGCAAGTTCCACATGTGCTTCAGCTCCTGCTCTTAAAGGTTGGAGAGCTTGTAAGCCCCCGAGCCCAGGACTACAGAGATCTTGCAGGGGCCCTCACACTTGGGGGAGAACCTACCCTGGGCTTGGGGGGCCTAATGCGCTTGAGGATAGGGTCCCTAAGGCGAAAGGCCCTCAAGCAGCGACGACCGGGACCGGAAAGGGGGAAGCCCCTGTGGCGAAGACCAGAATCGAAGTGGAGGGGGCCCCAGTGGCCTCGACCGGAACCGGGAAGGGAGCAGGCCCTGTAACACCCGGGACCGGCGAGGGGGGAGCCCCCGCGGCGACGTCCGGAACCGGGGAGCCCATGCGGGGGGAAGTCCACTGCGGCACGGGGGCTACTCTGTCGACCGCCCCCGGTGCGGTACACACGACGTGGGGGGCGGGACTGGCTCCCGGCGTAGGGTAAACCCCCGACATGAAGTGGGCTCCCGGCCCCAGGAATAGGCCAGGAACGGGGTACCCCCATGGTGCCATCGAAGTGCCTCTGCATCTTTTGCATATGCAAATAAAAGACTAGAATTTGCGTTACGGCACAGGTAAGGCCCGTGCTTTTGGTGAAATATGGGCTGAGAATCTCCCTTCAGTTGGAGGCGTCGGATCCCCGGGGAACGCACGTGGTGCGACCTGAGGAGCAAAGCCTCGTACTTGGCGGCACTGCTGGCCCCGGGGACAGCAGGACCTTCCGGAGGCCCCCTTCCGGACGCGGTTTGAGGGTGGGGCCTCCCGGGGGGTATTGCCGCGACGTCTGGTTCCAGGGGGGAGGCCTCCCCCCTGGGCGCCTCAATAATGTTGACGCTTCCGATCGTGGCGGCTGCGCACTTATACAGAGCACGGGCCATGTCTTGGTCTCCCCGGATGTTGATCACGCCATGCGGCCCGGGGATCTTCATGCAGAGGTAGTTTTGATGGGTGGCAGCCCCCAGCCGGTTGATGGTGGTCCTCCCCATAATCGCATTGTAGGAGGAGGGGAGGTCCACTACGTCGAAGCGGACCAGCTCGGTCCGGTACTTCTCCGGGGCGCCGAAGGTCACAGGAAGATCTACCTTGCCCACGGGGTGGATCGCCTTCCCCGGGACAAAACCTTGTAGGGGCCCGGCTGCGGGCTGCAGGAGCTTCTCATCCACCTGCATCTCTTTGAAAGCCTTCAGGAATAGGACGTCGGCGGAGCTCCCACTGTCCACAAGGATGCGTGCCAGGTGACAGTTGTAGATTGTCGCGGAGACAATGAGCGCGTCGTCGTGGGGGAAGCGAACCCCCCGCGCGTCTTCTGCCGTGAAGGTGAGGGGGACGTCCGACCACTTTGGTGGCGGGGACGTGTGTAGCACCCCCACAACCTTAACTTCACGCGCGTACTCCTTACGCTGGCGCTTGGAGTCCCGCCCGGAGGCAGACCCTCCCACGATGACGTTGATGCGGCGCTGAGAGGTCTGGAAGGGGAGAGCTTCTGAAGGCTCCCCCTCCTGTGCCTGCTCACCCCCCGCGGGAGCGGGAAGGGCCGGAACAGCTGGCCGAGGGTGCAAGGAGGCCGGAGTCTCCCCCCCTGCCCGCGCTGGTCGAGGAATACCGCAAAGTGCTGCAGTAGTTGGTCGCAGTCTCGGGTAGCGTGGGTACTGGACCCGTGGAAGCTGCACCACAGTCCTTCCCGCCTTCTCCCCGTGGGGCCTTCCCGGCCGTGCGAAGACTGTCCTCCCCCATGGCCTTTCGGCTTGGGGAAGGGGCGGTCGCCCCTCAGGGGGTCGCGCGAGCCGCCTCCACCCTCGAGGACAAAAGTGTCCCGAGGCCGTGGCTCGTTATGCCCCCCCTGTCTGGGGCGTTTGGGGGGATCCCTGGCCCCCCGGTCGACGGGGGCGGGAGCCCCCTGGGTCTTCTTCCAGATATCGTCTTCCTCCGCCCGAGCGTACTTTTCGAGCACGTTGAAGAGCTCGTCGGCAGAAGAGGGGCAGCTCCGGGAGAGCCTTCGGTGGAGCTCCCCCGGGAGGATGCCGCTTTTGCAGGCTTCGATGACCGTAGAGTCGGGGACATGGGCCACTTTGCTCTTCACCTGGGCAAAGCGCTTGAAGAAGCTTCTGATGGTCTCCCCAGTCCACTGCCGGACAGTATACAGCTGCGAGGAGTCCAGGGGACGCACGTAGTTCCCCTGGAAGTTGGCACAGAACTCCCGCTTGAGCTGCGAGAAAGACTTGATGGAGCCGGCCTTCAGGTTGTAAAACCAGGAGCGGGCAATGTCGGAGAGGTAGAGGGGGAAGACGTTGCACTGTACTGTCTTGTCCCCCCCGGCCGCGGAGATAGCAGTGGAGTAGACCTGCACAAACTCGTAAGGGTCTGCCTCGCCGTTATAATGTTCGATGTGTGGCGGTCGGTAGGGCCGCGGCCACCGGATGCTGCGAAGTCTTCGGCACAGGGGCTGGTTGGCCCCTGCACTTCCCGGGGAGAGCCCCGGTCACTGTCTTCTTTCACGGGACCTTCGTTGTCTGAGTCTGGAAGCGGTCCGAGAGGTCCGCCAGAATGGCGGTGGCGACGCTTTTCCTCCGGACCGGGACTGAGTTCCCGGACGTCTGGGCTCTCCGCCGAAGAGGTTGGCTCTTCAGCGGGTCTCTTCCCTCGGCCCGTGCGAGAGCGAGGCTCCCCGCGCCCGCGGCCGGGGGGAAGTTCTTCCCCGCGCTCTGGTGAACGCATTCGCTCGACCTCCCCCGGGGCGAAACGGACCTGTCCCGCCGAGGTAGGGAGCTCGTGCGCTGTAGTTTCCGGAGCCGGTTGGGGCGAGCCCCCTGCGACGACCCCCGGGACCGGAAAGGGGGAAGCCCCTGTATCGTCCAGAACCGGGGAGGGGGCGCCCGCGGCGACGCCTGGAATCGAAGTGGAGGGGGCCCCAGTGGCCACGACCGGAGCCGGGAAGGGGGCAGGCCCTGTAACACCTGGAACCGGCGAGGGGGGAGCCCCGGTGGCGGCGTCCGGAACCGGGGAGCCCATGCGAGGGGAAGTCCGCTGCGGCACGGGGGCTGCTCTGTCGACCGCCCCCGGTGCGGTAAACGCAACGCGGGGGGCGGGACTGGCTCCCGGCGCAGGGTAAACCCCCGGAAAGAAGTGGGCTCCCGGCCCCGGGATCAGGCCGGGGACGGGGTACCCCCCTGGTGCCACGAAGGGCCCTGGCATGAAATAACCTCCCGGCACCGGGACGGGCCCAGGTGCCGGGAAGGGTCCGGACGTATATCCCGCAGGGGGAGGGAACCCCCCGGCAGGATCATACGGGGCGGACAACCCCCCCGAAGCCTGAGGGGCCGCCGGGTAACCCATAAACGGGGGCACGTTCCCCGGATATGGGTGCGACGCAAACGTGGGGGCCGGAGGCCGTGCCAACACGCTAAGGAGCTCGTCCATGGAGCGCTGGGCGCGGAGCTGACCTTCCACGAGAACTTCGAGCAGGGCGTCCCGGGGAGCCGGGGGAGCCGTCGGGGGGACGCTTGTCCCGGTCGAGGTCCCCAGGGTCACCGGGAACGACCTGGAGGTCGCCTCCGGAAGGGACCGCCGGGACAGCAGTGTCCCGGGCGGACGGCGCTGGGTCTCGGAGACCCGGGTCACCGGGAAGGGTGCGAGCCCTTGTTCTTGGGGGAGCCATGGCGTCTTGTCACGAGTCCCCACGGTCGGCGCCAACTGTCGTGGTATTAAGAATACCCCGGCAGGTTTCGAAGACGATCCTAGCGGAGATTACGCAGCGCGGGTTGACCGGGTGACCGGTCCTCCCCCGCCGGACAAACACAAGAATTGACACGTGGATTTATACAGGTTCGGGTCCCGGTGGAGGCCCTAGTCCTGTTGACGCGCTCCCGACCGGAGCCGGCTGGGGAGGCTCTCTCCGGGGGAGAGGCTTCCGGAGCACGTTTGTGAGCTTAGCTATTCCAAATAATAATGAGCTGATCCTTTACAACAGAGGGGTACAAGGGCTATTTATAGCCCCAAAAAGAAGCAAAAAGCCTAAACTACCCCGGAAGCCACCGTCAGATTGAAGGGTAGGACCATCCTTCTCCCGGTCAAACGTCTTGGATGCTTGACAGGTGGTCGCTGATTCCCGAGGCGTCCCTCGCGTGACCTGCACGTGATAAACAAAAAGGGATTTTACCTTTTAGGAGGGCGATGACGTCCGGGACCCCTTCCGGAGAGCAGGGTCCCGGGAGCCTAAAAGGCGGCGCCCGGGGCAGGCACCGGGGGCCACTGTCCCCGGGCGAATGGCGGCGCCCGGGACCCGCCCGGGGGGCACGGTCCAGGGGGCCAAATGGCGACGCCCGGGGCAGGCACCGGAGGCCACTGTCCCCGGGCAAATGGCGGCGCCCGGGGCAGGCACCGGAGGCCACTGTCCCCGGGCAAATGGCGGCGCCCGGGACCCGCCCGAGGGGCACGGTCCCGGGGGCCAAATGGCGGCGCCCGGGGCAGGCACCGGAGGCCACTGTCCCCGGGCAAATGGCGGTGCCCGGGGCAGGCACCGGAGGCCACTGTCCCCGGGCAAATGGCGGTGCCCGGGGCAGGCACCGGAGGCCACTGTCCCCGGGCAAATGGCGGCGCCCGGGACCCGCCCGAGGGGCACGGTCCCGGGGGCCAAATGGCGGCGCCCGGGGCAGGCACCGCAGGCCACTGTCCCCGGGCAAATGGCGGCGCCCGGGGCTGGCACCGGGGGCCACTGTCCCCGGGCGAATGGCGGCGCCCGGGGCAGGCACCGGGGGCCACTGTCCCCGGGCGAATGGCGGCGCCCGGGGCAGGCACCGGGGGCCACTGTCCCCGGGCGAATGGCGGCGCCCGGGACCCGCCCGGGGGGCACGGTCCCGGGGGCCAAATGGCGGCGCCCGGGGCAGGCACCGGAGGCCACTGTCCCCGGGCCAATGGCGGCGCCCGGGACCCGCCCGGGGGACACGGTCCCGGGAGCCAAAAGGCGGCGCCCGGGACATGCCCCGGAGGCACGGTCCCGGGCGCCTAAAAGGCGGCGCCCGGGGCAGGCACCGAAGGCCACTGTCCCCGGGCAATCATGAACTTACCTGGACTTGACCGCGTGGAGATTTCCCCCAACACACTGTCCGGCACAGGACTGGGGAAACCATCAGAAGCTTCTTCAAGCGCTTTGCTCAGGTAAAGAGCAAAGCGGCCCACGTCCCGGACTCTACAGTCATCGAAGCCTGCAAAAGCGGCATCCTCCCGGGGGAGCTCCACTGAAGACTCTCCCGAAGCTGCCCCTCTTCCGCCGACGAGCTATTCAACGTACTCGAAAAGTACGCTCGGGCGGAGGAAGACGACATCTGGAAGAAGACCCAGGGGGCTCCCGTCCCCGTCGACCGGGGGGCCAGGGATCCCCCCAAACGCCCCAGATAGGGGGGGCGTAGCGAGCCACGGCCTCGAGACACCTTTGTCCTTGAGGGCGGAGGCGGCTCGCCGGACCCCCCGAGGGCCAGCCTCCCCTTCCCCAAACCGAACGGCCATGGGGGAGGACAGTCTTCGTGCTGCCGGGAAGGCCCCGCGGGGAGAAGGCGGGAAGGACTGTGGTGCAGCTTCCACAGGTCTAGTACCCACGCCACCCGAGACTGTAGCCAGCTGCTGCAGCACATCGCGGACTTCCTCGACCAGCGCGGGCAGGGGGGACTCCGGCCTCCTTGCCCCCTCGGCCAGCTGTTTCGGCCCTTCCCGCTCCCGCGGGGGGGGGAGCAGACACAGGAGGGGGAGCCTTCAGAAGCTCTCCCCTTCCAGACTTCTCAGCGCCGCATCAACGTCATCGTGGGAGGGTCCGCCTCCGGGCGGGACTCCAAGCGCCAGCGTAAGGAGTACGCGCGTGAAGTTAAGGTTGTGGGGGTGCTACACACGTCCCCGCCACCCAAGTGGTCGGACGTCCCCCTCACCTTCACGGCGGAAGACTCGCGAGGGGTTCGCTTCCCCCACGACGACGCGCTCATTGTCTCCGCGACTATCTACAACTGCCACCTGCCTCGCATCCTCGTGGACGGCGGGAGCTCTGCCGACGTCCTATTTCTGAAGGCCTTCAAAGAGATGCAGGTGGATGAGAAGCTCCTGCAGCCCGCTGCCGGGCCCCTGCAAGGTTTTGTCCCTGGGAAGGCGATCCACCCCGTGGGCAAGGTAGATCTTCCTATGACGTTCGGCACCCCGGAGAACTACCAGACCGAGCTGGTCCGCTTCAACGTAGTAGATCTCCCCTCCTCCTACAACGCGATTATGGGGAGGACTACAATCAACCGGCTGGGGGCTGCCACCCATCAAAACTACCTCTGCATGAAGATCCCCGGGCCGCATGGTGTGATCAATGCCCAGGGAGACCAGGACATGGCCCGTGCTCTATACGAGCGCGCTGCGGCCACAATCGGAAGCGTCAACCTCATAAAGACGCCCGGGGGGGAGGCTTCTCCCCCGGAACTAGACGCCGCTGCGCCACCGCCCGGGAGGCCCCTCCTCAAGCCGCGTCCGGAAGGGGGCCTCCGGAAGGTCCTGCTGTCCCCGGGCGACGAAGACAAAACCATCCGGATCGGGGCGGAGCTCCCCGAGGAGCATGCAGCGCAACTTGCGGCTTTCCTGCGCGAAAACAACGATGTTTTTGCGTGGAAGCCTTCGGACATGCGGGGCGTCGCCCGGGAGGTCATTGAACACAAGCTCGCGGTGGCCCCCGGTCACCCCCCGGTCAAACAGAAGCTGCGGAAACTCTCCCTCGAGTGCCAAGAGGCAATCAAGGTGGAGATCACCCGGCTCCGAGAGGCAGGGTTCATTCGGGAGGTCCTGCACCCCGAGTGGCTGGCAAACCCCGTCCTCATCAAGAAATCAACCGGCAGGTGGCGGATGTGCGTGGACTTCACCGACCTTAACCGCGCCTACCCCAAAGATAACTTCCCACTCCCGCGGATTTATCAGCTCGTCGACTCCACTGCGGGGTGCGAGCTCATGAGCTTCCTAGACACCTACTCGGGATACCATCAGGTCCGGATGGCGGAAGGGGACGAGGAAAAGACGAGTTTCATAACTCCCCTCGGAACCTTCTGCTACGTCCATATGCCCTTCGGGCTCAAGAACGCGGGAGCAACCTTCCAGCGCCTCATGACGCTGGTCTTCAAAGATCAAGTCGGCCGCAACGTCGAAGTATACGTAGACGACGCGGTCGTCAAAAGTCCCCGCGTAGCCTCCCACATCGACGACCTGGCGGAGACCTTCCGCAACCTCCGCATGTTCGGGCTCAAACTTAACCCGGAGAAGTGTGCCTTCGGGGTGCGCGGGGGGAAGCTCCTAGGTTTCCTCGTGTCCCAGCGGGGCATAGAGGCCAACCCCGAAAAGATCCGGGCATTCCTAGACATGCCCCCGCCGCGCTCCGTCAAGAACGTCCAGCGGCTCTCCGGCCGCCTAGCCGCACTCAGCCATTTCGTTTCGTGATCGGGAGAGCGGGGCCTCCAGTTCTTCAAGATCCTCCGGGGGGCTCGAGGTGTTCCGCTGGACCCCCGAGGCCCAGGAAGCCTTCAACGACCTCAAGAAGTACCTCACGAGCCCTCCAATGCTCGTGAGTCCGTCTCCAGAAGAGCCCTTGCTCCTCTACCTCGCCGCGACCCCCGTCGCCGTCAGCACGGTCTTGGTGAAGGAGCAAGGGGGGCAGCAGCGTCCCGTGTACTACGTGAGTGAGGCCCTCCAAGGGGCCAAAACTCGGTACACGGACATGGAGAAAATCTGCTACGCCCTCCTCATGGCGTCCCGGAAGCTTCGGCATTACTTCCTGGGGCACCCCATCACCGTCCCGTCATCCCTCCCCCTGGGGGAGGTACTGCGGAACAAAGAAGCCACCGGCCGGATCGGGAAGTGGAGGGCCGAGCTCGCCCCCTTCTCCCTGTCCCTTACCGGCCGCTCCGCCATCAAGTAGCAGGTCCTCGCCGACTTCGTCGCAGAGTGGACTCCCGCCTCTGGGTCCGGGGACGAAGACCTCCCTGTGCCGCCCCGACGCAGTGATCATTGGACCCTCATGTTCGATGGGTCGCTGTGTCAGGCCAGGGCTGGTGCGAGAGTAGTCCTCCGGAGCCCCGAGAGGAAGGAACTCGAGTACGCCGCGCAGCTCGAGTTCCCCGCAACCAACAACGTCGCCGAATACGAGGCTTTGCTCCTCGGGATGCGCCTTGCACGCTCCCTGGGGATCGGCGCCTCCTAGTCAAGGGAGATTCTCAGCTCGTAGTTTGCCAAATGGACAAGTCTTACCTGTGCCATGACGTAAACTTAAGTCTTTATTTGCAGGAAGTGCGAAAGATGGAGAGGCATTTCGACGGCCTCGAGGCACGCCATATCCCGCGGATGGACAATGACCGGGCCGACGCCTTGGCCCGGGCGGCAAGCGCCCGGGAATCGCTCCCCAAGGGGGCTTTTCTGGAAATCATCACGAAACCCTCGGTGGCCTCCCCGGACATGGGCGACCAGCCTCATGTCCCGGAGGTCGCCGAGATTGCCCGGACTCCGTCTTGGATGGACCCCCTCATCTCCTTCATCAAGGGGGAGGGGGACCCTCCTAGTGAGACCGAGGCTAAACGCCTCCGGGCTAAAGCCCGGGCATACCTCCTGCTGGAGGGGAGGCTCTACAAGCGGGGGGCTTCCGCCCTCCTGCGCTGCCTCCCCCGACCGGAGGGACTTCAACTTCTCAAAGACATCCACGCGGGGAGCTGTGGTTCTCACCTAGCCCCGCGTGCCATCGCGGCCAAGGCCCTCCGGCAGGGCTTCTACTGGCCCACTGTCATGCGTGACGCGCGAGACCTTGTCTCCGCGTGCGAGGCATGCCAGAAGATGGCCAAGGGCTCGAACCTCCCCCCAATAGCGCTGCAGACAATCCCCATCACTTGGCCCTTCGTGCGCTGGGGGATGGACCTCTTAGGGCCCTTCCGCCCAGCGCCCGGAGGATACAAGTATGCGGTAGTCGCGGTCGACTATTTTACAAAGTGGGTTGAGGCGGAGCCTTTGGCTAGCATCACGTCCCGGGCCGTCCAGCGGTTTTTCTGGAAGAACGTCGTATGTCGTTTTGGTGTCCCCCGGGAAATCACCGTGGACAACGGGACCCAATTCGACTCGGCTTATTTCCGGGAATTCTACGAAGGCCTGGGGCTCGTCATCCACTTCGCCTCAGTGGCCCATCCCCGGAGCAATGGGGTTGTCGAGAGGGTCAACGGCGTGATCCTACAGGGGTTGTGCCGGAGACTCGAGCAAACCGCTTCTAAGCAGGGTGCATGGGCAGAGGAGCTCCCTAGCATCCTCTGCTCCATGCGCACGACCCCGTCCCGGGCGACTGGGCGTACCCCCTTCTCCCTGGTCTACGGGGCGGAGGCAGTCCTCCCCCCGGAGATCGGCCTCCCGTCACTGCGGGTCGAGCTCCTAGAGGGAGCCACGCCTGCGGCGTACCAGGCCAACGACGCCAACCAGCGCCTGGAAATCGACCACGTGGAGGAGGAACGCGACCGAGCGCTCCTCCGCCACGCCATCTACGAGCAAGAGATGGCGCGTGCATACAACCGGCGCGTGCGCGAGAGAGCTTTTCGCCTTGGGGACCTTGTCCTCAAGCGCGTCACAGACCCCCAAGCCCAGGGGAAGCTCTCCCCCAAGTGGGAGGGCCCCTACAGGATCTCTGCGGTCCTGGGCTCGGGGGCTTATAAGCTCTCCAACCTTCAAGAGCAGGAGCTGAAGCACACGTGGAACTTGTGTTTACTTCGCAAGTTCTATGTTTAGCCTTACGGGCCTGTCCCCTCCCCCGGGGCGTTCACGCCAGAGGGGGAGGAGGGACACTGTATTTTCCTCCCCTTTCGCGACTTCGCAGGGGGAGGCCCTGTACTTCATTTTATTAGCAATACATAGGTCTTGCTTTTCAATTGTCTCGTTGCAGGTTCTTCTCATTACCGCCCCTAGCGGCGATGCCCTCCCCGCGAGGATGCCCTCCCCGTGAGGAAGTGGGCCCAGACCCAGCAAGTCCCTCCTGTAGGGCGGCTTACCGTCAGCCCTTGTGGACTGAGGGTGTAAGCGGCAACCCGGTCCCCAGTGGCCGCGGTAACGAGTCACTTTGGGAGACTAGTCCCCTGCCCAAACACTCAAGACCCATCTTCGGGCACTTCCTCCTCCGGGAGTAGACGCTCTCCCCAGTGGGATGTCTAATGGCTTTCTTGGATCTATCTTCCTCCTACGGGAGTCGACGTTCGACGCTCTCCCCAGCAGGACGTCTAATGGCATTCTTCTATATATGGTCCCCGGCGATCTTATTCCCGGTTCCCCGTTCTCACGGCGACCGGACGATTGGTCCCCGGCGACCTTATTCCCGGCTCCCCGTCCTCACGGCGACTAGATGAATGCCTCCCGGAGACCCTATTCCCGGCTCCCCGTTTTCACGGCGACCGGACGACTGTCTCCCGGAAGAGTTACGGATTTCTCGGACATTTCTTCCCCGGAGACCCTATTCCCGGCTCCCCGTTCTCACGGCGACCGGACGATTGTCTCCTAGGAAGCTCGCCTCCGGAAATCTCATCGGGATTTCTTGGACGTTTCTTCCACATGAGGACTTATTCCCGGCTCCCCGTTCTCACGGCGACCGGATGATTGTCTCCCGGAAGGTCTTCTCCTTGGAAACCTCGTTTTAAAATTTTCTAACTTAGAAAAATTCCTATGCTACAGGTGACTTCCATCCCGGGGGCCTTGTTACCCCCACAGCGCGCGGAGCTATCCTCTGGCTCGCTGTGGGCGGGGGCGATAAGGAACCCCCGGGTGTCAACCGCAACGCCCACAAGCAAACTTAGCTCATTCTTGTTAAGATGAGTCGTCCGGACCATCCAAGAAGAAAGAACAAAAAGACAACAAGAGAAGAAGCAAATAAACAGCTTTATTGATTGTCAAACCCGGAGGACATCTTCCCCCTCCGGTGGGCTTCGGAAACGATACAACCCGGGTTCTCACCCGGGGGATTCTCTACGTCCTAAGGCTCCTACGCCTAATACTCTCGGAGGCTCTCCGCTAGCTCCCGGGTCAAGTCCCGGTACAATGCTCGCATGCGGCGCCGAGCGTCCCGGAGCACATCTTTGGGCCAGAACTCGTATCCTGCCGGTGGAAGTATTCGGAGGGGAGGTATCATCCGGAACCCCGGTCGCGGAGGGGACAATTCGGCGCGATGATTGTCAAAGTTGTCCAAGCGCCACTCCGGACGCCACCTCAACCGGATCGGCTCCCGGACGCTGTCCCTGCCGCGCTTCCCAGAGACAAGGCTTAGCAAGATTAAGGCCGCTTGGGCGTCCCCCGGGGAGCCCCTCCCGGACCTTCGCCAGGGAGCAACCTCCCGGGAACCCTGGTAACAATGCATTCAATTCAAAGACTTAGAAAAAATTCTAACTCCATTGCATTCAAAATGTTTTTGCACAAGTGTCCGGGGCTTCTTCTAAGAAGCTACCGGGATCAAAAGTCCTAAGAAAATAAAAGGGCCCTAACTAAGACCCGGGGGGAGGCTCATACATGTTCGTTGGCGTCCTCCCCCCGGGGGGTTTCCTCCGAGGCCGGGGCCGGAGCGTCCACCGCCGGAGGCGTCGGTACCGGGAATCTCGCCCGGATGATCCGCTCGTAGAAGCCCCCGGCGAGCTGCTCCACCTCCCGGCATGAAGGCTCGATGAACTCGGGGAAGCTCCGCGGGATGCGGCCCCGATCGCCCGGGCACCCACTTCCCGGTGCTCGACGAGCTCGGCCGCGGCCGCAACGACGGGAACCGTCCGGCCCCGAGCCCGGGCGTCAGCCGCCTCTGGAATGACGGAGACCTGCGTATTGAGAAAACGCACAGCCTCCGCGAGGGTCGCCGGGGGCACCTCCGAGCTGCTCCCGGAGCCCAAGCTTACGCCAAGGCTCTCGAGGGCCGAACGGACGGAGCGGCCCGTGTCCGCCACCACCCGGACGCTCGATTCCTCGAGGTCCCGGAAGGCCTCCCTCCTCACCTTCGCCTCCTCTCGGAGGCGGCCATTCACCGCCTCCGAGACGTGAACTTGGGCCCGGACCCGGGCCAGCTCCTGGAGAGCTTCGTCCCATTGGCCCAGGAAGGAGGCGGCCCTGTCCTCCGCGTCCTTGAGTAGCCGGATGACGCGCTACTCAACGCCCCAGGTAATCGCCACCCCCTATAAATTCCAGAGTTAGAAAAATTTTCAATTGTAGGAGCCAAAGGAAAGCGATAGTCGCTTCGGCTGAATACCTGGGCTTGGAGAGACCGGAGCTCCGCGAAGCGATCGTGGAGCGTCCCTCCCACAACGAAGGCCTGGACCTTCGGGGTCTGCAGGCCTTCCGCGTAGCGTTCAACCTCCCCTGCGGAAAGCAAGGGGGTCTCCCGCCCGGTGCTGGTCCGGCCACGGCCGGTAGCGGGGTCCCGAACATGGGCGCTCGGCGCGACCTCAGTCGGGGTGGCGGTCGTCGTCGTCCTCGTTGCGGAGGTGCCCCCCGAGGAAGTGGCCGACGATGTCCCGGAAGGGGTCCCTCGCAGGGGGGGGACCATCAGACCCTTCCCCTCCCCGGGGCCCCCACTTCCGGCGGGACCTCGTAGACCGAGGGGCTCCCCCCCTCGTCCACGGGCCATTCCATCCACAGAGGCGAGGCCTCCGCGAACCTCACCTCCAGTTTCTTCAGCTCCAAGGGGGCCGGGGGTGGTAGCGGGGCCGCTACCGATGGCAGCGACGGGGCGTAGTTCGCCGAGTCGGAGGCCGCCCCGTCCACGGCCGATTCCTTCCCCCGAGCCTCAACGGGGCCCTTCGGGGGAGGGGGTGTTGTCTCCTTCCTCGCTGGTGCCCGGGCGCGCTCGGTCCCAGGGGTCTCATCCCGGGGCTTCGCCGGAGTCGCCGCCGGCGTCGTCGACGGGCCGGGGGTCTTTTGGACTCTAGCCTTCTTAGGCTCAGAGCCCCCGGTCGCGTCCTTCCCCCGCTTGTGCGAACCGGGGGTGAGGAGGGGTTTCCTCTCCGGAAGCTTCAGCCCGTAGGCCTCAACCACCAGGTTCCGGGGAGGACCCTCCCCCACGAGGCGCACGACGCGCTCGTGCTCGTCGGCGAAGTACCTCTCGAGGAGGTTCTCCGCCTTCTCCCGCGCCGTCGGGTACGGCCAGACTACAAGAGGTAAAGAGTTAGTCAAATTTTCAAAAAATTGTAAATGTAATGCAACAGGTTCCGGAACTTACGTCGCGTCACCGGCTTGACCGGGGGCCACTGCTCCGGGCCCATGCCGACTCCCCTCTTCCCGCCTGAGAAGGGGGAGATCTGGAGGAGCATCATCTCCTCGGCGGCGTCCCGCATAGAGCGGGCCTTCCGGGACTTGATCACCTTACCGAGGAGCTCGAGCTCCTCGTCCGTCCACACCGGAGGCTTCGGCGCGGACGACCGGCTGTAAGAGGCCGGCTCCGGGGCGTACGTCACCCCGTCATCTCGGACCCGGAGGTAGAACCACCTCCGCACCCAATCGCCCCAATGGTCCCGGGAGGCTGCCGCCGGGTAGTCGGCCACCCGAGACGGCAGCATCTGCACCATCACCGAGCCGAAGGGGGACTTGGGTCCCCCCTTCACCAAGTGGGAGCTCCGCGCCGCCGGTTCGTAGAAGTACCAGAAGACGCGTAGGGTGGGCTCCCTCCCGGTCGCCGTCTCGAAAACCCAGATGAAGATGCCCATTCGGACGAGGGCGTTCGGCGTCAGGTGGTTGAGCGCCAGCCCGTACTCCTTCAGAAACTCCCGGAGCATGGGATGCACCGGGAGCCGGAGCCCCGCCTCCAGGAAGGCCTCGAAGGCCGCGACCTCTCTGGGCCTGGGGCGGGGAGCTCCGTCTTTCTTCACGGGGACTCGGATGTCCCCGTCCGCGACGACGCCGCGCTCGACCATGGACTCGGCGTCCTCGGCCGTAAACTCGGAGGCCCAAAGGAAGTCCGGAGCAACTTCCTCCGGGGGCACCTCGGTCGCCTTCGCTCGACCTTTCGGTGCCATCAGGTTTGTTTTTTTGGTGGTTAACTTTTCAGGAGGCTACGGCTAAAGGAACCGGGCGCTAGCTACCGGGGAGAGCTACCGGGAGAGGGCTACCGGGAGAGCAAAATCCGCTAAGGCTGAGAAGTTTGGAATGAAGCTACCGGGCACCCCAAGGCCCTATTTATAGGGTCGAGCCATGATCTAGATGGGCGCCATGTGGCATCCCGCGGATCAATCTGGGCGTTGAAATTCAAACGACGCGGGGGAAACGAAGGGATTGGCGCGCGAATCGAGGCACCAGTTCGAACCGCGAGCGCATTTATGGCGAAGCGGCGCGGCCATAAGCGTCCGGCACGGAAATCGAAGCGTCACGGCTCCGGTGGCTTGGTCCAGAGATTTTCCCGGTGACATGTACTATGCCCACCGGGGACTCGAGCATCGTCCCCGGGGGGCGCATGGGGGGCTGCTGTTGGGGGAAATCTCTGCGGGACTAAGTTCAGGTAAGTTGCGTCACATTAGCCCCGGGACCTAGCCACCGGTGCCGTCCCGGGTGCCGCCTTTTGGCTCCCGGGACCTGGCCTCTGGTGCCGTCCCGGGCGCCGCCTTTTGGCCCCCGGGACCTGGCCTCCGATGCCGTCCCGGGCGCCGCCACTCGCCCGGGGACCTGGCCTCCGGTGCCTCCCTGGGCGCCGCCTTTTGGCCCCCGGGACCTGGCCTCCGGTGCTGTCCCGGGCGCCGCCACTCGCCCGGGGACCTGGCTCCGGTGCCTCCCCGGGAGCCGCCTTTTGGCCACCGGGACCTGGCCTCCGGTGACCGTCCCGGGCGCCGCCACTCGCCCGAGGACCTGGCCTCCGGTGCCTCCCCGGGTGCCGCCATTTGGCTCCCGGGACCTGGCCTCCGGTGCCATCCCGGGCGCCGCCTTTTGGCCCCCAGGACCTGGCCTCCGGTACCTGGCCTCCGGTGCCGTCCCGGGCGCCGCCACTTGCCCGGGGACCTGGCCTCCGGTGCCTCCCCGGACGCCGCCATTTGGCTCCCGGGACCTGGCCTCTGGTGCCGTCCCGGGCGCCGCCTTTTGGCCCCCGGGACCTGGCCTCCGGTGCCGTCCCGGGCGCCGCCACTCGCCCGGGGACCTGGCCTCCGGTGCCGTCCCGGGCACCGCCTTTTGGCCCCCGGGACCGGGCCTCCGGTGCCGTCCCGGGCGCCGCCATTTGGCCCCCGGGACCGGGCCTCCGGTGCCGTCCCGGGCGCCGCCATTTGACCCCCGGGACCGGGCCTCCGGTGCCGTCCCGGGCACCGCCATTTGGCTCCCGGGACCGGGCCTCCGGTGCCGTCCCGGGCGCCGCCTTTTGGCTCCCAGGACCTGGCCTCCGGTGACGGTCCCGGGAGCCACCTTTGGTCCGGAGACCTGGCCTCCAGTGCGTGTCCCGGGCCTCATCGCCCTTCTAAAGGTAAAGTCTCGAGTCGATTTGTCACGTGCAGGTCACGCGAGGAGCGCCTCGCGAATCAGCGACCACCTGTCAAGCATCCAAGACGTTTGACCGGGAGAAGGACGTTCCTACCCTTCAATCCGATGGTGGCTTCCGGGGTAGTTTAGGCTTTTTGCTTCTTTTTGGGGCTATAAATAGCCCTTGTACCCCTCTGTTGTAAGGATCGAATCACTTTTATTGGAATAGCTAAACTCAAAGGCATGCTCCGGAAGCCTCTCCCCCTGAGAGAGCCTCCCCAGCCGACTCCGGTCGGGAGCGCGTCGACAGGACTAGGGCCCCTACCGGGACCCGAACCTGTATAAATCCTCGTGTCATCTCTTGTGCTTGTCCGGCGGGGGAGAACCAGTCATCCGATCAACCCGCGCCGCGTAATCTTCACTAGGATCGTTCTCAAAACCTGCCGGGGTATTCGCAATACCACGACATACAAAAACATACATTTCTCCTGAAAGAAAATCATGTTTCTTGACTTGTCTTCTGGTGACACAGTTTTGCCTTTGTCCGAGATCGAGAAACGGACAAATTACCTCCTCAAGGCATATAGTGCTGAGGTGGAGGAACTAAGGGATCGCCTCGCCCCCAAAGCTTGATCAATGCCAATGACGACCTCAGACAAGAACGTCGAAAGGTATGTTGTCTCTTGTTATGTTCTGTCTGTAAGTCATATGTGTGTCTTGTACTAACAAGGGCACTGGAACGGCATAACTTTTGGGGAAATTTGCCGAGTGTCGCGCCCCGAAACTGGGACTACGACTACTCCTGTAGAGACCTAGCTCGCTGTAGCTAGTCCCATCCACACAAACCTTTGACTTCCCAGGATAAGTCAAACACAGGAGTATATTACATTGCAACAGAGTAACTTACAAAATATTTAAGCAGTGTGGCCTGCTGGCCTTAATAATACATAAGAGATTACAATGCCTTCACGGCATTCAAGGTTTAGCAAAATATTAACTACACAGCAGAAGATAGGTGACCCTCCCACAAAAGAAGTTGACGGTAGAACAACACACATTAGGGCTCTGGCGGAACTGACTCTCCTCCTTCTGGATCCACAAAGTTCTCCATGCCTTCATCTTGATCAAGGTACGCTCCATCTACTGAGTTGAATGTTGCAAGGGTGAGCACTTACGTACTCAGTAAGTCATAGGTAAGAGTAGATACATATAGTAGTGATGATATGAACCTAGACTAGTCAAGAATTATGGATGTTTATAAAATAACCTTCTTCTTTCACAACTCAACTCATCTCATCTTATGGCAGCACTTCTCATAATATAACATTGATATTCTTGTTCACTAGATTATAGCACTACCGCGACACGTCGACACATGACAGCCCACGGCAGTACTCCTTATCATGACAACACATGTCGTTTGGGTAATCTTGATTTAACAGATTTTATTTAGAAAATATACTTGTGTCACACCCCGTGGATTTAATCCACCGCAGCAGACTCCTATAAACCCGGGAGCTCGGAGTATTCGAATACGTTTTTAACTCTGCAAAGAAGTACCAATTTCCCAGCAAGATATTCCACTTTCATGCCCATCCTATCAATATGATTAGACCCTTCCTCACAACCATGTGCGAGTGGCAAGGTGGAGATAACAAGAACTTTTGTTATGTTTCACTCACAATTCCCCCCTGGCCCTGTGGATCTCTCGTGAACCACAGTTGTGGCAGGTTGTACCCAAACCTCCACCTCTTTGCATATTCCCATTACTGGGTCAACGTGCAAGATCACTTTCAGTGATATGTGTGGGAGCCGTACTCCGTGTAAATCATGCATCACAGCGCATCTCATACAGGGGTTTCATGTGCGATCCACATAAGTACTTGTTCAGGCCTGTCCCATACCAGGCTTGCGGTTAGCACGTGTTTCATGCCACTAGACGCACAACACAAGGTTCTAGTCCTTATATGCCCGTGACCAGACCATCCACAACCCTGCACCTTCCGTGCCTGCTATCCTTTGCAATTTAGCACCTCCAGTGCTACCACCATTCCATACCAAAATTCTGATCACAGCTAGGGGTTTTATTTCATGAATATATAAGTATATAAATACATATATAATAGTTCATGGCTCAAAACTTGTTTATTTCACATTTCACAGATAACCAGTCTAGTACTGCCAATTCATAAACCAACCATTCTCAATCTTTCACATGCAATATTATCTATATTCAAGGTTATGTTATAGCAACATTTAAAATAT
The DNA here is from genome assembly GCA_019359835.1 of Pharus latifolius. Classification (NCBI taxonomy): domain Eukaryota; kingdom Viridiplantae; phylum Streptophyta; class Magnoliopsida; order Poales; family Poaceae; genus Pharus; species Pharus latifolius. The sequence continues at coordinate 32,886,429 of CM033327.1, forward strand.
AGGTTCAAGATGACCAAGGATATGACTTGCCTTCCGCGTCGTAAGATACAACAGTTGATGACGGTTCAACAGCAAAATCCTCAAAGTCAGCTTCTGGATCTGCTCGACAACAAACAAATACACAATAATTACTTATTATGTTAAAATGTTTTATGACTTATATGCAGAAATGCTTTACAAGAATGATTGAACGATATTGGAGATAATTTGTATTGCAAGCTGAACTGAGTCGAGATTCTAGAGTTCAAGGAATCTGGGCTAAGGATGTGACGAGGATTGACACCCGGGTCACTTCTAATAAACTTCTGGTTCAAGACAGGTTCGAACCAGACATGTGTCTGGAGATGCGAACTCAAGCTATTCTGAGGGGCATCACCACGAGGTCGCAAGCTTTACGCGATCAAGTCGCAGCTTTACGCGGTCAGACCGTAAGCCTTGTGCGGTCAGAAGTTCGTGGGCTATACGCGAACTACACATTCGGGATATCGCGCGGTCAGCCAATATCCCGCAGTCAGAACATCTGCCGATCAGGATACTTGGGATCCATCTGTCCGGTTGTCCATACAACAGGATATTCTAGGTATCCCGAAGATTCCTACACGTGGAGAATCAACCGTCAGGAGGTTAACACGTACAATTATCCATGAATAACACGTGTTTAACCTACGTGGAGGTTAAGAGCAGTTTCAAAAACCGCATCCAACCGTCCGTGCAACCGATTGATGCAGTTTCCTTCACATGGCACCCTTTCAAACGGTATAAAAGGATGGCATGAAGCATCAATCAAAAAGAAAAAAAAGAAAGATCCAAGTTAGCCAAGTCTACGGCACACCTTATATAGCATTTTAATAAGCTTTCTTTGACTTATCTTTGTACACTTTTACAGGAAAAACCCTCGCCTGTGAGGACTTTTCCTTCCATTTGTAAACCTTTTACCACACTTAGTGAAATATCAACAGGACGTAGGGCTTTTACTCCCACCATCGAGGGCCCGAACCTGTCTAAATTCTCTGTGCTCCTGTTCACCATTGTTCAGCATACCATCCCGAAGGGTCATCTTGAAAGGTCTCACTATTACAAATTCTGCATAAGTTCGGCTGAGGACTCCGAGTCCGAATCGTCGACAGGATGGGTGTTAGATAATCTTAGGGTTTCAAGATTACAACAGGGATATCAATTTTGTGGTTGGTTTATTCAAAAACAGCGAATGTCAGCAGATTGACATTCAGATCAAGGCTCTGACATAGCTTTAAGAAAAGCTAGAGTGCTTATCTCAAGTTGTGGTAGTAGAAGAAAATGTAGATCACAACTCTACAAATTTAGTGGACAAAGTGGTTCTCAATTTGCACAACCAGAAGTGGGTAAACAAGGCCAATGCCACTGGCTGACAAGCTCTGGCATAAGGCTGACAATGCCAAAAACTAGGGCTTAGCATAAAATGCTGTTCAAGTGCTCAATTGATGTGCTAACTTTGTCTAGGAGGCAGGCTTGAGTAACAGGAACAAAAGTCATAATAGAATCTATGGCTGAAAATGGCTGGACAGCAAGAAATTTGGTGATGAACTGCGGTGAACTCACTGCACTGGGACAGTTCTGGACACAAAACTTGGCAAAGCTATAACTTTCAATCTAGGCCGATCTAGGTGTCGGGCTAGAAGACAAAAATGCTCAGGAGTTCAAGGCACACACATTGGACAAAGTGGTTAGCGCTAAAACAGCTGGGAAAAGCTTTCCGGTGATCGGCATCGGAGAAGAAGGCATTGAAATTGGGCATTTTCAATACAAGCCAAATGAACTTAATTCCTTGATCGAGGAGTGATTGAAGGGTACAAGTAAGCTACTGGTAGCATCAATTTGACCGGAGGATCGCCAGTGTGGCCTGACGACGTGAGCTAGCAACTGTTGAAGTGCAAATTTGGGAATAGCTTCAAATTGAGATCAATTGATGATTCTAGGTTTACAGGCATACTCAAAATAGCTCTCTGATCAATTTAGATTACAGTTTCAAAAGCTAATTTGGACTGAATTAAGCTACATTGCAGAAACAGGACAATTCAGGAATTCCGGTGATCGCCGGCGTTAGAGGTCACCGGTGAGCAATTAGATGATACCACACAGATAGAAGGAGAAGGGGAACTCACTGATGGCTTCAATTTGAAGATTGGTGCAGCAGGGCGTGCTGGCACCGTGATCCTCCTCGACGGCTCGCCGGAGAAGAAAACGAAAACAGAAGAATTTGGGACTTGGCTGATTTCCAGAGAAGTGAAGTAGCTGCTAGGTACAGTGGTGTTTAAATAGGCCAGGCGAAGCTTGCGAAGAGGGGACAACGAAGAGATTGGCGCCAGTGATGAGATTGGTTGCGTGCAGAAACAACACCGGCGAAGACACACCGAAGAACGGTGATGCGATGGCGACAAGTCTGCAGCAGATCACAGTGTCGTTTCATCGGGACTTAGCATGCTGAAACAAGCGGTGGCGACAACAACTAGCTCGGCAAGGCAACGTGGTGGGGAGTTGCTGACAAAAGGCTGCTAGTCGCGTGCGGGAGCTGATGCTGGTCGCGCACGAGGGCGGTGCTGTTCATCGGCGTTGCCACGGCACGGGCTGAAGCGAGGACACGTACACACAAGCATGCACGGTCATGAGCACGTGCGAAGCTTCATCGGCGACGAGCAACCACGGCGCACAAGCATGGCGAGTTCTGGTCGAAAATCAGCTGAGTCTCTGGTCGAATTTGGACTGGATTGCAATTTCAGATTTTTGAGTTTGGACTAAATTGTAAATCTGGAGATTAGGAAGGTTAAAGCTGAAATTCATTTCACTGATCTAGCAGATTATATTCAACAGAATATTTGGTAAAGATATTTGATAAAATCTGGCACATTTGAATAGTTTTTGATACAAACTGAAAATAGGGTATTTTAGGGTAATTGAAATCTGAGCTTCAATTGATTTCGAATTCTGGCATTTAGGATGAGATTTTGAAATCTGAACAGAAGATAAAATTGTGTCAAATAGCATTTAGAAGAGATTTGCTGAAGAAATTCTGAATTTGGAGTTAATCTGAAGATTTTGGCCTTTTTGGGTTTCCAGATATCAGATAAAAGACTAATTTGCGATATCTCTTGGACTGATTTGTGAAAAGAGTCTAGATGATAAAATCTGGCTGCCAACTTTCTGGTTTAAGGTATTGGCATACCCATGATCATAATTTAAGAATAATCTGGTCTGGATTAGGTCAAGATTTGGCTAAATCTGAGTTCAGAGTATTTAGGGTAATTAACTTAATTCTGTTTTCGAAAACAGAATTTTTGACAAATCTGGGATTTAGAGATAGAATTGCATCTGGCTTCTGAAGACTTTTAAGTTCAGAGTAACTGATAGATCACATCTGAACAATCTGATCTTGATTTGGGGTCACAGGGAACATTTGGAGATTTTAGGGCTTGAGGTAGATACTGATCTGGCAACTACTATAGATACATGCATACATGCTATTTACGAAAAAGGAAGTTTTCACCCCTAAACTCAGGGTGTTACACCGAGGCGACGTATCCAAGTGAAAGCGTCGGTTTCCTGGGAAAGCCGACGATGAAGAGAGTGAAGAAAATCTCTTCAAGGCCCGGAGCGAGGGAACCCGCCCCCAAGAAATCCAAGAAATTTCTCGGGGAAGGCTCCTCGCATAGGACTCCCCCTACCACGAAGAAGACTGCGATAAGATATCATGTGCCTCCTGTTACCCCAGGTGCGAACTGGAATTACTTCCTCATCGTACAGGGTGAAGGAAGCGAGGAGGAGGAAGACAACATTCCTCTGGTTCGCCGGAAGAAGAAGGCGACTACTCAAGTGACGAGGTACTGTCTCGGCCCACAGAGGTGGTTACGGTGGACCCCGCGGCCACTGAGAACCCTGTGGTCGCGGGTGAGACCTCTGCTCCTGAAGCCCTGGAGGCTTCCGGGTCTGTAACTTCTCCCCCCTTGGTCGAAGGGGCGACTGCGGTAAGATTCCTTGCAATCTTGAGCGTTACAATTCATCTGTGTTCGTGTTCATCAAGCCACGTTTGTACAGGAAGAAGAAATTCCCTCTATGACTCGTGTTAGTCCTAGGGTGGCGAGTACTCCGCTCCTAACAACAGGACCGGGAATAACAAAGCAAGATCCCGCGATCACTTCCAATCTCATGGTCGCGGATGAAATACCAGCACCGGTTGCTCACGAGACACCCAGACCATCGGATGCATCCCTGCCAACCGAGCAGGTTACCCTGGTAAGAATTCTTACCACTTAGATCTTCATCATCCCTCATGTGTGTGCTTATAGATTGATACACACAGGGAGGAAAAGACAAGGTCTTGTTCACAAAGAGGAAGACCAGAACGGAGGACGATTGTCCTCGTTTCCTTGGGGAACCGTCTTCGAAATCCCAAAAGCTGATGGGATTTCAACTAAGGTAAGAATTCTCTCCTATTTATACAGGATTGGACTGTGGCAATCAACCGTGAAACTGGCAGTTTCTTTTCTTGCCTAGGCGTAGAGATTCAGCGCCGAACCCCCAATAGCTTTGGCGAGGGTCGAAGTTCCCTCTGGCGCTAAAGTCTCTGGTGAAGAGAGCTCTATCCCTCCGGCCCAGGAAGTCGTCCGGGTCATTGCGGATGAGTTGGACACGGAGGCCCAATTGCATATATTTAAATCTGCGGCCTCGGCAAGAAATGAGGCTCAGCAGGATCATTCATCTGCTGCTCCCGCCGGGGATAAGGCGAGTCCATCAACTCAACCTCCAATCATCCCGAAGAACAGGTCGTTCCTGGAATATACTGAGGTATGTTGAACACCCCTCATGGTATCCAAACTTTGCATAGGAATGTTCAAATTTTGCAGCTGATTTCCCTCCATTTTATAGGAACTGACCCGCATGGCGACCAGATCGACGGCTATGGTGGATAGCATTGAGGCCATGCAAGAGGAAACGGATCGCTTGCAACAGTAAGGAAGATGTTCTTTGGTTTGCCTGATCATAGACCTGTCATGACAATTGTCTCTTTTGTTACAGAGAGAATGCCTTTCTGACGAAGAGCCTTGTTGATCGAGAGAACCATGATCTCAGGGCGGCCACCACAATTTCATATCTAGAGGCCGAACTAAGCAAACTGCGATCGCAGCTCTCATGTAAGTCAACTTTCGACCAGAGCGAATTAATTTTGTCGCTCAGATTGCTTGCAACAACCTTCTTACTGCAGCGCAAGTCGATCAAATAAGCCAGCTTGGTCAAGATAAAGAAGACCGCCAGGCGACCATCGATTCTGTTCGCAGGGAGAACAAAGACTTAAGCACATCCCTCTCGACCTGCGGTAGGGCTCAACAAGACATCTTTGAAAAACTAAAGATGGTGGTCGGTCTACTAAGGGCTGATGTGGTCGAAACCGCAGCGGACAACCTTAGCCTTAGTGACTAGTCCACACTGGTCGCAGTCCAAGCGGAGTCACTTCTCGAGTATCTTCCTGAAGATACTAGGCGACAAAAGGAGCCGATCGAAACAAGAGTCCGATCAGTAGCCTCTGCCATTCTCTGCCGGTTCCGTCTTCACCATGGCCCAGACCTGGATCTGAATCCATTGGTAGGAGAGGCAGAGATCGAGAGTGAAGGCCAACTTGAGGTTATTATGGAGGAAGTTAAGCCTCTTGTAGATAAACTTTTGAACGAGTTTGGCATCATGTAAACCTTTATACCTGTACTAATACAGTTTATAGGATGCAATGCATGCATTTTTTGGTCTTGCTTTGAAAGAAAACACTTCTTTTTGTTTCATATTGTAACCATATTCCCCTAGCCCCCACCTGTGATTACATATACTGAAGACTTAGTATTATAAGCACAGGAAAGATATAGCTGTAACGATGACCAGGGATACTCGACCAGGCCAGTAATTATATTCTATGCAATGTCTAATCTTGTTGCAAACCGGCAGCCACTCTGATGACCAAGGACATGCCAGCAAGCCCCGTGTGCGTTGAGAAACGGCTTATTGAGGAGTGTCTTGTCTAGAAGTGGTCATGAGATCGACCGGCGAATCCGATTAGGGCATTGTGGCGATATAACCATCGGCGACCAGCCCCCGAGCCAAATTCGTAACACATGGGCATAAAAGGAAATATTCGACATATGAAACAACAAAAAAGCACTCGTTTTATTAAACCATGCTAATTGAAAAGGAAAAGGGATTGGATACTTACACGTAAAACTTGCGTAGTTGATCTATGTTCCAAGTATTGGATAAGATTCGACCATCCTCCATCGCTAACCGAGCTGATCCTGGTCGCGGCACCGAAACAACAGTATAAGGGCCTCCCCACTTCGGGAAGAATTTGTTGCGATTGGATTGGTCTTGTATTTTACGTAAGACCAAATCGCCCACGTGAAGACTACGTAGTCGCACCCTTTTGTTATGGTACTTGCGCAAAGCTTGCAAATAAACCGCGGACTTGATCAAACCACGATCACATTTTTCTTCTAGGAGGATGAGATCTTGCGATCGCTGTTCGGTCTGGTCAACATGTTCAAATTGATCTGTCCAAATAGATCCAATACTAATTTCCATAGGTAATACGGCCTCAGCCCCGTAGACCAAATGGAAAGGCGTCTCACCGGTGGCTCGACTAGAAGTAGTTCGTAGTGCCCAAAGAATGATATAGAGCTCGTCTGCCCAAGCCCCCGAGCGAGTCTTAAGGCGGTTGAAAACACGTTTCTTGATGCCTTGTAGTATCTGCCCGTTGGCACGTTCCATGGCACCATTGCTCTGTGGATGAGCCACAGAAGCAAAGCACACCTTGGTACCAATCTGATCGCAGTAATCCAGAAAAAGACCACTAGCGAACTGAGAACCGTTATCCGTAATGAGACGATTCGGAACACCAAATCGAGCAACAATGTTCTTATGGAAGAACTTTTGTGTTGCAGTAGCGGTAATATTGCATACCGGTTCGGCTTCAATCCACTTTGTAAACGTGTCAATGGCTACAAACAAGAACTTGTATCCATTGACCGCTTGTGGCATAGGACCGACAATATCCATCCCCCAAACCGCAAAAGGCCATGCAAGGGGAATGGTTTGCAACGCATAGCTAGATTGGTAAACCTGTCTCGCATAAAACTGACACTGAGGACACATCTTGACCATATTCTTGGCATCATCGAGTGCCGAAGGCCAATAGAATCCTTGTCGAAAAGCTTTTCCGACCAGTGTATGATATGACGCGTACACACGGCATACACCGTCATGAATCTCTCTCAAGAGGGATTTACCTTTTTCCTGAGATATGCAGCGCATGAATACTCCCTGAGCACCCTTCCTATACAAAACTCCTTCGATGAGTTTGTATAGACGTGCTTTTCGAATCAACTGATCGCTTTCGGTTTCATCCTTGGGCAAGGTCCCATGTTCAAGGTAGACTCTCAATGGATGAGTCCAATCCAGTTCCTGTCCGAGGTTGGTAACACAGATTGTTACCGGATCATCCTCGACCGAAGTCATAATCAAAGGATGTTCCAAGTGTTCAACGAACACTCCTGTCAGAGCGGATGTGCGTGAGGACCCAATTTTGGATAATTGGTCTGCAAGAATGTTGTCCTTTCGCGGGATGTATTGGACTTCGAAATGACTAAAGTGTTTTTTCAACCTCCTCATTTCCCCAGGTAATGAGCCATTGTCTCATCGGAGGTGCTGTACTCCTTGTTTACCTGGTTTACGACCAGCTGTGAGTCTCCCCTCACCACTAATCGACGGACCCCGAGGAATTTTGCTGCCCGGAGCCCTGCAAGAAGACCTTCATACTCTGCTGCGTTATTGGTCGCAACAAAGTGTAGTTGAAAGACAAATTTAAGTTGTTCGCCTTGAGGTGTAACTAAGACCACTCCAGCCCCCGAGTGTTGAAAACTACGAGAGCCGTCGAAGTACATTGTCCAGTAATCGGGTCATTCCAATTCTTCGGGTATCCGCACGGGTGGCTCAGGATTGGTCCATTCGACCACGAAATCGGCCAAGACCTGAGACTTAACAGCAATGCGGGGTGTGAAATGGATATCGAAAGCACTGAGCTCGATAGCCATTTGGTGGTCCGACCAAATTTCTCTGGATTACGGACAATATCCCCCAATGGAAAAGATGAGGGTACTATGATCTTATGTGCTTGAAAGTAATGTCATAGCTTACGGGAAGCCATCAGTAGTGCGTAAAGTATCTTCTGGACCTCAAGGTATCGCTCCTTAGGGCCATGAAGTACCTCGCTTACATAGTATACGGGTCTGTGTATCCCTTCTCTATCTGCAATCAGGACAGCGCTGACCGCGTGCGGCGTGGCCGCCAAATAGAGAAGCAATGGTTCTCCTTTGTCGGGAGACACCAAGACTTGTGGACTGGATAAATACACCTTCACCTCCTGAAATGCTTCTTTGGCTTCATCGGACCATGTGAAATTATGATGTTTGTGCAGGGCTTTGAAGAAAGGTAGTTGTAACATCTCTATTTTTGACTATCTTTTCTGCTTACGAGTCAGCATATATTCTTTGGAATCCCTGTTGTCTCAACCCTCTCTTGATCTTAGGTATGCCACTACCTTAACCTAAAAAGTTGGCTGCTAAACTTCATTCCCCAGATCATTTTCACATTTCAGCCCAAAAGTGTTTCAATTTAGTCCTTTTTAGAAGTTTCAGAAAACCCAAAAAGGCTAAAAGTCTCATATCATCTCCAAATCCAGATCTGATCAAGTGATTACCTCTCTTTCATTTTTCTGAACATTTTCCCCTTCTGGGAGAATTCCAGAATCTCAACCGAAACCCTAGTTTCAGCCTCGACGAAAGTTTCAAACCCTAATTACCCTGTTTACCCTAATTACCCTGTTTTCGATTTTTGCCAAAACTACCAGATCTTATCGGATTTTACCATTTTTCCTTCTGGATGAGTCTAAGACATTTTGTAGCACTTAGCTGCAAAGTCAAAGTTCAAATCAGCCCTTCAGATCTCCGAAATTACAAATAGGCCCAAATTCCCGAGCCAAAACCTTCACAGTTTAGTCCAAACCGTCACAAATCAGTCCAAAGTTTGCAACCAGGTCCCAGTGCCGTTTTCGACCAGAGCAATTCGACCAGTGCTCGTTCGACCAGCGCCCCGCCATTTCCGGCGCCGTTGAGCTCGCCGCCGGCGAAGTTCCTCGCGCTGCCACCTTCACGGCCACGCAGCTATCAACCGCGCACAGCTGTACCGCCACCGTGGAACGCTTCAACCACACCGTGCCGTGTTCTTCCCCGCGCGTGCGCGTGCCTGCTGCTGCCAGAAGCCTCACGCCACATGGCTGCCATCCCAGAGATCGTCGCCACACCACCCTGACAGAATCCTGTTTCTGCGCGATTCACCGTCTCTGGCAGAGCCCCGCCGTGTCCCGAAGTACCTCGTTGACCGCTCCAGCGCAGAAGGAAAATCTCCCCGACGATTGCTGCTGCTCCCGAGAGCTTCACCCCGCGGCTATATAAAGCCCCCCCTTGCCCAGCGTTTCTTCACACACCACCGTAGTTGAACACCTTAGCCTCCACCACCAGAGAGCAACCGAGTTCTCCAGCGCCGCCGTGAAGACTTTCTTCTCCGGCGAGTTGCTTCTGAGGCCACCGGTGCCAGCTTCGCCCGAAGCTTCTTTCTCCAAACCAACGCCACCAGTAAGCTCCCTTCATCCCTCTCTTCGTACCATGGCATCTAATTGGCCCCCGGCGAACCCTAGCGCCGGCGATCGTCGGAAAACCCCAAATGCCCTGTTTCCTCAATGCTAGCCAATTCTATCCGAATTAATCCTCGTGCCAGTGATGAGAATTGTTCAGTACACCCCTTTGAGCAAGCCTACAAACTTAGATTTCAAAATCGAGCAACGATCATAGCCTTTCCGAAGTTTGCGCGCCACCAGTGAACTGGTCCTCGTCGCCAAGCTTCTCCGGCCACTCTCCGGCCGAATTAACCCTGCAAATAGCCCCCTCACCTCACCCTCTCACTCCCTGAGCAATGAATCGACTTCAAACCCTTTAAACCGAAAACGCCCAATTTAGGAGTCATCTTCTCCAGCGCCGGTTGCCGGAATTTTCCCCCGGCCAATCTAGCTCCGCACACTTTGTCCCTTAGATGGATCTCAATACCCTGAGCAATATTGTCTACTAGCTCGACTTCTGAATCGACCTGAATCAAAAGTTATGGTCATGCCAAGGTTGCTGTCCAGTGGTTCAGTTCATGTTCAGGCCACCGTGTTTTCTCACCGGATTTGGCCACCCTCCGGCCACTTTCAGCCTTTGAGCCTGTTGAGAGTTTTGTAGCTGTTACCAATGCCTAAACCCCAGACAAAGTTTTGCATCAATTGGAGTCCTGAGTCAAAAGTTATGCAATGCCCTAGTTTCTGGCCATGTCTAGCACTATGTCAGTGCATGACCACCAGTGGCATTTGATGATTTAGACTTGTTTCATTTGAGCAATTGAAATGCCACTTTGTCCAGTAAGTCCTTTGAGCCATGATCTACAACATTCCCTACTACCACATCTCCAGAAAATAGACCTAGAACCGATTTAGGGCAATGTCAAGCCATGAGTCGAATGTCAGCCCTTCGACATTCAAGCCTTTGAGCCCATCTCTTCGACCAATGTCAAGTGTCCTTGTCCAAACCCTTACCCCTGCATGCATGATGTATTTACGTATTATTTTCTAGTACTTGTATGCTTATATAGTGTGTATGTGTTGTTTGTATCCGGCGTGGAACCAGACGTTGAAGGAACCGAGGAGATCTTCGAGGATTCATCTGAGCAGCTAGACCCATCACTGCAAGGCAAGTCTCAAACCCTTGATCATGTCTAGCCTATTATTTTGAAATGAAGTATGTTATCTGTTTTCAAGTGTATGCATGCCTTAGATTCAAATAAGAACTATGTTTCAATAAAATGATTAGATATGACCTAAATGATTGTAAAGCCCCTTTTGACATTGAATACCCCTGCACCCTTGTTACCCTAGAATATCATGCTTAGGCTATACTATGCTCAAGATAATATGATAAATGTTGAATGGTCACATATGAGAAAAGTATATTCAAAACCCTTTTGCGAAAGAAAATGTGATTGGAATCGATAGTGAGGATGGTTTGAGTGGATGGTGCTGTGTGCGCACTGGGAATGTGAAAGACTCCTCACTAGAGATTCATAAGGACTAGAACCTTGTGCTGTGCTTCTATGCGGCATGAAAAACGTACCAACCACTTGCCTGTTTATGGGACGGGCGCAACTTAGTAGCTTTCTTTGGTATTAGCTTTTCCCTGCAATAGTTGTCGATCCAGTGTCTTGCGAGAACTGGTGGGCCGCAGAAGGCCATGAGTGATGTGAGTTCAGAAAAATCATGAGAGGAAAAGGTGGAAAGAAGGAAGACGCCCTATGCCAGATTAAGTCGTGCGTGACTGTAATCAAGAGAGGCTATGTGTCTTGCGAGAACATAGACCCAGGCTAGGAAGTAAGGCAGTGGGGAGGACCCATAACGGTACTTGAGACTTAACTGTCTATTTACCGGGCAGGGAAATAGTTAATGCTAGGACTGTAAATTGTTGTGTCATCTCGGCCTTGTCACATGCGTAAGAGTCGCATGGAGAGGTACCGACTTGAAAGCCGAATGATCGGTGGATTAAGGTGGTACACCTTTGCAAAGTTTAAAAAGTATCGGATACTCTGAGCTCCCAGGTCATGGAGTCTGCGCACTGTGAATCCTATTCACGTCGATGCAGCACAAGTAGCTTTTGGAAAGTTTTCACAAAATCAGAATAAAGTGGTGACTCATGAAAGACCGCCACACACAACATTTTCTGAGAATTTTAGCTTAGGATTTTAAAAGCACCGCTTTTGAAAATAAAAGTCTTTTCTCCAAAAACCAAGTGAAAATCTATCCTATATACATATACAAAGCCAAAGAGCTATTCTGTGAGAGATTTCCCCCTCATCTATATATACTTGCATTCTTATTTGGGACTTGTTGAGCACCATGTGGACAATGTGCTCACCCTTGCTTTTACAAACGAATTTAGAAGAAGGATTCATCGACCCTGAATCTTATGGTCTTGAACCCAATGTGGAACAAGAAGAAGAAACTGAAGACCAAGCTTGATAGAGGGTTATGTACCAAGGTGGAGTCAGATGTGGAGAAGGCCCGTACACCGCTGCCGCAGAAAAAGAAGACTGATGAAGTCCTTTTGCTTATTATCGTTGTTTCATTTTGTGCCGACCTTTGTGTCGAAAACTCCTTAATCTGTATCAACATTTAAATGAGTCATTTTGGCGCTAAGTTACTGTAATGTTGGTCCTTGTGATCAGCACTTGTTTTTAATTACTCGCATTTTTATATAATGCATCTTGTTGTTGTGAGCTGCAATGTACCTTTTCTGAGTGCAACCCACCTGGGCGGTTGCCACCGGATTCCTCAAATGAGGGTCCCACAGTAGTCCCCTCTCGCCTAGTCGCGATATGAATCAGCTCAAGGCCGCCATGCGACCTGCCAGGCGCTGAACATCCTTCATGGTCGAGGGAGACCTCATCTGTTCAATAGCCCTAATTTTTTCAGGGTTAACTTCAATGCCTCTGGAACAAACAAGAAAACTAAGAAGTTTTCCTGAAGAAACTCCGAAAGAACATTTGTCTGGGTTTAATTTTATTCCAAATCGATTTAAATTATAGAAGGTTTCAGCGAGATCGTCTAAATGAGACAATCTTTTAGTACACTTTACAACCAAATCGTCTACATATGCTTCGAGATTACGCCCTATCTGGGAAAGAAAGGTCTTTTGCATCAAGCGCTGGTACGTGGAACCTGCGTTCTTGAGACCGAATGGCATTCTGACGTAGCAGTAGATGCCGAACGGGGTGATGAAGGCAGTTTTCTCTTCATCTTCTTCTGCCATGCTAATTTGATGATATCCCGAGTAAGCGTCCAGGAAACTCATCAGTTCGCAACCCGCGGTTGAGTCGACCAGCTGGTTGATGCGGGGAAGGGGAAGTCGTCCTTCAGACAGGCACTATTGAGGCTGGTGTAGTCGACGCACATGCGCCACTTACCATTTGACTTGCGAACCATGACCGGGTTTTCAAGCCATTCCGGGTGATCGACCTCGCGAATAAACCTGGCCTTTAGGAGCTTATCCAACTCCTCTCGGATGGCCTCCTGTCGGTCAACAGCAAAACACCTGAGCTTTTGCTTTATTGGTCGCTATCCAGGTCGAATTGCTAACCTGTGCTCGATTACCTCCCTTGGGACACCGGGCATGTCGGATGGTTTCCACGCAAACACATCTGTGTTAGCCCGGAGAAAAGTAATGAGTTCGAGTTCCTATTTGTCATCCAGGCCTGATCCAATCCAAATTATCTTGGATGGATCATCTAGGTACAATGGAACTAGTTTGAGTTTCTCATCTGGTCGAGGAGCAGCCTTGATCGCGTCAGCAGCAACTGTGGCGACCTGAGCGTCCCGGAGGGGAAGTTGGTCCACCATCTCCAAAGATAGCCGGTCACACGTCAGCGCCACATTGCGACTGCCTCGGATCGAGATGACACCTTTGGGGCCAGGCAACTTGCCACACTGATAAGCATAGTGCGTCGCCATCATGAACTTAGCAAGAGTTGGCCTGCCAAAAATTGCGTTATAAGCCGAATCACAATCAATCACATCAAAGGTAACTAATTCTGTTCGGAAGTTATCTGGTTCTTCCAGCGTGACCGGGAGAACCACCTATCCCAATGGGATCATGGAGGGGCCAGGAATTATCCCATAAAACAAATGAATTATAGGCTTAATTTTCGAACGAGGAATTTGCATCTCGTCGAGCTCCTTGACCAATAGAATGTCCAAGGAGCTTCCTCCGTCGATCAGGACCCTTTCGACTCTCGCATTATTGATAATTAGGGTAATGACCAGAGGAAGCCTCAATGGTCAGGTAAGCCCCGCAGGACAATCAGAGCGATCAAACGTCAGAGGTGTATCCGACCAACGGGGGTACTGGGGTTCACCAAAGGATATCTCCGTTTGGTTAACCTCTCGATAAAAGGCCTTAAATTGCCTTTTGGAAACAAAAGAGGAGGAACCTCCGAAAATAACATTAATATGATTACGAGGTATCTGGTAAGACATCTCTTCGTCCCCGTCGGCGTCTCTTAGCCCGCATGCTTGTTCCTTAGTCGGTAAGGTCGGCATCGGTCCAACCCCCTGGTAGAAGTCATCTAACTGCTTCAACCAACTCCTGCAGTTCTTGAGGTCGTGGCCTGTGGAGTTGTGGAGCGGACACCATTTCTTGCCTTCCTGCGAGTTAGTCGACTTCTTTGGCTGGTCGGCACTACGACCACCAAAAGCAGTTTTATTTTTAAACGAAGGCTTGTTACCTTTGGTCGAAGGAGGCTTCTCTGCGACTGCGACCTCGCGGTACTGTCCAGAGCGATTCCTTTTCGACTTCTTCGATTTCCCGCCTGATGAAGATTCTAGCTTCTTGCTTGAATCTTCCTTCCTAGCATCCTTAAGACCTGGTTGAGGCAGTAGGTTACCTTTATCGACCATCCGGTTCCATTCGACAGCCTCGGCTGCGTCGGAATATCGATCAGCCACATCAAAGAGATCGGCTACTGATCGAGGAGGATGGATGAGCAAATCTTCGGTGAATCTCCGATATCGAACGGCATATTTAAATGCCCTAATAACAGAGCTATCAGATATGTTTGGGATGGTATTCCTCACCCCAACAAATCTCTTGACAAACTGACGAAGGGTTTCGGTCAAAGTTTGCCGTAGTCGGTGGAGGTCGTCCTCTTTACCCGGCTTCTGATAACAATTTTGGAAATTGCTGAGGATAGCATCGCACAGCATTTCCCAATTATAGATTGAACCTTCGGGTTGATTAAACAACCAGGTTCTCGCCGGTCCTTCAAGGACTGTTGGCAGGTAGTTGGCCATGACCCGGTCATCGCCGCCTGCCGCTTGGATGGCAGTAATGTAGATTTGGAGGAACTCGGACGGGTTCTGAGTTCCATCAAACCTTTCTATGGCCCCTGGTCTGAACTTGTCTGGCCAAACGACCGCACGAAGGCTGGGTGAGAAAGCCTTACAACCAACGTAGGGACTGTGAACTGTCCTGCAGCTCTCGATCGGATCATGGGCAACCTCACGCAATGGAGAAACCACTCATGGCCCTAAACGAGAGTGGACAGGAACCCGATCCCTATCACAAGAATACTGCGCCCATCTGGACTTGTCCTGCCGAGATGGTACAGGTGGGGGGTGACTCCGTCGACTAGAACCAGAGTGAGAGTGCTCTCGGTTGTGGGAACGTGTCGCCGACCTGGAAGAAGCTGTAGGGGTCGCCTCAGATGCGACCTCATCCAACCTCTCCACCAGGATTCTGGTGAAGGCCGGTTTCTGCGCATTCGTGACCGTAGGAGGAAAATTATGCATGACCTCCGCGATAGATCAGAGCCGGCCATGCGTACTTCTCCTAGGGGCACCAGGTGTCATCGTTTCTTCGTCTACTGGGAAACGCTCCGGAGGCAAAGATGGTGTCTGGTCGCGTTTGCGGCCACGCGATCATCGGGAAGAACTCGGAGCAGCATCGTAACGAGCCTGCGCATCTTGAAGAGCCTCTAAGGCAGTTATGCGTAGTTCATTGTCTTGTTGCTCGAGATCTTGATCTTTCTTTTGCGTTCCTATTCTTCCCTAGCAGCCTGTTGATCAGGAGTTTCTTCCGAATAAGGCAGCGAACTGTCTAGGGAGAGAGGTCGCCGAGGGAGAAAACATCTCCGTTTGTTCCGAGTCAGACTCGAAATCAAAGAGACGATGGAGGTTATCAGGATCAAACCTCCCCGGGCTGATTTCCTAGTCGACATCATTCTTCCCCTCAGTAGGGTCGTATGATGGACCGGATCCAACCTTTAAAGCATTAAGAACCTCAGTGGGTTCTGATTCTGCGTTGGTCGCCTCCTGGTCAATAGACATGACCTGAATGGTCGAATCGACCTCTGGGACGTCCTCGCCTCCAGTTTCCTCCATCATGACAGGATCACTAGGAGAAGGCATCGGAATGTGAGCATAATCCTTGAGATCGAAGTCGTTCTCAGAATCATATGCCCTAGCCATGATTTAGTGAACCTCCAGATGAAAATTAAAACACCTTGAGAAAGGCCCCACGGTGGGCACCAGCTGTCGACCATTCGGACTCGGGGTCCTTAGTCGAACTTATGCAGAATTTGTAGGTTGTGAGACCTTTCAGGGTGTCCCTCTGGGAAGGTATGATGAATCAAAGATAACTAGAGCACAGAGAGATTTATACAGGTTCGGGCCCTCGATGATGGGAGTAATAGCCCTACGTCCTGTTGGGATTTCACTATATGTAGTAGAAAGATTTACAAAGCTTGGGAAAGTATCTTCACAGATGAAAATCTTTCCTATATGTTTATACAAGACAATGCCAGGAAGGCTTGTAAAATCTAGCTAACTTAGACTACTGTCTTCTGATCCTCTGGGTGTTTCGATTGCTTGATCTCTCAATCTCCTCGATCTGATGCACTGGCTTACCCTTTTATACTAGTCGAAAAGGTGCCAGGGCATAATGACATCGAACAGTTGCTCGGGTGCAGTTTTGGCAACTGCCCCTAACTCCCACACAGGTTTAACACGTGTTATTGACGAATAACTGCATGTATTAACCTCCTGACGGTTGTCTCCATACGTGAAAGGATCTTCAGGATACTCGGGATATCCCTGTTGTAGGGACAGAACAATCCCGCGTCTCCTGGTCAAAGGTATTCTAACCGCGCGTTGCTTGTTATTACCTGACCGCGCACCATCTGCAGTCTTCTGTTCGCGTATGGCATATGAACTTCTGATCGCGCACTGTTTATGGTCTGATCGCGTAAAGCCTGCGACCACATGCCTGTGCTTCTCGGAGTAACTTGAATTCACATCAACAGACACTTGTCTGGTTCGAATCTGTCCTGAACCAGTCGCGTATTTATTTGATCTCGCTCGGGTATCAATCCTCGTCACTAAGGGCTATATATTGTTTTTGTATATGAACCAAATTGAGCTGGCTGTCTGTTTATTACTCTATGCATGACTGCATCCTGGGCAATCGAGGTAAGTGCACACTTGGGGCCCACTGCAGCGGGTGGGTCCCTCACAACAACGATGATGGCGGTGCTCGGGCGCATGCACGGGATGCAGCAATGCAAAGATGGCGCTGGGGAGTGTCACGAGGATAGATCTGGTCAGATGCGGTGGATCGCGCGGGATCGGGCGGATCCGGCGGTTGAGGAGCAGGGTGACAGCGACTGTAGTGGGAGGCGGTGCTATAGCGGTGTGCACGGGATGCAGAGGCCGCGGCACACGCGAGATCAGCGATGGGAGGTGGCGGAGCCGGCGGTGGCATAGCACGAGGGAGACAGCGGCGCAACGAGATCGACGCGAGAGGCGGAAATGGGAAGCTGCGGCGGCGCCTAGGTAGCGACGCTAGTGCATGGCATAGATCTAAAAGAGGGGGGAGAGAGAAGGGGGCCAAGAAACCGACTAGGGCCGGGGCTGGACGGAGGTGTGGATCGCTTTGGAGGGAGGCAAAAAAGAAGCTTAGGTGAGTAAAAGAGGAGGAAACAGCAACCGTCCACCACCGCTGTCACTACAGTGGAGAACGGCACCGGAGAAGAAGAAGCAGCGGCGAGAGCGAGAAAAGAGGAAGAGGAAAAACATAGAAGAAGAAGAAGAAAGGAAGGAGGAAGAAGAAGAAGGAGGTGCAAAGATGAGGGCACTGGCGGTCTACGGCATGGCGGCCGCCGTCGTGGTGGTAGGAGGTATGGAAGCTGGAGGTAAGACAGAACAAGAAGGTAAGATACAAAAAACCAGGCTCAAAGTTTTCCAAGTGGCAGCCGGCTAGGGTTAGAGGGCATTTTTTGCATTCTTGCATAAAGGTCCTTAAAAAGGTTTGAAATGACAACCAGGTCCTTTGGTTGATAGGTTTAGTTGTTCCAAGCCCCCAGAGACTCCGATTTCAGAACAACCGCTTCCTACGCATCCATATAAACATGTGTTTCTATCTGGAATCGACCGAGGGTCAAGTTTAGTCGATGAAGCACGTCTGTTAGCCAAAATCCATCCAATTCGCGCCAACCTGCGATAAAAATTGCAAAACGAGTAATCCAGTCGATTTGGCAACAAATTAAGAATAATCTAGGTATATGACGAAGTATATGACTAAAATGCGCATAAGCATGGGTAAAATATATGAAAAAAATCAAACAAATCAGATGAATATCACCAACTTACAAATGCAAAAAAAGTAGAGAAGGGGGCTCTCTAAGAAAACTAAACTAAAATCCTACAAAATTGGCATAAAAGAGCATTTGAGAGCATGTCGAATTGAGCCAAAAGCTTCTAAATTTATGATACATGGGTTAACGTGCCCAAAAATAACTCCTTGACGTGCAGGAGACGAAGTCTGACTTCAAACGACGCGAGAACGGACAAATGCGAGTCAAAACCGACCAAATTCGACCAAAAACCCTCTAGAAACCGAGCCGAGCACGACCAGGAGCACGGGTCATGTTCTAGGCCAAAAACATGTCGTGCCCATGACCGTGCTCCGCTCATCCAAATAATCGACCAAGCGGTAGTCGTGATCAATCAGGACTCTTTTCGACTAGAAGTCGTGTTCAATCGGGACTCTTTTCGACCATGTGTCTTCGTGCTCGATCGGGACTTGTTTCAAGCAGGTGTCTTCGTGTTTGATCACAGCTCTTTTTAGACCAGATGTGTTCAATTATGGTTCCTTCTCGCCTAAGTGTGTTCGACCACGTGTTTCGACTGAGGAATATTCGATCACGGTTCCTTTTTTGTCTAGTTTTGGAATCTTTGTTGAAATTAGCCCAAATGAAGTCGACATCTCCTCAAATTTGGTAGGTTTGGTCCATAAAATATGGCAAACACAGCCGTGAAAGTGATTTATAAAAATATGCATAAAATGTCACATAAAAGGAGTTTTAAGCATATTTTGCACATTTTCAATGCCAAACTTAGGATAAAAATGCTACCAATTTAGCACTTATCAGTTACCCTAGAAGAAGGTAAAGGACACATAATCTACACCCCATACATCAAAAGTTCAATTTCAAGAATGGTTGTTAGGGGCATTTCATGTCTTTTGCTCAAATTTTCTGAATGTTAGCAAGGATTGCATTTTTGAACAAAGTTATGAGCATCTTTGAATAAAGAAGGACAAAACAAACCTGATTGCAATACCTTTGCCGCTATTTTTGAAGCTCCAGCATGTCCACCACATGGAGATGAATGATAGTGTTCAAGAACGCTTTAAATCTCGTGGTTGGGCATGCATCATCAATATATGTTGTCAACTCATTTCTTGAAAAGGTTTAGATCATCCCAGTAGTAGCGTCGGATGTCATGGAGGAAGCGCTTGCGTTTCCTATATATCATCCCTAGAGGAAGTTCATGGTTAAACAAATAATTTGCATAATCGGCATACCATGGTTCTTTGTGAATTAAGTAAAGGTGCCTGTCAGGCAGGGCATCATTCATGTGAATGTCGGCGGTGTCGGTGAAGAGTCATGAAAGATAATCGGCGACGACGTTCTCGGCACCTTTCTTGTCTTTTATTTCCAAATCGAACTCCTACAGCAGTAGGATCCATCGTGCGAGTCCTGGCTTGGTTTCTGTCTTGTTCAAAACATACTTGAGAGAAGCATGATCAGTATGCATAATTACTTTTGAACCAATCAAATGTGGTCGAAATTTGTCTTGAGCATATCCTACAGTAAACAATTCTTTTTCAGTTGTGGTGTAATTGATTTGAGCATCATTCAGTGTTTTGCTTACATAGTATATAGCATGTAAAACTTTATTCGTTCTGATGAGCGCGGACGCGGGGGTCCCGATCTTCTGGTGAGACGAAGGATAATTTCGGTAGGTGCGGGAGACCTAAACGATCCGGCATCCAACCATGCGAGTAACTGGAAATCCCGGCGATCGCTAAACCACCACGACGATTGTTATCGACCGAACCAGAGGCGCGATCGACCTGTCCACGAAGGACGGTTCCTGCAGGCAACCGAAGAACGAGCAAGAACACAAGATAAGCAATCTCAATTGCGAATATAGATTAAGAATAATGGGGTTCAGAAACTTGGTCTTGTTGGTCTAGCCGACACAAGAAGAACAAGGCGATATCTCACACAACCGTGACGAAATCAACTAAACAAAACCCAACTAAGACGAAGCACGGCGGGGAGCATATATAGGGCGGCGGCCAGAGGAGGGGCGGCACCCAAACAGGTGCCCACGCGCGCGTAACGCTAACCCTAGGGATACACGGGCCTTGGGCCCAAAAATACGGCGACGCAGCGCCGGCCCAATTCTGTTCATGTTCGTATTCTGACGATTCCCGTTTCTGTAGATGGAATTTAGAGGCGTGGCCGGATCCGTTGGAAAGCTTATCTCGTAAGCTTTCCGTAGAGTCCTTATTTGCCTCATTTGGACGTCGTATGTGATCTGGGCGTCCGTTTGAAGGTGCACTGGTCCTGGATGGCCGAACCGGACTCGACAGCGACTTCGACGTCCTCTCGACTTGGGCCCGGTGGTCGGGGACTTCTTGGAACTTGGACATAACTTGCTGATCCTCCGTTGATGAAGACTTGAATGGCATAGCATGAGGGTTCATGCCGTCTTGTCGCTTTCCTACTCCATCAGCCGACGTCGTGGACGTAGTAACAGCAAGCTCGTTGATGACAGCAAGCGCGTCAGTGATGTCCTCATCACGTTCATTGCCCCACAACAACACCAATTGCATAATCACTAGCATCACACATCAATTCAAAAAGTTCATTCCAATTTGGAGGTTGGATGATGGGAGAAGTGGTTAAAGCATGTTTCAATTGATTAAAGGCATGAAGACATTTTTCATCAAAATCAAATGGCGCATCTTTACCAAGTATGCAATTGGGTGAGAGGTTTAGTAGTTTTTGAAAAATCTTAAATAAAACAACGATAAAAACATGCATTTCCCAATAACTTGCGTATACCCTTCACATTGGTCGGTGGTGGTAGACTCGCGATGACGTCGATCTTTGCTTTGTCGACTTCAATCCCTTGCTCGGAAATTATGTGGCCAAGCACCACGCCTTCTTAAACATTAATTGGCATTTCTTCCAATTGAGCACAAGGTTCACTTCTTCGCACTTGCACAAGACTTGAGAAAGATTATGTAGACAGGCATCGAAAGAGGAACCATAAACACTGAAATCATCCATAAAAACTTCCATTGTTTACTCAATTAAATCTGAAAAAATAGCCGTCATACATCTTTGAAAGGTTGTAGGCACGTTACATAGCCCAAATGGCATTCAGAAATATGCAAAAGTACCGAATGGACATGTAAATATTGTCGTGTCTTTATCATTGGGATGAAGTGAGATTGGAAAGAGCCCCGAATACTCATCAAGAAAGCAAAAATATGAATGTTTAGCTAACCTTTTCAACATTTGATCAATGAAAGGTAATGAAAAGTGATCCTTCTTAGTGGCAGTATTTAATTTGCGATAATTAATGCACATGCGCCATCTAGTGACAAGCCTAATAATTCTTAACCACAATCATACCCTTTCTTTGGAACCACATGAATAGGACCAACCCAACTACTACAGAAATTGGATATGTGATACTCATATTTGATAGTTTAGAAATTTCAGCTTTAACAATTTTCTTCAAGTTAGGGCTTAGTCTACGTTGGCGTTCGATGGAGGTTTTTGTTTCATCAACTGGAGAGATTCTATCCATACAAATTTCAGTGCTAATTCCCTTGATATCATCAATTGAATAATTTAGTGTTTTGTGATGCACACAAAATAAGAAAGTCAATTTTTCTAGTTATGAATCGGTCAAGTTTGCATTAACAATAACAGGATGCATCTCGTCATCATCCAAAAACACATATTTTAGTGACAACAGAAATTATTATTCCAGTTCATAAAGGACTGAGATTGAAGCAAGTTACTTACTGCTTTAACATGTCGCGTTCTTCTTGTGCAGCCTTAAACTGCTCCACTAGCCTGCCAAATATGGCCGCACCATGAGCAGTGCTCTGGATAAAACAAAAAGAAAATGTCTGGAGAAGATTCTCATAAAACACTTGAAGTTTTTTTTTGAAGGAAATACAGTAGGCAAGCCGCCTACTGTTAGTAATAATATATTATAAGGAGAATCCAAGTTACAAAAGAAAAGGAAAAACCATCAAAACATTACAAAAGATCAGCCCATCTAAATATTTTTTCTCTAATGCCTTCAGGAGAACGAGCAGCAACAAGTTTTAGATTCGAAATGAGAGCTTTCTTCCACTTGAGGAGATTCCCCGGCTGATGACTAAAAATTTTGGAATTTCTAATCTTCCAAATATTCCACGACAACAACATAATGATTTCCATTAGAAAGTCTTTGAACCTCGGATTGTCTTCTTTAAGTTTCCAAATTAAATCCGTCATAGCAGAATTAGTCAAATTTCCCATCCAACTGAAACCAATAAGGTTCCAGCATTGAAGAGCAAAAGCACATTCAAAGAAAAGATGAAAGTGTGATTCAAGAATACCATCAGTGAAAAGCTCACACTCATAAGAAGAGATTAGCAAATTTCTCCTTCCTAATCTCTCTCTAGTATTAAGGCATTCCCAAAGGAGAATCCAAACAAAAAATCTTAATTTTAAGCATACACTTTGTCTTCCAACAGAGACTGAAAATGGGGTGAGAGAGAGAAATACCCATTAACCTCTTATAAACCTTATTGGTTTTGTATGTATGTGAATTGCTTCCAAAGATAGTCCAACAATAATTCAAAGAAACAAGACCACTAGTATCTTGATGAAGCAACAATAGACTCTGAAATTGTCTATAAGCCAGCTCCGAAAGAGGCAAATGAAAAATAGTTTCCAAGCTATTCAAACTCCAAAATTGATGAGTAGTCAAATTTCATGAAGAAAAGGAAAACAATTCAGCCCATTTATGGGCTAAGATTTCAGAAGTCCAGAGATCATTCCACAAGTCACCAGTATCCCCTAACCCAATCTTGCATGACGAAATACCTTTGAAATAGGTTAAAAGATGCAAAATGTCCTTCCACCAAAAGGAACCAACCAAATGAGACTCCGACGGCAGACAATTCGAATAATGACGAGACCAAACTAACTGAACCCAAGGAGATGAATTCTTGTTAAAGAACTTAAACAAGAATTTCAACAGGAGAGCCAAGTTTTGGATTCTTAGATTGATAACGCCAAGTCCAGCATTTGATTTAGGTCTACAAACTTTGTCCCAAGCAATCTGACAATGACTACCAACGCAATTCGATTTTCCCCTCCAAAAGAATGCTCTTCTAATATTATCCATTCTGTCGAGAACAGCTTGGGGAATTTTAAGTGTTGACATAATAAACATAGGGAGAGAAGAAAGAACTGAATTGATTAAGGTCAATCTTCCTCCCAAAGAAAGAAAATAGAATTGCCATCCAGAAGTCTTCTTTCAAATCTTTCAATCAACAAATTGTAACATTCTACCTTCGGCTTGGAGAGACCAAGAGGTAGACCCAAATAAGTAAAGGGAAAAGAGCCCACTTGACATCCAAGAATCCCAGCAAGACTCGTAACAAGATCATAAGAACAATTAATAGGAACCATGAAGGGTTTATGGAAGTTAACTCTTAAACCAGTGGAGATAGCGAAAGAATGAAGAAGAGCTTTAAGAAGAAAAACTTCCTTCGCATCCGCTTTCATAATGATAAGAGTATAATCAGCATATTGAATGATAGGAAAATCCTCATTTCCCTCATATAAAGCAAGAAGATTAAGAAGACCCCTCTCCTTAGCCGAGTTTAAAATTGATTGCAGCAGATCGGCTACAAGCACAAAAAGCAAAGGCGACAAAGGATCACCTTGCCTAACTCAACGCTTACACCAAATTTGATTACCAGGAATCCCATTTAAAATAATATTGGAGGATCCAGATTCCAAAATCAGCTTAATCCAACTAAGCCATTTAACACCAAATCCTTTAGCCTTAAGAACCTCAATAATAGCAGCATGTTCTATCATATGAAAGGCTTTCTCAAAATTCAATTTCAAAAGGATAGTTTTCTTATGACCTTTCTTGCAAAAACTAATGTACTCATATGCCCAGGCAACACAGTCTTGAATAGTTCTAGATTTAATAAAGCCATACTGATTGCGATGAATAATGGAGGTAATCACTTGCTGCAAGCGATTAGCAAGAAGCTTGGTGATGATCTTCAAAGAGTTGTTGAGTAAAGAGATTGGATGATAATCAAAAACTTTATTGGCACCATCTTTCTTAGGGATCAAAGTGATAAGGGAAGAACTAATTCTAAAAAGCTCTGCTTGTCCCTAAAAAAACTGATGAAAGAGATCATAAAAATCATGTTTAATGCTCATCCAGCAAGCCCAAAAGAAAGCTCCATTAAATCCATCCGGACCGGGACTCTTGTCCAAAGGCTTATTAGAAATAACAGAATCAATCTCAAGAGTCGAGAAATTTGCCTCCAAAACAGCAAGTTCGGACAGAGAAGGAGAAAATAGCTCAGAGAGATTGAATAACATGCCTTGGAAGTCCGAAGATCCAATTCTATCCTTAAAGGAAAACCAGAGATGTTGCGCAATAGCCGAAGGGTTGAAAAGCTCAATGTCCAAATCATTCTTAATATAGAAACAATATGATTGACTCTGAAATTATTAGAAGCGACAGAATGAAAGAATCTGGTATTTTCATCCCCCAATTTAGCCCAACGTAACCTTCCTCTTTGTCTCCAATACTCATGTCCATTCCTTAAAAGATCTTTCAAATGGGACTTCAAAATATTTCTGAAATTGAATTCCATCCAGGAAAGATCTCTTTGTTCTTCAATCCATCCAATAAATTCAGAGTAAAATAACAGTTTTGTTCATAGGTTTGAGAAATCTTGAATTGCTTACTCCATCCTTTCAAAGATCTTCTCAAAGTCTTGAATTTAGAATTGATTCTCCTGGTAACATTAGCATCAGAGCTGACAGCATCCAAGTTCGAGCGACAACATCCAGAAAACCATGACAATGTGTCCAAAAGTTTTCAAATCTAAAAATCTTGGCATGAGGGAAGAGAGAAGAAATATGAACGACACAAGGGAAATGATCTGACAAAGGTCTACTAGAAGTTGTAACAAAAGTGTTATGAAAGTCCCTCAACCATCCTCCATTCACAAAAAACCAGTTGAGTTTAACCAAAGTAGGATGAACTTGCATATGCGACCAAGTAAACTATTTTCCTTTAATGGTCAACTCCTCCAAATTAAGATGATTAATAGACTCATTAAAAAGATCAGCTTCTCCAGAGATAAAAACTCCCTTGTTCTTATTAGAAGGAAACCTAGAGAGATTGAAGTCCCCCACAATTATCCAAAGAGAATTGGGAGGAACCAAAATGTTTTAAACTAATCAAGAAACTCCAACTTCCTCTGGGGACAACAAGGACCATAAATATTTGAAATCATCCAAAGCTCACCAGAGAGTTTATGTTTTAGAGTAACCGAAAGGCAAAAGTCATTAAACACCACGTCTTCTTTACTGAAGAAAATGATATTCCAAACTGTTAAAATCCCTCCAGAATTACCATTTGAAGGAATAAATTCAAATTCATTCCAAAATCTGGGACAAAAGGACTTAATCAGAAAAATGTCCACAAATTGAACTTTGGTTTCTTGCAAACAGATAATAGAACAATTTTCATCCATAATTTTGCTGCGAATAGCAATCCTTTTATCCAGAGAGTTCAGCTCTCTAATATTCTAGTTAAGAATATTAAACTTTCTAGAATTATGCATAGGTCAAGTAGAGTCAAGTAACAAACCAGGTTACAATGGGACAAACCATGAATATCAGCCATCCCAAAGTCAAAACACAACTCAAGTCTTTCCACAAAATAAAACGAATCAACAAAAAAGGTCTTGCAGTATGAGCTAATCATCGATTTCCATGATTCTTGGCACTTGTAAGTTTTCCTTAGAGATTAACTCTGAAGGAATTCCATAGAAGGAACCAAAAGCCTGCAACATCTCCAATGAAAGATCTGGGATAGGAAGCCGAGAGGCACCAGGTTGATCTGAAATAGAAGGCAGGTGGCACCAAGTTTGAAACCTCTAAATTTAGCGGCCAATCTTGGACTACGGCGTAGCCCTGAGGCTTCCAATGGAACCTTCATCTTCCTTTTCTTGGATTGAAAGGAGAGAAGCTGATTCTCAAACCTCAGAGAAAGACCAGAAGAAGAAGAATTCCTTGGAGCAGAGGAATTAAGCAAACTCCAAGAACATTGGAGGCACCGCAGCAAATTTAGCTTCCTAGCAAAATTCCCCAATGGCAAATCAAACAAAAGTAAGCGAAGGGAATTATCTTCAAAATCAATCACAATGCCAGGTGAAGATCCAGAGGAATTTGAAGAATGATCATTTGCTCTCCAAGCATCCCAGGCTTCTAGTTGTTGAGGGACCAAGGCATCCCAAACAGGATCCCCAACATCCAAAATATTCTCAGGATCATCTTCAGTAGGATCATCATCGAGGTTCATGTTCTGATCATCATCAGGGTTATTATCAACATTTTCCAGATCAGGTTGAGGATCCTCAGGATCATCCTCATCTCCCGCCAAAGCCTCGGTTGGACGAGAAGAGCAAATCACCACTTGAATAGTCCAGCTTCTTCCTAATGTTTCGTTGGGCTCAGAAATAACCAGGTAACGGGGAATATCAACTAGCGAAGTCACTAAGCATTTAACCAAAGCATGAGATCTATCACCAGTACTTTGATAATCACTATCCCATTCTTTAAGAAAGCCAAAAGAAGAAACAGCCTTGTTTGGAGTTTGCATAGACTAGAAGTCAAGAGGGAAGTTTAAAAGCATTAACCAAACTTCATGATTAAAGCTAACTCTTCTAGCATTGAAACTCTTATTATGACGCTTAAGGAAAAGCAAGAAATCAGCCTCTACATGGAGCCCTTCATCCAGCAGAATGTCTCTTTGAAGAGTTGAGAGGCATCACCCAATCCTGAAGGATACACATGAGCTGGAATCTCTCTCGCATTCTGGAAGTAATTCTTGATTACTTGAATTGGAGCCACAGCCTCCGACGCAAGACTAACAATAGCAGTGTTCTCGTTGGTCTCGCTTCTGGTAGAAACACAACTAGCACGAAGAGGCCGGCCTTGCACAACAATTTCCTCCAATCCATCTCTCAGAAACGGAGTAGGATTCACCCAGTAATTTGCCATGTTTTTGAGGGAATTAACGAGGAGAACAATGGCTAAATAGGACGCCAGCACATAGAGATCAAAAGTGGAAGAAGAATTGGAAGTGGAGGGAGTCTGGGCGACGTAATGATTGACAGCAGTGTTATCACGAAACCCAAAAAACTCAGAGATTATCGAAATGACAGAGCACACGTTTACCCTTGTTCAAGGCCATCCTGGCCGCTGAATCCAAATCAGTTCCAAACAAAGGGCACCATCTAGCCGTTCGATCCGGGAAAGAACCCCCAAAAAGAGTCGCGAAAGGGGAGGTGACTACACCAATTCCACTACCACAAGAAGCCTAGAGAACATATGGTCTCTTCCTCTTCCAAACCAAGTGACGCTTCAAACAAGAATGGCTTAGATGTCCATAATTAAAACATTTCAAACAACGAGCCAAAGAGCAACACTCCTGTTTAACATGATCCAAGGAAAGACAATTAAAACAACGAAGAGAATTCCGAGGGGCCAAAACAGGAGATCGTTGAGGACAATGGCTGTTCGGAAACTAAAGACATTCAAACACCGAAACACCATGAGCATGAGCCAAAAAGAAAGGCTTTCGAGAATGAAGGTGATCAGGGAATTGCAACCGATCAAAAACAGAAACTCCAGAACGAGAAGAATTTTTCTTATGGTGAACCAAAGACCATTCTTTTTCTTGCTCTAACCTCCAGAGGTTAAATTCTCTTATCCATTTGGGACCTCCATCTCTCCAATGGGAGAAGAATAAGGAAAAATCTTTATGAATGATCTGATTCAGCTTAAGAATGGCAAAGCCAAGAATCTAAAGCTAAAATCAGTTAATCCAACAACTCTGAAATCCTTGACAAGACCTCCAAAATAAGCAGCTAGAATCTTGCTCAACGAATCTTCTAAAGGACGAAATTTTCTTCTACCAAAAGAAGCAACGAGAAGAAAGTCACTAGAAGAAAACTTGGCAGTTTTATTAACATTAGAATGAAATGAATTCATCATGGACTTAAGAAATCCACAACCAATGGACCAATCCAAGGATGAAGAGTCAAACGCCATGATAACACCTGAAGTTCTGAGGTAAAGATTTTACTTACCTCCAAAAACACCTCAAGATACCTCTCAAGGAGGTCCCCGAGTTCAACCGCTTGACTGGAAGAATCCAAGTTGTCCCACGCTTGCCCCACTCTACTTAAAAATTGAGATTGAATGCTCAAGTCAGGGGCAGGGCGATGAATTTTGAGGGATTGCACCTCCGTCTCCTGTGTCCTCTCCACTCCTTGTTCTTCTAAAAAAGGAGGAGGCACAATGTCTTCGGCCAGAGGGGGAGCAGATGTATTTGCCTATTAATCTGTTCCCATGGACGTGGTCGCGGCTATGACCTCAGCTTCACCATCATTGGCGGGTTCAATAGCTTGAAGATCTCGAACCATCACTACTACAGAAATGCTTTTCACTATCGGTTTAAAATCCACTCTACTATCGGTTCTCTTACCGATAGTGATCGGCACGATAGAAGAAACGTAGCACACTTCTATCGGTTGAAAACCATTAGTAAAACATCTACATTCTCAACGTTCACTAATCGCTAATGACTATTTCTTCTATCGGCTCGGATCTAAACCGATAGTATTGTGTAGGTTTTTTCTATCGGTTAGGTACTCGACACAGTTAGTACTGGAAACTTTATTCTATCGGTTGTAGTACATGAATCGATAGTACTGGAATATTTATTCTATCGGTTGTAGTATATAACCGATAGTACTGTGTAGTTTTTCCTATCGATTATGTACTCGACACGGTTAGTACTGGAATCTTTCACAAATACAGCAATACAGAGATACATTGGATCATTCACAAATACACCAATATTTACAAATACACCAATATTCACATATTGAATTTGTTCACAAATACACTAATACAGTAATATACACATGCATTGGACAGATTGAATTTATTCACATATTGATCGAGTTTATTCACAAATACACCAATGAATCTATTCACATATTGAGTTTATTAACAAATACAGCAATCAACACATTCAATATATATTACACAAGTCAGTTACAATCGATCGTTGATAGCCACTTCTTCCATGACATATTGAGCCCAAATTGTTCGCAGCTCCTTCAATTAAGACAACTCATATTGGTCTTTCAACATGGCGCTCTGCATATATGCGTGTATGAAGTTAGGAACGTACGTCACATCCAATTAATGTTCAACTTTGAGTCAGGAAAAATGGTTACCTTAGGAAATTGGGCAAAGTTTCTCCAGATCAGGTCATACATAAATCTCATGACATAGAAGCCACATTCCCACGATTGTGGCTGCTGATGGCACTGGGATAATTACATATGCAAAGACATAAACCCACATTAACTCGAAAGAACTAATTAAGCTTAAATTAAAAGACTCATCATGAGTACTTCCATTCGTATTAATTACCTCATATTCTTTCCAAGAAATTGTTGTGCCCTTCGACGCGTCATGCCTCCCTCCAGCACTAACATAATTTTTGTAAGCCCTATATTTAATTTAGCATTTTCGGTTAATATGTTATCATTAATTAGCTAGTCAGAGAAAAATTTAAAACAACTGTGTTACGTACGCATCTATGTGCCACATGAGGGTGAAAACATGCGCCACCCTGTCGCTCATCGAATCAAGGTAATAGACCTCATTCATCCATGGGCAAATGACGGCGAGGACCCAGTGGCCCCTACATTGCATATATAAGCGAACCGTTTCATACATATGTTAGGCGTAACATACAAGAATGAGTTAAATTAGTAGGAAATGCACTAACCTTTGATGGTACAGCGCAAGGATGAACTCTCGGTCCTGCTGCGCTAGTAGTGCCCTTGATATGTATTCCTCCGCATGTGCTTGGTCATGCTCTAGCATCGTGAGGCTTATTTTGTCTGGGTCGAGGAAACCCACCTTGTCACATGCCCTCATCGACGCCAGCCTATACATGCACCTGGATGCAAAGTAGACATTAGTAAGTAATGCATACAAAGTGATTAGATTTATGAAATGAACTGTGATAACTTCAGACAACAACAAACTCACAGGACTCCAGTCCGTATGATGGATATATCAAGCTCCCACCAGTTGAGGAGGTCAAACAAATCCTCATGGGCCACCGATATGCTCTCGGCGTCACGGTGAAAATGACCTGGCCTGAAGTGAACCAAGAAGTTGATGTGGCGCCTAGACCGGGTCAGGTACCACTCGTGGAGACTTTTGCTTATTTGATCCATATTGCGCAGAAGGTACTCTGACACGAGTGGGAACCCATTCTTGAACGTACCCAGCTGGCTTTGTTTGGCCTTGCCTTTGGCCTTGCCCTTGCCTATGGGTGGGGAGCGAGTGTATACCTTTGAAGGTTAGGGCACGGTGCCGCCGGCCTCATTTGATGGCGAAGGGTTTGAGGCCGTCGGAGGAGGCATGGGGGCCAAAGGAGCTCGGTCATGCGTTGTGCTGGGGGTGGTGTCCTCAGGAAGTGAGCTGGTATCCATCGTCCACTTTAAATACGAACGCATAAGTTAGATTTTCCAAATTGAGTATATTAACTGAGTTATAAGCTAGAATGGCTAGGGTTTATCTCCTGTAGTCTAACACCTTTCTTGGGCCACTGTATGTACGAGCCCAATGCCTCGCCAATTGTCCGCATTTCGTCCGTTGGGACGGGCAACGGAAAAGAGCTGTAGCCCGGGAGGGCCATGTCCACCTGTACCTTTGCGAATCCAGGCTCCAGAGGTACGCAGTGGATCTGGACATCGTCCCAAGACTGATATACGACCCCGTTTGCAACCACTACAGGTTTGTCGCCTATGTTAATCAATAGGCTACACCTCTCCGGCTTCTACAATTTGCAACAATTATAACAGGTTAGCGAAACAGTTCTAACGTAGCGGGAGTGGCATCAACCGAACTGGATATATAGCTCAAGAGTTGCAATACCTCAATCAGGTCCACCGGATCCACGTGAACCTTCGAGCCGCAACTACTCAGCCTGGCAGTGTCGACCTCGGCAGCTGGATCTAAACCCTTGGACTGTACAACTCGGCTGAGGCGTTCATACTTCTCATTCATTTGAGCGAACATGTCCGCGAATTGTGCAGTCACATCTGACCGTATCTTCTGAGACAGCTCCAATTCCCTTTCCTTCCAGCTGCGAGCCTTCTTTGCCTTTTGCCCGGGCTCCGAGAAGCCTTTCTTCCATGGCACCACACCCCCCACGGTTCGCGTCCACCCTGGATGCTCCTTGTTCCCTAGAGTCCGGGTAAGGATGTCGTTCTCCCTATGGGGAGTGAACAATCCCTCGGTCGCCTCCTTCGAGCAAGAGATCTGTTACATTCAAAGCTCTCCATTGTGAGCAAAAAATATATACAAACTTGTGCGCACACTAGTGATCATAGTTTTTTCTACCACACTCTATGATTCCAACCAGGAAGTTAGCCAACTTACGAGTCGCTGCACGACCTCGACGTCCCTGGGGTTTGGGAACTCCACAGTCCCCGTGGTCGATACGGTCCCTCTGGCCAACCACCAGCGCTTGCATCGCGGATCGCGGATCGCAGATTGCGGATCTCGGAGAGTTGTAGGTCAAGGGAGTCGACGAAATTCGACGCCTCGTCTTCAGCCTTCTTCCACTGCTCCTCCTTCCCCGCATAGCTGCGAGAGCCGAGCCAGTGTGGGTGGTCGTTCCTCTTCTGGATTGCCTTGTTCTTCTCACTGAGGGCCTTCGTACCAGAAACAAGAAAATTAATGCACCGCTGGTTACTGCATACAATGGTGTAACCAAGCAAAAGAATCATACATACCTTGAACTCAGGGGTCCCCTTCTATTGGGTGAATTGCTCCCATACCTCCTCTGTTATGAAGGGGTACTTCTCGCATGGAGATTTACCTTTAGCGAGGAAGGTACTGACGAGGACGCTATTGAAGGTTTTCACGTGTTGTTCATGTCCTTCAAGCAAGCTATCTTGGGACCATCGTCGGGGATGTTCCACTTGGCCTGTTTCAAATGGTGCATATAAGCAGGACTTACCTAATCTCTGGGATAAACCAAGGGAATGTGATTACTCAAGAGTTCAGTGATTTTGATTAATTTTACCTTCACTTCTGCCCACAGCCTATCCCTCTCATCGGCCTTAACGTCCTTCCAGCTCTGGACGGTGATCTTCACCCTTTCCTTTGCCAACAAACCAAGATAGGCAGCATAGTGGCCGGTGTTCTTCCCGATCGGTCTCCCGAACTGGTTGAACTCACATGAAAGATCCGCGCGTTTGGCCAAACGGCCCAACATCCTCGCGACTCGCGCCTTCCTCTTGAGCTGGGACGAGGCAGCATCATCTACGTTCGCCCTTGCCGAATCACTACTATCAGCCGAGGAAGATGCTGACATGGCTTTACCTAAAATTCCATGAACAGACCATTAATTGATATGAAGAAAGGTACATGACAAACTTCATAACTAAAATGGAATGGCAATGATGAACCACCTCTTTTTGTTAAAATGTCAAATTTTCATTTGAAAGGCCAAAAATCATCAATTCCTATCAACATGGTCTTCAAAATAGATTTAAAATGGATTTGTAAACTCAATTTGCAAAGGGTTGTCGAATTGATACCTTCTTGCTTAACATAAAGATCATTTGATAACTCTTGATTGTAAAAGTAATCCTATTTGGAAAATTTCATCAAAAAAATATATTTCATGCAATGAAAATCATTTCTTTAAATTTTCATTTCAAATGTATTTGATTTGAGCAATAGTTGATTCTTTTCACAAATGAAATATGAACTCTGCAAAATTCAGATTTTTCAATGTACTATCGGTTGACAATAACAAACCGATATGACATACTCTATTTCCTATCGGTTTGACAATTAAAACCGATAGTAATTAACTATGTTAGTCTTAATTCAGATTATGGTCTTTACTATCGGTTCTAAATAAGAAACCGATAGTGGACTACACTGTACAACAAATTGCTAGTGATTTTCATCAAGTCTGTAATTCTCATAGCTATCAAGTTTGTAGTTCATGAATTTTGATCTAGTTTTATATTTGTAATCCATTGAACCACATATGAACTATTGCATATAAATTTAAGCAATTGACGCGAGCGGTTTGGTCAAGAACACTTACAGTCGTTCGTGGAGTGGCCGGAGGTGGTGGCGCGATGCAGTGGCCGGAGGCGGTGGAGAACCCAATTGCGATCGACAATGGTGGCGCAGAGGAGCGAAAAAGCGAACGTCGGGGAGGCTAGGGTTTTCCGTGCGCGAGTATTTGGAATGTGATCAATTGCACTGGAAGGAAAATCGTGCGAGGTTAACCTAATATATGAATCTTTACTATCGATTCATAACCACCAAACCAATAGTAAATACAATGTAAGTTAGGATTTGGAGTGTTGGCATTGTTCACTATCGGTTTTATTATTACTAACCGATAGTAAATTAAGAACAGGGTCTCATAACACAATATAAATCACTATCGGTTATGAACAATAAACCGATAGTAGAGTTTAATTTCATATCGGTTTGGAAATTGAAACCGATAGTACAATACAATGTTATCGACCCTAAAGGATTTTCCAGAGAACAATTACAGATATCTCAGTACATCATTTTGCATTGTATTTCACTATCGGTTTTATGATTATTAACCGATAGTAAATTAATCCACTGTACAAGAGCAAACCAAAATGTAGAACAGGGTCTCATCACACAAAATGAAATACTATCGGTTATGAACAATAAACTGATAGTAGAGATTAATTTCATATCGGTTTGGAAATTGAAACCGATAGTAGAATACAGTGTTATTAACCCTAAAGGGTTTTCCTGAGAACAATTACAGATAGGTCTCAGTACATCATTTTGCACTTGTAAAGACACCTGAAACCCCATTGACGAGGATTGACACCCGAGTCTTGAAAAAATGTTCATAGGGGAAGACATACAGGGAAGGATCGTTACCTGAGCAGTTGATCCCATTGGCGACGACCCATCCAAGGATGTCGCTGTCTCCTGTGATCCTGTAGCCGGTACCTCATGTGTAACCGCCGCAGGATCTTGAACAACCACCTCCGCTCCTGTTTGCGGAGGAGAAGTATTTTCTTCCCTGCGGCTAGTAGGAGTCGCAGGGGGAAGCTCTTCTCCCTGCATAAGCATTAGCTTATCAAATACACAGGGGGAATTGAAGAAAACGGACGGTGGGAAAATCTTACCACGATCGTCCCTTCGACCGGGAAGGTAGAGGCAACTGGCTCTGAAGCCTCGGGAGCTTCAGGGGGTAAAGGATCATCTGCGACCACAAGGCTTTCAGTGGTCATAGGGTCTGCTACGGCTGCCTCTGCAGTAGCAGTCATCCCTGCAGGATGGGTTGGAGCATCACCGAATGGAGAGCCCGCGATCCTCCTCCTCCGGTGAATTAGAGGGACATCATCGTCCTCCTCTTCGCTCCCCTCTCCCTGTACGACGAAGAAGTAATTCGAGTTCTCACCTGGAAAGAGCGGTGGGAGTTGATATCTTACCGCAGTTCTTCGGGCCGTGGAAGAAGTGCCTCGTGAAGACCCTTCCCCAAGATTTAGCTTGATTTTCTTGGGGGCGGGATTCCTCGTCCGGGGCCTCGAGGAAATCTTCTTCACGTTCTTGGTCGTCAGCTTTCCCAGGGAACCGACGTTCTCGCTGGGGAATATCGCCTCAGCAAACCTCCCAAGAAGCTGTTCACACGCGATTAGTACTGGACCGACATAAAACCTGCAAAATAGAGGCCAAGTGGAGAATGTACCTTTCGGCGCTCTTGCCTGAGGTCGTCACCAGCATGAATCAGGCTCTGGGGGCTAGGTGACCCCTTAGCACCCTCTACCTCGGCGTTATATGTCCGGAGGAGGTGATTAGTCCGCCTCTCAATTTCAGCAGAGGACAGGACTGTTACCAAATGCAAGTTAGAATGAATATATTGCAGGAAAGACATGAAAGTTTTTTGGTGTCAGAAACAAATACCTTCATTATAGTCCAGGGTGCCGTCCGCCATGGACCTAATCTCCCAAGCCGGATGAGCCCTTTCATGCAGGGGGCTCACCCGGTTCTTCACGAAGTCTCGGATAATGTCCCGAGCCGTCAATCCTTCTTCGACCAAGTGGAGAATTACTTCGGCGTGTTTCATAAACTCCGAGTTCATCGCCAGGAGAGTGTCCAATTCGCTCGGCTTCTCTGGCCGCGAATTTTCAAACCATAGCCCGCTCTCCTTCGGCAGGGTACAGTAAAACCACTTCTGGTGCCACCCATGCACTGAGTCTCACAGGGGTGGAAAGGGATACTCCTTCTTATCCCTCAGCCGGAAGTAGATACATCCGGCGGCGTTGGCGCTCTTCGACCACACTGAGAAATAGAATCGTCGGAAGAGGTCCACGCTGGGATACACTCCGACGAACGCCTCGCAAAGATGCTGGAACACCGCCAGGATCAGTACAGCATTTGGGTGGAGGTTGATCAGCTCCAACCCATAATGCTCAAGGACATCTTTGAGGAACCGACTCTCAGGGAATTGGAACCCGCAGCGCAAGTACTCCTCAAAAACCACCAACTCGCCCTCTTGAACGGTTGGGGTTTCTTGGTCCTTCTCCGCGGGCCGCCAATTGATAAGCAACCGCGGAGGAAGGATCTCCTCCTTCTCCAACACCACTAGGCTCTCCTCAGAGTGGTGAATGGATCGGCTCCAGGATGCCATTTTTGGTGAAGAATCAAAGGAAAAGTTGGCGATTTTGGGAAGACGAAGGCTGAAGAAAATGAGGGTTTTGTGCGGCGGGAACGATGAGGGTTTTTGGCTGTGTGGCTTCTTTGAGAAGACATCTGCTCTTTTTATAGACCCAAGGCGGCGCATTAATGTGAGTAAACGTTTCATTTCAAACGTTCCATTGAATACTTTATTCATTTCCCATAATGGATACTGCCTCTGGCAGACCCGATAAAGTGTTCAGGCATCAGATCTGAAACAAAAAGACTTCTTTGTTTCGGAAACTGAAAGTGCAAAAGGACTGAAAAATTTTCAGTACTTTTCAGAAGATGTTTTTCCTTTGTATGCTTTGAACATTTTTTATGGAAATGCTTTGCAACTCAATTTTTAACGTACTGGTATATGTTTAATTGGGTTATGGTTTGATCGAAACCATGTTTTAGACTAAACTTCGATTCTAATCGGAGTAACAGTCTGACCGAGTTCCAACTTAGGTCGCAATTCAGTTCTGACCGCGGCCCTAAAACTGATCGCGGTATCAGGGCAGGTCGCGATGCTTTTGGAAGCATGATTCTGATCGCAAAACTAAAGTTTCCTGTGTATGAGTGGTCGCGAACATAAAGTTTATGGCCATATTTTCGTAAAGAAGATGTGAAGAATATTCATGAGAAATAAGAAACTTTTATTTCTTACATTCTTTACATACAAAAGGGATGCAGTCGATCAAAACGTCGACTTGCTCCGAAAGAAGTTTACAAAGTTCCCCAAGGGACATGTCGTTGTCAGCAGGATCTACACTGGCAACCCCCAGGGAACTAGCAACTACCCTAAGTCTATCTACATCGTCCCTAACAACGAACGCACTCTTGTCCCTAATCAAGTCAGAGAGTTCTCGCTGTTGCTGAGCGTGATCCCTCTCTCGACGGAAATAGAGCGCCTCTTCCTGGGATCGATCAAGACATTCTGCTAGATGCAGAATCTTTGAGGCCATCTCCTCGGTCTTCTTCTCCAGGGCATTCTTCTCCTCTAGAAGAGTCTGTCCGGAAAGAAGAGATGGAGTAGCAGAAGGCTCATCGCTGGAGCCTCCAACCTCCTGCATTTTGCAAAAGTTAGTTGTACTAACTATAATTATCAGCAAAAGGGGAGAAGAATTATTACCTGTCCCAATGCATGACCCGTTGATACACCCATCTTGGGAAGAGGATCATCAGATGGTGGAAGTGAAACCTTCCCACCAGATGATTGCTTCGCCAACCCAATATGGCAATAATCTGATCGAGGGATAGTCACCCTAGAGGGGACGACTGCTTTAAATCCAATCATTCCAATGCCCTGAAGCTTGCCCTCATGCCGGGACGTAGGAACGCCAATTGAGTCAACCCCGGCCATATAGTTGGTGCAAAATTCGATCACCTCCTCAGTGGCATAACCTTCAATGATACTGCCCTCAGGCCGATGTCGATTCCTTACATATCCCTTCAAGATACCCATAAATCTCTCAAATGGATACATGTAGCGCAGGAACACGGGTCCACAAAACTTAATTTCTCTGACAAGGTGAACAATTAGATGGACCATAACATCAAAAGAAGATGGAGGCAAATACATCTCCAGTTGACAAAGAGTTGTAGTCACATCGCGTTGCAAATCGTCCAGTCCATCCAGATCAATTACCTGCAAGGACACAGTTGCAGCAAATATTCAGATCCAAAAAATGACAAGTTCCACGAATGGAGCTAATTAACTTACTAGGAGTACACGCTTACCTTGCCAAATATTGTGTTGAAGAAATAACATAGCTTTGTAATTGTCTCTATCACTTTGACTGGGAGAATACCTCTGATAGCAATGGGAAGTATTTGTGACATCAGTACATGACAATCATGGGACTTCATACCAACCAGTTTCAAGTCTTTCATGGACACAAGTTTTTTCAAGTTCGCAGAATACCCGCATGGAACTTTGACACCATATAGGCACTGACAGAGTTCTGTTTTTTCTCTTTTTGACAAAGTATAGCAGGCCGGGGGGAGATATGTCCGCTTTCCCTTCTCCAACGATGCAAGCTCAGTTCTTATGCCCATGTCGAGCATGTCACGACGAACGTTGATGTCATCTTTCATCTTTCCTAGAATGTTCAACAACAAACCAATCAACTGTCACAAATATTTTTCTCTACGTGTATGACATCAATGCAATGTCGAACTTGTAAGTGCTCCCAATATGGCAGATCCCAAAGAATCGATCTCTTCTTCCAAACATTTTTTCCTGGAGGTTTAGAACATTTACCGAACTCAACTTTGATATCCTTCACGCGCAAGTAAAGCTCCTTACCAGTCACAAACACTGGGGCTGATCCTTTCTCAAGCTTCCCATTGAATGACTTCCTTTTCTTACGGTAGGCGTGATGCATCGGAAGGAATCTGCGGTGACCCATGTACACTGTTTTTCTGCAGTTCGATAACCACATGCTTTCAGTTTCATCCAAACAAATAGGACAAGGCTTGCCTCCTTTCGTACTATACCCCGACAAATTTCCATAGGCCGGGAAATCATTTATGGTACAAAATATCATGGCCCGCAACATGAAATTCTCTCACTTATGTGCATCCCACACCCGCACCCCTTCGCTCCACAATTTATGTAAGCCCTCGACTAACAGTGATAGAAACACGTCAATATCATTCCCGGGTTGTCTGGATCCTGAAATTAGTAACGACATCATGATGTACTTGCGCTTCATACATAACCAAGGAGGAAGATTGTAGATGCATAAAAGAACCGGCCAAGTGCTATGTCGACTGCTCATATTTCCGTGTGGATTCATACCATCCGTACTCAACCCAAACCTTATATTCCTCACTTCGCCGCCAAACTCACCGAATGTTCTGTTAATGTTTCTCCATTGAATAGAATCAGCTGGATGTCTTAGTTTTCTGTCTTGTTTCCGACCTTCAACATGCCAACGCAAGTACTTCGCATCTTTCGGATTTGCAAACAGCCGTTTCAATATAGGAATCACAGGCAAATACCACATAATTTTGGCCGAAGGCCCTTTCTTTACCTCATCACATCCATTGTGATAAATTCTGTCCCCGTGCTTATACCGCGATGCACCGCATCTTGGACAAACATGCAAATTCTCGTACGCGTTACGGTACAGAACACAATCATTTGGGCATGCATGTATTCTTTCGATTTCCATTCCCAACGGACACAATAGTTTTTTGGCCTGGTAAATCGATCTTGACAACTCATTTCCCTCTGGAAACATGTCCGCTAACAGATCCAATAGAGCCATGAAACTCTTATCACTCCAATCGTTGCTTGCCTTCAAGTTATATAATCTCAACACAGAAGACAACTTTGTAAATTTTGCACATCCGGGGAACAAAGGCTTCTCAGAATCAACAATTAATTTCTCAAATTTAGCTAAATTGTTTTCACTGTAATCTTCTTCTACATCACGTAACATTTCATCTAAATTATCGTCATCTACATGGACTTCCGAATGAACATTACCAATGTTCTGATCATGATCATCATTACTGCAATCCACTTCCGGGTGCTACTGAGTGGTAGCGGTGCTCGTTTCCTCAAGATCTTCACCATGCCATATCCAACGGGTATAGCGTGCGTTAAAACCACGACGAATCAAATGACTCCTAATCTAATCAGAGTTGCCGAACCTTTTTAAGTTCATACAATATATACAAGGACAATGCATATCTTTCTCTCCCTTCTTCGCCTTTTCTTGCTCAGCAAATTTAATAAACCCATTCACACCCTCCAAATACTCAACAGTAGTACATTTTATTCCATACATCCAATATTCTCGGTCCATCTACAATTATTTCACAAAATTGACAAATTGAAATAAATAATTAATGACTTAGGGCATGCATGCATGAAACATCATCAATTGCTAGGCCATATGTGTGTACAGCTACTTAATTACATTAAATGGATATGTATGAAACCCTAATTAACTTGATGCATTAATTGAAAGAGCCAGCTAGCTAGCTGCTTAACTTCAGCACGCTATAGCTAGCTAGCCAACCTAGCCTTCTAGCTAGTTTGGAGCTACATGTATCTAGTTTAATAAATTGCAAGTAGAGAGAGAGGGAGAGTGTGAAAGAGTGATCAAGAGAGAGAGAGGTGATGAGAAGATGACAATACCGAGGGGGATCGAATTATCAACCTCTCAGCTAGCTTCTCCAGATCACTCTAGCTTGGAGCGTGGATGCACGTATGGTAGAAATGAATCGAGGATGCAGAGCGCAGAGCAGGGGTCAAGATAAGTTGTACAAATTTACTATCGGTTCAAAAACACAACCGATAGTAAAATAAGGTCCCCACTGTCATAACCATTAGTTTATATGACGTCATTTTACTATCGGTTTGTTTTATATAACCGATAGTAAAATTTACTCTATTATATCGGTTTGTACAGTAGTAACCGATAGTAAAAAGTCCGTAATTTCACTATCAGTTATGAAAGAAAAATCGATAGTACTATTTCATCTATTATATCGGTTGGTACAGTATAAACCGATAGTATAAAGTCCATAATTTCACTATAAGTTACGAAAGAAAAACCGATAGTACTATTTCATCTATTATATCGATTGGTACAGTACGAATCGATAGTATAAAGTCCGTAATTTCACTATCAGTTACGAAAGAAAAATCGATAGTACTATTTCATCTATTATATCGGTTGGTACAGTAATGACCGATAGTAAAAAATGTTTGCATTTCACTTACGGTGTACTAGTATATAACCGATAGTAAAAAGCCTCTTCTCCGCCGCTGTCGTCCTATTCTATCGGATTTTTCCCAAATTGCTTATAACCGTTAGAAGATATGGGTTAGTGGATTGCATTTCTATAGTAGTGCACCTTGCCAATGATGGCCACAGGATCTTCCTTGACGTCTTGCGAGTGTGCGACTTCTGAAGTCACAGCGGCTCCTTCCACAGCCGTTGGATTTGCTGCAACCTTACTAATGGCAGGTTGTTCTGCCATAGTAGTCGCTTCCTCTTCGACCACAGTTGGTTCAATTTCAATCATTGGAGCGGGTATTGCTATGGTTGAAGGATCCTTGTACATCGAATTTATAGTTGGATAAGCCATTCCTAACTAAGTAATAAAACTTAGTTAGAGGGAAAATAGATATTTACCTGATGCTAAGTCCCAAGAGATTTCGGGAACTCGATGTCCTGCCTTTGGGGGATAAAAGTGAGGAAAGCGCCATCGGCGAGGATTCATCATGAAGTACTATGGACGTCTTCCTCAGAACAAATAGAGAGGATTCTTGTTCCTCCTCCACGTCGCTCCCCTCTCCTTGTACGACCATGAGTTGATTTCTCGTTGTATTTGGTAAAGTTTGAGGGGTGGGAACTCTTACCGTGACAACCCTTACAATCAAAGGATCGGTTGTTGACTTGACCACAGCAGGGCTCGCGCGCCTTTGCCCTCGCGGTCGCAGGAATTTCTATGGCCGCGGGGATACTTGTGGCTGCAGCTGAAGCCGCGGTCATCCCAGTAGATGCTGTCAAGGTCGCAACCGGTGGAATGGAGGCTTGTGAGCATGAAGGCTGCGCAGATGGCGCAGTGGTCACTGCATCTACTGAGAGGGCAGTGGATGACCGAATTTGCAAAGCTGTAGGGCTAGCCGAGCCTTTGGTCGCAGAGCGGCCCTTCTTCGGTGAGGATCCTACATCGTCGCCGGTCCGCCTCTTCTGGGCCACCTGGCGCTCGAACAACTAGGTAAACCAAAATGAATTACTTTGGTAACTCCTATTCGAAATAAAATATGTGCAGACTTTTCGAAAGAGAAGTACCTTTCGACGCTCCTATACAAGGTCATCAGTGTTGCCAGCTATGCTCTATGGCCTTGGCGCACTGATATCGCCTTCCACGGCCACGTTGTAGGCCTTCAGGAGGGACTTAGTCCTCCTTTCGACCTTAAAAGTGGGCAAGACTGTCAAGAAAAGAACAATCAACATTTTTCAAAAATACTTCAGTTTAGATAAGTCAAAAACAAACTAAAAGAATATACTAATTTGAGTGACTGAGCAATTACCAAGGTGATGATCCCTAGAGCCGTCTTGTATTGTTCTGACCTCCCAGGCAGGATGCTCCCTCTTCCTAGAGGGCTGATCCAATTCTTCACAAAGTCTCGAATCACATCACGGGCGGTTAGGCCCTCATTCACTAGGTGACGGATCACCTGGGCCTGCCTCTTCTGCTCGTCATCAAGAGGAGGGGCAGAATGTGGAGAGACGCCCTGTCATTTCGAATTCTAATCAAAGTCTGAGAAAACCTTTCAGTGCGTGTGTCAGATTTCAAGCCATTCGATATGATCACGACTGGGAACTCGAAGCGTCGCCCCTTGAAACTTTATATACTTAGCTTCCAAGCTTCTCAAAATAATCCAAGTTCTAAACTTTTTCACATTCAAGCTCTCTCCTTTCTCTCTCATTTTGGTCACGCACAAGCTACACCATAACCATACTCTGGCAAATATTCCCAGAATAATACTCTCTTCATTGACAGGATAAATATAATTGTGTAGTTGCCCATAACCGTGCAGTTATCCATAAACTGTCAACAAGATGAGTATGAATGTGCAGTTATCTGCAACCGCACATTCTAACCGGCGAACAATAACTACTTACAACCGTTGTATAGCAATCGCCAAGCATCCTTTCATTCAAGCAACTAGCGTCCTTTTCAAATAAGTATAAGAAGGGGGTTAGGGCTTGAAGGAGAGGGAGGAGGGAGCCTAATACAAGACAAGAGGAGATTAGACTCAACAATATACACTTTGTAAGTCTATTATTCCAATAATGAGAATCTAACAGGAGTATGGCTATTACTCAGACTACGATGGCCCGAACCTATATAAAGATTGTGTCTATGAGTCTATATTTACAGTAATTCTCTTTGGTGATTGATAGATACTATCTCCCTGTTACAAAATCAAATTCGTGTAAGTTCGGCTTGGGATATTTTTGTTTTGGCTCTGATTTATCTATTTCTCACATCATTTGAAGTTGGATTCCATCGCCTGCACATCAAGAGTTATATTTGGACATGTTGACCTATTGTATTATAAATAGATAAACTTTTGGCTTAATTAAAGAGGCTTTTGAGGATTTTGATGCTTTTAGGCTCTCCTTAGTTTAATTTAGTTTAGTTTTAGGTTAGAAGAGCCCCCTTCACTATTTTTATTCTAGTTTTCGCGTTTGTAAGCTAGCAAGGATGGGAGACCTAATTCTTAGATGCAATCGAGTAAGTTTTCTTTCCTTTCTTATTATTTATGTATTTTATGGCTTTTTGCGAGTAATTCACTTCTAGGGTTAGGGATGACCTAATTAATCCAGAAGGCTTAATTCCTCCTTGGTCCTGATTTTAAGTTTTGCGGTTAGTTTCTTACGTTTTCTTCCTCTAAACCCTAAATTATCATTCTGGCAACAGACGTAATAATTGAGCCTTAGTAAGAATTGATGGGAGTTCTTGAGTCCTTTACACCTTGACGTGGGACCCTAAACAAGAAAGAGGTTCTCGCCAAACTTAACCATGAAAGTGATCCTCTGACTGTTGTACCAGCAACCGTACTGAAAACTTAATTTATCTTGAAAACAATTGAAACTAACTTGCAATTCTCAGACCTTTGATAGAATTACGCCTAATGGTTATGGAATTCCCGAAACTCTAGGTTTTCCTTCCCATTTCTAAAATCCTAGTTTTCATACTTGCTCTTTATTGCTTTAAACCCTAAATTGATAACTTTAGTAGTATATTTAGTTGTAGACAAACAACCCCCTCAAATTGTTCAGACTTAATCGGTAATCTGTTAACCTA
Source organism: Pharus latifolius (assembly GCA_019359835.1). Classification (NCBI taxonomy): domain Eukaryota; kingdom Viridiplantae; phylum Streptophyta; class Magnoliopsida; order Poales; family Poaceae; genus Pharus; species Pharus latifolius. Next base: position 32,930,445 of record CM033327.1, read on the forward strand.
AAAGATGAATACGCTTGTTCATCATGGAATTCAACCCTCAAGTGCTGATCAACGTTCAACCGTTCGCTTGCGGTTATTACTAAACCTGCACCCCGATCACACCTCTTGGGGCGCAATCACACATCTTTCAAGATTCCTTCCGATGCTTCACTGATCGATCGGTAAGTTGCAAAACCATGCGTGTAGGTTTGATCTCACCCATGATTGAAAGAGGCATCACACTCATGCTTGCGCCTAGGTCGCAAAGAGCTCGATTAACATGTACCATACCTATGTTGCAAGGGATGGAGAAGCTCCCTTGATCCCGTTGCGTTGCCGACATCCTGTTCTGGATTAAGACACTACAATTCTCGATCAAAGCAACAATTTGAAATTCACTAAAATCCCTCTTTTTAGTGTGTATGTCTTTTAAAAATTTTCCATAAGAGGGCATTTGAGTTACCAAATAAATGAAAGGTATTGTGACATTGAGTTTTTTTTTTAAGATTTCCATGAATTTTTCAAATTGCTTATTGAGATTTGCTTGAATGTACCTTCCTGGGAAAGGTGGAGTTGGATTATAAACATGTGTTACCTGATTTTCTTTGCTTTCCTTTTCTTTTGGTTCGGCGATCTTGCCGTCATCCTCCACCGGTGGTAATGGTACTTCCGTTGTTTTACTTACTAGTGGTGGTTCGGTGGGTTGTGTTTGTTCTGGTAGTTTTGTTCCACTCTGTAGGATCACTACATTAGAAATAAGAGAGTTAGAACAAGCAATAACATTAATTTGTTCAGAATCACGAGGATTAATGGGTTGAGAAGGAAGAGGGTTAGCATTTTTCTGTGCAGCGTTCGCCAGTTGTGCGATTTGTGTCTCGAGCATGCGAACATGAGTTGATATGAAGTCCATCTTTTCGTTCATGCACGTTTCTTTCTTTTCTTCATTTGCTAGAAAGTTCCCTAACATGCGCTCCATGTTCGACTACTCAAGTTGCCGTTGATTCGGCGGTTGGTATGGTTGCTGATTTTGAGGTTGGTATGGTGGCCTTTGCACTTGATATGGAGGGTTTTGTTGGTGTAGTTGCTGATGTCCAAAACTTTGTTATTGATGTTCAGGTTGCTAATTTTGTCCTGACCAAGCGAAATTTTGGTTGTTGCGAGTTCGGAAAAACATTACCTTGTCGTTGTTGTGCACCCTAAAAAGCGTTCACCTGCTCTATGGATGGGTTAAATTGGCATTCATGGTCGCAATGGTCTTGTATACTACACAATTCACATACAGGTGCAATGGCATTAACAGAAGATTTAACAGGTGATCCAAGAATAGGCAATTTGTCTATGAGTAGAGCTACTTGCTCGGCTAATTGAGCTATTACACTTACATCCACATTGTTGGTCGAAGTCTGTTGAGAAGCTCGTTTGGTTCCCCATTGTGTGTTAGTTTTGAGTTATACCTTTGATTAGTTCGTACGCTTCATCTACACTTTGTTCACTAGTGTGCCACCAATTGCGTCGTCTACAACCATTTGCACGGTGTAGTTCAGTCCACTATAGAACGTCTGAACTACAAGCCATTTTTATAGTTTGTGATGCGGACATTTGATTAGCAAGTTTTTGTATCATTCCCAAGCATCGTAAAGTGATTCTCCTGCCTACTGAGAAAATACTATTACAAAAATGCAGTCTACTAACACCTAGCTTCTAATAGTTTTACGCAATCTGGAAGAAAACCGTCAGTGTACATGGTGCGTAGTGGAGAAGGGCATTTGGTTGTGAATATGAAGAGTTTAGCAGAAAGGAAAAACTTACTAAGAAAGGCGCATAAGAGTTCGTCCCATGTGGTGATTGACACAAGAGGAAGAGTGTACAACCATGCCCTCGCCTTCTCGCACAGCAAGAAAGGAAAGAGTCTCAAGCAAAGCGCGTCTTGTGTTACTCCATGAATTTTGAAAGTGTCATAATGCTCAAGAAACATATGTAAGTGCATAGATGGATCTTCAATTGGGAGACCACTGAATTGATTTTGTTGTACCAAGTTTAAGAGTGCAAGTTTTATTTCAAAATTGTTCGATTCAATTGCTGGTCTAAGAATACCTGATTGCAATCCCATGGTAAGCGGGATTGTATAATTCTTCAATCTCTGTTGGTCCTCCATTATTGGGTGTTCCTTGTTCTCTACAATGGATCATCCTTCAGTCTTTGCGTGCCAACTTCAGTAAGATCGGAGGAAAATTCGTGATGATCCATTGTAGAGAACAAGGAAAAATTATGCCTTCCAGATTATGTCATCCCTAACTCTAAAAGTGAATTATTTATAAAAAGTCATAAAAATACAAAAATAATAAGAAATAAATGAAAACTTACTTAATTGCATCAAAGAATTAGGCCTTACAGACGCAAAAACTAGAATAAAATAGAGGAGACTCTTCTAAACTTAACTTATAAACTATTAATATCTGAAAAATACCTAAAATAGCACACCTAATTGAGCCAAAAACTTCTCTATTTATAATATAATAAGTCAACGTGTCCAAATCAAACTCTTGATGTACAGGCAACGGAATCGGGCTTCAAACGGTGCACAAAACAGATAAAATGCACTCAAAACAACCCAATTGCAACTGGCACCAGGCCTTGGCACGGGCCGTGCCCTAGGCCAATCATGAGCCATGCCAGGGGTCATGCTGGGCTCGACCAGGGTCCTTTGGGCCCTTTTTCATCTGATTTTCGTGTTTTTCATCGAACTTGTCCAAACGAACTCAAAACGCTCCAAAATTTTGTAGGCATAATCCCTGGAATATAAAGAACATAATCGTGAAAGTGGACTGTAAAAATGATACAAAATGTTACATAAAATGTCATGTTAAAAGAGTGTTTAGTACATTTTTACTAGCAAACCTAGTGTAAAAATGCAGCAATTAAGCACTTATCAGCAGCTTGTGATGTGAATGGTGTCCTGATCTTCTGATAGGTAGAGGTAAATCGATTGATGGAGAACTCGACGTTGACAATCCGGCTTCCAATCAGAACTGATTCGAACCCCTGCAATCGCTACACCACGGCTCCGTTGGTTATTAACCACGCCAAGACACGGTTGACCTCGCCACGAAGGCTTATCCCTGCATGTGAATCGAGAACACAAGCAAGAACACGGTAGACGAAATCTAAATATTGCCAATTACCAATGTAGAGCACGAGTTGGGGTTCCACAAACCGATGAACGGTGAAACTGTCTAAGCAGTATAATCTAAGCAAAATCCAAATCTAAATAGTGACGGTTACTGAGTATATGAAGAGGTGGCGTGGCTAGGGTTTCTCACGTCCTACTAGAGAATACATGGGCCAAAGGCCCGAAACAAGGTGTTGCAGCACCAACTTGGCCCAATCAGAATCTGGTCGAAACTTATTTTATTAATTACCACGATCCAGAAGGAATTCGGACGTGGGGCCAGATCCATTGGAAAGATCTTGCCGTGGGCTTCTCCGTGCACTATAAGAACGTCCCAATCAGACTTTTTATGAGGGAGTTATGGTCGTTTGAAGGCAGGCTGTTCCTGGATGGCCGAACCAGACTCCAACTCAAATCCGTCTTGGACTCCAACTTGACTTGGGCTCCTTGTTGGTCCTCGTGTCCTTGCTGGTCCTCTCCATGGTTCCTAAGTACAATATTATCATCATTAGGTAGTAAACCATTCTCAAAACCATATATATATATATATAAAACTTAGGAATGAGTTCACCTGGCAAAGCAACAATCGGACTCGGCCATGCATTATTGGTCCTTGTGTAACAAACGGAGGATTATGGTTGGTGTGTGTATCCGAAGAAGTGATGTCCTCATCAGCTTGTGCTCGATAGCCACGAGAAGTGCAGCAAGCATCTTTAGGCTATCTCCAACGGGCGTTTTGGAGCAGGTGCGCCGTGGTTGAAGCCACGACCACGTAGGCGCAAGTGGCGCTCGGACGTGGGGTGAGCTGCTCGAGCAGGCGGTAGTTGCGCGTGATCGAAATGGCAGGCCCCACCGAGTGTGCGACGGTCGAAAACCGCGTTGGAGCGGGTCGAAGGTGTGCGGAGGGGATGGTGTACGCGTTTTGTGGGGCTTGCCTCCTCCCCGTGGCTGCCTCCATTTCCTGCGTCCATGACACCTCCTCGGATGACAGGGGCGGCGTAGAGGTAGCAAGGATGCGGGAGGAGGTGGCGGATGGGAATGGACTGGGCGGGGACGAGGCGGTGGCGGGGATGGGGGCATCGTGGAGGCGGCGGACGAGGGAGGAGGCAGGGACGAGGTGGTGAACGCAGGAGGAGGCAGAAGGGGGACGAGGAGGAGGCGGCAGGGAGGAGGTAGCGGCGGACGGGGGAGGAGGTGGCGGACGTGGCGATGGCGGGGACAGGGTAGACGGGGGTCAAGGAGGAGGTGGCGAGTACCAGGGAAGAGTCTCTAGAGGAGCTTTGCATTGGAGAGAAAGGCTCACGAAGAGTCTCTCGGAGAGTCTTTGCATTGGAGATTAAGAAATTCTTCTGGGAGACTCTTCGTTGATGTGGCGGAGAATATTCTCTTGAAGAGGAGCTAGGGTTAGAGACAGCCTTATGGCCCATCCTCTTATGCCGAGACTCGTGATCGTCTCTAGACCAATCGGAGGAAACTAAGTTCCTCGACAATGAGGTTGCGGACTCCTCACATGAGCGCTCGGAGGATGGAATCGAAGTCCTAACACTCTCGAAAATACTAGCGTGCCCCTTGGTCCATCAGCGCGCTTGTTGACGCCCGCTAGTAGTCTCGGAGCCTTTGGCTTGGCCACTGTCATTGCCTTGAACCGACAGCTGTGGTGGCTCTACCGATGCTCAAGTAAGAGTCTGGATCTCCTATTGCACCGTTTGGACAACGCCCGTCAAGTTTTGCACCATCTAGGCTAGTGCTGCTAAATCAGGAGCCCCTTGCATCTCGGTCGGCACAGGTCTCGATTCCTCTTCTTCGTCATTTTCATTCACTCCTATCAAAGGACTAGGAGGAACTCTAGCGGCTTGAGAAGCGGTTCTCTCTGGCATCCTCAATGGATTAGCACGTAGATCACAAACATCCCCAAGGTTGGCACTAACTATTGAGTGATCGCCTCGGCACATCAAAATATTTGTTCAGTGGTAGGACATGTGTGTGCTGATCAGGATAAATGGGAGTTGAAGGAGGGATATGACACAAGAGATTTTTACAGGTTTAGATGGAGCAGATCCAACCCTATACGTCCTGGGGTACTATCCTGACACTTTGCAATAGAGCCAAATGATCCACGATTGAGTGCTTTGAATATCTCAAAATTGAAAGCATAAAAAAATATTAACTTTTATTAGAAGATCAATTATATTTTTATTATTTAGTTCAATATATGAAAATACATACAAGATCTTCAGTGGAGCCGGTTCCATGCAAAATAGATCCCTACCAACCATCTAAAGAAAAGAAGGCCACACGTGGGCCACAGCAGGCAAGTGCCGCGGCGGATCCGATCCTCCTCCCAGGTCCTTCCCTGGTCAATCACTCGGAACCCCACTCAACAATCCCCTCCCTCCTCCCTCCCAACCTACCCTCCCTAAATTTCCCCAATTGCTCCATTTCTCTCTCTCCCCTCCCAAATTCTCTCTCTACACACACCCCCAGTTACCAAAATCCCTAAAACCCAACCGCTCCTCCCTCTCTCTCTCCTCGCTCCTCCCTGTGTGTGTGTGGGAGTACTCACACATCGGGTGTGGGCTCGGTGGCGCCGGATCTAGCGAGCGCGCCGCCGGATCGGGCGGCCCAGATCCGTCCGGCCGGGAATCTAACGGCGGCGGCGGCGGCGGCGTCGAGCGAGGTATGTTGCCTTTTGCCTTGGCGAAATTTTTTTGTTCTTCGCGTGATTTGGTCCGTACGTATATATGTATTTCCCCTGTTTATACTGACTTAGCTGCTGCTGTTCTTATCTGTATGGGGAAGTTTTGAATTGTGCGATTGCGTGAAGCCTTTGAGGTTTGGATATTGTGGTCTTTGGGGGGAAAAATTCGGAGTTGCGCAGGGCGCCGAGTGAGATTTGCGAGGGTTAATAGGCTAGAGTGAAAAGTTTGTGTCGTGGACCTCGTGGTAGTGGTTTGGAACGGTTGATAAGGATTGGTGATGGGAAATTCGTATTGAGGACTCACATGGTGTGCTGATAGTGTTACACTTTGGTGGTGAATTTGGAAAATCCGTGAAAAGTGTCGGGCCAATCGAACGATGTCGTTGGGCGTTTTTGTGACGATGAAGTGATATGTAATGGCATACCGGCGGCCAATAGGATATTTGGATATAAAGAAAGGAAAAAGGTGGAGTGGTATCGTTTTGGGACTGCATGTCTTTGTTTGGATCAGGGTGCTTAAATAGGTTTAAAGTAACATGGTGGTTATACTGGTGGGGTGATGTGGGGTCCGCTGAATATTTTTTTTCCAAAAGAGCACTTTTAGTACGGCAGTTTTATATAAAAGGACAAAAAAAAACTCCCTTGTAGTATAAAAAAAGGACACCTAGTGAAATGTTTGTATATGCAAAAGGACCCTGTTGGAAGAAAAATTGTAGCTCCAGTAGTGTATGCAGCTAATCTCGTTTTCTTGTTTCATTATTTTGAGGTATGACATATGGAGTCACATCATTGCCAATAGCAATTGACTTGATGCATGTTTACGGTATTGTGTAGCTAGGATCAATGTGTTATAATAGTGTAATATTTGAACTTTACATGATGTCTCTTAATATTTTGCAGGTGGAGGAGGCTGCGAGGCCAGATAGGAGGACTTGCTTGATCAAACCTTGCACCTCCTGGCAAGGAGATAGCCAGATATGGCACTCCTATTTTTGCCAACTTGGGAGATGAAGTAGACAAAGGAAATATGCAGGAGTTTGGACAATGGCTGCCTCAATCACAGGACACTGTCGACCTATATTTCTCAAGTGTTGTTATGCCATCTCAGATCAATTCTTCCATAGAGCAGCAGGCTAGAACTTATGCAGCTATATCATTGGAGAAAGAATCTTTTAGTTCATTAAATTTTGGAAATGTTTCTGGACCAATTGAAGGTAATGGACATTGTGCTGGACCAATTGAAGGTATTGGAAATGGTGCTGGACCAATTGAAGGTATTGGAAATGGTTCTGGGCCAACTGAAGGTATTGACTTGAACAAGACCCCAGCGCCAAAGCCTAAGAGGAAAAAGCACAGGCCAAAAGTCTTAAAAGAAGGAAAACCAACAAAGACACCTAACTCTGCAACTCCAAAGTCTCCCAACGAAAAAGGAGAAAAGTCATCTGGTAAGAGAAAGTATGTCCGAAGGAAGGGACTAAATACTCCACCAAGCCAACCTCCATCAGAAGATGCTGATTCGCAATGTAGAGCTGAGCCAAGACCAGTTAGACGGTGTTTGAACTTTGATGGGGAAGATCTACAAGAGAATGCGCATTGTAGAGCTGAGCCAAAACCAGGATCTCAATCTCAAGTTCAAGTCGCAGAAGTATCTACTGGTCCCAGGGATTCTCAGTCGTCGATATCTACAGGTCAAAGGAATGCTCGAGTTGAGGTGGAATGCAATTTGGGTGCCACCACCAACTCAATTTACAGTTCGGCTGATCTGATGGCTAATGCACAGTTACTGCCAACAGATAGCATGCCAAAAGGAGTAACGCTTGACCTTAATAGTTCTATGAATCAGATACAAAGTGAATTTGTTAATTTTATGGACAGGCCTACACAATATTTTCGGTCTGGTAGGAGAGAAACATTAGACACAAATCCTTTACTGGAGCTCTTTGCTGGGATGCCAGATAAAAGCGTACCTGATCTCAATAGTTCAATCAATCAAATGCAGAACATGTCAACCAATATTGCTGAATACTTGCTTTCATTGTCTCGGGATTCTACAAGAGAGATGCAAAGAGCTGACCAGATGCTTCATGATTATGGAATGCTTGAAAACCCAATTCCACCTACCCAGTGTATTGAAAGGGTCACAATGGGGGGAAATTTGAATCCTAAACCTTCTACAAGAGAAGCAGTGATGATTGACCAAATGCTCCATGGTTACGGAGTGGCGCAAAGTCCCCTCCCGCCTCCCAAGCGCATTGAAAGGGATTCAATGAGGGATAATTTGAATCAACTTGCTACAAAGAATGACTACTTGAAGTTTGCTACTAATCTGTACAGGCATACTGGAGCTGCTCTAGGGCCTTATGATTCTCGTGACTCCGTGCACCTTCAGTCAATAGATAGCAGAAGAGAACATAATACTGTCAATAGTGCTCATTTTTCATTAGATGTGAACTTTGATCACCCAAATAGTGCAGGTGCATTTGTTAATGTTTCCCATGCTACAACCTCTCGAGCAACATATTTTCCTGAAACTTACAAAAGGATGAGGACAGGAAATTATAATGACTGTCTAAATGGAGTTGGAGGCAATTTTTGTTCCACATCAGCTTATTTGTCAAGTAATTGGAATACAAATAAGGTTTCGGCAATCAACTCTAATGTGTTTACCTTAGCTGATGCACAAAGGTTGATAGCCCTTGAGAAATCACGAGCTTCCCAGGGAATGCATGATTTTGGGTTTTCGGAAAACAATATGGTTATAAGATCAAACTTGGTCCAACAACATGACACACCTACGACTTATGACATAACAAACAAGGATTGTATTTCTTCACCTGATAAACAGATCAGGCAGACGACTGCAGAATGCGCACGATTGCCCAATAGCCAGATCAGTCTACCAAGAGAAAACTATATTCCAAGAAATGGAAGTCCTGCACTTCAGTCTTTGGAACAAAACATGGTTAAGGGGTCAGACTTGTTGGCTAAACTGCATAGCACTTCCCCTCAAGATAATAATATAAACAGGAACTGCATTGCTAATCCTGATGGACATATCAGAAGCATCAGCGGGGAGCTTGTTAGGTGTCCTATGATTCCAATCACTCCAATAAACCCATCAATAGGTAGTGGTATTCTGAGAACTGAGAATTGCCATGTAGAGGCTTCTAGAGAAACTATTGCTGTTAAAACCAGTGACAAGCCAAAAGCTAGAGGCCGTCCAAGAAAAGAAGCAAAACCTGGTGAGAAGCCGAAACGTAGAGGTCGTCCGAGGAAAGAAGAAATTATTGCAGCAGAACACAAATCTAAAGGTAACCATAACGACCTATTAAAAAATGAGGATGTTTCTTGCATTTCTGGACCTTGTGCAGGAGAAACTCCTGGTGCAAGAGCAGTAGATTCAGAAAGAAATGGTGAAGGCATTTGTAGAGGTATTGCACCATGGGTGGATCGTTTAGATCTCATAATTCAAAGGATAAAGTTCTTGGACATAAATAAATCAGATGAAATTGGGGCAGCTGAACCACGTGGTGCTATTGTTCCTTACAAAGGAGAATATGGTGCAATAGTTCCATATGAGGGAAAAGTAAGGAAAAAACGTTCTCGGGCCAGGGTGAACCTTGATCCAGTAACCGCTTTAATGTGGAAATTACTAATGGGACCAGATATGAGTGATGGTGCTGAAGGGATGGATAAGGATAAAGAGAAATGGCTCGATGAAGAACGAAAAATTTTCCAAGGACGTGTTGATTCATTTATTGCTCGCATGCATCTAGTTCAAGGTATCACTGTCATTTCAATAATGTTTTTCTAGCAGGGCCTTTTGTATGTTATTTAGTAGTGTTTTGGTTCATGTGATAGTTTTTCAAGCCTACTCTGGTCTCCTGTAATAATAGTTTGAGTTCATTTTGATGGGACAATAGTGGATCTTCCATATTTATTGTGTGCCCATATTTGTTATCTGCATGCCCATGTGTTTCTTGTTGATGGGACAGTAGTGAATTTTTCATATTTTACCGTAGGCGCATGTTCATAGTTTCTATATGCACTTGCATATGTGTATTAGGTTGCAATTTGTTGGGGGTGATGTTGTGTTTTAGTATTTGCACAAAAGCATCATAACTCCTGGTGTACTTTGATTTTTTGGCAGGGGATCGGCGTTTTTCTCCTTGGAAAGGATCTGTTGTTGACTCAGTAGTGGGGGTTTTTCTTACTCAGAATGTTTCAGACCATCTTTCCAGGTGAAATCAAACTTATAGCCCATCTGAAATAACCGAACTGTTTATAACCTGCATACTGAGGTTTCATTGTTAGTCTGACTGTCGTTTTAATTTTTCCAGCTCTGCCTTTATGGCACTTGCTGCAAAATTTCCTGTGAAGTCAGGAGGTGCTGAAAAACCTGCAGCAGAGGTATTTCATACATCTGCAGAACAAAAAGTTGGTTGTTCAGGACCATTTGGTGATGCTAACAAATTGCAAGGTAAGTTCCTTGTTGAAGAGATAAGTAACACAGGCTCCTTAGTTACAACAGAAGAAAAAGAAGGAAGTAACAGTGATGAGTTGTTTGGAAGTTTTTCTGGGGATGGAGTTGACTGCGCAGTTAGGTTGCATGAAAGCGGGCCACGTGGTGCCATACTCACAGCCGTGGGGACTGGAAGTGCTGTAGAAGCTGAAGACGGGTCATTGGAGGATGTTGTTTCCTCCCAAAACTCTGTTGTTTCATCTCAAAGTTCCCCAGATTATCTGTTTCACACAACTGATCATATAGGTTCCAGCTCATTGCCAAATCTTACAGCAGAGGACTTCATTGGCAAAAGGGTGTCCAACGGTATGGGCGGTTCAACAACGTATACAGAGCTTTTACGGATGCAAGAGTTACAAAGCAAGTCTAATGAAAAGAGTGGACCATTAGAATGTCATAGTATTCCAGTCTCACATTCAGAGAAGGGGGCATTGCTTAATGAAATGAACAACATAAGCAGCAAGCATCAACCTGTACATAGTTATATTTCCTATCTCCAGAATGGCCAAGCTGATTTCCCAGGTTCTCCATATGTAAACAATTTTGATAAATCATTTTACGCAGGCCTTGATAGAGTGAACAATTCTAATGTCAGGCAAGCTAATACTGGTCTTTATCATCTTTCTTCTACTTCTGGAGTGACAAGCAATAATAGAACCAAAATGACTGATTGTTTAAGTGGCCTGCTACATGGTATAGATGGGTCATTAAGTCAGGAGAAGTCTTCTTTCCCTGCTGAGCCTTTAGAAGAAGCTGACTTAATTTCACCAATAATTGGAAAATATTTTCAACCATTAACTAGCTCGGAGACATTCTCATTTGATAGGGAGTACTCCTTTTGTGGAAACAATCTTTCAAGGAATGAAACTCAATCTACATTTGTGAAGCAGTGTGAAAATTCAAATTTGCAGGAGGGATGTACTACCAGAACAAAGCAAATGGGGGGTGTACTTTTTCAACCAGGGTGCAACCAACAGGGTGGTGATGTTCGAGTTCAAGCAACAGAACTAGGAAACCATTGTTCTTCAAGCTTAGGTCAAAACCAAAAGTCCAATTCAGAGGTCTTACAGGCAGTTGCTTCAGACATAGAGAAATGCAAAGATGCTCAAAAGAGTTTGCCTCAAGTTCCTGGTGCTCAATCAAAAGCAAAGAAGGCAAGGTCTGGGACTGCTAAAAGAAGAACTTACGACTGGGATAATCTAAGAAAAGAAGTGCTTTGCAAGTTTGGGGATAAAGAGAGAGGTCGCAATGCAAATGACTCTATTGATTGGGAGGCATTAAGGCAAGCAGATGTAAGGGCAATATCTGATACTATTAGAGAGCGAGGAATGAATAACATGCTGGCAGAACGGATAAAAGTAAGTCTAGCATAAATCAGTTCTTTGAACTAAATGATATCAGCAATAACAGAACTCTGGTTATACAAACATTCCTGCTATTCAATATAGGTTTGCATGTTTGTTTGAATTTCAAGATCGAATTATACCATTCTCATATTGGCCATTCCTGTGCAGGACTTTTTAAACCGATTGGTGAGAGACCATGGAAGCATTGATCTTGAATGGCTGCGGGATGTTCAACCAGATAAAGCAAAGTAAGCCATATAAAATATATATTAAGCAAACAATTAGAAATGTACACTTGCTCATCTTATAAGTTGCTTTTCAGTATTGCTATACAGCACACCTTTTCCTCTCTTAAACAGATCTGAAGGCTTAACAAGCACTGTATTCAAAATAGAACTAGGATAAAAGGTTCATTACACTCTCTTTATGCAATCTTCCCATTACTGTCACCTGTGGAAAGATTATTTTGTGTTTATAATGATATATATTATTTAAACACTGCCATATGTTTTTCAGTCCTATCGACTTTTGTATAATAAGCAAAGGCTAAAAGCGTAAAGTATGATTGGCTGCAAATGTTTTGACATGTAAAACACGATGTTTTTGTCTCTTTCAGGGACTACCTCTTAAGCATTAGAGGACTTGGACTCAAAAGTGTAGAGTGTGTGCGTCTTTTGACACTCCATCATATGGCTTTCCCTGTATGTTCTCTATTCGTACCTTCCTAACTATTTGTCAAGTATTCTTTCATTCTGGAGCTTGATCTCTGTTGATTACTTAGGTGGACACGAATGTTGGTCGAATATGTGTGAGACTTGGATGGGTGCCACTTCAACCCCTACCTGAATCTCTTCAGTTACACCTGTTGGAGTTGTAAGTATCTTCATTCCTGAGAGTTGGTTTATTTAACATAGAATTGCCTGCAAGAGTGACAAATATCAGAAAGGTGTGTATCTGACTAGAATCTTCTGTGATTCAAGGTATCCAATGCTGGAGAACATACAGAAATACCTTTGGCCTCGACTATGCAAGCTTGACCAACGGACATTGTAAGTTCGAGAAACACAATTAACCATATAGTTCATAAAAGATGCTATCTGGCAATATAAAATGATACTTATTGATCTGCAGGTATGAACTTCACTATCAGATGATAACTTTTGGAAAGGTAACATTCATGACAACAATGAAACAGAAAAGTTAATGAACTATGAAGGAACTGACCTACTGTGTGCATATGTATTGTTTTGCTTTATTTTTCTGTTTAGGTTTTCTGTACAAAAAGTAAGCCGAATTGCAATGCATGTCCAATGAGGGCTGAATGCAAGCACTTTGCTAGTGCATTTGCCAGGTAATTTCTTAAGATGCATGTATGTTGATTTATATTCTGGTTGGCAACTTCAGTCTGGCATGCTGCATTCTGCTGTTTTGACCTTTGAGACCTTTAGTGGCATATATGCAGGACCCAATTCAGTAACTATTGCAATACATACATACTGTTATCTAAAACACTATAAAGCCACTCCTAAAATATGAACAAGCAATCTTGATCATCAGTGAGGCTTCACACTATTATAGCTATAGATAGGTGAGAAAGACAGACTTGAAACCTTGAGACATTTAGAATGTGTCTTTGTGCACTCCATGAGAACTCCTTCTCTGATTGACTTCATTGTTTAGCAATTGGGAATTGGTATTCGGAGAATCAGTAGCTTGTAAATCGATTTTCTGTTATGCGATGCTCCTAATTATCCATAGGCTCCCCCTTTCTGTTAAGTGAAGTAAGGGGGGTCACCAAATGAACGACGGTAGTTTACTTGCATGGGATTAGATCTGAGTTGTTTTGATCATCCACTACAAACCACTGTTATCTTTCGAAAGATCCCCTGAAGCATTCCACCTCTACTCTCCTACCTTCCACCTAGTAACATGGGCTATCCGTCTTGATCTACACTATTCAAATTTGATACGATGATTAATATTGTAGTTATTGTTCTCCTATTTTAAGAGTGGTTCTTACTAGATATGTCTCCAGCACTATATTTATAGATTGACTAAGCTATCTACTTTCTAGATGATTGACTAGGATATCTTTTCCCTGCAAAAAATTGCAGTCACAGATGAATTTCAATTCATTCAATTTGATCTTACATGAAATGTATCAAACTTTTAATTTTTTTTAAAGGAAGTGCTGTTGGTTGTTGCTTTAGCTCTAGTGCGACCTTAGCATTTCTACTATTTGAAGAAGTCAAACTAGTTCATTTTATGCTAAGTTTGGGCATATAAATTTAATCTAATATATCCCTGGAGGAGTTCATTGGTAATAAGCTTGTATTATGATACAGTGCAAGGCTTGCTCTGCCTGGACCTGAAGAGAAGAGCTTGGTTACATCTGGAACTCCAATTGCTGCAGAGAGCTGCCAGCAGACATATATAAGTTCTAGGCCTGTGGATCAACTTGTGTGGAATGCAAATTCCCATGAACATGTTTTGGAGAACGGCCAGCCAATCATTGAGGAGCCAGCAAGCCCTGAACCTGAACCTGAACCTGAACCTGCAGAGATAAGAGAGGGTGCAATAGAGGATATTTTTATTGAAGATCCTGATGAAATTCCCACTATCAAGCTTAATTTCGAGGAGTTTACACAGAACCTCAAGAGTTATATGCAAGCAAATAACATTGAGATTGAAGATGCTGACATGTCAAAGGCCTTGGTTGCTATAACTCCTGAAGCTGCCTCTATCCCAACTCCCAAACTCAAGAATGTCAGTCGCCTCAGGACAGAGCACCAAGTGTATGGCCTTGTCTCTGTCAAAATCAATAGCATTTATAATAACTGAAGTTCCCTCCAGTGCATTTTTTTTTTCTCTTTTTGCTAGTATTACTGAAGTAGTAGACACATATCATCTATAGTTGATCTGGTGATTATTTTTTGACTTGGTTTATTTTGTACATGGCTGCAGCTATGAACTGCCAGACTCACACCCTCTTCTGGAAGGAGTAAGTTCATAGAAAATCATACTTATTTGTGTTAATAAAAAACTGAGAACATAATGATGATTACCTGTGTATCATGTACAGTTTGACCAAAGAGAGCCTGATGATCCTTGTCCATATCTACTTTCTATATGGACTCCAGGCAAGAAATATATAAAATTATGAGTACCAGGAGCTTCAAGCTTTCCTTTCATGCAGATTACTAATGTTCAAACATAAAACAGGTGAAACAGCTCAATCAACTGATGCACCTAAGACATTTTGCAACTCCCAGGAAACTGGTAAGTTGTGTGAAAGTGCGACTTGTTTTAGTTGCAATAGTATTCGGGAAGTACAGGCCCAGAAAGTCAGAGGAACCCTTTTGGTAAGTTTCCTTTGCATTCCTGTAAATTGATACTGAATTCTTTTTGTTGACAAACCGCATTTTTTATTTTTGATTAAACTCAAACAGATACCATGTCGAACCGCAATGAGAGGAAGCTTTCCACTTAACGGAACATATTTTCAAGTTAATGAGGTAATGGTTCAAATTACTTATGGTTGATTTTTTATAAATAATACCCATTGCCAGTAACATAGTAGCAAAAGTTTTTGGTTTGTCAAATTTATTTGTGGTGCAAATGTTATAATGCAGGTATTTGCTGATCATGACACAAGCCGAAACCCAATTGATGTTCCAAGGAATTGGATATGGAACCTCCCAAGGAGAACAGTTTACTTTGGAACCTCAATTCCTACAATTTTCAAAGGTATTTACCTAATAAATGAGAACCAAAATTTTGGATTCTGAAGCACCAAAGTGTGTCACCATTGAATTCCTTAATGGGTGGAAATTGAATTCCATGTGCTTGTATTAGCTTTACTCCTTGAGGAGGATAACTAAGAAAATTTGGAACAGTGAAAATAAAATACTAACACAATAACTTCAGTTCGTATTGATGGTTGAACCATTAGTTTGCCACTGATGTGCACACAATTGCCTTCTTGTTGAATATTTAATATTTTTATTTCTTAGAATATGAGGAAGTCAATTTACTAGCTGGATTTGTTGTCTTTGAATCATTAGTCAGTCAAATCAATTTCTGAACCTTATTTGGAGCTTAGGGGCTGTCTAGCGTAGCTTTAGCATGGCCTTATCTGATATCAAAGAAAGTCTAACTGTCTAAGCCAGGGTCAAGGAAGTAACTTACTTGTTGGGCTTACAAGTCTCCACTTTTGAAGAGAAGCTCAAGTTAGTGGAGGGGTCTTATGGCTTTATAAGCTTATGAGGGGCTATAAGTTTGTTCTAAGTAAACATGTTATACGGCTTAACCTATAAGGTAGCTTATTTTCTATAAGCCCAATAAGTGGCTTACTACATGAGTCTAGGCTAGGCCAAATAGGCACTTGTCTTGCCTGACTTATCTAGTTGCTTTTGTACTAAGTAGGAATGTTCCAGACAAGGGAGTTCTGTGCTATTTTCTCAAAAGAAGACTAGCTAATGGGACATGTGAAGCCCACTCTGAATAGGAAGAAAGGAGGCTTCGTTTCTTGTCTTGAAAAATGTTATGCAAGTAAAAGATGTTTCAATGATAAAGCCACAAACTTCTACTATTGTTCCTTTTCTCTACAAAGTTGTTCCTCTGAAATTATGTCCAGAAAAAACTGGGCTACACCAGCAAAAGAGAGCAAACCTCTCTCCAGGCACATGTCCTAGTAGAAATTCTAACATCGCTAGGAATCCTTACCCCTCTAGTATGGTTCACACTTCACACCGCAATGTAGTCCTACACACAGTTGAGGTTCCAAAACCCAACTAGGAGGTTGGAAAGTGGCCAGTCTTCTAGTGATTCATGAACATTATTTTTTTTTCTTTGTATTTTTTGAAGTTATTATATTTATCCAACCTTTATATATTCTTGTAAAGGGAAAATTGGCTATGTACTATTGTGTCATGGTGTCATCTATTATTTCTTATTATGAATGTATGGTTTTGTTGAATACTATTGTGTTTAAATGTTTATTTGTTGTATACTGTTAATCAGTGTTCAAGAAGACGCTAGGTGTCAGGTGGGCGGTTGCCTAGCGCCTAGGTCGCTAGGCGGGGTCTAGGTGGCCACTTAGGCGCTAGCTAAGTGGCTACATCCTTACATATGATACGGGAAACCAGAAGGTTTTATTCTCGTTCAGAGGCAACCATAGTCTAGTATCTCATATATTCATAGGTAAACCATTAGGTAAAATGCCTTTTCTACCAAAGCATCTACCAAATCACCCAAAAATGATATGGAGTGAGGGAGATCTCCTTCCTCGGCTACGGAGGACAGGCGGAGGAAGATCTCCTTCCTCGGTTGCGGCGGACGGGCGAGATCTCGTTCCTCGGCTGCAGCGGACGGTCGGAAGGAGGTCTCGTTCCTCGGTGGCGGCAGATGAGCGGAACCGCAGAAGATCTCGTTCCTCGGCGGTGGCGGCAGATCTACTCGTTGGTGGCTGTGGTAGCTCTCCGTTCACGACTGCCCCTTGTTCGTGGGGCGGCGGCAGTGGCGGCGACGGTGCGAGATCTTGTTCTTCAGCGGCGGAGGGAGATCTGTTCCTTGGCCGTGGTGGTTGCAGCTCCTCGTTCGCTGAGCGGTGGCGACAATGCGAGACACGAGACCACAAAGAAGTGAAGAAAAGAAACAACCTTCCGCGTACATTTTTTAACTCATTTCTTCCTCCGCCTAGTGCCGCTTCGTGCTGCCTTGCGCCGCCTTGGACCGCCTTTGACCACCTAGGTGGGTCGACTGCCCAGGCTACCGATTTCGGCAAAATTGCCACGGCTGGTCACCACCGAGCACCTAGGCGCCGCTTAGGTGGCCACCTCGACCGCCTTTTAGAACACTACTATTGATCGAATAAAATAATTTTTTTTTAAAAAAATTTGTAGAGAAATTCTTTTGAAAATGACTAAACTACCACCATCCCGAGCCCAAGTCGCCTACTAAGTCGCTGCATGGGCTACCGCCGTCACGCAAGCCCACTGCAGTGCTGACACATGAGCCTACCGAACGAGCCCATTACTGTTGAGTGAGCTCAGCTATTGCAACTTTACAAACCAGTCTTATCAAAAGATGGGTCTAAGAATAGTTTAATCATTTTCTTAGAAAAATTATTTTATTGGATCAATGGTATATAGCAGATAAACATCTAGACGCAATGGTACTCAACAAAGTTATGCGTTCATAATGATAAATAGAAATACCATCATAACACAGTGATACATTGTCAATTTTCTCTCTACCATCCCTGACACTGACCAGTTTTAACTTGATTCAGACCGGCATGTTCGGTTGCTGGCACTAACATTCCTTTTAAATAAAATGAACAAAGGAGTAATCTTGTGTGATCTATCAACTACATAAACAATAATATTTGAAAAAGGAGGCCATAATTGATTGAAATGAAAATAGGACAAGAGTGGAGTTTAACCTTTCTCTTCATATTACATATTGTTGGTTGACATAGGACTACTTTGCTTATCTTGGACAGCCTGAGTAGGGAACCAAGTTTCTTTTTTTTTTTTTTTTTTTTTTGACCACATCAGTGTGTGCAACTGACTATGTTTTACATGTTTCTGGTTGCAGGTTTGTCAACTGAAGACATACAACATTGCTTTTGGAGAGGTACTCTTCTCACTATTTGTGTTTATGCTTTGTGGTTTCCCGATCCAGAAGGAAGAAAAGCTACTATTTAGGCAGTGTGCAAATTATAGGCACCATATCTCTACGAGTAGGTTCCTTGTAGATAGGTAAGCAGTAAAAACTTTTAGTGTTTTTGTCCTTTTGAGTTAATATCCTGATAGGGGCTAATGATGTAGCACATGGCTGCGCCCAGCGCACAATTTTATTTATTTTTACTTGGTACATAATTGGATGCTGTTTGGGGGATATCTTTGCCTTTTGGGTTGCCTCCTAAACCCATAAGCTCTTAATATATGATAAAACAAGTTGGCAAACAAATGGAAGTGAATAAAAGTTCTTTTCACCATGACCAGCATAAAAATATGACTTAACTAAGCTTTATTGCTAGTAACCCACAGAACATTTCACCCCAAGATTTAGCGATCAAGTTGACTCAAGGTTAATCTTTAAGCTTAGGATGATAAATGCACTTCTGTCAGCCTGTTGCATTTGCAGATTCTAAATTTTTACATTTTTCTCCAAGTTTCAGATCTGGGTATGAAAATGGCCTAGGGCTTTTTGCCAGCTTATGAGTTTGAATTATCTCACGAGTGTTTGGTTCTTGAAAATATCTGCAGGGTTTGTCTGTGTGAGGGGCTTTGATAGGACATCAAGAGCACCAAGACCACTTTATGCAAGGCTTCACTTTCCAGCAAGCAAAATTACCAGAAATAAAAAATCTGCAGCTTCTGCTGCAGCAAGAGACGATGAATAGGCCTTTGGAGGAAAAAAATAAAGATATTAGAAGACCTGGCCAGAGGACCCATAACCTGGAAATGGATCACTGACCAATAAGTTGCTGAAGCCAATCTAGTCATTTCTAGCCAGACACCGATCGGCAGTGTTGAATATCGGCTGCTCATGCACCCTAAAACCGATGTTATTTGGCGACATGATCCATTATTTTAGATTCTATGCTTGGCACCAGCCGAGGCTGTTCTCATCTGGTTGATCTGTTGCTCCATCAATTCGATACACCAAATGGGCAAAGAAGCCCATGGTCCCGGCCATTCTAATTGTACTATTATGAATTGAATCAATTGTTGTAGATGAGAAGCATGAGCTGTTCGTTCTAAATGATCATTCATGTTGTTAGGTCATTCATGTGGACGATGTCAGCATAATCATCAATTATTTGATTGTTTCATTGATGAGGCCAATTGGCACTGAACTCTTTACTGCTCTGAGCTATTGCTACATCAGAATGTATGTTGAGAAAATGGAATAGTGGTTATGTGAGTTGCCAATAATTTGGTGGGAAACAGGTAATGTCTTGTTCCTCAGCAACTATGTTAACAATTTTTAACACCATTGCCTGGTAAATAATGCTGTGACCTGCACTTTTATGTGTACTACTTGTGTAACACAATTAAGTTTGAAAAAGTTCCAACTCATTTTCCAGTATTTTTTTTTCTCCTAGTGGATACCCATAACCCATATATCTTAAATGTGGTAATCTCCAACCATCGAAACCATGAACACGTGCAATCGAAGTATTAACCTCTACCATGAATTTTGTATCCCAAAGTTGTAAATTCTTCTAACTTCTCGTGTCTTCATCGACCATGGTCATTTATAAATATGAGCTTTTGTACCCTTGAAATGACAATAATTATTCCTAATTTGTCTACAATTCTTATTCTTTTTTACTTGTAATTAACGAGTTTATTTTTTATAACACAATATTAGCATGATGGTCTCTAAGAGGTTACCATCAAGTGCAATTCTTCTGCTTCTTAAGAATTTATATGGAGTAAATTTTTTTATGCCATTAAAATTTTAATATATTTATTTGTTGGATGCAAGACTGATATGCTAATATAACCTCATTTTCCCAATTTATATTGATCTTGGTATCCTTTTAAGGCGAGATATATTTTGGATTTTGTTTTGGATGAAATTTTATGCTATAATCTATAGTTTTGCATTTCTTGTATATTGCAGATTTATAATTCACTTATCAATGTTTGGTTGCCTTATCGGGGCCTAGACCTGGCCCGAAGGGTACGAAGTCCTTCTGCATGGTTGTGTGAATCAAAATTTGGCCTCGGCTCTATCGGTGCAAAACGAAGCCTACAGCCAAGCCTAGGTGAAACACTCGCTCCCTCTATTGTCTTTTCTTGGGAGCTTGGCCTGTGTTAGTGACGTGTTTAGAGTTACCCCTCTGTTGTGTACACTCTCCCTCTCGCTCAGCTCTCCATCTTCGTCTCTACCTCTCATTATTTTCTCTCTATCCAATACTACCATACTCGCGGCAATCATCATGTGCCTAAGACCAACTCCAATAGGCTGCCTGGTAGTAATATGTTCTAGAAAAAATCATAGAGATTTATTTATTATTGTTATGTTTATGAAAATTTGAATAAGTTATTTTGTTTTTGAATAAATTATCATCTTGATTGGATCAACAAGTATGTGACTTATTCGTAAAATTCTAAACTTATTTGATGATATTATTCTATAAAATTTCTAATCCACTATCTTTAAATAATATATTATTGATTAATGGATTAGCACATATATCGATTGATGGTCATGTTTCATAGATCATGGATATAAGATATCAAATTAATAATGTGGACATATGTTGGAGAATATAATGTTGGATAGATCTATTTTGAGACACTGTTTGGATTTGTCATATAAGTGTCACTAGTTGGTTTCAAATAATATTTATGATTGATCCTTACACATGAGATCATCATAGTTTCTTACATGTGTAGTAGTATACTTTGATACTATCGAACGCTACTTTTAATCGAGTAGTAATCAAGGTAATATTCGAGTATGCTATAAACCATGCGGAGGAGTGTAAATGGTCAAAATGGAATTTGCATTTCTCATATAATGAGAGATATTTTTTGATTCCTCGATATAGATGAATTGAAAAGTGTATGGCCATGCCGTTTGTGGTTGAGTATCAACTACGAAAAAATCAATTCATTATGAGATCGAGAAATGATTACACAGTGCAAGAGTGGTATATTTTCTGCCTTGAGTTTAATCTGGTTATCATATAAGAGAATCAATATAAGTACATTATATAAATTCGTTGGTTATGATCTTTGTGTATATTTGATAGTCATTATGTCTTACTAGGGACTGCTACCGATTCACAATTCATGTAAGTATTCTCAGGTTGTGATCAGATATGCATGAATCTACAAGGTCACACACTTAACGAGTTGAAACAAATTAATTTGGATTGGATCTGTTATGAGAGTTTTTGTATCAGACTAGAAGGCCTAATGTTAGATTTCTTTTGCAATTTGGATAAGATTCGTTATGTGATATCGTATCACATTAGGAAACATAATCTGGAATGATTTATTGTATATGACCCTATATAAAGAGATGTATAATGGACTTTGATGAGATTAAGAAAAACTCTAAATGTCATTTCTTCTAAGGCAATAGCTTATAAACCTTTGTCGTGCGTGTTGTATGCTAGTACATCATTGTACGACGTTCCATCTGGAACATGTGGATACTAGTAGAGGTGCTGCTGTAATTGCTGCGCTGATCGGGACAATCCGTGAGTGGTCGTTGTCATCTACATTCGCTGATTAGGACAATCCGCGAGCGGTCGCTGTGCAAATTGGATCGCTTCACCAACTCTCCTTCTGCTGTTAGTAACAATCTAATATATAGACTATTACTTGCAATCTTCGAGTAAAAAAATTTTGAAATTCTACTACTGTAGATTACTCGGTTTCATACACTATCAATGTGCACCAACAAATAAATAAATAAAAAAGAAATTCCGCTACATGCTTGTTGCTTCATGGGCCGTCGACGTGTGTTCCTACAGGAATAAATTTTTTTTTGATTGGCGCGACAGGCGCATGCTTCCTGTTGGAGCAGCCTAAAGGTCACTGGGCTTCATCTATCATGCCACTTAGTGATCTGGGAGGATCTTCAAGTACTGATCGCAAACACCTTCGCGACCTTAGCCGTGTTTGGAAAGGTTTCGCAACCTTAACCGTGTTCAGAAAGGTTTTGCGACCTTAACCGTGTTTGGAAAGGTTTCGCGACCATGGATTGATCCTCTGGTCGGAATTATAATCCGATCCAAATATATATAACTAAGTTTATCCGTTTAGGATTAGTTGGTTAGTTAGTTATATGAGTCTAATACGTTTATGTTATTGAGTCTAATACGTACTTATACGATTGGACTATAAATACCTTGTAATAGGTCTAGTTTAGATCATCGAATACAATCGAGTCTAGATTAAAATCTTAGACACTTATAGTTCATCGACGTAGACAAGTCTGTCTAACATTTGACGTGTAAAGCCTTCTTTGAAATAAAGAGTTGTGCAATTACTTTGAGCTGTATTTTCGATCATCCTTTGGGTTTCGGTAATTCCAAGTAAGATCCCGTAATTCCACATATTAGAATCTGGGCAAGCCTAGTGTGAAAACCAAGACTAGGTCTCAAACGGATCAACTTGGTATCAGAGCAACTTTCCTATCTTATAGATGGTGAAGACTCGCCAGGGTTACAAAACTTCCGGCGAAACTCCAGGCGATCAATTGACGGTTCCTACAGCCGCGTCTCCGACAATGTCTGACGATACCTCCGTTCAAGCTAACCTAGCCGAACAAGTAGCTAAGCTCTCCACCAACATAAAAACCGTGCTTGCTTGTATTAAGCAGAAGGCCATGATTGTACCTCCTGAAACACGGAAGGTTATGGGTGTGAAGACAGGTGAAGACTTACGCAGGGTAGACGAAGATGAAGATGAAGGTGACCACAAGACCGGCGACTTTGCCAACACCTCCTTAGCTGTCGGATCTTTCAAGGTCGACGCTAAGATTAAAATACCCATATATGATGGAGAGATCGATGCCAAGAAGTTAGATTCATGGTTCGATCAGCTTGAGACCTACTTTGACCTGAAAGAGTTTAGTAATGCTCAAAAGGTCAAATTTGCACCTTTGAAGATGAATGACCACGCTAAGACTTGGTGGAAAGCCCTTGTCGCCAGTGGTGAAGCTGACGACCTTGCGTGGGGTCAATTCAAACGACTTTTGCGACAAGAATTTTATCCAATGGGTTAACTTGAGGAGAGATGGGAACCTTGGCACAGATTGTACCAACGGTGCGACCAGACCGTCCAAGACTATACGATGGAGTTTCGGCGACAAGCAATGGTCATCGGCATCTCACTGTCCGATCCTCAGGTATTTCAGAAATACACATCTGGACTTCAGAAAACGATCAGTACTGAGCTAAGTCTGTTCGGCGTCCAAGATATCGCGACCGCAAGCACAACTGCTATGGAGATCAAGAAGAAGAACAAATCCCGCAGCGACAAAAGCACGAAGGAAAGTGCAACCTCGACAAAGGAAAAGCCGAGTCCGAAGAAGAACGCTTCAAAATCGGGCATGGGTGCCTTTTGTGAACATTGTCAAGTCGCGGGACATACCAAGGACAAATGCTACAAGCTTCATCTTGAACTTCGACCAAAGAAAAACGGACCATGGAAAAGAACTGCCACGGCTACTGCGACTTCATTGACGAAGAAGTTGTCGAGTGAATTCGGTTGATGAGACGGATACCACCTTGTCTCTGATGGCAATGCCGAAGGAGAAGGGTTCAGATCCACCGAACGACCATCACCCAACGGAGGACTTGTTCACCATCAACATTCAGGTGAAGCACGAAGTGGTTGCAGCGATATTCAATCCCGAAAGTTAGAAGAATTTGGTCTTCGCTGGACTGGTTCGGCGACTTGGTTTGAAGACAACCACACATCCGCGACCATATCTGCTGGGTTGGTTTACATCCGACGTGAAACAATAGATTACGAGTCAGTGTGTATTGAAGTTTGTGATCTCTGCACGATATATCGATGAGGTGCAATGCGATGTTGTCCCAATCGATATCTGTCAGGTGATCTTTGGGAGTCCGTATCTGAATGATCGAGACGCTCACTTCCATCGGCGAGCGCAAGAGTATGACCTCACCAAAGATGGAGTTAAGTTCGTGATTAGTAGAGACACCCACGTCAACACTACGAACTTGATTATTGCAAATCAAACCAAACGAATTGTCAATGCATGTCACAAGTACGTGCTTGTCATGATTCGACCTATTGGTCAAGGTGAGGGTACTGACGAGCATTGTCGTTGGCGTGCCGAGAGAATTCTGGTCGTTTGTCGGGACTGCTGGAGAAATATAGTGGTCTGTTCGAGACTACCCAGGGTCGTCCGCCGAAACGTCCAGTCAAGCAAGAAATTCAGCATGTGCCCGATGCGACACTGTCCAATCTGAGTATGTATCGCAACTCAGTATGGGAGAATGAAGAGATCAAGAGACAACTTGGTGAGTTGCTAAACGATGGTATCATTCAACCGAGTAGTTCACCTTGTAGATCTCCTGTGGTGTTAGTGCCAAAGAAAGATGGGACTTGGCGTATGTGCATCGACTACCGAACACTGAACAAGATCACCATCAAGAATTGGTACCCCTCTCTCATATTGACGACCTGCTAGACCAATTGAAGCATGCTGTTGTCTTCTCCAAATTGGATTTTAAGTCAGGATATCATCAAGTCAGCATCTGAGAGGAGGATACATGGAAGACCGCGTTCAAAACATGACAAGGTCTGTTCGAATGGCTGGTTATGCTGTTTGGTCTTTGCAACACCCCGGCAACGTTCATGCGTCTTATGAATGAGGTATTGAGACAATTCATCGACGATTTTGTGATCGTTTACCTCGACAACATACTAGTTTATAGTCGTTCGTGGGATGAGCACCTCATTCATGTTGAAAAGGTGTTCTAACATCTTCGGCAACATCGACTTCGCCTCAACCGTAAGAAGTGAGAGTTTGTCCAGCAAACTCTACTTTACCTAGGATTCATGGTCGGCAACGGTACGTTGCAAATCGACCCAAATAAGGTAAAAGTGATTCGCGAGTGGCTACGACCGTGAACAGTTACGGACGTGCGTAGTTTTGTGGGAGCATGCCAATATCTTCAGAAGTTCATCCGACACTTCTCGATTGTGGCTTCTCCATTGCATGCATTAACTAGGATCGATCAGAAATTCAAGTAGACAGGGAAACATGAGGACACATTTCTCTTGCTGAAGAGGAAGATCAGCGAGGCGCCTGTGTTAGCTTTGCCAAATCTCCAAAAACCATTCGAGCTAGAAATCGATGCCTCAGGTTATGCGCGCGATGGGCGCTGTGCTCATGCAAGAAGGTCGACCAGTGGCATATCACTCCGAGTTATTCCAGGGAGCTCAGAAGAACTACCTGACTTATGACAAAGAGTTGTGTGCACTGCATCAGGCCGTGAAACATTGGCAGTATTATGTCTTGGGTAAAGAGACTGTTGTCCACACCGACCATCAACCATTGCAATATTTGCAAACGCAGTCCAAGCTACAGCAAGCTCGGCACATGAAGTGGATGTCGTATTTGCAGCAGTTTAATCTGGTGATTAAGTACAAGAAGAGCGTACACAACAAATTGGCGGACATGTTGTCGCGACCACCAGTTACGACCCTCTGTTTATCAGCGTTCATGCAGATCGAGCCCTCATGTCATGATGACTATGCCAATATGTACAGTGAAGACTCTGATTTTCAAACAACACTGACTGAGCTCGAAAGAGGGAAACCTACAGAGTTCGTTCGTCGAGAAGGATTCCTGTACAAGGGCAATTTACTTTGTGTTGCATCTAGGCCTTTCATGCCTAACCCTGATGTGTTTTGATGGTTGATGATAATAAGTATTTTTGGACTAACTATGTGTTTGAGTTAGTGTTACAGATTTCAGACAACCGCACAAAAAGCGAGGGCTGGTGATCAAAATGTTGAAGTTCAATTTAAGTCGTTCAAAAGCATAAGAAGACGCAAAAAGAAATTGTTTTTGCTGGACTAAATTGATGCATCGAGGTATGTTGTAGTTCTAGGTTTACCGATCTCAGGGTGCATGAAGATCGATCGGTTTAAGGATTTTATTCTTAGTTTAAACCGTACTATAAAGAGGGGACGCAAGTTCTCTCTACATCTCCAATTATACCGAGAAAAATCTAGGTCAATGCACGCATATCATTATCTGTGGTTTTTCGACAATTTGTTTTGATATATTGAATTTTGTCAACAGTTGAGGTTTTTACTTCTTGAGAAAGATCTGAAAAGATCTAATTTTTGTTGCTGTTGTCAAAAATGTTCTTCTCGAAAATATCTTCAAAACAAAACTGAAATCATTTGAATCAGATCTCTGGATTTTGAGCTTTCTCTGTTTTTATCCAGACTGACTGTCAGTGTTGATAACTGACTGTCAGTATGAATGTCAGTTTAATAAACTGACTAATCTCCAGAGAGTATGTTTTTGTTGAGCTGATTTTTTTTTACTAGACTGACTGTCAGTGTTGGTAACTGACTGTCAGTATGAATGTCAGTTAGTGCAAACTGACAAATCTCCAGAGAGCATGTTTTTCTGTCTCAGATTTTTTTTTTACTAAACTGACTGTCAGTATTAGTATACTGACTGTCAGTGTGGGTTTCGACCACAGAGAGTTTTTGAGTTGGTTTTTATTCTGTTTTTCTCTGTGTTACTGAAACTGAGACTGACTGTCAGTTTGACACACTGACTGTCAGTTTGGGCAGTAAATTTTTGCTGTTATCTGCTTCAACGGTTATAAAGTTTTTAGCCGTTGCTTTTCACTGTTGATTTTGTGGACACTGACTGTCAGTCTTTGTAACTGACTGTCAGTATGGACTGTTTCTTTTTACCGTTTTAGTCCACAACGTTCGAGCTGTTTTGATCCTGTTTTTACTCTTTCTGGTGATACACTAGACTGACTGTCAGTTTGTGAAACTGACTGTCAGTCTTGGTTACTAATTTTCATCTCGAGCACAAACGGCTCTTTTGACCACGAAGGCTATAAATAGAGGTGTTGAGCTGCTGTTTTAACATAAGCAAATACAGCAACATAGCCTTTCATACTTTCTCACTAGTGCTTCTTCGTTTTACTTAAAACTTGATCTTTTGATCGAGTCGTGAGAGTATTAGCCACATCGAGCATATTGTTCTTGCATTCCCATTTCTAGATATTTTCTCGGTGTGCATTGGAGGCCTAGAGTAGACCTTGCTTCTTATTACTCTTGGTGAGCGCCCTCACCTAGACGGTACGGAGGCAGAAATCGCTGATCTCTCCAAATCGGAGATTGTCGGAGAGACGCGATAACTTGTAAAAGGCTTGGTGCTCGCCTTTCTGGAGGGGACAAGAAGCAACCTTAGTAGATAGTGTCCTGTGTGGATACTGAAGCTATACTCAAGGACTGAGTGCTTCAACGAGGACTAGTGGAGACTGGGCGTGTCTCCGATACCTCGGGATATATCGGTTTCAATCTCTTATCTTTTACTATTACTTGCTTTACCTTAATTTGGATTTTCATTTGCAAAAACAAATTTTCAAAGTCTCATATTCACCCCCTCCCCCTCTAGTTGACATCCTGATCCAACACTTTGCATACCTCGTGGAGCACCTCGAATTCAATGGTTGCGAGAAGCGCATACATTGAAGGTAGCTGGTCACTTTGGGGTTACAAAGACGTTGCAAAATCTTCACCGACATGTTTTCTGACCGCGTATGCAGCAAGATGTGGCTAGTTTTGTTCGAGGTTGTAAAGCACTCAACTTGATCAAAAGATCAAGATTTTGTATAAAACGCTAAAGCTCAAGAGTGAATATGACTAGAAGGCTGCTTGTTGTGCAAAACAAATGCTCAAGCCCTCTATTTATAGCCTCAAGTCTCAAAAGAGACGTTGGAGCTCGAGCCGAAAATCAGCAGCTCAAACTGATAATCAGTTTGCCAAACTGATACTCAGTTTAGGTCACGACTAGAGAGAAGAAAAATCCGGAGAAAACAGTGCTAACCGCTGATGGTCGAAAAAGGAAACAAATTAGTACGAACTGACAGTCAGTATGAGGAACTGACAGTCAGTTCCAGAACCAACGGCTGACAAAATTTGCGGATAAAAATTAGCTAGTCGTTTGTGGTCGTATATGGAAACTTGAAACCCGCAACTGACAGTCAGTCTCACAAACTGACAGTCAGTTCGACTACAAAACGACCAGATCAAATATGAACTTAAATAAACACAACTGAGGTCGAACTCCAGACTGACAGTCAGTTATACCAAACTGACAATCAGTTTAGTTCAAAAATTTCAGCCCAAAATACACCCTCTCTGGATAATTGTCAGTTTAACTGAACTGACATTCAAACTGACAGTCAGTTTAGCAAACTGACAGTTAGCTAAAACAAAAACAGCTATAACTTTAAATCTAGAAGTCCAAAAGAGGTGTTCAATAGCTCGTTTGAAAGATAATTTTAAGGGCTACATATTTCTCAACAGAAGCAAAAGCCAGATCTGCTTAGATCTTTCTAGAAATGTGAAAAACTCTTATACTGTCAAAAACTCAACTGAAAATCCAAATCTTTCAAACCAAATTCAAATCAAATCCAACCAAATAGATGCAATGCAATGACCTAAATTTCTCGGTTTATGTTGGAGATATAGAGAGGACTTTTGCAACCCCTCTTTATAGTACGGTTAAAATCTAAACAACAACGTCCTTAACCGATCTATCTCCAAACGCCAAGATCGGGAGAAAATGAAATTACAGATTACCTTAGGTCTTTTGCATCTTCATGTTTGCGTCTTGTCTTTGCTCTTCTGCACCTTGTGCTTCACTTCTTGTCGGGTTCATCTTGATCATCTCGTATTTCTTCCCGAACAAACTCTGTATCAAAAATCTCAGAACAGGCTCCTAAGCACTGAACTGACTGTCAGTTAGATGAACTGACTGTCAGTTTGATCAATTTCGACCAGAAGCAGTTTAAGACCAGAGAGGGAATAAAATAATATTATAATACACTTTAAACACATTTAGCATAACAACTAGCATTAGATATATCAATAATGTTCAGTTCGCCCCTTAAAAAGCAAAATCTTGACACATCTAAGGGTTTTGTGAAAATATCTGCTAGTTGCATATCTGTTCTGACATATTTACATCAATATCTCCTTTTGCCACATGATCTCTAATAAAATGGTGCCGTATTTCAATGTGCTTAGTTCTAGAATGTTGAACAGGATTATTAGCAATTTTAATGGCACTTTCATTATCACACAAGAGTGACACTTTATTAAATATTATTCCATAATCCAAAAATGTCTGCTTCATCTATAATAATTGAGCACAACAACTGCCTGCAGACACATATTCAGCTTCAGCTGTGGAGAGAGCTACAGAATTTTGTTTCCTAGATGACCACGATACTAATGATCTCCCTAACAACTGACAACTACCAGATGTGCTCTTACGATCAATCTTGCACCCAACATAATCAGAATCCGAATATCCAATTAATTCAAAATTTGCATTTTTTGGATACCAAAGACCTAAACTGGGATAACATTTTAAATACCTAAGGATTCTTTTAAGAGCAATTAAATGACATTCCTTAGGATCTGACTGAAATCTAGCACATAAGCACACACTAAACATGATATCAGGCCTAGATGCAGTAAGATACAAAAGACTACCAATCATAGACCTATAAAGTTTAGAGTCGACCGATTTTTCACTTTTGTCCATATTTAGATGTCCATTTGTCACCATGGGAGTTTTGATTGCCTTAGTGTCTTCCATCCCAAGGCGCTTGAGCAGTTCCTTCACGTACTTTGTTTGACTCACGAACGTACCGTTCTTGAGAAGCTCAGCTCACCGATCATGGACATCTCGAACTCCCTAGACATCATTTCTCCAAACTCATGACAGAAATGTTCATTAGTAGATCCAAATATAATATCATCAACATATATCTGATAAATGAACAAGCCTTTTTCAATTTTCTTAGTAAACAAGGTTTTATCAACCTTCCCAATTTTAAAACCTTTTGATAGAAGAAAGTCTCTAAGTCACTCATACCAAGCTCTAGGAGCTTGTTTGAGATCATAGAGAGCTTTAGACAACTTGAATACATGGTTTGAAAATTTTGAATCTTCAAATCCAGGAGGTTGTTCAACAAAAACAAGTTCAGAAATTTCACCATTTAAGAAAACACTTTTAACATCCATTTGAAAAAGTTTGATATTGAAACATGATGCATAAGCAAGAAGAATGCGAATAGCTTCAAGTCTTGCTACAGGTGCAAAAGTTTCACCAAAGTTTAAACCTTCGACTTGAGTGAAACCCTGAGCAACAAGACGAGCTTTGTTTTTAATTACAACTCCATTTTCATCTTGTTTATTTATAAAAAACCTATTTTGTTCCAATTACATTATGATCCTTGGGTCTTTCAACTAAAGTCCAAACTTTATTTCTAGAAAAGTTATTAAGTTCCTCATGCATGGCATTTATCCAATCAGGATCATTTAGAGCTTCATTAACATGTTTAGGTTCTAAAGAAGACACAAATGAATGATGTTCACAAAATGCAGCAATACAAGATCGAGTTTGAACACTCTTACTGACGTCACCCAAAATTTGATCTAGAGGGTGATCCTTGGTGATCGTTTGATGTTGCCTTGGTGCTTCATCTTGTGCGGCGTCTTCTTGACTTGGTTCTGGAGGATCATTGTGAGGTGGTGGTACACTTTGATCAACATTTTCAATGTTTACATCATCTTCTTGATCTTCTTCTCTTGGCTTGATGTCTCCAATGGTTATGTTCTTCATGGCTTCTTGAAGATCTTCACCTGAAACTTCACAAGAAACTTGCTCCTTTTGTGAGCCATTAGTTTCATCAAATTCGACGTCACATGATTCTTCAATACAACCAGTATTTTTGTTGAAAATGCGATAAGCTTTGCTAGTGGTGGAGTATCCGACTAGAAAGCCTTCATCTACTCTTCTTTGAAACTTACCACCAAAATTTCTTTTCTTAAGAATATAGCATTTGCATCCAAACACTCTGAAATAAGAAATATTTGGCTTACGCCCAATAAGAAGTTCATAAGGAGTCAAATTCAGAAGAGGATGCAAATAAAGTCGATTTATAGAATAGCAAGCGGTATGCACGGCTTCAGCCCAGAAGCGAGTAGGAATATCATACTCACTTAACATAGTCCTTACCATTTCTATAAGTGTTCGATTTTTCCTTTCAACGACTCCATTTTGTTGTGGAGTGTAGGATGTAGAAAATTCATGTTTAATTCTAAGAGAGTCACAAAAATCAAATAGAGTTGAATTAACGAACTCTCCACCATGATCACTACGGATTTTCTTGATGGAAAGTTCGAATTAAGTGGAAACACATTTTGCAAAACTTTTGAAGATATCGGGAGTTTCAGATTTTTGAGAAATAAAGAAAACCCAAGTATAGCGAGTAAAATCGTCAACAATCACAAAATCATAATTGCTACCCCCGATACTTTGTAACTCAGAAGGTCCAAATAAATCCATATGAAGAAGTTCCAAAGGTTTGCAAGTAGAAAGAATGCGCTTAGTCGGATGTGAAGTAGCTACTTGCTTGCCAGCTTGACAGGCGCTACAAGGTTTATCCTTTTCAAAATTCACATCCTTTAAGCCAACAACCAAATCACGTTTTAAAAGTTTTCTCAATTGATGCATTTCAACATGTGCAAGTCGTCTATGCCATAGCCAACCTTTTGAGGTTTCAGAGACAAGACATGTTGAAAGAGATGCATTTTTTGAGTGAAAATCAACCAAATAAAGATTTCCAAAACGAAAGCCTTTAAAAATCAAAGAATTATCTTTTAAATTTCAACTAAAACTTCTTTGGGATAAAATGTGCAACGAAAACCAAAATCACAAATTTGTGCAACAGAAAGCAAATTAAAGTTCAGAGACTCAACAAATAAAACATTCGAAATTGAGAGATCGTTAGAAATTGCAATTTTACCCAAGCCTACCACATTTCCTTGACGGTTGTCACCAAAGGTAATCTTTTGATTCTCGCTTGAGTTGTCTTCAAGTGAGGTGAACAACTTCTTGTTGCCGGTCATGTGTTCAGAGCATCCGCTATCTAGCACCCAATGCCTCCCACCGGTCTTGTAGTTCACCTGCATAAAAAGAATTAAGTCCTTTTAGGTACCCAAACCTTTTTGGGTCCTTTAATGTTAGCAATCAAAGTTTTGGGCACCCAAATAGATTTCTTCTTTTTATTTAACATGGGTGCACCAACATACTTTACTATAGCATACTCTTTCCTCGACTTTTGAAGCATGTAGCTAGTATCAAAATAATTTTGAGTCATCAATGGACATGCTTCATGCGAATGACCAGTTTCATAGCATTTATAACAAAATGAGTTGCATGCTTTAACAAAAACAGTTTTAGAGTTTGGTTTCTTTCCTTTCTTCAGAAAGTATCATAATCCTTCTTTTCTAAATGAACATTTTTGTTTACTAAGGATTAGATCAAGAGATACTTTGCCTTTGTAGCAGTTTTCCAAGCCTTTTCCAAGTTTTTCAACTTGTGCCTTAAGTTCATTATTTTCATTCAAGATATTATTATTCGAAGCACATGAAATATGATGACTACTAGAAGGAGAATCACCTAAATCACATGAAGTGGATACATCAACTTTAGATGGAGCATGAGTAATGTCATTAAGAAGTAAACTTTCATATGAATCTTTTAATTCGGAGTATTGAGTGCGTAGGGAAGAATGTTCTTCCTTAAGCACTTTGTACTTCCTTTTAGTTTTTCGAAAGACTTCATTTAATTCAGTTATCATTTCAACTAAATCATCATAAGAAGGCTCGTTAGAGTATACCTTTTCATCGCCTTTAGCCATAAGACAAAGGGATGAGCTAGCTGAAGTGTTGATGTTGCCGAGAGCTAATCCGGACATCTTCTTGGAGCAGCTTCTTTCATTGTCGGAGTCGGAGTTGGAGCTCTCACCTCCGGACATCCACTCTCCGAAGCATGCTTCTTTGGTTTCTTCATTCTTCTTCTTGAAGAATTTCTTCTTTTTGTTCCAAGCTTTGTTCTTGTTTGGACATCTTGAAACTATGTGCCCCTTCTCATGACATCTATAGCAAATGATGTCCTTGAAGTTGTTCTGCTTTGGTCCCTTTGGTCGTGTGTCAATATTGACACCCTTCTTGTGCAACCTGCGGAGAAGTTTTTGAGTATTTTTTACCATGAGTACTAGATCTTTATCGGAGGAGCCATCACTTGAATCATTCTTTGCGTTGGCTTTGAAAGCCAAAGCCTTCTTCTTCGTCTCTGAGGGTTCGGCTGCTTCCTTCTTCTCCTTTTTGTGCATCTCATGGGTGATGAGGTTCCCATAGAGATCGGTCGGTGTTGTGGTCGACAAATCGGAGTTTATGAGAACCGTGACCAAGGTGTCGAAGCTTTCAGGTAAGGCCCTAAGCATCTTTCTCACAATATCAAGGTCAGTAAAAATGATTCCAAGCCCCTTGAGTTCATTCACAATATTATTCAACCGAGTGAACATGGAGTCCACGGATTCAGTTGATGACATGGTGAATGTCTCATATCTTTGCCTCACCATAAGCAGCTTTGCCTCTTTGACTTTAGTTGTGTCCTCGTAAATTTCTTCGAGGGTGGTCCAAACCTTGTGAGTAGTCATGAGATTGCTTACATGGTTGAACTCGTTTAGAGACAAACCCGCAAAGAGTGCATTTTTCGCACGGGCATTTAAATGCAGTTTTCTCCTGTCATCCTCAGAGTGACTTACCGGATCATCCGGAGGAGTAAAACCGAGTTTAACAATATCCCATACGTCAAGCCCCATGGCCTCTAGGAATACCGATATGCGCACTTTCCAATAGGGATAATTTGTCCCATCAAAGATCGACGCACGACTGGTATGACCAAGAGAAAAACCATCAGTAGACGACATCCTCTCTCTAGGCGGTAAAGCCTAATGAATCGAGAGACCACGCTCTGATACCATGTGTAGGATCAGGGACGCCGACTAGAGGGGGTGAATAGGAGGCTTTTAAAACTTTAAATATAAAACAAATATTTGTAAATCAAGAACAAATAATAATATGAGCAAAAAAAGAAGAGAACAAACACAATGATTTTTACCGAGGTATCGGAGTCTCGCCCAGTCTCCACTAATCCTCGTTGAAGCATTCAAGTCACTTGAGTTTAGCCTCAATACCCACGAAGGGTATTATCAACTAGTGGTTGCTCCTTGTCCACTCTGGAAAGGCGAGCACGGATGCCTTGTATACTTTTGCCGAGCCTCTCCAACAATCTTCAAACTAGAGAGGTCAACGGCCACACCTCCGAACCGTCTAGGTGAGGGCGCTCACCAAGAGTAATAGGCAGCGAGGTCTTCTCTAGACCTCCAAACACACACTGAGAAACTACGAGTATGCAAATGCAAAGAACTGAAACTCTCGGGTGATCAGAAAGCACTCAACTTGATCAAAAAATCAAGATTTTGTATAAAACGCTAAAACTCAAGAGTGAATATGACTAGAAGGCTGCTTGTTGTGCAAAACAAATGCTCAAGCCCTCTATTTATAGCCTCAAGTCTCAAAAGAGACATTGGAGCTCGAGCTGAAAATCAGCAGCTCAAACTGACAGTCAGTTTAGGTCACGACTAGAGAGAAGAAAAATCCGAAGAAAACAGTGCTAACCGTTGGTGGTCAAAAAAGGAAACAAATCAGTACGAACTGACAATCAGTATGAGGAACTGACAGTCAGTATGAGGAACTGACAGTCAGTATGAGGAACTGACAGTCAGTTCCAGAACCAACGGCTGACAAAATTTGCGGATGAAAATTAGATAGCCGTTTGTGGTCGTATATGGAAACTTGAAACCCGTAACTGACAGTCAGTCTCACAAACTGACAGTCAGTTCGACCACAAAACGACCAGATCAAATAGGAACTTAAATAAACACAACTAAGGTCGAACTCCAGACTGACAGTTAGTTATACCAAACTGACAGTCAGTTTAGTTCAAAAATTTTCAGCCCAAAATACACCCTCTCTGGACAATTGTCAGTTTAACTGAACTGACATTCAAACTGATAGTCAGTTTAGCAAACTGACAGTTAGCCTAAACAAAAACAGCTATAACTTTAAATCCAGAAGTCCAAAAGAGGTGTTCAATAGCTCGTTTGAAAGATAATTTTAAGGGCTAAATTTTTCTCAACAAAAGCAAAAGCCAGATCTGCATAGATCTTTCTAGAAATTTGAAAAACTCTTATACTGTCAAAAACTCAACTGAAAATCCAAATCTTTCAAACCAAATTCAAATCAAATCCAACCAAATAGATGCAATGCAATGACCTAAATTTCTCGGTTTATGTTGGAGATATAGAGAGGACTTTTGCAACCCCTCTTTATAGCACGGTTAAAATCTAAGCAACAACGTCCTTAACCGATCTATCTCCAAACGCCAAGATCGGGAGAAAATAAAATTACAGATTACCTTAGGTCCTTTGCATCTTCATGTTTGCATCTTTTCTTTGCTCTTCTGCACCTTGTGCTTCACTTCTTGTCGGGTTCATCTTGATCATCTCGTATTTCTTCCTGAACAAACTCTGTATCAAAAATCTCAGAAGCACAGTTAGTCTAAAATACTTTGTTTTCATTAATCATCAAAATTAGGGTTAGGCATGAAGGCCTAGATGCAACAGAAGCAGCTCGGGTATTCTTTCAACACGTTTGGACACACTTCGGACTGCCGACTTCTATTGTGTCTGATCGCAATACCCAGTTCCTTAGTCACTTTGGGCGATCACTCTGGACGATGATGGACACCAAGCTAAAGAGAAGTATTGCTTTTCATCCGCAAACTGATGGTCAAACTGAGGTGGTAAATCGCACAATCGTTCATCTCTTGAGGAGATATAACTCGAAGCACCCGAAGACCTGGGATGAAAGCATACCGTACCTGCAGTTTGCTTTTAATCGAGCAGTGCATGGTTCATCTGGAAAGTCGCTGTTTGAGGTCTGTTTAGGATTTCTACCACAGAGTCCATTCGACATGGAGTTTGTGATCCCTTCCTCAGCACAGAACAGCAAGGAAGTATCTGATCAGGATTGAGCACAAAAGTTCCTGGAAGGTATTCAACGACTCCATCATGAGGTTGAACAGAACCTGCTGAAAGCTTAACTCAAGTACAAGGCGCGACATGATCAACACCGAGTTGATGCGCAATTTCAAGAATGTGATATGGTATGATTACATCTGAGTAAGGAGAGACTTAAAGGTGAAGGTAAGAAACTCAAACCCATTATGGTCCTTTTCGGATTTTGCGGAAAGTGGGTAATAATGCTTGTCAGCTCGAGTTACCTCCATACATGGATATTTACTCGGTTGTCAATGTTGAGCACCTCAAACTCTTCGAGCCTTCAATACTGGATGATGAGCCAGATACTATAGTACCATCTGTTGAAGACTTGGTCTATCAATGAGACGAACCTCTATGCGAAGATGTGATTTTGGAGAAGAAGGTGACTATCACCCGCAGTGGCACAAAGGAGACTTTTCGAATTGGTCGAAAAGATCAACGAGCACGTGCGGCAAAGTGGTATACCAGAGAACATGGACAAGCCCAATTTCCACATCTCCAGTTTGATCGAGAGGTCGCAACAAGGGTTGGCTCCTTCTCAATAAGGGAGTCATGATCCGGGAGGATCTTCAAGTCATGATCGCATACGGCTTCGCGACCTTAACCGTGTTCGGAAAGGTTTTGCGACCATGGATTGGTCCTCTGGTCAGAATTATAATCCGATCCGAATATATATAACTAAGTTTATCTGTTTAGGATTAGTTGGTTAGTTCGTTATATGAGTCTAATACGTTTAGGTTACTGAGTCTGATATGTACTCATACGATCGGACTATAAATACCTTGTAATAGGTCTAGTTTAGATCATCGAATACAATCGAGTCTAGATTAAAGTCTTAGACACTTATAGTTCATCGACGTAGACGAGTCTATCTAACGTTTGACGTGTAAAGCCCTCTTTGAAATAAAGAGTTGTGCAATTACTTTGAGCCGTATTTTTGATCATCCTTTGGGTTTCAGTAATTCCGAGTAAGATCTCGTAATTCCGCATATTAGAATCTGGACGAGCCTAGTGCGAAAACCAAGGCTAGGTCTCAAACGGATCACTTAGCTTCATTGGTGATGCATACTCGATGGTGGTTGCAAAGGTGATTGCTGATCTAGTGATCATCGACTACAACAGGTTCATACTCGGGATTTTTAGTGACGATGGCCAAGAAATTTGACGATTGGGGTGCTCAAAGCTTCAAACGCCATGGGTTCCCGGTGGAGGCCTATGCCATAACCAACAACACCCTAGTCTAGCAGTAAGAAGCTCCGAGCGTTGATGTTTTCTCTGAGCGTTGATGTTTTCTTCCATCCAATGCATCTATTTTGGTCTTGTTCTCAAGAGAGCTCAAGTAGGTCCATCCAAAAGTCCTAGCCCGAATAAAGCCCAATAAGCCCCTAATGGAGTCTTATCAGATCCAAAGTAGTTCAAGACCCGAACTCCACCATCTGCTGCAGGCATGTCAAAATGATCCGGGTGCATCTTCAGGTCGAGTTCGGAAAGGATTCGCGACCATGAAAAGGAGCGCGACCTTGGAAAGGATATGATCTCTGGTCGGAGTTGTAGTCCGATCTAAATATATATAACTAAGTCCTACCTGTTTAGGGTTAGTTAGTATCTGAGTCTAATATGTTTAGGTTATTGAGTTTGATATGTACTCATACGATTGGACTATAAATATTTTGTAATAGTTCTAGTTTAAATCATCGAATCGAAGAGTCATAGAACTTATTTAAGCCTTAGACACTTGTAGTTCATTGATCGACGTAGGCGAGCGCGTCCTAGCGTTCGACGTGTACTAGATCCCTCTTTGAAATAAAGAGCGTGCTATCTTTTGAATTGTGTTTTTGATCAACTTGGGTTTTGGCAACTCCGAGTAAGATCCCGTTATTTCACATATTAGAATCTGGGCGAGTCTAGTATGAAAACCAAGACTAGGTTTCAAACGGATCAAGTTGGTATCAGAGCAAGTATCCTGTCTTGTGGATGGTGAAGACTTGCCAGGGTTCCAAAACCTCCAGCAAAACTCAGCAAGAAGATCTTGCAACAGAAGGCATTCAATCGACGGTACTTACAGTCGTGCTTCTGAAGATGTCTGACGATACCTCCGTTCAAGCTAACCTAGCCGAACAAGTGGCTAAGCTTTCCACCGACATGGATATCGTGCTTTCTTGGATTAAGTAGCAGGCCATGGTTGTGCCTCCCGAAGTTGTTGCTCCTAAGGAGAAAGTTACAGGTGTGAAGACTTGTGAAGGCTTGCGCAGGACAGACGAAGATGAAAACGAAGGCGACTATAAGACCGATGACCTCACCAATACCTCCTTAGCTGCAGATCTTTTAAGGTCGACACTAAGATTGATATACTTATATATGATGGGGTGATCAATGCTGAGAAGTTGGATTCTTGGATCGACCAACTTGAGACCTATTTTGATCTAAAAGGGTTCGGTAGCGTCCAAAAGGTGAAGTTCGCACCTTTGAAGATGAAGGACTATGCGAAGACTTGATGGAAGGCCCTTGTCGCCAGTGGTAAAGCAACAACCTTGCGTGGGGTCAATTCAAACGACTCATGCAACAAGAATTCTACCCGATAGGTTATCTTGAAGAGAGATGGGATCGTTGGCATAGATTGTATCAGCGCCGCGATCAATTCGTCTAGGATTATACGACAGATTTCTGGAGACAAGTAATGGTCATTGGCATCGCGCTGTCTGATCCTCAAGTTTTTTGAAAGTATAAGTCTGGACTTCAGAAATCGATCAGTGCTGAGTTAAGCCTGTTTGGCATCCAAGACATCGCGACCGCAACAACTGTTATGGCGATCGAGAAGAAGAACCGTTCCCGCAGCGACAAAGGCACGAAGGACAGTGTGACCTCGACAAAAAAAAAAGTCGAGTCCGAAGAAGAACGCTTCGAAACTAGGCACAGGTGCCTTCTGCGAGTATTGTCAAGTCGCGGGACATACCAAGGATAAATGCTATAAGCTTCATCCTGAGCTTCGACCAAAGAAGAACGGACCAGGGAAAAGAACGGCTACAGCTACTACGGCTCCACCCAAAGGAGTTGTCCGAGTGAATTCGGTTGATGAGACGGATACGACCTTTTCTCTAATGGCAATACCGAAGGAGAAAGGTTCGGTTCACATGACGACCATTGCTCAACAGAGGACTTGTTTACTATCAACATCTAGGTGACGCACGAAGTGGTCGCAGCCATATTCGATCCCGGAAGTCAGAAGAATTTGGTTTCCGCTGGACTGGTTCAGCAACTTGGTTTGAAGACAACATGACCGTATCCGCTAGGTTGGTTTACATATGACATGAACCAACATATTACGAGTCAGTGTGTGTTGAAATTTGCGATCTCTGCTCGATATATCGATGAGTTGCAATGCGACGTTGTTCCTATCGATATTTGTCAAGTGATCTTTGGGAGTCCGTATCTGTATGATCGTGACGCTCATTTCCGTTGGCAAGCGCAAGAGTACGAGCTCACTAAAGATAGAGTTAAGTTCGAGATCAGTAGAGACGTCCATGTTAACACTTCGAACTTGATTACCGCAAATCAGGCCAAACGAATCATCAACGCATGTCACAAATACGTGCTAGTTATGATTTGACCAGTTGGTTGCAGTGATAGTACTCGAGCAACATTGTCGTTGGCATGCCGAGAAGATTTTGGTTGTTTTTCAGGACTACTGGAGAACTACAGTGATTTGTTCGAGAGTACCCAGGGTCGTCCGCCGAAACGTCCATTCGAGCACGAAATTCAACTCGTGTCTAATGCGACATTCCCAATCTGAGTATGTATCACAACTCAGTATTGGAGAATGAAGAGATCAAAAGAAAGCTTGGTGAATTGTTAAGAGATGGTGAATTCAACTAAGTAGTTCACCTTGTGGATCTCTTGTGGTGTTAGTGCCAAAGAAAGATGGGACTTAGCGTATGTGCATCAACTACCGATGCCCCCTTCCTCGTATTAACGATTTGCTAGACCAATTGAAGCATACTGCTGTCTTCTCAAAATTAGATATAAAGTTAGGATATCATCAAGTCAGCATCCGAGAGGAGGATACTTGGAAAACTGCGTTCAAAATCCGACAAGGTTTGTTTGAATGGCTGGTCATGCCGTTTGGCCTCTGCAATGCCCCGGCGACTTTCGTGCGTCTTATGAATGACGTATTGCGACAGTTCATTGATGACTTTGTGATCGTTTACCTCGATGACATATTGGTTTACAGTCGTTCGTGGGACGAACATCTAATTCATGTCAAAAAGATGTTCGACTAGTTTCGGCAACATTGACTTCGCCTCAACCATAAGAAGTGCGAGTTCAACCAGCAAACTCTACTCTACCTGGGATTTGTGGTCGGCAAGGCTACATTGCAAATCAACCCGAATAAGGTAAAAGTGATTCGCGAGTGGCCGCGACTGCAAACAGTTACGGAAGTGTGTAGTTTTGTGGGAGCATGTTAGTACCTTCGGAAGTTCATAAGACACTTCTCAGTTGTGGCTTCTCCGTTGCATGCATTAACTAGGATCGATCAGAAGTTCGAGTTGATAGGAAAACATGAGGACACGTTTCTCTTACTGAAGAAGAAGATCAGTGAAGCTCTTGTTTTAGCTTTACTGAATCTACAAAAGCCATTCGTGCTAGAAACCGATGCCTCAGGTTATGTCATGGGCGTAGTGCTCATG
Organism: Pharus latifolius; assembly: GCA_019359835.1. NCBI lineage: Eukaryota > Viridiplantae > Streptophyta > Magnoliopsida > Poales > Poaceae > Pharus > Pharus latifolius. The sequence goes on from CM033327.1 coordinate 32,971,610, forward strand.
CAAGAAGGTCGACTAGTAACATATCACTCCGAGTTATTTAGGGAGCTCAGAAGAATTATCCGACCTACGACAAGGAGTTGTGTGCACTGCATTAGGCCTAAAACATTGGCAGTGCTACCTTTTGGGTAAAGAGACTGTTGTCCACACCGACCATCAGTCTTTGTAATATTTGCAAACGCAATCGAAGCTACAATAAGCTTGACATATGAAGTGGATGTCGTATATGCAGTAGTTTAATCTGGTGATTAAGTAGAAGAAGGGCATACACAATAAACTAGCTGACATGTTGTCGCGACCATCAGTTGCGACCCTCTGCTTATCATCATCCATGCAGATCATGCCCTTATGTCGTGATGACTATGTCACAATATACAGTGAAGATCTTGACTTTCGATCGGCACTGGCTGAGCTCGAAACAGGAAAAACTACGGAGTTCATTCATCGAGAAGGATTCTTGTACAAAGGCAATTTACTTTGTATACTTCGTGGAGCACCTCAAATTCAATAGTTGCGAGAAGCGCATATATCGAAGGTTACTGGACACTTTGGGGTTATGAAGACTTTGCAAAATCTTCATCGACATGTATTCTGGCCGCGGATGCAGCAATATGTGGCTAGTTTTATTCGAGGTTGTGGTCTCTGCAGCATCTTGAAACCAACAAACCAAAAATTAGGTTTGTACACTCCTTTGCCAGTTCCATTGTGACCATGGGAAAGCATATCCATGGGTTTCTTGGGAAGATTGCCTAAAACTCGATGTGGTAACGATTATCTCTTTGTGGTCGTTGATCGGTTCTCCAAAATGATCATTCTCATACCTTGTCGAAAGACTATCACGGGAGAAGAGGCAGCTCGGGTATTCTTTCAATACATTTGGACACATGTTGGACTGCCGACTTCTATTGTGTCTGATCGTGATACCCGGTTCCTTAGTCACTTTTGGGGATCACTCTGGACGATGATGGATATAAAGGTAAAGAGGAGTACTGCTTTTCATCCTCAAACTGATGGTCAAACCGAGGTGGTAAATCAAACCGTCGTTCATCTCTTGAGAGGCTTTAACTCTAAGCATCTGAAGACCTGGGATGAGAGCATACCATACATGCAGTTTGTTTTTAATCGAGCAATGCATGGTTCGACTGGAAAGTCACCGTTTGAGATCAGTTTGGGATTTCTACCACAGAATCCATTCGACATGGAGTTTGTGATCCCTACCTCAGCATAGAACAACAAGGAAACATCTGATCAGGATAGAGCACAAAAGTTTCTGGAAGGTATTTAACGGCTCTATAGTGAGGTTGAACAGAATTTGCTGGAAGCTTAACTCAAGTACAAGGCACGGCATGATCGACACCGAGTTGATGCTCAATTTCAAGAATGTGATATGGTATGGTTACATCTGAGTAGGAAAAACTTAAAGGTGAAGATAAAAAGCTTCAACCAATTCATTATGGTTCTTTTCGGATTTTGTAAAAAGTTGGTACTAATACTTGTCAGCTTGAGTTACCTCCATATATGAATATTTACTCGGTTGTCAATGTTGAGCACCTCAAACTCTTTGAGTCTTCAATATTGGATGATGAGTCAGATACCATAGTATCATTTGTTGAAGACTTAGTCTATCAACGAGAAGAATCTCTACTTGACGACGTGATCTTGGAGAAGAAGGTGACGACCACCAGAAGTGGTACATGAGAGTCTTTTCGAATCAGACGGAAAAGTCAATGGGTACGTGCGGCAAAGTGGTACACCCGAGAAGATGGTCAAGCTCAATTTTCACATCTCCAGTTTTGATCACAGGTCGCAACGGGAGTTGGCTCCTTCTTAACAGGGGAGTTATGATTCAGGTGGATCTTCAGGTCGAGTTTAGAAAGGATTCACGACCATGAAAAGAAGCGCGGAAAGGTTTGCGACCTTGGAAAGGATACGGTCTCTAGTCGGAGTTATAGTCCAATCCAAATATATATAACTGAGTCCTATCTGTTTAGGTTAGTCAGTATCTGAGTCTAATATGTTTAGATTGTTAAGTCTGATACGTACTCATACGATTGGACTATAAATACTTTGTAATAGTTCTAGTTTAGACCATCGAATCGAAGAGTTATAGAACTTATAGTTTATTGATCGACGTAGACGAGTGCGTCTTAACGTTCAATGTGTACTAGATCTCTCTTTGAAATAAAGAGCGTGCTATCTTTTGAACTGTGTTTTTGATCAACTTGGGTTTCGGCAACTCCAAATAAGATTCCGTTATTCCGCACATTAGAATCTAGGCGAGCCTAGTGTAAAAACCAAGACTAGGTCTCAAACAGATCACAACAAATCTTGAGACTCACGAGCTATTGAGCTTGATTGAAATTGGGCTCAACCCGAGCTCGACTCAAGCTCAAATCGAGCCAATCTCGAGCTTAATTTCTCTCTCTGTATGCCGATCTATCATCATCATAATTAGAGTTGTAGTAGTTTGATGCATAATACTAGTCTCGCCAAATATTTACTAAAAATCTTCTTGTTAATTTGTTTTTTTGGACAAAAGATCCATCTTTTCAGGCCGGGGCTCTTGGAAAGCTTGAAGTATTTACAAGCTTCAACGGCCCAGATTTTTACGCTCCCAAGGAACACTTGAAAGATTGTACTGAGAGAGTGCATGAAAAGTGCTTGCAACTTATACATACAATTCAGCCGAGATTGTGCCCTGTTTTTCGGCCACTCTCTCAAATGGCTTCCGTCTGACCAACCTGAAGAATAAACAACCTAACTTATTGGACGATATATTTTGGGGAAATCATAAGTGGAGTTGCTCCATGTAGAGTACAGACTGTATATGTATCAGATCCGTTTCTGATACATACTGTAGTTCTGTTCAATCCGTTTCTGGCAAAAGTAATAATGGCTCATTCATGTGTAGCGAAGGTCAGCTTCGCCCTGTTGGATTGTTGTATGAGCAAAGATCAGTTACAATTTCTTATCAATGAATGCTTCTTAGCAAAGTATAAAAAGAATGGTTTCAATATTACATTTCTGTTTACAAAATTCTCCAGTTCCAACTTTAATCGTATATGTATCAGATCAAACACAGTTATTCTGACGTTCATTAGGGGGAGATGCACGCCGTCGCTGACACTGTTTGAGATGTAGCATGTTGCAGTATCAAGCCTCTCATTGTCCATGTCCAAACCATCGTCACCGTGCTCACTGTGTACCGAACATAGAAGTGCTCGCTGCTTGGCACCATCAACCATTCCCCGCTCCTCCATCTCTGTAATGACCCTCTTGGCCGCCTCCCTCCTCCCCAACCTTCACAACTCACCAACCACCGCTCACATTGTAATATCATCCACCACCCTTGCCATCTCCCACATCACCCACTCCACGTCCTTGGCCTCCCCGGCCAACACCAAAGAACTGACGAACGCATTGCATGCCGGCTCCATTGGCACCAGCCCTTTCTCGCACATTTCCTCGATCACCTCCTGCGCGTTCCTCGTCCGGCCCTACACGCTTAGCGTGTACACTAAGTTGTACGTGAATCCGGTTCGCACCCATACACCGGCCACACCAGGTGGAACACGTGCAGCACGTCGTTGAGGTGTAGCGTACCCCTTCACTAGCATGTTGAGTGCGTGCGTGTCCGGCAGTATGCCCTCCTTGACCACCTGCCGTGTACATTTAGTGGACCATGTTGTTGCCTCTGCTACGCACGAGCAGCACGGTGAAGAGCGTGTGGTAGGTCGAAGTGGAGGGGTGGATAGCAGGGTCGACGAAGGCGCGCATGAGGGTATGTGGAAGGCCTCGCGGAGCATGCGAAACTGGTAGCAGAAGTAGAGGATGGCGCTGTGGAGGGGGCCGGGGAGGAGGGAGAAGGAGAGGGTGCAGGCGCGGTCAAAGTCGACGTAGAGGTCGGCAGTGGTGAGGAGTTTGATGGCGGGAGGAAATGGGCGGGGTGGGGGTGGAAGCATGGCAGGCGGAAGGTATCACGTATTCCTCCCAGTTGATTTACTGTTTTAAGTTCATGCTTTAATAATATTTAAGCAATATAATCTCCAATCTTGAAAACTACAGAAATTTTAAAATCAACAAAAATGAGTATGTTAAGTCATACTTTACAAACTGGTATATACAATAATAGATATAGAAAATAAAGTAAGATTTTTGCATAAAATATTACAAAATTATTTATAAAGAATTTCTCATTAACATCATTACTATAAGTAAAACAAAGAAAAAATAACATAAAATATAATAACAATAATAATAATACAATTCTGGTGCCACACATGACCACAAACATTTCCAATCCTAAGTCATTGGGGTAAAATTTCATATTTTTATACTCTACAAAAGAATACTCTGACATAACAGTTTCCTAGAACACTTCTGTTCTAGAAGAGCAAAACTCTTTGATATACTCAGAACTCTGGTCACTACTTGATAAGCACCAACCAGCGACTAACACCGAATGGCGCGTGGGTTGCCCGATCTTTCATGGTACCTCGAATGGGGACTTGCAAACCGATCGGAGTTGATCGAATTGCAAGTAGATAGTGTCTCGTATAACCTAAGAATTGGGTATTCTCAGTTTACACAGAGATCATATGATTTCTAACTCTCATGATAAGTCACAACTTCAACATAGCCAAAGCTATAGCGCTTGAAGAGGCTTTTTTTGAATTTCTATTCATCTCATGATTAAAAGTCCTCTGGAATGAGAGGATTACATATGTATTTATAGTAGGAACAACTCTCCTAGTTTAGGTGTGAAAGCAACCATTAGATGAAAAATTTTCTTGAACAACCAACCCTCCTAATTAAGGTGTGAAGGCACCCATTAGATGAAGAGTTTCCTTGAATATCCAATAGACCAATTCGTTTGGAAAAGAGTTGCTTCAATTCTCGTGCAGGTTGGACTGATTGTGCAGCTTCCACTAAAATGACCATAACTTTTGACTCGGAAGTCAAAATGATGCATGGTTTGATGCGTTGGAAATTAGACATCATTAGCTTTCCAACCATGTAGCCTATGCCTAGGTGGAACGCCAGAATCTGGCCTGAAATGTCCTGCAAAAGGACGAACATAATTGGATGAATCATAGTCACATGATCCCCTTTTCTTTGGGCACCAATATGATGTCCACCTCCTTTGTTGTGCTACACCGTGATTCCATTCTTCTGCAGCACTAAAATACCTCTGAACATTAGCAATGAGACATGGATTTCTCACACAAACCATATCTCTATGGTGACATGCTTGTTGTATTCTGATTTTACCATTGATGGTTCTCATGGACATATCATCCCCTCCTCCTTTAAGCGAAACCGTCCTCGGTTTCGAAGTACTCTTCTCAAGCTTGCTCTTAGCAACAACCCCCTTCATTGGAGCTGTATCTTCCACTTTCTCATTAGTATTTGTGGTTGCATTATCCTCTCCTCCTTCATTAGAAACCGTCTTCTGTTTTGAAGTAGGCTTCACTAGCTTGTTATCAGCAATGGCTACTTCCACTTTGATTGCATCCTCTGGCATAGGACACAATGTCACTGATTTGCCTCTGTGGACAAAAGAGTATTTGTTCGTCCGTCCATGGTGTGTAGCATTACGATCAAATTGCCATGGCCGTCCTAATAACAAGTGGCATGCATGCATCGGCAGCACATCACACTCCACTTTGTCATGATAATCTCCTATTGAAAAATGAACTTGAACATGACTAGTGACTTTTAGCTTACCGACATTATGCAACCATTGCATATAATATGGTTCTGGATGCTTTCATGTCTTCAAACCCAATGTTTGCACCAAATCCTTACTGATTACATTGTTGTAGCTACCTCCATCAATGATGAGCTTACAATTGTTGGTGTTTACTTTGCATTCTGATTTGAACACATTGGTTCGCTGCCCTCGTGATATAATTGGCATGCTGTCAACATGAACCTTCTTTGCTAACATGCTCAAACCCCCCTGTGGTGTTTCTATGGTCGTGTGACAATCATGAGAAGACACAACATTATGTGGAAATGAAGTAGAAGCTAGGGATGTTGATGTTGTCATTTCAACAAATTTATGAGCTTCTTTTGCCTTCTCTACTTCCTTGGCCAATTTCTGAACTTCTTTTGATTTTACTCTTTGTTCTCGCAGATTTGTATCATACTTGGCTTGAACTTTATCACGACGTTGACGATTCTCTATATACTGTTGATCCGTCCAAGATTCAATTTCTTGCTTGCTCCTCTCCACAGGAAAGACAGTCGCATGACCGGCTTTCGAGCAATTTGGCGCATATTATGTGCGTAGCACCAATCATAGCCCAATACAAGAGAACATGCAAACATATGCACCGGCAATACATCACAAATAGCACTCATGGCATATCCATCAAATGAAAAATTTACCTTCACTTGTTGTGTTACTTTGATTTCTTGGTGGAACCAAGACATACGATATGGCCTAGGATGTGGTATCCTTTTGAATCCCAAATGGTCTACAAACGTACTGCTTGTGGCGTTGATGCTGCTTCTTTGATCCATCACCATGGCACAACCGGTATTTCCAACTTTGCATCGACGAAAGAATAGATCCCCACCACTTGGTCGGCACATTGGAAATTCTTCTAACAACTCTAGACCAATGCTAAGTGGTATGACCTTCTTCATATTTGATATAGCCTTCTATGATGATCTTTGCAGCAACAAGGAAGATGATACCGTGAGCAACGAAGGCTCTGATACCAAATGATAAGCACCAACCAGCGACTAACACCGAATGGCGCGTGGGTTGCCCGATCTTTCACGGTACCTCGAATGGGGACTTGCAAACCGATCGGAGTTGATCGAATTGCAAGTAGATAGTGTCTCGTATAACCTAAGAATTGGGTATTCTCAGTTTACACAGAGATAATATGATTTCTAACTCTCATGATAAGTCACAACTTCAACATAGCCAAAGCTATAGCACTGGAAGAGCCTTTTTCTGAATTTCTATTCATCTCATGATTAAAAGTCCTCTGGAATGAGAGGACTACATATGTATTTATACTAGGAACAACTCTCCTAGTTTAGGTGTGAAAACAACCATTAGATGAAAAGTTTTCTTGAACAACCAACCCTCCTAATTAAGGTGTGAAGGCACCCATTAGATGAAGAGTTTTCTTGGATATCCAATAGACCAATTCGTTTGGAAAGAGTTGCTTCAATTCTCGTGTAGGTTGGATTGGTTGTGCAGCTTCCACTAAAATAACCATAACTTTTGACTCGGAAGTCGAAATGATGCATGGTTTGATGTGTTGGAAACTAGACTTCATTAGCTTTCCAACCATGTGGACTATGCCTAGGTGGAACGCCAGAATCTGGTCTGAAATGTCCTGCAATAGGACGGACAGAATTGGATGAATCATAGTCACATGATCCCCTTTTCTTTGGGCGCCAATATGATGTCCATCACCTTTGTTGTGCTACACCGTGATTCCATTCTTCTGCAGCACTAAAATACCTCTGAACATTAGCAACGAGACATGGATTTCTCACACAAACCATATCTCTATGGCGACATGCTTGTTGTATTCTGATTTTACTATAGATGATTCTCAAGAGCATATCACTACTATAGATTCATCACCATGTACTCTGTTCGGACAAGGGTCGTCTCTGAGGGAGAGCTTGAATAGTTCTATATCTAAATTGTAATCGGTATAATACATTTGTCGTTGTAACACGACTTTACAAAAAAACACTTACAACAGTAACTCTTTTAGAAAATATAAAAACAAATAATGATACATACATACATTCTCTTACATACTAAGAAGGTAAAATAAAAAGAAAAGTAAGAATACAACATTTTATTTATGTACAATATAGAGTAACAAAAATGGAAAAATAAGATAGAGCGAAAATAAGACAAATATTTTATTCTGTCGTTTAGTCATGACTCTAATATTATTGTTATCCGCTTATTTGATGCCAATGACTTTCATAGATTCATCACCATATATCTCAATCAGATGTTAACCCATTTTTCTTAGTTCCAGTAAAATAAAGTCAATTTATTTTTTTAGAAAATTTCATTGCAAAGAATATCAAGATAGTAAAAAGAATAGATAATATGATAGCACAAAATTTAAATACCTCAAAATAGATGTAACAAGACAATTTAAAAAGTTGTGGTGATAATAGGATGTACACAACTTGCCTTATACTCTTTGGTCTCGATGACTAAATTTGATAAATTGATTTTAATAGTATTTCAACTTAATTATTATTTTCTTACTTCTACCACTAAGGAATGTATTGACAGACCAAATGCTTCAAGAACCATGGAAACATGGCCTATTTATAGATGGTGAAACATATGTTGATATACAACTCAGGTACTAAATCGTCCCCACACGCAGTCACATCGACGCCACGTTCTTGTCCATTCAATTGGCGTTTTCCCTTCATCCAGGTCGTCCGCGTGCAATCGGTTGCGTTGCCCACGTTGTTGCCACATTCATGCTCGTCCAATTGGCCTATTCGCTTGATTTGGACCAGCCACGTGGATCGCACTACCTAGTTTGTGGGCTATTGTTTTAATGCTGCAACCACGTTGGGCCATGTCGTTCCTTCGATCTTGGTTCGCATCGAGCCACGTCGTTCCTTGGTCTGTGACCGTTCGATTGGCGTGTTCACTTCATTTGGACAGTCGAACGTGCTCCTTACTGATCCGTTATTTCTCACATTCGACCTAAACCAACCCTATTGTTCGATTGGTGCTTCTATTTAATCTGAACGGTTCACCCCGCATTGCTGGAGTCCATTCAGGGTATTGTTGGTTCAGTGCGAGCAAGCAAGTTTGACTGGCGGTGTCCGACCATGCGAAGCGAGACGGCGTTCGAGCAAAGAACAGCCACGCCCGAATACACTACGTGACGTCGAGCCCACGCGGTTCAGACCAAAAAAGCTTACCACATGTTTGCCCATGTCATTGCCGGTTTTTGGCCCGTTCCACCGACGTGTTCGTTCCATCTGGTCATCTAATAACTGAAAGAACGTTTACTATTCATCACTAATCGTTTCAGCTTAAATTGCAGTACTGCCCGCACGATCAGCCGTGCCCGATCAGCGTCCCTCCCGACCGTCCTAGCCGCTATGAAATTCACCGAGCGACCAACGTGTGTTGCTACGTGTATTTCATGCGTCCTTGACTTACTAGTTTTGCGACATGTGTCCATTTTTGCCGTTTGTTTGTTGACAACGTCACCGAGTTTTCCAATGTTGCAACACCATTCCGTTTCAACGTTTTGATTTGCTGTGGATTGCAGACTGCATGTGTGCTGCTTGCAATTTTCATCATTTGCAAATCTGTTGTTCTTGCTGCCTGTATTGACTAATGCTTTCCCAGGTGATTACAATTCTGTTTTACCTATGTACAGAAGCTATTATTTACAATGTGATTAGTTGCTTTGCCTGCTCATTTTTCTTCTCTTCTCTTTGTACAACTCGGCTCATCATCAGCAAATTATTTGGTTTGGCAACTCATTTCCGCAAGTTTCTTTTGCTAATTTCTTCTGTGCACTTTGCTTTAGTACCAGTAATTTCTTTGCTTTCTGAACACACTGCGGAAAGTTTTCTCTACCAATTTCATAGCTGACTAATTTGTGAGTTGTTCATATCATTTTTCTGTTTTATGTTTTTACAAATATTATTTGTTTGATTATGAGTTATTTCGTCAGTACATTCAGAGTTGGTGCTATTGTAAGCCTGAAACATTTATTTTGATTTTTTTTCCAAACTGATTGTTGTCACTATTTTCCACCTTATTTAATCAGGTCCAGACTATCAATGCACATTTTTAAACTTATTGATTCATGCGTACATATGCATTTTCTTTACACTTTGAATGCATGTTGATATGTTATTTATGATAACTGCCATTGTCAGGTTTTCTTGACAAAAATAATAGATAATTGTAACATTTATGTATACTTCCGTACCATAGAATGTGTTGACCATAAAAAAAATTAATTGATCCGAGAAAAAAAAAACAAATATCTAGAGATTTCACTGCTGTGAGCGCTGTTCGTGGCTGCCTTGACCAAATTCACCTTTCACTTACTCGACCACAGATTGCAATGTTTCGACCATGGTTTACCATGTTATGACCATTCTTCCATTTAGGTCCACCATTATGTATTGGCGTCACACTTTGCCCATCCATACTGTTCTACCACGTCCAATTTTGTCAACTACCTGAACATTGTCTACCAAATTTTCTCCACCCATTCTGTTATGTTTGGTATAGTAGTTCTTGTCTATTCATGCTTAATTATACTGATGCCAACTGCGATTCTTACCTTATGCAAAATGCATGCATGAAGGTATTTGGCTATTTTTGTCATCAATGAATGGGACGTCGTCGCAATAATAATTCTACTATTGCCTTCCCCTGCCCAAATGTGGCAACTTATGCATTAGCACGTCTACATCATAAATATGCTATGCGTCGGTACACAAATACATGTAATATGTAATGTTCCCTATCTGACTAGCTTTTCCTATTTCAGATTAGTATGTGTTGTGGTATTGCGAATACCTCGGCAGGTTCTACATAGGTTCTTAGCGAAATGAAAAGTGACGCGAGCTGACCGCGTGACCGGTCCTCTCCCGTCGCCCCAACACAGAGAGTGACACAAGGATTTATGCAGGTTCAGGTCTCAGTGGAGACCCAAGTCCTGTCGGCGTGCTCCCGACAAGGGCCGGCTGGGGGACCTCTCTCACGGGGAGAGTGTTCATAAGCATGCCTATTCGTTTTTGTGTATTGTTGATAATGAATTGTCCTTAGTTACAAGAGAAGAGTACAAGGGCATATATAGGCCCAAAAAATACAAATTATAAGACTATCCCGACTGCAACCGTCGGATCAAGGGGCACCGACGTCCTTCTGCTGACCAAGAGGCTCGGATGCTTGACAAGTGTCTTCGCCGATTTTCGAGACACTCCTTGTTGCATCTAGGCTGTTATGCCTGATTTTGATGATTAATGAAAACAAGTGTTTCAGACTAACTGTGCTTTTGAGATATTTGGATACAGAGTTCAGTTGGGAAGACATTTAAGATGATCAAGATGAACCCAACGAAAAAGAGAAAAAGCACAAGTCGCAAGACAAAATGCAAATCACGTGTTAAAGATGAAAAAGGACCTGAGGTAATATTGGTTTTATTTTTGACCGATCTTGGTGTTTGGAGGTTGATCGGTTTAAGAATTTGTTTTTAGTCTTAACCGTACTATAAAGAGGGGTTGCAAGTTCTCTCCGCATTTCCAGCATAAACCGAGAAACTACTAGATCATTGCATCTCATTAGTTTCGGTTGGATTTGATTTGGTTTTTCAGTTGAGTTTTTGATCGCAGAAGATTTTTTTTTGCTTTTTCTAGAAAGATATAGGAAGATCTGACTTTTACTTCTGTTGAAAAAAAGATAACTCTTTAAATTATCTTTCAAACGAGATATAAAACACTTCAATCGGATTTCTGAATTAAAAGTTATAGCTGTTTCTATTCATGCTGACTGTCAGTTTGCTATACTGACTGTAAGTTTGAATGTCAGTCTGTTTAAACTGACAATTATCCAGAGAGCATGCTTTTTGAGCTGAATTTTCTTTACCTATACTGACTGTCAGTTTTTCATACTGACTATCAGTATGTATTTCGACCTCGAGCTGTTTGTTTTGAGATTGTGTTTTAACTGGTCGTTTTTGTGGTCGATACTGATTGTCAGTTTGTGATACTAACTGTCAGTATGAGCTGACAATTTCAATATATGATCACAAACGGCTAGCAAAATTTTATCAATAATTTTTGTCAGCCATTGGGTTTGAAACTGACTGTCAGTATGTGTTGCTGACTGTCAGTTTTCACTGTTTTGTTTCCTTTTCAATCTCAAACGGCTAGCTGAGTTTTCTCCGGATTTTACTTCTTTTTGGTCGTGAGCCATGCTGACTGTCAGTTCACCAAATTGATTTTCAGTATGAACTGTTTCTTTTATTTCGAGCTCTAACGGCTAATTTGATCCTTGAGGCTATAAATAGAGGCTTTGAGCAGATGTTTCCTGCACCAAGCAGCCCTCTTCTCATACATACACTTGAGTATTTGTTTTGGAGTTAAAATCTTGATCTTTTGATCAAGTCGTGAGCTTTTGAGATCAGCCGAGTTTTTCAGTTCACATCATCTTTGCATATCTAGAGTTTCTCGGTGTGTGTTGGAGGTCTAGACAAGACCTTGCTGCTCATTACTCTTGGTGAACGCCCTCACCTAGACGGTTGGAGGTGTGGCCGTTGACCTCTCTTGTTTGGAGAATGTCACAGAGGCTCGGTGTGATTGTAAAAGGCATCGGTGCTCGCCTTTCTGGAGTGGACAAGGAGCAACCTCTAGTGAGTAATATCCTTTGTGGATATTGAGGCAACACTCATTCATTTGAGTGCTTCAACGAGGAGTAGGGGAGACCGGGCGAGTCTCCGATATCTCGGGAAAAATCTTGTGTTTGTCTTCTACTCTCTTTTATTTTAATTATGCAATATAAATTCATTCATTCTTTCTTTGCAAAAGTTATTTTAAATTAAGTTTTTAAAGCCTCATATTCACCCCCTCTAGTCGGCATCCTCGATCCTACACTCCTCACATGATCCCCACGTGACCCTGCGCAGGAGGCCCCTACAGCTATCGGCGGCCCCTGTCACCAGGCGAACGGCAGCGCTTGGGATTGGACAGGGTCATCGGGGACCCTGGTCCCCGGGCAAACAGCTGCTCCTGGGACGGGCCACCGGGGGCCCCTGTCCCCGGGCGAAAGGTGTCGCCTGGGATAGGTCCTCAGGGGCCCTTGCCCCCGGGCTAATGGCGGCACCTGGGACTGGTCACCGGGGGGCCTTTCACGGGGCAAACGGCGGCACCCGAGATGGGTCAACGGGGGTGCCTGTCACCAGGTAAACGGCGGCGCCTGGGACGGGTCACCGAGGGCCCGTGTCACCGGGCGAAGGCGGGCGATCGAGACGGGTCATCGGGGGTCCTATCACCGGGCAAACAGCGGCGCTCGGGAGTGGCCACCGGGGTGCCTGTCACTGGGCAAACGGCGGCGCTCGGGACGGGTCACCGGTAGGCCCTGTCACCGGGCCAAGGGCGGTGCCTGGGAGGGGTCACCAAGGGCCATTGTCCCGAGGCTAATAGTGGCGCCCGGGACGGGTCACCGGGGGCCCTTGTCCCCGAGCTAATGGCGGTGCCCAGAACGGGTCATCGGGGGTGCCTGTTGTTGATCGAAGGATGCCGACTAGAGGGGGGGGGGGTGAATAGGCGGTTTTTAAATTTTTACTTTTAATCTAGTGATTAACAACCTAAGTTGCAATAACAAAGCTCAAAATATATGAATGACAACACAAGACAAGTTTTGCAATTTCTAAAGAATTAGGAGCAACAATTCAGTCTCTAGAAATATAAAGCAAGTAATAGAAATAACCGAAGAGATCGAATTTTTCCCGAGGTCTCGGAAATTTTCCAATTTCCACTAATCCTCGTTGAAGCGCTCTTCGCTAGATCTTATGCTTCGATTTCACTAGGGGTAGCCCTTCTCCTCTCCGGATAGGCGAGCTTCAAGCCTTTACCACCAATCGCCGGGCCTCTTCGACACACACCGTCAATGGAGAGATCGCCGGACCTCCCGGGTCATCTAGGTGACGGCAATCACCAAGAGTAACAAGCCTAGCACCTTGCTTGATCAACCTCAAAGCTTAAAGAACAAATATGTAAATGCAATGGCTTGAAATCAACTTCACTCAACTAGCACTCAAGATTTGCTCAAGATTTAACTTCAATTGCTAGAGAATGAGTGTGAGAGGGTTTGCAAACTGTTGCACAAGAGTTGAGAGATGAATTTCGTGTGTATACAACATCTACAAATAGTGGGGTTTATATACTCTCAGCAAAACGGTCGTTTTCAAGAAAATTGGGCGAAAGTTGTACTGGCCGGACATTGTCCGGTCACTTCGGACAATGTCCGGTCAGTACAAAAAATTTGACCATTGCTCACGAGAGTTTCAAGTGTCAGTAGCCGTTTGTAGATTTTTGTGAAGGCCGGACAAATGGATTTGTCCGGACAAAACGTCCGGACAAATGTATATGTCTCTGTTAACACTCATGTTTAACAGTACATGTACACGCCGGACAAATCGATTTGTCCGGACAAATACATGTGTCTCTGTTGACACTTGGTTTAAACAACACAGCAAATTTTTATGGGTCGGACGTATGTGATTTGTCCAGACAAATACATATGTCTCTGTTAACACATGTATTTTTAGCTTATCAGAAAATGTATTGGCCGGACATTGTCCGGTCACTTCGGACAATGTCCGGTGCGTTTCGGACAAATGCTTTCGGACAAATACATTTGTCTCAATTAAACTTGCCGTGAGAATTGTATTGGCCGGACATTGTCCGGTCACTTCGGACAGTGTCCGGCCTATATCGGACAGATGCACCAGACAAGTTTATTTGTCTCTGTTTGACGTTTTGCAAATTTCAGAAGGCATTTGTATTGGCCGGACATTGTTTGGTCACTTCAGACACTGTCCGGCCAGTTCAAAACGAAAACAGGTTTGCTTAATTTTACTCAAATTCAACTAGGGGCTAGATGTATATGTAAATATGTTTTCAAAGACTTCAAGGTTGATCAAAAGACTCATGCTAAGACCCCTCTTAATAGTACGACCATCTAACCTAGAAAATTTCAAAAAATAAAAGCGCTAGGTTTAGATACTTGTACTCTTGTCGGGGTTTTCGTCATTTTTGCTTCATGGAGTCTTGATAATCTTGATTTGCATTCTCGTGAAGCCTTCTCCTCTGATTAACCTGAGTCTCACACACATAGGTTAGTCACATATTTCACGGATGTCATTAATCACCAAAACCCTAATTACTCTTGGTGGGCTTCCATGCAAAGACGTCAGAGTTTTTGCGTAGGAAGGCTGCGAGTTGCTCCACGTGCTCTTCAGAGAGGTCCGCCCTGATCTTGACGGTCCTGCCCCCATCGTCCGGGGACAGCGGGACCTTCCGGAGGTCCTCCTCTAAGCGCGATTTGGGGGGCTACCTCCCAGAGGGGACAGCTGGGGCGTCCGGGGCCGGGGGAGAACCCTCTCCCCCCGGGGCCTTGATCAGGTTGACGCTCCCGATCATTGCCGTGGTGCACTCGTAGAGAGCGCGGGCCACGTCGTCGTCGTCTCGGGCGGTGATCACGCCACGGGGCCCAGGGATGTTCACATAGAGGTAGCTTTGATGGATTGCGGCCCCCAGACGGTTGATAGTGGTCCTCCCCATGATGGCGTTGTATGAAGAAGGGAGGTCCACCACATCAAACCGGACTAGTTCGGTCCGGTAGTTGTCCGAGGAGCCGAAGGTCATGGGGAGATCAACCTTCCCCACCGAGTAGATGGTCTTCCTGGGGACGAAGCCTTGCAAGGGCCCGGCTGCGGGTTACAGCAGTTTTTCGTCGACCTGCATTTCCCTGAATGCCTTCAGGTACAGGATGTTGGTGGAACTCCTGCCGTCGACGAGGATGCGTGCCAGTTGGCAATTGTAGACGGTAGTGGAGACGATGAGCGCGTCATCGTGGGGAAGCGAACCCCGCGCGCGTCCTCCGCCGTAAAGGTGAGGGGGGTTCGACCATTTTGGTGGTCTGGACGTGTGTACCACCCCCACAACTTTTACCTCCCGCGCATACTCTTTGCGCTGGCGCTTGGAGTCTCGCCCTAAGGCGGATCCCTCCTAATGATGTTTACACGCCTCTGGGAGGTTTGGAAGGGGAGCTCTTCGGTTGAGCCCCCTTCTCGCGCCTGTCTCTGCTGCTCCTTCGAAGGAGCAGGGAGAGCCGGCAGAGCCGGCTGAGGGGGCAAGGAGGCAGGGCTCCCTCCCCCCTGCCCATGCTGGTCGAGGAATGCGGCGAAGTGCTGAAGAAGCTGGTGACATTCCTGAGTAGCGTGGGTATTGAGCTTGTGGAAGGTGCACCACAAGCCAGTTGCGCCCTCCTTGCCTCCCGTCGCGGGGTCTCCCCGACCGCGGGATGGCTGTCCCCCCCACGGCCTTTCGACTTGGGGAAGGGGCGGTTGCCCTTGGGGGCCTTGCGCAAGCCGCCTCCGCCCTCGAGGACAAAGGTGTCCCGAGGCCGTGGCTCACTGCGGTTGCCCCTCCTGGCACACTTGAGGTGGTCCCTAGCCTCCCAGGTGGCGGGGGTAGGGGCCCCTAGGTTCTTCTTCCAAAGGTCGTCCTTCTCCGCCCAAGCATATTTCTCAAGCACAGTAAATAGCTCGTCGGCGGAGGTGGGGCAGCTCCGAGAGAGCCTCCGATGGAGCTCCCCGGGGAGGATCCCACTCTTGCACGCCTTGATGACTGTAGAGTCAGGGACCTGAGCCACTTTTCTCTTGACCTGAGCGAAGTGTTTGAAGAAGCTACGGATGGTCTCTCCCATCCTCTGTCGGATGGTGTAGAGTTGGGACGAGTCCAGGGGATGCACATAGTTCCCCTGTAAATTCGCGCAAAGCTCACGCTTAAGTTGCGCGAAGGACTTGATGGAACCAGCCCTCAGGTTGTAAAACCATGAATGGGCGATCCCGGTGAGGTAGAGGGGGAAGACGTTGTACTGCACCGTCTCATCCCCCCCGGCCGGTGAAATGGCCGTGGAGTACACCTGCACGAACTCATAAGGATCGGCCTCACCGTTGTAGTGCTCAATGTGTGGCGGGCGATAGGGCTGCGGCCAGCGGATGCATCGGAGTCGGCGGCACAGCGGTTGATTGGCCCCATCAACCTCCCGGGGGGAGTCCCGATCGCTGTCCCCTTTCACAGGGGACTCACGCTCGTTGTCAAAGTCGGGGAGGGGTCCAAGTGGTCCGCTAGTGCGATGATAGCGCTTCTTCTCCTCCGGGTTGGTTGAACTAACCTCCTGGACGTCCGAGTACCCCCTGGAGGTAGCGGTCGCTTCTTCGGCCGGTCTCTTCCCCCGGTTAGAACGGGAGCATGGCTCCCCGCGACAGCGTGCCGGGGGGAGCTCTAGTCAGTCGCGAGAGGGAGCCTCCTCGGATTTCTTGGTACGCATTCGCTCGACGTCCTCCCTAGTAAAGCGGACTTGATCTGCCGGGGGAGCCCTCGGAAGCGACCCTGGGGGAGGAGGGAGCTCATGCGCGATGATCTCTGGCCCGGTGGGTGCTGCCGGGGCGCGGGCGGGACCTGCCGCCGGGCAGGCCCCCGGAGTGACTTCCGGAATCGGTGAGGGGGGTCCCTCTCGAGGGAGATCCCGCGGTGGCGTGGCTGCCGTCCCGGGCGTAATGGGTCGCATTCACCTAGGGACCGCCTCTGTTGCGGTGGATGCTGCTGGCGGGGCGAGGCTGACCCCCAGCGTGGGATAAGACCCTAGCTTCGAGAAGGCTCCGGGCACGGGGTAAGCTGCCCGGTGCGGGGAAGGCTGCCGGTGCTGGGAAGGCTCCTGGCACGGGGAACACTTGGGACGACGGGCCCGCGGGGGGGACGTAGCCCTCTGCGGGGTCATAGGTCCCGGTGATGGCCAAGCCCTCGGGAATCTGGGGGGCTACTGGGTGCCCCACAAACGGGGGCATGGCCCCCATGAATGGGAATTGCGGCGGATAGATGGGGGCCGGTGGCCACGCCAAGACGCGGAGCAGCTCCTCCATGGTGCGCGGGTTGCGGAGTTGGCTCTCGACAAGAGCTTCGAGCAACGTGTCCCTGGGAGCTACGGGCGCAGTTGGCGGGACGCTAGTCCCCGCTGTGGCGGCCGCGGTCATCGGGCCGGGTCTAGAAGCATGTCCACCGAAAGTAATTGGGAGAGTAAAAGGTGATACCTCGGTGTGGCCGCGTCCGGTCGAAAGTGCCAGGGAGACCATGTCTCGAGGGGGTGGCGCCGGGTCACTGGGACCGGCGTCACTAGGTAGGGCGTGAGCCCTCGTTCTTGGGGGAGCCATGGCAATTCGTCACGAGTCCCCACGGATGGCGCCAACTGTCGTGGTATCGCGAATACCTCGGCAGGTTCTACAGAGGTTCCTAGCTAATGAAAAGCGACGCGAGCTGACCATGACCGGTCCTCTCCCGTCACGCCAACACAGAGAGTGACACAAGGATTTATACAGGTTCGGGTCTCAGTGGGGACCCTAGTCCTATCGGCGTGCTCCTGACAAGGGCCGGCTGGGGGAGCTCTCTTGCGGGAAGAGTACTCCTAAGAACTCCTATTCGTTTTTGTGTATCGTTGATAATGAATTGTCCTTAGTTACAAGAGAAGGGTACAAGGGCATATATAGGCCCAAAAGATGCAAATTACAAGACTATCCCGGTTGCAACCGTCGGATCAAGGGGCACCGACGTCCTTCTACTGACCCGGGGGCTCAGATGCTTGACAAGTGTCTTCACCGATTTCTGAGGCGCTCCTCACGTGATCCCCATGTGAACCTGCGCAGGAGGCCCCCATGGCTGCCGGGGGCCCTTGTCACCGGGTGAACGGCGGCGCCCGGGAAGGGACAGGGTCACCGGGGACCCTGGTCCTCGGGCAAACGGTGGCGCTCGGGACGGGCCACCGGGGGCCCCTGTCCCCTGGCGAAAGGCGGCGCCCGGGATAGGTCACCGGGGGCCCTTGCCCCCGGGCTAGTGGCCGCATCCGGGACCGGTCACCGGGGGCCTGTCACCGGGAAAACGGCGGTGTAACATCCCAAATTTTGCTACCTCTTTAGCTTGCCAGTCAGCATATCTTCATTGGATGCTCGGATGTCTCAACCCCACTTGTGATCTCTTATCTCAGAATTATGATCTTAGGTATGCCACTACCTTAATTTAAAAAGTTGGCAGCTAAACTCCACCTTTCAGACCATTTTCGCTTTTTAGTCCAAAAGTATCGCAGATCAGTCTTTTTCAGATTTATCAGAAGCCCAAAAAGACTAAAAGTCTCAGACCACCTCCAAATTCTGATCTGGTTCAGTGAATATCTCCCCTTTACTTTTTTGAACATTTTTCCCTTCTGGAAGAATTCCAAAATCTCAACTGAAACCCAAGTTTCAGCCTCGCCAAAGTTTTCAAAACCCTAATTACCCTGTTTACCCTAATTACTTTGTTTTCGATTTTTTCAAAACCACCAAATCTTATCGGATCTTACCATTTTTCTTGCTATATGAGTCCAAGTAATTTAGTAACACTCATCTGCAAAATCAAATCTCAGATCAGCCCTCTAGATCCCCAGATTTGCAAACAGGTCTAAGTTCCCGAACTAAATCCTTGCAGATCAGTCCAAAACCTTCGCGAATCAGTCCAAATCTTGCAACCAGGCCCCTGTGCCATTTTCGACCACGACCAGGCCTTTTCGACCACGCCCCGCCACTTCGCCTCGCTGCAGAACTCGCTGCCGGCGAAGCTCCCATGCTGCCACCACCACCGCCACGAAGCCACAACATGTGCGCACCCGTGCCGCCACTGTGGAGCCACCTCAGCCGCGCCTGTGCCGCGATTTCCCCGCGCGCGTGCGTGCTCCAGCAGCAGCAAATCAGCGCCACGTTGCGGCCATGTCGAAGCCAGCCACCCCGTCGCCTTGCTCCAACCGGATTTGGCGCAATCCTCTCCTCTGGCAGAGTCGCTGCCGCGTCCCAACACCGTGCACGCCGTCTCGATCCTGCCTCCGGCGCCAGTCACGTGTATCCTGTTCGATCCACTTCAACTCTCGAGAGCCCCAGCCCATTGCCTATTTAAACCCCTCTAATTCACTGCTTGCCTCCACACCCAAACCGGCCAAGTCTCAGCCACCTCCACCGTGTTCATCTTCTTCCCCGGCGAGCTATTTCTGGAGCTCACGGCGCAAGCTTCACCCGTTGCTTCCCTCTTCAGTCCAAACTTACCAGTGAGTTTCCCTTACCTCTCTTATCGTACCGAAGCTTGGAATTTAGTTCCCTCACCCTCTATCGCCGGTGATCTCCGGTTTTCCCCAAAATCTCCAGCGAGCAATTCAGCTCGATCTTTTCCCTTCTAGCCTTCAAACCTGTGATTGAAAGTGATCAGTGAGCCCTTCTAAGCATCTCTGATAGATCAAAACCCCCAATTTCTGCCCAGATTAGAAATCCCCAAATCCCCACCTCGCTTGTCCACTGGAGCTCATCGCTGAGCTTCTCTGGTGATCCTCTAGCTTATTTAACTCCTCCAGCAGCTTCCTGATATCCCTCAACTACTCCACAAGCTTGGAATCAAGCTCAGATAGTTTAAATAAAAAACACCCAATTTCTGTGTCTTCGTCTCCGGCACAGTTCACCAGAGTTTGCTTCCCGGCTGATCTAGCCCCGTCCACCTTGTCCTTTAGATAGTTCTCAGCCCCCTGAGCATTTCCTTCCACTAGCTCGACATTTGAATCTGCCCAGATCGTGAGATATGCCCTTGCCAAGTTTCTGTCCAGAACTGTGTCTGTGCCGTGTCGCCACCGCAGTTTATCGCCGTCGTTCATCGCCGTCCGGCCATCTTTTTCCTTGAAACCACTTGCATTGTGTTCCTGGCATCTTCGCCTATCTCCTAGACATAGTTGGTGAAGTTTCTGAAGTCCAGAATCAAATCTAATGCTTCACCCTAGTTTTTGACATTGTCAGTCCAGTGTCAGAGCATGTCAATCACTGGCATTAGCCTTGTTTGACCCCTTCTGGTTGAGCAATTGAAATACCACTTTGTCCACTAGATTCCTGGAGTTGTGCTCTACAACTTTCTCTACTGACACTTCTCCAGAAAATCTACCTAAAACCAACTTAAGGCTATGTCTAGCCGTGGACCGAATGTCGGCCTTTCGATGTTCAAGTCCTTTTGAGCCCATCTCTTCAATCAGCACCCAAGTGGCTTTGTCCAAACCTCTCCCCTGCATGCATGATATATTTTACGTATCATTTCCCATAAAGACTATCTTCTGTATGCTTATATAGTGTATGTGTGTATTATTTGTATCCGCCGTGGAACCAGAGGTTGAAGGAGCGGAAGAGATCTTCGAAGAATCGTCTGAGCAACTAGACCCCTCACTGCAAGGCAAGTCTCAATCCCTTGATCATGTCTCGCCTATTATTTTGAAATGAAGTATGTTGGTTGTTTTCAAGTATATGCATGCCTTACATTCAAATGAGGAGTTATATTCAAATAAAGTGGTTAGATATGACCCAAATAGTTGTGAGGAGTTATATCCATGCACCCTTGTCACCCTAGGATATCATGCTTAGGCTATGCTTGTGCTCAAGATTATATGTCAAATGCTAAATGGTCACATGTGTGAAAAGTATGTTCAAAACCCGTTTGTGAAAGAAAATGTGATTGGAATCGATAGTGAGGATGGTTTGATTGGTTGGTGCTGTGTGCGCATTGGGAATGTGAAAGACTCCTCACTAAAGATTCATAAGGACAAGAACCTTGTGTTGTGCCTCTATGCGGCATGAAAAATGTACCAACCACTTGCCTGGTATGGGACAGGCACAACTTAGTAGCTTTTTGGTATTAATAGTTCCCTGCATGGTTTGTCGGTCCGGTTTCTCGCGTGGAAACTGGTGGGCCATAGTTCGGCCATGAGTGATGTGAGTTCAAAAAAATAATGAGAGGTTATGGTGGATAGAAGGAAGTCGCCCTATGCCTGGAATAAGTCGTGCGCGACTGTAATCAAGAGAGGCTGTGTCTTACGGGAACATAGGCCAAGGCTAGGAAGTAAGGCAGTGGGGAGGACCCACAACGGTACTTGAGACTTAATTGTCTATTTACCGGGCAGGGAGGGATATTGTTAATACTAGACTGCAAAAGTGTTGTGTGAGCTCGGCCTTATCACATGCATAAAAGTCGCATGGAGCTGATCCGACTTGAAAGCCGAGTGAAGAAGTGGATTTAAAAAGAGGTACACCTTTGCAAAGTGTAAGAAAAGTATCAGATACTTTGTAATCCCAGGTCATGGAGTATGTTTGCGGTTGATTTATCCATGTGGTTCAGCACAAGTAATATTTGGAATGTTTACATAAAGTGGGTTGATAAAAGTGATGACTCATGGAAGACCATCACACATAATGATTTCTAAAAGTATAACTTAAGTTTTCAAAGTATTGCTTTTGAAACTAAAAGCTTTTCTTAATATCTTTGGAGTGAAAATCTATTCTATTCCTACATATAAAGCCAAGACCTCATTCCTTGAGAACCCCTCATCTATATACCTGCATTCTCATAACGAGACTTGCTGAGCATCGTGTAAAAACATGCTCACCCTTGCCTTTGCACACAAATTCAGAAGAAAGGATTCGAGGATCCTGATTCCTTTGGCCTTGAGCACCAAGAAGAGGAAGGAACCTTTCCAGAAGATTTGAGCTTCTAGGAGGGTCAGGAGCCAAGTTGAGTCTGATGTGGTGAAGGCCCGAGCCGAACCGCTGTAGAAGGAAATGAAGACCTTTGTTGTTGCTTTTGTGTTATTTTTCTATATCCGGTACTTCGATACCGATTCTTTTTGATTCTTGATCTTGAAAAACTCCCTACTTTTGTATCAACTTTAATTAATGCCATTCTTGGCATTATGATAATGTAATAGTGGTCCTCGTGACCTTGTAGTTGTTTTATCTACCTGCTTTACTGTTTAAAAGTAAATCCTGTTCTTGTGAGCTTGTGATGTACCTTTCTGAGTACAACCCACCTGGGCGGTTGCCACCGGATTCCTCAAATGAGGGTTCCACATCGGGCGCCGCCGTTTGCTCGGTGACAGGCACCCCTGGTGACCCGTCCCGTGCGCCGCCGTTAGCCTAGGGACAAGGGCCCCTGGTGACCCTTCTTGGGCGCCGCCCTTGGCGCGATGACAGGGCCCGCCGGTGACCCGTCCTGGGTGCCACCGTTTGCTCGATGATAGGCACTCCTGATGACCCGTCCCAGGTGCCGCCCTTCGCCCGGGGACAAGGGCCCCCAGTGACCCTTCCCGGGCGCTGCAGAAGGAAGTGAAGTCCTTTGTGGTTGCTTTTTGTGTTGTTTTCTGTGTTCGGTACCTTAATACCGATTCTTGATTTTGAAAACTCTCTACTTTTGTATCAACTTTAATTAATGTCATCCTTGGCATTATGATAATGTAATAGTGGTCCTCGTGACCTTGTACTTGTTTTATCTATTTTGTTTATTGTTTAAAGTAAATCCTGTTGTTGTGAGCTTGTGATGTACCTTTTTGAGTGCAATCCACCTGCGCGGTTGCCACCGGATTCCTCAAATGAGGGTCCCACAGGCGGCGCCTGGGACGGGTCACCGGGGGTGCCTGTCACCGGGCAAAAGGCGGTGCCCGGGATGGGTCACCGAGGGTGCCTGTCACCGGGCAAACGGCGGCGCCCTGGATGGGTCACTGGGGGTCCTGTCACCGGGAAAACGGCGGCGCTCGGGACAGGCCACTGGGGTGCCTGTCACCGAGCAAACGGTGGCGCCCGGGACTGGTTACCGGCCCTGTCACCGGGCCAAGGGCTGTGCCTGGGACGGGTCACCAAGGGCCCTTTTCCCCGGGCTAATGGCGGTGCCCGGGATGGGTCACCGGGGGCGCCTATCACTGGGCAACCGGCGGCTCCCTGGATGGGTCACCCGGGGCCCTTGTCCCCGGGCTAATGGCGGTGCCCGGGATAGGTCACCGGGGTGCTTGTCACCGGGCAAAAGGCAGCGCCCGGGACTGATCACCGGCGGGCCCTGTCATTGGGCCAAGGGCAGCGCCCGGGATGGGTCACTGGGGGCCCTTGTCCCCGGGCGAAGGGCGGCGCCTGGGACGGGTCACCGGGAGTGCCTGTCATCGAGCAAACGGTGGCACCCAGGACGGGTCACCGGCGGGCCCTGTCATCGGGCCAAGGGCGGCGCCCAAGAAGGGTCACCAGGGGCCCTTGTCCCTGGGCTAACGGCGGCGCCCGGGACGGGTCACCAAGGGTGCCTGTCACCGAGCAAACGGCGGCGCCCGATGTGGAACCCTCATTTGAGGAATCCGGTGGCAACCGCCCAGGTGGGTTGTACTCAGAAAGGTACATCACAAGCTCACAAGAACAGGATTTACTTTTAAACAGTAAAGCAGGTAGATAAAACAACTACAAGGTCACGAGGACCACTATTACATTATCATAATGCCAAGAATGGCATTAATTAAAGTTGATACAAAAGTAGGGAGTTTTTCAAGATCAAGAATCAAAAAGAATCGGTATCAAAGTACTGGATATAGAAAAATAACACAAAAGCAACAACAAAGGTCTTCATTTCCTTTTGCAGCGGTTCGGCTCGGGCCTTCACCACATCGGACTCAACTTGGCTCATGACCCTCCTAGAAGCCCAAATCTTCTGGAAAGGTTCCTTCCTCTTCTCGGTGCTCAAGGCCAAAGGAATCAAGATCCTCGAATCCTTTCTTCTGAGTTTGTGTGCAAAGACAAGGGTGAGCATGTTTTTACACTATGCTCAACAAGTCTCGTTATGAGAATGCAGGTATGTTGATGAGGGGTTCTCAAGGAAAGAGGTCTTGGCTTTATATATACGAATAGAATAGATTTTCACTCTTAATTTGAAGAAAAGGTTTTTGGTTTCAAAAGCGAGGCTTTTAAAATCCTAAGCTAGATTTTCAGAAGATGTTATGCATGGCGGTCTTCCATGAGTAACCACTTTATTCAAATTTTATGAAAAACTTTCCCAAAAGCTACTTGTGCTGCATCGACATGGATAGAATCCACCGTGCGCAGACTCCATGAACTGGGAGCTCAGAGTATCCGATACTTTTTATAACTTTGCAAAGGTGTACCACCTTAATCCATCGATCACTTAGCTTTCAAGTCGGTACCTCTCCATGCGACTTTTACGTATGTGACAAGGCCGAGATCACACAACAGTTTACAATCCTAGCATTAACAATTCCCTGCCCGGTAAATAGACATTTCAGTCCTTATCACCATTGTGGGTACTCCCCACAGCCAATTCTTCCTAGCCTTGGTCTATTGTCTCGCAAGACACATAGCCTCTCTTGATTACAGTCGCACATGACTTAATCCAGGCGTAGGGCGTCTTCCTTGTTACACCTTATCCTCTCTTTATTTTTTTGATCGCACATCACTCATGGCCCTTAGTGGCCCACCAGTTCCTCCCGAGAAACCAGACCGACAACCATTGCAGGGAAAAGCTAATACTGAGAAAGCAACTACGTTGCGCCCGTCCCATACCGGGTAAGTGGTTGGTACATTTTTCATGCCGCATAGAAGTACAACACAAGGTTCTCATCCTTATGAATCTTTAGTGAGGAGTCTTTCACATTCCCAGTGCACACACAGCACCAACCAATCAAACCATCCTCACTATCGATTCCAATCACATTTTCTTTCACAAAAAGGGGTTTTGAATATACATTTCTCACATGTGACCATTTAGCATTTAACATATAATTTTGAGTATAAGCATAGCCTAAGCACGATATTCCAGGGTGACAAGGGTGCATGGATATTCAATCTCAAAAGGGGCTTCACAATTATTTAGGTCATATCTACCACTTTATTTGAATATAGTTCTCATTTGAATATAAGGCATGCATATACTTGAAAACAACCAACATACTTTATCTTAAAATAATAGGCGAGACATGATCAAGGGTTTGAGACTTGCCTTGTAGTGAGGGGTCTAGTTGCTCAGACGATTCTTCGAAGATCTCTTCCGCTCCTTCAACCTCTAGTTCAACGGCGGATATAAATAATACACACACCATATAAGCATACAGAAATAGTTGCACTAGAAAATAATAAGTAAATATATCATGCATGCAAGGGAAGAGGTTTGGACAAAGTCACTTGGGTGTTGATTGCAGAGATGGGCTCAAAAGGACTTGAGTGTCGGAAGGTTGACATTCGGTCCACGGCTAGACATGGCCCTAAGTTGGCTCTAGGTGGGTTTTCTGGAGATGTGACAGTAGAGAAAATTGCAGAACATGGCTCCAGGAGCTTAGTGGACAAAGTGGCATTTCAATTGCTCAAATAGAAAGGGTTAAACAAGGCCAATACCAGTGACTGACATGCACTGACAATGCACTGACACTGTCAAAAACTAGGGCAGAGGGGTAAATCTGGTTCTGGGCTTCAAACTCTTTGCCAACTATGTCTAGGAGGTAGGCGTGGATGCCAGGGACACATTGGCGGTGGTTTCAAGGCAAAAGATGGCTAGACGGCGATGAATGACGGCAATGAACTACGGTGGCGACTGTTGAATCTTGAGCCATAATTAGGGTTTTGGTGATTAATGACATCCGTTAGATTTGCGACTAATCTCTGTATGTGAGACACAGGTAAATCAAAGGAGAAAGCATCAAGAAAAGACAAAGCAAGGTTATCAAGACTCCATAAAGCGAAAACGACGAAAATCTCGACAAAAGTACAAATACCTAAACCTAGCGTCTTCTCGTTTTGAAATTTTCTAGGTTAGATGGTCGTACTATTAAGAGGGGTCTTAGCACAAGTATCTTGATCAACCTTGAAGTTTTTAGAAGCATATTTGCATTTTCTTTTGCCCCAAATCAAAAGTTGAGTAAAAATTCAGAAGTCTGTTTTCGTTTTGTACTGGCCGGACAGTGTCTGAAGTGACCGGACAATGTCCGGCCAATACAAACAATTTCAGTACTTTGCAAACACGTGCAACAGAGACAAATACATTTGTCCGGGACATCTGTCCGGTGAAGGCCGGACATTGTCCGTAGTGACCGGACAATGTCCGGCCAATACAAAATCTGGGCTACTGTAAGGGCTGTGTTAACAGAGACAAATCTATTTGTCCGGACATTTTGTCCGGACAAATCCCATATGTCCGGCCCATACAAAAATCTGGAGTGTATTATGTTAAGTGTTAACAGAGACAGATACATCTGTCCGGACATTTTGTCCGGACAAATGTATCTGTCCGGCGTGTACACATCATTTTTAACAAGGGTGTCAACAGAGACAAATGCATCTGTCCGGACATTTTGTCCGGACAAATACATATTTGTCCGGCCTTCACATTTTGATCCAAACGGCTACTGACACTCGCATTTCACGTGAATAACGGTCAAAATTTTTGTACTGACCGGACATTGTCCGAAGTGGCCGGACAATGTCCGGCCAGTACAATTTTCGCCCAATCTTCTTGATTTCGACCGTTTTTGTTGAGAGTATAAATAGATCACTGTTGTAGATGTCTTATACACACGAAATACATCTCATAAACCCTGAGCAACAGTGTGCAAGCTCTCTCACATCCATTCTCTAGCAATTAGAGTCAAAACTTGAGAATTCTTAAGTGCTAGTTGAGTGAATTTGGTTCCAAGCCCTCTTGCATTTGCATTGTGTTCATCAAGCTTTGAGGTTGATCAAGCAAGGTGCTAGGCTTATTACTCTTGGTGATTGCCGTCACCTAGACGACCCGGGAGGTCCGGCGATCTCTCCATCGACGGTGTGTCGGAGAGGCCCGGCGAGTGGTTGTAAAGGCTTGGAGCTCTCCTATCTGGAGTGGAGAAGGGCTACCCCTAGTGGAATCGAAGCATAAGCTCAAGCGAAGAGCGCTTCAATGAGGATTAGTGGAAATCGGCAAATTTCTGAGACCTCGGGAAAAACTTGATCTCTTCGGTTACCTCTACTACTTGCTTAACTTTCATTGTGATTGAATTGTTGCTAGTAATATTATAGAAATTGCTCAATCTGAATTGAATTGTTTTTCCATACCCTTAGAATATTTGTTATTGCAATCTTAGGTTGTTAAACCCTAATTTAGAAGAAAAATTTTAAAACCTCCTATTCACCCCCCCTCTAGTCGGCATCCTTCGATCAACACGTGGTATCAGAGCACTAGGTCTCTCTTTTTAGGCTTAACCGTCTAGGGAGAGGATGTCGTCGATCAAAGAAAACTATAATGGAAAGGTTCCCTTCTTCAAGGGTGACAACTATTGCTATTGGAAAATTAGGATGGCGGTTTATCTAGAATCCATTAGTCTTGATGTTTGGAGGGTCACTAGAGATGGTTTTAGGACTCCAATTGATTTAGAAAATCTCACACCTCTAGAATCGAAAAACCTTCAAGCAAATGCTCAAGCAAAAAATGCCATATTTAATGGTCTTGACTTAAGTGAATTCAATCGCATTAGCAATCTTGATACATCCTATGAAATGTGGAAAACCTTAGAGGTAATTCATGAAGGAACATCAAAAGTCAAAGAAGCTAAGCTAATTAAATTAACTAGAGAATACAACTCCTTTTTCATGCTTGAATATGAAAATGTTAGTGACATGTATACTAGACTAAATCTAGTAATCAATGATCTCAAAGGTTTAGGTACAAAATTTGAAGATATTGATATTGTGCGTAAAATGCTTATGATTTTACCATCTAGTTTTGATACAATTGTGACAGTGCTTATCAATGGCGATCTCTCTTCCACAACTCCTACCGAACTCTTGGGTACTCTTATCACCCATGAAATGCAAAAAGAAGAAAAGAAAGGGATCGTGGAAGCATCCGGATCAAAGAAGAAAAACTTGGCATTTAAGGCAAAAGTCGAGGAAGCCAAGGAGGATAGTTCGGATGAAAGCTCCGATGGTGATCTAGCTCTTCTAGTGAGAAAAACCCGCAAGCTCCTAAACAAGATCAACAAAAGAGGATTTGAGTTTGACAAAAGGCGAGGACCTCACAAGAAGACCGGATTCAAGAACATTATATGTTATGAATGTAATGAGAAGGGACACTTTGCCTCAAGATGTCCAAATAAAAAGGGTGATCATCAAAGATTTCATGAGAGGAAAGATGACGGTGAAGGGACAAAAGGCAAAAAGAAGCTTTTCAAGAAGTTCTACAACAATAAAAGCAAGGGCCAAGCCTATATTGGTGAATGGTACTCCGGATCGGAGGAATCCGAATCGGAGGATGAAGTACCATCATCTTCGAAGAAAATGGCGGGAATTGCTATCGGAGAAGCCACTTCGTTTGAAGACAAGTCATCATTATGTCTTATGGCAAATGATGATGCTAAGGTATCGGATCTTGAACCTTCTTATGAAGACCTTGTTGATATGGTTATGGAACTAAATGAGGCATTAGGTAGAGTAACTAAGGAGAACAAAATGCTTAAGAAAGAATATTCAACACTTAGTGAGTTATATGCAGAACTAAATGACTCACATGAGGCACTTCTAGTAAATGAAATTATTGATTTTAAACAAACAAATGAAATAGGTATTACGTGTGATATTCTAGACGAATCAACTCATAGTGTCTCTCTTTCAAAATCATTCACTTGTAATGCTTTAGAAATTAATCATGAAAATGTTTGTGATGAAATTGTTGATAACAACTCGAACTTGATTTTAGAAAATTTAGAACTCAAGGCACAAGTAGAAAAACTAAATCTAGGACTAGCAAAATGCTTTAAAGGAAAAGAAATTTTAGATAAACTTCTTAGTGAACAACGATGTTCATTTAGAAAGGAAGGCTTAGGATATGAACCGAACAAGAGAAAGAAATTGAATACTAAAATGACTTTTGTAAAGGCCACTAATATGTTTTGTCACAAATGTCATAATGTAGATCATTTGCCGGAAAATTGTCCCTCAACTTCTAGAGCTAAAGAAAATAAGTATCACTGCCATTACATGCTAAAGAAAACAAAGTACGGAAAAGTAATTGCAAAATTCATTGGTTTACCTCATCAAAATAAACATAAAAAGAAAATTTGGGTTCCAAAAACCCTTGTTGCTAACTTTCAAGGACCCAAACAAGTTTGGGTACCTAAAAGCATCTAACCCTTCTTTTAGGTAAACTACAAAACCGGTGGGAGGCATTGGGTGCTTGATAGTGGATGCACCCAACACATGACCGGTGATGGAAGTCGGTTCTCTTCATTTGAGAATGGTTGCAATGACATTGATAAAATCACGTTTGGTGATAATAGCAAAGGAAAGGTAATTGGGTTAGGTAAAGTCACAATCACAAACAACCTTTCCATCTCAAATGTATTACTTGTTGAATCTTTGAACTTCAATTTGCTTTCGGTTGCAAAAATTTGTGATTTGGGTCTTAGATGCATTTTTGAACCAAATGGTGTTATCATTGAAAGTCTAGAAGACAAGTCTTTAATTTTCAAAGGTTTTCGATATGGAGATTTGTATTTGGTTGATTTCGGTTCAAAAGACTCCTGCATTTCAACATGTTTGGTTGCTAAAAATTCTTTGGGATGGCTTTGGCATCGTCGTTTGGCTCATGTCGGGATGCATCAATTAAACAAACTTTTAAATAGAGATTTAATCCTAGGTATGAAAAATGTAAAGTTTGAAAAGAATAAACTTTGTAGTGCATGTCAAGCGGGAAAACAAGTTGCTAGCACTCATCCCGCTAAAAATGTTTTGTCAACATCTAGACCACTTGAGCTTTTGCATATGGACTTGTTTGGTCCATCGGAAACTCAAAGTATTGGTGGTAGTAACTATTGCTTTGTCATTGTTGATGATTTCTCTCGATTTACTTGGATTTTCTTTTTAAATCATAAATCCGATGCTCCAAGTGTGTTTAAAATATTTGCAAAACGAGTTGAAAATGAATTTGAATTCTCCATCAAGAAACTTCGAAGTGATCACGGTGGAGAGTTTCAAAATTCTGATTTTGTTGAGCTTTGTGATGAATCTGGAATTAAACACGAATTTTCCGTACCATATACTCCTCAACAAAACGGTGTTGTGGAAAGGAAAAATCGAACATTAATTGAAATGGCTCGAACTTTGTTGGATGAATATAAAACCCCCACTAGGTTTTGGGCCGAGGCCGTAAATACGGCTTGTTATGCCATAAATCGGCTTTATACTCATCCTTTATTAAACAAAACTCCTTATGAGCTAATTATTGGAAGAAAACCAAACATCTCATATTTTCGAGTTTTTGGTTGCAAATGTTACATCCTTAAAAAAACGCATGCATTTTGGGAAATTTCAAAGACGTGTTGACGAGGGCTTTCTTGTTGGATACTCGTCAACTAGTAAGGCTTATCGTGTTTTTAACATCATAACCGAATGCATTGAAGAAACATGCAATGTTGAGTTTGATGAATCTAATGGCTCTCAAGAAGAGTATGAAGATGTTGAGAATGTAGGAAATGAAGAATTATGGGAAGCTATGAAGAATATGACGATTGGAGATATCAAGCCCAAAGATGAAGATTCAAAGTCACCCGATCAAGAAAATGAAATAGCTTCTATGATTCCAGAGGCACCTACTCAAGTTGATCTTGATGTAGAAATAAAGGAAAATGAAGATCAAACATTGCAAAATCCAAGACT
The DNA here is from genome assembly GCA_019359835.1 of Pharus latifolius. Taxonomy (NCBI): domain Eukaryota; kingdom Viridiplantae; phylum Streptophyta; class Magnoliopsida; order Poales; family Poaceae; genus Pharus; species Pharus latifolius. Next base: position 33,002,926 of record CM033327.1, read on the forward strand.
TCATCAAACCATCACTAAGGACCATCCCGTCAACCAAATAATAGGTGATGTTGGTAAAGGTGTTCAAACTCGCTCTAAAATTGCATCTTTTTGTGAACATGCATCTTTTATTTCTAGTATTGAGCCTAAAGGCATTGATGAAGCTTTAGCGGACCCAGATTGGGTAAATGCTATGCATGATGAGTTAAACAACTTTACTAGAAATAATGTTTGGGAACTTGTAGAACAACCTCTTGATCACAATATAATTGGTACAAAATGGGTCTTTCGAAATAAGCAAGATGAAAATGGCATAGTTGTAAGAAATAAAGCTAGATTGGTAGCACAAGGTTATTCTCAAATTGAGGGATTAGATTTTGATGAAACTTTTGCTCCCGTAGCTAGACTAGAGGCCATTCGCATCTTACTTGCATTTGCATCATGTTTTGAAATCAAACTTTTTCAAATGGATGTTAAAAGTGCTTTCTTAAATGGTGAAATTTCGGAACTTGTATTCGTAAAGCAACCACTGGGTTTTGAAGATCCAAAATATCCAAATCATGTCTATAAACTCTCAAAAGCCCTTTATGATCTTAAGCAAGCCCCTAGGGCTTGGTATGAAAGGTTGCGAAATTTCCTAATTTCACAAGGTTTTAAAGTTGGAAAAATTGATACCACTCTCTTTACCAAAATCATAGACGATGACTTCTTTGTTTGCCAAATCTATGTCGATGATATAATTTTTGGTTCCACTAACGAGTCTCTTTGCCAAGCTTTTGGTGAAACCATGTCCAAAGAATTTGAGATGTCTATGATAGGAGAATTGAACTTTTTCCTCGGACTTCAAATTAAGCAAATCAAAGAAGGCATATTTGTGAGTCAAAGCAAATACGTGAAGGATTTGCTCAAAAGATTCGGTATGGATGATTCAAAACCAATCAAGACTCCTATGGCTACAAATGGGCATTTGGACCTGGATGAGGGAGGTAAACCGGTAGAACTCAAATTATATCGTTCTATGATTGGTAGTTTATTATATCTTACTGCTTCTAGGCCTGATATTATGTTTAGTGTATGCATGTGTGTTAGGTTTCAAGCTGCTCCTAGAGAGTGTCACCTAACTGCAGTAAAAAGAATCTTCAGATATCTAAAACATACACCAAACATAGGACTTTGGTATCCTAAGAATGCTAGTTTTGATCTCCTAGGATATTCGGATTCTGATTATGCCGGTTGTAAAATTGATAGAAAAAGTACTTCCGGTGGTTGTCAACTTCTAGGAAGATCATTTGTCTCTTGGACTTCAAAGAAACAAAATTCAGTTGCACTCTCAACCGCCGAGGCGGAATATGTTTCGGCTGGTAGTTGTTGTGCACAACTTCTTTGGATGAAGCAAACCTTGTTAGATTATGGCATAAGAGTCAAATGTGTTCCGCTTTTATGTGATAATGAGAGTGCCGTTAAAATCGCCAACAATCCTGTTCAACACTCTCAAACTAAGCACATTGACATTAGACATCACTTTCTAAGGGATCATGTATCAAAAAGGGATATAGTGATTAGTCATGTTTCAACAGAAAATCAATTAGCAGACCTATTCACTAAACCATTGGATGAGTCAAGATTTAGCAAGTTAAGAAATGAATTGAATGTCATTGATATTTCAAATGTTATTTGATCTCTTGCGTATCTTGAATTGATTGTTAGTTTGATTGTGTCTAGCATGTATACTCTTGGCTATAAATTTATATATCAATTTAGGCATCTATGCCAATCACTTCCTATTTTGAAGAAAAAGTCCAAGAATTCACCACTTTGTCGTTTTTCAACAAAACTCGGAGAACACATTGAGGGGGAGCAACTTCAAGATCATTGAATGCTTGTATACCCCAAAATTGTGTACAAAAAGGAAAAATATGCATGTTGTTTATCAAAAGGGTCAATTTTAAAATCAAAAGGGCTAAAAAGTGTCAAAATGTTCAAAATGTGTTAAAATAAAACAAAATCTTCAAAAATATCTTTCAAATATGTTTTCAAAGGTTTTGAAAGTGAAAAGAAAGGATTTCGAGCTAAAATGTTGAATTTTGACAAAATTGAACATTTAAGGATCTTGTTTTGGCCTAAAATGACTTATTTCTATAAATCAAAATTGGTTGAGTTTTGACAAAAAGTTTCTACATGAAACACTTAGAGATCAGTCATTCGAAGACATTTCATGTTGAACTTTTTCTCAAAAGACCTATGGTTTGAAAATTATCACATTTTGCAAATCGCCCGAAAACGAGCTTTGACACGAAAATACCCAAAATGTGCATTTTGTGAATTTCGCTATTTGAGCCAAGATCTCTTCCATGTTTTGGCTTGAAATAGTATTTAGAATTCATACAAGGCCAAACATCTCAGAAAAATTCGAGTTTCATGAAAATTTGACAAATTGGTGAAAAACCGTTCTGTTTTACCCTTTTTCCCTAAAATGCGATTCGGAGGCTCATTCTAAAGTCGATTTCTCTCAAATTTTTTCTCAAAGCTAGCTGGATATATTCCAAACATGATACTTGAGCTTATCCAAAATTCAAATCTCTATTTGAGTCAAATCTGAAAAATTTGCAAAAATTCAGAAGTTTCAGAAGCAAATCTGAACTGACCGGACAGTCGGACTTTGTCCGGCCATATCGGACAGTGTCCGGTCAGATCGGACTTTGTCCGGCCTGTGCACATTGGTTCAGTTATCAAAACCACCCGTGATTCCTTTCTTCCCCAAATCGATTAAAGCTTCTGTTGCTGCTGCTCTCCACCACCACATCCACTGTTCATCTCCTCTTCTCCGGACAAGAGGATCAGTCCGGCCATCTCCCGTCTGGCCTCAAATTGATCTCTTGTGCATCTCCTCTTTCCTTGGATTAGGTCAGTTTTGTGTCTCCTCCTCCTCTGGTTCATGCATTACATCTCATGCCATACTAGGGTTTGATATTGTTCAAATGTGTTTGCATGTCAAATCTAGATATGGATTCATGAAATTAACATCTAGGAGTGATCATATTTGAGATGATTTGTACAAAATAGAAGTTTATCATTGACATGCATGATATAAGTGGATCAAATTGCCATTTAGAGTTAGATTTTGGAACAAAATCAAATATGCTTTGTATGGAAATATGATGGTCTAATAGAATCAAATCTATAGAGTTAAATGACGTATTTATATCGGATTTGTTCAGATTATTTACCATGCACAAGATGGGTGGTTAAGATGAGCATATCGTAGATGATTTCTTTAGATTGCCCTAGATCCTTGATTTTGATCAAAGCAAATTGAGTAGAACAAAATTGAATCAAAGAGCAGAAAAGGATGATATGGAGTAAAAATTAACATCTATTAGCAAATGCATGAGTAAGAATTGATTCATATAAGAACTAGGTCATGCATCCACATCCTTCAGAAGATTAGTTCATTCTTCCCTTATCAACTCTTTCGAGTCATATCACGAACAAATTATCTATCTTTTCTTTCCAGAGTCACTATGACTGGAAGAATGAAGCAAACAAGCCGTCGTCATGGGCCTGGATCTTCTCAACAGGCTCAACCTATAGACTGGGACTCTTTGGCTATTGATGAGGATGATGCAGCTCCAACATCTCCCGTTGGATCTCCCATTGATGATTCTGACTCAGTCGACAGTAGCAGCAGTAGTGGTGATGAGCAATCCAGAGGCCATCCAACCTTCACCGCTAGTGCTATTCGGCGACTTCGTCGAAAGAACCCAATGAGCATCCGAGGACATGTACTGAGAGGAATTTCTGGAATGCCTTCCAGATGTCTCAGTATCACACCAGATTCTCCTCTGCTAAAGTGTTTGGGCATCAGGCCATTGACTGGAACTTGATCGAGAGCAAAGTTCACTATCCTCTCCGGGGCAAGTTCATGGCTGTCAGATTGCACTCCTTCACCGAGATGAGGGAAGACTGGAAGTGGAACGTGGACATTATCCGCTCGTTCTTCGCGACTCTTCATGTTGCCTCGGATCGATCCCATGTCGTCTTCATGAACAACAACTCTAGAAGAACTCTCACCAAGGCACAGTTTGAAGAGGCTCTACAGATCGAGCATGTTGACAACAGCCTTTTCGCCTTTGATGAAGTTCGAGTTGAAGACGTGGCTCATCTCTTCGACAATCCAGATCCAAATATTGGTAAAGTCTCTCAACTGATCCCTCCGGTGGCAATTCTAGAAAAGTTGAACCGCATGACTATCTTGCCAAAAACCGGAGATCGCGGGGCTGTCACCTCCACCATGCTGCGACTTCTGAGAGCCCAAGTTGACGAGACACCTTTCGACTTTGTGGAGTTCATGTTCCACTAGATGCAGGAAGTTCAGATGGACCCGAAGAGGCTTTTGCCCTTCGCACCTTTCATCGCTCACACTCTGACCTACTTTGGACTGCATCGAGCTTCCCGTCCTTCTTCTATGGAGTACTACCGGTTGAAGAGCCTGGGGATCCTTGTTCGTTATGAAAATCAAGTTGGATCACCGGTTCATGGAGACGCGCCTATGTCTCTGGTCGCGGGAGCTCCCTCTCCACTTCAGTCCTACTCCATCTCCCAGAGCCCTGATGTCTCAGCTCCATACATGATGATCATGGAGCGGCTGGATCAGATGTCCATGAGATTCGAGACTCGCTTCGATGAGGTCGACACCAGATTGAGCTCCATCGACCATCGCCTCAACGTCATCGAGCCTCGCATCGATTCTATGAGTCAGGATATCTCTGAGCTGCGGGGACGTTTTGACGCAGGCTAGTATCAGCGTCGTCGTCGCGGCGATTCTTCTTCCGATCATCCTCCGCAGTCCTAGATTATCTTTCTCCTGTATCTATGATCGTTTGTATCTATGTCTTCTCTCCTTTTATGGATGTTTGATGACAAAGGGGGAGAGTTATGTATGGATATGTGTTGATATATGTGATGTCCTTATGTTTATGTTAGTGGATGATATATATGTGATGTTGTTATGTTTATGTCGTCGTCTTATCGTCTTATCGTTTATGAATGTATGAACATGAACATGGAAATAGATTTGCTATAAAAATGCTGCTTTGATATCTCTCTTGTGTATGTATGTATGTGTTGATACGTATGGATATCTCGTTATACCTTGTTATGAATATGTTTATGAACTTGAATGCAATATTAAGGGGGAGCATCTCTTGCTTATACTCATATTTGTTATATCCATATGTTTTATGCATAACGGTTGTCATCAATCACCAAAAAGGGGGAGATTGTTGAATCTTGAGCCATAATTAGGGTTTTGGTGATTAATGACATCCGTTAGATTTGCGACTAATCTCTGTATGTGAGACACAGGTAAATCAAAGGAGAAAGCATCAAGAAAAGACAAAGCAAGGTTATCAAGACTCCATAAAGCGAAAACGACGAAAATCTCGACAAAAGTACAAATACCTAAACCTAGCGTCTTCTCGTTTTGAAATTTTCTAGGTTAGATGGTCGTACTATTAAGAGGGGTCTTAGCACAAGTATCTTGATCAACCTTAAAGTTTTTAGAAGCATATTTGCATTTTCTTTTGCCCCAAATCAAAAGTTGAGTAAAAATTCAGAAGTCTGTTTTCGTTTTGTACTGGCCGGACAGTGTCTGAAGTGACCGGACAATGTCCGGCCAATACAAACAATTTCAGTACTTTGCAAACACGTGCAACAGAGACAAATACATTTGTCCGGGACATCTGTCCGGTGAAGGCCGGACATTGTCCGTAGTGACCGGACAATGTCCGGCCAATACAAAATCTGGGCTACTGTAAGGGTTGTGTTAACAGAGACAAATCTATTTGTCCGGACATTTTGTCCGGACAAATCCCATATGTCCGGCCCATACAAAAATCTGGAGTGTATTATGTTAAGTGTTAACAGAGACAGATACATCTGTCCGGACATTTTGTCCGGACAAATGTATCTGTCCGGCGTGTACACATCATTTTTAACAAGGGTGTCAACAGAGACAAATGCATCTGTCCGGACATTTTGTCCGGACAAATACATATTTGTCCGGCCTTCACATTTTGATCCAAACGGCTACTGACACTCGCATTTCACGTGAATAACGGTCAAAATTTTTGTACTGACAGGACATTGTCCGAAGTGGCCGGACAATGTCCGGCCAGTACAATTTTCGCCCAATCTTCTTGATGTCGACCGTTTTTGTTGAGAGTATAAATAGATCACTATTGTAGATGTCTTATACACATGAAATACATCTCATAAACCCTGAGCAACAGTGTGCAAGCTCTCTCACATCCATTCTCTAGCAATTAGAGTCAAAACTTGAGAATTCTTAAGTGCTAGTTGAGTGAATTTGGTTCCAAGCCCTCTTGCATTTGCATTGTGTTCATCAAGCTTTGAGGTTGATCAAGCAAGGTGCTAGGCTTATTACTCTTGGTGATTGCCGTCACCTAGACGACCCGGGAGGTCCGGCGATCTCTCCATCGACGGTGTGTCGGAGAGGCCCGGCGAGTGGTTGTAAAGGCTTGGAGCTCGCCTATCCGGAGTGGAGAAGGGCTACCCCTAGTGGAATCGAAGCATAAGCACAAGCGAAGAGCGCTTCAACGAGGATTAGTGGAAATCGGCAAATTTCCGAGACCTCGGGAAAAACTTGATCTCTTCGGTTACCTCTACTACTTGCTTAACTTTCATTGTGATTGAATTGTTGCTAGTAATATTATAGAAATTGCTCAATCTGAATTGAATTGTTTTTCCATACCCTTAGAATATTTGTTATTGCAATCTTAGGTTGTTAAACCCTAATTTAGAAGAAAAATTTTAAAACCTCCTATTCACCCCCCCTCTAGTCGGCATCCTTCGATCAACAGCGACACGGCACAGGCACGGCTCTGGACAGGAACTTGGCAAGAGCATAACTCTTGATCTGGGCAGATTTAGAGATCGGGCTAGAGGAATGAAATGCTCAAGGGATTGAGGCCAAGCTAAGAGACAAGGTGGCCTTGGGTGGATCGGCCGGGAAGCAAATTCCGGTGAACTGTGTCGGAGAAGAATACACAGAAATTGGGAGTTTTTGATTTAATGTATCTGAGCTCGATTCCAAGCTTGTGGAGTATCCTGGGAACAAGAGAAGGCCACTGGGAAGATCAATTTGGCTGGAGGATCACCTGAGAAGCTCGGCGACGAGCTCCAGTGAACAAATGAAATTCCAATTTGGGGGTTCTTCGATCTGGGTAAAACTGAAGGTTTTGATCTTACAGGCTTACTCTACTTAGCTCACTGATCACTTTGTTCTACTAGCACAAAGGCCAATTCGGTTTAAATCACTTAGCATTGGAGGAACAGGGGAAAAGGGGAAATCCGGTGATCGCCGGCGCTAGGATTCGCCGGGGTCCAATTAAGTGCTATGATACAGAGAGGAGGGCGAGGGGGACTTACTGGTGAACTTGGATTGGAGAGGGAGGCAGTGGCTTGAGCTGGCGATGAGAGCTCCTCAGGTAGCTCGTCGAGGAAGAAGATGAACGCGGTGGAGGTGGCTAAGACTTGGCTGGTTTGGGTGTGGAGGCAAGCAGTGAATCAGAGGGGTTTAAATAGGCAATGGGCTGGGGCTCTCGAGAGTTGAAGCGAATCAAGCGGGATACGCGTGACTGGCGCCAGAGGCAGGATCGAGACGGCGTGCACAGCGTTGGGACGCGGCAGCGGCTCTGCCAGAGGAGAAGATCGTGCCAAATCCGGCTGGAGCAGGGCGATGGGGTGGCTGGCTTCGGCATGGCCACAACGTGGTGCTGGTTTGCTGCTGCTGGAGCACGCGCGCGCGCGGGGAAATCGCGGCATAGGCGTGGCTGAGGTGGCTCTACGGTGGTGGCACGGGTGCGCACATGTGGTGGCTTCGTGGCGGTGGTGGTGGCAGCGTGGGAGCTTTGCCGGCGGCGAGTTCTGCGGCGAGGCGAGGTGGCGGGGCACGGTTGAACAGTGCCTGGTCGTGGTCGAAAATGGCACAGGGGCTTGGTTGCAAGATTTGGACTGATTTGCGAAGGTTTTGGATTGATCTGCAAGGATTTAGTTCGTGAACTTGGACCTATTTGCAAAACTGGGCATCTGGAGGGCTGATTTGAGATCCGATTTTGCAGATGAGTGTTACTAAATCACTTGGACTCATCTAGCAAGAAAAATGGTAAGATCCGATAAGATTTGGTGGTTTTGACAAAAATCGAAAATAGAGTAATTAGGGTAAACAGGGTAATTAGGGTTTTGGAAGTGGCGAGGCTGAAAATTAGGGTTTAGGATAAGATTTGGAAATTCTTCAAGAAGGGAAAATTGTTCAGAATAGTGGATGGGAGATGTTCACTAAATCAGATCAAAGTTTGGGGATGGTCTGAGACTTTTAGTCTTTTTGGGCTTCTTACAAATCTGAAAAGAACTAATCTGCGATACCTTTGGACTAAAAAGCAAAAATGGTTTGAAAGGTGGAGTTTAGCTACCAACTTTTAAATTAAGGTAGTGGCATACCTAAGATCATAATTCTGAAATAAGAGATCAAAAATGGGGTTGAGACATCCGAGAATCCAATGAAGATATGTTGACTGGCATGCTAAAGAGGTGGCAAAATTTGGGATGTTACACCCGGGACGGGTCACCGGGGGTGCCTGTCTCCGGGCAAACGGTGGCGCCCGAGACATGGTCCTCGGGGCACTTCTCACCAGGCCAATGGCGGCGCCCGGGACGTGGTCCCGGGGTTGCTTTCACCGGGATTGATCGGGTGGAGATTTCCCCCGACAGTATGTTACGTTAAGATCTTTTCTTTATCTTTCGCATGTTCTATGCTACTTCTTGTGTAACAAATGCATCATCAAATGCTGATGACGATATCTCGATCAATTCCTCTAATCCATGTCACTAGTCCACATTTCAACCTTTGCTTCAATCATTGTCAAAGAAACCTAACAGCTTTGCCACTTCTTCTCTACCTTCTACTTCTGGTATATTGATTTTCCAATTCACCTATTGCGATGATATTCTTACTACCCATTTACTTGCTAATTGTCCTTCTGTTACTTCATATTTGGTTGTAGCTGCTCCTCCGCCGTCCTCATCCCATTGCCCTACCATAAACCATTGTCGTATGATATTTCAAACTTTAGTGTCTTCCTTCTGTTAACTTGGCTATATTTGGGCATTATTTCCTTTCTCTTACTACATTTCTCAAGAATAATTTTAGTCCTTGCTATAATAACCGCAAGTGAACGGTTGAATGTTGAGCACTTGAGGGCCGAATTCCACAAGGAACAAGCGTATTGGTCTTTCTAGCTTAATGGATCACTGAGTAAGTCTAAGCGAGTTGTGGGTATATTTTTCTACAACTAAACTATCAATCTAGAGTTTGCAAGCTGGTATGAAAATCTAGCATTTCAGGAGTTCCATAACCATTTGGCGTAATTCTATCTAAGGTCCGAGGATTGCAAGTTAATTTCAATTGTTTTTCAAGGCAAATTAAGTTTCCAGTTCGGGGCACTGGGTCAACAGTCAGAGGATCGCTTCCACTGACACGTTTGGCGAGAGCCTCTCTCCTATTCAGGATCCTGCGTCAAAGCGCTAAGGACTCAAGAACTCCCCCAAATTCTTGCTAAGGCTCAACTGTTACGTCTGTTGCCTAAACGAGAATTTTGGGTTTGGAGGAAGAAAACATCATGAAATTACTCCAAAACTTGAAATAAAGACCGAGGAAGAATCACGCCTTCAGGATTAGGTCATCCCTAACCCTAGAGGGGATTTACTCACTAAAAGCCATAATAATGCAGAAATAAGAATAACAATTAAATAAAAACTCACTTGATTGCTTGAAAATTGAAGTTGCCATCCTTGCCGGCTTACAAAAGCAATAAAAATAGAGAAGGTGACTCTTCTAAACTAAAACAAAACTAAAAAGTAGCTAAAAACTATTACTAACCCTAAAGAAAGCATGTCTAATTGAGTTAAAAGTTTCTCTATTTATAGTACATAAGTCATAAAATTAATCAACCACAAATCAAGACTTGTTTAGGAAGGAAACTGACTTAGATTCGGACTTCGGAATGCCTTAAACCAACTAATGGCTCCGGGCACGCGTCAAACGGACTAACAGGTCTGTGGAATGCCCTAAGCAGACTAATGGATCTGGGCACGCGTCAAACGGACTAATGGGTCTGTTTCGGATTCGGGATTTGGGTTTCGGATTTCAGATTTTGGATCTTGTTTTTCAGATTTTCAGCACTTTCTTTCTCCACTTTGTTTCCTATCCAAACGATGTCGAAATATCTCCAAATTTGGTGCGTTTGTTCCCTGAAACATGATGAACACACTCATGAAAGTGTATTGTAAAAATGTTACAAAAAGTTACATAAAATGATGTATAAAAGGAATTTTAAGCATCATTTTTGCACATTTTCAATACTAAATCTAGGGTAAAATTCTACCAAATTAAGACTTATCAATGGCCCTTATGCGTTTAAGATCAGTGGTCAAATTTTCCACTGTATTGAATCACTTTTTCCTTCTCCTGGTGTGCCCCATCATATGCACAACTTTATATATATGACACTTCAAATGAACTTTCCAACAGAATATGTGTGCCTACCAATTTGTTTGGTACTCAGTTCAGACCTAATCAGTCATTAATTGAAGCATTTGTCACAATGCTTGATATGCACAACCCGATTGTTGAACTTTTTAGGACAGCTTGTGATAGAGTAATGGAAAATATAAATGATCATTATTCTATATGAATATTTGGAACATCAGATGCACATGGTGATATATACAATGCTCTAGTTGCTGCTGAAGTGATAGGCCTTGTCATTGGAGGATTTGAACTTTACGATTCCAGTAGAGACATCATTGTAGAGGACCATTCATCAACTCTTCCACAAATAAGCGAAGATCATTGTCGTTTTATGGCTATGCAATATCCATTGCTATTTCCGTATGGTGAAAATGGCTATCATAAAGACATGATGTATGCTCCACCAAACCAATTAGATTTGATCCAACGAAGGCATGTCACGATGGCTGAATATTATGCTTACAGACTACATGACAGGCCTATTGAATTTAATATCCCTCTACATTCCAAAGCATTGACACAAGCATTGTTGAGGGAAATCTCCGCGAGGTTAAGTCTAGGTAAGTTGCGTCACATTTGCCCGGGGACCTGGCCTCCGGTGCCGGTCCCAGGCGCCACCTTTCGCCCGGGGACCTGGCCTCCGGTGCCTGTCCAGGGCGCCGCCTTTTGCTCGGGGACCTGGCCTCCGGTGCCGGTCCCGGGCGCCGCCTTCCGCCCGGGGACATTGCCTCCGGGGCATGTCTCGGGTGCCGCCATTCGCCCGAGGACCTGGCCTCTAGTGCCTGCCCCGGGCGCCGCCTTTCGCCCGAGGACCTGGCCTCCGGTGCCGGTCCCGGGCGCCGCCTTCCGCCCGGGGACATTGCCTCCGGGGCATGTCCCGGGCGCCGCCTTTCACCCGGGGACTTGGCCTCCTCCGGGGCATGTCCCGGGTACCGCCTTCAGCCCGGGGACCTGGCCTCCGGTGCCGGTCCCGGGCGGCGCCTTCCGCCCGGGGACATTGCCTCTGAGGCATGTCCAGGCGCCGCCTTTCGCCCGGGGACCTGGCCTCCGGTGCCGGTCTCGGGCGCCGCCTTCCGCCCGGGGACATTGCCTCCGGGGCATGTCCCGGGCGCCGCCTTCCGCCTGGGGACCTGGCCTCCGGTGCCTGCCCCGGGCGCCGCCTTTCGCCCAGGGGCATTGCCTCAGGGGCATGTCCTGGGTGCCGCCTTTCGCCCGGGGACGTGGCCTCCGGTGCCTGCCTCGGGCGCCGCCTTTCGCCCGGGGACATTGCCTCCGAGGCATCTCCCGGGCGCCGCCACCTACCCGGGGACTTGGCCTCCGGTGCCTGTCCCGGGCATTGTCGCCCTTCTAAAGGTAAAGTCTTTGGTTCTTGATCACGTGCAGGTCACGCGAGGAGCGCCTCGGGAATCAGCGGCCACCTGTCAAGCATCCGAGGCACTTGACCGGGAGAAGGACGTTGCTACCCCTCAATCCGACGGTAGCGTCCGAAGTAGTTTAGTCTTTTTTGCTTCTTTTGGGGCCATAAATAGCCCTTGTACCCCCTGTTGTAAGAACAACTCATTCATTATTACTAGAATAGCCAAACTCACGGGTGTGCTCCGGAAGCCTCTCCCCGAGAGAGCCTCCCCAGCCAACTCTGGTCGGGAGCACGCCGACAGGACTAGGGCCCCCACCGAGACCCGAACCTGTATAAATCCTCGTGTCACTTGTTGTGTTTGTCCGGCGGGGGAGGACCGGTCACCCGGTCAACCCGCATCGCGTTTTCTTTGCTAGGATCGTCCACAAAACCTGCCAAGGTATTCGCAATAACACAACAAGCGTACATTGTTGATGCATATTGCTGTGTCGAGAACTCATTACAGAAGCCATACTTCTCAGAATAAATATAGATCTGCTCCTTTCAGATCATTAGTCGAATCAGTTGATAGAGGTGCTACCAGTGGATATACTACTGGACAACATATCATCTTACCTGCAACTTTTACTGGAGGTCCTCGGTATCCAAAATTTCCAAGACTGCATAGCATTTTTTCACAAGTTTGGTTGTCCAAATCTTTTCATCACATGTACTTGCAATCCTAATTGGCAAGAAATTTCAAATGCTTTGTCACACATACAAGGTCAATGCCCGTCTGATCGCCCTACTATTATTGATAGATTTTTCAACATGAATCTGACTATGTTGACAGATGACCTCAATAAATATTAATTTTTTGGTCCAATCAATGCATGTAATAAACTGACTATCTTTGCTCCACTTTTTTATTTTTTGTACTTATCTTCTTACATTATGTGTAACACCCTGAGTTTAGGGGTAAAACCTTTCTTTTTCATAAAAGTCATGCATGCATGTATCTCTGTAGTAGTAGCAAGATCAGTTCAACCCTAATCTATTCTAAGCCCCAAATATCTCAAAATCTTCCGTGTGCATCCAAATCAAGATCAGAATGCTCAGATATAATCTATTAGTTACTCTGAACCTAAAAGCCTTCAGAAGCCAGATTCAATTCCATCTCTAACTCTCCGATCTTGCGATCCTTTTCTGTTTTCGAAAACAGGAATTTAATTATATCCTAATTACCCTAAATACTCTGAACTCAGATTTAGCCAAATCTTGACCTAATCCAGACTAGATTATTCTTGGATCATGATCATGGGTATGCCAATACCTTAATCAAGAAAGTTGGCAGTCAGCTTTCATCATTTAAGCCTTTTTCACAGATCAGTCCAAATTGTATCGCGAATTAGTCCTTTTTCTGATATCTGGAAACCCAAAAAGGCTAAAATCTTCAGATTAACTCCAAATTCAAATCTGTTTCAGGGAACACCTCCCAAATGCTAATTAATACAAAATCTTCTTTTCAGAATACCCAAATCTCTCTCCAATTACCTTGAATTCAAAATCGACCGAAACTCAGATTTAATTTATCCTAAATACCCTATTTTCAGTTTATATCAGAAACCATCAAATCATGCCAGATTTTACCAAATCTTTTGCTAGATGAGTACAAGGAATAAGTTTATACTCATCTATGAAATCAGATTGCAAATTAACTATCTCTAGATCAGAAATTACAAATCAGTCCAAGTTGCAAACAAAGCATCTTGCAAACAGGTCCCTGGCTCGACCACATCTGCTATTCACGACCTCACCTACTGTTCACGACCAGGGCTCAGCATCTTCGACCTCGGCCAACGGTGCATAGTGCTCATCATCGACTTCGACCGCAACGTGCAGTGCTTCGCTTCGATCAGCGCCACTGCGACGGCGACCAGAGCGCCGTGTCGCCGTGTTTTTGCCGCCGATTAGCGTCGCTCTAGCCCGTGTTTTTTCACAACCGTGTTTGCATGCACACACGTGGTTGCACCTTAGCTATTGTTGTGGCAATCCTTGTCCAGCTCACCAGCAGCTCACGCGCCAAAGAGAAGCTACACCTTGTCGTTTGCTCGTCGTTGCTTCAACCCGAAGCCTCCACCGGTGAAAGCATCTTAGCCTCCAAGCAGTGAGCTTCGCTTCACCTTGCCTTGCCTTTAAATAGCAGTCCTTAGTAGCTTCATCGTCATCAACACTGCTCCCCAAAACCCCTCAGCCTTAAACCGCATTTCTTCACTGTTGTCTTCTTCTCCAGCGAGCCGTCGAGGAGGTCGACGACGCCAGCACACTACACTGCTCCAAACTTCAAATTGAAGCCACCAGTGAGTTCCCCTCATCAAACCTTCTGTGCTGTGTCATTTAATTGAATTCCCGTGTTCCAGCTCTACAATTTGATTTAATCCAAATTAGCCTTCGATCCAGTAGAGTAAAATGATCAGTGAGATTTATTTAGCAAGCCAGTAAATCCAGATTTTGAAATTAAGCCCGAATTGAAGCTATCTCAAAGTTTGAGCTTCACTAGTCGCCGGCGCTCGTCGCCAGGCTTCTCCAGTGATACTCCGGCCAAATTGATCGTGCCAATAGCTTCTATATGCTTCCCTCTTACTCCTCAAGCAAAGAATTGAGTTCAAATCCTGTATAGTGAAAAACCCCAAATCTAGTGTCTTCGTCTCCGGCGCCGGCCATCGGAAATTTGTTCCCGGCAGATCCAATTCCAGCCACCTTGTCCCTTAGATGCATCTCGATTTCCTAAACACTTTTGTCTACTAGCTCGACATCTAATTCGGTCTAAATCGAAAGTTATGGCTATGCCCTAATTTTAGTCCAGTGCCATGACTTGAAACTCCAGCCACCGTGTTCTTTGCCGGTTTTCACCACTTTCCGGCCATCTCCTACCCTAGAGCCTGTTCAGTAAATTGTTTCTGTTACAAATGCCTAACTACCAGACAAAGTGGTGCATCAATTGGAGCCCTAGATCAAAAGATATGGCAAACCCTAGTTTCTGGCCATGTCAACCCAATGCCAATCTGTGTCAGCCAGTGGCATTGAACCTTTTTACCTACTTCCAGCCATGCATTTTGAGCATGACTATGTCCCTTAGACTCCTGATGTTGTGATCTACATTTTCTTCTTCTGTCACAACTTGAATTGAGCCCTCATCAACCATTGATCTTTGGTCAACGCCTTGAACCGAATGTCAACCTGAAGACGTTCGTCATTTTTGAACAAACCAGCCGTGGACTTAATGTCATTTCCATACCCTGGAACCCTAAAAGTCCTTAGCACCCATCTTCAGCCTTAATTCTGTGAGTTAGCCCTAATCAGTTTCTAAACCCAATTATTCCAGAATCATCGAGACATTTCATCTTTGCATTATTGCATGTAGTATAATAATGTATTGAAAAGGTTGTGATTCTTGGTTGCTTGTTTGATCTTTGCTTAGAGTCAGAGCCAGAGTTCGAGGACTTCATTGCTGACCCAACATCAACTGCTGTTTCTTACGACGCGGAAGGCAAGTCATAGTTTTGATCATCTTGAACTTATATTTTATGAATTGCTATGATATGACCTTGAATATAAATAGTATTGCTTGTGAGAATGGATGAATTGTGAATTGGCAGTACTAGGCTGGATGCCTGTGAAATGTGAAAAGATCAAATAGTGAGCCATAAACTATTATATATGTATATATATATATTCATGAAATAAAACCCCTAGTCGTGACCAGGGTTTTGATATGGAATGGTGGTACTAGCACTGGATGTGCTTGGCTGCACTGGATGTGTAGGCACTGTAGGTGCATGGTTTGTGGTATGATCTGGTCACTGGCATATAAGGACTAGAACCTTGTGTTGTGCGTCTAGTGGCATGACCAACGTGCTAACCGCAAGCCTGGTATGGGACAGGCTTGGACAAGTACTTGTGTGGATCGCACATGAAACCCCTGCATGAGATGGAAAACAATACACTAATTTCACGGAGTGCGGCTCCTCCACGTATCACTGAATGTGATCATGCACGCTGACCCAGTAATGGGAAGAGGCTTGGGGGTGGGGGTATAGCTCGCCACAACTGTGGTTCGCGAGAGATCCACAGGGTTAGGGGTGAATTGTGAGTGAAACATAAAAAAAGTTCTTGTTATCTCTACCTTGCCACTCACACATGGTTGTGAGGAAGGGTCTAATCATATTGATAGGATGGGCTTGAAAGTGGAATATCTTGCGGGTAAATTGGTACCTCTCTGCAGAGTTAAAAACATATTCGAATACTCCGAGCTCCCGGGTTTATAGGAGTTTACTGCGGTGGATTAAATCCACGGGGTGTGGCACAAGTATGTTTTCTAAATAAAATTTGGTAAGTCCAGATTACCCAAATGACATGTGTTGTCATGATAAGGGGTGCTGCCGTGGGCTGTCGTGTGTCGACATGTCGTGGTAGTGCTATAATTTAGTGAACATGAATAGCGATGCTATGTTATGAAAAGTGCTGCCATGAGATGAGATATGAAAGAAAAGATTATTTTACAAACATCCATAATTCTTGACTAGTCTAGGTTCATAACAACACTACTATATGTATCTACTCTTACCTATGACTTGCTGAGTACGTAAGTACTCACCCTTGCATTACAACCTAGTAGATGGAGCGTACCATGATCAAGAAGAAGGCGTGGAGAACTTCTTGGAACAAGATGAAGGAGAGCCAGTTCCGCCAGATCCCTGATGTGTTGTTCTGCCGTCAACTTCTTATTGTGGAAGGGACACCCATCATCAGCTTTGTAGAAGTTTTTATTTTGCTTTAACTAAACCACGAATGTCGCGAAGGTATTGTAATCTCTTTATGTAATATTAAGGCTAGCAGGCCACACTGCTTAAATATTTTGTAAGTTTTTATGCTTCAATGTGAATATACTCCTGTGCTTGACTTATCTTGGGAAGTCAAAGGTATGCATATATGGGACTAGCTACAGCAAGCTAGGTCTCCACAGGAGTAGTCGTAGTCCCAGTTTCGGGGCACGACATTATGTTCCCTTTTTTACAGTGGTTTACACAACCAAATTTCAAAAATGTAGTCTACCACATGTTCACATCATATTATGGCTTTGAAAAGATGAACTATTAAGTGTTCAATACATTGATAAATGTATTTCTGCATAGTTACTGGATCCTTCTACTGACATAGTAGGCTATGAAGCAATATCCTCTTTCATGGTGCATCTAATCCATCATCACCTTGCATGTCTGATGGCAACTGTACAAACTCATATCCAAAAGATTTCTGCAATCAAACCACTATTTTAAGTAACGGCTTTGTTCGTTATGCTCGTCCAGACAATGGAATCACAACAAACAGAAATGGCATTGATCTTGACAACAAATTTATTGTTCCTCACAACTTTGATTTAGTGATTAAATATCAGGCACACATAATTGTTGAGCGTGCCAACCGTGATGGTATGCACAAATATTTATTCAAGTATTGACGAGAATTATAACCCAAGTTAGACACCTTTGTTACTCTACAGTCGCAAGGCTTATAGAATGATATCTAAATTATTCACTTCTTTGTGGTCTCAGAGACCTAAGAGGGAGAGAATATGACAGTTCAAGGTATTCTGGACATAGCCTATTCCATGGTTTCGGCCTGTGTAATCTCGCGGTCCGTAATCTCGAGCAACCACAAAACTGAGGTCGAGGAGTTCATGGTCTCACATACCCACGAATATCTTGATCACGAAGATATCTTCCCAAGATCGCCCAGGTGGTGGAGAGTGAGCGAATAATTATATCTGTTCGTGATTAATACGCGACCAGAACTATTGAGGAGTCACAACATCCAATGGCCAATATGGTTGGACCTGTTCGACCACTACCGCTGCCTTGGATATCTCCAGCCTTCTTAATCAATTTCTAATAATGGTTAAGAAGATAAAAGCGCAATAACAAACAGGCATAATTGCACATTACGGTTGCGCACGTTTGCCTCCCAGCGACCCTTCAAATCCCATAACCGGCAACCGGCAACGAGCTATAAAAAGAGGGATCGCTGGGAGAGAAGGGGGAGCTTACTTGGGCCAAGACACAAGACTTAAGAGATAGGAGCAGTAGACTATCATGCATTGTGTAAACAAGAATAAAGAGATTGTTCTTAGTTCCTCTAAGAACACCTCCTATTCTCCCCTTGTAAACCTTAATATCCTTAGTGCAATATCAACAAGAGTGGGGCTATTACTCATCATTAGAGGGCCCGAACCTTTATAAATTCCTTTCTTCCTTAGACATAGATACCTTGATTACTTGAGTTTCACCTTAGATTGGCTTCACATCTCATCACCTAAATTTATGTAATTTCGATTAAGGGTCAGAGTCCAAATCGTGGACAGTTGGTGCCCACTATGGGCCCATTTCAAGGTGTAATTCTTCATCAAGTATCTCGATAAGCCATGTCATGAGTTTACGATTCCAAAAATGATTTTGATCTTGCAGATTATGCTGATCTTAACATGGAGGATGAAACTCTTTACATGGAAGAAAATGAAGTTCCCTCAAAGCCTCATGCTGAGGAGTATTCTCAGGACCTGGTCCATGGCCAGGAACCTGAACCAGCAGTTCGTTTGCCTCCAGTGAGTCCTACCACATCGAGAGGTGAATATGTGCCAGAATTCATCGTCCCAGATGATACGGGAGATGAGGATCTTGAATTTAGTCTGGAAGGATTTGCTCCAGATAACTTAAATTCCATCTTTGATTTTGAGTCTGATCAAGATGAGGAGATGTTCTCCCTATCTGCGAACTAGTTCCTAGGGAAGTTGCTGTACTTTCAAAGGAAACACCCGAGCAGCACGCTACCAGAGAAGAGGAGGAAGGAAAACGGGAAGAAAATGCAGCTCGAGAGCGGCGAGAGGCCGAGGTTCGAAAAGTCATAGAGCAAGCTCTACAACATGCGCAATCTTGCCATGACACCGCGGCTCACGACCTTGCCCCTGGAACTTCTTGTCCGCGACACCACCATGGTCGTAGGCGGGATCAGACTCAGTTATCAGCCCCGGCTTGTTCCCCGGTGGATGAGGTGACAGTAACTCCCATGGCACCCAGAAGGAGTACATAAGAACGCATTCATGTGATTGCAGATACTCTTCGCAATCCTCCATCTAATTTGGCGAATGATGACAGAGTGCTGTTCGCAAGGATTTTGGTGGATAACCTCGATGAGCTAGCAATTGTTACGACTCCAACATCATCCTAACGATCAGTAACTCGTTCACGAGAATGCGACAGTTATCATTCGAGCCAGGAATAGCATGGACACACATAATCAGTTCGATATTGTAAATCTAGGTGAACAGGTAATTCCAGTGACCTTTATCGTGAACCGGTGCATTCACGTTTGGGGCCATGAGTAGATTCTTCTCTCGACCATAATCGTGGACCGGTGCGATCACTTTTGGGGCCACCAGCTGACTCTTTTCGCGACCTTGATGGAGGTTGTGATGATCAACAACCGTGTCCCTCATACGTGGGTTGTAAGGCTTCCTCGCCTAGACTATGTGCAGTAGTTTGGCTAGATAAGTTTAAACCCGGAACAATCGAGCAATTTGATGGAACCAAGAATCCTTCCGAGTTTCTCCAGATATATATTACTGCCATCCAAGTGGCTGGTGGTGATGAACAGGTTATGGCAAACTATTTGCCGACTGTCCTGGAAGGTCCAGCGCGAACATGGCTGTTTAATTAGCCTGAAGGATCAATTTATAATTGGAAAATGTTATGTGATGTGATCCTCAACAATTTCAAAAATTGTTATCAGAAGCCTGGTAAGGAAGATGATTTTCATCGCTTGCGCCAGACTTCCACAGAAACTCTTTGACAGTTTGTCAAAATGTTCGTGGGGGTGCGAAATACAATCCCCAATATCTCTGACAGCTTCGTTATTAGGGCATTCAAACACGTCGTTCGATATCAAAGATTTACAGAAGATTTGCTTATTCATCCACTGTGATCAGTCGCCGATCTCTTTGATATGGCTGTTCACTATTCTGATGTGGCTGAAGCCATGGAGTGGAATAAGATGGTGGATAAAGGAAATTTTCCGCCGCAACTAGGTCTCGAAGACAAGAAGGACAATTCGCACAAGAAGCTTGAATCATCCGTGGGTGCGAAATCGAGAAAGGCTAAGAAAGCCAGAACTAGCCAGTTCCGCGAGGTCACCATCATCGACAAGCAACCTCAAGGGAAAGGTTAGAAAGTTCCATTTAAGATTAACAAATTTTCTTTTGATAGCCGTACCGACAAGACAAAAAAACTAACTAAACTGCAGGGAACAAAGAAGTGGTGTCCATTGCACAATGTTTCATCACACAACCTCCAGAATTGTCGAACCTGGTTGAAAAATTGGACGATTTTTACCAAGGTAAAACCCCTATGCCCACAGTACTAGGTCAAGGACAAGCCAGCGAAACTAAGAGCGCTAATGGAGATAAGGACATGTCGTATCAGGTACCCAACAATCATGTTAATGTTATTTTTGGTGGTTCTTCATCGTATTTTTCTAAGCGTCAGCTTAAAAATGTTTTCCATGAGGTAAATAGCACTGAAGCTCCGTTAGGAGAGCCTCAGTTTCCCTGTTGGTCGGAGATTTCCCTGACCTTTAGCCAAGAAGATTTCCCTAAGGGATTGACGGACCTCGGTGCCTTTGATGTGACAGCGGCCCGATCTTCTGATAGGTTCTACTTTGCAGAACGGAGACATTCACGTTTCAAGGCTTCCAATCAGCGGGGATTGAGTCCTTGCAATCGCTACACCCACACACCTATCGTTATCAACCGTGCTCACATCCGAATGACCTTACCACGAAGGTTAATTCCTGCATGCAGTAGAAGAAACTAGCAAGAACAAGATGCAAAGCAATCTGAAATTTCAGAACGAGCACTGAGGTTATCTTTCACTAAACTAGGTCTTTCGACACTACTCCGATGAACAATTGTATCTCACGCAGCCGGAAACAATGTAGCAAATAACCTAAGGAAGAACTTGAGGAGTTCAGCCATATAAAGGAGAGAGGGGTGGAGGCTAGGGTTGGCTCGCAACCCTAGGCAGGGTACATGGGCCATGGGCCAAAAGAGAGGTGACGCAGCATCTAAGAGTCCAGGTTCTGTACGACAAATTGTTTTGATGATTGCGGCCGACTGAGAAGGAATCAAACGAGGCAATCACTTCACTTTTTTTTTTTTGCAATTCGAACAAGGAATCACAGGTTGGGAAACAAAGATTACACAACTTTGAAGCAAGAAAACCTCAAACTAGATGCAAAAGATCGAAAAAAATGGTTGCCGAAACTTTGGAGGCTGTTTTGAGGCCCTAAACGACGTTTTTTGGGGTTCGTTTGGCTACGCGTACATGGCCGTGAGTATGCTGTCGAAAGAGCACTGATTCGAACTTGGAGTTTCAAAAATAACTTTTTGTAAGCTTTCCAATGGTCCAAAGAACGCCTCGATCGGAGCTCGTATGCAAAAGTTATGACTGTTTTACTACAGGGTGGTCGAATTCCGTCGTGGAATGGAAAAATCAGCCGAAAAACTCAACGACAAGACCTAAACCAGCAACTTCGACACAACGACACAGATAGGGACCAAATTTCAGAAAAGCAAACTAAAAATGAAAAATTGCAAAAAAAACTCAAAGGGTTGGATAGCGGAGAACTGATATATATATAAATTTGGGCGATTTTCTGGACTCTAGGGCGGAAGAACAGATTTAAACTAAATAAAAAAAATGTTGATACCTAACGGGCAACGCGGCTCTGATACCACTTGACGAGACAGCGGCCCGATCTTCCGATAGGTTCGATTAATTGACTTGTGGACGTTGGCATTCTGAGGCTTCCGATCAGCGGATCATCACCTCGCAATCGCTACACCTGTGCGTCTCGTCGTTATCGACCACGCACGTACACGGCCGACCTTACCACGAAGGTAATTGTTCCTGCAACAATCGAGAAATTCACAAGAACAAGGAAGACGCAATCTAGAATTCCAAATAAAGATGAAGCACACGAATTGGGGTTCCACAAACCAACGCAGCGGAATAGTCGGTCAGGTGCGGAGGCGAAAATAATCTACAAAATGTCGTGTAGATGCAATCTAAGAAAAACCCGCATGTTTGTGACAGCTAAGGGAAGTATTTGAGGGGTACACAACCCTAGGGACGCGCCCCTAATGTGCTTTACTTGATACAAGGCCCATCGGCCCAAGTTAAGGTGGTGCAGCACCATTTCCAGGAAGGAACGCGGACTCTTTCGACGTTTGCGGCCTACACAGGTAGAATTTGGAGATGAAGCTAGAACTGTTAAAACGTAGACTTGATAAGCTTTCCATGAAGTCCAAGAATGTCCTAAACGGAGTCCGTATGAGGAAGTTACGGCCATTTGAATTCAGTGCTGTCATAGCAGTCCGAATCCGAATCCAGCGCGAACTCAACTCAAAGTCTAGCTTCCCTTGGACCCAAAGTGATGCGGGGATCTTGTGGAAACGTTGATGAAAGTATGGGGCAGGTGGTTGCAGGTCTAAGCCCATGTCCGGCTTCACTTGTGGCTCCATGCATCCCTCCTTGATCAACCAAAAGGTGATGTCTTGAGGCAGCACTTGTCGAGTTCCTCTCTTCCCCTACTCCTGCGTTCCTGATCACAAGTAGATCACAATAGTTAGGTAGTAATCCATTCTGAAAATACAAAGTATGAAAGCCGAGGAAAGAGTCACCCTGATAGTTTAGTTGTCATGCCTGAGCTCGAGTTATAGGTCCAAATAATTGTTCCAGTTCAGCTTCATCTAGAAAAGTAGTCGTGCGTGTATCCAAGGTTGTTATGTCCTCACCAGGAGGAAGCTCCCTTGACCTACTCTTTGCCAAAACTCTTGATGAGATGCAAATCCCTCATTCAAAAAATAAAGCCAGTGGCTCAACCCTTTTTTGGGATAATTCCCGGCTCATCAATGTTACCAATTGGACTGATTGTGTTACCCGTAACACTTGGAGAACCAACAAATTTTCGAACGGAATTAATTACTTTTGATGTGATTGATTTTGATTCAGCTTATAACGCAATTTTTGGTAGGCCTTCACTTGCTAAGTTCATGGCGGTGACGCATTATGCTTACCAGTGCATCAAGCTGCCAGGTCCTCATGGCGTGATCACGGTCAGAGGCAGTCAAAATACCGCTTTAACGTGTGATCGAATTTCCCTGGAACTAGTTGATCAACTTCCCCTACAGGATGTTAAGGTTGCGACCTCAGCACCAAATGCGGTCAAGAGATCCTCGCGAACAGAAGAAAAACTCAATCAAGTTCCGCTATTCCGAGATGATCCATCTAGAACCATCTGGATTGGGTCAAATCTGGATGATAAATAGGAACTAGCACTCATCGCTTTCCTCCAGGCTAATGTGAATGTGTTTGCGTGGAAAACCTCATACATGCCTGGAGTCACAAGAGAAGTGATCAAGTACAAGCAAGCTATTCAGCTTGGACAATGACCAATAAAGCAAAAGTTCAAATGTTTTGCTCCTGATCGGTAAGAAGCTATCCATTTGGAGTTAGATAAACTCTAGAAGGCTGGTTTTATTCGTGAAGTGGACCATCCTGAATGACTTGTGAATCTGGTCATGGTCCTGAATCAAACAGTAAGTGGCACATGTGCATTGATTATAGTAGTTTGAACAATGCCTGTTCGAAGGATGACTTCCCCTTCCCTGTAACGATCAGTTGATTGATTCAACGGCGGGTTGAGAACTGATGAGCTTCCTGGATGCTTACTCAAGTTACCATCAAATTAGCATGGCAGAAGAAGATGAAGAGAAAACTACCTTCATCACCCCATTTGGTACTTACTGTTACATCAGGATGCCATTTGGGCTCAAGAATGCTGGTTCCACGTACCAGCGTTTAATGCAAAAGACCTTTCTTTCTCAATTAGGGCGTAATTTAGAAGCTTATGTTGATGATTTGATTGTAAAGAGCCTTAAGAGCTCTAGTCATATAGATGATCTTACTGATACTTTTTGTAATTCGAATAAACATGGAATAAAGTTGAATCCTGAAAAGTGCACTTTTGGGGTTTCTTCGGGTAAGCTTTTAGGTTTCCTTATTTGTTCAAGAGGCATTGAGATTAATCCCAAAAAATTCGGGCCATTGTGAAAATACGATCCCCTTCGACCATGAAGGAAGTGCAAAGCTTAATTAGTCGAATGGCGGCTTTAAGTCATTTCATTTCGCGGTTAGGTGAACGTGGTTTACCTTTCTTTAAGATTATACGTAAGCACAATGGTTTCCAATGGTCGGACAAAGTCAAAAAAGCCTATCAAGAAGTGAAAGCATAACTCACCAATGCTCCGGTGTTGGTTCCCCTGTTAAAGGAGAAATATTACTCATGTATTTGGCTGCTACCCCTCATGCGGTCAGCGCAATGTTGGTGGCAGAACGGGAGGGAGAGCAACAACCAATTTACTATGTAAGTGAAGTGCTTAATGGACTGAAGGAGCGTTACCCTGAAGTCCAAAAGCAACTTTATGCTCTCTTAATGGCTTCAAGAAAGCTTTTACATTAATTTCAAGCGCACATGATTTTCGTGCCTTCGTCCTTTCCTTTAGGGGATATTCTCTGAAATCTAGAAGGTTCTAGTCGAGTTACGAAGTGGGCAGTGGAACTTGGAGCGTTTGATTTCCATTTCATTGCTCCAGTAGCAGTTAAGTCTCAAATTCTTGCAGACTTTGTGGTCGAATTGTCTAATCCAGAACCACTTGCGCAAGAGCTTGTGGATTTAGTAAATACCGATCATTGGATGATGTACTTTGATGATTGTCATAGTTATCAATGTTCGGGGGCTGGAGTGGTCTTAATTACACCTCAGGGTGACCAACTCCAGTATGTCATACAATTACACTTTGCTGCTACTAATAACGTAGCAGAGTATGAAGGTCTTCTTGCTGGGTTTCGATCAGCCAAATCCCTTAGGGTCCATCGATTAGTGGTGAGGGGGGACTAACTGCTAGTCGTAAACCAGGTAAACAAGGAGTAAAACATCTCCGATGAGACAATGGATTATTATCTGGATGAGGTGAGGAAATTGGAAAAATACTTCAGTACTTTCGAATTTCAAGCGAAGAGACAATATTCTCACAGACCAATTATCAAAAATTGGGTCCTCACGTACATCCGCTCTGGCAGGAGTGTTCGTCGAACACTTAAAATCCCCTTCTATCAAAGAAGGGTCAGAGGCGATAGCTAACATTGCCACCTTAGAGCAAGAAGCGGATTGGATTCATCCATTGAGGATTTATCTTGCGAATGGGAGTTGCCTAAGGGTGAAACTGACAGTGATCGGTTAGTTAGAAAAGCACACATGTATAGACTTGTTGAAGGCGCCTTATATCGTAAAGGAGCTCAAGGAGTACTCATGCGTTGTATTTCTCAAGAAGAAGGTAAGACCCTTCTAAGAGAAATACATGGGTGCATATGTGGAACACATGCCTCTTATCGAACACTGGTCAAAAAAGCTTTTCGATAGGGTTATTATTGGCCTACCTCACTTAATGATGCCATGCAATTGATCAATACATGCCCATAGTGTCAATTTTATGCTCAGCAAGTTCATCAACCAGCATATGCCTTACAAGTTATTCCCTTAACTTGGCCGTTTGCCGTTGGGGGGATAGATATTGTAGGACCAATGCCTCAAGAAGTCAACAAATAGAAGTTTTTGTTCATAGCCATTGACACATTCACCAAGTCGATAGAGGCTGAACCAATCCGCAATATTACTACCGCTGCGGCAAATAAGTTCTTTCATAAGAACATAGTAACACAATTTGGTGTTCCAAATCGCCTTATTACTGACAATGGTTCCCAATACATCAGTGGTCTTTTCTTAGATTATTACGACAACATTGGAACCAAAGTTTGTTTCGCATCTGTTGCTAATCAACAGAGCAATGATGCAGTTGAACGTGCCAACGGGCAGATAATATAGGGCGTCAAGAAATGTGTTTTTGATCACCTTAAGTTACGCTCGGGGGCTTGGGTAGATGAACTCTACTCTGTATTATGGGCGTTACGTACCACATCCAGTCGAGCTACAGGCGAAACGCCTTTCCAATTGGTTTTTGGTGCAGAAGTTGTCTTACCAGTTGAAGTAAAACTTGGTTCAGCTCGCCTAAATCACTTAGATATTGATAATCAAAGTGATGCTCGAGAAGATGAACTCTCCCTTCTCGAAGAAAAGCGTGATCGAGCATTAATTATGTCTGCTGCATATTTACAAGCTTTGCGTAAATATCATAGTAAAAAGGTGCAACCACATAGTCTCACGTGGGCGACCTGGTTTGAAGAAAAATCCAAAACCAATCCAATCACAATAAATTCTCTCCTCAGTGGGAAGGTCCCTATACTTTGGTTTCAATTAGCTATGGAAGATGGACGGATCTTATCCAATACTTGGAATATAGATCAATTGCGAAAATTTTATGTGTAAGTTTTCCCATTTCTGTTTCCCTTTTCCATTAGCATATTTCTTTTCATTAATAAAGTGCCTTCTTTCACAATATGTTATGATTGTATTCCCATTTTATGTCCTTGATTTTTCTCAAGCTAAGCTTGGGGGCTGATCACAAATAACCATCTTACTATGATGTTTAAAGTGGATTCACTAACCGATCCCATGGTCGCATCTAGATAGGACATATCTAAATAAGCCGTTTATTAGCGCATACAAGACTTACTAGCATGTTTCTGATCATTCGGGTGGTTGTCAGTTTGTAAAAAACTTTGACATTTATATTAAGTTGTTTATTCTTGCGACTGCACGATAAACTCAAGTTAATATATCTCTTCTCTAAGCCATTTCTCAATGCATAGAGACTCACTTGTTATGGTCTTTTTAGTCCACATTCTCTTATCCTGAGATTACTATACTGTGACCGCAGTATTAGTGACCTCAGGAGGGGGCTAGGGGAATATAACTATAATATTTTGTTGGAAGAAATGTATATTTTTTGTTTTTTCAAATTCTTTTAATCATGCATTTGCATTTCCTATTAGTTATTTGTATTTGTAGGTTATAAGAAAGTCGATACATAAAAGAATTTCTGTTCCCATTGAAAAAAATTTACAATGAGAAGAAAGCCTTATACAAGCTTGAGGTTTTCTAATAGTTTGTCAACTATGAGCTTAACCTCAGCTATGGTTGCAGCCATATGATCTTCATTATCAAAAATGATATTTTCTACCAGACTCAAATCTAAGTTCGGTCCATGCTGATGCCTGGAAGCAGCAGCAACACCTACATCGCTCTTCACTGTTTCCTTGTACCTCTTTGCAAACTCTAGGATATTGGCGATTAGAGAGTCAGCTTGAGCTACAACCAAGTTGTAGGACTCCTCAAGGGATAAATAATCCTTTTTAGGATCAGCAACATTCACCTCAAGTGAGTCCGCGACTGTCCTTAGCTTTTCAAGGGCATCCTTTATTGTGAGACCACAACCTATGATAATGGCATTGGAGGTGTTCTCCTCCTCTTGAGAAAGGTCCCTCTCCAAGCGAGCGAGCCTTGTGGCCTCATGAGCCCTATCACAATTCGCCTTTATATGATCAATGACCTTAAACATAGAATCGAGGTCGAGTCCTCGCCGGATATACTGCTTCTCAATTTCCTCGTTCTCCGCCTTAAGAATTTTGCATAAAGCAGTTTTCTCCTTTAGAAGAACCTAGATCTTAGCAAGCTGTTCACTGAGAACCCATAGAGCCTTGTCCTCCTATATGATCATGGGATCAATCCAGGTCGCATGTAGAAAGGTTCAAAAAAGTAAAAATACTTAACTTGGAGGTAGATGCTGACTGGACCACTGAAGATGTTGGAGTAGAAGCAGTACCACCTCCCCTGCATATTCAACTCCCACTGTAAGTAAATTATACCTAACTAAGCAAACCAAACTTAGTTAGAGAGATACATACTGCAAGTGAGGAGAAGCAAGCAAAATATCAGAATGATATGGTAAAAAAGACACTATAGTTTGAGAAGCGGTGGCAGCTAACACCTAAGAACTCATTAGTCTTTTCGATGAGGATCCACTTGATGATCCTATGTCATCACCAACTCGCTTTCTTGAAGTTGACCGATCTTCGATTGACTAAAAGAGTCAAAAAGCATTACTTTGGGAACCATTCTTTAAGATAGAATTTATGTAGATTCTTCAAAAGAGAATTACCTTTTGAAATG
Source organism: Pharus latifolius (assembly GCA_019359835.1). Taxonomy (NCBI): domain Eukaryota; kingdom Viridiplantae; phylum Streptophyta; class Magnoliopsida; order Poales; family Poaceae; genus Pharus; species Pharus latifolius. Next base: position 33,031,149 of record CM033327.1, read on the forward strand.
CCTGCACGACATCATCTTCTATTGTTAATTCCTCTTCTTCACTTTCAATGGGTTGTTTGGAGCTTTGGCTCGCCATTGGAATAGGAACAGAGAAGAATACAATTAGAGGACGAAGAGGGTTCTAAGACATATCAGCTATAGCGGAGGATTTTACAACGTAAAAGTTAGGTCTTTATAGAACTTAGAAGCGACGATTTGTATCCACAGTCTCGAGTTCTTAAAATACACCTTATAATTTCAACCTTGGTTGCAAAAAAGGCTTCATAATGGCCTGACAATCGCACCCAAAGTTCTTCTTGGGAAGTGAAGCGGTACAAGGTGAGAAAATGAAGCATTCTAAAGTTGCAATATAAGAGGGTGAAACGTCGGACTATTTGTAATTAAAATTAAAAGATTTTGAAACAACAAAGTATATCTTGTTATTTCAAACTCGGGGGCTAGCTGACGAGGATTATAACCTGAGTTAGTCACCTTTGTTACTCTACTGTCGCAAGGCTTATAGAATGATATCTAAATTATTCACTTCTTTGTGGTCTCAAAGACCTAAGAGGGAGAGAATAGGATAGTTCAAGGTATTCTAGACATAGCCTATTCCATGGTCTCGGCCAGTGTTATCACGGGGTCCGTAATCTCGAGACACCCACAAAACTGAGGTCGAGGAGCTCATGGTCTCGCATACCCACAAATATCTTGATAACAGAGATATCTTCCCAAGATCGCCACGTCGTGGAGAGTGAGTGAATAATTATATCTAGTAGTAGTTAATACGCGACCATAACTATTGAGGAGTCAAAACATCCAATGGCCGATATGGTTGGACCTGTTCGACCACTACTGCCGCCTTGGATATCTCCAGCCTCCTTAATCAATTTCTAATAACAGTTAAGAAGATAAAAGCGCAATAACAAACAAGCATAATTATGCATTATGGCGGCGCACGTTTGCCTCCCAGTGACCCTTCAAATCCCGTAACCGGCAACCGGCGACCGGCGACGAGCTATAAAAAGGGGGATCGCTAGGAGAGAAGGGGTGGCTTACTTGGGCCAAGACACAAGACTTAAGAGATAGGAGCAGTAGACTGTAATACACTATGTAAACAAGAATAAAGAGATTGTTCTTAGTTCCTCTAAGAACACCTCCTATTCTCCCCATATAAACCTTAATATCCTTAGTGAAATATCAATAGGAGTAGGGCTATTACTCATCATCAGAGGGCCTGAACTTGTATAAATTCCTTTCTTCCTTAGACATAGATACATTGATTTACTTGAGTTTCACCTTAGATTGGCTTTATATCTCATCATCTAATTTTGTAAGTTTGACTAAGGGTCAGAGTCCCAATCATCGACAAGTATGTCACAAAAGGATTTGATAGTGCAAAGATTGGGATTCAATCCACATCATTTTCAAATAATTCTCCTTAGCCTATTAATGAGATAAACATATATCTTGAATGCCGTTATGTTACACCACATGAAGCATGTTGGAGGATTTTCCAATACAATGTGCACTATGCTATTCTAGCTGTTGAGTGACTTCTTATTCACCTTCCATTTCTTAACAGTGTGGTTTTCACTGAAGATGATGACCTCGATAAAGTTATAGAAAACCCTACTACTATTATCACAAAACTAATAGCATGGCTCACTACTAATTCATACTATGTCTCTGCACAAAATATTACATATGTGGACTTCCCAGAACAATGGACGTCGCACTTAGATGGAAAATTTTGGGCTCCTCGCCAATCATCAAGAAAAATTGGTTGAATTGTTCATGTCAACCATGCACAGGGTGAGCTATACTACTTGCGCATGTTGCTACACATTGCAAAAGGTCCTCACCAATTTTCTAATATAAGAACTATTTCTGGCCATGAATACCCTACTTTCAGAGCTGCATGTGAAGCTCTTGGTTTACTAGCTGATAACATTGAATGGTCTCATGCTCTTGTAGATGCATCTTAGTGGGCTTCATCTACTCAGCTTCAGAATCTTTTCGTAACTTTATTACTATTTTGTGAAGTTGCAGATCTAGCAAAACTATTTGTAGATCATGTGTCCTCCATGTCTGAAGACATTTTATACCACATATTGTCCAATACTCAACAATTAAACATCCAATTTGCCATCGATGTGCCAAAAATACAGTGTTGACAAAACTTGTTGTCCTCCTTAGAGATGCAGGTTATTCACTCTCCCATTTCAACTTACCTACACCTACTGAATCAACAAGTACCACAACAAATTGATTGATATTTGAGCAGTTATCATTTGCTCATGATGTCACTACGGATCATACAGCTGATTCATCTCCTCTTCTTAATGCTGATAAAAAACAAGCATACGATTTGGTCTTGGCATCTGTTATGAACCACACTAGGCAAACTTTTTTTGTTTATGGTTATGGAGGCACTGAGAAAACTTTTTTGTGGAATACCACTACTACAGAAATGCTTTTCACTATCGGTTAAAAATCCACTCTACTATCGGTTCTCTTACCGATAGTGGTCGGCACGATAGTAGAGGAACAGAACACTTCTATCGGTTCAAAAACCGTTAGTTAAACACCTACATTCCCAACGTTCACTAATCGCTATCGACTATTTCTTCTATCGGCTCAAATTTAAACCGATAGTATTATATACATTTTTTCTATCGGCTCGTATATAAACCGATAGTATTGTTTAGGATTTTTCTATCGGCTAGGATCTAAACCGATAGTAATGTTAATGTTTTTTTCTATCGGGTATTATCTAAACCGATAGTATTGTCTGGACACAGTTAGTACGGGAAACTTTATTCTATCGGTTATATTATATAACCGATAGTATTCTGTAGACACGTTTAGAACTGAAAACTTTATTCTATCGGTTGTTGTATATGAACCGATAGCACTGATATATTTATTCTATCGGTTGTAGTATATAACCGATAGTAATTTGTAGACACGTTTAGTACTGAAAACTTTATTCTATCGGTTGTTTCATATGAACCGATAGTAATTTAATATTTATTCTATCGGTTGTGGTATATAACTGATAGTAATATTAGAGTTTCCTATCGGTTATGTACTGGCACGGTTAGTACTGGAATCATGCACATATACATACAGCTATACAGAGATACATTGGATCATTCACAAATACATCAATATTTACAAATATTCAGCAATATTCACATATTGATCAATTTGTTCACAAATACACTAATTCAGCAATATTCACATATTCACATATTGTTCACAAATTGGACAGATTGAATTTATGCACATATTGATCGAGTTTATTCACAAATACATCAATGAATCTATTCACATATTGAGTTTATTCACAAATACAGCAATCAACACATTCAATATATATTCACAAATACAGCAATCAACACAAGTCAGTTACTATCGATCGTTGATAGCCACTTCTTCCATGACATATTGAGCCCAAATTGTTCGCAGCTCCTTCAATTGAGGCAACTCATATTGCTCTTTCAACATGGTGCTCTGCATATATGCGTGTATGAAGTTAGGATCGTACGTCACATCCAATTAAAGTTCGACTTTGAGTCAGGAAAAATGGTTACCTTAGGGAATTGGGCAAAGTTTCTCCTGATCAGGTCATACATGAATCTCATGACATAGAAGCCACATTCCCACGATTGTGGCTGCTGATGGCACTGGAAAAATTGCATATGCAAAGACATAAACCCACATTAACTCGAAAGAACTAATTAAGCTTAAATTAAAAGACTCATCATGAGTACTTCCATCCGTATTAATTACCTCATATTCTTTCCAAGAAATTGTTGTGCCCTTCGACGCGTCATGCCTCCCTCCAGCACTAGCATAATTTTTGAAAGCCCTGTATTTAATTTAGCATTGCCGATTAATATCTTATCATTAATTAGCTAGTCAGAGAAAAATTTAAGACAACTATGTTACTTACGCGTCTATGTGCCATGTGAGGGTGAAAACATGCGCCACCTTGTCGCTCATCGAATCGAGGTAATAGACCTCATTCATCCATGGGCAAATGACGGCGAGGACCCAGTGGCCCCTACATTGCATATATAAGCGAACCGTTTCATACATATGTTAGGCGTAACATACAAGAATGAGGTAAATTAGTAGGAAATGCACTAACCTTTGGTGGTACGGCGCAAGGATGAACTCTCGGTCCTGCTGCGCTAGTAGTGCCCTTGATATGTATTCCTCCGCATGTGCTTGGTCGTGCTCTAGCATCGTGAGGCTTATTTTCTCTGGGTCGAGGAAACCCACCTTGTCACATGCCCTCATCGACGCTAGCCTATACATGCACCTGGATGCAAAGTAGACATTAGTAAGTAGTGCATACAAAAAGTGATTAGATTTATGAAACGAACTGTGATAACTTCAGACAACAGCACACTCACAGGACTCCAGTCCGTATGATGGACATATTAAGCTCCCGCCAGTTGAGGAGGTCGAACAAATCCTCGTGGGCCACCGATATGCTCCCGCGCTCACGGTGAAAATGGGCTGGCTTGAAGTGAACCAAGAAGTTGATGTGGCGCCTAGACCGGGTCAGGTACCACTCGTGGAGACTTCTGGTTATTTGATTCATATTGCGCAGAAGGTACTCCGACACGAGTGGGGACCCGTTCTTGAACGTACCCGGCTGGCTTTGTTTGGCCTTGCCCTTGCCTTTGGGCGGGGAGCGAGTGTATACCTTCGAAGGTTGGGGTGTGGTGCCATCGGCCTCATTTGATGGCGAAGGGTTTGAGGCCGTCGGAGGAGGCATGGGGGCCGAAGGAGTTCGCTCATGCGTTGTGGCGGGGGTGGTGTCCTCAGGAAGTGTGCTGGTATCCATCGTCCACTTTAAGTACAAACGCTTAAATTAGATTTTGCAAATTGAGTATATTAACTGAGTTGTAAGCTAGAATGGCTAGGGTTTACCTCCTGTAGTCTAACACCCTTCTTGGGCCACTGTATGTACGAGCCCAATGCCTCGCCAATTGTCCGCATTTCGTCCATTGGGACGGGCAACGGAAAAGAGCTGTAGCCCGGGAGGGCCATGTCCACCTGTACCTTTGCGAATCCAGGCTCCAGAAGTACGCAGTGGATCCGGACATCCTCCCAAGACTGGTATACGACCCCGTTTGCAATCGCAACAGGTTTGTCGCCTATGTTGATCAATAGGCTACAGCTCTCCGTCTTCTGCAATTTGCAACAATTATAATAGGTTAGCGAAACAATTCTAACGTAACGGGAGTGGCATCAGCCGAACTGCATATATAGCTCAAGAGTTGCAATACCTCGATCAGGTCCACCGGATCCACGTGAACCTTCGAGCCAACACTACTCGGCTTGGCAGCGTCGACCTCGGCAGCTGGATCTAAACCCTTGGACTGCACAACTCGGCTGAGGCGTTCATATTTCTCGTTCATTTGAGCGAACATGTCCGCGAATTGTGCAGTCACATCTGCCCGTATCTTCTGAGATAGCTCCACTTCCCTTTGCTTCCAGCTGCCAGGCTTCTTCGCCTTTTGCCCGGGCTCCGAGAAGCCTTCCTTCCATGGCACCACAGCCCCCACGGTTCGCGTCCGCCCTGGATGCTCCTTGTTCCCTAGAGCCCGGGTAAGGATGTCGTTCTCCCTATGGGGACTGAACAATCCCTCGGTCGCCTCCTTCGAGCAAGAGATTTGTTACATTGAAAGCTCTCCATTGTGAGGAAGAAATATATACAAACTTGTGCGCACACTAGTGATCATAGTTAGCCAACTTACGAGTCGCTGCACGACCTCGACGTCCCTGGAGTTTGGGAACGCCACAGTCCCCGTGGCCGACACGGTCCCTCTGGCTAGCCACCAGCGCTTGCATCGCTGATCACGAATCTCGGAGAGTGGTAGGTCAGGGGAGTCGACGAAATGCGACGCCTCGTCTTCAGCCTTCTTCCACTGCTCCTCCTTCCCCGCATAGCCGCGAGAGCCGAGCCGATGTGGGTGGTCGTTCCTCCTCTGGATTGCCCTGTTCTTCTCGCTGAGGGCCTTCGTACCAGAAACAAGAAAATTAATGCACCACTGCTTACTGCATACAATGGTGTAACCAAGCAAAGGAACCATTCATACCTTGAACTCAGGAGTCCCCTTCTGTTGGGCGAATTGCTCCCATACCTCCTCCGTTATGAAGGGGTACTTCTCGCATGGAGATTCGCCTTTAGCGAGGAAGGTACTGACGAGGACGCTCTTGAAGGTTTTCCACATGTTGTTCATGTCCTTCAAGCAAGCTATCTTGGGACCATCGTCCGGGATGTTCCACTTGGCCTGTTTCAAATGGTGCATATAAGTAGGACTTACCTAATCTCTAGGATAAACCAAGGGAATGTGATTACTCAAGAGTTCAGTGATTTTGATTAATTTTACCTTCACTTCCGCCCACAGCCTATCCCTTTCGTCGGCCTTGACGTCCTTCCAGCTCTGGACGGTGATCTTCACCCTTTCCTTCACCAACAAGCCAACATATGCAGCATAGTGCCCGGCGTTCTTCCCGATCGGTCTCCCGAACTGGTTGAACTCACAGGAAAGATCCGCGCGTTTGGCCAAACGACCCAACATCGTCGCGCCTCGCGCCTTCCTCTTGCGCTGGGACGAGGCAGCGCCATCTACGTTCGCCCTCGCCGAATCACTAGTATCAGCCGAGGAAGATGCCGACATGGCTTTACCTAAAATACCATGAACAAACCATCCAATTGATATGAAGAAAGGTACATGACAAAGTTCATAACTAAAATTGTTGTGCTAATCTCTCTGCATGAAAATAAAGTCTGTTAAAATTTAAATGAACCTAAATTTGAGATGAACATTAGAAAATGGGAAGTAATTCACAGAATATTCAGATGAGCAGTGCAAACTAACACATACATTATTTCCTATCGGTTGTGAAAGGAAAATTGATAGTACTAAGGTCTGTATTCAGGAAAATTTAAAAGATTAGCAGTGCAAACTATGCTAATCTCTCTGCTGGAAAATAAAGTCTGTTAAAATTTAAATGAACCTAAATTTGAGATGAACATTAGAAAATGGGAAGTAATTCACAGAATATTCAGATGAGCAGTGCAAACTAACACATACTCTATTTCCTATTGGTTTTGAACGGAAAACCGATAGTACTAAGGTCTGTATTCAGGAAAATTTAAAAGATTAGCAGTGCAAACTATGCTAATCTCTCTGCTGGAAAATAAAGTCTGTTAAAATTTAAATGAACCTAAATTTGAGATGAAAATTAGAAAATGGGAAGTAATTCACAGAAAATTCAAATTAGCAGTGCAAACTATGATGGCACTACTATTTCCTATCGGTTCTCCAAGTCAAACCGATAGTAATCAAGTCTGAATTAGGAAAAATTTCCAAAATTGCTCAGCAGGAACATAAAGTAATTGCTCAGCAGGAACATAAGGTATGTTAAAATATAAATGAACCAAAATTTCAGATGAAAATTAGAAAATGGGAAATAATTAACAGAAAATTTAGTTTAAGGTATTTACTATCGGTTCTGAATAAGAATCCGATAGTGAACTACACTGTATGACAAATTGCTAGTGATTTTCATCAATTCTGTCATTCTCATAGCTATCAAGTTTGTAGTTCATGAATTATACTCTAGGTTTATATTTGTAATGCATTGAACGGGATATGAACCATTGCATACAAAATTAAGCAATACACGTGAGCGATTTGGTCAAGAACACTTACAGTCGATCGTGGAGTGGCCGGAGGCGGTGGCGCAATGCAATGCCGGAGGCGGTGGAGAACCAGTGGCGCAGAGGAGCGAAGAAGCGAACGTCGGCGAATCTAGGGTTTTCCGCGCGAGTATTTGGAAATTGGAATGTGATCAGTTGCACTGGAGGGAAAATCGTGCAAGGTTATAACCTAATAAATGAATATTTACTATCGGTTCATAACCACAAAACCGATAGTAAAAACATGTAAGTTAGGGTTTTCGTAACACAGTGTAAATCACTATCGGTTGTGAACAGTAAACCGATAGTAAACTAAGAACAGGGGCTCATAACACAGTGTAAATCACTATCGGTTGTAAACAGTAAACCGATAGTAAACTAAGAACAGGGGCTCATAACACAGTGTAAATCACTATCGGTTGTGAACTATAAACCGATAGTATAGTTTAATTTCATATCGGTTTCACAGTTATAACCGATAGTAAAATACAATGCTATTGACCCTAAAGGATTTCCCTTAGAAGAATTACAGAGGATCTCAGTACATCATTTTGTATTGTATTTTACTATCGGTTATGACAATAAACCGATAGTATATGTTAATTTCATATCGGTTTGGAGGTTGAAACCGATAGTATAATACTGTTATATTGATCTAAAGGTATTTCCTGAGAACAATTACAGATGGGTCTTAGTACATCATTTTGCACTTGTAAAGACACCTGAAACCCCATGCAAATGGCTTGCAATAATTTTGAAATAAATTAACAGTAAAGACCAATCATAGAATGAAAATTTGCAGTTTTCATATATATTTGTGAAAAGAATCAATTATTGCTCACATCAAGTATATACTCCAATTGAAATGAAAATTTACAGAAATGATTCTCAATGCATCACGTATGTTTTCCCAAAGAATTTTTGAAAAATGATTTGAAGAATTCTTCGATCCAAGTAATATACGTCACTTACATATTGCAAATTAGTCAAGAATGGTTGTCCACCCATAATCCTTCTTCGTGGTCGTCTCGCAGGTAACTTGTTTCGTCAATATCTTCGGTAGGGACAAATTGAAGGATTCTATTTAAAAATGGAGGTAGTTCGTCGAACTGATCATACTCTTCTTCATCCACAACGTCTTCGACCCCAACAATACGTCTCTTACTGTGAAGGACAACGTGCAACTTTGGGTTGGCCGGGTCAACGATGTAGAACACCTGTGTGGCTTGCTCAGCAAGTATAAATGGATCATCTTTGTGTGCGACTCTACTGAGATCGACGAGAGTAAACCCATAATTGTCGACTTTAACACCTCGAGGGATTTCGACCCATTGGCATCGAAACAGAGGAATCTTAAGTAATACATAATCGAGCTCCCATATTTCCTCAATAACACCGTAATATGAGTCGAGTGCCCTTACTGCCCTGGCATCCTCCGAAATAGCAAGTAGTGTCACTCCACTACATTGCATAGCATTCTTCTCGTCCTGAGTTCTTGTGTAAAATGAATAGCCGTTGATGTCATACCCCTGCCAAGTCCCTACAGTAAATCTAGGCCCTCTGGCCAACCATGTAACATCTTCATCTACGTCGCCCTCAGAAGCTTGTAGGACTCTATTTTCGATCCACCCAGCAAACTTCCTATTATGTTCTCTGGTGACCCAAATCTCTGGCTTCGAGGGATTCTGTTTCCGTAACATTTCCTTGTGCTCGTGTATGTATGGCTCCACCCCCGTCATGTGCTGTAAGACCCAAAAATGGGCTTTTGCATACAGATCACTAGAGGGGACGACTGCTTTAAATCCAATCGTTCCAATGCCCTGAAGCCTGCCCTCATGCCGAGACATAGGAACGCCAATTGGGTCAATCCCGGCCATATAGTTGGTGCAAAATTCGATCACCTCCTCGGCGGCATAACCTTCAATGATACTGCCCTCAGGCCGATGTCGATTCCTTACATATCCCTTCAAGATACCCATAAATCTCTCAAATGGATACATGTAGCACAGGAACATGGGTCCACAAAACTTAATTTCTCTGACAAAGTGAACAATTAGATGGACCATAACATCAAAAAAGGATGGAGGGAAATACATCTCCAGCTGACAAAGAGTGGTAGTCACATCGCGTTGCAAATCGTCCAGTCCATCCATATCAATTACCTGCAAGGACACAGTTGCAGCAAATATTCAGATCCAAAAAATCCGACAAGTTCTACGAATGGAGCTAATTAACTTGCTAGGAGTACACGCTTACGTACCTTGCCAGATATTGTGTTGAAGAAATAACATAGCTTTGTAATTGTCTCTCTGACTTTGACTGGGAGAATGCCTCTGATAGCAATGGGAAGCATTTGTGACATCAGTACATGACAATCATGGGACTTCATACCAACCAGTTTCAAGTCTTTCATGGACACAAGTTTTTTCAAGTTCGCAGAATACCCGCATGGAACTTTGACACCATGTAGGCACTGACAGAGTTCTGTTTTTCTCTTTTTGACAAAGTATAGCAGGCCGGGGGGAGGTATGTCCGCTTTCCCTTCTCCAACGGTGCAAGCTCAGTCCTTATGCCCATGTCGAGCATGTCACGGCGAACGTTGATGCCATCTTTCGTCTTTCCTGGAATGTTCAACAACAAACTAATCAAACTGTCACAAACATTTTTCTCTACATGCATGACATCAATGCAATGTCGAACTTGTAAGTGCTCCCAATATGGCAGATCCCAAAGAATCGATCTCTTCTTCCAAACATTTTTTCCTGGAGGTTTAGAACATTTACCGAACTCAACTTTGATGTCCTTCACGCGGAAGTAAAGCTCCTTACCAGTCACAAACACTGGGGCTGATCCTTTCTCAGGCTCCCATTGAATGACTTCCTCTTCTTACGGTAGGCGTGATGCATCGGAAGGAATCTGCGGTGACCCATGTACACTGTTTTTCTGCAGTTCGATAACCACATGCTTTCAGTTTCATCCAGGCAAATAGGACAAGCCTTGACTCCTTTCGTACTATACCTTGACAAATTTCCATAGGCCGGGAAATCATTTATGGTGCAAAATATCATGACCCGCAACATGAAATTCTCTCGCTTATGTGCATCCCACACCCGCACCCCTTTGCTCCACAATTTATGTAAGTCCTCGACTAACGGTGATAGAAACACGTCAATATCATTCCCGGGTTGTCTGGGTCCTGAAATTAGTAACGACATCATGATGTACTTGCGCTTCATACATAACCAAGGAGGAAGATTGTAGATGCATAAAAGAACCGGCCAAGTGCTATGTCGACTGCTCATATTTCCGTGTGGATTCATACCATCCGTACTCAGCCCAAACCTTATATTCCTCACTTCGCCGCCAAACTCACCGAATGTTCTGTTAATGTTTCTCCATTGAATGGAATCAGCTGGATGTCTTAGTTTTCCGTCTTGTTTCCGACCTTCAACATGCCAATGCAATTACTTCGCATCTTTCGGATTTGCAAACAGCCGTTTCAATCTGGGAATCACAGGCAAATACCACACAGTTTTGGCCGGAGGCCCTTTCTTTACCTCATCACATCCATTGTGATAAATTCTGTCCCCATGCTTATACCGCGATGCACCGCATCTTGGACAAACATGCAAATCCTCGTACTCGTTACGGTACAGAACACAATCATTTGGGCATGCATGTATTCTTTCGATTTCCATTCCCAACGGACACAATAGTTTTTTGGCCTGGTAAACCGATCTTGGCAACTCATTTCCCTCTGGAAGCATGTCCGCTAACAGATCCAATAGCGCCGTGAAACTCTTATCGCTCCAACCGTTGCTTGCCTTTAAGTTATATAATCTCAACACAGAAGACAACTTTGTAAATGTTTCACATCCGGGGAACAAAGGCTTCTCAGAATCAACAATTAATTTCTGAAATTTAGCTAAATCGTTTTCGCTGTAGTCCTCTTCTACATCACGTAACATTTCATCTAAATTGTCGTCATCTACATGGACTTCCGAATGAACATTATCAATGTTTTGATCATGATCATCATTACTGCAATCCACTTCCGGGTGCTGCTGAGTGGTAGCGGTAGTGCTCGTTTCCTCAAGATCTTCACCATGCCATATCCAACGGGTATAGCGTGCGTTCAAACCACGACGAATCAAATGACTCCTAATCTGATCAGAGTTGCCGAACCTTTTTAAGTTCATACAATCTATACAAGGACAATGCATATATTTCTCTCCCTTCTTCGCCTTTTCTTGCTCAGCAAATTTAATAAATCCATTCACACCCTCCAAATACTCAACAGTACTACGTTTTATTCCATACATCCAATATTCTCGGTCCATCTACAATTATTTCACAAAATTGACAAATTCAATTAAATAATTAATGACTCAGGGCAAGCATATATGAATGAAACATAATTAGCTAGGCCATATGTGTGTACATGGGCTGTTTAATTACATTAAATGGATTTGTATATATGAAACCCTAATTAACTTGATGCATGCATTAATTGGAAGAGCCAGCTAGCTAGCTGCTTAAATTCAGCAAGCTATAGCTAGCTAGCCAACCCAGCCTTCTAGCTAGTTTGGAGATACATGTATCTAGTTTAATGAATTGCAAGTAGACAGAGAGAGGGAGAGTGTGAAAGAGTGATCGAGAGAGAGAGAGAGGTGATGAGAAGATGACAATACCGAGGGGGATGGAAATATGATCAACCTCTCAGCTAGTTTCTCCAGATCACTCTAGCTTGGAGTTGTGCGCGGCTAAAATGATTCCAACATGTAGAGCGCAGAGCAGGGGTCGACCTAATTAAGTTGTCCAATTTTACTATCGGTTCAACAACACAAACCGATAGTAAAATAAGGTCCCCACTGTCATAACCATTAGTGTATATGAACTCATTTTACTATCGGTTTGTTTTATATAACCGATAATACTATTTCATATATTGTATCGGTTAGTACAGTAATAACCGATAGTAAAAAGTCAGTAATTTCACTATCAGTTACCCGAGAAAAACCGATAGTACTATTCAATATATTATATCGGTTAATACAGTACGAACCGATAGTATAAAGTGAGTAATTTTACTATCTGTTACGAACGAAAAACCGATAGTACTATTTTAATATATTATATCGGTTGGTACAGTAATAACCGATAGTAAAAAGTCAGTAATTTCACTATCAGTTAAAAATGGAAAACCGATAGTACTATTTAATATATTATATCGGTTTGTACAGTAATAACCGATAGTATAAAGTCAGTAATTTCACTATCAGTTACAAAAGGAAAACCGATAGTACTATTTAATATATTATATCGGTTTGTACAGTAATGACCGATAGTAAAAAGTATTTGCATTTCACTAACGTTGGATTAGTGTGTAACCGATAGTAAAATGATGGTTTTCCGCCGCTGTCGTCCTATTCTATCGGATTTTTCCTAGATTGCTTACAACCGTTAGAAAATAAGGGTTAGTGGAATGCACTTCTGTAGTAGTGTACATTGCTTAGTACCATAAGGTCTCAAGGCAAGATTGCTTTAGCTGTTGCCTCATCTGGAATTGCATCATTGCTTTTGCCAGGTGGTCGCACTTCTCACTCACTTTTCAAAATTCCACTGGATATACATGAACATTCTATGTGTTCTATAAAAAAATACAGATCTTGCTGAACTTATTCAACATACTTCACTAATTATTTGGGATGAAGCTCTAGTTAATCATCGACATTGATTCGAAGAATTGGACCACACACTCAGAGATATATTGTCTGATGTTGGCCCTCATAATGCATCCAAGTAGTTTGGTGGTATCACAATGGTTCTTGGAGGTGATTTCCATCAGACTTTGCCAGTAATTCCCAAAGCAAGAAAATAGGAAATCCTTGATGCTTGCACACATGCTCATACCTATGGCAAAATTGTGCTACAATATAACTGTCTGAGAACATGTGTGTTAAGTCTCCTAACCTATCATGTGAAGATGCTCAATGGCTCACTGAGTTTGCTTCTTGGTTGCTTGATGTTGACAATGGAAAAACACCTTTTGTTTGCCACAATGGAATTTCTTCTAACCTTTTCATACAAATCCCTGATTACCTACTCCTTCCCCACATTCAGAGAAATTTACATGGTCTAATTTCCTTTGTATACGACTCATTCTCTATCCTACATGATGCATCTTCCTATTTATGTCAGCGTGCCATTCTTGCACCAACAAATGACATAGTTACATCTATAAACAAATAGATGGTTGAATCATTAGTGACAGAAGAAATGTCATACTACAGCTTTGATTCTATTGCTGATAATCTGTCTAATTCTACAAGTATTAAAGCCTTATATTCTACAGAATTTCTCAACACAATATCAGTGAGCGGCCTACCAGAGCATCACCTTCAGCTGAAGATTGGTGTTCCCATAATGCTTCTACATAATCTAAATCCATTTAAGGGATTATGCAATGGCACCAGACTAATAGTCACTTAGTTAACCCATTGGGTTATTGAAGTAGAAATAAAGTGACAGCAATTCCCAGTGTGCGTCTCATACGCCATGACAATCAACAAAAGTCAAGGACAGATGATTTCATGTGTTGGTATTTATTTGCATTGTCTTATTTTTTTCTCATGGTCAATTATATGTTGCTCTGTCACGTGTCACATCGCAAGACGAATTACGTGTTCTCATTGAAAACAATCCGCCTCACTATGAAAACTCCACTCATAACATAGTCTACAAAGAAATATTTGATAATTTATTTCCTGTTAGTTCTTAGCAGTACAAAAAATTCAACATATTAGCAACATGACTGATTATTTCATTAATTTGTCATGGCCGTCTGGGTTCTAAACTGTTTGCACTAGCCCAACTTATGCTCACATCAGTTCAACTCCTGTTCATACCATTGCATATTCTGGTCGTCGTCGTTCATTTTAGTGCCGGTCATATCGCTCACTTCATAGTTTGGTCATCGTTGATCATTTTAGTGTTGGTCATATCGGTTCAATTGTTCGTGGTCATTCACTTCATGCCCTAGACCCTAGTCGTGCTCGTCAGACTCAAAAGTGGTCGCACCAGTCCACCTGCTGTTAGTACAATTGGGCAACCTGTTTGTGGTCTTTTGTTTCTATGATGGTTGTATCAATGCCAACGTTTCTAGTCGCCAAGTTCACAACTATTCCTGTGAGCACAATTCTTGTGCTTAATCATTGCTGCACATAATAATTACCTAACAGTTCTAGTCACTTACTGATTTTTTAACATGTATGTTCTTTTGCATTATTTCATATATTTACTTGTTACATAATAAGTTTTTTTCACTTATTGATTTTTCAACATGTATGTTCTTTTGCATTATTTCATATATTTACCTGCTATGTAATAACGTTTTTTGCTAATACTTCCTACAAATTAATGCAATCAGTCACAATGTCTGCGTCGTCAATTACTCCTTTGAAAACACTTTCTGTTGGCCAACATGGATCAACATGTAATAGAAATGTGAGTTCTCCCTTTAAGGACTTCTAGATGGAGATTATTATTGTAGCCCTATGGAATATTTGGAGATTTAGGAATAAGAAGATTTTTCAGCAATTGGTTCCGAATTCTTTGACTTGGAGGAGGGCGTTCAGTGATGATATGAAACTTGTGGCTGAACGAGTTCTAGAGAGGATTAGATTACAAATTTTTCGTTGGATTGATCTATTGTAATTTTATTTTTCCTTTTTTGTGCTCTATTACCTTATATTATTTCTCCTATTTATATATTAGCAGTAGGCTTCTTGCCTACTGCCTTTGATAAAAAAAAGAGTCTGCCGCCGCTTGATTCGCCTGCGGCATGCAAAAAATCTCAAATCTACTACAATTGATCCCTTGATTAGCATTGACGGCTTGCTGCTCGATGAAGAGGTATACAACCTAATACATTCCTAAGCTACTTCACATCGTTTTGTCCATTACACTAATTTTTTTTTACATATTTTCCCTGAAAATGTTTTTTCTTCAATGTATTCATCAATTGCTTCATAAACTAGGAAACAAAGCTTCAGTTGACAATTCCAAAAAGACAGATTGCTCAATGTGCTGAAAATTTTCTTGAAGGATTTATATACATTATATTAGGTGCTGATGTTGTCTAGGAATCAAAGAAGTCATATATCTATCAACATGAAACTTGTATGCTCCAATTCAATAGTTCTACGAAGATTCATCAATAGCAGTCTAGAGGATCAGATATTCCTCAACATGCATTTCTATTTTCATCATTCGACGACATCACCACTTACGACGACACACACTGCCCACTTGTAGGTTAGTGCCACTAACACATCAATGCAGCACACTATATACATTGATTTCCCTTTGACAATCTGATACTATATATTTGATCAGTGCTTTGAGCAACATTGGCCCTTACAACTATGCTACCACAACATCTTCCAAAAAGCATAGGAAGATTGAAATTAAAGATGAAGAGTACATTCTGTTTTTTTAAAATACCTACTTTGTTTTACATAGTACCTGCAATGCAACATTTTGTACCCATTTTTTCTTGTAAATTTTTATTGTTGCTATTATCTAGTGATCGAACAGAGCCAATGGATTACCCTATGGGGTGAACACGGAGAGCAATTCAGCACTAAAACTGTTGTGCAAAAAAGCCATGACAGCATCGTTGTCGCCATATTTGCTGGCCTCTCCATCAGAAAATACCTAGATAACAAACCTCCACACCAATTTGCTCATTTTGGGTGTTACATACCTTGCTCTAATCAAGAAAACACCTAAAAAAGCTGTTAATCATTCAATGCAAATTTGAAGGCTAACCACAGGTGTCATCCACATCAGCAACAAAGATCTACATAGACCTCGACATTCCACAAGTCGCACAATTCCGCTCCAAGTTTGCTAGCACATCTTATATAATTTTGCCTCTTTGATGACAACTACATGCTTTAATTACTATGCTTTAAACATTACTGCTTCTATGTTTGTAGATACAAATGGCAGATTCCGTCTCTTGAGCTTCAATTGGCACAACCATCTCATCAACTTTTGGTCAGTCCATCCGAAAATATGCTCAATCTCCAAGAACTCAGTGCACTACTACCATCTGTCTTCGAGGTATGCTACAATAGCAATAATTCTCATAATTCCACGAATACATATCACAAAAAAATTTACCAATTTCCAAATGTCTCATTATATTTTATACCATTATTGTTGCATCTCATTATCAATATGTTATCACGTGATGTAGAAAGGAACAAGATATAGCTGTGTTGCAACAATAACAACAATTGTGCCAGACATCAACTGGTTGATTCGATTGAGTACAAGACCCAATTGGATGAATTATGGGATTTTAGTCAAAAGACCGAAACCCAGCGATCGAACACAAAATAAAGGAAACAACACTACTCTTTATTTAAAAGAGGGACTTTTATAGGTCAATAGTTGATCCCTTCGATCTCTATCTATTTTTCCTTCTCAACCCGATGATTTGGGAGGATTTCAGAAGGATTCGAACTCGAATTCGGATTTGAACTCGTCTGGTCGTCAGTAGTCCGATATATATTATATAACTGAATCCAATATAGATCGAGTTTAGCATCGAGTCTAGATAGAGCTTATTTAAGTCTTAGACACATAGTTCATCGATGTAATATCGAGTGTGATCAATGTTTGACGTGTACAAGTTCCTCTTTTCAATAAAGAGTTGTGCTATCCTTTGAATTGTGTTTTGATCAACCTGGCTTTCGGTAATTCTGAGTAAGATCTCATATTCCGCATATTTAGTATCTGGTTGAATATAGACGAAGCCCGTCTATATCTTAATCAGATCAAATAAGAATCAGAGCAAGTCTAGCCTAAAACCTGGTCTAGTACTTAATCTGATCATCCAATCTATCTTGTCTACTCTATTACAAGGTATTTATACAACCGCTCAGAAGCGTATCAGACTTGACTTCCTTTAGTCATATCAGACTTGGTTATGTACATTGTATTGAATTCGACAATCGACCGATGAATTACAATCGACCAAATCCACTTAACAGCCGAGATCGACCAACCCAAGTTTGTCCCGAATTATGAGAGACCGTCCTGGATCATGACTCCCCTATTGAAGAAAGTCACCAACTCCCGTTGGTGATCAAAATTAAAGATGTGGAAACTGAGACTGACCATCCTCACATGTATACTACTTTGCCGCATGTGCACGTTGATCTTTTCGTCCCACCCGAAAAGTCTCCCATGTGCCGCTATGAGTAGTTGTCATCTTCTTTTCCAAAATCACATCTTCGTGCAAAGGGGCCTCCCTTTCATAGACCAAGTATTCAACAGATGGTATGGTGGTATAGGGCTCATTGTCCAGCATCGAAGGATCAAAAAGTTTAAGGTGCTCGACATTGACAACCGAGTAAATATCCATATACGGTGGTAATTCGAGCTGACAAGAATTATTACTAATTTTTCGCAAGATTATGAATGGATCATAAGGAATTGGTTTAAGCTTTTTATCTTCACCCTTTAGCCTATCCTTGCTCAAATGTAGCCATACCATATCACCTTCTTGAAATTGGGTTTCAACTCGGTGTCGATCATGTCGCGCTTTGTATTTGAGCTGAGATTTGTGCAAGTTCTGTTCAACCTCACCATGGAGTCATCGAAGGCCTTCCAAGAATTGTTTTACTCGATCCTGGTCAGACTCCTCTTTGGTATTTTGTGTTGAGGTTGGGATTACAAACTCCAGGTCGAACGGACTTTGTGGTAGAAATCCCAAATATACCTCAAAAGGAGATTTTCAGTTGAACCATGCACTACTCGATTAAAAGAAACTTGTAAATACGGTATGATTTCATCCAAGATTTGGGATGCTTCGAGTTATATCCTCTCAGTAGATGAACAACTATATGGTTTACCACTTCGGTTTGACCATCTGTTTGTGGATGAAAAGCAGTACTTTTCTTCAACTTGGTATCCATCATTGACCAGAGTGATCGCCAAAAGTGGCTGAGGAAACGAGTATCACGATCAGACACAATCGAAGTCGGGAGCTCAAAATGTGCCCAAACATGCTAAAAAATACTCGAGCTGCTTCTTCTCCGTGATGGTCTTTTTACAATTTATAAGGACTATCATTTTGGAGAATCGATCAACAACCATGAAGAGATAGTCGTTTCTTGGGTAAACCTCCCAAGAAATCGATGGAAATACTTTCCCATGGTCGTGCTGGAACCGGCAAAGGAGTATACAAACCTAATTTTTAGTTTGCCGGTTTGGAGATGCTACAGAGACCACAGCCTCTGATAAAACTAGCCACATCCTGCTGCATACGTGGCCAAAACACATAACGCTAAAGGTTCTGAAGTGTTTTTGTTACACCAAATGTTGATGATTGGAACCTGGGGGTCCTCCTGTCAAACTTATGCAAAATTGAGATGGGTTATTAAGGGAGCCAATCAGACAAGTACCAAGGTATTCAAGCTATCTATGAATCTAAGACACGAAAATTTATCTAGGTTTGAGCCCTCGTAGCTGAGTAATGACCCTACTTCCTGTGTATTTATCTATGTGAAAAAAGGGATTATAGAGAGAGTGTCACAAAGCGAATGCAATGTCTATTTCTATTAGGCTATGTCGAATCTTCTCTGTCATTGATCTCCTTGCTCCCCTGATCCTTCCCTTGAAGGCCTTTTCATACTCACCGAAGAGACTGTCAGTTGTCCTTCTGAAGACGTGGTCCATGATTGCCCTTAACCGCTTCGTGACGATTGCCGCAAGTTGTGTTTACGTGGTAGTGGCCATAGGTCGTTGCTATGTGACAGTTAAGCTGCTCTGACCAGTCGTTGTGGAAACTGCTTGACCATCCTTACCTTCTTCGATGGTTATCTTGTCAGAGACTTATGATTATTTTGGGAACAATCATAAGGATCAAGGTATAGTTATTGTGAAAGGTGATCACGCACCTCTGTGATCACGTATGGATATCAGGCGTTGTCTCTCGAAGGGGGTATGGTCGTAGGCAGATGCCTCTACGACTATAGTGCTCACGGATACAACATAAGACTATGGACTCTATAATAATAAGTGTTTGAGATATATAGAGTCTCATAGCTAAAATTGGAAGAATTAAATATCATTGATGGGTTATGTCTAGAACACCCTTGGACTACCCAGTATTTCTTTCCCAGGCCTTTTGCTTCCATAGAGAGGTATGTGCGACCATGGAGCGTTGTGCGCGGCCATGGAAAGGTATGCGCGACCATGGATGTCTAAGCACGGCTAACATCTCGTCAGCTAGCTCCCAAATTTGAAATGACAAAGGCCCAATTGTCGACGATTGGAACTAGGGTTCCTAGTAGAACTTATGCAAATTTGAACTATTTAGTATGGAGGAAATTTCATATGTGTACCAAGTAAATCACGATATCTATGAATCTAATGACACGAAATTTATACAAGTTCGGGCCCTCAAAGGATTGAGTAATAACCCTATGTCCTATTGTGCTTTTAGTATCAGTGTCATGAATTACAAAGAGAGATTGTTATCAAGTCTAACAATCTCCTATTATCTCTATCTAAGGATCTCCTTTTATCTTCTCCTTTTATACTTATCGAAAGGGTGCCAATAAAGAGAGGTTTAGCAGTTGTTGGCAACTTCCAGCAGTTGTGATGTGAGGTCGAGATATGCAGTTATAGCATAACTGCATATTCATCCTTATCTTCTTTGACGGTTGTCACGTCTGTAAAGAAGATACATTATCCTGAGATCGTGTTTGGGAGAGCTCAACTGCTACCTAGGATTAATACGAGTCTTCAATAACCATGGTCGCATATTGTCTACGACCATGTATTGTTTTTGCTCTTGTCTCCATGATCTCTATGGTCGTGGGAGGATGTCTCCACGACCATAGCACTTGTGGATATATGAGACCGTAGTCTCTTTCCATTGCCTTTGCGACTATAAAATAGTATGAGTGACTAACGCTGGTAATAACCACCGTCAGCTAGCCCACAAATTTGAAATGACAAGAATTCACTTTGTCGTTTCGAATTCATACAACTATTTTATACATATATAATAAGTCTAGAGAAAATACATTCCATCATGTGTTTGTTAAGTATCCCAAGAAAAACTTTGGATGTGATTTGTCACGCCATCATGACAAACATTGAAGAATCTTCACAAAATTTTTATTATGTCCCAAAGCTAGTAATTTAATATGTCTCTTCGAAACTCGAGGTTGAGAATTCGAAGTGTTTCTCTGTGTTTCGAGGCTGGGAACTCGGAACGTCTCTTCAGAGCTCTATAAATAGACTACCTCAATGTACCAGAGTTCTCAAGCTTTCGACAATTTTTCGAAGTCTTGAACTCTTCTAGATTTCTTCTTTTCTTCTTCATTCTCATCTCAATGGAAACTCAAAGTCCTGATCGATTTGAAGACGAAGAAGAAAATTCAATAGTTTCAAAGAAGCGAGGTGGTGATGATATTGGATCATCCAGCGGATCTGCACTGAAAAAACTGATGAAGCTTGATGAGCTGGCTGCAAAAAGCGATTATGATGCTTTGGACGTGTAGGCTTCTTCACCAACCTCTTTTGTCCCTGGAGTAAGTTTTTTTACTCATCAAATTTTTTTGTTTGTAGAACTTGGAATTATCTCATGTTCATACAGAGGGACGAAGATTACGCTTGGAGGGTGGTCAGCGAATAACTTGCTGAAGCCCAGGTGTCTCTGAAGGAGAAGGATGCATTATGCAACTTCCTTCAAGAGGAGAATGAACGCCTTGAAGAGAAGTACATCAAGCGAGGACATGACCTCAATACTATCCAGAAGATCATTGAACACTTGAAGACAAACAGCGATAGGGTTAGGCAAGCCGCAAAGTTGGCTCGAGAAGCTGAAAAGCTTGATCGACAGGAGAAGCACGCCTTGGATGTAATTATCATAGGCTATGGTCTCACTGTGAAGGCTTCTCTTGAAAAACTGAGGGAGGTTGCAGGCTCTCTTAGAGCTGACATTGTTGATCCTAAGAAGGACAACTTGTCTCTTGAAGAGTCTTGCATTTTTCTTTCAAATCAAGCTTACTCATTAGTTGCCAAATGTTCTAAATCAGAGCCGAAGTCGAACCCCTAGTCTGATGTATTTATCTTCATTGTAAACCATAATTGAAATGAACAATGAACATTTTGTTTGTCTTACTAAAATTTCTCAGATTGTGTCAAATAATAACATGGTCGCGTATGGCTTGCGGCCATGTATTAATATTGGTATTTATCTCTGCGTTGAAAGCAAGTAAATGTCTCCGCGATCATAATGTTCGCAGGTAATATTACATGAGACCACGGATTCATGTGTAACACCCTGAGTTTAGGGGTAAAAACTTTCTTTTCCATAAAAGTTATGCATGCATGTATCTGTAGTAGTAGCAAGATTAGTTCAACCCTAATCTATCTCAAGCCCTAAAATTTCCAAATCTATTCTGTAGACCCAAATCAAGATCAGATTGCTTAGATGTGATATATCAGTCACTCTGAACATAAAAGTCTTCAGAAGCAAGATTCAATTCCATCTCTAACTCTCAAATCTTGCAATCCTTTTCTGTTTTTGAAAACAGGAATTTAATTAATATCTTAATTACCCTAAATACTCTGAACTCAGATTTAGCCAAATCTTAACCTAATCTAGACCAGATTATTCTTGGATTATGATCATGGGTATGCCAATACCATAATCCAGAAAGTTGGCAGCCAGATTTTATCATTTAAGCCTTCTTCACAGATTAGTCCAATTGTATCACGAATCAGTCCTTTTCTGATATCTGGAAACCCCAAAAGGCTGAAATCTTCAGATTAACTCCAAATTCAGAATTTCTTTAGCAAATCTCTTCCAAATGCTATTTGATACATTTTTCCCTTCTGTCGAGATTCGAAAATCTCATCCTAGAGACCAGAATTCAAAATCGACCAAAACTTAGATCTTAATTACCTTAAAATACTTTATTTTTAGTTTATATCAAAAACCATCAAATCATGATAGATTTTACGAAATTCCTTGCTGAATGAGTATAAGGTATAAGTTTATACTCATCTATGAAATCAGATTGCAAATTATCCATCTCTAAATCAGAAATTACAAATCAATCCAAAAATCAAACAAAGATTCTTGCAATCAGGTCCCTGGCTCGACCACACCTGCAGTTCACGACCGGAGCAGCCATTTGCGACCAGAGCTCACAGTTCCTTCGACCTCGACCACAGCCAGCACAGTGATCACTTCGACCAGCGCCGCTGCGACCATGACCAGGAGCGCCGTGTCGCTGTGCCTTTTGCTGCCGATCAGCGCCGCTCTAGCAGTGCTTTTTCACAACCGTGTTTGCATACGCACACGTGTTTGCACCTCAGCTATTGCTGTGGCAATCCTTGTCCAGCTCACTAACAGCTCGCATGCCAGAGAGAAGCTTCACCTGCTCGCCGTTGCTTCAGCCCGAAGGTACACCGGCGCAAGCAACTTAGCCTCCAAGCATTGAGCTTCACTTCACCTTTCCTTTCCTTTAAATAACAGCCCAGAGCAACTCCTTCGTCACCAGCACTGCTCTCCAAATCTCCTCAGCAATTAAAACAAATTTTCTTCACTGCTGTCTTCTTCTCCGGCGAGCCTCCGAGGAGGAGCTCGACGC
The DNA here is from genome assembly GCA_019359835.1 of Pharus latifolius. Classification (NCBI taxonomy): domain Eukaryota; kingdom Viridiplantae; phylum Streptophyta; class Magnoliopsida; order Poales; family Poaceae; genus Pharus; species Pharus latifolius. The sequence continues at coordinate 33,054,549 of CM033327.1, forward strand.
CAGGCTGATTTACTGTACCAACTTCCAAATTGGAGTGACCAGTATGTGTCTCCTGTCTACCTTCTCATGCTATAGCATTTAATCGAGTTTAGTGAACGACATAGCCGGCGATTGCCGTATTTCAAAAATGTCCTGTTCCAACAATTGTATCTATTGCGGTCCAAATTGATCTTTCCTGTAGTAGAAGAAATTGATCAGTGAAGTATTCTTAGTAAGCCTAAGCATCAAGATTTCAAAATTTGGTTCAAATTAAAGTTTTCCCCTTTTCTGTGCGCCACCGGCGATGGGTCACATTGCCAGGCCGTGCCGCCGTTCTTCCGATCAAATTGACCATGTCAGAAGCTTTACCTCACTTCCCTACGACTCTCATAGTAAACAATTGACCTCTGAAGCAGTATGTCGATTTTGCCCAATTTGGTGTTTTCTTCTCCAGCCGCGGTGTTTTTTTCCTCGCCGACGCCGCCTTAGGCCGATTCCTTTCATCCACACTAACTGAAGCTACCAAGGAACTCAATTATGAATTCAAATTGGAGTTTGATTCACTACATCGTTCTGTTACCGTTGAAGCCGTCTTCTTCTCCGGCGCAGCTCGTCGCCGTTCGCCGCCGTGCCATCTCTAGTCGAGCCCACTGCATCAAACAGTACCACTTAGCTCTAGCTAGCTTCAGCAACCTCAAGTCTTAGTAGCAGCAGCAAATCCTGATTTGAGTGTTTTACCCTTCGCTGTCGTGCCGCCAGCGTGTCGCCTGGTCGCCGCCGGCCACCGCCGTCGATGCCACCTTGTCTAACATCTTCCCCTTGATCTTCTGAACACTTCCCTCTACTAGCTCGATCTCTAAATTTGCACAGAATTACCAGATATCGCTGTGCCAAGATCTTGTCCAATGGCTTCATTGTGCCGTGTCGCCACCACACTTCTTCGCCGATTTTCATCGCCTTCCGGCCATCTTCAACCTTGGAACCTATTGAATCATTTGTTACTGTTATCAAGGCCTATCTCCCAGACAAAGTAGTGCATCAATTGGAGCCCTAGATCAAAAGATATGGCAAACCCTAGTTTCTGGCCATGTCAGCCCAATGCCAATCTATGTCAGCTAGTGGCATTGAACCTTTTTACCTACTTCCAGCCATGTATTTTGAAAATGACTTTGTCCCTTAGACTCCTGAGGTTGTGATCTACAATTTCTTCTTCTGTCACAACTTGAGTTGAGCCCTTTATCAACCATTGACCCTTTGTCGACGCCTTGAACCGAATGTCGACCTGAAGACATTCGTCGATTTTGGGCAAACTAGCCGTGGACTTGATGTCCATGTTGCAGCCTTGAAGCCCTAAGAATTTCTAACACCATCCTGAGCTCATATTCTATAATGCCAGGATTTTGACCTAGATCAGCTTGCAATCTCAGTCCGTTTCATCATCGCCAAGATCTTTTCTCTTAAAAGCATGTTGCATATAGATTTTAAAGTATTTAAAATAGTTTGTGATCTTTTTGTGCTTGTTTGATTGGAGAGTAGATCAAGAGCCCGAGTACGAAGACTTCGTCGCAGACTCGACATCAGCTGCTGTTTCTTACGACGCGGAAGGCAAGTCATAGTCTTGATCATCTTGAACCTATATTTTATGAGTTGCTATGATATGACCTTGAATATAAATAATATTGCATGTAAAAGAATGGTTGAATTATGAATTGGCAGTATTAGGCTGGATGCCTGTGAAATGTGAAATGATCAAATAGTGAGCCAGGAACCATTATATATGTACTTATATATATTCATGAAATAAAACCCCTAGTCGTGACCAGAATTTTGGTATGGAATGGTGGTATTAGCACTGGAGGTGCTTGGCTGCACTGGATGTGCAGGCACTGAAGGTGCATGGTTTGTGGTATGATCTGCTCACTGGCATATAAGGACTAGAACCTTGTGTTGTGCGTCTAATGGCATGAAAAACGTGCTAACCGCAAGCCTGGTATGGGACAGACCTAAACAAGTAATTATGCGGAGCGCACATGAAACCCCTGCATGAGATGGAAAGTGACGCACGAATTTAACGGAGTGCGGCTCCTACACATATCACTGAATGTGATCATGCACGCTGACCCAGTAATGGGAAGAGTCTTTTGGGTGGGGGTTTAGCCCGCCACAACTGTGGTTTGCGAGAGATCCACAGGGTCAGGGGTGAATTGTGAGTGAAACATAACAAAAGTTCTTGTTATCTCCACCTTGCCACTCACAGCATGCAGTGAGGAAGGGTCTAATCATATTGATAGGATGGGCTTGAAAATGGAATATCTTGCAGGTAAATTGGTACCTCTCTGCAGAGTTAAAAACGTATTTGAATACTCCGAGCTCCCGGGTTTATAGGAGTCTGCTGTGGTGGATTAAATCCACGGGGTGTGGCACAAGTATGTTTTCTAAATAAAATTTGATAAGTCAACATTACCCAAATGACATGTGTTGTCATGATAAGAGGTGCTGCCGTGGGCTGTCGTGTGTCGACGTGTCGCGGTAGTGCTATAATATAGTGAACATGAATAGCGATGCTATGTTATGGAAAGTGCTGCCATGAGATGAGATATGAAAGAAAAGATTATTTTACAAACATCCACATTTCTTGACTAGCATAGGTTCATAACAACACTACTATATGTATCTACTCTTACCTATGACTTGCTGAGTACGTAAGTACTCACCCTTGCAACCTACAAATCAGTAGATGGAGCGTTCCATGATCAAGATGAAGGTGTGGAGCACTTTGTGGACCCAGATGAAGGAGAGCCAGTTCCGCCAGAACCTTGATGTGTGTTGTCTGTCGTCAACTTTGACGAGGATTAACACCCGGGTCACTTCTAATAAACTTTTGGTTCAAGACAGGTTCAAACCAGACATATATGTGGCGATGCGAACTCAAGCCATTCTGAGGGGCATCACCATGAGGTCGCAAGCTTTACGCGATCAGGTCGCGGGTTTCGTGCGGTCAGGCCGACAGCCTTGTGCGGTCAGAAGTTCGTATGCTATACGCGGACTGGATATCCAGGATGTTGCGCGGTCAACCCGCATTCCGCGGTCAGAACATTCTCGACCAGGGTGCTTGGAGTTTATTCGGTTATACATATATCAGGATATTCCAAGCATCCCGAGGATTCCTCCACGTTGAAGACCAACCGTCAGAGGTTAATATATGCGGTTATTCATGATTAACACATGATCATAACCTCCGTGGAAGTTAACAGCTGTTCTCCAGAAACCGCATCCAACCGTTTGATGTAGTTTTCTTCATATGGCACCCTTTCGACCAGTATAAAAAGGTGGCGAAGTACATCAAACGGAGAATCCAAGACATTTGGAAGAACAAGACCCCTGATACAAGTGAGATACAAGGTATCTCGACCACTCAAACAGCCAAGTCTACGGCTTAGATTAGACAATACTTACAAGTCTCCTAGAGTTTCTTTCTGTACACTTATATAGGGAAAACTTTCGCCTGTGAAGGTTTCTTCCCGCTAGTTTGTAAAGATTTATCACATATAGTGAAATTCTAACAGGACGTAGGGCTTTTACTCCCACCATCGAGGGCCCGAACCTGTATAAATCTCTCTGTGCTCCTGTTCACCATTGTTCTACATACCTTCCCGGAGGGTCATCTTGAAAGGTCTCACAATTACAAATTTTGCATAAGTTCGGCTGAGGACCCCGAGTCCGAATCGTCGACAGCTGGCGCCCACCGTGGGGCCTTTCTCAAGGCGTCCTAATTGAAATCCGGAGGTTCGCTGAAACATGGCTGGAGCATATGATTCCGAGAACGATTTCGATCTCGAGGATTATGCCCATATTCCAATGCCTTCTCCAAGCGATCCTGTTCCGATGGAAGAGGTCGAAGGCCAGAATCTTCCACAGGTTGAATCATCTCTCCAAGTCATGTCAATCGACCAGGAAGCAACTGGCGCAAGGTCAGAACCCACAGAGGTACTTAATGTGCTAGGTGATGAATCCGGCCCGTCATACGACCCCGCTGAGGGAAAATATGATGATGACCCAGAAATTAGCCCAGGAAGGTTCGACACTGATAACCTTCACCGTCTCTTTGATTTCGAGTCCGACTCGGAACAAACCGAGATGTTTTCCCCATCGGCAACCTCTCTCCCTAGGCAATTTGCTGCCCTGTCGGAAGAAACTCCCGATCAACAGGCTGCCAGGGAAGAACAAGATCGCAAATAGAAGGAGGATCAAGATCTCGAGCAACAGAACAACGAACTACGCAGAACTGCCCTAGAGGCTCTTCAAGATGCGAAGGCTCGTTACGATGCTGCCCCGAGTTCTTCTCGACGGTCGCGTGGTCGTAGACGTGACCAGACTCCTTCTTTACCACCGGAGCGTTTCCCAGTGGACGAAGAAACGATAACACCTGGTGCCCCTAGGAGAAGTACCCATGGTCGACTGCGATCCATCGCGGAAGTCATGCGCAATTTTCCTCCTACGGTCACGGATGCGCAGAAATCGGCCTTTTTCAGGATCCTGGCGGAAAGACTGGATGAGGTCGCATCCGAGGCGACCCCAACAGCCTCTTCCCGCTCGGTAACGCATTCCCGTGAGTGGGATGGTCCTCATTCTGGCTACGGCCGGCGGAGTTACCCGCCGCCCGTACCGTCCCGACAGGACAAATACTGGCGAATGCAGGATTCTCGTAGTAGGGATCGAGTTCTTGTTCACTCTCGTTTGGGACCACGAGTAACCTCGCCATTGCGTGCGGTCGCTCGAGACCCAACCGAGAGTCACAGGGCGATTCACGGTCCTTACGTTGGTTGCAAAGCTTTTTCGCCTGGCCTACGAGCAGTCGTTTGGCCTGATAAGTTTCGACCAGGGGCCATTGAGAGATTTGATGGAACTCAGAACCCATCCGAGTTCCTTCAGATTTATATTACTGCCATCCAAGCAGCAGGAGGCGATGACAAGGTCATGGCCAACTACCTGCCTACAGTCCTCGCGGGACCGGCTAGAACCTGGTTGTTTAATCAGCCTGAGGGTTCCATTTACAATTGGGAAATGCTATGCGATGCCATCCTCAGCAATTTCCAAAATTGTTACCAAAAGCCGGGTAAGGAGGACGACCTGCATAGGCTGCGGCAAACTTCGACCGAAACACTTCGGCAGTTTGTCAAGAGGTTTGTCGAGGTGAGGAATACCATCCCGAACATATCTGACGGCTCCGTAATCAGGGCATTTAAGCATGTCGTTCGATACCGGAGATTCACTGAAGACTTGCTTATCCACCCTCCTCGATCAGTGGCCGATCTGTTCGACATGGCTGATCGATATTCCGATGCAGCCGAAGCGGTCGAATGGAACCGAATGGTCGACAAGGGGGACCTACCACCCCAACCAGGCTTCAAGGACGCCAGGAAAGAAGATTCAAGCAAAAAGCCGGAGTCTTCACCGGGTGGGAAGTCAAAGAAGTCGAAGAGGAACCACTCTGGACAGTACCGCGAGGTCGCAGTCGCGGAGAAGCCACCTTCGACCAAAGGTAATAAGTCTTTATTTAAAAGTAAAACTGCCTCTGGTGGTCGGGATTCCGACCAGCCAGAAAAATCGACTAATCCGCAGGAGGGCAAGAAGTGGTGTCCACTCCACAACTCCGCAGGCCACGACCTCAAAAACTGCAGGAGTTGGTTGAAACAACTGGACGATTTCTACCAAGGAGTTGGGCCAATGCCAACCTTACCGCCTAAAGAGCAGGCGTGCGGGATTAGAGACGTCGACGGAGACGAAGAAATGGCTTACCAGGTACCTCAAAATCATGTTAATGTCATTTTCGGGGGTTCTTCCTCTTTCGTTTCCAAAAGGCAGTTTAAAACCTTCTGCCGAGAGGTTAACCAAACGGAGACATCCCTTGGTGAACCTCAATACCCCCGTTGGTCGGATATGCCTTTGACGTTCGATCGCGCTGACTGTCCTGTGGGGCTAACCCGACCATTGAGGCTACCTCTGGTCATTACCCCAATCATCAGTAACGCGAGAGTCGAAAGGGTCCTGATTGACCGGGGAAGTTCCCTTGATCTTTTATTGGTCAAGGCACTCAACGAGATGCAAATTCCTCGTTTGAAGATCAAGCCCATAATCCATCCGTTTTATGGGATAATCTCAGGCCCCTCCATGATGCCATTGGGACAAGTGGTCCTCCCGGTCACTCTGGGAGAACCAGACAACTTTCGGACAGAATTGGTTACTTTCGATGTAATCGATTGTGACTCAGCTTATAATGCAATCTTTGGCAGGCCTGTCGACGATTCGGACTCGGAGTCCTCAGCCGAACTTATGCAGAATTTATAACGGTGAGACCTTTCAAGATGACCCTTCAGGAAGGTATGCTGAACAATAGTGAACAGGAGCACAGAGAGTTTAGACAGGTTCGGGCCCTCGATGGTGGGAGTAAAAGCCCTACGTCCTGTTGAGATTTCACTAAGTGTGGTAAAAGGTTTACAAATGGAGGAAAAAGTCCTCACAGGCGAGGATTTTTCCTGTAAGAGTGTACAAAGATAAGCCAAAGAAGGCTTATTAAAATGCTATATGAAGTGTGCCGTAGACTTGGCTAACTTGGATGATTTTCTTCTTCTCTTTTTGCTTGATGCTCCATGCCATCCTTTTCTATTGTTTGAAAGGGTGCCATGTAGAGGAAACTACATCAAACGGTTGCATGGACGGTTGGATGCGGTTTTTTGGAACTGCTCTTAACCTCCACGCAGGTTAAACACGTGTTATTCATGGATAACTGTATGTGTTAACCTTCTGACGGTTGATTTTCCACGTGTAGGAATCTTCGGGATACTTAGAATATCCTGTTGTACGGGCAACCGAAATAGATAGATCCCAAGTATTCTGATCGACAGATGTTCTGACCGCGGGATATTGGCTGACCGCGCAATATCCCGAATGTGTAGTTCGCGTATAGCTTACGAACTTCTGACCGCGGAAGGCTTACGGACTTCTGACCGCGCAAGGCTTACGGTCTGACCGCGTAAAATTGTGACCTGATCGCGTAAAGCTTGCGACCTCATGGTGATCCCCCTCAGGATAGCTTGAGTTCGCATCACCAGGTACATGTCTGGTTCGAACTTCTCTTGAACCAAAAGTTTATTAGAAATGACCCAGGTGTCAATCCTCGTCAGCTAGCCCCCAAATTCGAAGAAAACGAAGAGACGTGTTTATTTCGAATTTAAAAACCGTGCATTGGATTTTTAACCCGGCCCTTTAACTTCTCCACTTAGTGGCGCACTAAGTGAAAACGGTTGGTTTTTCAAGATGAGTTCTGACATTACGTGACGGGTAATGATAGCGCCGTAGAGATATTTTTATCTCGAGGTAAAATTGTAAATGTCTTAACGAAACCCGAGGTGTCTGGGAGGCGAACCGTCGCCCTGGTGGCTATAAATACCAGACCCCCGGACATGTAAAGATCTACAATTTCCCTCTTACGCCCAAGTCTTTTTCTTGTTATCCTGCCTTCTTCCTTTTCACATACTCCTCCCAATGGCAGATCACGATATCATCGAGATTGAGAGTGATGAAGAGGAAGTTGTCGAACAAGGGTCTCAAACGAATGAAGTCCTGTCTCCCTTAAGGAAGAAACCCAAGGTTGACGAAGGATCTTCCAGTGGAACAAAGGTAAAGAACGTAGCGAGTTTCTTTCTTCCTTCAGTTCCTTTGACCCTCCCCGTTCATGCCTCTCGGCAAGTTAGGCCTTTATCCTTAGGAAAAGATCCTTTCACATCCAATTCCCCCATCCTTTTGGGTGATCAACATCCTGGTCGGCAAGCGGTGACTATCCCTCGATCAGATGATTGCCATATTGGGTTGGCGAAGCAATCTTCTTCTGGGGAGGTTGCTCTTCCACCATATGATGATCTTCCTCCCAAGATGGGTGTATCAACGGGTTACGCACCGGGATAGGTAACAATTCTTCTCCCTTTTTTGCTGATAATTTTAGTTAGTATGACTAACTTTTGCAAAATGCAGGAGGTAGGAGGCTCTAGCGATCAGCCTTCTGCTGCTCCATCTCTTCCTTCCGGACTAACCCTTCTGGAAGAGAAGAATGCCCTGGAGAAGAAGACCGAGGAGATGGCCTCAAAGATTCTGCGTTTAGCAGAATGTCTTGATCGATCCCGAGAAGAGGCGCACCATTTCTGTCGAGAGAGGGACTTCGCTCAGCAACAGCGAGAACTCTCTGACTTGATTAGGGACAATAGTGCGTCTGTTGTTAGGGACGATATAGATAGACTTAGGGTAGTTGCTAGTTCCCTGGGGGTTGTCAGTGTAGATCCTACTGACAACAACATGTCCCTTGGGGAACTTTGTAAACTTCTTTCGGAACAGGTCGATGCTTTTATCGACCGTATCCCTTTTGTATGTAAAGAATGTAATAAATAAAGTTTCTTTTATTCATATGAACATTCTTCATTCCTTCTGTGTGAAATTATGGCCAAAAGCTTAGTTCACGACCATTCATACACAGGAAATTTCAGTTCTGCGATTAGAATCGCGCTTTTTAAAAGATCACCATGACCTGCCCTGATGCCGCGATCAGACTTAAGGCCGCGGTTAGAACTGAATTGCGACTAGAGTCGAACGTTCGGTTAGACCATTACTTCGACCAGAAACGAAGTTAAATACATGGTTTTAACCAAACCATAACCCAGTTAGAATATATCCGTACGTCAAAATTTGAGTTACATGATATTTTTCATAAAAATGTTCAGGTAAAAAGAAAAGTAAATAACCCTCAAAAAGGCTTAGCAGACTTCTCGAGTTTTAGCCCTTTCAGCTTCCGAAATAAAGAAGTCTTTTTATTTCAGATCCGATACCCGAAACGCCTTAAAGGGTTTCTCATAGAATATCCATTATGGGAAATGAATAAAATATTTAAGAGGACGCTTGAGTGGAATGCTACTAACAGAGGCGTGACTCCTCGAATCTATAAAAGCAGTAGGTAGCTTCTTGAGGAAGCCATTCAGCCGCGAAAAACACTTAGAGTTCCCGCCGCATAAAACCCTCATCTTCTCGCCTTCATCTTCCACAAAATCATCGACTTTTTCGACCGATCTTTCTCAAAAAATGGCATCTTGGAGCAGATCCAACCACCATTCTGAGGAGACTCTGGTGGCGTTGGAGAAAGAGGAGATCCTTCCATCGCGGCTGCTGATCAATTGGCGGCCTGCGGAGAAGGACCAAGAAACCCCAACCGTTCGAGAGGGCGAGTTGGTGATCTTCGAGGAGTATCTGCGTTGCGGGTTCCGATTCCCTGAGAGTCGGTTCCTAAAGGATATCGTCGAACATTATGGGTGGGAACTGATCAACCTCCACCCAAATGCGATGCTGATTCTGGCAGTGTTTCAGCATCTTTGCGAGGCCTTCGTCGGAGTATATCCTAGCGTGGACCTCTTCCGACGGTTCTATTTCTCGGCATGGTCGAAGAGCACCAATGCCGCCGGATGCATCTACTTCCGGCTGAGGGACAAGAAAGAATATGCCTCCCCACCTCTACGGGATTCGGTGCACGGGTGGCACCAGAGGTGGTTTTACTGCTCTCCGCCGTCCGAGAGTAGTTTATGGTTTGAGAACTCGCGACCAGAGAAGTCAAGCGAGTTGGATGCTCCCCCGGCGCTGGGCGCGGAGCACTTGAAGCACGCCGAGGTGATTCTTCACTTGGTGAGTCAAGGATTGACAGCGAGGGATGTCATTCGAGACTTTGTGAAGAACCGAGTGAGCCCCCTACGCGAAAGGGCTCATCCTGCTTGGGAAATCAAGTCCATGGCGGATGGAACCTTGGACTACAATGAAGGTACTCAACCTTTTAGCACTGTGCTTTGACATTTCTGAAATTTATGTTTTCTGACTTGAATTTGGGAACAGTTCTGCCCTCAGCCGAAATTGAGAGGCGAACTAATTCCCTCCTTAGGGCCTACAATGCTGATGTAGAGGGCCCTAAGGGATCACCTCGCCCGCAGAGCTTGATTCATGTCGGCGATGACCTCAGACAGGAGCGCCGAAAGGTAATTTCCTTGTCCGGCTTTGGTTCTGCAGGTCTTCTGTGTGTCCAGCGCTAATCCATTGTAATGGACTGCGAACCAGTTCCTAGGGAAGTTTGCGGATGCGACGTTCCCAAGTGAAAATGTCGGCTCTCCGAAGAAGCCGACGGTGAAGAATGTGAAGAAGGTCTCTCAGAGACCCAGGACAAAGAGTCCTGCCCCCAAGAAGACCAAGCTGAACCCTGGGGAGGGGTCTTCACGAAGCATTCCTCGTCCCGCAAGAAAGACTGCGGTAAGATATCGCATTCCTTCTTCTTTTTCAGGCGCGACATGGAATCACTTCTTCGTCGTACAGGGAGAGGGGAGCGAGGAGGAAGAGGACGATGATGTGCCTCTAGTTATCAGAAGGAAGAGGACCGGGGAATCCCCTGCTGGTGACGCCTCAAGCTTTCCTGTAGGGACCACAGCTACCGAAGAGGTGGCTGTGGCTGACCCTGCGACCACCGAAGATCTTGTGGTCGCGGGTGACCTTCCAATTCCTGAAGCCCCCGAGGTTTCAGGATCAATTATCTCTGCTTCCCTGGTCGAAGGAACAACTAAGGTAAGGAATCTTTTCGACCATTCCTTCTATGACCCTTTCTGCACATTTGATAAGTTAATGTACATACAGGGAGGAGAGCTTCCCCCTGGGACCACTGGGGGTTCCAGGGAGGAAAATCCTCCTCCTCTGCGGACAGAGGAGGAGGTAGATGAACAAAGGCCGGCTGTGATGGTCTCAGCAACTCTGGAGTCGCCAAGGCCTTCGGATGCAGCCCCACCAGTTAGTCCGGTGGCCCAGGTAAAGACCTTTCTGTGTTTTTACCTGTTCCTTAAGAATATGCTTATAACATGACATTTCCAGGGGGGTGCTGCCTTATTTACCATAAGGAAGGCGAGAACCGGAGACGGCTCTCCTTCACCAGGGGAATTTTCCCAGAAGTCCCAGGAACGAATGGGATTTCAAATAAGGTAAGAGCTCTTACTTGACAGTAATCTTAAATAAAAGTTGCCTGACCCATTCTTCCTGTTAGGCAAAAGAAGACAGCGCCTAACCCTTCAACCGCCACTGGGGAGGTTGAAACTAGGGCTGATGAGGGAGCCTCTAATGAAGAGCGCTCTGCTCCCGTGGTTCAGGAAGTCATCCGGACCGCGGGAGGTGAAACAAGTACAGGGAGCGGGTCACAACCAGTGGCCTCTGGGGGTGGTGTTCAGACGACACTTCCCCCAACTATCCCTGTCGCAGGCACTTCCGGTGCGCTAGCAAGGATTCCTGCTAGCATGGATGATGCCGCTTTAAATAAGTTTATGAAGGTATGATCACCCCTGTTTCGGCGCTTGAACCGCCTTTAGAGTATATTTAACTCTCTTGCTTTGTATCACAGGGCTTATCATGGGTGACGAGCCAGTCGCATGCTGCAATGGCTAGCATGGCGGCTGTTCAAAAAGATCGTGACGGCTTGCGCAAGTGAGGATCGTCACTCTTCTGTTAATATAAGTAGGCTTTATCTGTGACTGACTTGATTTTGCTGCAGAGAGGTTACATTCTTGAAGAAAGAGTTAGCCAAGATGAGGCTGAACTCAGTTACAGAGTTCAAGAAACTACGGACTGAAATCAATAAACTTCAGTCTGACAATGCTGGTAAGTCGATTCTCAACTTGAGAAGACTTAAAACCATGCCTTGTTAATAACCCCTTTTCTCTGTACAGCGCAAGCAGGTCGCATTATACAGCTCGGCCAAGACAAGATGATTCTCGAGTCCTCGATCAACCACACCGACCGAGCGGTCAAAGAATTGAGCCTACTGGTCTTCGAAAAACTGAAGGCCGTGGCCAACCTTTTGAATACCAACGTGGTAGAGTTGAAGAAGAACGACCCAAGTGTCAGCGATTGGTCATCACTGCTCACAACTCAAGCAGAATCACTGCTTGAATATCTCCCTGGAGATTTACGGCGACGTGAAGAGATAATCAGGACGAGAGTCCGATCAGCCGCTTCTGCTGTACTCAGCCGGGTTCGACTTCACCATGGCCCAGATGCAAATCTGAGCGCGCTGGTGGGACCCGTTGAGGTCAAGAGTGAAGAACTGCTTGACGCCGTTATAGAAGAAGTCAAGCCCTTCGTTGACAAACTCTTGGCTGAGCTGAGGATCGAATGATCCTTATATTTTGTAACCAAACAATTGTAATTACAATGCCATGTATGTAAAACTATTTTTTCAAAAGAAAGTGCATATTCACATCATAAGTTTCATACTATAAGTATATCCCTCTAGCCCCCGCCTCTGTTTTGTGAATACTGGAGCCTTAGTATTTTAAGCAGAGGGCAAAACATAAGTATGATGACCAGGGATATGTGCTTCAAGCCGATGGTCAAGATTAAAGTAACATTTTAACTTTATTGCAAACGGTAGCCACCCAGATGACCGAGGACTAGCCAGATAGTCCCGTGTGCGTTGAGAAACGGCTTATTTAGGAGTGACTTATCTGGAAGTGATCACGAGATCGACCAGCGAATCCGGTTAAAAATGCTGTAATAACCTAACCGCCGGCGATCAGCCCCAGGTCGAATTTGTATAATTTGGGCTTAAAGAAAAACACTCATTGTATGAAAACAAGACATGCTTTTTATGAAAAGTTGCTAATTGAACAGGAAAAGGGATGTGGTACTTACACGTAAAACTTGCGAAGTTGATCGATTTTCCAAGTATTGGACAAAATCCGACCATCCTCCATGGCTAACCGCGCCGATCCTGGTCGCGGCACTGAGACAACAGTATAAGGACCTTCCCATTTTGGGGAGAATTTGTTGCGATTAGACTGGTCTTGAATCTTTCGTAAAACCAAGTCGCCGACGTTGAGATCACGTGGTCGCACCTTTTTACTGTGATACTTGCGTAGAGCCTGCAAGTATACCGCGGACTTGATCAGGGCGCGATCACACCGTTCTTCCAGGAGGATGAGATCTTGCGATCGCTGTTCGGATTGGTTGACCTGTTCGAATTGATTTGTGCGAACAGATCCAATACTGACTTCCATAGGCAACACAGCCTCGGCCCCATAGACCAAATGGAAGGGTGTCTCACCGGTGGCTCGACTAGAGGTAGTCCGTAGTGCCCATAGAACAGTATAGAGCTCGTCTGCCCAAGCCCCCGAGCGGGTCTTGAGGCGATCAAAAACACGTTTTTTGATGCCTTGCAACACTTGCCCATTGGCCCGTTCTACGGCACCATTGCTTTGTGGATGTGCCACGGAAGCAAAGCACACCTTAGTCCCAATCTGATCACAGTAGTCTAGGAAGAGACCGCTAGCGAACTGAGAACCGTTGTCTGTGATGAGACGGTTTGGAACACCAAATCGTGCCACAATGTTCTTCTGAAAGAACTTTTGTGCAGCTGATTCAGTAATATTTCGTACTGGTTAGGCCTCAATCCACTTTGTGAACGTGTCAATGGCTACGAACAGAAACTTGTATCCATTGACCGCTTGTGGCATAGGACCGACGATGTCCATTCCCCAGATCGCGAAGGGCCATGCGAGAGGAATAGTTTGCAATGCATAAGCAGGTTGATGAACCTGTCTCGCATGAAACTGACACTGTGGACACATCTTGACCATAAACTTGGCATCATCGAGTGCCGAAGGCCAGTAGAATCCCTGTCGAAAAACTTTTCCGACCAGTGTTCGGTATGACGCGTGTGCACCGCATACACCGTCATGTATTTCTTTCAGGAGGGACTTTCCTTCCTCCTGAGATATGCAGCGCATGAATACTCCTTGAGTACCCTTTCTGTACATAACCCCATCTATGAGTTTGTACAGACGCGCCTTTCGAATTAATTGATCGCTTTTGGTTTCGTCCTCGGGTAGGGTCCCATGTTCAAGATAGACCCTCAATGGATGAGTCCAATCTTGTTCCTGACCGAGGTTGGCAATGAAGGCTATTGCCGGATCATCCTCGACCGAAGTCATGATCGAAGGATGGTCCAAGTGTTCAATGAACACTCCTGCCGGAGTGGATGAGCGTGAGGATCCAATTTTGGATAATTGGTCTGCGAGAGTGTTGTCCTTTCGCGGGATGTATTGGACTTCGAAGTGACTGAAGTGTTTTTCCAATCTCCTCACTTCCCCCAGGTAATGAGCCATTGTCTCATCGGAGGTGCTGTACTCCTTGTTTACCTGGTTTACGACTAGCTGTGAGTCCCCCCTCACCACTAATCGACGGACTCCGAGGAATTTTGCTGCCCGGAGCCCTGCAAGAAGACCTTCATACTCTGCTGCATTGTTGGTGGCAACAAAGTGTAGTTGAATAACATACTTAAGCTGTTCACCCTGAGGCGTAACTAAGACCACTCCAGCCCCCGAGTGTTGAAAACTACGGGAGCCGTCAAAGTACATTGTCCAATAATCGGGATACTCCAGTTCCTTTGCCAACTGCACGAGTGGCTCAGGGTTGGTCCATTCGACCACAAAGTCGGCCAAAACCTGAGACTTAACCGCCATGCGGGGGGTGAAATGGATCTCGAAGGCACCGAATTCGACCGCCCATTTGGCGATTCGACCAGATTTTTCTGGATTTCGGACAATATCCCCTAAAGGAAAAGAGGAGGGTACTGTGATCTTGTGTGCTTGAAAGTAATGTCGTAGCTTACGGGAAGCCATCAGTAGCGCGTAAAGTATCTTCTGGACCTCAGGGTAGCGCACCTTAGGACCATGAAGTACTTCGCTCACATAGTAGACGGGTCTGTGTACTCCTTCCCTTTTCGCGATCAGAACTGCGCTGACCGCGTGTGGGGTGGCCGCCAAATACAGAAGTAATGGTTCTTCCTTTTCAGGAGACACCAATACTGGCGGACTGGACAGATATGTTTTTACCTCCTGAAACGCTTTTTCGGCCTCGTCGGACCACGTGAAGTTATGATATTTCCGCAAGGCTTTAAAGAAAGGTAGTCCCCTTTCGCCTAATCGCGATAAGAAGCGACTTAAAGTCGCCATGCGACCAGCCAGGCGTTGAACATCCTTCATGGTCGAGGGCGACCTCATTTGTTCAATAGCTCTGATTTTCTCTGGATTAACCTCAATGCCCCTGGAACACACAAGGAAACCAAGGAGCTTTCCTGAAGAAACCCCGAAAGAACATTTCTCCGGGTTCAATTTTATTCCAAAGCGATTCAAGTTACAGAAGGTTTCAGCAAGATCGTCCAAATGAGACAATCTTTTGGTGCTTTTTACAACCAAATCGTCTACATATGCTTCGAGATTACGCCCTATCTGGGAAAGAAAGGTCTTTTGCATCAAGCGCTGGTACGTGGAATCAGCGTTCTTGAGACCGAACGGCATTCTGACGTAGCAGTATGTGCCGAACGGGGTGATGAAGGCAGTTTTCTCTTCATCGTCTTCTGCCATGCTAATTTGATGATATCCTGAGTAGGCATCCAGAAAACTCATCAGTTCGCAACCCGCAGTGGAGTCAACCAGCTAGTCGATGCGGGGAAGGGGAAAGTCGTCCTTCGGACAGGCACTGTTGAGGCTAGTATAGTCGACGCACATGCGCCACTTGCCATTTGACTTGCGGACCATGACCGGATTAGCGAGCCAATCCGGGTGATTCACTTCGTGGATAAACCCGGCTTGTAAGAGTTTGTCTAACTCTTCTCGGATGGCTTCCTGTCGGTCGGTGGCAAAACGCCTGAGCTTTTGCTTTATTGGTCGTTGTCCAGGTCGAATTGCTAACCTGTGCTCAATTACTTCCCTTGGGACACCGGGCATGTCGGACGGTTTCCACGCAAACACGTCTGCGTTAGCCCGGAGGAAAGCAACGAGGTCAAGTTCCTATTTGTCATCCAGGGCTGACCCAACCCGAATTGTCTTGGATGGGTCATTTGGGTACAAAGGAACTTGTTTGAGTTTCTCATCTGGTCGAGGAGCAGCTCTGATCGCATCGGTGGCGACGGTGGCGACCTGAGCGTCCCGGAGGGGAAGTTGATCGACCATCTCCAAAGATAGCCGGTCGCACGTGAGCGCCACGTTGCGACTTCCTCGGACCGAGATGACACCTTTGGGGCCAGGCAATTTCCCGCACTGATAAGCATAGTGCGTTGCCATCATGAACTTAGCAAGAGTCGGCCTGCCAAAGATTGCATTATAAGCTGAATCACAATCGATTACATCGAAAGTAACCAATTCTGTTCGGAAGTTATCTGGTTCTCCCAGAGTGACCGGGAGGACCACTTGTCCCAATGGCATCATGGAGGGGCCTGGGATTATCCCATAAAACGGATGGATTATGGGTTTGATCTTCGAACGAGGAATTTGCATCTCGTCGAGTGTCTTGACCAATAAAAGATCAAGGGAATTTCCCCCATCAATCAGGACCCTTTCGACTCTCGCGTTACTGATGATTGGGGTAATAACCAGAGGTAGCCTTAATGGTCGAGTTAGCCCCACAGGACAGTCAGCGCAATCGAACGTCAAAGGCATATCCGACCAACGGGGATATTGAGGTTCGCCAAGGGATGTCTCCGTTTGGTTAACCTCTCGGCAAAAGGTTTTAAACTGCCTTTTGGAAACGAAAGAGGAGGAACCTCCGAAAATGACATTAACATGATTTTGAGGTACCTGGTAAGCCATTTCTTCGTCTCCATCGACGTCTCTAACCCCGCACGCCTGCTCTTTGGGCGGTAAGGTTGGCATTGGCCCAGCTCCTTGGTAGAAATCATCCAGCTGTTTCAACCAACTCCTGCAGTTTTTGAGATCGTGGCCTGCGGAATTGTGGAGTGGACACCACCTTTTGCATTCCTGCAGATTAGTTGATTTTTCTGGCTGGTCGGAATCCCGGCCACCAGAAGCAGTTTTGCTTTTAAAGGAAGACTTATTACCTTTGGTCGAAGGTGGTTTCTCCGTGACCGCGACCTCACGGTACTGTCCAGAGCGGTTCCTCTTCGACTTTTTTGACTTCCCACCCGGTGAAGACTCCGGCTTTTTGCTTGAATCTTCTTTCTTGGCGTCCTTGAAGCCTGGTTGGGGCGGTAGGTCCCCCTTGTCAACCATTCGGTTCCATTCGACTGCCTCGGCTGCATCGGAGTATCGATCAGCCATATCGAACAGATCGGCCACTGATCGAGGAGGGTGGATGAGCAAGTCTTCAGTGAATCTCCGGTATCGAACGGCATGCTTAAATGCCCTGATTACGGAGCCATCAGATATGTTCGGGATGGTATTTCTTACCCTGACAAACCTCTTGACAAATTGCCGAAGCGTTTCGGTCGAAGTTTGCCGCAGTCTATGCAAGTCGTCCTCCTTACCCGGCTTTTGGTAACAGTTTTGGAAATTGCTGAGGATGGCATTACATAGCATTTCCCAATTATAGATAGAACCCTCAGGCTGATTGAACAACCAGGTTCTTGCCGGTCCTACGAGGACTGTTGGCAGGTAGTTGGCCATGACCTTGTCATCGCCTCCTACTGCTTGGATGGCAGTAATATAGATCTGAAGGAACTCAGATGGGTTTTGAGTTCCATCAAACCTCTCAATGGCCCCTGGTCGAAACTTATCGGGCCAAACGACTGCTCGTAGGCCAGGCGAGAAAGCTTTGCAACCAACGTAAGGACCGTGAACCGTCCTGCGACTTTCGGTCGGGTTTCGAGCAAACTCACTTAATGGCGAGGTTACTCGGGGTCCCAAACGAGAGTGAACGGGAACTCGATCCCTACTACGAGAGTCCTGCATTCGCCGATATTTGTCCTGTCGGGACGGTAAAGGTGGCGGGTGACTCCGTCGGCCAGAGCCAAAATGAGGACCATCTCGTTCACGGGGATGTGTCACTGAGCGGGAAGAAGCTGTTGGGGTCGCCTCGGATGCAACCTCGTCCAGTCTTTCCGCCAGGATCCTGAAAAAGGCCAGTCTCTGCGCATCCGTGACCGTAGGAGGAAAATTACGCATGACCTCCGCGATAGATCGCAGTCGACCATGGGTACTTCTCCTAGGGGCACCAGGTGTTACTGTTTCTTCGTCCACTGGGAAATGCTCCGGTGGTAAGGAAGGAGTCTGGTCACGTCTACGACCACGCGACCGTCGAGAAGAACTCGGGGCAGCATCGTAACGAGCCTGCGCATCTTGAAGAGCCTCTAGGGCAGTTCTGCGTAGTTCGTTGTTCTGTTGCTCGAGATCTTGCTCCTCCTTCTGTTTGCGATCTTGTTCTTCCCTGGCAGCCTGTTGATCGGGAGTTTCCTCCGACAACACAGCAAACTGCCTAGGGAGAGAAGTCGTCGATGGGGAGAACATCTCGGTCTGTTCCGAGTCAGACTCGAAATCAAAGAGACGGTGGAGGTTATCAGGGTCGAACCTTCCTGGGCTAACTTCAGGGTCACCATCATATTTTCCCTCAGCGGGATCGTATGACGGGCCGGATTCATCGCCTAGCACATTACGAACCTCTGTGGGTTCTGACCTTGTGCCAGTTACCTCCTGGTCGATTAACATGACTTGGGGAGATGATTCAACCGGTGGAAGATTCTGGCCTTCGACCTCTTCCATCGGAACAGGATCGCTTGGAGAAGGCATGGGTATATGGGCATAATCCTCGAGTTCGAAATCGTTCTCGGAATCATATGCTCCAGCCATGTTTCGGCGAACCTCCGAATTTCAATTAGGACGCCTTGAGAAAGGCCCCACGGTGGGCGCCAGCTGTCGACGATTCGGACTCGGAGTCCTCAGCCGAACTTATGCAGAATTTATAACGGTGAGACCTTTCAAGATGACCCTTCGGGAAGGTATGCTGAACAATAGTGAACAGGAGCACAGAGAGTTTAGAAAGGTTCGGGCCCTCGATGGTGGGAGTAAAAGCCCTACGTCCTGTTGAGATTTCACTAAGTGTGGTAAAAGGTTTACAAATGGAGGAAAAAGTCCTCACAGGCGAGGATTTTTCCTGTAAGAGTGTACAAAGATAAGCCAAAGAAGGCTTATTAAAATGCTATATGAAGTGTGCCGTAGACTTGGCTAACTTGGATGATTTTCTTCTTCTCTTTTTGCTTGATGCTCCATGCCATCCTTTTCTATTGTTTGAAAGGGTGCCATGTAGAGGAAACTGCATCAAACGGTTGCATGGACGGTTGGATGCGGTTTTTTGGAACTGCTCTTAACCTCCACGCAGGTTAAACACGTGTTATTCATGGATAACTGTATGTGTTAACCTTCTGACGGTTGATTTTCCACGTGTAGGAATCTTCGGGATACTTAGAATATCCTGTTGTACGGGCAACCGAAATAGATAGATCCCAAGTATTCTGATCGACAGATGTTCTGACCGCGGGATATTGGCTGACCGCGCAATATCCCGAATGTGTAGTTCGCGTATAGCTTACGAACTTCTGACCGCGGAAGGCTTACGGACTTCTGACCGCGGAAGGCTTACGGACTTCTGACCGCGCAAGGCTTACGGTCTGACCGCGTAAAATTGTGACCTGATCGCGTAAAGCTTGCGACCTCATGGTGATCCCCCTCAGGATAGCTTGAGTTCGCATCACCAGGTACATGTCTGGTTCGAACTTCTCTTGAACCAAAAGTTTATTAGAAATGACCCGGGTGTCAATCCTCGTCAGCTAGCCCCCAAATTCGAAGAAAGCGAAGAGACGTGTTTATTTCGAATTTAAAAACCGTGCATTGGATTTTTAACCCGGCCCTTTAACTTCTCCACTTAGTGGCGCACTAAGTGAAAACGGTTGGTTTTTCAAGATGAGTTCTGACATTACGTGACGGGTAATGATAGCGCCGTAGAGATATTTTTATCTCGAGGTAAAATTGTAAATGTCTTAACGAAACCCGAGGTGTCTGGGAGGCGAACCGTCGCCCTGGTGGCTATAAATACCAGACCCCCGGACATGTAAAGATCTACAATTTCCCTCTTACGCCCAAGTCTTTTTCTTGTTATCCTGCCTTCTTCCTTTTCACATACTCCTCCCAATGGCAGATCATGATATCATCGAGATTGAGAGTGATGAAGAGGAAGTTGTCGAACAAGGGTCTCAAACGAATGAAGTCCTGTCTCCCTTAAGGAAGAAACCCAAGGTTGACGAAGGATCTTCCAGTGGAACAAAGGTAAAGAACGTAGCGAGTTTCTTTCTTCCTTCAGTTCCTTTGACCCTCCCCGTTCATGCCTCTCGGCAAGTTAGGCCTTTATCCTTAGGAAAAGATCCTTTCACATCCAATTCCCCCATCCTTTTGGGTGATCAACATCCTGGTCGGCAAGCGGTGACTATCCCTCGATCAGATGATTGCCATATTGGGTTGGCGAAGCAATCTTCTTCTGGGGAGGTTGCTCTTCCACCATATGATGATCTTCCTCCCAAGATGGGTGTATCAACGGGTTACGCACCGGGACAGGTAACAATTCTATGGGCATTACGAACTACTTCTAGTCGAGCCACCGGTGAGACGCCCTTTCATTTGGTCTATGGGGCCGAGGCGGTATTGCCCATGGAAGTAAGTATTGTTTCTGTTCGGACAGATCAATTCGAACAGATTAATCAGTCCGAACAACGGGCGCAAGATCTCATCCTCTTAGAAGAATGGCGTGATCGCACCCTGGTTAAATCCGCGGCATACTTGCAGGCTTTATGCAGGTATCACAATAAAAAGGTGCAACCACGCGATCTCAACGTGGGCGACTTGGTTTTACGAAAAATTCAAGACCAGTCTAGTCGCAACAAATTCTCCCCAAAATGGGAAGGTCTTTATACTGTTGTCTCAGTGCCGCGAACAGGATCGGCGCGGTTAGCTATGGAGGATGGTCGAATTTTGTCCAATACTTGGAACATCGATCAACTTCGCAAGTTTTACGTGTAAGTATTCCAATCACTTTTTTCCTGTTCAATTAGCATCTTTTGACAAAATAAAATATGTTTTGCTTTCATACAATAAGTTTTTCTCTTTAAGCCCGTATCATATGCATTCGACCTGGGGGCTGACCGCCGGCGGTCAGATCATTACAACAATCTAATCGGATTCGCTGGTCGATCTCATGACCACTTCCAGATAAGTCACTCCTAAATAAGCCGTTTCTCAGCCCATACGGGGCTATCTGGTAAGTCCTTGGTCATCTGAGTGGCTACCAGTTCGCAATAAGATTAGACGTTACATTGATCCTGATCGTTGGTTTAAAACGCACACCCCTGGTCGTTATGCTTATGTTTTCTCCTCTGCTTATAACACTAAGGCTTCAGTATTCATAAGCAGAGGCGGGGGCTAGGGGGGATGTGCTTATAGTATGGAACTTATAATATAAAAATGCAAAATATGTACTTCCTGTCAAAAATAATTTTTTACATACATTGCATTATACACAATTGTCTAGATACAAAAATAAGGATCATTCGATCCCCAGCTCAGTCAGGAGCCTATCTACTAAGGGCTTGACCTCCTCCATGACTGCATCGAGCAGCTCTTCACTCTCGACCTCAACCGGACCCACCGGTGCGCTCAGATCTGCATTTGGGCCATGGTGAAGTCGAACCCGGTTGAGTACAGCTACTGCGGCTGATCGAACCCTGGTTCTGATCACCTCTTCGCGTCGCCGTGTATCTCCAGAGAGATACTCAAGCAGTGAATCCGCCTGGGCAGTGAGCAGCGATGTCCAGTCACTTACGCTGAGGTTGTCTTTCTTCGGTTCTACCACATCGGTCTTCAAAAGATCAGCCACGGCCTTCAGTTTTTCGAAGATCAGGAGGCTCAGCTCTTTGATCGCCCGATCGGTGTGGCGAATCGAGGATTCAAGAATCCCCTTGTCCCGACTAAGCTGTGTAATTCGACCTGCTTGCACTGTACAGAGAGAGGAGATTATTTGCATATTATGGATTCAAATCTTCTTAATCAGGAATCGGCTTACCAGCATTTTCTGATCGAAGTTTGTTGATTTCAGTCTCTTGTTTCTTAAACATTGAGACTGAACTGAGCCTCAATTTGGCCACCTCTTTCTTAAAAAATGTAACCTCTCTGCAGCGAAATCAAAGCAGTCACAACCAAAATGCACCCATACTAACCAAAGGGTAATGATCCTCACCTGCGCAAGCTGTCGCGTTCTTTCTGAATGGATTCTGTACTGGCCATCACAACATGTGACTGGCCAGTTAGCCAGGATAATCCCTGTGATGCAAAGGAAGAGGATCAAAGGTGTCCTAAGTACAATTCAGGCACGAGAGCGGAGGTTTATTATACCTTCATAAACTTTTGTAAGACAGCATCATCCAATCCAGCGGGGATCCTCGCTAGAGCCCCGGATGTGCTTACTACAGGGACAGTTGGTGGGAGTGCCGGCTGGGCGCTACCCCCAGTAGTCATCGGTTGTGAGTGGGTCCCTGCATTTATTCCTTCCCCTGCGGTCTGGACGACTTCCTGGACCACAGGGGTGGAGCGTTCTTCGTTGGAAGCTCCTGTACCAGCTGCGGCTTCAACCCCTCCGGAGGCGGTTGAAAAGCTGGGCGCCGTCTTTCTTTGCCTGACAAGAAAGACAATTTAAGCAGTTTTTATTTAAGATTATTGCCAGTTTAAGGTTCTTACCTTATTTGAAATCCCATTCGCTCCTGAGATTTCTGGGAAGGTTCCCCTTGGGAAGGAGAACCATCATTGGTTCTTGCCTTCCTCATGGAAAACAAGGTAGCTCCCCCCTAGATGTGTTCAGCTATGAGCATATTTCTAAGAAAAAGATAGAGACAAAAAGCAAAGTCTTTACCTGGGCTACCGTACTGGCTGGTGGGGCTACATCCGAAGGCCTTGACAACTCTTGGGTCGCTGGAGCCGCCACAACCGGCCTTTGCTCAACTACCTCCCCCTCTGTCCGCGGAGGAGGAGGATTTTCCTCCCTAGGACTCGCGGTAGTCGCAGGGAGAAGCTCTTCTCCCTGTATAAACATTGACTCGTCAAAATATACAGAAGGAGTTGAAGAAAGTATGACCGTAAGAAATCCTTACCAAGGTCGTCCTTTCGACCAGGGAAGCAGAGACAATTAACCCTGAAGCCTCGGGGGCTTCAGGAACTTGGAGGTCATCCGCGACCCCAAGATTTTCCGCGGTGGCAAGATCTGCCACGACCACCTCTTCGGTAACAGTGGTCTCTGCGGGGCAGCTTGGGGCATCGTCGGATGGGAGATCCGCGATCTTCCTCCTCTGAAGGACCAGAGGAACGTCATCCTCTTCCTCCTCGCTCCCCTCTCCCTGTACGACGAAGAAGTGATTCCAATCTGCGCTGGTAAAACAGAAGGGAGGTGATATCTTACCACCGTCTTTCTTGCGGTAGGAGGAACGCTCCGTGAAGACCCCTCCCCGGGATTTGGCCTGGCCTTCTTGGGGGCAGGACTCTTTGTCCTGGGTCTTTGGGAGACCTTCTTCACGTTCTTTACCGTTGGCTTCCCATGAGAACCTACATTCTCACTCGGGAAAGTCGTCTCGGCAAACCTTCCTAGGAGCTGGTTCACATTTTCGATGGAAATATTTAACGCTGGACATGCATAAGACCTAAAAAACGGAGGCCAGATAGAGAATGTACCATTCGGCGCTCCTGTTTAAGGTCGTCGCCGGCGTGAATCAGACTCTGTGGACGAGGCAATCCCTTAGAGCCCTCTACATCGGCGCTGTAGGCCCTAAGGAGGGAGTTGGTCCGCCTTTCAATTTCAGATGAAGGCAGGACTGTTCCCAAATTCGAGTCAGAATTTACACAATTCAAGAATGGGAAAGCTCAGCGCAATAAAACCACCTTTGGTGCCACCCGTGCACAGAGTCTCGCAGGGGTGGGGAGGGATACTCCTTTTTGTCCCTCAGCTGGAAGTAGATGCATCCGGCGACGTTGGTGCTCTTCGACCACGCCGAAAAGTAGAATTGCCGGAAAAGATCCACGCTGGGATATATTCCGACGAACGCTTCACAAAGATGCTGGAATACCGCAAGGATCAGCATCGCGTTGGGGTGGAGGTTGATCAGTTCCCACCCATAGTGCTCAAGGACATCCTTGAGGAACCGACTCTCAGGGAATCGGAACCCGCAGCGTAGGTACTCCTCAAAAACCACCAACTCGCCCTCTTGGACGGTTGGGGTTTCTTGGTCCTTCTCCGCAGGCCGCCAGTTGATAAGCATCCGCGGAGGAAGGATCTCCTCCTTCTCTAATGCCACTAGGCTCTCCTCGGAATGGTGGATGGATTGGCTCCAGGACGCCATCTTTGGTGGAGAATCAAAGGAAAAGTTGGCGATTTTGGGAAGACGAAGGCTGAAGAAAATGAGGGTTTTGTGCGGCGGGAATGATGAGGGTTTTTGGCAGTGTGGCTTCTTTGAGAAGACATCTGCTCTTTTTATAGACCCAAGGCGGCGCATTAATGTGAGTAAACGGTTCATTTCAAACGTTCCATTGAATGCTTTATTCATTTCCCATAATGGATACTGTCTCTGATGGACCCGATAAAGTGTTCAGGCGTCGGATCTGAAACAAAAAGACTTCTTTGTTTTGGAAACTGAAAATGCAAAAGGACTGAAAAATTTTCAGTACTTTTCAGAAGATGTTTTTCCTTTGTATGCTTTGAACATTTTTTACGAAAAAATCATGCAACTCAATTTTTGACGTACTGGAATGTTTCTAATTGGGTTATGGTTTTATCGAAATCGTGTTTTAGACTAAAACTTCGATTCTAATCGGAGTAACAGTCTGACCGAGTTCCGACTCTGGTCGCAATTTAGTTCTGACCGTGGCCCTGAAATTGGTCGCGGTATCAGGGCAGGTCGCAATGCTTTTGGAGGCATGATTCTGATCGCAGAACTAAAGTTTCCTGTGTATGAGTGGTCGCGAACATAAAGTTTAAGGCCATATTTTCGCACAGAAGATGTGAAGAATATTCATGAGAAATAAGAAACTTTTATTTCTTACATTCTTTACATATAAAAGGGATACTGTCGATCAAAACGTCGACTTGCTCCGAAAGAAGCTTACAAAGTTCCCCAAGGGACATGTTGTTGTCAGTAGGATCTACACTGGCAACTCCCAGGGAACTAGCAACTACCCTAAGTCTATCTACATTGTCCCTAACAACAGACGCAGTATTGTTCCTAATCAAGTCAGAGAGTTCTCGCTGTTGTTGAGCATAGTCCCTCTCTCGACGGAAATGGTGCGCCTCTTCCCGGGATCGATCAAGACATTCTGCTAGACGCAGAATCTTCGAGGCCATCTCCTCGGTCTTCTTCTCCAGGGCATTCTTCTCTTCCAGAAGAGTCTGTCCGGAAGGAAGAGATGGAGCAGCAGAAGGCTGATCGCTGGAGCCTCCAACCTCCTGCATTTTGCAAAAGTTAGTCGTACTAACTATAATTATAAGGAAAAGGGGAGAAGGATTGATACCTGTCCCGGTACATAACCCGTTGATATACCCATCTTGGGAGGAGGATCATCAGATGGTGGAAGTGCAACCTTCCCATCAGAAGATTGCTTCGCCAACCCAATATGGCAATCATCTGATCGAGGGATAATCACCGCTTGCCGACTAGGATGTTGATCACCCAAAAGGATGGGAGAATTGGATGTGATGGGATCTTTCTCTAAGGACAAAGGCCTAACTTGCTGAGAAGCATGAACGGGGAGGGTCAAAGGAACTGAAGGAAGAAAGAAACTCGCTACATTCATCATCTTTGTTCCACTGGAAGATCCTTCGTCAACCTTGGGTTTCTTCCTTAAGGGAGACAGGACTTCAATCGTTTGAGGCCCTTGTTCGACAACTTCCTCTTCATCACTCTCAATCTCGATGATATCGTGATCTGCCATTGGGAGGAGTATGTGAAAAGGAAGAAGACAGGATAACAAGAAAATGACTTAGGCGTGGAGGGAAATTGTGGAGTTTTACAAATCCAGGAGCCTGGTATTTATAGCTGCCTGGGTGGGTGACGGTTTGCATTCCAGACGCCTCAGGTTTCGTCAAAGCATTTACAATTTTACCTCGAGATAAAAACAGTTCTACGGCGCTATCATTGCCCGTCACATAATGTCAGAACCCGTCTTGGGAAACCAACCGTTTTCACTTAGTGCGCCACTAAGTGGAAAAATTGAAGAGTCGGGCTAAAAATCCAATGCATGGTTTTAAAATTCGAAATAAACACGTCTCTTCGTTTTCTTCGAATTTGGGGGCTAGCTGACGAGGATTGACACCCGGGTCACTTCTAATAAACTTTTGGTTCAAGACAGGTTCGAACCAGACATATATGTGGCGATACAAACTCAAGCCATTCTGAGGGGCATCACCATGAGGTCGCAAGCTTTACGTGATCAGGTCACGGGTTTCGTGTGGTCAGGCCGACAGCCTTGTGCGGTCAAAAGTTCGTATGCTATACGCGGACTGGATATCCGGGATGTTGCGCGGTTAGCCCGCATTCCGCGGTCAGAACATTCTCGACCAGGGTGCTTGGAGTTTATTTGGTTATACTTATATCAGGATATTCCAAGCATCCCGAGGATTCCTCCACGTTGAAGACCAACCGTCAGAGGTTAATATATGCGGTTATTCATGATTAACACGTGATCATAACCTCCGTGGAAGTTAACAGCGGTTCTCCAGAAATCGCATCCAACCGTTTGATGCAGTTTTCTTCATATGGCACCCTTTCGACCAGTATAAAAAGGTGGCAAAGTACATCAAACGGAGAATCCAAGACATTTGGAAGAACAAGACCCCTGATACAAGTGAGATACAAGGTATCTCGACCACTCAAACAGCCAAGTCTACGGCTTAGATTAGACAATACTTACAAGTCTCCTAGAGTTTCTTTCTGTACACTTATATAGGGAAAACTTTCGCCTGTGAAGATTTCTTCCCGCTAGTTTGTAAAGCTTTTTCACATATAGTGAAATTCTAACAGGACGTAGGGCTTTTACTCCCACCATCGAGGGCCCGAACCTGTATAAATCTCTCTGTGCTCCTGTTCACCATTGTTCTACATACCTTCCCGGAGGGTCATCTTGAAAGGTCTCACAATTACAAATTTTGTATAAGTTCGGCTGAGGACCCCGAGTCCGAATCTACGACAAACTTCTCACTGTGGGAGAGTCACCTATCTTCTGCTGTGTAGATGTTATTTTGCTAAACCATGTATGCCGTGAAGGTATTGTAATCTCTTTATGTAACATTAAGGCCAGCAAGACACACTGCTTAAATATTTTGTTAGTTTTTCTGCTGCAATGTGAATATACTCCTGTGCTTGACTTATCCTGGGAAGTCAAAGGTATGCATATATGGGACTAGCTGCAGCAAGCTAGGTCTCCACGGGAGTAGTCGTAGTCCCAGTTTCGGGGCGCGACATCATGCGACAATAATATTGAAGCTATAGAGTTCCACGACCATAGATTTGTATGGGTGACTAACTTGGGTAATAACCTCTACCAGCTAGCCCTCGAATCCGAAATAATACGGCTCTTTTAAAAACAACACTTCAGATTCCAAAAAAGTGCCTTTTTGTTTTGGATTCAGACAGGTCCAAATGAAAATATTGGGTGCGATCGTCAAATCCATCATGGAGGGCATTAAATGTTGGAGACATGCATAGTGGGTTAAAAGCTGTTACTTGTGGAAGAAAACTCACAGAAGAAACTCCAAAATCCTCTTTTGTTTCCTTGCACTCTCCGCCTTCCACTTTCCTCAAAACCTCTTCCTCCTTTGTTCTCAGACCAATGGCATCTTGGAGTCGATCTTTGCATTGCAGCATCAAGAGTCTAGTGGCTCTGGAGAAGGAGGAAATGCTGCCTTCAAGATCGCTTATTTCATGGCGCCCGGCCGAAGAAGAAGAAACCCTAGTTGTGTAAGAGAATGAACTGGTGGTGTTTGAGGATTTCTTGTGTTTTGGATTTCATCTTCCTGAAAGTGAATTTCTTTTGAATATCCTAGGGCATTTTGGCCTAGAATTTGTAAATCTCCATCCTAATTCTATTTAGATCCTTGCCATTTTCTAGCATCTATGTGAGGCAAATGTTGGGGTTGTGCCCAACATTCCTCTTTTTCGCCATTTTTTTTTGGCTTGGTTGAAAAGCTCCAATGCTGCTGGGTGTGTCTACTTCCGTTTGAGAGAGAAAAAAGACTACCCATTTCTTCCTCTTCGCGACTCCATTCATGGATGGAGCCAGCAATGGTTTTACTGCATGGCCCCTGAGGAGGGCCATCTCTAGTTCAAAAATCGTCATCCAGAGAGAAGCAGTGAGAAATATTTTGCTTCGGAACTGAATGAAGAGTTACAAAAGCAGGTCCAGGTGATTCTTCACCTGGTGAATGAGGGTTTGACTACCCGGGATGTGATTCGGGATTTTTTGAAGAACCCAATCAGTCCATTGAAGAGGAGAGAGCACCTCGCCTGGGAGGTGTGTTCAATAGAAGATGGCACCTTGGATTACAACTAAGGTAATAACTCCTTCACAGATTGGTACATTTTCTTCAATCTGTTTTATATGTTGTTAGCTAATTATTTTCTACAATAGCTTTGCCAACTTCTGAGGTCGACAGGAGGACAAATGCTCTCCTAAGATTGTACAACGCGACCTTAGAAGGTGATATTGGCACGCCGAGACCACAGAGTATGGTCAGCAGCGGTGAACGCCTGATACAAGAACATCAAAAGGTAATTCTCTTTCGAAAAACTTGTAAATGTCTCATTTTCAAACAACAACAATCAAAGAAGATCATTTTGATTTGTGTAGTTGCTCAAGGGCCAAATGATTAGGATGGAAAGAGCCATTGATGATGTAGGACCTTCTGGTGGTCCTTCAAAGAAATTGAAGAAAACTCCAAAATCCAAAGGACCAACCACATCCAAAACCAAAAAATTGAAGGCTCCAACCCCTACTAAGGCCAAGTTGAAAATCACCACAGGGGCGGCTTCATCCAAAGCCACTGGAACTGGTCCGAAGGTGGTAGCGGTAAAAATTCTTGCCTCTCGTATTGTAGCAAATACGATTGGGAATTACTCCTTGCTTGTACAGGGGGAAGAAAGCGATGAGGAGGAAGATGAAACTCCCCTGATCCTTTAGAGGAAAAGGTCAGTAGAACCTCTGAAGAGATCCACACCAAAAGTACTATCCTGGCTTTTGTCTCCCAAAAGGGGGTATCGAGTTCCATAAATCTCTTGGGACTCAGTATCAGGTAAATATTTTCCTACCTAACTAAGTTACATTACTTAGTTAAGAATAGCTTATTCAATTATAAACTGGATGCACAGGACTCCTTCGACCGTGGCAATGTCTACTCCAATAAGTGAAACTAAACCAGCTACGGTTGAAGAAGAAGAGACTACTATGGTAGAATTACCTACCATAAGTAAAGTTGCAGCTTTGCAGGACATCGAAGAAAACCCTACGACTATCATTGACGAAGTGCTTCCAGATGTTTAATCTATTGAAACCACCAATGCTGGTGAAGCGGAGGTCGCAACTGCAACCGCGACCACGTGAATGAATGAACATGCATATACATCTACTTTCCCATTGGTCAAAGAAACTATTCAGTCTACTGATCCTCAACGCCCTGCTTTGGAAATGATTCCTGAAGCACACAACATTAGGCAGGCGCATGATGGCTTGGCCTCTTCCAGTCAAGCCATTGGATCAGAAAAATTTCTTGAAGATCTTATGGAAGTAAGTAAAATTTTTACCCCATATCGCTCAGTATTTGTAACACCCTGGTTTTGGGGGTGAAAAGTTGTTGCATAAAAATCCTGCATGCATGTATCTCTGTAGTTGTAGCCAGATCAGCTAAACCCTAATCTCTCTCAAACCCTAAAAATCTCCAAATCTATTCTCTAGATCCAGATTAAGATCTGCCCATCCAGATTTGACCTACCAGTTACCCTGAAGATAAAAGTCTTCAGGAGCCAGATTGAATTCTAACCCTAACTCCCAGTATCTAAGTCTCTTTCTGTTTTTAAAAACAGGAAATTCAGATTTACCCTAAGTACCCCAGTTTCCAGATAATTGAGTTATCATGATCTAACCCTACCCAGACTCAAGTATCTTTTGGAATATGTTTCCAGATACATCCTCAACTTACTCCAAAAAGTTGGGAACCATATTGTTTCATCTAAACACTTTTCGTAGATTAGTCTAAATTTTACTGCGAATAAGTCCTTTTCTGTTTACCTGGAAGCCTGAAAAGGCTAAAATCTACAAATCAACTCCAAATCCAAAATTTCTTCAGGGAACACCTCCCAAATGCTATTTGATACAGATTTCTCTTCTGATCAAACTTCAAAATCTCACTCCAATTGCTAGAATTCAAGATCGACAAAATCCAGATCTATTTTACCCTAATTCTACCCTATTTTCAAAAAATAGGTGAAATCCCTCAAATCTTATCAAACTTTCTCCAAAATTTGAGCTAAATGAGTATTAATAGAAATATTATACTTAGCCATGAAATCAAATCCCAAATTAAACCTCTCTAAACCCATATTTGCAATTCAGTCCAAAGCCAAATAAAAAACTCTCACAATTCAGTCCCTGGTTCGACCACACCTTCTGTTCACGACCACAACTAGTGCAACCGACCAGAGCCAGCGCAATTGACCAGATCTGCTGCACTAGTCAACCAGAGCTGCAGCTTTCAACCACTTCTACTGCTGCGACCTCGAGCTGGATCCAGCACACGAGCACGGGAGCTTCGACCTTGAGCACGTGCTGTTGCTGCTTCAAGCTTCAACCACCAGCTGAATAGTGCCACGTGTGTGAGTACTGTTGGCCACTGTGGATCTTCTCCAGCGCAAATCACGACCAGCTGTTTCCTCCCGTTTGCACGCCACCAGCAACGGTCGACGCAGGAACTTTGTGCCACGTGGAGACCTCGCCGCGCCTAGCCATCAGTTCGCCGTCAGTTCGCTGCAACTCCAGCTGCAAAAGCCCTCACGGCCGCTGGCATCCTGTCATTCCATCATCGGCACGCCGTGAACTCACAATCCAGTCACTTCCTTGCCGGCTTCAACTCCCCGAGCATTTCCAACCGTTGAGAGCCTCCAGCCACGCCTATATAAACCCACTAGAGCTTAGCCTTACTTCTTACACTCCAGAGCACTAGAAACACCACACTTCACTGTGCCTTCTTCTTCTCCGGTGAGCAGCAAAGAGGGAGCACGGTGCCAAGCTTCTCCACTGCCTCCTTCTTCAATCCAACACCCCCAGTGAGCTTCTCTCATCTCCCCCATACTCTCAAGCTTGGAATTTAGTTTAAATGTCTTCAGTCGCCGGCGATTTCAGTTTTACTCTAGTAGCTCCGACGAGCAATTAATCCTCAACCAGATCGATTCAACCTTCGCGATAGTAATCAAATATGCTCACTAGACCTTGCTTAACATCCCTAAGCAACCAGAATCATCAATTTTGCTGAAATATGAAAAACCCCAATTGGCAGCTTTGCATGTTCATTGTGCTTGCTGATTAAGCTTCTTTGTTGGGTAATCTGTTAATCCAACTTCACCAGTGCATTTCTAGTACCCTGAGGACCATATGCAAGCAAGGAATTAAGCTCAATCACTTTAAATCAGAAATGCCCAAATCAGATTTGAGTTCATCTTTTCTCCAGCCAGTATTGTCGACGATTCGGACTCAGGGTCCTCAGCCGAACTTATGCAGAATTTGTAATTGTGAGACCTTTCAAGATGACCCTCCGGGAAGGTATGCTGAACAATGGTGAACAGGAGCACAGAGAGTTTAGACAGGTTCGGGCCCTCGATGGTGGGAGTAAAAGCCCTACGTCCTGTTGAGATTTCACTAAGTGTGGTAAAAGGTTTACAAATGGAGGAAAAAGTCCTCACAGGCGAGGATTTTTCCTGTAAGAGTGTACAAGGATAAGCCAAAGAAGGCTTACTAAAATGCTATCTGAGGTGGGCCGTAGACTTGGCTGACTTAAATGATTTTGGATTTCTTGATCTTCCGATCTCTCGGTTGATGTTTTCGGTTGATCTCCCCTTGATTGATGCTCCATGCCATCCTTTTGTACTGTTTGAAAGGGTGCCATGTGGAGGAAACTGCATCAAACGGTTGCACGGACGGTTGGATGCGGTTTTTTGGAACTGCTCTTAACCTCCACGCAGTTAAACACGTGTTATTCATGAAACCCCTGCATGAGATGTGTTGTGATGATTGATATGGAGGCTGACTCCCACTATCACTGAAGGTGATATGATATTTGACCCAGTAATGGGAAAATGAGGTAGGGTGGGGGTATAGCCCGCCACAACTGTGTTTCGCGAGAGATCCACATAAGTACATGTTCAGGCCTGTCCCATACCAGACTTGCGGTTAGCACGTTGTTCATGCCACTAGACGCACAACACAAGGTTCTAGTCCTTATATGCCAGTGACCAGACCATCCACAATCCTGCACCTTCAGTGCCTGCATTCCTTTGCAGTCTAGCACCTCCAGTGCTACCACCATTCCATACCATTTTCTGGTCACGGCTAGGGGTTTTATTTCATGAATATAAGTATATACATACATATAATAGTTCATGGCTCAAAACTTGTTTATTTCACATTTCACAGATAACCAGTCTAGTACTGCCAATTCATAAATCAACCATTCTCAATCTTTCACATGCAATATTGCCTATATTCAAGGTTATGTTTTAGCAACATTTAAAATATAGGTTCAAGATGACCAAGGATATGACTTGCCTTCCGCGTCGTAAGAAACAGCAGTTGATGACGGGTCAACAGCGAAGTCCTCGATCTCGGCTTCTAGATCTGCTTGACGACAAACCAAATAATACACACAAATATTACTTATATATTAAAATGATTTAGGATCTATATGCAGATATGCTTTACAAGAGTGACTGAACGATACTGAAGATAATTGAGATTACAAGCTGAACTGAGTTGAGATCTAGGGTTTCAAGGATTTGGCTAAGGATGGGTGGTAGATGCTCTTAGGATCTCAAGGTTACAATAAGAACATCAGTTTTGTGGCTGGTTTGATCAAGAACAGCGAATGTCAGCAGATTGACATTCAGATCAAGAATCTGACATAACTTCAAGGAAAACTAGAGAGCTTATCTCAAGTTATGACAGTAAAAGAAAATGTACATCATAACTCTACAAATTCAGTGGACAAAGTGGCTTTCAAAATGCACAATCAGAAGTGGTTAAACAAGGCCAATGCCATTGGCTGGCATGCACTCAGACAGTGTCAAAAACTAGGGTTTAGCAGCAATTATAATTCAAGGGCTCAAATCAAGTTGTGATAGAAGAAGAAAATGTTGATCACAACCTCAGGAATCTAAGGGACAAAGTTATGCCCAAAATGCACATCTGGAAGGAAGTGAAAAGGGCTAATGCCACTGGCTGACATAGTCTGGCATTGATCTTGACATGGCCAGAAACTAGGGCTTGGCATAACTTTTGATCTAGAGCTCCAAATGATGCACCACTTTGTCTGGGAGGTAGGCATTGATAACAGGAACAAATCATTCAACAGGATCTAGGGCAGAAGATGGCCAGAAGGTGATGAAATTCAGTGATGAACTGAGGTGAACTAGTTGCACTGGAGCAGTTCTGGACAAGATTTTGGCATGGCTATAACTTGGATTCTGGGCAGTTTCAGAGATCGAGCTAGAAGGCAAAAATGTTCAGGAGGTTGAAGCACACCTGAATGACAAAGTGGATGAAACTGAAACGGCCGGGAAAGGATTTCCGGTGAACTGCGCCGGAGAAGATGACATGAGATTTGGGGCTTTTTGATACAGGCCGAAAGAACTCGATTCCAAGCTTGGAGAGCATCTAGGAGGTATAGGGAAGCTTCTGGTACAATTAGATGGGCCGGAGGATGGCCGGAGAAGCCTGGCGACGATCGCCGGTTCCTGGAGAAGCTCAAAATTGGGGAAAACTTCAATTCGAGCTCAATCTGGAGATATTGATGCATAGGCTTGCTTCAAAAGGTTCACTGATCATTTTTCTTCACAAGTTCGAGAGCTAATTCGAAGTGATTTGGTCTGCATTGCCGGAACAGGGCAATCGGGAATTCCGGTGATCACCGGCGACTGGATGCAATATAACTCAATTAGATGGTACAGCATGATGAGGGAGATGAGCTATACCTTCTGGTGCTGTTAATTTGGTGAGAGGTGCAGCAGGGCGTGCTGGCACCGTGAGGCCTCAATCTGGACTCGCCGGAGAAGAAGACGACGGCGAGGAGATTTGGAAATTGGCTAAGTCCTGGTGAAGGGGAGATGACACAGGGTATGGCTGCTTATATAGACCACAGGGCGATGCTTGCAAGGAGATAGCAGCAAGGGAATTTGTGTCGGTTGACATGAATTGCTGGGCGCAGAAGCAACAACGGCGAGCGGTGAAGCGACGGTGCTCAGGCGAGGTGACTACTGCTCAGCTTGTCGGCTCTTTGGAACTCCACATTGTCGGGCGGTGCAAGCAGTGGCAACTGGAGCTGGCAATGCAAAGCAACGTGGCAAGCAAATGCTGACAACGGTCGCGCACGGGAGCAAGCTGTTCAACGGCGTTGCCACGGCGATGGCTGGGGCGTGGACGCGTGTGCACATGCAACTCAAGTGAGTACGAGCTCAGGCGCAGGCGAGGCGTGGCCGGCGGCGAGCAAGCACGGCGCAAATGCACGGCGAAGCTTCTGGTCGTGCATTGGCTACTGCCCTGGTCGAATTAGGGGCCTGATTGCAATTTCTGATTTCTTGATTTGGACTGATCTGTAATTCTGGAGATTTGGAAGGTTTGATCTGATTTTGATTCTGCTGATTTGGCAAACTTGATTCAACAAATGATTTGGCACAGATTGAAGATAAAATTTGAAATGTTCGGATGATTTTTGATATGAACTGAAAATAGGGTATTTTTAGGGTAATTGAAATCTGAATTTCAATTGATTTCGAATTCTGGGATTTAGGGTTTGATTTTGAGATACTCATAAAAGAAGAATTTGTATTGAAAAGTATTTGGGAGGTGTTCCCTGAATCAGATTTGAATTTGGAGATGATTTGCAACATTTTGCCTTTTTAGGCTTCTGGAAAATCTGGAAAAGGACTGATCTGCGATACTCTTGGACTGATTTGCGAAAAAGGTTCAGATGGTGAAATCTGGCTGCCAACTTTTTGGATTAAGGTATTGGCATACCCTTGATCATAATCCAGGAATAATCTGGTCTGAACTTGACTAAGATTTAATTAAATCTGAATTTCTGAAACTTAGGGTAAAAGGTAATAACAGATATTCTGTTTTCGAAAACAGAAAAGAGTTGATAATTCTGGAAGTTAGGGATAGAATTGAATCTGGGTTCTGAAGGCTTTTAGGTTTAGGATAACTGATGGATCAAATCTGGCAAGTCAGATCTTGACTTGGGGTCACAGGATAGATTTGGAGATTTTAGGGCTAGAACAGAATAAAGCTGAGGCTGATTTGGTTGATCTAGAAGAGACATATGCATGCATAATTTTTAAGAAAGAAACTTTTCACCCCAAAACTCAGGATGTTACACATAGCGACGTCCCTCAGAACAACTTGAGCTCGTATCGCCAGATACACTTTTGACTCGAACCTGCCTTTAACCAGAAGTCCAATAGAAGTGGTCCGGGTGTCAATCCTCGTCAGCTAGCCCCCAAATTCGAAAGAAACGAAGTGACGTGTTTATTTCGAATTTTAAGACCATGCATCGGATTTTTGACCCGGCCCTTTAACTTCTCCACTTAGTGGCGCACTAAGTGAAAACGGCTGGTTTTTCAAGACGGGTTCTGACATTATGTGACGGGCAATGATGGCGCCGTAGAAATATTTTTATCTCGAGGTAAAATTGTAAATGTCTTAACGAAACCCGAGGTGTCTGGGAGGCGAACCGTCGCCCTGGTGGCTATAAATACCAGACCCCTGGACATGTAAAGATCTACAATTTCCCTCTCACGCCTAAGTCTTTTTCTTGTTATCCTGCCTCCTTCCTTTTCACATACCCCTCCCAATGGCAGATCATGAAATCATCGAGATTGAGAGCGATGAAGGGGAAATTGTCGAACAAAGGCCTCAAACGATTGAAGTCTTGTCCCCTTTAAGGAAGAAACCCAAGGTTGACGAAGGATCTTCCAGTGGAACAAAGGTGAAGAATGTAGCAAGTTTCTTTCTTCCTTTAGTTCCTTTGACCCTTCCCGTTCATGCCTCTCGGCAGGTTAGGCCTTTATCCTTAGAGAAAGATCCCATCACATTCAATTCTCCCATTCTTTTGGGTGATCAACATCCTGGTCAGCAAGCGGTGACTATCCCTCGATCAAATGATCGCCATATTGGGTTGGCGAAGCAATCTTCTGATGGGAAGGTTGCTCTTCCACCATATGATGATCTTCCTCCCAAGATGGGTGTATTAACGGGTTATGCACCGGGACAGGTAACAATTCTTCTCCCTTTTTGCTGATAATTTTAGTTAATATGACTAACCTTTGCAAAATGCAGGAGGTAGGAGGCTCCAGTGATCAGCCTTCTGCTGCTCCATCTCTTCCTTCCGGACAGACCCTTCTGGAAGAGAAGAATGCCCTGGAGAAGAAGACCGAGGAGATGGCCTCGAAGATTCTGCGTTTAGCAGAATGTCTTGATCGATCCCGAGAAGAGGCGCACCATTTCCGTCGAGAGAGGGACTTCGCTCAGCAACAGCGAGAACTCTCTGACTTGATTAGGGACAATAGTGCGTCTACTGTTAGGGACGATATAGATAGACTTAGGGTAGTTGCTAGTTCCCTGGGGGTTGCCAGTGTAAATCCTACTGTCAACAACATGTCCCTTGGGGAACTTTGTAAACTTCTCTCGGAACAGGTCGATGCTTTTATCGACCGTATCCCTTTTGTATGTAAAGAATGTAATAAATAAAGCTTCTTTTATTCATATGAACATTCCTCATACCTTCTGTGTGAAATTATGGCCAAAAGCTTAGTTCGCGACCATTCATACACAGGAAATTTCAGTTCTGCGATTAGAATCGCGCTTTAAAAGATCACCGTGACCTGCCCTGATGCCGCGATCAGACTTAAGGCCGCGGTTAGAACTGAATTGCAACTAGAGTCGAACGTTCGGTTAGACCATTACTTCGATCAAAAACGAAGTTAAATAACATGGTTTTAACCAAACCATAACCCAGTTAGGATATATCCGTACGTCAAAATTTGAGTTACATGATATTTTTTACAAAAATGTTCAAGTAAAAAGAAAGGTAAATAACCCTCAAAAAGCCTTAGCAGACTTCTCGAGTTTTAGCCCTTTCAGCTTCCGAAATAAAGAAGTCTTTTTATTTCAGATCCGATACCCGAAACGCTTTAAAGGGTTTACCAGAGAATATCCATTATGGGAAATGAATAAAATATTTAAGAGGACGCTTGAGTGGAACGTTACTCACAGAGGCGTGACTCCTCGAGTCTATAAAAGCAGTAGGTAGCTTCTTGAGGAAGCTATTCAGCCGCAAAAAACTCTTAGAGTTCCCGCCGCACAAAACCCTCATCTTCTTACCTTCATCTTCCACAAAATCATCGACTTTTTTGACCGATCTTCCTCAAAAAATGGCATCTTGGAGCAGATCCAACCACCATTCTGAGGAGACTCTGGTGGCGTTGGAGAAAGAGGAGATCCTTCCATCGCGGCTGCTGATCAATTGGCGGCCTGCGGAGAAGGACCAAGAAACTCCAACCGTCCGAGAGGGCGAGTTGGTAATCTTCGAGGAGTATCTGCGCTGCGGGTTCCGATTCCCTGAGAGTCGGTTCCTAAAGGACATCCTCGAACATTATGGGTGGGAACTGATCAACCTCCACCCAAATGCGATGCTGATCCTGGCGGTGTTTCAGCATCTTTGCGAGGCCTTCGTCGGAGTATATCCTAGCGTGGACCTCTTCTGACGGTTCTACTTCTCGGCATGGTCGAAGAGCACCAATGCCGCCGGATGCATCTACTTCCGGCTGAGGGACAAGAAGGAATATCCCTCCCCACCTCTGCGGGATTCGGTGCACGGGTGGCACCAGAGGTGGTTTTACTGCTCTCCGCCGTCCGAGAGTAGTTTATGGTTTGAGAACTCGCGACCAGAGAAGTCAAGCGAGTTGGATGCTCCCCCGACGCTGGGCATGGAGCACCTGAAGCACGCCGAGGTGATTCTTCACTTGGTGGGTCAAGGATTGACAGCGAGGGATGTCATCCGAGACTTTGTGAAGAACCGAGTGAGCCCCCTGCGCGAAAGGGCTCATCCTGCTTGGGAAATCAAGTCCATGGCGGATGGAACCCTGGACTACAATGCAGGTACTCAACCCTTTAACACTGTGCTTTGTCATTTCTAAAATTTATGTTTTCTGACTTGAATTTGGGAACAGTTCTGTCTTCAGCAGAAATTGAGAGGCGAACTAATTCCCTCCTTAGGGCCTACAATGCCGATGTAGAGGGCCCTAAGGGATCACCTCGCCCGCAGAGTTTGATTCATGCCGGCGATGATCTCAGACAGGAGCGCCGAAAGGTAATTTCTTTGTCCGGCTTTGGTTCCGCTGGTCTCGTGTGTGTCCAGCGCTAATCCATTTTAATGGACTGTGAACCAGCTTCTGGGGAAATTTGCTGACGCAACATTCCCAAGCGAGAATGTCGGCTCTCTGGGGAAGCCGACGGCGAAGAACGTGAAGAAGGTCTCTCAGAGACCCAGGACAAAGAGTCCTGCCCCCAAGAAGACCAAGCTGAACCCTGGGGAGGGGTCTTCACGAAGCATTCCTCGTCCCGCAAGAAAGACTGCGGTAAGATATCGCATCCCTTCTACCTTTTCAGGCGCGACATGGAATCACTTATTCGTCGTACAGGGAGAGGGGAGCGAGGAGGAAGAGGACGATGATGTGCCTCTAGTCATCAAGAGGAGGAGGACCGGGGAGTCCCCTGCTGGTGACGCCTCAAGCTGCCCCGTAGGGACCACAGCTACCGAAGAGGTGGCCGTGGCTGACCCTGCGACCACCGAAGAGTCCTCTGCAGGTGACCTTCCAATTCCTGAAGCCCCCGAGGTTTCAGGGTCAATTATCTCTGCTTCCCTGGTCGAAGGAACGACCAAGGTAAGGAATCTTTTCGACCGTTCCTTCTATGACTCTTTCTGCACATTTGACAAGTTAATGTACATACAGGGAGGAGAGCTTCCCCCTGGGACCATTGGGGGTTCCAGGGAGGAAAATCCTCCTCCTCTGCGGACAGAGGAGGAGGTAGATGAACAAAGGCCGGCTGTGACGGTTCTAGCAACTCTGGAATCGCCAAGGCCTTCGGATGCAGCCCCACCAGTTAGCCCGGTGGCTCAGGTAAAAACCTTTCTATGTGTTTTCATCTTTTTTCCTAAGAATGTGCTCGTAACAGAACATTTCCAGGGAGGTGCTGCCTTGTTTACTATAAGGAAGGCGAGAACCGGAGACGGCTCTCCTTCGCAAGGGGAATTTTCCCAGAAGTCCCAGGAACGAATGGGATTTCAAATAAGGTAAGAACTCTTACTTAACAGTAATCTTAGATGAAAGCTGCCTGACCCATTCTTCTTGTTAGGCAAAAGAAGACAGCGCCTAACCCTTCAACCGCCACTGGGGAGGTTGAAATTAGGGCTGATGAGGGAGCCTCTAATGAAGAGCGCTCTGCTCCCGTGGTTCAGGAAGTCGTCCGGACCGCGGGAGGTGA
Source organism: Pharus latifolius (assembly GCA_019359835.1). Lineage (NCBI taxonomy): Eukaryota > Viridiplantae > Streptophyta > Magnoliopsida > Poales > Poaceae > Pharus > Pharus latifolius. The sequence goes on from CM033327.1 coordinate 33,094,256, forward strand.
AACAAGTACAGGGACCGGGTCACAACCAGTGGCCTCTGGGGGTGGTGTTCAGACGGCACTTCCCCCAACTATCCCTGTCGCAGGCACTTCCGGTGCGCTAGCAAGGATTCCTGCTAGCATGGATGATGCCGCTTTAAACAAGTTTATGAAGGTAGATCACCCCTGTTTTAGCGCTTGAACCGCCTTTAGAGTATATTTAACTCTCTTGCTTTGTATCACAGGGCTTGTCATGGGTGACGAGCCAGTCGCATGCTGCAATGGCTAGCATGGCGGCTGTTCAAAAAGATCGTGATGGCTTGCGCAAGTGAGGATCGTCACTCTTCTGTTAATATAAGTAGGCTTTATCTGTAACTGACTTGTTTTTGCTGCAGAGAGGTTACATTCTTGAAGAAAGAGTTAGCCAAGATGAGGCTGAACTCAGTTACAGAGTTCAAGAAACTACGGACTGAAATCAATAAACTTCAGTCTGAGAATGCTGGTAAGTCGATTCTCAACTTGAGAAGACTTAAAGCCATGCCTTGTTAATAACCTCTTTTCTCTGTACAGCGCAAGCAGGTCGCATTATACAGCTCGGCCAGGACAAGATGATTCTCGAGTCCTCGATCAACCATACTGACCGAGCGGTCAAAGAGTTGAGCCTACTGGTCTTCGAAAAACTGAAGGCCGTGGCCAACCTTTTGAATACCAACATGGTAGAGTTGAAGAAGGACGACCCAAGTGTCAGCGATTGGTCATCACTGCTCACAACTCAAGCAGAATCACTGCTTGAATATCTCCCTGGAGATATATGGCGACGTGAAGAGATAATCAGAACGAGAGTCCGATCAGCCGCTTCTGCCGTACTCTGCCGGGTTCAACTTCACCATGGCCCAGATGCGAATCTGAGTGCGCTGGTGGGACCGGTTGAGGTCGAGAGTGAAGAACTGCTTGACGCCGTTATAGAAGAAGTCAAGCCCTTCGTTGACAAACTCTTGGCTGAGCTGAGGATCGAATGGTCCTTATATTTTGTAACCAAACAATTGTAATTACAATGCCATGTATGTAAAACTATTTTTTTTAAAAGAAAGTGCATATTCACATCATAAGTTTCATACTATAAGTAAAAGAAAGTGCATATTCACATCATAAGTTTCATACTATAAGTATATCCCTCTAGCCCCCGCCTCTGTTTTGTGAATACTGAAGCCTTAGTATTTTAAGCAGAGGGGAAAACATAAGTATGATGACCAGGGATATGTGCTTCAAGCCGATGGTCAAGATTAAAGTAACATTTTAACCTTATTGCAAACTGGTAGCCACCCAGATGACTGAGGACTAGCCAGATAGTCCCGTGTGCGTTGAGAAACGGCTTATTTTAGGAGTGACTTATCTGGAAGTAATCATGAGATCGACCAGCGAATCCGGTTGAAAAATGCTGTAATAACCTAACCGCCGGCGATCAGCCCCCAGGTCGAATTTGTATAATTTGGGCTTAAAGAAAAACACTCATTGTATGAAAACAAGACATGCTTTTTATGAAAAGATGCTAATTGAACAGGAAAAGGGGTGTGGTACTTACACGTAAAACTTGCGAAGTTGATCGATGTTCCAAGTATTGGACAAAATCCGACCATCCTTCATGGCTAACCGCGCAGATCCTGACCGCGGCACTGAGACGACAGTGTATGGTCCTTCCCACTTTGGGGAGAATTTATTGCGGTTAGACTGGTCTTGAATTTTTCGTAAAACCAAGTCACCAACGTTGAGATCACGTGGTCGCACCTTTTTACTGTGATACTTGCGTAGAGCCTGCAAGTATACCGCGGACTTGATCAGGGCGCGATCACGCCGTTCTTCCAGGAGGATGAGATCTTGTGATCGCTGTTCGGATTGGTTGACCTGTTCGAATTGATTCGTGCGAACAGATCCAATACTAACTTCCATAGGCAACACAGCCTTGGCCCCATAGACCAAATGGAAGGGTGTCTCACCGGTGGCTCGACTAGAGGTAGTCCGTAGTGCCCATAGAACAGTATAAAGCTCGTCTGCCCAAGCCCCCGAGCGGGTCTTGAGGCGATCAAAAACACGTTTTTTGATGCCTTGCAATACTTGCCCATTGGCCCGTTCTACGGCACCATTGCTTTGTGGATGTGCCACAGAAGCAAAGCACACCTTGGTCCCAATCTGATCGCAGTAGTCTAGGAAGAGACCGCTAGCGAACTGAGAACCGTTGTCTGTGATGAGACGGTTTAGAACACCAAATCGTGCCACAATGTTCTTGTGAAAGAACTTTTGTGCGGCTGATGCAGTAATATTTCGTACTGGTTCGGCCTCAATCCACTTTGTGAACGTGTCAATGGCTATGAACAGAAACTTGTACCCATTGACCGCTTGTGGCATAGGACTGACGATGTCCATTCCCCAGATCGCGAAGGGCCATGCGAGAGGAATAGTTTGCAATGCATAAGCAGGTTGATGAACCTGTCTTGCATGAAATTGACACTGTGGACACATCTTGACCATAAGCTTGGCATCATCGAGTGCCGAAGGCCAGTAAAATCCCTGTCGAAAAACTTTTCTGACCAGTGTTCGGTATGACGCGTGTGCACCGCATACACCGTCATGTATTTCTTTCAAGAGGGATTTTCCTTCCTCCTGAGATATGGAGCGCATGAATACTCCTTGAGTACCCTTTCTGTACATAACCCCATCTATGAGTTTGTACAGACGCGCCTTTCGAATTAACCGATCGCTTTTGGTTTCGTCCTCGGGTAGGGTCCCATGTTCAAGATAGACCCTCAATGGATGAGTCCAATCTTGTTCCTGACCGAGGTTGGCAACGAAGGCTATTGCCGGATCATCCTCGACAGAAGTCATGATCGAAGGATGGTCCAAGTGTTCAATGAACACTCCTGCCGAAGCGGATGAGCGTGAGGATCCAATTTTGGATAATTGGTCTGCGAGAATATTGTCCTTTCGCGGGATGTATTGGACTTCGAAGTGACTGAAGTGTTTTTCCAATCTCCTCACTTCCCCCAGGTAATGAGCCATTGTCTCATCGGAGATGCTGTACTCCTTGTTTACCTGGTTTACGACTAGCTGTGAGTCCCCCCTCACCACTAATCGACGGACTCCGAAGAATTTTGCTGCCCGGAGCCCTGCAAGAAGACCTTCATACTCTGCTGCGTTGTTGGTTGCAACAAAGTGTAGTTGAATGACATACTTGAGCTGTTCGCCCTGGGGCGTAACTAGGACTATTCCAGCCCCCGAGTGTTGAAAACTACGGGAGCCGTCAAAGTACATTGTCCAATAATCGGGGCACTCCAGTTCCTCTGCCAACTGCACAGGTGGCTCAGGGTTGGTCCATTCGACCACAAAGTCGGCCAAAACCTGAGACTTAACCGCCGTGCGAGGGGTGAAATGGATCTCGAAGGCATCGAATTCGACCGCCCATTTGGCGATTCGACCAGATTTTTCTGGATTTCGGACAATATCCCCTAAAGGAAAAGAGGAGGGTACTGTGATCTTGTGTGCTTGAAAGTAATGTCGTAGCTTACGGGAAGCCATCAGTAGCGCGTAAAGTATCTTCTGGACCTCAGGGTAGCGCTCCTTAGGACCATGAAGTACTTCGCTCACATAGTAGACGGGTCTATGTACTCCTTCCCTTTCCGCGATCAGAACAGTGCTGACCGCGTGTGGGGTGGCCGCCAAATACAAAAGTAATGGTTCTTCCTTTTCAGGAGACACCAATACTGGCGGACTGGACAGATATGTTTTTACCTCCTGAAACGCTTTTTCGGCCTCGTCGGACCACGTGAAGTTATGATGTTTCCGCAAGGCTTTAAAGAAAGGTAGTCCCCTTTCGCCTAATCGCGATATAAAGCGACTTAAAGCCGCCATGCGACCAGCCAGGCGTTGAACATCCTTCATGGTCGAGGGCGACCTCATTTGTTCAATAGCTCTGATTTTCTCAGGATTAACCTCAATGCCCCTGGAACACACAAGGAAACCAAGAAGCTTCCCTGAAGAAACCCCGAAAGAACATTTCTCCGGGTTCAATTTTATTCCAAAGCGATTCAAGTTACAGAAGGTTTCAGCAAGATTGTCCAAATGAGACAATCTTTTGGTGCTCTTTACAACCAAGTCGTCTACATATGCTTCGAGATTACGCCCTATCTGGGAAAGAAAGGTCTTTTGCATCAAGCGCTGGTACGTGGAACCTGCGTTCTTGAGACCGAACGGCATTCTGACGTAGCAGTATGTGCCGAACGGGGTGATGAAGGCAGTTTTCTCTTTATCATCTTCTGCCATGCTAATTTGATGATATTCTGAGTAGGCATCCAGAAAACTCATCAGTTTGCAACCCGCAGTGGAGTCAACCAGCTGGTCGATGCGGGGAAGGGGAAAGTCATCCTTCGGACAGGCACTGTTGAGGCTAGTGTAGTCGACGCACATGCGCCACTTGCCATTTGACTTGCGGACCATGACCGGATTGGCGAGCCAGTCCGGGTGATTCACTTCGCGGATAAACCCGGCTTGTAAGAGTTTGTCTAACTCTTCTCGGATGGCTTCCTGTCGGTCGGTGGCAAAACGCCTGAGCTTTTGCTTTATTGGTCGTTGTCCAGGTCGAATTGCTAACCTGTGCTCAATTACTTCCCTTGGGACACCGGGCATGTCGGACGGTTTCCACGCAAACACGTCTGTGTTAGCCCGGAGGAAAGCAACGAGGTCGAGTTCCTATTTGTCGTCCAGGGCTGACCCAACCCGAATTGTCTTGGATGGGTCATCTGGGTACAAAGGAACTTGTTTGAGTTTCTCATCTGGTCGAGGAGCAGCCCTGATCGCATCGGTGGCAACGGTGGCGACCTGAGCGTCCCGGAGGGGAAGTTGATCGACCATCTCCAAAGATAGCCGGTCGCACGTGAGCGCCACGTTGCGACTACCTCGGACCGAAATGACACCTTTGGGGCCAGGCAATTTCCCGCACTGATAAGCATAGTGCGTTGCCATCATGAACTTAGCAAGAGTCGGCCTGCCAAAGATTGCATTATAAGCTGAATCACAATCGATTACATCGAAAGTAACCAATTCTGTTCGGAAGTTATCTGGTTCTCCCAGAGTGACCGGGAGGACCACTTGTCCCAATGGCATCATGGAGGGGCCTGGGATTATCCCATAAAACGGATGGATTATGGGCTTGATCTTCGAACGAGGAATTTGCATCTCGTCGAGTGTCTTGACCAATAAAAGATCAAGGGAACTTCCCCCATCAATCAGGACCCTTTCGACTCTTGCGTTACTGATGATTGGGGTAATAACCAGAGGTAGCCTCAATGGTCGAGTTAGCCCCACAGGACAGTCAGCGCGATCGAACGTCAAAGGCATATCCGACCAACGGGGATATTGAGGTTCGCCAAGGGATGTCTCCGTTTGGTTAACCTCTCGGCAAAAGGTTTTAAACTGCCTTTTGGAAACGAAAGAGGAGGAACCTCCGAAAATGACATTAACATGATTTTGAGGTACCTGGTAAGCCATTTCTTCGTCTCCGTCGACGTCTATAATCCCGCACGCCTGCTCTTTAGGCGGTAAGGTTGGCATTGGCCCAGCTCCTTGGTAGAAATCATCCAGCTGTTTCAACCAACTCCTGCAGTTTTTGAGGTCGTGGCCTGCGGAGTTGTGGAGTGGACACCACCTCTTGCCCTCCTGCGGATTAGTTGATTTTTCTGGCTGGTCGGAATCCCGGCCACCAGAAGCAGTTTTACTTTTAAAAGAAGACTTATTACCTTTGGTCGAAGGTGGTTTCTCCGCGACTGCGACCTCACGGTACTGTCCAGAGCGGTTCCTCTTCGACTTTTTTGACTTCCCACCCGGTGAAGACTCCGGCTTTTTGCTTGAATCTTCTTTCCTGGCGTCCTTGAAGCCTGGTTGGGGCGGTAGGTCCCCCTTGTCAACCATTCGGTTCCATTCGACTGCCTCGGCTGCATCGGAGTATCGATCAGCCATATCGAACAGATCGGCCACTGATCGAGGAGAGTGGATAAGCAAGTCTTCAGTGAATCTCCGGTATCGAACGGCATGCTTAAATGCCCTGATTACGGAGCCATCAGATATGTTCGGGATGGTATTTCTTACCCCGACAAACCTCTTGACAAACTTCCGAAGTGTTTCGGTCGAAGTTTGCCGCAGTCTATGCAGGTCGTCCTCCTTACCCGGCTTTTGGTAACAGTTTTGGAAATTACTGAGGATAGCATCGCATAGCATTTCCCAATTGTAGATGGAACCCTCAGGCTGATCAAACAACCAGGTTCTAGCCGGTCCTGCGAGGACTGTTGGCAGGTAGTTGGCCATGACCTTGTCATCGCCTCCTGCTGCTTGGATGGCAGTAATATAGATCTGAAGGAACTCGGATGGGTTCTGAGTTCCATCAAACCTCTCAATGGCCCCTGGTCGAAACTTATCGGGCCAAACGACTGCTCGTAGGCCAGGCGAGAAAGCTTTGCAACCAACGTAAGGACCGTGAACCGTCCTGTGACTTTCGGTCGGGTTTCGAGCAAACTCACGTAATGGCGAGGTTACTCGTGGTCCCAAACGAGAGTGAACGGGAACTCGATCCCTACTACGAGAGTCCTGCATTCGCCGGTATTTGTCCTGTCGGGACGGTACAGGCGGCGGGTAACTCCGCCGGCCAGAGCCAAAATGAGGACCATCTCGTTCACGGGAATGTGTCACTGAGCGGGAAGAGGCTGTTGGGGTCGCCTCGGATGCGACCTCGTCCAGTCTTTCCGCCAGGATCCTGAAAAGGGCCGGCCTCTGCGCATCCGTAACCGTAGGAGGAAAATTGCGCATGACTTCCGTGATAGATCACAGTCGACCATGGGTACTTCTCCTAGGGGCACCAGGTGTTATTGTTTCTTCGTCCACTGGGAAATGCTCCGGTGGTAAGGAAGGAGTCTGGTCACGTCTACGACCACCCGACCGTCGAGAAGAACTCGGGGTAGCATCGTAACGAGCCTGCGCATCTTGAAGAGCCTCTAGGGCAGTTCTGCGTAGTTCGTTGTTCTGTTGCTCGAGATCTTGCTCCTCCTTCTGTTTGCGATCTTGCTCTTCCCTAGCAGTCTGTTGATCGGGAGTTTCTTCCGACAACGCAGCAAACTGCCTAGGGAGAGAGGTCGCCGATGGGGAGAACATCTCGGTTTGTTCCGAGTCGGACTCGAAATCAACGAGACGGTGGAGGTTATCAGGGTCGAACCTTCCTGGGCTAACTTCAGGGTCACCATCATATTTTCCCTCAGCGGGATCATATGACGGGCCGGATTCATCACCTAGCACATTAAGAACCTCTGCGGGTTCTGACCTTGTGCCAGTTACCTCCTGGTCGATTAACATGACTTGGGGAGATGATTCAACCTGTGGAGGATTCTGGCCTTCGACCTCTTCCATCGGAACAGGATCGCTTGGAGAAGGCATTGGTATATGGGCATAATCCTCGAGATCGAAATCATTCTCGGAATCATATGCTCCAGCCATGTTTCGGCGAACCTCCGAATTTCAATTAGGACGCCTTGAGAAAGGCCCCACGGTGGGCGCCAGCTGTCGACGATTCGGACTCAGGGTCCTCAGCCGAACTTATGCAGAATTTGTAATTGTGAGACCTTTCAAGATGACCCTCCGGGAAAGTATGCTGAACAATGGTGAACAGGAGCACAGAGAGTTTAGACAGGTTCGGGCCCTCGATGGTGGGAGTAAAAGCCCTACGTCCTGTTGAGATTTCACTAAGTGTGGTGAAAGGTTTACAAATGGAGGAAAAAGTCCTCACAGGCGAGGATTTTTCCTGTAAGAGTGTACAAGGATAAGCCAAAGAAGGCTTACTAAAATGCTATCTGAGGTGGGCCGTAGACTTGGCTAACTTAAATGATTTTGGATTTCTTGATCTTCCGATCTCTCGGTTGATGTTTTCGGTTGATCTCCCCTTGATTGATGCTCCATGCCATCCTTTTGTACTGTTTGAAAGGGTGCCATGTGGAGGAAACTGCATCAAACGGTTGCACGGACGGTTGGATGCGGTTTTTTGGAACTGCTCTTAACCTCCACGCAGTTAAACACGTGTTATTCATGGATAACTGTATGTGTTAACCTTCTGACGGTCGATTCTCCACGTGTAAGAATCTTCGGGATACTTAGAATATCCCGTTGTATGGGCAACCGAATAGATAGATCCCAAGTATCCTGATCGGCAGATGTTCTGACCGCGGGATATTGGCTGACCGCGCAATATCCCGAATATGTAGTTCGCGTATAGCATACGAACTTCTGACCGCGCAAGGCTTACGGTCTGACCGCGTAAAGCTGGCGATCACATAGCGACGTCCCTCAGAACAACTTGAGCTCGTATCGCCAGATACACTTTTGACTCAAACCTGCCTTTAACCAGAAGTCCAATAGAAGTGGTCCGGGTGTCAATCCTCGTCAAGTATCTTCCAAATCCAGCCGATCCAGCTCCAGAAACTTTGCCATCTAGATGTCTTTCACCCTCCTGAACATTTTTGTCTACTATTATGACTTCTAATTCGGCCTAGAACAGAAGTTATAGCTATGCCCTAGTTGTTGTACTATTTATGTTGCATGTGCTCCAGGCCAGTCAACTTCTTCGCCGGTTTTCATCACTTTCCGGCCATCTCCTGCCCTAGATCCTGTTGAGTCATTTGTTTCTGTTAGCAATGCCTAACTACCAGACAAAGTGGTGCATCATTTGGAGCCCTATACCAAAAGTTATGGCAAACCCTATTTTTTGGCCATGTCAACTCTATGCCACACTATGCCAGCCAGTGGCATTAGCCCTGTTCACCCACCTCTGGCCATGCAAACCAAAAACTACCTTGTCAAACAGTTGCCTCACTACTTTTTGCACCATATGCTTGAATCAAAACCCATTTTGGCCACTGGAAACTATTCAAACCATGTCAATGCCATTCTTGGGCATTGTCAGCCCTTGTCAGCCTATGTCAGCCAGTGGCATTGAGCCTTTTCACCTACTTCCAGCCATGTATTCTGAACATAACTTTGTCCCTTAGACTCTTGATGTTGTGATCTACATTTTATTCTACTGTCACAACTTGAGTTGAGCCCTCTATCATCCATCGACCCTATGTCGATGCCTTGAACCGAATGTCGACCTAAAGACGTTCGCTGTTTTTGAGCGAACCAGTTGTAACCTTGATATTATTCTGATATTTTGGAAACATTTGGAACCTTGTAAACCTTTGACAACTAATCTTGACCCTGGATTCCATAGTTAACCCTAATCGCTTTCCAGAACCCCAAATCTTGTATCGCTGAGACGCTTTTACCTTGCATTATCGCATATAGTGGATTAGTAAGAGTAGGATTGATTGTAATGCCTGTTTGCTTGTTTGATCCTTGTTTAGAGCAAGAGCCCGAGTTCGAAGACTTCGTCGTAGACCCGACATCAACTGCTGTTTCTTACGACGCGGAAGACAAGTCATATTCTTGAACATCTTGAATCTATATTTTATGAATTACTAGAATATACCTTGATTATAAAATAGTATTGCATGTGTTGAGAAAAGAGATGAAATGGCAGCATCAGGCTGATTGCCTGTGGAAAAATGAATTGATTAGTAGTGAGCCATGAATTGATAAATATATGTATATAAATTTATATTCATGAAATAAAACCCTTAGCCGTGACCAGAATTTTGGTATAGGATGGTGGTAGCACTGGAGGTGCTTAACTGCAAAGGATGAGCAGGCACTGGAGGTGCATGGTTTGTGGTATGATCTGGTCACGGCATATAAGGATCTAGAACCTTGTGTTGTGCATCTAGTGGCATGATTAACGTGCCGACTGCAAGCTTGGTATGGCACAGGCCTGAACAAGTAGTATGTGGATCACACATGGAACCCCTATATGACAAACTCACGATTTACACGGGGTGCGCTCCAACACATATCACAGGATGTGATAATGCACGCTGACCCTGAGGGGAAGATGCCAATTTAGTGGGGGTTTTGTAACCCTGCCACAACTGTAGTTTGCGTGAAGAAAACCACGGGTCTGGGGTGAATTGTGTGTGAAACATGGCAAAAGTTCTTGTTATCTCCACCTTTCCACTCACAATATGAAGTGAGTCAGGGGTCCAATCCTTGTGATAGGAAGGGCATGAAAGTGGATATATCTTGCGGGTAAATTGGTACCCCTCTGCAGAGTTAAAAATGTATTTGAATACTTCGTGCTCCCGAGTTTTAGGAGTATGCCGCAGTGGATTAAATCCACGGGGTGTGACACAAATATTGTTTTAGAAATTAAAATTTGTTAAGTCAAGATTACCCAAATGACATGTGTTATCATGATAAGGGGTGTTGCCGTGGGCTGTCATGTGTTGACGTGTCGCGGTAGTACCATAATTTAGTGATCATATAATAGCTAAGAGGCACGTGGATTGTGCCCTAAGTACATGAAATGCTGCCTTGAGCATGAGATTTGAAAAGCTTGAAAGAAAAGTATTTTTGGAAAAACCCTCTCACCTCTTTTCCCTCAATAGCATAGGATCATGTCATCTCTACTATACATATCTCTACTCTTACCTATGACTTGCTGAGTACGTAAGTGCTCACCCTTACAACTTATCAACAATAGATGGAGTGCTTCATGACCAAGACGAAGGCTTGGAAGATTTCGTGGATCTAGAAGGAGGAGAGCCAATTCTGCCAGATCCTTGATGTGTGTTGTTCTGCTGTCAACTTCTTACGACTGTGGGGGTTTCGCCTAGCTTCCGCCGAGTAGTTGTCTTTTTGTTTTAATTAGACCATTTGTGCCGTGAAGGCATTGTACTCTTTTAATGTACCAGGCCAGCAGGCCATACTGTTTATGAATAATATTTTGTAAGTTACTCTGCTGCAATGAACTCCTGTGCTTGACTTATCCTGGGAAGTCGTATGTATGTATGAGGCCAGCTGCAGCGAGCTAGGTCTCCATGGGAGTAGTCGTGGTACCCTGTTCGGGGCGCGACAGTATTTATCTGGGATTTGTCTTCAGATATCTTATTTTGTTCTTTTTCAGAACTCGGCTTGCAGCGTGACCATGGTTTGTTTGCTGATAGAGCAATTTAAGGTCGCTCAAGTAGAGTGCGACCGTGTAAACCAGTAAGTATTTTTCTTTACCTTCAGTCCTTTTTAATGAATTGGTGTAATAACTTTTTGTTGTCGCAGGGAAAACTCTGCTTTAATAAAAGAGATTGCCAAAGAGTGCAACAATAAATAAGTTGCAATTGCTGAAGCTCTGAGGGTAAAAGAAGAAAAACTTTCTGAAAGCCTCGCATCCTTGGAGGAGAAAACACGATCATATGATTCTCTCCAAGGGGAAAAAGAAAACCTCACATTGGTTTGCAACAAATTGCAAGCCGATGTTGATTGTAAGTTCACTTTAGCAAAATTTGTCATTGCATTTCAGAACTGTTTAAGAGCAAATTATACTAAATTTGTTTCTTTCTCTGATCAGATCAAAAAGAAATAAATCTCAAACTAACCGAGGAAAGGGATCAATTTGAAGAGAAATTTATCGGGCGAGGAATCAACCTTGATAAACTCCATGATATCATCAACGACCTTGCTTCGACCAAGAATAAAGACAAAGAGACCGCAAAGATAACTCTCAACAAGAAGAAAAATCTAGAGGAAATCATCAGAAACTGCAATCTCGTTGAGAAGAATACCTTTGCGAAACTAAAGGAAGTTGCGGACTCATTTGAAGCAGAAATTATCAATCCCGAGAAGGATGATTTATCACTTGCTGAGTCCTATAATCTGGTCACAGCTCAATTTGGTTCTCTGGTTGCCAATATTCTAGAGTTTGTGAGGAAACACCAGGAGGCACTGAAGACCGATGTTAGTGAAGTGACCTTTGCCATACTTTGCAAACTAAGACATCACCATGGTCCGAATTTGGACTTGAACTCAGTGGTGGAAAATATAGTTTTTCATAGCGAGGATCAATTGAATGCAATCAAGGATGAGATCAAGCTTCTTATAGAAAAATTATTGCATGATCTTGGCCTCCCTTGATGTATTTCTTTTCATTTTAACCTTTGAGAGATTAACAATGAATATAGAGATACTTTGGTTTACTGGAGTTATTATACCTTGTAAATACATATGATTAGCAAAAATTTTAAGTGATGAATACTATGCAAAATGCTAAATCTCTTAACTAAATATTATAGTTATATTCCCCTAGTCCCCTCCTGTGATCATTGATACTGAAAAAATAGTATCATGGTCATAGGATAAGAATATCACAGCTAAAATGATCAGAGACATACTAGTAACTCCTTTATGTGTTGAGAAACGGATTATAATAAGATGGCGTAACTAGATGCTATCATATGATCGCATGGACAAACATCTTAATACAAATGCATAAGCTGTTTACTAACTGACAGCCAACCGAATGATCAGAAACATGCTAGTAAGTCTTATACGTTCAGAAACGGCTTACAAAGAGATGTTTTATCTGGATGCAACCATCACTACCACAGAAACAGACATCTAGGACGGCACATCACAGACGGTTATGAACTTTTCAATGGAACACTGTCTGCGAAGGCCTATCAGGAGAATATGTTAAGTTATCATAGTCAGTTCTGATGTCAAAACCAACTGTGATAGTCAAGCAGACGGTTTTGACCACGGAACTGTCTGTGATAGTTAACTTATCATAGACAGTTTTAAACTTAAAACCGACTGTGATAGTTACAATCGGTTCTCAACTGAGAACTGTATGGGATAACTAGAATATCACTGACGGTTCCGTGGTCAAAACCGACTGTGATAGTCCAAACTAACTTTATTCTAAATGCAGCCAAGGCTAAGACCACTCCTTGACCTAGCATTTTGTATTTTTACTTTTTTTTGTAAGTGATGAAAAAATTAATGAAACATTTGTTCTTATGTCAATTTTCCAATTTTCCAGCACGTTCTTGGACTGCTATCTTCCCTCTTTCTTTATATTTCTTTAGCTTTTGGTGAACATTCGACCATAGAAAGGTATGTGCACTGTGTGCGATTGCCGAACGACTATCGTGATCATATAATGATTATCGTGGGGTGATTAAGTGACATGGGAGCGGCAATCTTTGGCGGGAGGGAGAATAGATCAAGTCAGTTCAGAGATCAAAACCATTTGTGATAAAAAACGCACGCAACCATCTAGTATTATAAATGGTTTTGATGTCAGGACCGACTGTGATAGTCCCAACAGTGTCCGACACTTCGAATTCTCAACATTGTTGGAATATCACAGACGGTTCTGATTTAAAAACTATCTGTGATAGTTATATCACAGACGGTTTTGAGGTAAAAATCGTCTGTTATATCACCGTTTGAAGTCAGATGGTTCTGATTTAAAAACCGTTTGTGATAGTTTTACACAAATAAGCTAGTTTGCACATTCAAGTACATGTCTGAAATAGCAATACAAATACACAAATATACACCAATACAAATACACAAATACACCAATTCACACATTCAAGTACATGTCCCAAATAGCAATACAAATACGCCAATTCGCACATTCGATGTATTACAAAAGTCATATCTGAAAGAGAACCTTTGCAATCAAACAACAAATGTAACTACCTACTACAAGTTAGACCTGATACATTACAAATCCATTCATCAGAAACAACAAATGTATGAACCACGTTTGACTTAACCATAGGAGTTTAGTTCAGAGACGCCCGAGGATCTGGAACTGGCGTTGAGTTACATTTGTCTTAGTGATCTCTTCTGGCTTTCTCATATCAGTTAAGTTGAGTTGTGTTGAGTTGAGTTGAGTTGAGAAAGCCCAAGGAAATCACCAAGACAATGATTTGAGAAACATGCCGGGCTTGAGGATCTTCTCACCCTTCACATCCTTCCAGCTCTCGACTGTGATCTTCACCTTTTCTTTAGCCAACAAGCCAACGTAGGCAGCGTACTGTGACAACGAACCGTGAACTACGTTGCTCCTCGTGAACATTGTCCAAGGACCTGCACAGAATCATATTGAAAAGAAGAAATATAAAAATGGAAGATACAAGAATCACAGGATAATTGCCATCATAGGATTAGGATAATCCAACAATGCTGAAATTTTACTTGCCTTGCTTGCAATGCCAAAATATAGCCAAGGGAGTTGAAGTTACGATCGACGTTGGACTTGATTCACTAGAGAAACTAGTGGCCGTCAATGGAGGTGCGGCGGCCATCAGTGGAGGTTATAGGTTAGGGTTTGTCGTGCCCAAGGAGAAAAAGAAGTGGAACAATTCGACTGGAAGCAAAACTCCAGGGAGGGAACAAGTATTTGTAGAAGTCGAACGGTTCAACTTCAAGCAAAATTCCAGGCATATTACAGATGGTTCCAACCTGAGAACCGTCTGTGATAGTAGACAGTTGATATTCTAATTATCACAGATGGTTCTAATTTAAAAACCGTATGTGATAGTGAATACAAATACACAAATATTCACCAATACAAATACACAAATACCCCAATTCACACATTCAAGTACATGTCCCAAATAGCAATACAAATACGCAAATATACACCAATACAAGTACGCCAAGTTATCACAGACGGTTCTGAAGTCAAAACCAACTGTGATAGTAAAGCGGATGGTTTTGACCTCGGAACCGTCTGTGATATTCTAATTATTACCGACGGTTCATATCTCAAAACCGTCTGTGATATTTTTGTCATAGTTCTACACAAATGCACTGATATTACCGACGGTTTTAATGTGAAAACTGTCAGTAATAGTTTGTTATTATAGACGGTATGATGCTAGAACCATCTGTATTGAACCTGGTATAAAAGGTCTTTCAGCGGATGTTTGAGCTAGTCGTACACTCTTGCTCGACATACTGTCCAATTGGAAGAGATCTGGGGCAAGGAAGAGCAATATCTCAAAAGGGGAGCATTAGGGGACAACAATTTGAAGATCCAAGGTTGGTACTTGCTCCTAAGACATACACATTACTTAATTTCATCATCAATATCGATATCCATTGATTGATCAAATTAGAGGGAGAGGGAGGGAAACTAGAGTAGCAAATCCTGGTTGTAACTCATTTTTTGACCCGTATCTATTTAATTGCTTTATGATGTGTGTTATCCACGGCCCTAATTAGTTACTAACTAATTGCTTGTAGTTCAAGTAGTAGTTAACTAGTTATACCGCAAACTCCACAAACACTAGGTAGCTAGCTGGATTTATAATTTATTGCATGTCGACTGTACGTAGAGTATTACTTAGCATGTGTATGAATTTAATTTCATATGGTCCATTGAGACTGGATGTATAATGACAACCGAGTGATAGAAGAATACATGAAAGGTGTTTTAGATTTTCAAAAATTTGCTGGGCAAGACATGGCGAAGAAGGGTTTACGATATATGTACTGTCCTTGTGTAGACTGCCAGAATATTAAGATGTTCACCAACTCATGTCAAATTGTTGCCCACTTGATCCGACATGGTATCAAAAAGGGGTGCACGTGTTGGGTCCACCATGGCGAAGAGCAAACTGCAGAAACATGTGCCACTCAGGTTGAGGAACATGACATGTCAGATCACAACAACGATTTCGATGAGGATATGCCAGAGGATGACAATTTAGATGACATGTTGCATGATGTGGAAGGAAATTACAGTGAAAAGAAGTTTGGTAAATTCAAGAGCTTGATTGAGGACTCAGAAAAGCCATTGTTCCCTGGTTGCAAGTCGAGGTACACAAAGTTGGCCTCCGTGATTGAACTGTTAAAATTGAAGGCAAGTAACAGCTGGACCAACAAGAGTTTCATGGCATTGTTAGATCTTCTAGCGGACATGCTTCCGGAAGGAAACGAGTTGCCAAAAAACACCTACCAAGGATACACGCATGCCCTAATGATTGCATCATTTACCGTAACGACTACAAGGATATGCATGTTTGTCCGTGGGTGGCGCATCCTGCTATAAGCATAAGGACCGAACCGACGACGGCGACTGCTCTGAGATAAAGCAAGGACCTCCTACTAAGGTGTTGTGGTATTTGCCCATCATTCCCCGCTTGAAGTGTTTGTTTGCAAATCATAAAGAGGCAAAATTATTGCGTTGGCACTCAAAAGACCGGAAGAAGGATGGCAAGCTGAGACACCCCGCTGCTTCTTCGCAGTGGAGAAACATCGACAGGGAATTTGTTAACTTCGGAGCGAAATTGAGGAATATAAGGTTTGGGTTGAGTATTGATGGAACTAATCCTTTTGGTAACATGAGCAGTCGGCATAGCACTTGGCCAGTTCTTTTGTGTATCTACAACCTTCCTCCTTGGTTGTGTATGAAGCGCAAATACATCATGATGTCTCTACTTATCTCAGGACCAAAACAACCCGGAAACGATATTGATGTGTACCTAGCACCATTGATAGAGTATCTACTAACAATGTGGAACGAAGGGGTGCAGGTATGGGACGCATACAAACGAGAGAACTTCATCCTACGTTCTATGATATTCTGCACCATCAACGATTTCCCTGCCCTTGGAAATTTGTTGGGCTGTAGTACGAAAGGATCTAAAGCTTGTCCCCACTGCGAAGATGAGACTGAGAGCGTGTGGCTGAAGAATTGTAAGAAAACAGTGTACATGCATCATCATAGGTTTTTTTTCCGTAGAATGACGCGTATCGTAAGAGGAAGACGGAATTTGATGACCACAAGGAAGATGGTTCAGCCCCAAAGCCTATGAGCGGGAAAGAAGTTTACTCACGTGTGAAGGACATAGACGTTGTGTTTGGAAAGAATCGTAAATTGAAACCCCGCAGGAAGAACACTTGGAAGAAGAGATCGATATTTTGTGACTTACCGTATTGAGAGCATTTAGAGGTTCGGCATTGCATTGATGTCATGCATGTAGAGAAGAATGTTTGTGACAGTTTTATTGGCCTATTGCTGAACATTCTGGGGAAGACAAAGGATGGCATCATTGTGCGGCGTGACATGATCGAAATGAAAATCAGGCCTGAGCTAGCACCGAGAGAGGACGAGAAAGGCCGTATATACCTCCCCCTTCATGCTACACTTTGTGCAAGGCTGACAGGACAGAACTTTGTAAGTGTCTCTATGGTGTTAAAGTTCCATCGGGTTACTCCACAAATATGAAAAAGCTTGTGTCCATGGGTGATTTGAAATTGCTTGGTAGAAAGTCTCACGATTGTCACATGTTGATGACACAAATGCTTCCTATTGCCATCAGGAGTATTCTGTCGCAGAAGGTCAGAGAGACGATCACGAGGCTGTGTCATTTCTTCAATGCAATTTCTTGCAAGGTCATTGATCCCGAGGGACTAGATTCTCTGCAGAGCGAGGTGATTTGAACTCTCTGTCAGCTTGAGATGTATTTTCCTCCGTCGTTTTTTGATATCATGGTCCATCTCACTGTCCACCTTGTTAGAGAATTCAAGATATGTGGACCCGTGTTCCTACATTATATGTATCCATCCGAGAAGTGCATGGGTGTACTTAAGGCCTACATGAGAAATTGCTCTCGGCCTGAGGGTAGCATTGTCGAAGGTTATGTAGCCTAAGAGGTTGTTGAGTTCTACGTCGATTATATGGCCGAGGTAAAAGCAATAGGAGTTCCTGTGTCTCGTCACGAGGGGAGGCTTGATGGCGTTGGAACTATTGGATGGAGAGCAATCACTCCTGATTTTGATATGTACTCGAAAGCACATTTTTGGGTCTTGCAACACATGACGGAGGTGTCTCCATACATTGACGAGCACAAGGAGATGCTACAACAAGAAAATCTTCGCTGATCCGAGGTTTGGATCACAAGAGAACATAACAGTCGATTCAACGTGCGGATGAAAGTGCGAATCATCAGGGAGTCTGCAAGTGATAATCTTAAAAGGTTGGCAAAAGGGCCAACATTTACTGTACAGACATGGTAGGGATATGACATCAATGGGTACACATGTTACATGAAAGCTTAAGATCGAAAGAGCACTGTGCAAAATAGTGGAGTGAGCGTAGAAGCTTTTCATGAGGAGTTCAATGAGACAGGCCCAACAAGGGTAACGCGTGGATTGAACTCATACTACATGTTCATAGAAGAAATTTAGGAGCTTGATTACATACTGTTCAAGATTCCCCTGTTTCGATGTCGATGGATCCAAATCCCACAAGGTGTGAAGGTTGACAGTTACAGTTTCACTTCTGTGGATCTCGATCGAGTTGCTTATAAAGATGAGCCATTCATACTTGCAAAGAAGCCATTTAAGTCATTTATGTCACTGACCCGGCCAATAAGAAGTGGCACATCATCCTTCATGGCAAGAGAAGGATTGTTGGAGTTGAAAATGTCGTAGACGAGGAAGAATACAATCAATTTGATGAGATGCCTCATTTGGAGATGGCGTGCAAGTCGATATTGAAGACACCGACAAAACCAGTTATGTGCGTATGGATCACTAGGAAGGGTTATACTTTAAAGGTAATAAACCATCCTTATCTCTCTGTTTCCATCAGTATAGCTTATTCTCTAATTCTCGCCTTTGTAGGGCTGCGGCAAGTGGAAAGTTGAAGATAACATGGGTGTGTACGTACGTATATGCAAATTCTCGGTCAAAGCCCCCATTTGTATGTAAAATTTATTTGAGCATGCTCTGCATTGTATGTAAAATTTATTTGAGCATGCTCCACATTGTAACCTATTTTCGGAGCATTTGGACTTCATTTGCAATATCTGAGTGTCTCTTCAGGTTTCATAGATTTGAGGCTTTTTGGATATTGAAATTTCAGTATTCAGAGTTACAAAGTTTCCGATTGTAAAGCACTACATCATTGCATAGAAGAGAGGGCAACTATTACAGACGGTTCTGAGTTCAACACCGTCTGTGATTTATTACTTTCACATACGGCTGTGAACTCAGAACTGTCTATGATAGACTCTCAGACGGTTCTAAAATCAGAACAGTCTGTGATAATCTCTCTACATATGAGATCAGAACAGTATGTGATAATCTCTCTACATAGTATGTGTCGCGCCCCGAAACTGGGACTACGACTACTCCCGTGGAGACCTAGCTTGCTGTAGCTAGTCCCATATATGCATACCTTTGACTTCCCAGGATGAGTCAAACACAGGAGTATATTCACATTGCAGCAGAAAAACTTACAAAGTATTAAGTAGCGAGGCCTGTTGGCCACAATATTACATAAAGAGGATACAATGCCTTTGTCGCACCCCGAGACTGGGACTACGACTACTCCTGTAGAGACCTAGCTCGCTGCAGCTAGTCCCATATATGCATAGCATACACATACCCTTGACGTCCCAGGATAAGTCAAGCACAGGAGTATATTACATTGCAACAGAGTAACTTACAAAATAGTTAAGCAGTGTGGCCTGCTGGCCTTGATATTACATAAGGAGATTACAATGCCTTCACGGCATACATGGTTTAGCAAAATAACATCTACACAGCAGAAGATAGGTGACCCACCCACAAAAGAGAAGTGGACAGCAGAACAACACACATCAGGGAAATGACGGGACTGACGCTCCTCCTTCTGGATCCAATAAGTTCTCCACGCCTTCATCTTGATTGTTGATCGCTCCGTCTATTGATTTGTAGGTTGCAAGAGTGAGCACTTACGTACTCAGCAAGTCATAGGTAAGAGTAGATACATATAGTAGTGATGACATGAACCTAGACTAGTCAAGAATTATGGATGTTTATAAAATAATCTTTTTCTTTCATACCTCATCTCATGGCAGCACTTTTCATAATATAACATCATCATTCATGTTCACTAGATTATAGCACTACCGCGACACGTCGACACACGACAGCCCACGGCAGCACTCCTTATCATGACAACACATGTCATTTGGGTAATCTTGATTTAAACATATTTTATTTAGAAAATAGTACTTGTGTCACACCCCGTGGATTTAATCCACCGCAGCAGACTCCTATAAACCCGGGAGCTCGGAGTATTCGAATACGTTTTTAACTCTGCAGAGAGGTACCAATTTACCCGCAAGATATTCCACTTTCAAGCCCATCCTATCAAAATGATTAGACCCCTCCTCACAACCATGTGTGAGTGGCAAGGTGGAGATAACAAGAACTTTTGTTATGCATCACTTACAATTCACCCCTGACCCTGTGGCTCTCAGCGAAACACAGTTGTGGTAGGCTGTATCATAACCTCCACCCCACCTCATTTTCCCATTACTGGGTCAAATATCAGATCACCTTCAGTGATAGTAGGAGTCAGCCTCCAAATCAATCATCACAACACAACTCATGCAGGGGTTTCATGTACGATCCACATAAGTACTTGTTCAGGCCTGTCCCATACCAGGCTTGCGGTTAGCACGTTGTTCACGCCACTAGACGCACAACACAAGGTTCTAGTCCTTATATGCCATTGACCAGACCATCCACAACCCTGCACCTTCAGTGCCTGCATTCCTTTGCAGTCTAGCACCTCCAGTGCTACAGCCATCCATACCATTTTTCGGGTCACGGCTAAGGGTTTTATTTCATGAATATAAGTATATAAATACATATAATAGTTCATGGCTCAAAACTTGTTTATTTCACATTTCACAGATAACCATTCTAGTACTACCAATTCATAAATCAACCATTCTCAATCTTTCACATGCAATATTGCCTATATTCAAGGTTATGTTTTAGCAACATTTAAAATATAGGTTCAAGATGACCAAGGATATGACTTGCCTTCCGCGTCGTAAGAAACAGCAGTTGATGACGGGTCAACAGCGAAGTTCTCGATCTCAGCTTCTAGATCTGCTCGACGACAAACCAAACAATACACACAAATATTACTTATATATTAAGATGTTTTAGGATCTATATGCAGATATGCTTTACAAGAGTGACTGAACGATACTGGAGATAATTGAGATTACAAGCTGAACTGAGTTGAGATCTAGGGTTTCAAGGATTTGGCTAAGGATGGGTGGTAGATGCTCTTAGGATCTCAAGGTTACAATAAGAATATCAGTTTTGTGGCTGGTTTGATCAAGAACAGCGAATGTCAGCAGATTGACATTCGGATCAAGAATCTGACATAACTTCAAGGAAAACTAGAGAGCTTATCTCAAGTTATGACAGTAGAAGAAAATGTAGATCATAACTCTACAAATTCAGTGGACAAAGTGGCTTTCAAAATGCACAATCAGAAGTGGGTACACAAGGCCAATGCCATTGGCTGGCATGCACTGAGACAGTGGCAAAAATTAGGGTTTAGCGGTAAATATAATTCAAGGGCTCAAATCAAGTTGTGATAGAAGAAGAAAATGTTGATCACAATCTCAGGAGTCTAAGAGACAAAGTTATGCCCAAAATGCACATCTGGAAGGAAGTGAAAAGGGCTAATGCCACTGACTGACATAGTCTGGCATTGATCTTGACATGGCCAGAAACTAGGGCTTGGCATAACTTTTGATCTAGAGCTCCAAATGATGCACCACTTTGTATGGGAGGTAGGCAATGATAACAGAAACAAATCATTCAACAGGATCTAGGGCAGAAGATGGCTAGAAAGCAAGAAATTTGATGATGAACAGAGATGAACTGGCTGCACTGGGGCAGTTCTGGACAAAAACTTGGCAAAGCTATATCTTGAATTCTGGGCAGTTTCAAAGATCGAGCTAGAAGACAAATATGTTCAGGAGGTTGAAGCACACCTGAATGACAAAGTGGATGAAGCTGAAATGGCCAGGAATAGGTTTTCCGGTGATCGACGCCGGAGAAGAACACTGCCATTTGGGGCTTTTTGTTACAGGTCGAATGAACTCGATTCCAAGCTTGGAGAGCATCTAGGATGTATAGGGAAGCTTCTGGTACAATTAGATGGGCCGGAGGATGGCCGGAGAAGACTGGCGACGATCGTCGGTTTCTGGAGAAGCTCAAAATTGGGGAAAGCTTCGATTGAAGCTCAATCGGGAGATCTTGATGCATAGGCTTGCTGGAAATGAGTCACTGATCAATTTCTTCCACAAGATCGAAAGCTAATTCGGGCTGAATTAAGCTACATTGCAGAAACAGGGTAATCGGCAATTCCGGTGATCGCCGGCGTTAGAGGTCACCGGTGAGCAATTAAATGGTACAGCATGATGAGTGAGATGAGAGGAACTCACTGGTGCTGTTAATTTGGCAGGAGATGCTGCGGTTGAGGCTGTCACCGTGAAGCTCCTCGATGGCTCGCCGGAGAAGACGACGACAGCGAGAGAATTTGAGAATTTGGTTAAGTCCTGGTGAAGAGAAGATGATACAAGGCACTGGTGGCTTAAATAGACTAGAGGGCGAAGCTTGCAAGGATTCACAGCATTGAATTTGTGCCAGATGACAAGATTTGCCGGGCGCAGCTGCAACAACGGCGAGCGGCGACGCGACTGTGCACTGGTGAGGTGACTGCTGATCAAATTATTGCTTCATCGGGACGCAATGCTGTTGGGCGGTGCATGGCAGTGGCGACAAGGGCTGGCAAAGCACAGCGACGTGGCAAGAAAATGCTGACAATGGTCGCGCACGAGAGCAAGCTGTTCAACGGCGTTGCCACGGCGATGGCTGGGGCGTGGACGCGTGTGCACATGCAGATTCAAGTGAGCACGAGCTCAGGCGAGGAGAGGCGTGGCCGGTGGCGAGCGAGCACGGCGCAAGAATCACGGTGATGCTTCTGGTCGTATACAGCAGTTGGCCTGGTCGAATTTGGGCTGATTTGCAATTTCCAATTCTTGATTTGGACTGAACTGTAAATCTGGAGATTTGGAAGGTTTGATCTGATTTTGATTCTGCTGTTTTGGTATACTTAATTCCACAAATGATTTGGCACAGATTGAAGATAGAATTTGAGACATTTGGATGTCTTTCGATATGAACTGAAAACAGAGTAGATTAGGGTAAAATAAGTCTGAAACTTATTGATCTCGAGTTCTGGAATTTAGGTTTGATTTTGAGATACTCATAAAAGAAGAATTTGTATTGAAAAGCATTTGGGAGGTGTTCCCTGAATTAGATTCGAATTTGGAGATGATTTGCAACATTTTGCCCTTTCTGGCTTTTAGAAAATCTGGAAAAAGGACTGATCTGCGATACTCTTGGACTGATTTGCGAAAAAGGTTCAGATGGTGAAATCTGGCTGCCAACTTTTTCGATTAAGGTATTGGCATACCCTTGATCATAATCCAGGAATAATCTGGTCTGAACTTGGCTAAGATTTTGATTAAATCTGAATTTCTGAAACTTAAGGTAAAAGGTAATAACAGATATTCTGTTTTCGAAAACAGAAAAGAGTTGATAATTCTGGAAGTTAGAGATAGAATTGAATCTGAGTTCTGAAGGCTTTTAGATTTAGGATAACTGATAGATCAAATCTGGCAAGTCAGATCTTGACTTGGGGTCACAGGATAGATTTGGAGATTTTAGGGCTAGAACAGAATAAAGCTGAGGCTGATTTGGTTGATCTAGAAGAGACATATGCATGCATGATTTTTAAGAAAGAAACTTTTCACCCCAAAACTCAGGATGTTACAGCCTTCGCGGCATTCAAGGTTTAGTTAAAGCAAAATAAAAACTTCTACATAGCAGATGATGGGTGTCCCTTCCACAGTAAGAAGTTGACGGCAGAACAACACATCAGGGATTAGGCGGGTCTGGATTTTCTTCATCTTGGTCCAAGAAGTTCTCCACGCCTTCTTCTTGATCTTGGTACGCTCCATCTTCTGGGTTGTAAGTTGCAAGGGTGAGTACCTACGTACTCAGTAAGTCATAGGGAAGAGTAGATACATATAGTAGTATTGTTATGAACCTAGACTAGTCAAGAATTATGGATGTTTGTAAAATAATCTTTTCTTTCATATCTCATCTCATGGCAGCACTTTCTGTAACATAGCATCGCTATTTATGTTCACTAGATTATAGCACTACCGTGACACGTCGACACACGACAGCCCACGGTAGCACCCCTTATCATGACAACACATGTCATTTGGGTAATCTTGACTTATCAGATTTTATTTAGAAAACATACTTGTGCCACACCCCATGGATTTAATCCACCGAAGCAAACTCCTATAAACCCGGGAGCTCGGAGTATTCGAATACATTTTTAACTCTGCAGAGAGGTACCAATTTACCCGCAAGATATTCCACTTTCAAGCCCATCCTATCAAAATGATTAGACCCTTCCTCACAACCATGTGTGAGTGGCAAGGTGGAGATAACAAGAACATGTTTTACTCACAATTCACCCCTGACCCTGTGGATCTCTCGCAAACCACAGTTGTGGCAGGATATACCCCCACCCCCAAGTCTCTTCCCATTACTGAGTCAACGTGCATGATTATATTACGTGGAGAAGCTGAACCCCGTGAAATTAGTGTATTGTTTTCCATCTCATGCAGGGGTTTCATGTGCGATCCACATAAGTACTTGTTCAGGCCTGTCCCATACCAGGCTTGCGGTTAGCACGTGTTTCATGCCACTAGACGCACAACACAAGGTTCTAGTCCTTATATGCCAGTGACCAAACCATCCACAACCCTGCACCTTCAGTGCCTACACATCCTTTGCACTTAAGCACCTCTAGTGCTACAGCCATCCATTCCAAAATTCTGGTCACGGCTAAGGGTTTTATTTCATGAATATAAGTATATAAATACATATATAATAGTTCATGGCTCAAAACTTGTTCATTTCACATTTCACAGATAACCAGTCTAGTACTGCCAATTTCATAATTCAACTATTCTCAATCTTTCACATGCAATATTATTTATATTCAAGGTTATATTATAGCAACTCTTAAAATATAGGTTCAAGATGTCCAAGAATATGACTTGCCTTTCGCGTCGTAAGAAACAGCAGTTGATGTCGCATCAGCAGTGAAGTCCTCGAACTCGGGCTCTTGATCTTCTCTCCAATCAAACAAGCAACCAAGAATCACAATCTTTTCAATACATTATTATACTATATGCAATAATGCAAAGATGAATGTCTCGATGATTCTGAAATGATTCGATGATTCTGAAATGATTGGGTTTAGAAGTTGATTAGGGCTAACTCATAGAATTAGGGCTGAAGATCAGTGCTAGGAACTTCTAGGGTTCCAGGGTAAGGAAATGACATTAAGTTCGCGGCTGGTTTTCCCACAATCGACGAATGTCTTCAAGTCGACATTCGGTTCAAGGCATCGACATAGGGTCGATGGATGACAGAGGGACTATCTCAACTTGTGGCAGTAGAATAAAATGTAGATTACAACTCCACAAGTCTAAGGGACAAGGTTATTTTCAATTTGCACAACTGGAAAGAGGTGAAAAGAGCTAATGCGACTGGTTGACAAGCTCTGGCATAGGGTTGACAATGTCAAAATCTGGGGCTAAGCATAAAATGCAGTTCAAGGGCTCAACTCAAGTTGTGATAGAAGAAGAAATTGTAGATCACAACCTCAGGAGTCTAAGGGACAAAGTCATGCTCAAAATGCACATCTGGAAGGAAGTGAAAAGGGCTAATGCCACTGACTGACATAGTCTGGCATTGAATCTGACATGGCCAGAAACTAGGGCTTGCCATAACTTTTGAAGAAACAGCGGCAGCGACAAGATGATGAGCAGGTGGCTCTGTACTGATCCAATTGTCGGCTTATTGGAACTCAATGATGTTGGGCGGTGCAAAGCGGTGGCGACAAAATTGGCATGGCGAGGCAACGTGGCATGAGGTTGCTGACAAAGGTTGTTGCCGGTCGCGCGCGAAAGCAGATTTTGGTCGTCGACATTGCAACGGCGATGGTTGAGGTGCGGACGCGTGCGCAAGAGCAAACACAAGCATGCACGGGCCCAAGCGCAGACGAAGCTTGGCCGGCGGCGAGCGAACACGGCGCACAAGCACGGCGAGGCTCTGGTCAAAAACACAGCTGCTGCTCTGGTCGAATCTGGACTAATTTGCCATATCTGATTCTTAGCTTTGGGTTGATTTATAAATCTGGAGATTTGGAAGATTTAAACTGAAATTGATTGTACTGATCTGGCAGACTTTATTCAACAGATAATTTGGCACAAATAGAAGATAAAATTTGAAACAATTGAATGTTTTTTGATATAAACTGAAAATAGGGTAGATTAGGGTATTTAAAATCTGGATTTTGTCAAATGCTGGAATTCTGGGATTTAGGATTTGATTTTGATGTCGCGCCCCAAAACTGGGACTACGACTACTCTTGTAGAGACCTAGCACGCTGCAGCTAGTCCCATATATGCATAGCATACACATACCCTTGACTTCCCAGGATAAGTCAAGCACAGGAGTATATTACATTGCAACAGAGTAACCTACAAAATAATTAAGCAGTGTGGCCTGCTGGCCTTGATATTAAATAAGAAGGTTACAGTGCCTTCGCGGCATACATGGTCTAGCAAAATAACAACTACACAGCAGAAGATAGGTGACCCACCCACAATAAGAAGTGGACGGCAGAACAACACACATCAGGGCACTGACGGAACTGACACTCCTCCTTCTGGATCCAAGAAATTCTCCACGCCTTCATCTTGATCAAGGTACGCTCCATCTACTGAGTTGAATGTTGCAAGGGTGATCACTTACATACTCAGCAAGTCATAGGTAAGAGTAGATACATATAGTAGTGATGATATGAACCTAGACTAGTCAAGAATTATGGATGTTTGTAAAATAATCTTGTTCTTTCATACCTCAACTCATGGCAGCACCTTTCATAATATAACATCATCATTCATGTTCACTAGATTATAGCACTACCGCGACACATCGACACACGACAGCCCACGGCAGCACTCCTTATCATGACAACACATGTCATTTGGGTAATCTTGATTTAACACATTTTATTTAGAAAATAGTACTTGTGTCACACCCCGTGGATTTAATCCACCACAGCAGACTCCTATAAACCCGGGAGCTCGGAGTATTCGAATACGTTTTTAACTCTGCAGAGAGGTACCAATTAACCACAAGATATTCCACTTTCAAGCCTTTCCTATCATAACATAATGATTGGACCCCTGACTCACTTCATACTGTGAGCGGCAAGGTGGAGATAACAAGAACTTTTGTTATGTATCACTTACATTTCACCCCTGACCCTGTGGATCTCTCGTGAACCACAGTTGTGGCAGGCTATACCCCCACCCCTACTCGTATTTCCCCACTGCTGGGTCAACGTACCAGATCACCTTCAGTGATATATGTGGGAGTCATCCTCCATGTCAATCATGCATCACTACACAACTCATGCAGGGGTTTCATGTGCGATCCGCATAAGTACTTGTTCAGGCCTGTCCCATACCAGGCTTGCGGTTAGCACGTGTTTCATGCCACTAGACGCACAACAGAAGGTTCTAGTCCTTATATGCCAGTGACCAGACCATCCATAACCCTGCACCTTCAGTGCCTGCTATCCTTTGCAGTTTAGCACCTCCAGTGCTACAGCCATCCATACCATTTTTTTGGTCACGGCTAGGGGTTTTATTTCATGAATATATAAGTATATAGATACATATATAATAGTTCATGGCTCAAAACTTGTTTATTTCACATTTCACAGATAACCAGTCTAGTACTGCCAATTCATAAATCAACCATTCCCAATCTTTCACATGCAATATTATCTATATTCAAGGTTATGTTATAGCAACATTTAAAATATAGGTTCAAGATGACTAATGATATGACTTGCCTTCCGCGTCGTAAGATACAGCAGTTGATGTTGAGTCAACAGCGAAGTCCTCAAACTTAGTTTCTGGATCTGCTCGGCGAAAAACAAGCATACATTAATTACTAACTATGTTAAAATGATTTATGATCTATATGCAGATATGCTTAACAGAATAACTGAACGATACCAGAGATAATTGGGATTGCAAGCTGAACTGAGTCGAGATTCTAGAGTTTCAAGGAATTGGCTAAGGATGGGTGTTAGATGCTCTTAGGATCTCAAGGTTGCAATAAGAACATCAATTTTGTGGCTGGTTTGATCAAAGACATCGAATGTCAGCAGATTGACAATCGGATCAAGGCTCTGACATAGCTTCCAGGAAAGCTAGAGAGCTTATCTCAAGTTATGACAGAAGAAGAAAGTGTAGATCGTAACTCTACAAATTCAGTGGACAAAGTGGCTCTCAAGTTACACAATTAGAAGTGGGTAAACAAGGCCAATGCCATTGGCTGGCATGCACTGACATAGTGCTGACAGTGTCAAAAACTAGGGCTTAGCAGCAAATACAATTCAAGGGCTCAAATCAAGTTGTGATAGAAGAAGAAATTGTAGATCACAACCTCAGGAATCTAAGGGACAAAGTTATGCTCAAAATGCACATCTGGAAGGAATTGAAAAGGGCTAATGCCACTGACTGACATAGTCTGGCATTGAATCGGACATGGCCAGAAACTAGGGCTTGCCATAACTTTTGATCTAGGGCTCCAAATAATGCACCACTTTGTCTGGGAGGTAGGCCTTGATAACAGGAACAAATAACTCAACAGGATCTAGGGCAGGAGATGGCTGGAAAGTGATGAAAATCAGTGAAGAAGTGTGGTGGCGACACGGCACAGTGAAGCCACTGGACAAGGTTTTGGCATGGCTATATCTTGCAATCTGGACAGTTTAAGAGATCGGGCTAGAAGACAAAAATGTTCAGGAGATTGAAGCACATCTGAAGGACAAAGTGGCTGAAGCTAGATCGGCCGGGAATGGATTTCCGGTGGCCGGTGCCAGAGAAGAAGACACTGCAATTGGGGCTTTTCGATACAGGAGGTTTGAACTCAATTCCAAGCTCAGGGAGTATGAGGGAAGCATAAGGATGCTATTGGGACGGTCAATTTGGTCGGAGGATCGCCGGTGAGGCCTGGCGACGATTGCCGGCGACTGGTGGAGTTTGAAATTGGGGAAACCTTCGATTCGAGCTCAGTCTGGAAATCTAGATGCACAGGCTTGCTTCAAATAGCTCACTGATCAACTTCTTCTACAGAATCCAGAGCTGATTTGGGGTAAATCGGGCTGCATTGCCGGAACTGGGCATTCGAGGATTCCGGCGATCACCGGCGATGAGATGCATGGAAATCCAATTAAATGATACAGCACGATTAGTGTGATGAGAGAAACTCACTGGTGGCTTCAATTTGGCAGGAGGTACAGTGGGTGAAGCTGGCACCGTGAAGCCTCGTGATGGACTCGCCGGAGAAGAAGACGACAGCGAGAAGATTTGGGATTTAGCTTTGTACTGGTGAAGTAGAGATTGCACAAGGTGTTGGGTGCTTATATAGACCAGAGGACGGACCTTGCAAGGAGGGAGCAACAAAGAATTTGGTGCCAGTGACTTGACTGGCCGGGCGCAAGCGCGACAACGGCGAGCGGTGACACGATGGCGCACAGGCGGTGCAAAGCTGATCAATTTGTCGGCTCATTGGAACTCAACAATGTCGGGCGGTGCAACAGTGGCAACAAGAGCTGGCACGGCGAAGCAACGTGGCATGGAGTTGCTGACAATGGCTGCTGCTGGTCGCGCGCAAAAGCTAATGCTGGTCGTCGACGCTGCCACGGCGATGGCTGAGACGCGGACGCGTGCGCACAAGCATGCACGGTCACAATTGCAGGCGAGGCTTGGCCGGCGGCGAGCGAGTACGGTGCAAAAATCACGGCAAAGCTCTGGTCAAAATCTCAGCAGCTGCCCTGGTCAAATTTGGGCTGATTTGTGATTTCAGATTCTTGCTTTGGACTGATATGTAAATCTGATGATTTAGAGGGTTTAATCTGAAATTGATTGCACTAATCTGGTAGACTTGATTCAACAGATAATTTGGCACAGATAGAAGATAAAATTTGAAACAATTGAATGGTTTTTGATATAATCTGAATTTCATTGATCTCGAATTCTGGGATTTATGATTTGATTTTGAGATACTCATAAAAGAAAATTTTGTGTTGAAAAGCATTTGGGAGGTGTTCCCTGAGTCAAATTTATATTTGGAGATGATTTGTAACATTTTGCCTTTTCAAGCTTTTAGAAAATCTGGAAAAGGACTGATCTGCGATACTCTTGGACTGATTAGCGAAAAAGGTTTAGATGATAAAATCTGATTGCTAACTTTTTGGATTGAGGTATTGGCATACCCTTGATCATAATCCAAGAATAATTTGGTCTGAACTTAGTCAAGATTTTGATTAAATCTGAATTTTCTGAAACTTAGGGTATTTAGGTAATATGAGATATTTCTGTTTTTGAAAACAGAAAGGAGTTGATAAATCTGGAAGTTAGAGATAGAATTGAATCTGGGTTCTGAAGGCTTTTATACTCAAGATAGATAGTAGATCAAATCTGAAAAGTCAGATCTTGATTTGGGTCTACAGGATAAATTTTAAGATTTTGGGCTTTGAACTGAATAAAGCTGGGGTTGATTTGGCTGATCTAGAAGAGACATATGCATGCATGACTTTTTAAGAAAGAAATTTTCACCCCTAAACCGAGGATGTTACATTTGAGATACTCATATAAGAGGATTTTGTGTTGAATGGCATTTGGGAGGTGTTCCCTGAATCAGATTTGGATTCGGAGATGATTTGTAACATTTTGCCTTTTCAGGCTTCTAGAAAATCTAGAAAAGGACTGATCTGCGATACTCTTGGACTGATTTTTGAAAAAGGTTTAGATGATGAAATCTGACTGCCAACTTTTTGGATTAAGGTATTGGCATACCCATGATCATAATCCAAGAATAATCTGGTCTGAACTTGGTCAAGATTTTGATTAAATCTGAATTTCTGAAACTTAGGGTATTTGGGGTAATATAAGATATTTCTATTTTCGAAAACAGAAAGGAGTTGATAAATCTGGAAGTTAGAGATAGAATTGAATCTGGGTTCTGAAGGCTTTTATACTCAAGATAGATAGTAGATCAAATCTGAAAAGTCAGATCTTGATTTGGGTCTACAGGATAATTTTAAGATTTTGGGCTTAGAATAGAATAAAGTTGGGGCTGATTTGGCTGATCTAGAAGAGACATATGCATGCATGACTTTTTAAGAAAGAAATTTTCACCCCAAACCCAGAGTGTTACAGTATGTGATAGTAATAAATCACAGACGGTGTTGAACTCAGAACCGTCTGTGATAATCTCTCTACATGGTACATAGTTTAAGGCGGGCTTTGTCCCGCTCATTTCCACACTTCGCGACTCTTCACCTCACTTGCCCTAGCTCTCTCCGCCCTCCCACTATCCGGCATGATCACCTCCATCGCCTCCCTACTGTCCGTCGTGATCACCTCTATCGCCTCCCCACCATCAGGCGCGATAACCTCCATCGCCTCCCCACCATCAGGCGCGATAACCTCCATCGCCTCCCCACCTTCCAGCGATATCACCTCTGTCACCTCCCCACTGTTTCTACCATTCTTGGTCAATTTAAGTTCCAGATTTACTTACACTGCTCTCTCTTTCACTTATGTTAG
Source organism: Pharus latifolius (assembly GCA_019359835.1). Classification (NCBI taxonomy): domain Eukaryota; kingdom Viridiplantae; phylum Streptophyta; class Magnoliopsida; order Poales; family Poaceae; genus Pharus; species Pharus latifolius. The sequence continues at coordinate 33,125,797 of CM033327.1, forward strand.
GAGCTGATATGTCCGGTGATGAAATGAATCGATCGAGGAGTCAGAGTGACCTCTCTGGTGATGAGACGCCTAGGCCGAAGGTCACCCCGTCCACTGTGACCCAGTCGCATAAGAGAAAGGGGTGAGGCCGGATGACATGTGCGCATCTTGACAAGCGGGAAAAGAAACACGTACAGTTCGATGACAATGGTGAGCCAGAAGCTCCGGAGAAACTAGTTGGTCAGTACCGCTCACTATGCGGCAAGGTGGCAAGGGAGCGGGTGCCCATCACCACCTCTGAGTGGGGTCAAGTGCCCCGAGAGTGCAAGGATGCATTGTGGGAAGAAGTGCAGACGGTGTTGCACATTCCTGAGGATCTCTAGTTCACCATCCGCCGGACAACACTGATGTCAATAAACAAGGCGTGGAGAAACTTCAAGAGCCATCTTGTCAAGCACTATGTGAAGGAGTCGAAGACCCCGTCAATGACTACCCTTTCGTGACTCCCGAGGCATGGCAGCAATTCGTGGAGATGAAGGGCACACTTGAGTTCCAGGCGCTTAGTGAGAAGGGCAAGGCTAACCAGGCCAAGAATGCCCACCCACATAGACTAGGCACCGGTGGGTATGTGGGGAAGAAGGCGTTGTGAAGGAAGTAGGACGAGGAGGCTTCCCAGTCTTCGGCCGCCGCTCCTTTTGCGGGCATAACGGATGTGCGTGCTGGCAATTGGTGTCGAGCAAGATCGAATATGACCTCCTCTGGAAGCGTCTCTGTGAACAACCCTGCAGACAAGGAAGTGATCGACCGGCTGGTAAGATCTCTAACTTTGTAGGATCACTTACTATCCTCATAATACGCATGCAATGGGTTGTAATTCTAAGTTCTCCTATTGCAGGCGACGCTGAGTGCGCAGGCAGCATCTGGAGAGTTCAACCCTAGCAGGGAAAGGAATATCCTAACGACGGCGCTGGGAAATAAAAAGCATCCTGGCCGCGTGCACGGCCTTGGTGCCACTGTGCCTTGGAGGGATGGTTTCCCTGATGATGAGGAGGCGGCTAAGAGGAGAAAGAGATCTCAGAAAGCCTGCGACGAACGGCTCAAGGAGGAGATGCGATTGGAGTTTTTCCATCAGGACAAAGCACTCAGGCAGGAGTTGGCGGAGATGCGGGCAATGTGTCAAGCACCAAGACAGGCGGCCCATGGTATGCCCCCTGCAACAACGGAGTTACCGAGCCCCATTCATGGCCGCCGTAGCCCTCTCAATCGGAGCCCTCTCGACAGTATTCAGTGGACTTTCTGGAAGTAATGTCCGCTTTTCTTTGTTAATTCATTCAAATGTGAAATTCAGTACGTACCTTGATGTCATCTTATTGCGCACTATTTGTAGGAACCCGCCTCCTACAAGCTTATGGTGCTGGCCGGTCTCTTCCCGATAGAGGCTGCCGTGGGATGGCACAACCATCCACTGCGGGGGCGACAATCCACAGTGTCCCTCTATCTAAGGGTTTTGCATGGGTCCAAGTGGACAGTGTCTCCGACTATTGCAAGGGATTTCCGTGGGACAAGCAGGCGAACTACGAGATTATCACTCTCGGGGGTGCGGTGCACACGTTCGTGCAATGGCCCAAGAAGGACATCATCCTGGATGAGGTAAATCCCCCACCAGTTTCATAATTCGTACTATAATAATAGCCCTCGGAGTTAGTGACCATTACTCTACGTAGCTTCTTACCCCTACGGACACCGACACTTGGCCTACTAGCCAGCCGACCCCTCTGACAAGTCAGCCAACGGGTCCGATGCACATCATGATGCCGACTAGGAGGCAACCAATCAAGAAGATGGCTAGTAGGGGAAAAGCAAAGAAGAGCACGGCGAAGGAGATTGAGAAGAGTACGCCGTCAGCTCCCATGCCGTTCGCTTTGGGGATGCCCATGGCCTCCGATGCCGCAATTTGTAGCATGGGTTTCGCATGCCAAAGCCTGCATGCATGGTACATGCAGAAGACAAACAAGACCAGGGCGCAATGTTCGATGCACATCATGGTCAAGTACACTGTGGAAGAGTTCCATAACGATGTCGGGAACTATCCGGTGACCTCTGAAGACCTGCACAATTTACTCAACAAAGACGCGCTCGACGTGTCAATCCTACGGTCTTGGGTGCTGTAAGTATCTACTATCCTATGCCTGTTCGTGCATATACGGATATATGTCATTTATTAATTGGTTAGTTTTGTGCAGCTACATGACCGGATATGCCAAAGCTAACCAGGAACCTGTCAGTTTCATGGACCCCCAGATGGTCGCCGAGCTAATGTTTAGGACCAACGCAGACTTCGTTGTCGACTACATCAAAAGAGGGTTGCTTGCTCAGGTCGATAAGGAGTACATACTTGTACCCTACAACCAGAGGTGAGTGCTTTCATCAGTACTTTACCCATAGATTAGTGTCTCCATATGCACACCCAGACTTAGATTAAATTATAAATTCTTTACGCGTAACATGTAGCTACCACTAGATCCTGCTAGTGCTTATTCCAAAATGGAACAAGGTGTTCTACCTTGATTCATTGCAGAGGAAAGGGTACGAGTATTGTGATGCGTGAGATGTATTTGAAAGGTTAACATGTTTTATGATATTCATGTGGACCTTTCTTGCATCTTGATTTACTATCCTCAAATTGTGAGTTTCAACTATAAGCAGGGCTTTCACGAACTACTTTACCAAGGGAGCACGACAGCACGAGCGGCGAACCAATAAATTTTAGTGGTTACAATTTCCGGTACAAATTTCAACCAGCATCTGTTTTACTTTATAACGTGTCCCCAGCTAACTCTCGGTCTATACATTGGAAGTTCCATCAGCATCTAGAAAACAATGCATGTGGGTTCTACGTGATGCACCACATGTACGACCTCGTCACCCCTCATCAGCCAAATTTCCCCGAGGTATACAATTGCCGCCCTTTGTATCGATTTAGAAAAATTTACAGCTACATTGACCTAATTTTTTCTATACCAACTCTTGCTGCAGGGGGTCGACTTCCCTTCGGAAAGCTTTGACCCTTTGCAAATTGCTTTTGTCCGAGGGATGCTCGCTGAGTTTTTCCTTACGGATGTCATATCAACCAAGGGGAAGTTTAGGGACCCGCTCGGTTCGTATTAGTAACTGAGACTAGTATAGTAATAAACATCTAACATACTGACTTTAATTGTCAATTACATTTATTTGTTCAATCTCAATTGTACATATTTTTGAAATGTTGCATGAAACTTACAATTAGATTGATATTGAGATGTATATATGAAATGCATGCTATTATAAATGAATCTATGTTCTATGCATGTATGAAATGAACTGTATATATTTTTGAGTTCTGTGCATGTATGAAATGAACTGTATATATGAAATGTTATTGTACAGAGGGCATGGCTACATGATTCCTGAGGCTAGCCACAAAAAATAGGAAAATATTTTAAAAAATTAATATGCACACACGGTTTTGAGATAAAAACCGTCTGTGATAAATCGATCTATGCATGTATCACAGAGTATTACAGACGGTTATAGGCTCAGCACCCTCTGTGATACTCACTACCACGGACGGTTATAATCCCAGAATCGTCTGTGATAGTATGAGTATCACAGACGGTTTTGATAATATAACCATCTCTGATGAGGACACTATCCCAGATGGTTTTGACCTCAAACCCATCTGTGATACTCATACTATCATAGACGGTTCAGAGATTATAACTGTTTGTGACAAGGATACTATCACAGACAGTTTGGAGATCAAAACCGTCTATGATAAGGGCACTATCATAGATGGTTCAGATATTATAACCATCTGTGAGAAGGACACTATCCCAGATGGTTTTGACCTCAAAACCATCTGTGATATTCTACTTATCAGACGGATAAAATTAGTATCACAGACAATTTTGATCTCATAACAGTCTGTGTTAGTATGAGTATCACGGACGGTTTTGAGGTCAAAATCGTCTGTGATAGGAAAAATCACAGATGGTACAGAACCGTCAGTGATAGTACTCGAATATCATTGACAGTTCAGAATCGTCTGTGATAATGTATTATGTAGTAGTGCATGAGATTGGTCAGCGAATCCACTTAAACATTATAGTAAGGTGTTTATTGCGATTTGCCCCCGGGCATGACACGAAGAAAGAAAAAGGAAGAAAAAATGGGAATGTAACCATAAAATAGAGTAAATAGGTACTTTATTAATATAAAGATATGGACAATGGAAATGGAAAACTTACACATAGAATTTACGTAGCTGGTCTATATTCCAGGTATTAGATAAGATTCTTCCATTTTCCATAGCTAATCAAGCCGATCCAGGTCGCGGCATTGAGACTACAGTGTAGGGACCTTTCCACTGAGGGGAGAACTTGTTGCAATTAGACTGATTTTGAATTTTTCGTAAAACCAAGTCGCCCACATGAAGACTACATGGTCGCACCCTTTTACTGTGATATTTACGCAAAGCCTGTAAATATGCTTCCAACCTAATCAATGCTTGATTGCATTTTTCTTCGAGAAGAGTAATATCCTCTACCCGTTTCTCATTCTAATTTATAGTATCAAAATGATCCACACAAGTAGAGCCAATTTGGATCTCAATTGGTAATATGGCTTCTGCACCAAAGACCAATTGGCAAGGCGTCTCGCCTGTAGCTCGACTACTTGTTGTGCGTAATGCCCATAGAACGGAATAGAGTTCATCTACCCAAGCCCCCAAGCGCAATTTAAGGCGGTCAAAAACACATTTCTTAACCCCTTGTAATATCTGCCCGTTGGCTCGTTCAACTGCACCATTACTCTGTGGATGAGAAATAGATGCAAAACAGACTTTGGTCCCAATATCATCGCAATAGTCTAGAAAAAGACCACTAACAAATTGGGATCCATTATCAATAATAAGAAGATTAGGAACACCAAATTGTGTCACTGTATTCCAATGAAAGAATTTCTTCACCGCAGCGGCAGTAATATTGCGGATTGGTTCAGCTGCAATCCATTTGGTAAACGTGTCAATGCTTACGAATAAAAACTTTTATCCCTTGACCGCTTGGGGCATAGGACCCACTATATCTATTCCCCATACGGCAAACAGCTAAGTTAAGGGAATAGTCTGTAATGCATATGCTGGCTGATGAACATGGTGAGCATGAAATTAACAATGCGGGCATGTTTTGACTAGTTGCATGACATCATTAAGTGCCGAAGGCCAGTAATGACCCTGTTGGAAAGCTTTTCCAACCAGTGTCCGATAAGATGTATGTGCACCACACATGCCTCCATGAATGTCTCTCAAAAGGGATTTTCCCTCTTCTTGAGGTATACAATGGATTAATACTCCTTGAGTACCTTTTCTATACAAGGTTCTTTCAAGAAATCTGTACAGTTGCGCTTTTCTAATCCGTTTGAGACCTAGCCTTTGTTTTCGCACTAGGCTCGCCTAGATTCTAATATACGGAATAACGGGATCTTACTCGGAAATATCGAAACCCAAAGGTTGATCGAAAACACAGCTCAAGTAATTGCACAACTCTTTATTTCAAAGATGGCTTTACACGTCGAACGTTAGGTCGGACTTGCCTACGTCGAAGGAACTATGTGTCTAAGACTTCAATCTAGACTCGATTGTATTTGATGATCTAAACTATACCTATTACAACGTATTTATAGTCCAATCGTATGAGTACGTATCAGACTCAATAACCGAAACGTATTAGACTCATATAACTAACTAATCCTAAACAGATAGGCTTAGTTATATATATTCGGATCGGATTACAATTCGAACAGGAAACGAATTCCTTTTTATGGTCGCAAACCAATCCATGGTCGCGAAACCTTTCCGAACACAGTTAAAGTCACGAAGCCGTATGCGATCAGGACTTGAAGATCCTTCCGAATCATGACTCCCTTGTTGAGAAGGAGCCAACCCCTGTTGCGACCTCTCGATCAAACTGGAGATGTTGAAATTGGGCTTGTCCATCTTCTCTTGTGTACCACTTTGCCGCACGTACTCATTGACCTTTCCGACAGATTCGAAAAGTCTGCTTTGTGTCACTGCGGGTGGTAGTCACCTTCTTCTCCAGAATCACATCTTCGCGTAGAGGTTCGTCTCGTTGATAGACCAAGTCTTCAACAGATGGTACCATAGTATCTGGCTCATCATCCAACATTGAAGGCTCGAAGAGTTTGAGGTGCTCAACATTGACAACCGAGTAAATATCCATGTATGGAGGTAACTCGAGCTGACAAGCATTATTACCCACTTTCTGAAAAATCTGAAAAGGACCATAACGAATGGGTTTGATTTTTCCGACCGATTCGAAAAGTCTCCTTTGTGTCACTGCGGGTGGTAGTCACCTTCTTCTCTAGAATCACATCTTCATGTAGAGGTTCATCTTGTTGATAGACCAAGTCTTCAATAGATGGTACTATGGTATCTGGCTCATTATCCAGCATGGAAGGCTCAAAGAGTTTGAGGTGCTCAACATTGACAACCGAGTAAATATCCATGTATGCAGGTAACTCGAGCTGACAAGCATTATTACCCACTTTCAAAAAAATCCGAAAAGGACCATAACGAATGGGTTTGAGTTTCTTACCTTCACCTTTAAGTCTCTCCTTACTCAGATGTAACCATACCATATCACCTTCTTGAAATTGCGCATCAACTCGGTGCCAATCATGTCGCGCCTTGTACTTAGTTGAGGTTTCAACAAGTTCTGTTCAACTTCTCGATGGAGTCGTTGAATATCTTCCAGGAACTTTTGTGCTCGATCCTGATCAGATGCTTCCTTGCTATTCTATGCTGAGGTAGGGATCACAAACTCCATGTCGAATGGACTCTGTGGTAGAAATCCTAAACAGACCTCAAACGGCGACTTTCCAATCGAACCATGCATGCTCGATTAAAAGCAAACTATTGATACGGTATGCTTTCATCCCAAGTCTTTGGGTGGTTCGAGTTATATCCTCTCAAAAGATGAACGATTGTGTGATTTACTACCTCGGTTTAACCATCAGTTTGCGGATGAAAAGCAGTACTCCTCTTTGGCTTAGTGTCCATCATTGTCTAGAGAGATCGCCAAAAGTGACTAACGAACCGGGTATCGCGATTAGACACAATAAAAGTTGGCAGTCCGAAGTGTGTCCAGACGCTTTGAAATAATACCCGAGCTGCTTCTCCCGTGATAGTCTTTCGACAAGGTATAAGAATAATCATTTTGGAGAACCGATCAACGACCACGAATAGATAGTCGTTGCCACGTCGGGTCTTAGGCATCCTCCCATGAAATCCATGGATATGCTCTCCCATGGTCGCGATGGAACTGGCAAAGGAGTATACAAACCTAATTTTTGGTTTGACGGTTTCGAGATGCTGCAGAGACCACAACCTCGAACAAAACTAGCCACATCTTGGTGCATACGCGGCTAGAACACATGTCGGTGAAGATTTTGCAACGTCTTTGTAACCCCAAAGTGACCAGCTACCTTCGATGTGTGCACTTCTCACAACCATTGAATTCGAGGTGCTCCACGAGGTATGCAAAGTAAATTGCCCTTGTACAAGAGTCCTTCTCGAAGAACGAACTCCGTAGGTCTCCCTGTTTTGAGCTCAGTCAATGTTGTTTGAAAATCATGGTCTTCACTGTACATAGCGGCATAATTATCATGACATAAGGGCTCGATCTGCATGAACACTGATAAACAGAGGGTCGTAACTGGTGGTCGCGACAACATATCTGCCAATTTGTTGTGTACTCCCTTCTTGTACTTAATCACCAGATTAAACTGCTGCAGATACGACATCCACTTCATGCGCCGAGCTTGTTGTAGCTTGGACTGAGTTTGCAAATATTGCAACGGTTGATGGTCGGTGTGGACCACAGTCTCTTTACCCAAGAGATAACACCGCCAATGTTTCATAAGTCGGGTAGTTCTTCTGAGCTCCCTGGAATAACTTAGAGTGATATGCCACTGGTCGACCTTCTTGCATGAGCACTGCGTCCATCACATAACCTGAGGCATCGGTTTCTAGCCCGAATGGTTTCTGTAGATTCGGCAAAGCTAACACAGGCGCCTTGTTGATCTTCCTCTTCAGCAAGAGAAACGTGTCCTCATGTTTTCCAGTCCACTCAAACTTTTAATCGATCCTGGTTAATGCATGCAATGGAGAAGCCACAATCGAGAAGTGTCGGATGAACTTCCGAAGATATTGGCATGCTCCCACAAAACTACGCATGTCTGTAACTGTTCGCGGTCGCGGCCATTCGCGAATCACTTTTACCTTATCTGGGTCGATTTGCAACGTACTGTTGCCGACCATGAATCCGAGGTAAAGTAGAGTTTGTTGGCCGAACTCGTACTTCTTACGGTTGAGGCGAAGTCAATGTTGTCGAAGCTGTTCGAACACCTTTTCGACATGAATGAGGTGCTCATCCCACGAACGACTATAAATTAGCATGTCGTCGAGGTAAACAATCTCAAAGTCGTCGATGAACTGTCTCAATACGTCATTCATAAGACGCATGAAAGTTGCCGGGGCGTTGCAGAGACCAAACGGCATGACCAGCCATTCGAACAGACCTTGCCATGTTTTGAACGTAGTATTCCACGTATCCTCCTCTCGGATGCTGACTTGATGATATCCTGACTTAAGATCACTAGTACATAAATGCAGTCTACTAACCCTATCTTCTATCGGTTATTAGCGATTTAGTAGAAAACCGTTAGAAAATGTGCCTTGCGGTCATAAAAGGCCAATGGGATGTATTTTTCCTTTCGGTCTGTAAGAAACATACCGTTAGAAGAAGCAGTATGATTTACTCTAGCGGTGATGAACATATTTACCGTTAGAAGAGATGCATAAGTACTGACGAGAGAATATTGTGCGCCGATAGGACTGGTCGACTTCTACAACTAGTCTTATTCTATCGGTAATGTATGTCTATACCGACAAAATATGTACAAAAATTCCTATCGGTAGTATGCAGTGTGCCGATAGAACTATTCTCCTTATATAAATAGTTTTATTCTATCGGTGAAGTATGTTTGTACTGACAGAATATCTCAAAAATTCCTATCGACAAAATGTAGTGTGCCGATAGAACCGTTCGGCTTCTACAAATATTTTTATTCTATCGGTAATGGATGTTTGTACCGTTAGAAGATATCAAAAATTGCTTAGAACTGTTCGTCTTCAAATAGTTTTATTCTGTCGGTAATATATGTTTATACCGTTAGAATATAGCACAAATATCTTAGAATTGTTCGGCTTCTACAACTAGTCTTATTCTATCGGTAATGTATGTCTATACCGACAGAATATGTACAAAAATTCCTATCGGTAGTATGCAGTGTGCTGATAGAATTGTTCTCCTTGTATAAGTAGTTTTATTCTATCGGTGAAGTATGTTTGTACCAACAGAATATCTCAAAAATTCCTATCGGCAATATGTAGTGTGCCGATAGAACCGTTCACCTTCTACAAATATTTTTATTCTATCAGTAATGGATGTTTGTACCATTAGAAGATATCAAAAATTGCTTAGAACTGTTCGTCTTCAAATAGTTTTATTCTATTGGTAATGTATGTTTATACCGTTAGAATATAGCACAAATATCTTAGAACTATTCGGCTTCTACAACTAGTCTTATTCTATCGGTAATGTATGTCTATACCGACAGAATATGTACAAAAATTCCTATCGGTAGTATGCAGTGTGCCGATAGAACTGTTCTCCTTGTATAAATAGTTTTATTCTATCGGTGAAGTATGTTTGTACCGACAGAATATCTCAAAAATTCCTATCGGCAATATGTAGTGTGCCGATAGAACCGTTCACCTTCTACAAATATTTTTATTCTATCAGTAATGGATGTTTGTACCGTTAGAAGATATCGAAAATTGCTTAGAACTGTTCGTCTTCAAATAGTTTTATTCTATTGGTAATGTATGTTTATACCGTTAGAATATAGCACAAATATCTTAGAACTGTTCGGCTTCTACAATTAGTCTTATTCTATCGGTAATGTATGTCTATACCGACAGAATATGTACAAAAATTCCTATCGGTAGGATGTAGTGTGCCAATAGAACTGTTCTCCTTCTACAGATAGTTTTATTCTATCGGTAATTTATGTTTATACTGTTAGAAGAGATCTCAAATTACTAACGGTATGAGGTTGTGTACGTACCGATAGAACTTATCTAGTACTATAAATACCCGGGTGTGTCTCTTTCATTCTCACAGTTCATCGGGCGCTCATAGCCCTAACCCGTAAGCTCCATGGACGGCCGACGCACCTCTACCGGCGACCGCTGCACCTCCGCACCGCCATCAACGCCCACTAGATTTCGGCATCGCAAGCAAGGTACGTAAAATTTTGGCAATATTGTTAGATTATTCTAATTCGATTATGGCAATTATTCTACAATTTTTGTATCCTTCATTTTGATGTGTCTTCTTTTCAATATGATTATGTACGGTGTATTGTTCCTATTTTTTATTAAAACAACTACATAATATCACTGTGGGACAGATAATGTTCAATTTCTTGCTGATCCTATCAAATGAAGAAAATTATCAGGATATATTTGCAATACAAACTCTATCTAACATAGTTAAATGCCAATAAGAGTATAAATGTAATATCTTCATCTCTCAGTAGGTTGCTCAATTCCAACCTGGACTTAGTAATAATTGAAATTGAAAGATCATGAAATTGAAAATGAAGTTGAAAGATCATGAAATTGAAATTGAAATTGAAAGATATTTGTAATTGAAATTGAAATTGAAATTGAAGTTGAAATTGAAAGATCATTAATGTCAAGATATTTACAAATATCATGAGATACACAAATATCTTGATCTTATCTGTAGGTTATTCAATGCCAATAACATAGTCAAATGCCAACTAGCTTGCTCAATGATCAAGTGCATGTAAAAAGTTCATTAAATAATTAATATATGTATATTGGCAAGGTAATTTCTTCTGATGCAATAGAGTAGAAATGTAATATCTTGATCTCCAGTTGCAAGTTGATGTTACTATGACGAAGCACAACCTAACCTTCAGTTGGTAGTCTTTCTCGGATAGGGAGTCATGTAGGAAATAGTAAACAATCTTAATTTGCTCTAGAATGCCTATTTATGATCTGTGCAGGTCCTTGGATGATGCTCATGAGGGGCAACGTATTTCACGGTTCTTCATCGCAGTATGCTGCCTACGTTGGCTTGTTGGCGAAAGAAACGGTGATGATCACCATCGAGAGCTGGAAAGAAACGGTGAAGATCACCGTCGAGAGTTGGAAGGACGTGAAGGGCGAGATCTTGGTTGGCTCGGTCGAGAAGATCCTTAAGCCCGGCTTGTTTCTCAAATCAGGACCTATAGAAAGCATCTTACATTTGTATCGGTTTTTCAGCCATTTTTTTGCATGCACGAGCTTGTGGCCAGATGCTTACCTGCTTGGAGAAGAAGAGTTGTTGTCATTTGCACAGCCATTCTACACCATCACTACACAGAACAACATCTTGGAAGGTAGGTTCTTTTTGTTAATGGAGTTGAGTTGAGTTGAGTTGAGTTGATCGAGTTTGAGTGCGAGGAAATTAATCACCAATACAAATGTAACGCGACGGTAGTTCCAGCTCCTCAGGCGTTGTAGAACTGAACTCCTATGGTTAAGTCCAATGTGGTTCAGACATTTGCTATTTTGGATGAATGGATTTGTGATGTATCAGGTCTAACTTGTAGTCGGTAGTTGCATTGTCGCAACTTGCACATGTTCTCTTTTATGTAAAATGTATGGGCCACTGGGTCCTCGTCGTGATCTGTTGTTAATTTCAGACGTGGCTTTTCTAATATACATCGAATGTGTGAATTGTTGTATTTGTATATTGTTGTATATTTCTGTATCATGTATTGCTATTTGGGACATGAACTTGAATGTGTAGGGAGTATTTGTGTATTTAATTGTATTGGTAGGTAGGTGTGTATTTGTACTGCTGTTTCAGACATGCACTTGAATTTGTGAACTGGCATGTGTATGTTTGTACTTGAATTTGTATTGGTGAACTGGCATGTGTATGTTTGTACCTGAATTTGTGAACTGGCATGTGTTGTTTGTACCTGAATTTGTGAACTGGCATGTGGAATTTCTTTGGTAAGATGAAGTACCAAGTACCTAAGAAAAGTATTTTTGTGTCTCCTAGTTAATCTACAAATTAGCATTTCTTGAAATATTTCTTTATCTTCTAGTTAAGATCTGTTTGATGTTACATTGTGTTTAGATATGATTCTTTGGATGTGAGAACTGGTGTCATGTGTGTCATGCATAACCCATTTTGGTACCAGTACCTCTTCTAACGGTAAATGCACATATTTACCGATAGAACAACACATGTATTTGCTCTGTCATGCATCATCTAACGGTAAATACACATATTTACCGATAGAAAAACACATGTATTTATTGTGTGATGCATTATCCAGTTTGATTTTGTTTTAGCCATGCACCCATACATTTTCGAACGGTAAATATAAATATTTACCGATAGAAAAACTCATGTATTTGCTATGTCATGCATCATCTAACGGTAAATACACATATTAACCGATAGAAAAACACAATATTTGCAATGTCATGCATTACCCGGATTATTGTGTCATGCATTACCAGTTTGGTTTTGTTTCAGCCATGTACCAGTACCTCTTCTAACTGTAAATACACTTATTTACCGATAGAATAAGACATGTACCTGTCGTCAATGCACCAGTACATTCTCTAACGGTATATGTGTGTTTTTACCGATAGAATATGTGAGTACAAAATTACCCGCGCTTAGTCTAATGGGTATTTCATATATTTACTGTTAGAAATAGGTCCACTATAAGTAAAACCCCACTCGACCATTGCTGAGCTGCTCTTTTGTTCTATTGCACTCTGTGTCCCTCTGTTTGTGATGAAAGTTCCACGCTCGCAGCTACACTGCTAGGGTGATCAGGGCAAGTTGGAGGGAAGTTGATTGCACCCCTCTCTTTAAGGTAAGCTTAATTGTCATCACTTATCTCTCTCTCCCTCTAGATCTCCCTCCCTCTCTACTTGCAAGCTAGCTGTATTGTGTAGTTTCAAGCTTGTAGCTCCAAGCTTGGGAGCTAGCTAGCTGGAAATGCTTCATGTTTTAGGAGCTCACTAGCTTGTATTTTGTAGTTAGCTAGGTTAATTAGTGTTAATTTTGTTAGGCTAGGGTTTAACACATCAGTTGTAAGAGGCTGTACATGTACATATACATAACTTAATCGGGTAGGTTTCATGCATGGCTGACTCGTTAAATTTTGTTAATTGTAGATGGACAGGAAATATTGGATGTATGGAATAAAACGTACTACTCTTGAATATTTGGATGGTGTGAATGAGTTTATTAAATTTGCTGAGCAACAAAAGGAGAGGAAGGGAGAGAAAAATATTCTTTGTCCTTGTACAGATTGTATGAACTTGAAGAGGTTTAGCAACTCTGATCAAATTAAGAGTCATTTGATTCGTTGTGGTTTTAACGCGCAATACACCCGTTGGATATGGTATGGCAAAGATCTTGAGGAAACAAGAACCACTACTACCAATCAGCAGAACTCGGATGTGGATTGCAATAACATCGATGATCATCCGAATTTTGATAATGTTCATTCCGATGTGCACGTAGATGATGATGATGATGACAATCTAGATGAGATGTTACATGATGTAGAGGAAGATTACAACAAAAGCGACTTCTGTGAATTTGAGAAACTGATTGCTGACTCTGAGAAGCCACTATTCCCTAGATGTGTAACATTTACAAAACTGTCTTCTATGCTGAGATTATATAACTTGAAGGCAGGCAACGGTAGGAGCGATAAGAGTTTCATGGCACTATTAGATCTTCTAGCAGACATGCTTCCAGAGGGAAATGAGTTGTCAAGATCTACTTACCAAGCCAAAAAACTGTTGTGTCCGTTGGGAATGGAAATCGAAAGAATACACGCATGCCCAAATGATTGTGTGTTGTACTGTAACGAGTGCTCCAATTTGCATGTTTGTCCAAGATGCGGTGCATCGAAGTATACGCGTAGGGACCGGATTGACAGTGAACGTCACGAGGTTAAGAAAGGACCTCCAGCGAAAACTGTGCGGTACTTGCCTGTGATACCTAGATTGAAGCGGCTGTTTGCAAATCCGAAAGTTGCGAAGCACTTGCGTTGGCATGCTGAAGCCCGGAAACAAGACGGAAAACTGAGACACCGGGCTGATTATATTCAATGGAGAAACATCAACAGAACATTTGCTGAGTTCGGCGGCGAACTTAGGAATATAAGGTTCGGGTTGAGTACAGATGGTATGGACCCACATGGTAATATGAGCAGTCGGCATAGCACTTGGCCGATTCTTTTATGCATCTACAATCTTCCTCCTTGGTTATGCATTAAGTGCAAGTACATCATGATGGTGTTACTAATCTTAGGACCCAGACAACCCAGAAATGATATTGACGTGTTTCTAGCGCCTTTAATCGAGGACTTACAGAAATTGTGGAGCGAGGGGGTGCAGGTGTGGGATGCATACAAGAAAGAGAATTTCATCTTGCGGGCCCTGATATTTTGCACCATAAATGATTTTCCGGCTTACGGCAATTTGTCGGGTTATAGTACGAAAGGAGCCAAGGCTTGCCCTATTTGCCTAGATGAAACTGAGAGCATGTGGCTGCGAAACTGCCGGAAAACAGTGTACATGGGTCACCGCAGGTTTCTTCCGGTGCATCACACGTACCGTAAGAAGAGGAAATCATTTAATGGGAAGCCTGAGAAGGGATTAGCTCCAGTGTTTCTCACCGGTAAGGAGATTTACTCACGAGTGAAGGACATCAAAGCTGAGTTCGGTAAGTATTCTAATCCTCGAGAAAAAAATGTTTGGAAGAAGAGATCGATTCTTTGGGATCTACCGTACTGGGAGCACTTACAAGTTCGACATTGCATTGACGTCATGCATGTAGAGAAAAATGTCTGTGATAGTTTGATTGGTTTGTTGTTGAACATTCCGGGAAAGACAAAGGATGATGTGAAAGCTCGTCATGACATGGTGGAAATGGGGATAAGGACTGAGCTTGCACCTTTGGAGAAGGGAAAGCGTACATACCTTCCCCCGGCTTGCTATATGTTGTCCAAGATCGAAAAAACAGAACTCTGTCGGTGCCTGCACGGTGTTAAAGTTCCATGTGGGTATTCCACGAACTAGAAAAAACTTGTGTCCATGAAGGACTTAAGACTGGTTGGCATGAAGTCCCACGACTGCCATGTGCTGATGTCACAAATGCTTCCCATTGCTATCAGAGGCATTCTCCCAATTAAAGTCAGAGAGACAATCACAAACCTTTGTTATTTCTTCAACGTAATATCTTCCAAGGTAAGTACGTGCACTCATACTATAAGGTCATTATCTCCATTTGTGGAGCTTAATTAGAAGATTTTTCTGATTTGAATATTTGGCGCAACTGTGTCCTCGTAGGTAATTAATCCGGATGGACTGGACGCTTTGCAACGTGACGTGGTTACAACTCTTTGTCAACTTGAGATGTATTTCCCTCCATCCTTTTTTGATGTTATGATCCATCTGATTGTTCACTTTATCAGAGAAATTATGTTTTGTGGACCCGTGTGCCTACGCTACATGTATCCATTTGAGAGATTTATGGGTGTATTGAAGGGATACGTAAGGACTCGTCGTCGACCCGAGGGGAGTATCATGGAAGGTTATGCCGCCGAGGAGTTGATTGAATTTTGCACAGATTATATGGCCGGGGTTGACCCAATTGGCCTTCCTAGGTCCCGACACGAGGGTAGGCTTCAGGGCATCGGAACGATTGGATTCAAAGCTATCGTCCCCGCTCGTGATGTGTACGCAAAATCATATTTTTGGGTCTTACAACACATGATGGAGGTTGAGCCATACATACACGAGCACAAGGTAATGTTACAGTCACAGAATCCTTCGAAGTCAGAGATTTGGGTCACCAGAGAACATAACAGGAAATTTGCTGGGTGGATCCAAGAAAGAGTCACGCGAGCTGCCGTGGGCTCCATAAGTGAAACTATGACTTGGTTGGCTAGAGGCCCAAGATTCACTGTAGTGACTTGGCAGGGGTACGACATCAATGGGTATTCATTTTACACAAGAGCTCAAGACGCCAAGAGTAGCACGCAATGTAGCGGAGTGACACTGTTTGCTATTTCCGAGGATGCCAGGTCAGTATGGGCGCTGAACTCATATTGCGGTGCTATTGATGAAATATGGGAGCTCGATTACGGATTACTTAAGATTCCCCTGTTTCGATGCCAATGGGTCGAAATCCCTCGAGGTGTTCAAGTTGACAGTTACGGGTTTACTCTCATCGATCTTGATAGAGTCGGACACCAAGACGATCCATTCATACTTGCAAAGCAAGCCACACAGGTATTCTACATCGTTGACCCGGCCAATCCAAACTTGCACGTTGTCCTCCACAGCAAGAGACATATTGTTGGGATCGAAGACATTGTCGACGAAGATGAGTATAACCAATTCGACGAAATACCTCCATGTTTAGAAGACATTCAATCTATCCCTACTGAAGATATCGATGAAACAACGTATCTGTGAGATGATCACGAAGAAGGATTATGGGTTGAGAACCATTGATGATTATTTTCTATTTCAGGGAAAAATGCCAAGCAAACAGCCCACAAGTTATGCATCAAGGTGAGGAACTTATCATTAATACATCAGGCAATACATTTTCTTTAGAACTTAATGATAAGCTAGTTCAAAGCATTAATATATCTCAATTTTACTCCACAGCATGAGTTCTAACATGTACAGTACCTTTATCCTGTAAGTACTTAATTCTTCCCTTCAAATTTTCTTGCCAAAATCTCATTGCAGCCTCTTGCTTCTTCAAATTAAGCTCTCCAAAAATCCATTTGTCTGACGGTATTTTGTTGTTTGTACCGATAGAAAAGGGCATCCACTACATGTCTCAGGCACTTCAAAATTTTCCCTGCGAAAAATTTACTTATTCTATCGTTATTATTATGTTCTACCATTAGAATAAATTTATTAGTCTGACGGTATTTTGTTGTTTGTACCGATAGCAAAAGGGAATCCACTACTTTAATCTCAGGCACTTCAAAAATTACTCTGGGAAAAATTGGTCTCACGGAATTTTATTGTTTGTACCGATAGAAGAATACTCTGGTGCTTTGAATTCTCAACTATGTCGCCATGCGTCGCCTTGGAAATTCTATAAGTACCTCGGCAGTGAAATTGCCAACTACTTTACATATTTTTCTAATTCTCAAACTCTTCGACTCCTTATCTTCTCTTTGACAATGGCATCCTCAATGGGATCGTCAGCCTCACCCTCCCCGGTAAGAACTCTAAATCTCCTGGGTTTACCCCTGTATTGTTAATCCATGTTCAGTACATTCTTGACTTGTTGATTTGCACAGGGAAGGGGAGCCGTGGAAGACACTGGCAAAGTCAAGGCCGAGCTGAGGGCCCTCCAAGAGGAGCACAAGCTCCATACGGACAAGCACATTCAGCTACGGCTTGAACTGGACGATCTCCTCTGGCGCATTCAGCGCATGAAGACGGATGGTGACAATTACAGGGCGAGGACGAGGCGTCTTCACGAGGAGAAACAAGCCGCAGATATTACCATCGCTGGCTGTGGTTTGACTATGAAGGATACCATAGCGAAGCTGAGGGAGGTCGCAGGCCTTCTCGACGCGGTAGTAGTTGATCCTAAGGACAACTTGTCGCTAGAGGAGTCCTGCGTCCTGGCTGCAAGTCAAACTGACTTTATTCTACATGCAGCCAGGGCTAAAACCACCCCTTGACCTAGCATTTTGGATTTTTATTTTTTTTATAAGTGATAAAACAACAATGAATGAACAATTTGTTTTTATGTCAATTTTCCAATTTTCCGGCTATCTTCCCTCTTTCTTTATCATTTTGCAGCTTTCAAGCACGGTCTGTTTGATGTTACATTGTGTGTACATATGATTCTTTGAAGGTGAGAACTGGTGTCATGTGTGTCATGCATTACCCAGTTTGATTTGTTTCAGCCACATAACATCACATGTTCTAACAGTAAATACAGATGTGTCATGTGTGTCCACTACTTTAATGTGTCTCAGGCACTTCAAAAATTTCCCTGCGAAAAATTTACTTATTCTATCGGTATTATTATGTTCTACCGTTAGAATAAATTCATTAGTCTGACGGTATTTTGTTGTTTGTACCGATAGCAAAAGGGCATCCACTACTTTAATCTCAGGCACTTCAAAAATTACTCTGGGAAAAATTGGTCTCACGGTATTTTATTGTTTGTACCGATTCAAAAGGGCATCCACTACTTCAAATATTATTTTGGGAAAAATTTACTTGTTCTATCAGTATTATTTTGTTGTACCGTTAGAATAAATGAATTGGTCTGACGGTATTTTGTTGTTGTACTGATAGAAAATGGCATCCACTACTTTATTACATGTACATGGCCCTTGAGTTTCCCTCCAGTCGAATAGTTCCAACTTATAGCACTGTGTCTCTTCGAGAGCGAAGGAAACCACAGCCTCCGCAATGACCACTCACTTCCTCTCTCCCACACGACGATCGCCGGCTGGATACTGGTTCGCCACTGCCACCGGTTCATATTTTCGTCCTTCGCCGGCCGCCGCTGCGTTCTACACCGCCTCTCCATCACCACAACTGATCGCCGTAAATACCCTAATTCATTGTTCTTTTTTCAGCATCTTCCTTATTTGATCTTTGTGTTTTGTATGTAGTAATTCTTCGAGTTTTGCAATTACACTAGGTTTCCCTATTGTGTTGGATTATGTACATTCCGCAGGTAATGTTGATTTAAATTAGGGTTGATATAATATGTTATAGTGCTGTAATGAACCTATTTTGAGATTTTAACTTATATATACTGCTATATGTGTGATCAATTGTATCCAACTGCCATGTAATGCACATTATACGTTGGAGGTGTTCTTACACATCTTCTATCGGTATCTCACGTGTATGCCGATAGAAAAATTGTTATGTTCTATCGGCAGCTCATGTGTTTACCGATAGAAAACATTGTTATGTGTGATATAATAATGCTGGCCCATAAATATTAGTATAGCAAATCATGGAGAATGTTGACTTAAACCAAGACTATGTGATGCCAGTGAATGGCGGCTTATCAACAATATTCCATAACACAGGGAACATTGTTATGCTCTATCGGTATCTCGTATCTTTGCCGATAGAAAACATTGTTCTGGTTTATTGGCAGCTCATGTGTTTACCGATAGAAAAGATTTCTAAACAGTTCAGCAATTAATTTTTGCATGTCTTTTAGTATTATTTTCTTTGGACATCCCTTTTGCAGCCCTAGTTAGCCTCCAGTCCTGAGCTGAGTTATGGAACTCCAAGAAGAATTAATTGCCATATGTTGCCTGCTTCCTATATGAAAATGTGTAGATGAAAATGCTCAGAAATAGAATCTTATCTTCTATTGGTAGTTTCTGTGTTTACCGATAGAAAAAATATTTAAAATAGGTCCTTTTGCTTTGTAAAATGATTTGGTTTGTGCTTCCATTAAATTTTTTATGGTTTGTTGATGGTTTTGTAGGGAAAGACATGTCGTCGTCTTCATTGGATGGTACTAGTGGTTCGACTAGGGCCAACCCCAACATAACTGAAGATGCAGCTGGTTCATCCCAGCGCAAGAGGGTGGGGCGAGGCGTGACGACGTTGGGCCGTTTGGCCAAACGCACGGATCTTTCTTGTGAGTTCAACCAATTTGGGAGGCCGATTGGAAAGAATGCTGGGAAGTACGCTGCCTACGTTGGGCTGTTGGCGAAAGAAAGGATGAAGATCACCGTCCAGAGCTGGAAGGACGTGACGGCGGACTAGAGGGATAGGTTGTGGGCGGAAGTGAAGGTTAAATTAACTGAAATCGCTGAACTCTTTCGTAATCACGTTCTCTTGGCTTATACTAAAGTTTAACTAACTCGTGATTAATTGTATGCATTGTTTGAAAACGGGCTAAGTGGAACATCCCCGACGATACACCTAGGACGGCCTGCTTGAAGGACATGAAGGGAACATGGAAAACCTTTAAGAGCTGGCTCATCAGTAACTTCCTCGCTGCGGGGAAATCTCCTTGCGAGAAGTACCCCTTCATATCGGAGGAGGTATGGGAGGAATTCACCAAGCAGAAGGGGACCGACGAGTTCAAGGCCCTTAGTGAGAAGAATAAGGCGATCCAGAAGAGGAACGACCACCCGCATCGGCTTGGATCCTAGGGCTATGCGGGGAAGGAGGAGCAGTGGAAGAAGGAAGACGAGCAAAATCCTGTCATCGACTCCCCTGAGTTGCCGTTCTCCGAGATCCGGGATGAGAGGTGCAAGCGATGGTGGAGGGGGAGGGGGTCCGTGTCGTCCACGGGGTCTGTGCAGTTCGAAAACCCTGGGGACGCCAACATTGTGAGGCGAATGATAAGTTGGTTAACCTCGTAAACTGTGTGCACACAAGTTTGTAAGGTAATTTGTCTCACAAGGTACCTTTAAATTGTCATGTCTGTCATGACTGTGACATCACCTGTGAGGAGTCCAGCTCGGTACAGCTGGTCCCATAAACCACTTGACTTCCCAGAATGAGTCAAACACATGAATATATTGAAGCAGCAAAATATTACAGTAGTCATAATTGTATGGCCATCAGGCCTTAATACAATACAGGGTACAGTGCCTTACAAGGCACAATGGTGCAACAAAATAAAACATGTAGTCGGAGGAATCTAGGGCCAAAAGCAATCCCACAGGAAACAGACGTTGGCAGCAAGACAGCACCACATCAGGGCTCAGGAGAAATCTGCTTGTCTCCTTCTGGATCTGCAGCGTCTTCGGGATAATCATTAAGGTCGTAGAGAGCTCCATCTATTGATGAGTTGTTGCAAGGGTGAGTACTTACGTACTCCGCAAGTCATAGGGGAGGTAGAGATACATATAGTATAAATGACATGAACCTATGTTATTGGAGGAAAGAGTGAAGGGTTTTTCAAAATACATTTCTTTTTCCTTTCTTACTCAACTTCTGATCATACTCATGGCAGTGTATAAATCATACCGAAGGCAATATATCCCATATCTAAGGCAATATATCCTCATATCACATTACTTTTCTTCAAGCTTTTCAATCTTATACTCATGACAGTATTTCATATACTTAGGGCAAAATCCACATGCCTCTTAGTTATCATATGCTTAAGGCAAAGTCCACATGCCTCTTAGCTATCACATGTTCTCTATATTATGGTACTACCGTGACACGTCAACACATGACAGTCCACGGCAACGCCCCTTATCGTGACAACACATGCCACTTGGGTAATCTTGAACTAACAAATTTTAGTTTATAAAACAATACTTGTGTCACACCCCGTGGATTTAATCCACCGCAGCATACTCCTAAAACTCGGGAGCACGAAGTATTCAAATACATTTTTAACTCTGCAAAGGTGTACCTCTTTTTAAATCCACTTCTTCACTCGACTTTCAAGTCGGGCCAGCTCCATGCGACTTATACGCATGTGACAAGGCCGAGCTCACACAATGCTTTCGCAGTCTAGTATTAACAGTATCCCTGCCCAGTAAATGGACAATCCAGTCCCAAGTATCTTTGTGGGTCCTCCCCACTGCCTTACTTCCTAGCCTTGGCCTATGTTCCCGCAGGACACATAGCCTCTTTTGATTACAGTCGCGCACGACTTAATCTGGCGTAGGGCGACTTCCTTCTTTACACCTTATCCTCTCATAATTTTTCTGATCTCACATCACTCATGGACGAACTGCGTCGCACCAGTTTCCACGTGAGAAACCAGACCGACAAACCATGCAGGGAACTGATAATACTAAGAAAGCTACTAGACTGTGCCTGTCCCATACCAGGTAAGTGGTTGGTACGTTTTTCATGCCACTAGATGCACAACACAAGGTTCTAGTCCTTATACGCCAGTGACCAGATCATACCACAAACCATGCACCTTTAGTGCCTGCTCATCCTTTGCAGTTAAGCACCTCCAGTGCTACCACCATCCCATACCAAAATACTGGTCACGGCTAGGGGTTTTATTTCATGAATATAGATGTATATGTATATATATATTTATTAGTTCATGGCTTGCTATCTTAACAAGTTCACATTTCTCAAGTATTCAACCTATCACTGCCATAATGTCATTGATCTCAACAAATGCAATATTAATGAAATATCTACTCATGGAATAGCATAGCAATTCATAAAATATAGGTTCAATATGATCAAAGTATGACTTGCCTTCCTCGTCATAAGTATCAGCAGTTGATGACGGTTCGGTGACAAGATCTTCAACCTCGGGCTCTTGCTCTGAACAAGATCAAACAAGCAAACAGGCATTACAATCAATTCTATTCTTACTAATCCACTACATGCAATAATGCAAGGTGAAAACACTTTGGTGATACAAGATTTGGAAGAGATTAGAGTTAAACTATGGGAACCAGGGTTAAGGTTAGTTGTCAAAGGTCTACAAGGTTTTAGATGTCTCAAAATATCAGAATGATATCAAGGTTGTGACTGGTTTGCTCAAAAACAGCGAACGTCTTTAGGTCGACATTCGGTTCAAGGCATCGACATAGGGTCGATGGATGATAGAGGGCTCAACTCAAGTTGTGACAGTAGAATAAAATGTAGATCACAACATCAAGAGTCTAAGGGACAAATTTATGTTCAAAATACATGGCTGGAAGTAGGTGAAAGGCTCAATGCCACTGGCTGACATAGTCTGACAAGGGCTGACAATGCCCAAGAATGGCATTGACATGGTTTGAATAGTTCCCAGTGGCCAAAATGGGTTTTGATTCAAGCATATGGTGCACAAAGTAGTGAGGCAACTGTTTGAAAAGGTAGTTTTTGGTTTGCATGACTAGAGGTGGGTGAACAGGGCTAATGCCACTGGCTGACACAGACTGGCATAGGGGTTGACATGGCCAGAAACTGGGGTTAGCCATATCTTTTGATTCAGGGCTCCAAATGATGCACCACTTTGTCTGATAGTTAGGCATTTGCAACAGGAACAATTTATTCGACAGGCTCTTGGGCAGGAGATGGCCAGAGGATGGTGAAAACCGGCGAAGAAACCTGCTGATCTGGAGTACATGCAATATAACCAGTACAGCAACTAGGACATAGCTATAACTTCTGTTCTAGGCCGAATTAGAAGTCATGATAGAAGACAAAGTTGCTCAAAATGGTCCAAAACATCTAAATGGCAAGGTATTTTGACCTGGAGTGGCTAGATTTGGAAGATACTGGCTGGAGAAATGATGAACTCAAATCTGATTTGGGCATTTCTGATTTAAAGTGATTGAGCTTAATTCCTTGCTTGTGGATGTTCCTCAGGGTACTAGAAATGCACTGGTGAAGTTGGATTAACAGATTACTTAATAGAGAAGCTTAATCAGCAAGCACAGTGAACATGCAAAGTTGCAAATTGGGGTTTTTCATATTTCAGCAAATCTGTCGATTTTGGTTGCTTAGGGATGTTGAGAAGGGTCTACTGAGCATATTTGATCACTATCTCGAAGGTTGAATCGATCTGGTTGAGGATTAATTGCTCGCCGGAGCTACTGGAGTAAAATTGAAATCGCCGGCGACTGAAGACATTTAAACTAAATTCCAAGCTTGAGAAGTATGAGGGAGATGAGAGAAGCTCACTGGGGGTGTTGGATTGAAGGAGGCAGTGGAGAAGCTTGGCACCGCTCTCCCTCTTTGCTGCTCACTGGAGAAGAAGAAGGCACAGTGATCTTGCTGGTTTTCTAGTGTCTTTGCTGTGTGGTGAAGTTGGCTAAGTCCCAGGGGGTATAAATAGGCAAAGTTGGAGGTTCTTCAACGGCTAGATGTGCACGGGGAGTTGAAGCCGGTAAGATGTGACTGGAAAGCGACCGGGCGGCGAAGACAAGCAGCGAAAAGACGTCCTCACCGGTCGTGTCGGCTACGCTGCTGTCTCTGCGATGAGGAGATGGTGAAGTGAAATCTGATCTGGGCATGGCTGCAACGTGGCGCGGTTTTACTGTTCTTGTCGGGCACACGCAGGAGAGTGAAGATCTGGCCGGTGCTGGAGGAGGTAATCCACAGTGGCGAACAGGAACCTACCACGTGGCGTCGAGGCAGCGGCTAAGATGGCTATGATGGTGATCAACTGCTAGGAGTT
Organism: Pharus latifolius; assembly: GCA_019359835.1. NCBI lineage: Eukaryota > Viridiplantae > Streptophyta > Magnoliopsida > Poales > Poaceae > Pharus > Pharus latifolius. Next base: position 33,150,141 of record CM033327.1, read on the forward strand.
CACGGGCGTAGCAACGGTCAAAGAAATCAACTGGCTGTGTACTGTAGCTGCAGGTCGAAGCAAAACAGCAGCAGTGGCGAGGTCGAAAGCTCCCGTGCTCGTGGTCGCGTGAGAAGGGAGTTGAGAGTTGTGGTAGAGGTCATCGAAGACACAGGAGTGGTCGAAATTGGTTGCTGCGTTCGAAGCCTGAAGATGTGGTTGATTGAACAGGCCTGGTCGAAGTCGAAATAGCAATCTGGTCGATTTGAGTAGCACTGGTCGTGAACAGCAGCCCGTGGTCGAACCAGGGATTGAATTGTGATGGTTTTTAATTAGCTTTGGACTGAATTGCAAATCTGGGTTTAGAGAGGTTTAATTTGGGATTTGATTTCATGGCTGAGTATAATATTTCTATTAATACTTATTTAGCAAAAATTTGGAGAAAGTTTGATAAGATCTGAGGGATTTCACCTATTTTGAAAATAGGGTAAAATTAGGGTAAAATAGATCTGGATTTTGTTGATCTCGAATTCTGGTAATTGGAGTGAGATTTTGAAGTCTGATCGAAAGGGAAATCTATATCAAATAGCATTTGGGAGGTGTTCCCAGAAGAAATTCTGGAGTTGGAGTTGATTTGTAGATTTCAGCCTTTTAAGGCTTCCAGGTAAACAGAAAAGGACTTCTTCGCAGTAAAATTTGGACTAATCTATGAAAAGTGTTTAATGGAACAATCTGGTTCCCAACTTTTTGGAGTAAGTTGAGGATATATCTAGGAACATATTCCAAAAGATACTTGAGTCTTGATGGGGTTAGATCATGATAACTCAATTATCTGGAAACTGGGGTGCGTAGGGTAAATCTGAATTTCCTGTTTTCGAAAACAGAAGGAGGCTTAGATATTGGGAGTTAGGGTTAAAATTCAATCTGGCTCCTAAAGACTTTTATCTTCAGGATAACTGGTAGGTCAAATCTAGATGGGCAGATCTTAATCTGGATCTAGAGAATAGATTTGGAGATTTTTAGGGTTTGATTGAGATTATGGTTCAGCTGATCTGGCTACAACTACAAGGATACATGCATGCAGTATTTTTATGCAAAAACTTTTCACCCCCAAAACCAGGGTGTTACATAAATGTAACAGATCTCTTTTGAGAAGGAGGCAGTGGAGGGATTGTTTACCCCGCAGAGGGAGAACGACATCCTTACCCGAGCTCTAGGAAATAAGGAGCATCCCGGGCAGACACGGGCCGTGGGAGCCATTGTGTCGTGGAAGGCCGGTTTCGCAGATCTGGCTCCACCGAGGAAGAAGGCCCGCTCCTGGAAGGAAAAGGAAGCGGAGCTCTCCAATAAGATACGGGCTGAGGGACGGGCGGAGATACAGGCTGAGGTGCAGTCTGAGGTCACACAAATTAGGGAAGAGTTTGCACGGTTGAGAGAAGCATTGCTGGCCAAGACTGCAGATGCGGATCCCCAGGGCGACGGTACCCCGTGGTGTCAGATAAGCAGTTGCGCTTCGAAGGTCCTCGCGGATCTAGTGGATCTACTTGAGGTATTGCAAGCCTTCATCTGTGCACTTAAGTTGATGCCACTCCCATTCTGTTAGAGTTGTTTCGCTAACCTGTTTTAATTGCTACAAATTTGCAGAAGCCGGAGGGCTGCATCCTACTGACTCACCTAGGCGACGGGTAGGAAATGGTTGGACACGGCTTCGTATATCCGTCTGGGCCAGATGTCTGGGTCCACTGCGTACCTCTATGGTTGGGGTTCGCAAAGGTATAGGTGGACATGGCCATGCCGGGCTACAACGATTCTCCATTGCCAGTCCCAACAGAGGAAATGCAAACACTTACTGAGGCAGTGGGCTCCTACGTACAGTGGCCCAAGAAGTGTGTTCTAGTACAACAAGTAAATCCTACACATTTTAGATTACATCCTACTCAGTACACTCAACTTGCAAAATCTAACATACGTGCTCATTAATTGAAGTGGCCTACCGGCGGGCTACCAGGGGACTGCGCCCCAGCTCGGGGCATGAGACCGGATCTCGTGCAAACCTGAACACATCAAAGACAGCATCGACCCCAGCCAGTGCATCCACGCCTTCACCTCGAAAGAAAGCCGCCATCACCTCGCCCTTGCCTTCGAAGGTACGCTCTCAGTCCCCGGCAAAAGGCAAGGGCAAAGGCAAGGGCAAAGGGCGAAAGGGACAGCCGGAGAGGTTCAGGAACAGGTTCCCACTCGTGTCGGAGGCAGCTTTGCGCAAATTGGATCGACCAACCAGAGACCTCCACGAGTGGTACCTACACCGAGCTCGGCGTAATCTGAACTTATTAGTTCGCTACAGGCCTGGGCAGTTCCACCGTGAGCACACGAGGATCTGTTCGACCTCTACAACTAGCGGGAGCTCGATATGTCCATCATACGGACTGGAGTCCTGTGAGTTTGCTAATGCTATGTATTGCTGTTTTCTAACTCTATTTGCTAACTCTGCATTGTTGTAGTTCATTTGAAATGTAGTAACTTTCTGTGCAATACTAATGTCATCCTTTGCATGCAGGTGCATGTACAGGCTAGCATCGGAGGCTGCGTGTGACAAGGTGGGTTTTCTCGACCCAGAGAAAATAAACCTCATGATGCTAGAGCACGACGCCGTGCACGCTGAGCAGTACATATCCAAGGCGCTGATGGCGCAGCAGGACAGGGAGTTCATTCTGGTGCCGTACCACCAAAGGTTAGTGCATTTCGTACTAATTTAACTCAATTTTGTATGTTACACCTGAGATATACTTTGAGCTAGCGGTCCTCTTTTAGTACAATGTAGGGGCCACTGGATCCTCATCGTGATCTGTCCGCCGAGGAACGAGGTGTACTACCTCGATTCGATGCGTGACAGATTATCAAATGAATATGTGGTCAAGGGGAATATGGAGGCGTAAGTAACTTATAAGTTTGATTTAAATTTTGACCTCACTAGCAAATGATAATACATTAACCGGCAATGCTAACTGAAATGCAGGGCTTTTGATAAATATGTGTCCGCTGGAGGGAGGCATGCCGCACCGCAGGGCTCCCTACTAGCTTGGAAAGAATATGAGGTACTCACGAGACTTTTTGTTTATGTTTATTAGTTTATGAAAACAATAGCTAACATGTCTTCGCATATGCAATTATCTCAGTGCCATCAGCAGCCGCAATCGTCGGAATGCGCGTTTTATGTGCTGCGCTACATGTACGACCTAGTGCAAACAAACTTTGCCCAATTCCCCCAGGTAAGCATCGATGGCTAACTCAAATTTGAAAATTGGGTGTTACGTTCAAAATTAGGAAGTTAGTTACTCAGTATTCACACATGCTTGCAGATCGCCATGTCGAAACACCAATACGAAAATGCAAAGATTAGAGATCTTCGACAAATCTGGGCTCAATATGTCATGGAGGAAGTTGCGCCCAACCAACCGCCATGACAATTTTCTCTTTTTCTTGTACTCTGTGCATAGACGGTTTATATACATGTGAATAAATGTCCACATTGGATTGCAATTTGTATTTGTCCATATATATGTGAATAAATGTGAATAACTGTCTAATGTGTCAATCTGTTCAATGTATATGTGAATTTACCCTTCTTTGCATCTATACTGTATTGTGTATCCAATCTATACTGTATTGTATCTGTATTGTATATGTGAATGTACTGTATTGTGAATGTCAAGAATGTACTGTATATGTGAATGTAAATAATTGTCGCGCCCCGCACAGGGTACCACGACTACTCCCGTGGAGACCTAGCTCGCTGCAGCTGGCCTCATACATACATACCACTGACTTCCCAGGATAAGTCAAGCACAGGAGTTCATTGCAGCAGAGTAACTTACAAAATATCATTGATAAACAGTATGGCCTGCTGGCCTGATACAACAAGAGTAATACAATGCCTTCACGGCACAAATGGTCTAATTAAAACAAAAGACAACTACTCGGCGGAAGCTAGGCGAAACCCCCACAGTCGTAAGAAGTTGACAGCAGAACAGCACACTTCAGGGTTCTGGCAGAACTGGCTCTCTTCCTTCTGGATCCACGAAATCTTCCAAGCCTTCGTCTTGGTATTGTAGCACTCCATCTATTGTTGATAAGTTGCAAGGGTGAGCACTTACGTACTCAGCAAGTCATAGGTAAGAGTAGAGATACGTATAGTAGAGATGACATGATCCTATGCTATTGAGGGAAAAGAGGTGAGAGGGTTTTTCCATAAATACTTTCCTTCCAAGCTTTTCAAATCTCATGCTCATGGCAGCATTTCATATACTTAGGGCACAATCCACATGCCTCTTAGATATCACATGATCACTAAATTATGGTACTTCCGCGACACGTCAACACATGACAGCCCACGGCAGCACCCCTTATCATGACAACACATGTCATTTGGGTAATCTTGACTTAGCAAATTTTAATTTATAAAACAATACTTGTGTCACACCCCGTGGATTCAATCCACCGCGGCATACTCCTAAAACTCGGGAGCACGAAGTATTCGAATACATTTTTAACTCTGCAGAGGGGTACCAATTTACCCGCAAGATATATCCACTTTCATGCCCTTCCTATCACAAGGATTGGACCCCTAACTCACTTCATACTGTGAGTGGCAAGGTGGAGATAACAAGAACTTTTGCCATGTTTCACACACAATTCACCCCAGACCCCGTGGTTTTCTTCACGCAAACCACAGTTGTGGCAGGGTTTCACAACCCGCACTAATTGGCGTCTTCCCCTCAGGGTCAGCGTGCATGATCACATCCTGTGATATGTGTTGGAGCGCACCCCGTGTTTAATCATGAGTTTGTCATATAGGGGTTTCATGTGTGATCCACATACTACTTGTTCAGGCCTGTCCCATACCAGGCTTGCGGTCGGCACGTTAATCATGCCACTAGACGCACAACACAAGGTTCTAGGTCCTTATATGCCAGTGACCAGCTCATACCACAATCCATGCACTTCCAGTGCTGGCACATCCTGTGCGACCAAGCACCTCCAGTGCTTTTACCATTCCATACCAAAATACTGGTCACGGCTAGGGGTTTTATTTCATGAATATAAATATACATAATATATTAGTTCATAGCTCATTATTTGATCAATTCACATTTCACAGGCATCAGCCTAATGCTGCCATTTCATAATTCAACTATTCTCAATCTTTCTCATGCAATATTATTATTTTATAATCAAGGTATATTCTAGCAATTCATAAAATATAGGTTCAAGATGTTCAAGAATATGACTTGCCTTCTGCGTCGTAAGAAACAGCAGTTGATGTCGGGTCTGCGACGAAGACTTCGAACTCGGACTCTTGCTCTGAACAAGGATCAAACAAGCAAACAGGCATTACAATCAATCCTACTCTTACTATTCCACTATATGCGATAATGCAAGGAGAAACACTTAGGCGATACAAGATTTGGAAGCGATTAGGGTTAAGCTATGGAAACCAAGGTTAAGATTAGTCGTCAAAGGTTTACAAGTTTCCAAAGGTTCCAAAATATCATAATGATATCAAGGCTGTGGCTGGTTCGCTCAAAAACAGCGAACGTCTTTAGGTCGACATTCGGTTCAAGGCATCGACATTGGGTCGATGGATGATAGAGGGCTCAACTCAAGTTGTGACAGTAGAATAAAATGTAGATCACAACATCAGGAGTCTAAGGGACAAGGTTATGTTCAGTTTGCATACCCAGAAGGGGTCAAACTGGCCCAATGCCATTGGCTGACATAGGCTGACAAGGGCTGACAATGCCGAAGAATGGCATTGACATGGTTTGAATAGTTCCCAGTGGCCAAAATGAGTTTTGATTCAAGCATATGGTGCAAAAGGTAGTGAGGCAACTATTTGACAAAGTATTTTCTGTTTTTCATGACCAGAGGTGGGTCAACAGGGCTAATGCCACTGACTGGCATAGTTTGACATAGAGTTGACATGGCCAGAAACTAGGGTTTGCCATAACTTTTGATCTAGGGCTCCAAATGATGCACCACTTTGTCTGGTAGTTAGACATTTGTAACAGGAACAAATGTCTCAACAAGATCTAGGGCAGGAGATGGCCGGAAAGTGATGAAAACCGGAAAAGAAGTTGACTGGCCTGGAGCACATGCAACATAAACAGTGCAGTAACTAGGGCATAGCTATATCTCACAATCTAGGCCAAATTGGAAGTCGTGATAGAAGACAAAGTTGCTCAGAATGGTCCAAAACATCTAAATGGCAAAGTGGTTTGAGCTGGAGTGGCTGGATTTGGAAGATACTGGCTGGAGAAAAGATGAACTCAAATCTGTTTTGGGCATTTCTGATTTAAAGTGATTGAACTCAATTCCTTACTTGAGTATGGTCCTCAGGGTATTAGAAATGCATTGGTGAAGTTAGATTAACAGATTGCTCAACAGAGAAGCTAAATCAGTAAGTACAAGTTCATGTTCATGGCTGGAAATTGGGGGTTTTTGTTTTACAACGAATTTGTTCAAACCAATAGCTCAGGGGTCTTAAGTGAGCTATTCTAAGCATCTTTCACTACTGGCTCGAAGATCAATTCGTTCTGGAATGAAGTTAATTGCTCGCCGGAGCTACTGGAGTAAAACTAAAATTGCCGGCGACTGAGGGTATTTAAACTAAATTCCAAGCTCGAGAAGCATGAGGGGGATGAGGGAAACTCACTGGGGGTGTTGGATTGAAGAAGGAAGCAGTGGTTGAAGCTAGCACCGAAGCTCCCTCTGCTGCTCACCGGGGAAGAAGAAGACACAGTGCTGCTGCTGGTTTTCTGGTGTTTTGGAGTGTGGTGAAGTTGGCTAAGTCCCAGGGGGTATAAATAGGCAAAGCTAGAGGTTCTCAACGGTTGGAAAAGCTCGGGGAGTTGTAGCCGGCAAGATGCGACTGGATTGGACTTCACGGCGAAGACAGGCGGCGACACGACTCGGTTCAGCGGCCGTGAGGGCTTTTGCAGGTGATGGGAAGGTGAACTGATGGCTGGCCACGGCGAGTTCTCCACGTGGCTATGCTTTCCTGCTGGAGCCGTTGCCGGTGGCGTGCAAACGAGAGAAACCAGCTGGTCGCGATCCTCGCTGGAGAAGATCCACAGTGGCCAACGCCGAGCACACACGTGGCAGCAGGCGAAGCAAACAGCAGTGGCGCGCTCGTGGTCGAAGGCTCCCGTGCTCGTGCGCTGTTCCAGGTCGTGGTCGAAGTCCCAGGCGCTGGTCGAGGACAGCAGCTGGTCGGTTGCACTGTTCTGGTCGATCAGGGGCATAAGTGTGAGATTTTAGTTGAAATCTGGACTGATTTGTAAATCTGGTTTTCAAGAGGTTTAATTTGGAATTTGATTTCATGGATGAGTATAATATTTCTATTAATACTCATTTAGCTCGAATCTGGAGAAAATTTGATAAGGTTTGAGGGATTTCACCTATTTCCGAAAATAGGGTAATATTAGGGTAAAATAGATCTGGATTTTGTTAATCTCGAATTCTGGTAATTAGGGTGAGATTTTGAAGTTTAAACAGAAGGGAAATCTGTATCAAATAGTATTTGGGAGGTGTTCCCTGAAGAAATTGTGAGGTTGGAGTTGATTCGTGGATTTTAGCCTTTTCAGGCTTCCAGGTAAACAGAAAAGGAGTTATTCGCAGTAAAATTTGGGCTAAACTGCGAAAAGTGTTTAGATGAAACAATCTGGTTCCCAACTTTTTGGAGTAAGTTGAGGGTAAACCTAGGAACATATTCCAAAAGATACATGAGTCTGGATAGGGTTAAACCATGATAACTCAGTTATCTGGGATCTGGGGTACTTAGGGTAAATCTGAATTTCCTGTTTTCGAAAACAGAAAGAGACTTAGATACTAGGAGTTAGGGTTAGAATTCAATTTGGTTCCTGAAGACTTTTATCTTCAGAATAACTGGTAGGTTAAATCTGGATGGTCTGATCTTGATCTGGATCTAGAGAATAGATTTGGAGATTTTTAGGGTTTGGGAGAGATTAGGGTTCAGCTGATCTGGCTACTGCTACAGGGATACATGCATGTAGGATTTTATGCAAAACCTTGTCACCCCCAAAACCAGGGTGTTACAATAATGTACTGTATATGTGAATGTATTGTATTGTGAATGTAAAGAATGTACTGTATATGTGAATGTACTATATTGCATCTGTACTGTATTTCTATCGGTAAATTCATTCACAACCGAGAGACTACTATCATTTTTTCTATCGGTAAACTCATCCACAACCGAGAGACTACTATAGTTTTTTCTATCGGTACACTCGTAATTACCTGTTAGAAGAGTGTGACTTTTCCTGCCGGTGAACTCATACACAACCGAGAGAGTACTATGATTTTTTCTATCGATAATCTCTTTCACAACCGAGAGAGTACTATACTTTATTCTATCGGTACACACGTAATTCACCGTTAGAATAGTTTAACTTTTCCTGCCGGTAAACTCATACACAACCGAGAGAGTACAATCGTTTTTTCTATCGGTAAACTCATTTCCAACCGAGAGAGTACTAAGGTTTTTTCTATCGGTATACTCTAAATTAACCGTTAGAAGAGTGTTACTTTTCCTGCCGTTAAACTCATTCACAACCGACAGAGTACTATATTTTTTCTATCGGTAAACTCTTTCGCAAACGTCAGACTACAACGGGTTTTCTACCGGTGTTCACCTAAGATGCCGTTAGAATAGTGAAGTTCTTCTATCGGTTATTTACCGATAGCAAATGACCTGTTTTGTTCTATCGTGTCTATCTCTAATGGTACCACAACCGATAGTCGAAGGGTGTTTTTTACCGATAGAAGAAAGCTTTTCTGTACTAGTGGATCCAATTTGGAGAAGACAACGGCATGCTTCAATTGGTCTAGCAGGTCATCAATACGAGGAAGGGGGTATCGGTTCTTGATGGTGATCTTGTTCAGTGCTCGATAGTCGATGCACATACGCCAAGTCCCATCTTTCTTTGGCACTAACACCACAGGAGATCCACAAGGTGAACTACTTGGTTGAATGACACCATCGTTCAACAACTCCCCAAGTTGTCTCTTGATCTCTTCATTCTCCAATACTAAGTTGTAATACATACTCAGATTGGGCAATGTCGCATCGGACACAAGCTGAATTTCGTGCTCAACTGGACGTTTCGGCGAACGACCCTGGATACTCTCGAATAGATCACTATATTCCTCCAGCAGTCCCGACAAATGACCAGAACCCTCTCGGCACGCCAACGACAATGCTGGTCGAGTACCCTCACCTTGACCAATGGGTCGAATCATGACAAGCACATATTTGTGACATGCATTAACAATTTGTTTGGCTTGATTTGCGGTAATCAAGTTCAAAGTGTTGATGTGGATGTCTCTACTGATCACGAACTTAACTCCGTCTTTGGTGAGGTCGTTCTCTTGCGCTCGCTGATGGAAGTGAGGGTCTTGATCATACAGATATGGACTCCCAAAGATCACCTGACAGATATTGATAGGGACAACATCGCATTACACCTCATCGATATATCGTGCAGAGATCGCAAACTTCAACACACACTGACTCGTAATCTATTGGTTCACGTCTGATGTAAAACAACCCAGCGGATATGGTCGCGGGTGTGTGGTTGTCTTCAAACCAAGTCGCCGAATCAGTCCAGCGGAGACCAGATTCTTCTGACTTTCGGGATTGAATATCGCTGCGACCACTTCATGCTTCACCTAGATGTTGATGGTGAACAAGTCCTCCGTTGGGTGATGGTCATTTGGTGGATCCAAACCCTTCTCCTTCGGCATTGCCATCAAAGACAAGGTCGTATCCGCCTCATTAACCGAATTCACTCGGACAACTTCTTCGTCGAGTGAAGTCGCAGTAGCCGTGGCTATTCTTTTCCCTGGTCCATTTTTCTTTGGTCGAAGTTCATGATGAAGCTTGTAGCATTTGTCCTTGGTATGTCCCGCGACTTGACAATGTTCACAAAAAGTACCCATGCCCGGCTTCGAAGCATTTTTCTTCAGACTCGGTTTTCTTTTTGTCGAGGTTGCACTGTCCTTCGTGCCGTTGTCGTTGCGGGATTTGTTCTTCTTATCGATCGCCATAGCGGTTGTGCTTGCGGTCACGATGTCTTGGACGCCGAACAGACTTAGCTCAGTGCTGATCAATTTCTGAAGTCCAGATGTGTATTTTCGAAATACCTGAGGATCGGATAGTGAGATGCCGATGACCATTGCTTGTCTCTGGAATTACGTAGTATAGTCTTGGACGGTCTAGTCACGCCGTTGGTACAATCTGTGCCAACGCTCCCATCTTTCCTCGAGATAACCCATCGGATAAAATTCTTGTCGCAGAAGTCGTTTCAATTGACCCCATGCAAGGTCGTCAGCTTCACCACTAGCGACAAGGGCCTTCCACCATGTCTTGGCGTGGTCCTTCATCTTCAAAGGTGCAAATTTGACCTTTTGAGCGCTACTAAACCCTTTCAGGTCAAAGTAGGTCTCAAGCTGATCGAGCCATGAATCTAACTTCTCGGCATCGATCTCCCCATCATATATGTGTATTTCAATCTTAGCGTCGACCTTGAAAGATCCGACAGCTAAGGAGGTGTTGGTGAGGTCGTCGGCCTCATGGTCGCCTTCGTCTTCATCTACGTCTGCCCTGCGCAAGTCTTCACCAGTCTTCACGCCCATAACCTTCCCTACTTCAGGAGGTACAATCATGGCCTGCTGCTTAATCCAAGCAAGCACAGTTTCCATGTCGATGGAGAGCTTAGCCATTTGTTCGGCTAGGTATCGTCAGACATTGTCAGAGACACGGCTATAGGAACCGTCGATTGATCGCCTGGAGTTTCACCAGAGGTCTTGTAACCCTGGTGAGTCATCACCATCCACAGGATATGAAATTTGTTCTGATACCAACTTGATCCGTTTGAGACCTAGCCTTGGTTTTGGCACTAGGCTCACCCAGATTCTAATATGCGGAATAACGGGATCTTACTCGGAAATACCGAAACCCAAAGGTTGATCGAAATCACAGATCAAGTAATTGCACAACTCTTTATTTCAAAGAGGGCTTTACACGTCGAACATTAGGTCACACTCTCCTACGTCGAAGAAACTATGTGTCTAAGACTTCAATCTAGACTCGATTGTATTCGATGATCTAAACTAGACCTATTACAAGGTATTTATAGTCCAATCGTATGAGTACATATCAGACTCAATAACCTAAACATATTAGACTCATATAACTAACTAATCCTAAACAGATAGGCTTAGGTATATATATTCGGATCGGATTACAATTCCAAACAGGGAACAAATTCCTTTTCATGGTTGCGAACCAATCCATGGTCGTGAAACCTTTCTGAACACGGTTAAGGTCATGAAGCCGTATGCGATCAGGACTTGAAGATCTTCCCGGATCATTTTCTAACTAACCGATCACTTTCGGTTTCATCCTCACGTAAGGTCCCATGTTTGAGATAGATCCTCAATGGACAGATCCAATCTGCTTAATGCTCGAGGTTGGCGACGTTAGTCACCGGCTCATTATCCTCGATGGAGGTCATAATCGAGGGGTATTTTAAGTGTTCAACAAACACTCCTACGGGAGCGGATGCGTGTGAGGAACCAATTTTTTGACAATTGGTTTGCGAGAATATTGTCTCTTCACGGAAAAAATTGGATTTCGAAATTATTCAAGTGTTTTTCCAATTTCCTCACTTCGTCCAAGTAATGAGCTAGTGTCTCATCGGAGGTGCTGTACTCCTTGTTTACCTCGTTTACAACTCTCTGTGAGTCTCCCCTCACCACTAACCAATGCATCCAAAGGATTTGGCTATTCGAAGCCTAGCAAGAAGACCTTCATACTCTGCTGCAATATTGGTTGGAACAAACTGTAATTGTATGACATACTAGAGTTGGTCACCGTGACGATTGATTAAGACCACTCCAGCCCCCGAGTGTTGAAAACTACAAGAGCCATAAAACTACATCGTCAATTGGTCGATATTTGCTCAATTCACTGGTTCTTGCACTTGTGGTTTAGGATTAGTCCATTCGATGACAAAATTTACAAGAATTTGTGATTTAATTGCTACTCGAGCAATGAAATGGAAGTTGAATGCTCAGAGTTCTACTACCTACTTCGTAACTTGACCAGTTACTTCCGGATTTTGGAGAATGTCTCCTAAGGGAAAGGACGAGGGCACGAAGATCTTGTGCGCTTAAAAGTAATGTCACAGCTTTCTGGAAGCCATTAAAAGAGCATAAAGTGTTGTTTCTAGGCCCTTAATCTTGATTTTGATGATAAATGACAAATAGTGTCTTAGACTAATCTATTTGCCTTAAGTATAATCAATAAGATTAGGTGAAAAGAAGAAAGGTTGCAAGGCGCAGGTCGCGAGCCAAGGTCGTAAGGTCGCGAGCCAAGCTCGCAAAGCACGAGGTCGCAGTGTCGTCCATGGTCGCCCGAGATCGCGAGCCAAGATCGCAAGCACAAGGTCGCCAAGAAGGAAGCAAAAAAGACCTAAGATAAGTGCTTGTTTATTGTACTGGGCTTGGAGTTTGGAGTTTGACCGGTTTTATAAGAAATTCTTTTTTTGTTTAAACTGTACTATTAAGAGGGGTTGCAAAATCTTTTTTAGTTCCGAAAAAAACTAAGAAACTTTTAGGTCATATGTTGCATTCGCATTCATTCAATCTTGGTCAAGAATCTCAAAGAGGAACTGAAACTAGTCATCCGAGTGCTGTTTATTTGTCCAGGTACTGTTCATTCGACCAGTAACACTGTTCATTGGACCAGAGGTTCCAACGGCTATTTACTAGCCGTTAGAGGTTGAAGCTATCTAGTTGGCCTGATTTCTTTCTTTTTTGACCACAACGGCTAGCTGAGAGGTTGGGCTATAAATACAGGTGTTTTGAGCAATATTTCATGATCCTTGACCCACCTTCTCATACACATCTCGAGCTATATTTTCTACACACTTTTGAGGAGTCTTTGAGCAGTTTTTTATAAACACTTTTGGGTAGATTTCTCCACTATTTTGACCAGTTTTTATAAACACCTTTGAGTAGATTTTTGCTACTATTTTTGAGCAGTTCTTAAAACACTTTGGGCAGATTTTTGAATAGTTCTTAAAACACTTTTGAGCATATTTTTGCTAATGTTTTTGAGCAGTTCTTAAAACACTTTTGTGCAGATTTTTGCTACTGTTTTTGAGCAATTTTTTAAACCATTTTTGAGTAGTTTCTGTTCATATTTTCGAGCAGTTTTTAAACAGTGTTTGAACAGATTTTTGAGAAGTTTCTGTTCAGATTTTGATCAGTTTTATAAACACATTTGGGCAGATTTTGATCACTGTTTATAAACAATTTTTGAGCAGTTTTTTTTAAAGAACCAAGAGATATATTTTACATACACTTGAGCCCAAGTGCTAAAATCTAGATCTTTTGATCAAGTATCATGTAGTGTGATTGAGAGAGATCTCCTGAAAGCATTCATTTGCATCATTTGCATCCTTAGAAGTTTCTCGGTATTTGTTGGAGGTCTAGAAGAGACCTTGTAGCTTACTACTCTTGGTTGACGCCCTCACCTAGACGGTTTGGTGGCGTGGCCATTGACCTTTTCTGTTCGGAGATTGTTGAAGAGGCTCGGCGTGATTGTAAAAGGCATCGGTGCTCGCCTTTCCAAAGTGGACAAGGAGCAACCACTAGTGAGAAATATCCTTTGTGGATATTGAAGCAAGACTCATTCATTTGAGTGCCTCAACGAGGAGTAGTGGAGACTAGGCGTGTCTCCGAGACCTCGGGAAAAAATTTTGCGTTTGTCTTCCTCTCTCTTTCTTTTATTTATGCTATATTGTTTTTGCTCTTATTTTATGCAAAAGTTGTTTTTAATTAAAAAGTTTTAGAGCCTCCTATTCACCCCCCTCTAGTCGGCATCCTTGATCCTATATGTGGTATCAGAGCTTCGTCTCTATTAATTAGGCTTTACCACCTAGAGAGAGGATGACGTCAAATGAGGGTTTTTCTCTCGGTCATACCGGTCGTGCGCCTATCTTTGATGGGACTAACTATCCTTATTGGAAAGTGCGCATGTCGGTATTTCTAGAGGCCATGGGGCTTGATGTTTGAGACATTGTTAAGCTTGGTTTTACTCCTTCGGATGATCCGGCAAGTCACTCCGATGATGACAGGAGAAAACTACACTTAAAAGCCCGTGCTAAAAATGCCCTCTTTGCCGAGTTGTCTTTAAATGAGTTCAATCGTGTGAGCAATCTTACCACCGCTCACAAGGTTTGGCCCACCCTCAAAGAAATATATGAGGGCACTACTAAAGTCAAAGAGGCAAAGTTGCTCATGGTGAGGCAACGATACGAGACATCACCATGTCGTCAACCGAGTCCGTGGATTCCATGTTTACTCGGTTGAACAATATTGTGAATGAACTCAAGGGGCTAGGAGTTGTTTTTACTGATATCAATATTGTGAGAAAAATGCTCAGGGCTCTTCCAGAAAGTTTCGACACTCTAGTAACGGTTCTCACCAACTCCGACCTATCAACCACCACGCCTACTGATCTCTATGGGAACCTCATCACCCATGAGATGCATCGAAAGGAGAAGAAGGAAGTGGCCGAACCTTCAGAGATGAAAAATAAGGCGTTGGCTTTCAAAGCCGGCTCTAAAAATGACTCAAGCTATGGCTCCTCCGACGAAGATCTAGCTCTTATGGTAAAGAACACTTAAAAACTTATTCGTAGGTTACACAAGAAAGGAGTCAACATCGACACACGACCAAAGGGGCCAAAGCAATCGAACTTCAAGGACATCATATGCTACAGATGTCACAAAAAGGGACATATAGCCTCAAGATGTCCAAACAAGAACAAGACTTGGGACAAGAAGAAGAAATTCTTCAAGAAGAATAATGGTGCAACCAAAGAAGCCTGCTTCAGAGAATGGATATCGGGAGGAGAGAGCTCCGATTCCGACTCCGACGATGAAGGAGGTTGCTCCAAGAAGCTGGCCGGACTTGCTCTAGGCAACATTTTGACTAGTCCATCTCTTTGTCTTATGGCCAAAGGTGATGAAAAGGTACATTCCAATGACCCTTCATATGATGAACTTGTTGACATGATCACTGAATTGAATGAAGTTTTCGGAATTACCAAAAAAAAGTATAGAGAGCTTAAAAAAGAGCATTCTTCCTTATGCACTCAATACTCAGAATTAAAAGTCATATGAAAGTCTTCTCATTAAAGATATTACAAATGCTCCATCTAAGGTAGATGTAGCCATTTCATGTGATCTAGATGATACTCCTAATGCTATTCCTATCAGCTGTCATGATATACCATGTGCTTCTAATGAAATAATTTTGAATGAAAATAATGAACTTAAAGCACAAATTGAGAAACTTGGAAAAGGATTAGAAAATTGCTACAAAGGAAAAGTATCTCTTGATCTCATTCTTAGCAAACAAAAATGCTCATTTAGAAAAGAAGGACTTGGACACTTTCCGAAGAAAGGAAAGAAACTAAATGCAAAAACCATTTTTGTAAAAGCATGCAACACATTTTGCTTTAAATGCTATGAAACTGGTCATTCACATGAAGCTTGTCGTGGTATTAAGAATACCCCGGCAGGTTTTGAAGACGATCCTAGCGGAGATCACGCAGCGCGGGTTGACCGAGTAACCGGTCCTCCCCTGCCGGACAAACACAAGAATTGACACGTGGATTTATACAGGTTCGGGTCCCGGTGGGGGCCCTAGTCCTGTCGACGCGCTCCCGACCGGAGTCGGCTGGGGAGGCTCTCTCCGGGGGAGAGGCTTCCGGAGCACGTCTGTGAGATTAGCTATTCCAAATAATAATGAACTGATGCTTTACAACAGAGGGGTACAAGGGCTATTTATAGCCCCAAAAAGAAGCAAAAAACCTAAACTACCCCGGGAGCCACCGTCGGATTGAAGGGTACGACCGTCCTTCTCCCGGTCAAACGCCTCGGATGCTTGACAGGTGGTCGCTGATTCCCGAGGCGTCCCTCGCGTGACCTGCACGTGATAATCAAACAGGGATTTTACCTTTTAGAAGGGCGGTGACGTCCGGGACCTCTTCAGGAGAGTAGGGTCCCGGGAGCCCAAAAGGCGGCGCCCAGGACATGCCCGGGGGGCACGGTCCCGGGAGCCTAAAAGGCGGCGCCCGGGGCAGGCACCGGAGGCCACTGTCCCCGGGCACATGGCGGCGCCCGGGCCACGCCCGGGGGGCACAGTCCCGGGGGCCAAAAGGCGGCGCCCGGGACATGCCCGGGGGGCACGGTCCCGGAGGCCAAATGGCGGCGCCCGGGACATGCCCGGGGGGCACGGTCCCGAGAGCCTAAAAGGCGGCGCCCGGGGCAGGCACCGGCGGCCACTGTCTCCGGGCACATGGCGGCGCCCGGGACATGCCCGGGGGGCACGGTCCCGGAGGCCAAATGGCGGCGCCCGGGACATGCCCGGGGGGCACGGTCCCGGGAGCCTAATGGCGGCGCCCGGGACATGCCCGGGGGGCACGGTCTCGGGAGCCTAAAAGGCGGCGCCCGGGGCAGGCACCGGAGGCCACTGTCCCCGGGCACATGGCGGCGCCCGGAACATGCCCGGGGGGCACGGTCCCGGGGGCCAAATGGCGGCGCCCGGGACATGGCCGGGGGGCACGGTCCCGGGGGCCGAATGGCGGCGCCCGGGACATGCCCGGGGGGCACGGTCCCGGGGGCCTAAAAGGCGGCGCCCGGGGCAGGCACCGGAGGCACGGTCCCGGGAGCCTAAAAGGCGGCGCCCGGGGCTGGCACCGGAGGCCGCTGTCCCCAGGCAGTCATGAACTTACCTGGACTTGACCGCGTGGAGATTTCCCCCAACAGCAGCCCCCCATGCCCTCCGGGGACGAAGCTGGAGCCCCCGGAGGGAATGGTTACGGTACCGGGAAAATCTCCAGACGAGAACTTCGGACGAAAATCACCGGAGCCCCGGCGACGCTTCGGTTTCTGTGCCGGGCGCTTTATGGCCGCGCTGTTTTCGCAATAAATGCACGCGCGGTTCGAACCAGCATCTCGATTTACGCGCCTGTCCCTTCGTTTCCCGCGCACGGTTTGAATTTCAGTGGTCCAGATTGCCCCGAGGGGGCCACGTGGCGCGCATCTAGATCACGGCCAGCCTCTATAAATAGGGCCCTAGGGGGCCCCGGAAGTTCATTCCAAATCTTCAACTCCAGCTTCAGCTCTCCCGGTAGCACTCTTCCGGTAGTTTCTCCGGTAGCCTTCTCCGGTAGCGAGCGTCCGGGAGTCGTTGACAGCCACCTGAAAACTTAGCCACCGAAAAACAAAGAACTCACCTAATGGCGCCCAAAGGTCGAGCGAAGACCACGGAGGTGCCCCCGGAGGAAATCCCTGTGGATTTCCTTTGGGCCTCCGAGTTCTCGGCCTCGGACGCGGAGTCCTTGGTCAAGAAGGGCGTCGTCGAAGAGGGGGACATCCGGGTCCCCCTAAAGAAGGACGGAGCCCCCCGCCCCAGGCCCGGAGAGGTCGTGGCCTTCGAGGCCTTCCTCGAGGCGGGGCTCCGGCTCCCGGTGCATCCGATGCTCCGGGAGTTTCTCAAAGAGTACGGGGTGGCTCTCAACCACCTCACCCCGAACGCGCTCGTCCGTATGGGCCTTTTTATATGGCTCTACGAGACAGCGACCGGGTGGGAGCCCACCCTCCGCGCCTTCCGGTACTTCTATGAACCGGCGGCGCGGAGCTCCCACCTGGTGAAGGGAGGACCGAAGTCCCCCTTCGGCTCGGTGATGGTCCAAATGCTGCCCTCCCGGGTGGCGGACTTCCCGGCGGCGGCCTCCCGGGACCACTGGGGGGATTGGCTCCGGAGGTGGTTCTACCTCCGGGTCCGAGACGAGGCGGTGGTCTACGCCCCGGAGCCTCCCACCTACAGCCGATCATCCGCACCGAAGCCGCCGGTGTGGACGGACGAGGAGTTCGAGCTCCTCGGGAAGGTGGTGTTGGCGAAGAAGGCCCACTCAATGCGGGACGCCGCGGAGGAGCTGGCGCTCCTGCGGCTTTCCCCCTTCTCACGCGGGGGAAGGGGGATCGGCATGGGCCCGGAGCAGCGGCCTCCGGTCAAGCCGGTGATGCGGCGTAAGTCCCCTGCATTTTTGTACTTGCAGTTTTTTATGAGAAATTGACTAACTTTTTACCTCTTGCAGTGCGCCCGTACCCGGCGGCGAGGGACAAGGCAGAGCACCTCCTGGGGAGGTACTTCGCCGACGAACACGAGCGCATCGTGCGCCTCGTGGGGGAGGGGCCTCCCTGGAACTTGGTGGCCGAGGCCTACGGGCTCAGGCTTCCGGAGAGGAAGCCCCTTCCCACCCCCGGGTCTCATAAACGGGGGAAGGACGTGGCCGGGGGCTCGGAGCCCAAAAAGCCCCGGGCCCAGAAGACCCCAGCTCCGGCGACGACGCCGGCGACGACGCCGATGAGGGCCCGGGACGCAGCTCCCGGAGCCGAACATGCCCGGGCGGCGCCCCGGGCAGAGGCGACGCCTCCGCCCCCGGAGGCCCCCGTCGAGGCCCGGGGGAAGGAGGTTGTTGTCGATGGGGCGGGGTCCGATTCGGCGGACTACGCCCCGTCGCCAGTTCGCGTGACGCTCCTCTCGCCTCTCCCGGCGGCATTGGCGCCGGAGAGGCTAGAAGTGAGGTTTTCGGGGGCGGCGCCCCCGCGCCTCTGCCCGGTGGATGAGGAGGGGGGGAGCCCCTCAGTCTTCGAGGTCCCCCCGGAGCAGGAGGCTCCGAGGGCCCTCCGGCCTGGGCGGGGAAAGGCCCAATGATCCCCCCCCGGGCGGAGATCCCCGCGCAACCTTCGTCTTCGTCTTCGGAGGAAACTTCGTCGACGAAGACGCCGGCGACGCCGGCCGTGCTCCCGGATTCGGAGGTCCGGGGGCCCTCTCCCGGCCGCGACAGGAGGGCCGAGCAAGACACCTCCCTATTTCCGGCGGGGGAGGTGGCCCGCTACGCGGAGGGCCTGCACAACCGGAAGGTGCAGGCCTTCGTAGCAGGAGGGACGCTCCACGAGCGTTTTGAGGGGCTCGAGTCCCTCGGAGCCCAGGTAACTCGAGCTCTCCACACTTCGGCTTTTTTCCTGCACTTAAGATTTTTCTAACTCTTTATGCATTTTGTAGGTAGCGACTGTTACCTGGGGCCTTGAGCAGCGGGTCACCCGGCTGCTTAAGGAGGAGGAGAGCCGGGCCTTGGCCTGCGTCGAGCAGTGGGAGGCGGCCATCCGGGAGCGGGACGAAGCTCTTGATGAGCTGTCCCGGGCCCGGGCGCAGGTGCACCTTTCGGAGGGCGCCTACATCTGCCTCCGAGAGGAGGCCAAGGTGCGGGAGAAGGCGCTCCGGGAGCTCGAGAGCTCCAGCGTCCGGGCGCTGTCGGACGCGGGCCGCTCCGTCCGCTCGGCCTTGGAAAGCCTTGGCGTTAGCCTGGGCTCCGGGAGTGGCCCGGAGGTGCCCCCGGCGACCCTCGCGGAGGCTGTGCGTTTTCTTAACGCACAAGTCTCCGCTATCCCGGAGGCTGCGGACGTCCGGGCACGGGGCCGAGCGATCCCCGTCATCGCGGCCGCCGCGGGGCTCGTTGACTACCGTGGGGTCGGCGCCCGGGCGATCGGGGGGCGCATCCCCCGGGGCTTCCCGGAGGCCTTTGAGCCAACGCGCCGGGAGGTGGAGCTGCTGGCGGAGCGGTTCTACGACCGGATCATCCGGACGTGGTTCCCGACACCGGCGCCTCCGGCCGCGGATGTCCCTGCCCCGGCCACGGAGGAAGCTTCCCGGGGGGAGGACCCCAATGCCAAAGTATGAGCCTCCCCCGGGTCTTTAGCTAGGACCCCCTTTTTATTTTGTTAGGCATTTTGATTCCGGTAGCTTCTTAGGAGAAGCCCCGGGTACTTGTACAAAAACATTTTGCAATGAAATATATTAGAAATTTTTCTAAGTCTTTGCAATGAAATGTTACCAGGGTTCCCGGGGGGTTGCTCCCGAGCAACGGTCCGGGAGAGACTCTCCGGGGGACGCCCAAGCGGCTTTGATTTTGCTGAGCCTTGTCTCCGGGAGGCGTGACGGCGGTACTGCCCGGGAGCCCGTCCGGTTGAGGTGGCGCCCGGAATGGCACTTGGATAATTTTGACAACAGCCGTGCTGAATTAACTCCCCCGCGCCCGAGGGCCCAGATGATACCTCCTCTCCGGATACTTCCGCCGGCTGGGTACGAGTTTTGGACCGAAGACGTACTTCGGGATTCTCAGCGTCGCGTCCGGGCGCTGTACCGGGACCTGGCCCGGGAGCTAAGGGAGCGCCTCCGGGAGCTTTAGGCGTAGGGGCCTTAGGCTCGTAGAAAATCCCCCGGGTTAGGACCCGGGTTGTATCATTTCCGAAACCCACCGGAGGGGGAAGATGTCCTCCGGGTTTGTTGATCAATAAAGCGCATTTTCTTTTTATTGCCTCTTTCTTTTCTTCTTGTTCTTTTCTTCTTGGATGGTCTGGACGACTCATCTTAACAAGGATGAGCTAAGTTCCTTCGTGGGTGACCCGGGGACCCCCTGTCCCCCCCCGCCCACAGCGGGCGGGAGGAAGCCTCCGCGTGCTGTGGGGGAAACAGGGTCCCCGGGGGGAGCATAACCTGTAGAAATATTTTCTAAGTTAGAAAATTGTAAAAACAGGATTTCCGAGGGAGGAACCTTCCGGGGTGGCCGGGGGCACTGGGAGAGGTTCATCCGGCCTCCGGGAGAGCGGGGAACCGGGAACAAGGCGCGGAAGGGGCTCATGAAAAGCCAATGACCTCCGGAGGGGAGCTTCCCGGGAGGGTTCGTCCAGTCGCCGTGAGAACGGGGAACCGGGAATAAGGTCTTCGAGAGATAATCATCCGGTCGCCGTGAGAACGGGGAGCCGGGAATAACGTCGACTCCCGGAGGAGGAAGATAGAGCCAAACAAGCCGCAAGGGGTTGATCTTCCGGTCGCCGTGAGAACGGGGAGCCGGGAATATCGTCGACTCCCGGAGGAGGAAGATAGATCCAATCAAGCCGCAAGGGGCCGATCTTTCGGCCACCGTGAGAACGGGGAGCCGGGAATATCGTCGACTCCCGGAGGAGGAAGATAGATCCAATCAAGCCGCAAGGGGCAGATCTTCCGGTCGCCGTGAGAACGGGGAGCCGGGAATATCGTCTACTCCCGGAGGAGGAAGTGCCCGGAGACGGGTCTTGAGTGTTTGGGTAGGGGACTAATCTCCCAAAGTGACTCGTTATCGCGGCCGCTGGGGACCGGGTTGCCGCTTACACCCTCAGTCCACGAGGGCTGTTCGTAAGCCGCCCTTCAGGAGGGACTTGCTGGGGCAGGGCCCACTTCCTCACGGGGAGGGCATCCTCGCGGGGAGGGCATCTTCACGGGGAAGGCATCTTCACGGGGAAGGCATCCTCGCGGGGAGGGCATCACCACTAGGGGCGGTAAACAAAAACAACCTGCAGTGAGACAGTTGAAGAACAAAGGCTATGCATTGATTATCAAAATATACAAAGCCCCCCTGCGAAGCCGCGAAGGGGAAAAAAGGGAAGCTACAGTGTCCCCCCTCCCCCTCCGGCGTGACCGCCCCGGGGGAGGGGACAGGCCCGCTAGGCTAGACGTAGAACTTGCGAAGTAAACGCAAGTTCCAGGTGTGCTTCAGCTCCTGCTCTTGAAGGTTGGAGAGCTTGTAGGCCCCCGAGCCTAGGACAGCGGAGATCCTGTAGGGGCCCTCCCACTTGGGGGAGAGCTTACCCTGGGCTTGGGGGTCTGTGACGCGCTTGAGGACAAGGTCCCCGAGGCGGAAAGCTCTCTCGCGCACGCGCTGGTTGTATGCGCGCGACATCTCGCGCTCGTAAATGGCGTGGCGGAGGAGCGCTCGATCGCGTTCCTCCTCCACGAGGTCGATTTCCAGCCGCCGGTTGTCTTCGTTGGCCCGGTAGGCTGCGGTCGTGGCTCCGTTCAGGAGCTCGACCCGCAGCGACCGGAAGCCGATCTCTGGGGGGACGACTGCCTCCGCCCCGTAGACCAGGGAGAAGGGAGCACGCCCTGTGGCCCGGGACGGGGTCGTGCGCATGGAGCAGAGGATGCTAGGGAGCTCCTCTGCCCACGCGCCCCGCTTGGAAGCGGTTTGTTCGAGTCTCCGGCGTAACCCCTGCAGGATTACGCCATTGACCCTCTCGACGGCCCCGTTGCTTTGGGGATGGGCCACTGAGGCGAAGTGGATGACGACCCCCAGGCCTTCGCAGAATTCCCGGAAATAAGCCGAGTCGAATTGGGTCCCGTTGTCCACGGTAATTTCCCGGGGGACACCAAAACGACAAACGACGTTTTTCCAGAAAAAACCGCTGAATGGCCCGGGAGGTGATGCTAGCCAAGGGCTCCGCCTCAACCCACTTTGTAAAGTAGTCGACCGCGACCACCGCATACTTGTATCCTCCGGGCGCTGGGGGGAAAGGCCCTAAGAGGTCCATCCCCCAGCGCACGAAGGGCCAAGTGATGGGGATAGTCCGCAGCGCTACAGGGGGGAGATTCGAGCCCTTGGCCATCTTCTGGCATGCTTCACACGCGGAGACAAGGTCTCGCGCGTCGCGCATGACTGTGGGCCAGTAGAAGCCCTGCCGAAGGGCCTTGGCGGCGATGGCACGCGGGGCTAGGTGAGAACCACAGCTCCCCGCTTGAATGTCTTCCAGGAGTTGAAGTCCCTCCGACCGGGGGAGGCAGCGCAGGAGGACTGAAGCCCCCCGCTTGTAGAGCCTTCCCTCGAGCAGGAGATATGCCCGGGCTTTGGCCCGAAGGCGCTTAACCTCGGTCTCGTTGGGAGGGTCCCCCTCCCCCTTGATGAAGGAGATGAGCGGGTCCATCCATGACGACGGCCGGACGATCTCGGTGACCTCCGGGACCGGAGGCTCGGGGCCTGTGTCCGGGGAGGCCACCGAGGGCTTCGTGATTGTTTCCAAGAAGGCCCCCTTGGGGAGCGTTTCCCGGGCGCTTGCCGCCCGGGCCAAAGCATCAGCCCGGTCATTCTCCCTTCGCGGGATATGCCGGGCCTCAAGGCCGTCGAAGTGTTTCTCCATTTTTCGCACTTCCTGCAAGTAAAGACTTAAATTTGCGTCATGGCACAGGTAAGATTTGTCCATTTGGCAGACAACGAGCTGAGAGTCTCCCTTCACTAGTAGGCGCCGGATCCCCAGGGAGCGCGCAAGGCGCATCCCGAGGAGCAGAGCCTCGTATTCGGCGACGTTGTTGGTTACGGGGAACTCGAGCCGCGCGGCGTACTCGAGCTCCTTCCCCTCGGGGCTCCGGAGGACTACCCCCGCGCCAGCCCCAGCGAGACACAGCGACCCATCAAACAGCAGGGTCCAATGGTCACTGCGTCGGGGCGGCACAGGGAGATCTTCGTCCCCGGACCCAGAGGCGGGAGTCCATTCTGCGATGAAGTCGGCGAGGACCTGCGACTTGATTGCGGAGCGGCCGGTAAGGGACAGGGAGAAGGGGGCAAGCTCGGCCCCCCACTTCCCAATCCGGCCGGTGGCTTCTTTATTCCGCAGTACCTCCCCCAGGGGGAGGGACGACGGAACGGTGATGGGGTGCCCCAGGAAGTAATGCCGGAGCTTCCGGGACGCCATGAGGAGAGCGTAGCAAATCTTCTCCATCTCCGTGTACCGAGTCTTGGCCCCTTGGAGGGCTTCACTGACGTAGTACACGGGACGTTGTTGCCCCCCTTGCTCCTTCACCAAAACCGCGCTGACGGCGACGGGGGTCGCGGCGAGGTAGAGGAGCAAGGGCTCTTCCGGAGATGGACTCATGAGCATTGGAGGGCTCGAGAGGTACTTCTTGAGGTCGTTGAAGGCTTCCTGGGCCTCGGGGGTCCAGCGGAACCCCTCAAGCCCTCGGAGGATCTTGAAGAACTGGAGGCCCCGCTCCCCCGAACGGGAGACGAAGCGGCTGAGCGCGGCCAGGCGGCCGGAGAGCCGCTGGACATCTTTGACGGAGCGCGGCGGGGGCATCTCTAGGAAGGCCCGGATCTTCTCGGGGTTTACCTCAATGCCCCGCTGGGACACGAGGAAACCCAGGAGCTTCCCCCCGCGCACCCCGAAGGCGCACTTCTCCGGGTTGAGCTTGAGCCCGAACACGCGGAGGTTGCGGAAGGTCTCTGCGAGGTCGTCGATGTGGGAGGCTGCACGGGGGCTTTTGACGACCGCATCGTCTACGTAGACCTCGACGTTGCGACCGACTTGATCTTTGAAGACCAGCGTCATAAGGCGCTGGAAGGTGGCCCCAGCATTCTTGAGCCCGAAGGGCATACGGCGGTAGCAGAAGGTTCCGAGGGGAATTATAAAACTCGTCTTTTCCTCATCCCCCTCCACCATCCGGACTTGATGGTATCCCGAGTAGGCGTCTAGGAAGCTCATCAGCTCGCACCCCGCGGTGGAGTCAACGAGCTGGTCGATCCGCGGGAGCGGGAAGTTGTCTTTGGGGCAAGCGCGGTTAAGGTCGGTGAAGTCCACGCACATGCGCCACTTGCCACTTGACTTCTTGACGAGGACGGGGTTTGCGAGCCACTCGGGGTGCAACACTTCCCGGATGAGCCCCGCCTCTCGGAGCCGGGCTATCTCCGTCTTGATGGCTTCTTGACGTTCGAGGGAGAGCTTCCTCAACTTCTGCTTGATAGGGGGGTGACCGGGGGTTACCGCGAGCTTGTGTTCAATAACCTCCCGGGCGACGCCCCGCATGTCCGAAGGCTTCCAGGCAAAAACATCGGAGTTTTCGCGCAGAAAGGCTGCGAGTTGCGCTGCATGGTCTTGGGGGAGCTCTGCCCCGATTTGGACAGTTTGGTCCCTACTGCCTAGGGACAGCGGGACCTTCCGGAGGCCCCCTTCCGGACGCGGCTTGAGGAGGGGCCTCCCAGGGGACGGCGCAGCGACGTCTACGTCCGGGGGGGGAGCCTCCCCCCCGGGTGTCTTGATCAGGTTGACGCTTCCTATTGTGGCAGCAGCTCGCTCGTATAGAGCACGGGCCATGTCTTGATCCCCCAGGACGTTGATCACGCCATGCGGCCCGGGGATCTTCATGCACAAGTAGTTTTGGTGGGTGGCAGCCCCCAGCCGATTGATCGTAGTCCTCCCCATAATCACATTGTAGGATGAGGGGAGGTCCACTACGTCGAAGCGGACTAGCTCGGTCCGGTAGTTCTCCGGGGTGCCGAAGGTGATCGGGAGATCTACCTTGCCCACGGGGTGTATCGCCTTCCCCAGGACAAACCCTTGCAGAGGCCCTGCTGCTGGTTGCAGGAGCTTCTCATCCACCTGCATTTCCTTAAAGGTTTTGAGGAACAGGACGTCGGCGGAGCTTCCGCCGTCCACGAGGATGCGGGCCAAGTGGCAGTTGTAGATTGTCGCGGAGACAATGAGCGCGTCGTCGTGGGGGAAGCGAACCCCTCGCGCGTCTTCCGCCGTAAAGGTGAGGGGGACGTCCGACCACTTGGGCGGCATGGACGCCTGTAGCACCCCCACTACCTTAACTTCTCGCGCGTACTCCTTGCGCTGGCGCTTGGAGGCCCGCCCGGAGGCGGACCCCCCTACGATGACGTTGATGCGGCGCTGAGAAGTTTGAAAGGGGAGAGCGTCTGAAGGCTCCCCCTCCTGCCCCTGCTGCCCCCCCGTGGGAGCGGGAAGGGCCGGAACAGCTGGCCGAGGGGGCAAGGAGGGCGGAGTCCCCCCCCCCTGCCCGCGCTGGTCGAGGAATGCCGCGAAGTGTTGCAGCAGCTGGTGGCAATCTCGGGTGGCGTGGGTACTGGACCCGTGGAAGCTGCACCACGGTCCTTCCCGGCTTCTCCCCGCGGGGCCTTCGCGGCCGCGCGAAGACTGTCCTCCCCCATGGCCTCTCGGCTTGGGAAAGGGGCGGTTGCCCTTCGGGGGGTCGCGCGAGCCGCCTCCGCCCTCGAGGACAAAAGTGTCCCGAGGCCGTGGTTCGCTACGGCCCCCCTGCCTGGGGCGCCTGGGGGGATCCCGGGCCCCCCGCTCGGCGGGGGCAGGAGCCCCCTGGGTCTTCTTCCAGATGTCGTCTTCCTCCGCCCGAGCGTACTTTTTGAGCACGTTGAAGAGCTCGTCGGCGGAAGAGGGGCAGCTCCGGGAGAGCCTTCGGTGGAGCTCCCCCGGGAGGATGCCGCTTTTGCAGGCTTCGATGACCGTAGAGTCGGGGACGTGGGCCACTTTGCTCTTCACCTGGGCAAAGCGCTTGAAGAAGCTTCTGATGGTCTCCCCAGTTCTCTGCAGGACAGTATACAGCTGCGAGGAGTCCAGGGGACGCACGTAGTTCCCCTGGAAGTTGGCACAGAACTCCCGCTTGAGCTGCGAGAAAGACTTGATGGAGCCTGCCTTCAGATTGTAAAACCAGGAGCGGGCAATGCCGGTGAGGTAGAGGGGGAAGACGTTGCATTGGACACTCTCGTCCCCCCCCGCTGCAGAGATGGCGGTGGAGTAGATCTGCACGAACTCGTAAGGGTCCGCCTCACCATTATAATGCTCGATGTGCGGGGGACGATAGGGCCGCGGCCATCGGATGCTGCGGAGTCTTCGACATAGAGGCTGGTTCGCCCCCTGCACTTCCCGGGGGGAGCCCCAGTTACTGTCTTCTTTAACGGGGGACGCCCCCTCGTTATCTGAGTCAGGTAGCGGCCCAAGAGGGCCACCGGAGTGGTGGTGATGACGCTTCTCTTCCGGGCCGGGGCTGATTTCCCGGACATCCGGGCTTCCCTCCGGGGAGGATGATTCTTCGGCGGGTCTCTTCCCCCGACCGGTGCGAGAGCGAGGCTCCCTGCGACAACGACCGGGGGGAAGCTCTTCCCCGTGGGCGGGAGAATGCATTCGCTCAACCTCCCCCCGGGAGAAGCGGACCTGCTTCGCCGGGGGAGGGAGCTCCTGCACTATAGCAGCCGGCCCAGAAGCTACCGGGGCCTGCTGGGGGGTGCCCCCTGGGACGGCCCCCGGGACCGGAAAGGGGGGAGCCCCTGCACCATCCGGAACCGGGGAGGGGGCGCCCGGGGCGGCGTTAGGATCCGAAGAGGGGGCCCCCGTGGCAACGACCGGGTCCGGAAAGGGGGAAACCCCTGTGACATCCGGAACCAGTGGGGGGTGAGCCCCCTCGGCGACGTCCTGGGTTGGGGAGCCAATGCGGGGGGAAATTCGCTGAGGCACGGGAGCTGCTCTGTCGACCGGCCCCGGTCCGGTAAACGCAACGCGAGGGGCGGGACTGGCTCCCGGCGTAGGAATAGCCCCCGGCATGAAATGACCCCCCAGCCCCGGAAGCGAGCCGGGGACGGGGTACCCCCCTGGTGCCACGAAGGGCCCGGGCATGAAAGAGCCTCCCGGCACCGGGACAGGCCCGGGTGCCGAGAAGTGTCCGAAAGTATATCCCGCGGGGGGAGGGAACCCCCCAGCGGGATTATACGGGGTAGACAGCCCCCCTGACGCTGGTGGGGCCGCTGGGTATCCCATAAACGGGGGCGTGATCCCCGGATATGGGTGCGGCGAAAATGTGGGGGCCGAGGGCCGCGCCAACACACTAAGGAGCTCGTCCATGATGGAGCGCTGGGCGCGGAGCTGGCCCTCCACGAGAGCCTCCAGCAGGGCATCCCGGGGAGCCGGGGGAGCCGTCGGGGGGAAACTCGTCCCGGCCGAGGTCCCCGCGGCCGCCGGGAGCGACCCGGAGGTGGAGGCGCCTAGATTGAGAGGAAAGGTGGGAGGCGGTACCTGGGAATGGTTGCCTCCGGACGGAGGCGCCGGAACAGCAGCGTCCCGGACGAGTGGCGCCAGGTCACCGGGACCGGCGTCACCGGGAAGGGCGCGGGCCCTTGTTCTCGGAGGAGCTATGGCGATTCGTCACGGGTCCCTACGGACGGCGCCAACTGTCGTGGTATTAAGAATACCCCGGCAGCGCGGGTTGATCGAGTAACCGGTCCTCCCCCGCCGGACAAACACAAGAATTGACACGTGGATTTATACAGGTTCGGGTCCCGGTGGGGTCCCTAGTCCTGTCGACGCGCTCCCGACCGGAGTCGGCTGGGGAGGCTCTCTCCGGGGGAGAGGCTTCCGGAGCACGTCTGTGAGATTAGCTATTCCAAATAATAATGAACTAATGCTTTACAACAGAGGGGTACAAGGGCTATTTATAGCCCCAAAAAGAAGCAAAAAACCTAAACTACCCCGGGAGCCACCGTCGGATTGAAGGGTACGACCGTCCTTCTCCCGGTCAAACGCCTCGGATGCTTGACAGGTGGTCGCTGATTCCCGAGGCGTCCATCGCGTGACTTGCACGTGATAATCAAACAGGGATTTTACCTTTTAGAAGGGCGGTGACGTCCGGGACCTCTTCCGGAGAGTAGGGTCCCGGGAGCCCAAAAGGCGGCGCCCAGGACATGCCCGGGGGGCACGGTCCCGGGAGCCTAAAAGGCGGCGCCCGGGGCAGGCACCGGAGGCCACTGTCCCCGGGCACATGGTGGCGCCCGGGCCACGCCCGGGGGGCACGGTCCCGGGGGCCAAAAGGCGGCGCCCGGGACATGCCCGGGGGGCACGGTCCCGAGAGCCTAAAAGGCGGCGCCCGGGGCAGGCACCGGCGGCCACTGTCTCCGGCCACATGGCGGCGCCCGGAACATGCCCGGGGGGCACGGTCCCGGGGGCCAAATGGCGGCGCCCGGGACATGCCCGGGGGGCACGGTCCCGAGGGCCGAAAGGCGGCGCCCGGGACATGCCCGGGGGGCATCGTCCCGGCGGCCAAATGGCGGCGCCCGGGACATGCCCGGGGGGCACGGTCCCGGGAGCCTAATGGCGGCGCCCGGGACATGCCCGGGGGGCACGGTCTCGGGAGCCTAAAAGGCGGGGCCCGGGGCAGGCACCGGAGGCCACTGTCCCCGGGCACATGGCGGCGCCCGGAACATGCCCGGGGGGCACGGTCCCGGGGGCCAAATGGCGGCGCCCGGGACATGCCCGGGGGGCACGGTCCCGGGGGCCTAAAAGGCGGCGTCCGGGGCAGGCACCGGAGGCACGGTCCCGGGAGCCTAAAAGGCGGCGCCCGGGGCAGGCACCGGAGGCCACTGTCCCCGGGCACATGGCGGCGCCCGGAACATGCCCGGGGGGCACGGTCCCGGGGGCCAAATGGCGGCGCCCGGGACATGCCCGGGGGGCACGGTCCCGGGGGCCTAAAAGGCGGCGTCCGGGGCAGGCACCGGAGGCACGGTCCCGGGAGCCTAAAAGGCGGCGCCCGGGGCAGGCACCGGAGGCCACTGTCCCCGGGCACATGGCGGCGCCCGGAACATGCCCGGGGGGCACGGTCCCGGGGGCCAAATGGCGGCGCCCGGGACATGCCCGGGGGGCACGGTCCCGGGAGCCTAAAAGGCAGCGCCCGGGGCAGGCACCGGAGGCCGCTGTCCCCGGGCAGTCATGAACTTACCTGGACTTGACCGCGTGGAGATTTCCCCCAACAAAGCTTGTCCTTTAATGACTCCAAACTATTTTGATACTTGCTACATGCTTCAAAGGTCGAAGAAAGGATATGCTATAGCAAAGTTTGTTGGTGCACCCATGCTAAATAAAAAGAAGAAATCAATCTGGGTGCCCAAAGCTTTGATTGCTAACATCGAAGGACCCAAAAGAGTTTGGGTACCTAAAAGGACTTGATTTTTTTTTTGTTTATGCAGGTGAACTACAAGACCGGTGGAAAACATTGGGTGCTAGATAGAGGTTGCTCTGAACATATGACCGGTAACAAGAAGTTGTTCACCTCATTAGAAGATATGAAAACCAGAAGATCATTTTTGGCGACAATCGTCAAGGAAATGTGGTAGGCTTGGGTAAAATTGCAATATCCAATGATCTTTCAATTTCGAATGTTTTACTTG
Source organism: Pharus latifolius (assembly GCA_019359835.1). Lineage (NCBI taxonomy): Eukaryota > Viridiplantae > Streptophyta > Magnoliopsida > Poales > Poaceae > Pharus > Pharus latifolius. The sequence goes on from CM033327.1 coordinate 33,180,115, forward strand.
TTGAATCTCTGAATTTTAATTTGTTATCCGTTGCACAAATTTGTGATCTTGGTTTTCGCTGCATATTTTCTCCTAAAAATGTTTTAGTTGAATGTTTAAAAGACAACTCTTTGATCATCAAAGGTTTTCGTTTTGGAAATCTCTATCTTGTTGATTTCAACTCAAAAGATGCATCTCTTTCAACATGTCTCGCTTCTCAAACTTTGAAGGGTTGGCTTTGGCATAGGAGACTTGCATATGTTGGAATGCATCAACTTAAAAAGCTTTTAAAACGTGATTTGGTAGTTGGCTTGAAGGATGTGAATTTTGAAAAGGACAAACCCTGTAGCTCTTGTCAAGCGGGCAAGCAAGTATCTAATTCACATCCAACCAAGCGCATTCTTTCAACCTGCAAATAATTGGAACTTTTGCATATGGATTTGTTTAGCCCTACTGAACATCAAAGTATTGGAGGAAATAGCTTTTGCTATGTTATTGTTGATGATTTCTCCAGATTTACTTGGGTGTTTTTCTTAGCTCATAAATCTGAAACTTCCTCTTGTTTTAAAAGATTTGCAAAAAGAGCTGAAAAGGAATTTGAACTCTCCATAAAAAAAATCCGTAGTGATCATGGTGGAGAATTTCAAAATTCTGATTTTATTGATTTTTGTGATGAATTCGGAATCAAACATGAATTCTCTGCGCCCTACACACCTCAACAAAATGGTGTTGTTGAACGGAAGAATCGAACATTGATTGAAATGGCTAGAACAATGCTCACTGAGTACAAGAGGCCTACCCGGTTTTGGGCAGAGGCAGTTTACACAGCATGTTATGCCATCAATCGTCTTTATACCCATTCGCTTTTGAACAAAATTCCTTATGAACTGATTATAGGGAGAAAACCAAACATTTCATACTTTTCGAGTCTTTGGTTGCAAATGTTATATTCTTAAAAAGTGCATACATCTTGGAAAATTTCAAAGATGTGTTGACGAGGGTTTTCTAGTTGGCTATTCATCCACTAGTAAAGCTTATCGAGTTTTCAACACAACAACAGAATGCATTGAAGAATCATGCAATGTAGAATTTGATGAATCTAACGGCTCTCAAGGAGAGCATGAGGATTTTGATGATGTAGGCAACAGTGGCTTGAGGGAAGCTATGAAGGAGATGACCATTGGTGATATCAAACCCATAAATGAAGGGCAAAAGTCACCTGGTCGAAAGGATAAATCACCTACTACCACTCAGGCTGATGTCGAACATGGACCTACGGCCACAAATACTGATGCTGCTCAACCTGCGACCACCCATAACAATGTTGGTCGAGAAGACCTTGAACCAGAGACTAAAGAGAATGATGATAAAGCATCACAGAACCCGCGACTTCATCAAACGTTTGCCAAAGATCACCCCCTGAATCAAATCTTGGGTGATGTTAGTAAGGGTGTTCAAACTCGGTCTCGTATTGCTTCTTTTTGTGAACATTATTCTTTTGTTTCTTCCTTAGAACCTAAACTTATATATGAAGCACTTAGTGATCCAGATTGGGTAAATGCCATGCATTGAGAACTAAATAATTTCACTAGAAACAAAGTTTGGACATTAGTAGAAAGACCTGAGGATCATAACGTAATTGGAACAAAATGGGTTTTTAGAAATAAACAAGATGAGAATGGAGTAGTAGTACGAAACAAAGCTCGTCCTGTTGCACAAGGATATTCTTAAGTTGAAGGTTTGGATTTTGGTGAAACTTTTGCACCTGTACCAAGATTAGAAGCTATTCGTATTCTTCTTGCATTTGCATCAAATTTTAACATCAAGTTATTTCAAATGGATGTGAAAAGTGCATTTTTAAATGGAGAAATATCCGAATTAGTGTTTGTGGAACAACCACCTGGTTTTGAAGATTCAAACTTTCCAAATCATGTATACAAGCTCTCTAAGACTCTTTATGGACTTAAACAAGCTCCTCGAGCTTGGTATGAACGCCTTAGAGACTGTCGTGGCATTGCGAATACCCCGGCAGGTTTTGTGAATGATCCTAGCAAAGATTACGCGGCGCGGGTTGACCAGATGACCGGTCCTGCCCCGCCGGACAAGCACAAAAAATGACACACGGGTTTATACAGGTTCGGGTCCCAGTGGGGGCCCTAGTCCTGTCGACGCGCTCCCGACCGGAGTCGGCTGGGGAGGCTCTCTCCGGGGGAGAGGCTTCCGGAGCACGTCTGTGAGTTTAGCTATTCCAATCCAAGAGAACCGATCCCTTACAACAGAGGGGTACAAGGGCTATTTATACCCCCAAAAAGAAGCAAAAAACCTAAACTACCCCTGAAGCCACCGTCGGATTGAAGGGTAGGACCGTCCTTCTCCCGGTCAAACGCCTTGGCTGCTTGACAGGTGGTCGCTAGTTCCCGAGGCGCTCCTCGCGTGACCTACACGTGACAAACAGTTCGAGACTTTACCTTCAGGAGGGCGATGAGGCCCGGGACGGCGCCGGAGGCCACGTCCCGGGGGCCAAAAGGGCGGTGCCTGGGGAGGCCCCGGAGGCCATGTCCCCGGGCCAATGGCGGTGCCCGGGACGGCGCCGGAGGCCACGTCCTGGGAGCCAAAAGGCGGCGCCCGGGGAGGGGCCGGAGGCCACGTCCCTGAGCAAATGGCGGCGCCTGGGACGGCACCGGAGGCCACGTCCCGGGAGCCAAATGGTGGCGCCCGGGTGGGCACCGGAGGCCACGTCCCGGGGGCCAAAAGGCGGCGCCCGGGGAGGGGGGCAATTGGCGGCTCCCGGGACGGCACCGGAGGCCACGTCCCCGGGCAAATGGCGGAGCCCGGGACGGCACCGGAGGCCACGTCCCGGGAGCAAAAAGGCGGTGCCCGGGGAGGCCCCAGAGGCCAGATCCCCGGGCAATCGTAACGCAACTTACCTGGACTTAGTCCCACGTAGATTTTCCCCGACAGCAGCCCCCCATGCACGCCGGGGGCGACGCTCGAGTCCCCGGTGGGTATGGTACACGTCACTGGGAAAATCTCCGGGCCAAGTCACCAGAGCTGCGGTGCTTCGGGTTCCGTGCCCCATGCTTAAGGCCGCGCCGTTTCGCCATAAATGCGCGCGGTTCGAACCGGCGCCTCGATTCACGCGCCCGTCCCTTCGTTTCCCGCGCACGGTTTGAACTTCTACGGTCCAGATTGATCCGCGGGGGCCACGTGGCGTGCATCTAGACCACGTCCCGCCCCTATAAATAGTACCTTGGGGGGGCCCGGAAGCTCATTCCAAATTTTCAGCCTCAGCGATTTTTGCTCTCCCAGTAGCCCTCTCCCGGTAGCTCTTCCCGGTAGCTCTTTCCGGTAGCGGACATCCGGGAGTTTTAGTAGTAGCCTCCTGAAAGGTTAGCCACCGAACGAAAAAGAAGACTAACCTCATGGCACCCAAGGGTCGAGCAAAGACCACGGAGGTGCCCCCGGAGGAAATCCCTCCGGATTTCCTCTGGGCGTCGGAGTTCACGGCCGAGGACGCCGAGTCCTTGGTCGAAAGATGCGTCATCACGGACGGGGACATCCGAGTCCCCGTGAAGAAGGACGGAGCCCCCCGGCCCAGGCCCAGAGAGGTCGTGGCCTTCGAGGCCTTCCTGGAGGCAGGGCTCCGGCTCCCGGTGCATCCCATGCTCCGGGAGTTTTTGAAGGAGTATGGGGTGGCACTCAACCACCTCACCCCGAATGCGCTCGTCCGGATGGGCCTCTTCATCTGGCACTACGAGACAGCGACCGGGCGGGAGCCCACCCTTCGCGCCTTCCGGTACTTCTACGAACCAGCAGCGCGGACCTCCCACCTGGTGAAGGGGGGCCCCAAGTCCCCCTTCGGTTCGGTGATGGTCCAAATGTTGTCGTCCCGAGTGATCGACTACCCGGCGGCGGCCTCCCGGGACCACTGGGGGGACTGGGTCCGGAGGTGGTTTTACCTCCGGGTCCGGGACGAGGCGGTGGTGTATGCCCCAGAGCCCCCCACCTACAGCCGGTCGTCCGCGCCGAAGCCTCCGGTGTGGACGGACGAGGAGTTCGAGCTCCTCGGCAAGGTGATACTCTCCAAGAAGACCTGCTCGATGTGGGACGCCGCCGAGGAGATGGCTCTCCTCCGGATCTCCCCCTTCACCGGCGGGAAGAGGGGGATCGGCATGGGCCCCGAGCAGCGGCCCCCGGTGAAGCCGGTGACGCGACGTAAGCTCCGGGAACCTGCTGCATTGTATTTACAAATTTTTGAAATTTTAACTAACTCTTTACCTCTTGCAGTCCGGCCGTACCCGGCGGCGCGGGAGAAGGCGGAGAACCTCCTGGGGAGGTACTTCGCCGATGAGCACGAGCGCGTCGTGCGCGCCGTGGGGGAGGGCCCTCCCAAGAACTTGGTAGCGGCGGCCTACGGGCTAAAGCTGCCGGAGAGGAAGCCTCCCCCCCCCCTCGGGTCGCACAAACGGGGGAAGGAGGTGGCCGGGGGCTCGGAGCCCACGAAGGCCCAGGTCCAAAAGACCCCCGGCCCGTCGACGACGCCGGCGGCGACACCGGCGAAGCCCCGGGGTGAGACTCCCGGGAGCGAGCGTGCCCGGGCACCGGCCCGGAAGGAAGCAACACCTCGTCCCCTGAAGGGCCCCGTCGAGGCCCGGGGGAAGGAGGCGACCGCGGGCGGGGCGGCGTCCGACTCGGCAAACTACGCCCCGTCGCCGCTCTTGGTGGAGCCCCTCCTGCCCCTTCCGGCCTCTTTGGAGCCGGAGAGGCTGGAGGTGAGATTCGCGGAGGCCTCGCCTCCGCGGGTTTGGCCGGTGGACGAGGGGGGGAGCCCCTCGGTCTACGAGGTTCCTCCGGAGGAGGAGGCCCGGAGGACCTTCCGGCCCGGGGCAGGGAAAGGCCTGATGGTTCCCCCCCGGGTGGGGGCTCCCGCCGAGAGCTCCTCGGCCACGTCTTCGGGGGGCACTTCCTCGTCGACGAAGACGCCGGTGACGCCGGCCGCGTTACCGGACCTTGAGGTCCGGGGACCCCCCACCGGCCGCGCTGGCGCCGTCGGGCGGGAGACCTCTTGCTTCCCGCGAGGGAGGTCGCCCGCTACTCAGAGGACCTGCATACTCGGAAGGTGCAGGCCTTCGTCGCGGAAAGGACGCTCCATGAGTGTTTCGAGGGGCTTCAGTCCCTCGCGGCCCAGGTAACCCGAGTCGATAACGTCTTCATTCATCCCCTGCACTATGAAATTTTTCTAACTCTATATATTTTGTAGGTGGCAGTTGTTACCTGGGGCCTTGAGCAGCGGGTCGCCCGGCTGCTTAAGGAGGCGGAGGGCTGGGCCGCGGCCTCCGTAGGGCAGCGCGAGGAGGCCTTCCGGGAACGCGACGAAGCCCTCGTGGAATTGACCCGGTCCGGGCCCAGGTCCATATTTCCGAGGCCGTCAACGGCCGCCTCCGGGAGGAGGCCAAGGCGAGGGAGGAGGCGCTCCGGGAGCTCAAGAGCTCGAGCGTCCGGGTGGTGGCGGACGCGGGCCGCTCCGTCCGGTCGGCCCTCGAGGGCCTTGGCGTAAGCCTAGGCTCCGGGAGCAGGGAGGTGCCGCCAGCGACCCTCGCGGAGGCTGTGCGTTTTCTCAAGGCACAGGTCTCCGCCATCCCGGAGGCTGCCAACGTTCGGGCGCAGGGCCGAGCGATCCCCGTCGTCGCGGCCGCTGCGGGGCTCGTCGAGTTCCGGGGGGTCGGCACCCGGGCGATCGGGGGCCGCATCCCCCAAAGCTTCCCGGACTCCTTCGAGCCTTCGCGCCGGGAGGTCGAGCAGCTTGCCGGAGGGTTCTACGACCGGATCATCCGGGCGTGGTTCCCGGCTCCGGCGCCTCCGGCGGGAGACGTCCCAGCCCCGGCCTTGGAAGAAGCCCCCCGGGGGGAGGACGCCAACGAACATGTATGAGCCTCCCCCCGGGTCTTAGCTAGGGCCCTCTTTTGTTTTCTTAGGATTTTGATCCCGGTAGCTTCTTAGAAGAAGCCCTGGACACTTGTACAAAAACATTTTGAATGCAATGAAGTTAGAATTTTTTCTAAGTCTTTGAATTGAATTTACTGTTACCAGGGTTCCCGGGAGGTTGCTCCCGGGCGAAGGTCCGGGAGGGGCTCCCCGGGGGACGCCCAAGCGGCTTTGATCTTGCTAAGCCTTGTCTCCGGGAATCGCGGCGAGGATAGTGTCCGGGAGCCGATCTGGTGAGGTGGCATCCGTAGTGGCACTTGGACAACTTTGATAATCATCGTGCCGAATTGTCCCCTCCGCGACCGGGGCTCCGGATGATCCCTCCCCTCCGGATACTTCCACCAGCGGGATACGAGTTTTGGCCTGAAGATGTGCTCCGGGACGCTCGGCGCCGCGTACGGGCATTGTACCCGGACTTGACCCGGGAGCTAGCGGAGAGCCTCCGGGAGTATTAGGCGTAGGAACCTTAGGGCTTAGAGAATCCCCCGGGTTAGAACCCGGGTTGTATCGTTTCCGAAGCCCACCGGAGGGGGAAGATGTCCTCCGGGTTTGACAATCAATAAAGCTGTTGTTGTTTCCTTTCATTGCCTCTTTATTTTCTTCTTCTTGGATGGTCCAGACGACTCATCTTAACAAGGATGAGCTAAGTTTGCTCGTGGGTGGCGTGGTCGACACCTGGGGGTTCGTTATCCCCCCCGCCCACAGCGGGCCGGAGAATAGCTCCGCGCGCTGTGGGGGTAACAAGGGCCCCGGGATGGAATTCAACTGTAGGATAGGAAATTTTCTAAGTTAGGAAATTTTAAAACGAGGTTTTCAAGGAGAAGAACTTCTGGGAGACAATCGTCCGGTCGCCACGAGAACAGGGAGCCGGGAATAAGGCCTCATGTGGAAGAAATATCCAAGAGAACCCGATGAGATTTCCGGAGGCGAGCTTCCTAGGAGACATTCGTCCGGTCGCCGTGAGAACGAGGAGCCGCGAATAGGGTCTTCGGGGAAGAAAATTCCCGAGAAATCCGTGACTTCTCCGAGAGACAATTGCCCGGTCACCGTGAGAACGGGGAGCCGAGAATAGGGTCTCCGGGAGGCATTCATCCGGTCGCCGTGAGAACGGGGAGACAGGAATAAGGTCACCGGGGACCAATCGTCCGGTCACCGTGAAAACGGGGAGCCGGGAATAACGTCGACTCCCGGAGGAGGAAGATAGATCCAATCAAGCCGCAAGGGGCCGATCATCTGCTCGCCGTGAAAACGGGGAGCCGGGAATAACGTCGACACCCGGAGGAGGAAGATAGATCCAAGAAGGCCATTAGACGTCCCACTGGGGAGAGTGTCTACTCCCGGAGGAGGAAGTGCCCGAAGATGGGTCTTGAGTGTTTGGGCAGGGGACTAGTCTCCCAAAGTGACTCGTTACCGCGGCCACTGTGACCGGGTTGCCGCTTACACCCTCCGTTCACGAGGGCTGATCGTAAGCCACCCTACGGGAGTGGGACTCCCGTTGTAGGGACTTGTTGGGCCTGGCCCACTTCCTCGTGGGGAGGGCATCGCCGCTAGGGGCGGTAATGAGAGAGACCTGCAATGAGACAGTTTGAAAAGCAAGACCTATGTATTGCTAATAAAATAAAGTACAAGGCCTCCCCCTGCGAAGCCGCGAAAGGGGAGGAAAATACAGTGTCCCTCCTCCCCCTCCGGCGTGAACGCTCCGGGGGAGGGGACACGCCCGTAAGGCTAAACATAGAACTTGCGAAGTAAACGCAAGTTCCATGTGTGCTTCAGCTCCTGCTCTTGAAGGTTGGAGAGCTTGTAGGCCCCCGAGCCCAGGACCGCGGAGATCCTGTAGGGGCCCTCCCACTTGGGGGAGAGCTTACCCTGGGCCTGGGGGTCCGTCACACGCTTGAGGAAAAGGTCCCCAAGGCGGAAAGCCTTCTCGCGCACGCGCTGATTGTACGCGCGCGCCATCTCCTGTTCGTAGATGGCGTGCGGAGGAGCGCTCGGTCGCGTTCCTCCTCCACGAGGTCGATTTCCAGGCGCTGGGGATTGTCTGCAGCGCTATAGGGGGGAGGTTCGAGTCCTTGGCCATTTTCTGGCATGCCTCGCACGCGGAGACAAGGTCTCGCGCGTCGCGCATGACAGTGGGCCAGTAGAAGCCCTGCCGGAGGGCCTTGGCCGTGATGGCACGCAGGGCTAGGTGAGAACCACAGCTCCCCGTGTGGATGTCTTCGAGAAGTTGAAGTCCCTCCGGCCGGGGGAGGCAGCGCAGGAGGGCGGAAGCCCCCCGCTTGTAGAGCCTCCTCTCCAGCAGGAGATATCCCCAGGCTTTAGCCCGGAGGCGTTTAGCCTCGGTCTCACTAGGAGGGTCCCCCTCCCCCTTGATAAAGGCGATCTCCGGGACATGAGGCTCGTCGCCCGTGTCCGGGGAGGCCACCGAGGGCTTCGTGATGATTTCCAGGAAAGCCCCCTTGGGGAGCGATTCCCGGGCGCTTGTTGCCCAGGCCAAGGCGTCGGCCCGGTCATTGTCCCTCCGCGGGATATGCCGGGCCTCGAGGCCGTGGAAATGCCTCTCCATCTTTCGCACTTCTTGACTAGGAGGCGCCGGATCCCCAGGGAGCGCGCGAGGCGCATCCCGAGGAGCAAAGCCTCGTATTCGGCGACGTTGTTGGTTGCGGGGAACTCGAGCCGCGCGGCGTACTCGAGTTCCTTCCCCTCGGGGCTCCGGAGGACTACTCCCGCACCAGCCCCGGCGAGACACAGTGACCCATCGAACATAAGGGTCCAATGATCACCGCGTCGGGGCGGCACAGGGAGATCTTCATCCCCGGACCCAGAGGCAGGAGTCCACTCTGCGACGAAGTCGGCGAGGACCTGCGACTTGATGGCGGAGCGGCCGGTAAGGGACAGGGAGTAGGGGGCGAGCTCGGCCCCCCACTTCCCGATCCGGCCGGTGGCTTCCTTGTTCCGCAGTACCTCCCTGAGGGGGAGGGACGACGGGACGGTGATGGGGTGCCCCAGGAAGTAATGCCGGAGCTTCCGGGACGCCATGAGGAGGGCGTAGCAGATTTTCTCCATCTCCGTGTACCGAGTTTTGGCCCCTTGGAGGGCCTCACTCACGTAGTACACCGGCCACTGTTGCCCCCCTTGCTCCTTCACCAAGACCGCGCTGACGGCGACAGGAGTCACGGCGAGGTAGAGGAGCAAGGGCTCTTCCGGAGACGGACTCACAAGCATTGGAGGGCTCGTGAGGTACTTCTTGAGGTCGTCGAACGCTTCCTGGGCCTCGGGGGTCCAACGGAACCCCTCGAGCCCTCGGAGGATCCTGAAGAACTGGAGGCCCCGCTCCCCCGACCGGGAGACAAAGCGGCTGAGTGCGGCTAGGCGTCCGGAGAGCCACTGGACATCCTTGACGGAGCGCGGCGGGGGCATATCTAGGAACGCCCAGATCTTCTCGGGGTTTGTCTCAATGCCCCACTGGGACACGAGGAAACCTAGGAGCTTCCCCCCGTGCACCCCGAAGGCGCACTTCTCCGGATTGAGTTTGAGCCCGAATGCACGGAGGTTGCGAAAGGTTTCAGCCAGGTCGTCGATGTGGGAGGCTGCGCGGGGACTCTTGACAACCGCGTCGTCTACGTAGACTTCAACGTTGCGGCCGACTTGCTCTTTGAAAACCAATGTCATGAGGCGCTGGAAGGTCGCCCCCGCGTTCTTGAGCCCGAAGGGCATATGGACGTAGCAGAAGGTTCCGAGGGGAGTAATAAAACTCGTCTTTTCCTCGTCCCCTTCCGCCATCCGGACTTGATGGTAGCCAGAGTAGGCGTCTAGGAAGCTCATGAGCTCGCACCCCGCAGTGGAGTCGACGAGCTGATCAATCCGCGGGAGCGGGAAGTTGTCTTTGGGGCAGGCGCGGTTAAGGTCGGTGAAGTCCACGCACATCCGCCACCTGCCGGTTGATTTCTTGACGAGGACGGGGTTCACGAGCCACTCGGGGTGCAAGACCTCCCGAATGAACCCCGCCTCTCAGAGCCGGGTGATCTCTACCTTGATTGCCTCTTGGCGCTCGAGGGAGAGTTTCCGCAGCTTCTGTTTGACCGGGGGGTGACCGGGGGCCACTACAAGCTTGTGCTCAATGACCTCCCGGGCGACGCCCCGCATGTCCGAAGGCTTCCACGCAAAAACATCGGAGTTTTCGCGCAGAAAAGCCGCAAGCTGCGCTGCGTGCTCCTCGGGGAGCTCCGCCCCGATCCGGACGGTTTTGTCTTCGTTGCCCGGGGACAGCAGGACCTTCCGGAGGCCCCATTCCGAACGCGGCTTGAGGAGGGGCCTCCCGGGCGGTGGCGCAGCAGCATCTAGTTCCGGGGGAGAAGCCTCCCCCCCAGGCGTCTTTATGAGGTTGACGCTTCCGATTGTGGCCGCAGCGCGCTCGTATAGAGCACGGGCCATGTCTTGGTCTCCCCGGACGTTGATCACACCATGCGGCCCGGGGATCTTCATGCAGAGATAGTTTTGATGGGTGGCAGCCCCCAGCCTGTTGATTGTCGTCCTCCCCATAATCGCGCTGTAGGAGGAGGGGAGGTCCACTACGTCGAAGCAGACCAGCTCGGTCCGGTAGTTCTCCGGGGTGCCGAAGGTCATTGGAAGATCTACCTTGCCCACGGGGTGGATCGCCTTCCCCGGGACAAAACCTTGCAGGGGCCCGGCAGCGGGCTGCATGAGCTTCTCATCCACCTGCATTTCTTTGAAGGCCTTCAGGAATAGGACATCGGCGGAGCTCCCGCCGTCCACCAGGATACGGGCCAGATGGCAGTTGTAGATGGTCGCGGAGACAATGAGCGCGTCGTCGTGGGGGAAGCGAACCCCCCACGTGTCTTCTGCCGTGAAGGTGAGGGGGACGTCCGACCACTTCGGTGGCGGGGACGTGTGTAGCACCCCCACAACCTTGACCTCGCGCGCGTACTCCTTACGTTGGCGCTTAGAGTCCCGCCCGGAGGCAGATCCTCCCACAATGACGTTGATGTGCCGCTGCGAAGTTTGAAAGGGGAGAGCTTCTGAAGGCTCCCCCTCCTGCATCTGCTGACCCCCCGCAGGAGCGGGAAGGGCCGGAACAGCTGGCCGAGGGGGCAAGGAGGCCGGAGTCCCCCCCTGCCGGCGCTGGTCGAGGAAGTCTGTGAAGTGCTGCAGCAGCTGGCTACAATCTCGGGTAGCGTGGGTACTGGACCTGTGGAAGCTGCACCACGGTCCTTCCCGCCGGGCCTTCCCGGCCGTGCGAAGATTGTCCTCCGCCATGGCCCTTCGGTTTGGGGAAGGGGCGGTTGGCCCTTGGGGGGTCGCGCGAGCCGCCTCCGCCCTCGAGGACAAAGGTGTCCCGAGGCCGTGGCTTGCTACGCCCCCCCTTCCTGGGGTGTTTGGGGGGATCCCTGGCCCCCCGGTCGACGGGGGCAGGAGCCCCCTGGGTCTTCTTCCAGATATCGTCTTCCTCCGCCCGAGCGTACTTTTCGAGCACGTTGAAGAGCTCGTCAGCAGAAGAGGGGCTGCTCCGAGAGAGCCTTCGGTGGAGCTCCCCCGGGAGGATGCCGCTTTTACAGGCTTCGATGACCGTAGAGTCGGGGAAATGGGCCACTTTGCTTTTCACCTGAGCAAAGCGCTTGAAGAAGCTTCTGATGGTTTCCCCAGTCCTCTGCCGAACAGTGTATAGCTGCGAGGAGTCCAGGGGACGCACGTAGTTCCCCTGGAAGTTGGCACAGAACTCCCGCTTGAGCTGCGAGAAAGACTTGATGGAGCCGGCCTTCAGGTTGTAGAACCAGGAGCGGGCAATGCCGGAGAGGTAGAGGGGGAAGACGTTGCACTGTACTGTCTCGTCCCCCCCGGCCGTGAAGATGGCAGCGGAGTAGACCTATACAAACTAGTATGGGTCCGCCTCACCGTTATAGTGTTCGATGTGCGTAGGGCGGTAAGGCCGCGGCCACTGGATGCTGCGAAGTCTTCGGCACAGGGGCTGGTTAGCCCCCTGCACTTCCCGGGGAGAGCCTCGGTCGCTATCTTCTTTCACGGGACCTTCGTTGTCTGAGTCTGGAAGCGGTCCGAGAGGTCCGCCAGAATGGCGGTGGCGACGCTTTTCCTCCGGACCGGGACTAAGTTCCCTGACGTCCGGGCTCTCCGCCGGAGAGGTTGGCTCTTCAGCGGGTCTCTTCCCCCGGCCGGTGCGAGAGCGAGGCTCCCTGCGCCCGCGGCCGGGGGGAAGTTCTTCCCCGCGCTCTGGTGAACGCATTCGCTCGTCCTCCCCCGGGGCCAAACGGACCTGTCCCGCCGAGGGAGGGAGCTCGTGCGTTGTAGCTGCCGGCCCGGAGGCTTCCGCAGCCGGTTGGGGGGAGCCCCCTGCGACGACCCCCGGGACCAGAAAGGGGGAAGCCTCTGTATTATTCAGAACCGGGGAGGGGGCACCCGCGGCGACGCCTGGAATCGAAGTGGAGGGGGCCCCAGTGGCCACGACCGGAACCGGGAAGGGAGCAGGCCTTGTAACACCCGGAACCGGCGAAGGGGGAGCCCCCGCGGCGACGTGCGGAACCGGGGAGCCCATGCGGGGGGAAGTCTGCTGCGGCACGAGGGCTGCTCTGTCAACCGCCCCCGGTGCGGTAAATGTGACGCGGGTGGCGGGACTGGCTCCCGGCGTAGGGTAAACCCCCGGCATGAAGTGGGCTCCCGGCCCCGGTGCGGTAAACGCGACGTGGGGGGCGGGACTGGCTCCCGGCCCCGGGGACGGGGTACCCCCCTGGTGCCACGAAGGGCCCCAGCATGAAATAACCTCCCGGCACCGGGACGGGCCCGGGTGTATATCCCGCAGGGGGAGGGAACCCCCCGGCAGGATCATACGGGGCAGACAAACCCCCGGAGGCCGGAGGGGCCGCCGGGTAACCCATAAACGGGGGCATGTTCCCCGGATACGGGTGTGACGCAAATGTGGGGGCCGGAGGCCGCGCCAACACGCTAAGGAGTTCGTCCATAGAGCGCTGAGCGCGGAGCTGGCCTTCCACGAGAGCTTCGAGCAGGGCGTCCCAGGGAGCTGGGGGAGCCATCGGGGGGAGACTGGTCCCGGCCGAGGTCCCCACGGTCACCGGGAACGACCAGGAGGTGGAAGCACCTAAGTTAAGAGGAAAGGTGGGAGGCGATACCTGGGCCAGGTCGCCTCCGGAAGGGACCGCCGGGACAGCAGTGTCCCGGGAGGACGGCGCCGGGTCTCCGAGACCCGGGTCACCAGGAGGGGTGCGAGCCCTTGTTCTTGGGGGAGCCATGGCGTCTTGTCACGAGTCCCCACGGATGGCGCCAACTGTCATGGTATTGCGAATACCCCGGCAGGTTTTGTGAATGATCCTAGCAAAGATTACGCGGCGCGGGTTGACCGGATGACTGGGCCTCCCCCGCCGGACAAGCACAAAAAATGACACACGGGTTTATACTGGTTCGGGTCCCGGTGGGGGCCCTAGTCCTGTCGACGTGCTCCCGACCGGAGTCGGCTGGGGAGGCTCTCTCCGGGGGAGAGGCTTCCGGAGCACGTCTGTGAGTTTAGCTATTCCAATCCAAGAGAACCGATCCCTTACAACAGAGGGGTACAAGGGCTATTTATAGCCCCTAAAAGAAGCAAAAAACCTAAACTACCCCGGAAGCCACCGTCGGATTGAAGGGTAGGACCGTCCTCCTCCCGGTCAAACGCCTTGGATGCTTGACAGGTGGTCGCTAGTTCCCGTGGCGCTCCTCGCGTGACCTGCACGTGACAAACAGTTCGAGACTTTACCTTCAGGAGGGCGATGAGGCCCGGGACGGCGCCGGAGGCCACGTCCTGGGGGCCAAAAGGGCGGCGCCCGGGGAGGCCCCGGAGGCCACGTCCCCGGGCCATTGGCGGCGCCCGGGACGGCGCCGGAGGCCACGTCCCGGGAGCCAAAAGGCGGCGCCCGGGGAGGGGCCGGAGGCCACGTCCCCGGGCAAATGGCGGCGCCCAGGACGGCACCGGAGGCCACGTCCCGGGAGCCAAATGGCGGCGCCCGAGAGGGCACCGGAGGCCACGTCACGGGGGCCAAAAGGCGGCGCCCGGGACGGCACCGGAGGCCATGTCCCGGGAGCCAAATAGCGGCGCCCGGGGAGGGGCCGGAGGCCATGTCCCCGGGCAAATGGCGGCGCCCGGGACGGCACCGCGGGGGCCAAAAGGCGGCACCCGTGGAGGGGCCGGAGGCCACATCCCCGGGCAAATGGCGGCGCCCAGGACGGCACCGAAGGCCACGTCCCGGGAGCCAAATGGCGGCGCCCGGGGAGGGGCCGGAGGCCACGTCCCTGGGCAAATGGCGGCGCCCAGGACGGCACCGGAGGCCACGTCCTGGGAGCAAAAAGGCGGCGTCTGGGGAGGCCCCGGAGGCCAGATCCCCGGGCAATCGTGAAGCAACTTACCTGGACTTAGTCCCGCGGAGATTTCCCCCGACAGAGACTTTCTCATTTCAAAAGGTTTTAAAATTGGGAAGGTAGACACAACCTTATTAACAAAAGCAGTTGAGAAAGATCTTTTTGTGTGTCAAATATATGTTGATGATATCATATTTGGATCCACTATTGAATCTTTTTGTCATGAGTTTGGAGAAATGATGTCTAGGGAATTTGAGATGTCGATGATTGGAGAGCTAAGTTTCTTCCTTGGACTTCAAATCAAGCAACTCAAGAACGGAGCGTTCGTGAGTCAAACCAAGTATGTGAAGGACTTGCTCAAGCGCTTTGGGATGGAAGATGATAAAGTTATCAAAACTCCCATGGCCACTAATGGACATCTCGATATGGACAACAACGGAAAAGCGGTTGATTCTAAACTTTATCGATCTATGATTGGTATCTTAATCTATCTTACCGCATCTAGGCCCGACATCATGTTTAGTGTTTGCTTATGTGCTAGATTTCAATCGTCTCCTAAGGAATGTCATTTGATTGCTCTTAAAAGAATCCTTAGGTACTTAAAATGCTATCCAAATATAGGCCTTTGGTATCCTAAAGATGCAAATTTTGAATTAATTGGTTACTCGGATTCGGATTATGTGGGGTGCAAAATTGATAGAAAAAGCACATATGGTAAGCGTCAACTTTTGGGGAGATCACTAGTCTCTTAGTCATCTAAGAAACAAAATTCCGCAGCTCTCTCCACCGCTGAAGCGGAATATGTTTCAGCGGGTAGTTGTTGTGCTCAAATTTTATGGATGAAGCAAACCCTTTTGGATTATGGAATTTCTTTTGACAAAGTTCCACTCTTGTGTAATAATGAAAGTGCCATAAAGATTGTAAATAATCCGGTTCAACATTCTAGAACAAAGCATATTGATATTAGGCACCATTTTATAAGAGATCATGTGGCAAAAAGGGACATAGATGTGAATTATGTAAGAACTGACTTGCAGCTAGCAGGCATATCACCAAACCTTTAGATGAGACTAGATTGTTCTTTCTTAGAAGTGAATTGAATATTATTGATATATCAAATGCAAGTTAAATGTCTGCTTTGTTGTCCTCCCACCTTTTTGTGCTTGATGTCAAAGGGGGAGAGATTAGAGAGAGATTAGGGAGAGATTGGGAAGAGATTCTTGTATGACATTATTGATAGTTTATGTGCTCATTGTTTATTCTTTGTGGCTCAAATGACTCATATGTGTATTTATATATGCATGCATTCTGGGGGAGTTCTTGCATATCTAATGCCTTTGCATACACTAGGGGGGAGTCATTATTAAATTTTATTCATTTAAACACTTGTTGTCATCAATCATCAAAAAGGGGAAGATTGTTGTTTCTAGGCCCTTAATCTTGATTTTGATGATAAATGACAACAAGTGTCTTAGAATAATCTATTTGACTTAAATATAATCAATAATATTAGGTGAAAAGAAGAAAGGTCGCAAGGCGGAAGGTCGCAATGTCGTCCAAGGTCACCCGAGATCGTGAGCCAAGATCGCAAGCACAAGGTCGCCAAGAAGGAAGCAGAAAAGACCTAAGGTAAGTGCTTGTTTATTGTAATGGTCTTGGAGTTTGGACTTTGACCAGTTTTATAATAAATTCTTTTTTTGTTTAAACCATACTATTAAGAGGGATTGCAAAATCTTTTTTAGTTCCAACAAAAACTGAGAAACTCTTAGGTCATATGTTGCATTCGCATTCATTCAATCTTGGTCAAGAATCTCAAAGAGGAACTGAAACTGGTCATCCGAGTGCTGTTTATTCGACCAGGTACTGTTCATTCGACCAGAGGTTCCAACAGCTATTTACTAGCTGGTAGAGGTCGAAGCTGGCTGTTAGTTGGCCTGATTTCTTTCCTTTCCGACCACAACGGCTAGCTGAGAGATTGGGCTATAAAAACAGGTGTTTTGAGCAATATTTCATAATCCTTGAGCCACATTCTCATACACATCTCGAGCTATATTTTCTATACACTTTTGAGGAGTCTTTGAGCAGTTTTTGATCAGTTTTTTGTAAACACTTTTGGGTAGATTTCTCCACTATTTTGACCAGTTTTTATAAACACCTTTGAGCAAATTTTTGCTACTGTTTTTGAGCAGTTCTCATAATACTTTTGAGCAGATTTTTGCTACTGTTTTTGAGCAGTTCTTAAAACACTTTTGAGCAGATTTTTGCTACTGGTTTTTACCTGGACTTGATCTCGTGGAGATTTCCCAGCAATTTTTAAACAGTGTTTGAACAGATTTTTGAGAAGTTTCTGTTCACATTTTGATCAGTTTTATAAACACATTTGGGCAGATTTTGATCACTGTTTATAAACAATTTTTGAGCAGTTTTTTTTAAAGAACCAAGAGATATATTTTATATACACTTGAGCCCAACTGCTAAAATCTTGATCTTTTGATCAACTATCATTCAGTGTGATTGCGAGAGATCTTCTGAAAGCATTCATTTGCATCATTTGCATCCTTAGAAGTTTCTCGATATTTGTTGGAGGTCTAGAAGAGACCTTGCAGCTTATTACTCTTGGTGAACGCTCTCACCTAGATGGTTTGGTGGTGTGGCCGTTGACCTCTTCTGTTCAGAGATTGTTGAAGAGGCTCGACGTGATTGTAAAAGGTATCGGTGCCCTCAGAGTGGACAAGGAGCAACCACTAGTGAGAAATATCCTTCGTGGATATTGAAACAAGACTCATTCATTTGAGTGCTTCAACGAGGAGTATTGGAGACCGGGCGTCTCTCCGAGACCTCGGGAAAAATTCTTGTGTTTGTCTTCTTCTCTCTTTCTTTTATTTATGCTATATTTTTTTTGCTCTTGTTCTATGCAAAAGTTGTTTTTAATTGTGTTGGGGGAAATCTCCACGAGATCAAGTCCAGGTAAGAGGTTGTTCAATTTGCCCGGGGACAAGGCCCCCGGTGGCTTGTCCCGGGCGCCGCCTTTTGCCCGGGGACAAGGCCCGAGCGCAGCCTTTTGCCCGGGGACATGGCCCAGGGGCCGCCTTTTGCCCGGGGACAAGGTCCCCCCCCCCCCCCCCGATGGCTTGTCCCAAGCGCCGCCTTTTGCCCCGGGACAAGGCCCTCGGTGGCTTGTCCTGGGCGCCGCTTTTTGCCCGGGGACAAGGACCCCTGTGGCTTGTCCCAGGCGCCGCCTTTTGCCTGGGGACAAGGCCCCTGGTGGCTTGTCTTGGGCGCCTTCTTCCGAAGGCAGGAGTCTCCGATCCCGGGTCACGTGAGGGTCACGCGAGAAGCGCCTCGGGAACCAGCGGACACCCGATCCAACGGTGGCAGGCGGGGTAGTTTAGTCTTTTTGCGTCTTTTGGGGCTATATAAGCCCTTGTAACACCTCATGTAAAGGGGACAATTTCACTTTTATTTGGAATAGACAATCTAACAGGTGTGCTCCGGAGCCATCTCTCCCTGGAGAGAGCTTCCCTAGCCAACTTTGGTTGGGAGCACGCCGACAGGACTAGGGCCTCCCCTGAGGCCCGAAGCTGTATAAATCTTCGTTTCACTTGTTGTGTTTGTCTGACGGGAGAGGACCGGTCACTCGGTCAGATCGCGTCGTCTTTTCTTTGCAAGGATCTTCCACAAAAATTGTCGGGGTATTCGTAATACCACGACAGTTGGCGCCGACGTGGGGACCCGTGATGAGACGCCATGGCTCCCCCAAGAACGAGGGCTCGCGCCCTTCCCAATGACGCCGGTCCCGGTGACCCAGCGCCGGCCGTCCGGGACACGACCGTGACGGCGCTTCCGCCTGGAGGCGGCCAGACCCAGGTACCACCTCCCACCTTCCCTGTTAATTTCGGCGGCTCGACCTCCGGGTCAGTCCCGGTACCGGCGGTCGCCTCGGCCGGGACTAGTCTCCCCCCGACGGCTTCCTCGGCTCCCCGGGACACCTTGCTTGAGGCCATAGTGGAGGGCCAGCTCCGCGCCCAGACTCTATGGACGAGTTGCTCCGCGTCTTGGCGCGGCCACCGGCCCCCACATACCCACAGTACCCATTCCTGGGGGCTATTCCCCCGTTTATGGGTCACGCGGTGGCCCCTCTTGCCCCCGGAGGCCTGGCCGCTCTGCACAACCCCACCGGAGGGTATCCTCCCCCGGCGGGCCATCCGTCCAGAGCCTTCCCGATGTCGGGGGCTTACCTCATGCCCGAGGCCTTCGCGGTATCGGGGGGACACCCTGCTCCGGGCCCCTTCCCGGGGCCGGGGGCTCACTACATGCAGGTGGTTTTCCCTGCGCCGGGAGCCAGTCCCGCCCCGCAAGTCGCGTTTATCGCACCGGGGGCGGTTGATAGAATAGCTCCCGCATCGCAGTAGGCCTCCCCCCGCAACGGTACCCCGGTTACGGACGTCGCCGCGGGGGTTCTGCCATCTTCGGTTCCGGATGATACAGGGGTTTCCCTCCCTCTTTTCTGTTCTGGACATCGCCACAGGGGTTTCCCCCTCACCGGCCCCGGTAGTGCCCGGGCCGGTAGCTGCAGCACATGAGCTCCCTCCTCCCCCGGGGACGCCCCCAAGGGCTCCCCCGGCGGACCAAGTCCGCTTCACCTAGGAAGAGGTTGAGAAAATGCGCACCGCCAAGTCTAGGGAAGAGCCTCCCCCGGGGCGCGGATGCGGGGAGCCTTGCTCCCGCTATGGCTGGGGGAAGAGACTTGCTGAAGAACCAACCTCTCCGGGGGAGCGCCTGGACGTCTTGGAGGTTAGCTCCACCAACCCGGAAGAAAAGTGCCGTTACCACCATGCTGGCGGACCTCTTGGGCCCCTTCCCGACTCCGACAACGAGCGTGCGTCCCCTGTCAAAGGAGACAGTGACCGGGACTCTCCCTGAGAAGTGGAGGGGGCTAACCAGCCGCTGTGCCATAGACTCCAGTGCATTCGATGGCCGCAGCCTTACTGCCCGCCGCACATCGAACACTACAACGGTGAGGTCGATCCTTATGAATTTGTGCAGGTGTATTCCACAGCCATCTTGGCGGCTGGGGGGATGAGACGATGCAGTGCAACGTCTTGCCCCTCTACCTGACCGGGATCGCCCGCTCGTGGTTCTACAACTTGAAGGCCGGCTCCATCAAGTACTTCGCGCAGCTCAAATGAGAGTTCTGCGCGAATTTCTAGGGGAACTATGTGCGTCCCCTGGATTCCTCGCAGCTGTATACCGTCCGGTTGAGGACAGGGGAGACCATCCGCAGCTTCTTCAAGCGCTTTGCCCAAGTCAAGAGCAAAGTGGCTCTCATCCCTGACTCCACAATCATTGAGGCGTGTAAGAGCGGGATCCACCCGGAGGGGACCTCCACCGAAGACTCTCCCGAAGCTGCCCCTCATCCACCGACGAGCTCTTCAACGTACTCGAGAAGTACGCTCGGGCGGAGGAGGATGACCTCTGGAAGAAGAACTAGGGGGCTCCCACCCCTATCGACCGGGGGGCCAAGAACCCCCTCAAACACCCTAAGCAGGGGGGTCGTAGCGAGCCACGGCCTAGGGACACCTTTGTTCTCGAGGGCGGAGGCGGCTCGCGCGACGTCTCCAAGGGCAACCGCCCCTTCCCCAAGCCGAAAGGCCGTGGGGGAGGACAGTCGTCCTGCCGTCGGGAAGGCCCCGCGGCGGGAGGCAGGGAAGGTCTGTGGTGTACCTTCCACAGGTCTAATACCCATGCCACCCGGGAATGCCATCAACTACTACAACAGTTCACCGCATTCCTCGACCAGCATAGGCAGGGGGGGACTCCAGCCTCCTTGCCCCAGCCGGCCTTACCAGCCCTTCCTGCTCCCGCGGGGGGACAATAGGGACAGACACGGGAGGCGGAGCCATCAGAGACTCTCCCCTTCCAAACCTCCCAGAGTCATGTCAACGTCATCACGGGAGCGTTCGCCTCCGGGCAAGACTCTAAGCGCCAGCGCAAGGAATATGCCCATGAAGTAAAGGTGGTGGCGGTTCTGCATACGTCTCGGCCGCCCAAGTGGTCGGACGTCCCCCTCACCTTGACGGCGGAAGATGCGCGTGGGGTTTGCTTCCCCCATGATGATGCGCTCATCGTCTCCGTCACCATCTACAACTGCCACCTAGCCCGCATCCTCGTGGATGGTGGGAGCTCCGCCGACGTCCTCTACCTAAAAGCGTTTAGGGAGATGCAGGTGGACGAGAAGCTCTTGCAACCTGCAGCAGGGCCCTTGCAAGGCTTCATCCTGGGGAAGACGATCTACCCCGTGGGGAAGGAGGACCTCCCCATGACCTTCGGCAGCCCTAACAACTACCGGACTGAGATGGTCCAGTTTGATGTGGTAGACCTCCCCTCTTCCTACAACACGATTATGGGGAGGACCACAATCAACCGCTTGGGGGCCGCGATCCACCAGAACTACCTCTGTGTGAAGATGCCCGGGCCTCACGGCGTGATCATGGCCCGGGGAGACCAAGACGTGGCCCGCACTTTATACGAGTGCACCACTGCGATGATTGGAAGCGTCAACATCATCAAAACCCCAGGGGGGAGGCATGTCCCCCAGAGTTAGACGCCGCCGTGATACCTTCCGGGAGGCCTCTTCCCAAGCCACGCCCAGGGGGGACCTCTAGAAGATCCCACTGTCCCCGGACGACGGGGACAAAACCGTTAGGATCGGGGTGGATCTCCATGAAGAGCACGCGGAGCAACTCGCGGCTTTCTTGCGCGAAAACTCTGACGTTTTTTCCTGGAAGCCCTCCGACATGCGAGGTGTCGCCCGGGATGTCATCGAGCACAAGCTCACGGTGACCCCCGGTCCCCCCGATCAAGCAGAAGCTGATGAAACTCTCCCTTGAATGCCAAGAGGCGATCAAGGTAGAGATTGCCCGACTCCGAGAAGCGGGGTTCATTCGGGAGGTCTTGCACCCCGAATGGCTTGCGAACCCCGTCCTCGTAAAGAAGTCGAACGGCAAGTGGCGAATTTGTGTGGACTTCACCAACCTCAACTACGCTTGCCCCAAAGACAACTTCCTGCTCCCGCGAATTGACCAGTTGGTGTAGGAAATCGAGTAAGCTACACTAGCAGAATTTCTAATAATTTACTCGAAAACTGCAAGTAATAGATCATAGATTAGATTGTTACCAGTAGCGGAAGCAGATTTGATGCAACGATCGAATGTTCGCAACAACCGTTTGCGGATCGTCCAGAACAGTGGATGTAGATGACAACGATCGCTCACGGATCGTCCTGATCAGCGCAGCAATTGCAGCAGCGCCTCTACCGGTATCCACACGTACTGGGATGGAACGTTGTGCAATGGTGTGCTAGCACCAATGTGCACAACAAGGGTTTATAGGCTATCAAAAGAGATGGCAACTATGACTTTTGTGGTGATCCTCAAAGCCCATCATACATCTCTATATATAGGGCCATGTGGAGGAAATCCTAACATATTAGGTTTCCTGATGTGATACGAATCTTATTCGAATTGCCCATGCAGAAGAAATCCTAACAGATTAGGTTTCCTGATTTGATACGAATCTTATTCGAACTCGTATCTGATACGTATATTCTCTAACAGACCCAATCTGGATCTGATACGAAAACCCATAACAAACCCAATCCGAATGCATAAGGAGTCTAATATTAAGTCTCCGAATCCGATATGGAAACCTATACCAAACCCAATCCAAATGGATAATGAGTCTAAACCCAATCCAAATACATAAGGAGTCGAACATTAAGTTTCCGAATCTGATACAGAAACTCATATCAAACCCAATCCAAATGCATAAGGAGTCTATCATTAAGTCTCCAAATCTGATATGGAAACCCAAAATAGACTTAATCCGAATTGCATTGTTCCAACCCGTTAAGTGTGTGACCCTGTAGGTTCGTGTATATTTAGTCACAACCCGAGAATACTTACTCGAATTGTAAGTCGGTAGTGGCCCCTAGCAGGACATAACGACTATCCTAATACACACAAAGATCATAATCAGCAAACCTATATATAATGTTTTCATGTTGATCCTCTTGCCATACGATACCAGATTAAACCCAAGGAAGGAAATGTGCCACCCTTACACAGTTCAATCCTTTCTCGATCTCATAGTGAATTGATCTTCTTGTAGTTAACACTTCAACCACAAACGGCATGGCCATGCACTTCTCAATTCATCTATATCGAGGGGCCCAGAGATATCTCTCTCATTTTATAAGATATGCAAATTCCATCTTAACCATTCATATTCCTCCGCATGGCTCATAGTATACCCGAATATTACCTTTATTACTACTTAATTAAAAGTAGCGTTTGGTACTATCAAAGTATACTACTACGCATGTAGGAAACTATGATGGTCTCAGGTCTAAGGATCAATCATAAACATTATTTGAGACCTACTGGTGACACTTAAATAACAAATCCAAACAGTGTCTCAAAATGGGTCTATCCAACATTATATTCTCCAATATATGTCCACATTATTGATTTGATATCTTGTATCCCTGGTCCGTGAAACATAACCATCAATCAATAAATGTGCTGATCCATTAATCAATAATGTCCTATTTAAAGATAATGGATCAGGGACTAAATTAGAATAATATCATCAAATAAATTTAGAGTCTCACGAACAAGTCACATACTTGTTGATCAAACCAAGATGATAATTTATTCAAAAATAACTTATTATTCAAATATTCATAAATATAACAAAGATAAATACATCTCTGTGATTTGCTCTAGGACATATCACTAACAACCTCCCACTTGGACTAGAGTCAATCACAAATGTATCTAATACCTATTGCTCTAGTATGCACCTCATGCTTTGGTTGCGGGAGAGGTTTTCTCAACGGATCAGCAACATTCAAATCCGTGGACACTTTGCAAATCTTCACATCACCTCTATTCACGATTTCTCGGATGAGGTGATAACGCCTGAGTATATGTTTGGATTTCTGATGAGACCTTGGTTCCTTGGCTTGCGCAATGGCTCCACTATTGTCACAATAGAGATCCACTGGGCTTGAAATACTAGAAACCACACCAAGTTCAGAGATGAACTTTTTAATCCAAACAGCTTCTTTAGCAGCTTCAGAAGCAGCAATGTACTCTGCTTCTGTTGTAGAATCAGCGACAGTTTCTTGCTTGGAACTCTTCCAGCTTACAGCTCCTCCATTAAGGCAAAATACAAAACCAGATTGCGATTTGAAATCATCTTTGTCGGTTTGGAAGCTAGCATCGGTGTAGCCACTAACAACGAGCTCTTCCTCACCTCCATAAACCAAGAACACATCCTTAGTCCTCCTCAAATATTTAAGGATGTTTTTTACAGCAGTCCAGTGACTTTCACCTGGATTTGATTGGTATCTGCTCGTAACACTTAGAGCATAGGAGACATCTGGGCGTGTACATAGCATGGCATACATAATAGATCCAACAGCAGAAGCATATGGAATCTTATTCATTCGGTCCCGCTCATCACATGTCGAAGGACATTGACTCTTGCTAAAACTAATGCCATGTGACATAGGTAGAAAACCTTTCTTGGAATCGTGCATATTGAATCTATTCAATACTTTGTCAATATATGTACTTTGGCTTAATCCAATTAACCTTTTAGATCTATCTCGATAGATCTTAATGCCCAAAATATATGTTGCCTCACCTAAGTCTTTCATAGAGAAGCTACTTTTCAATGAGGACTTCAAGAATCAAGCATAGGAATATCATTTCCGATCAGAAGAATGTCATCCACATATAAGATCAGAAAAACAAGTGCGCTCCCATTTACCTTTTTATAAACACAAGGCTCTTCTTCATTTTTGATGAAACCAAACTGTTTGACTACTTCATCAAAACGAAGATTCCAACTCCGAGAAGCTTGCTTCAACCCATAAATGGATTTATGAAGCTTGCATACTTTCCTAGTATTATCTGGATCGACAAAACCTTTAGGCTGTGCCATATACACATCCTCACTTAGGTTTCCATTTAGGAAAGCCGTTTTGACATCCATCTGCCATATCTCATAATCGAAATAGGCAGCAATAGCTAGGATGATCCTGATTGACTTTAACATAGCAACGGGCGAAAATGTTTCATCATAATCAACACCTTGAATTTGCTTGAAACCTTTTTCAACTAATCGTGCTTTATGGATATAAACATGACCATCCATGTCCATCTTTTTCTTATAAACCCATTTGCACTCAATGGCTTTTACACCATCAGGCAGATCAACCAAGTTCCACACTCGATTGTCATGCATGGATTCAATTTCGGATCTCATGGCTCCAAGCCATTTCTCAGAGTCAGGGCTCATCATCGCTTCTTCGTAAGTCTTAGGTTCATCATTATCTATCAATAATACTTCACGCTGCTCCATTGTAAGGAGCATGTACCTTCCAGGTGTGTGACGTACCCTTTCAGACCTACGTATAACCGGTGCTTGTCCTGCATTATTTTCTACATTGTTTTGCAGGTCTTGCTGAGCTTCAGTGGGTGCTGAAACAATTTCTAGTGATTCCCGAATTTCTTCAAGTTGCACTGTGCTCCCACTTACTCCTTTTGAAAGAAACTCTTTCTCCAAAAAGACACCGTTTCGGGCAACAAACACTTTGTTTTCTTCTCGATTATAGAAGTAATATCCTTTTGTTTCCTTAGGATAGCCCACAAAGAAGCATTTATCTGATTTGGGTTTGAGCTTATCAGACATTAAACATTTTACATAAACTTCACAACCCCAAATCTTAAGACAAGACAATCCAGGACGCCTTCCATTCCATATCTCATATGGTGTCTTTTCTACGACTTTTGATGGAGCCCTATTTAATGTGAACGCAGCTGTTTCTAGAGCATATCCCCAGAAGGACAATGGAAGATCAGTTTGGCTCATCATTGACCGAACCATGTCCAACAAGGTCCTGTTCCGTCGTTCTGACACACCATTCCATTGAGGTGTTCCTGGCGGGGTCAATTGTGGAACAATTCCATGTTGTTTTAGATGATCACCAAACTCTTGGCTCAAATATTCCCCTCCACGATCAGATCGTAGGGTTTTGATTGTCTTGCCAAGTTGATTTTGTACTTCATTCTGAAATTCCTTGAATTTATCAAACGTTTCAGATTTATGCCTCATTAAATAGACATATCCATATCTACTAAAGTCATCGGTAAAAGTTATGAAGTACTGAAAACCACCTCTAGCTGTTGAACGTAATGGTCCACATACATCAGTATGAATAAGAGCCAATAAGTCATTTGCCCTTTCACTTTCACCCGTGAAAGGTGCCTTTGTCATTTTGCCAAGTAAACAAGATTCACACACATCAAATGATTGAAAATCAAATGAGTCTAGAAGTCCATCTTTCAGGAGTTCCATGATGCGTTTCTCATTGATATGGCCTAAACGACAATGCCAGCTAAACATGGGATTCAAATCATTAGACCTAAGCCTCTTAGTACATATGTTATAGACAGGTAATTCAAGATTTAGCTGATAAAGCCCATTCTCCAATGAGGCATTGCCATAAAACATATCATTTAAATAAAAGGAACAACGATTGTTCTTTATTCTAAATTCATAACCCAGCGTGTCCAAACACGACACGGATACAATGTTTTTGCTTATGGCAGGAACATAATAACAGTTATTAAGTTCTAAAACTAATCCTGAAGGTAAAGCTAATATAAAAGTTCCAACAGCTAAGGCTGCAACTCTTGCTCCATTGCCAACGCGAAGTTGAACCTCGCCCTTAGCCAAATTTCTACTCCTTTTAAGCCCCTGCATCGAAGTGCAAATATGAGCAGCCGATCCGGTATCAAATACCCAAGAGTCGGAAGGAGAAGTAGCTAAATGAACTTCTATAACATATATACCTGAAGGAGTCTCACTTTCCTTCTTTTTCTTTAAATCTTCCAAGTATTTCTTGCAATTCCTCTTCCAATGGCCAGATTCCTTGCAATAGAAGCATTCAGTAGTAGGGGTGGCACCTGGTTTGGACTTTCCTTTGGAATTAGGTTTAGCGCTAGAGGATCTTTCTAGAGCTTTGCCCTTTCCCTTAGCCTTGCCCTTGCCCTTCTTCTTAAAGCTTTTTCCCTTTTGAACCATCATTACATTATTTGGGTTTTTCTTAATGTTCTGTTCCGCTGTTTTAAGCATCCCATGCAATTCGGTCAATGATTTCTCCAGATTATTCATGTTATAATTCATGACAAACTGGTCATAGCTCGGAGGGAGCGATTGGAGAATCATATCAGTAGCCAACTCTTGACTAAGGGGAAAACCAAGTTTTTCCAAATTCTCAATGTAACCAATCATCTTGATCACATGAGGACTGACCGAGCTTCCTTCTGCCAACTTGCAATCATGCAATTTCTTGGTGGTCTCATATCTTTCCACCCTGGCCTGCTCCTCGAATAAGTTTCTAAGAGACACGGCCATGTCATAAGCTGTCATGTTCTCATATTGCTTCTGAAGCTCAGAGTTCATCGTGACAAGCATTAGACAGCTGGCATCAAGTGCGTCATCAGTATGCTTTTTATAAGCATCCTTTTGAGCACGTAAAGCACTAGCGGCTGGTTCATCAGGTATAGGAGTCTCTAGAACATAGTCCTTTTTCTCTTGTTTGAGAACAATTCTCAAATTTCTATACCAATCAATAAAATTTGTTCCATTGAGCTTTTCTTTATTAAGGACAGATCGCAAACTGAAATTGTTTGAGGAGCTACCACTATCCATGGTCTACAACAGTAAAGAAATGCAAAATTATAGCATTATATTTATGAAAAGTCTTTTATTAAACAATTCAATAAAAGATGTACCAACTATATATTTTAGAAAAAATCCCTCAAAGAAATATATATAGTAGGCCAAGATCCATATTTCACTAAGTTCTAGTGAGCTTTGGCATCACTGCTAGAAACCTAGTTATTTAGGTAAGCAACTCCTTACTAATTATATCATATATAACTCTTGTTTGTTGGGTGTCATCCCAACACCATGCCCCAAAGCCCAAAACCGTTTTGATGGCTTTGTTAAGTTAAACCAATTCTATGCTTATGGGTGTCCAACACACATCCTGCCTTATTAAGATAATTGATGGTGCCCTGATTTGTCAGACCGACCAAGCAACGATCAAAATCTTGACAGGTGCAGCAATTGGAAGGGTATAATAAACACTTAATTTTTATGAGGGGTTAAAACATGGCAAAACATCCATATGCACGAAAATAACCATCAGCTAGATGATCTAATAGGTGCAATTTCGACTATATTTAACTTCCGTTGGCAGTAACCTTGGCCAGGAAAGACCGCGACTGTTTTCGCTCACACCATGAAGGAAAGCGTTCCGTCAAGCGGGGCTTATTAAGAAAAACCTTATGATGTGTTCTTTCCTTAGACACCAAAGCTGACAGCTTCTGGTTGTCAAGTATAATCTTTATGTTTCATGAGGGGTTAAAAGATGTCACAACATCTATATGCATGAAAATAATCATCAATTAGATAATCTCACATGCATAACTACGACTATATTTAATTTCCGTTGGCAGTAACCTTGGCCAGGAAAGACCGCGACTGTTTTCGCTAACACCATGAAGGAAAGCGTTCCAAGCGGGGCTTATTAAGAAAAACCTTATGATGTGTTCTTTCCTTAGACACCAAAGTTGACAGCTTCTGGTTATCAAATATAATCTTTTTTTTTAAATTAATCATATTAATCAAATTTTCGAACCAATCTGATTGGTTTAAATCCCCTTAAGTCATTCATATTAACTCCAATATGAATATCTAGAATAGGCAGCTAATGTCATATATAGATCCAATCTATACACATATGATTTAGAAGATCTAATCTACTATTGTCATATAAACCCTAACATTACCTCCCTCTGGCCCATGCTAGGATCATTAGACATTAGTTCATAGTAAAGTCGGCCAAAAAATTGTTCATCACAACACTTGGATGTCAAAACAAACATGTATAATAAAACTTATACGGTAACAGATTGAATGAACTAGTAGATCTAATCTACCATAACTTCATATATCACATATCTATATAATTAATCCAGATCTAATACTATACAGGATGGCTCTGATACCACTGTAGGAAATCGAGTAAGCTACACTAGCAGAATTTCTAATAATTTACTCGAAAACTGCAAGTAATAGATCATAGATTAGATTGTTACCAGTAGCGGAAGCAGATTTGATGCAACGATCGAATGTTCGCAACAACCGTTTGCGGATCATCCAGAACAGTGGATGTAGATGACAACGATCGCTCACGGATCGTCCTGATCAGCGCAGCAATTGCAGCAGCGCCTCTACCGGTATCCACACGTACTGGGATGGAACGTTGTGCAATGGTGTGCTAGCTCCAATGTGCACAACAAGGGTTTATAGGCTATCAAAAGAGATGGCAACTATGACTTTTGTGGTGATCCTCAAAGCCCATCATACATCTCTATATATAGGGCCATGTGGAGGAAATCCTAACATATTAGGTTTCCTGATGTGATACGAATCTTATTCGAATTGCCCATGCAGAAGAAATCCTAACAGATTAGGTTTCCTGATTTGATACGAATCTTATTCGAACTCGTATCTGATACGTATATTCTCTAACAGTTGGGACGAGGAAAAGATGAGTTTTATAACTCCCCTCGGAACCTTCTGCTACGTCCACATGCCCTTCGGGCTGAAGAATGCTGGAGCAACCTTCCAATGGCTCATGACGCTGGTCTTCAACGACCAAATCAGTCGCAACGTCGAAGTCTACATCGACGATGCGGTCGTCAAAAGCCCCCGCGCGACTACTCACGTCAACGATTTAGCGGAGACCTTCCGCAACCTCCGCGCATACGGGCTGAAGCTCAACCCGGAGAAATGCACCTTCGGCGTGCGCGGGGGGAAGCTCCTGGGCTTCCTTGTGTCCCAGCGGGGCATAGAGGCCAACCGCGAGAAGATCCGGGCATTCCTGGACATGCCCCCGCCGCGCTCGGTCAAGGACGTTCAACAACTCACCGGCCGCTTAGCCACGCTGAGTCGTTTTGTCTCGCGGTCGGGGGAACGCGGCCTCCAATTCTTCAAAATCCTCTGGTGGCTCGAGGGGTTCCGATGGACCCCCGAAGCCCAAGAAGCCTTCGATGATTTGAAGAAATACCTCACGAGCCCCCCAATGCTCGTGAGCCCGTCTCCAGAAGAGCCCTTGCTGCTTTACCTCGCCACGACCCCGGTCGCCGTAAGTGCGGTACTGGTAAAGGAGCAAGACAGGCAGCAGCGTCCAGCTTACTACGTGAGCGAAGCCCTCCAAGGGGCCAAAACTCGGTACACGGAGATGGAGAAGATCTGCTACGCCCTCCTGATGGTGTCCTGGAAGCTTCGTCATTACTTCCTGGGGCACCCCATCACCGTCCCGTCATCCCTTCCCTTGGGGGAGGTGCTCTGAAACAAAGAAGCCACCGGCCAGAAAGGGAAGTGGGGGGCCGAGCTCGCCCCCTTTTCCCTTTCCCTCACGGGGCTCCGCCATCAAGTCATAGGTCCTTGCCGACTTCGTGGCGGAATGGACTCCTGCCTCCGGGCCCCGGGACGAAGACCTCGCCGCGCTGCCCCGACGCAGCGACCATTGGACACTCATGTTCGATGGCTCCCTGTGTCTCGCCAGGGCTGGTGTGGGAGTAGTCCTCCGGAGCCCCGAGGGGAGGGAACTGGAGTACACAGCACGGCTCAAGTTCCCTGCCATGAACAACATCGCCGAATACGAGGCCTTGCTCCTAGGGTTGCGCCTTGCGCGCTCTCTGGGGATTCGATGCCTCCTAGTAAAAGGAGACTCCCTACTCGTAGTTTGCCAAATGGACAAGTCCTACTTGTGCCATGACGCAAACTTGAGCCTTTACTTGCAGGAACTGTGCAAGATGGAGAAGCACTTCGATGACCTAGAGGCCTGGCACATCCCGCGAAGGGACAACTACCGGGCCGACGCCCTAGCCCGGGCAGCCAGTGCCCGGGAACCGCTCCCCAAAGGGGCCTTCTTGGAGATTATTGCGAAGCCCTCGGTGACCTCCCCGGACGCGGGTGACGAGTCCTGCGTCCCAGAAGTCGCCGAAATCACTCGGACTTCTTCTTGGATGGACCCCCTTGTCTCGTTCATCAAGGGGGAGGGGGACCCTCCCAACGAGATTGAGGCTAAGCGCCTCTGGGCCAAAGCTCGGGCATACCTCTTGTTGGAGGGCAAGCTCTACAAGCAGGGGGCCGGCTTCCACCCTGCTTCGTTGCCTTCCACAGCCGGAAGGGCTCTGGCTTCTCAAAGACATTCACGCGGGAAGCTGCGGGTCTCATCTGGCCCCACGTGCCATCGCAGCCAAGGCCCTTTGCCATGGTTTCTATTGGCCCACGGTGATTCATGACGCGTGAGATCTTGTCTCCGCGTGTGAGGCCTGTCAGAAGATGGCCAAGAGTTTGAACCTCCCCCCTCCCCGTAGCACTGCAGACTATCCCGATCACTTGGCCCTTTGCGCGCTGGGGGATGGACCTCCTAGGCCCCTTCCCCCCAGCGCCCGGGGGCTACAAGTATGCGGTGGTCGCAGTCGACTACTTTACTAAGTGGGTAGAGGCTGAACCTTTGGCCAGCATCACGTCCCGGGCAGTACAGCGGTTTTTCTAGAAAAATATCATATGTCGTTTCGGCATCCCCCGAAAAATCACTATTGATAATGGGACGCAATTCGACTCGGTATATTTCCAGGAATTCTGCGAAGGCTTGGGGCTTACATGCTCTCCAACCTTCAAGAGCAGGAGCTGAAGCACACGTGGAACATATGCTTGCTTTGCAAGTTCTACGTCTAGCCTAGGGCTCGTTCCCTCCCCCGGAGCGATTACGCCGGAGGGGAGGGGGACATTGTACTCACCGTTCCCTCTCCTGTCGTGATTTCGCGGGGGGAGGCGTTGTACTTTAATTCATTATCAATACAACTGGTTTTTCCTCAGCTCCAGGTCATTGCAGGTTTTTACATTACCATCTCTCGCAGCGATGCCCTCCCCGTGAGGATGCCCTCTTAATGAGGATGCCCTCCCCGCAAGGAAGTGGGCTCTCACAACCCAACAAGTCCCTACCACGGGAGTCCCACTCCTGTAGGGTGGATTACGATCACCCCTCGTGGACTGAGGGTGTAAGCAGCAACCCGGTCCTCAAGGACCGCGGTAACGAGTCAATTTCAGAGACTAGTCCCCTACTCAAACACTCAGACCCGTCATTGGCGCATCCTCCTATGGGAGTCAGTCATCTCCTTAGACGGAATTCTCGGATATTCCTTCTTGGAGATCTCGTTCCCGGCTCCCCGTTTTCACAGTGACTGGAGGGTTGTCTCCCGGAAAAATTATCCCCAGAGATTTTGTAACACCCTGAGTTAGGGGTGAAAAGTTTCTTTTTCATCAATAGCATGCATGCATGTATCTGTAGTAATAGCCAGATCAGTTTCTATCTCAAGCCATAAAATCTCCAAAATCTATCCTGTGACCTCAAATTAAGATCAGATTGTTCAGATGTGATCTATCAGTTACTCCGAACTTAAAAGTCTTCAGAACCTAGATCCAATTCTATCCCTAAATTCCAGATTTATTAATTTCTTCTGTTTTCGAAAACAGAAATACCTTATATTACCCAAATACCCTAAGTTTCAGAAATACAGATTTAATCCGAATCTTGACCAAGTTCAGACTAGATTATTCCTGGAATATAATCATGGGTATGTCAATACCTTAATCTAAAAAGTTGACAGCCAGATTTCACCATCTAGACTCTTTTCACAAATCAGTCCAAGAGTTATCGCAAATTAGTCCTTATCTGATATCTAAAAACCCAAAAAGGCTAGAATCTCCAGATTAACTCCAAACTCAAAATCTCTTCGGCAAATCTTCTCAAAATGCTATTTGCCACAAGTTTCTCTTCTGTGCAGATATCAAAATCGAACCCTAAATGCCAGAATTCGAAATCGACAAAACTTAAACCTTATTTTACCCTAAATTACCCTATTTTCAGTTTGTATCGAAAACTATTCAAATGTGCTAAACCTTATCAATTATCTTTGCCAAATACCCTGTTGAATATCATCTACCAGATTAGTGAAATCAAATTCAACTCTAACCTTCCAAATCTCCAGAATTACAGATTGGTCCAAATGTGAAAATCAAATATTGCAAATCAGTCCATTTTCGACCAGGCCAACTGCTGTACACGACCAGAAGCCTCACCATGTTTCTTTGCGCCGTGCACGCTCGCCGCCGGCCAAGCTTCGCCGCACTTGTGACCGTGCATGCTGTTGCGCACGTGTCCTCGCCTCAGCCGTCATCGTGGCAGCGTCGCTGCAACGTCGACGACCAGCGCCTGTTTCCCCGCGCGACCAGCAGTGACTGTTGTCAGCATCTTCTTGCCACGTCGCTTGCCTTGCCAGCCGTTGTCGCCACCGCTTTGCACTGCCCGACACGATTGAGTCCCAAGGTAGCAACAGCTTTACTTCGCCAGTGCGCCGTCGCATCACCGCTCCTTGCTGTGTCTTCGCCGCTGATGTCCAGCACGCAAGCAACCTCATCACAGCAGTCAATCACTTCGTTGTTCCCCTTCGCCATCTTTGCCTGACCTATTTAAACGCTCCTGTGTGCAACAGCTTCTCCACACATCACCAGGACTTAACCAATTTCCAAATTTCACCGCTGCAGTCGTCTTCTCCGGCGAGCCATCGAGGAGGCTCACGGTGACAGCTCATTCCACATCATCTCTTGCCAAATTAACAGCATCTGTGAGTTCCCCTCGTCTCCCTCATCGTGCTGTACCATCTAATTGGATTACCTTGCATTTTATTGCCGGTGATCGCCGGGATTGCTAAATGCCCTGTTCCGGCAATGTAGCTCGAATTACTCCAAATTAGCTTTCGTATCTGTAATCAAAATTTATCAGTAAGCCAAATCAAGCAAGCCTGTGAAGTTGGATTTCGGATTTAAGCAAGAATCGAACCTTTTCCCTAAACCGAGCTTCACCAGAAAACCGGCGATCGTCGCCAGGCTTCTCCAGTAATCCTCCGGCCAATACAATTGTACCGGAAGCTTCCTTATACCTCCTAGATGCTCTCCAAGCAAGGAATTAAGTTCTTGTTGCCTGTAGCAGGAACCCCCAATCAGCAGTGCTTCTTCTCCGGCGCCGATGACCGGAAAAGTGTTCCCGGCCGTTTTAGCCCAAATCAGCTTGTCATTTAGATGTGCCTTAGCCTCCTGAGCATTTTTGTCTTCTAGCTCGACACCTAAATCAGCCTAGATCAAAAGTTATAGCTTTGCCAAGTTTTATCCAGAACTGATCTAGTGCAGCCAGTTCATCTCTGTTCATCATCAAATTTCTTGCTTTCCAGCCATTTCTTGCCCTAGATCCTGTTGACTTAATTGTTCCTGTTACTCAAGCCTACCTCCCAGACAAAGTGGTGCATCATTTGGAGCTTCAGATCAAAAGTTATGCTAAGCCCTAGTTTTTGGCATTGTCAGCTCTATGCCAGAGCTTGTCAGCCAGTGGCATTGACCTTGTTTACCCACTTCTGGTTGTGTAATTTGAAAACCACTTTGTCCACTGAATTTGTAGAGTTGTGATCTACATTTTCTTCTACTACCACAACTTGAGATAAGCACTCTAGCTTTTCTTAAAGCTATGTCCAAGCTTTGATCCGAATGTCGATCTGTTGACATTCGCTGTTTTGATTAAACCAGCCACAAAATTGTTATCCCTATTGCAAACCTGAAACCCTAAGATTATCTAATCACCATCCTTAGCCCAAATTCCTTGAAACCCTAGAATCTCGACTCAGTTCAGTTTGCAGTTCAAATTATCTCCAGTATAGTTCAATCATTCTTATTGAGCATTTCTGCATATAAGTCTTAAAACATTTTAAATATTATAAGTAATTATTGTGTGCTTGTTTGTCGTCGAGCAGAATCAGAAGCTGACTTTGAAGATTTTGCTGTTGACCCGTCATCGACTGCTGTATTTTACGACGCGGAAGGCAAGTCATATCCTTGGTCATCTTGAACCTATATTTTAAATGTTGCTATAATATAACCTTGAATATAGGCAATATTGCATGTGAAAGATTGAGAATGGTTGATCTATGAATTGGCAGTGCTAGACTGGTTATCTGTGAATGTGAAATAAATAAGTTTTGAGCCATGAACTATTATATGTATGTATATACTTATATTCATGAAATAAAACCCCTAGCCGTGACCGAAAAAATGGTATGGATGGCTGTAGCACTGGAGGTGCTAGACTGCAAAGGAATGCAGGCACTGAAGGTGCAGGGTTGTGGATGGTCTGGTCACTGGCATATAAGGACTAGAACCTTGTGTTGTGCGTCTAGTGGCATGAACAACGTGCTAACCGCAAGCCTGGTATGGGACAGGCCTGAACAAGTAATTATGTGGATCGCACATGAACCCCCTGCATGAGATGTGTAGTGATGCACGATAAACACGGAGGGCGGCTCCCACACATATCACTGAAGGTGATCAAGCACGCTGACCCAGTAATGGGAATAAGCAATGGGGTGGAGGTTTGGATACAACCTGCCACAACTGTGCCTCGCTAAGAGCCATAGGGTCGGGGGTGAATTGTAAGTGATACATAACAAAAGTTCTTGTTATTTCCACCTTGCCGCTCACAGTATGAAGTGAGTCAGGGGTCCAATCATTTTGTTATGATAGGAAAGGTTTGAAAGTGGAATATCTTGCGGGTAAATTGGTACCTCTCTGCAGAGTTAAAAACGTATTCGAATACTCCGAGCTCCCGGGTTTATAGGAGTCTGCTGCGGTGGATTAAATCCACGGGGTGTGACACAAGTACTATTTTCTAAATAAAATATGTTTAATCAAGATTACCCAAATGACATGTGTTGTCATGATAAGGAGTGCTGCTGTGGGATGTCGTGTGTCGACGTGTCGCGGTAGTGCTATAATCTAGTGAACATGAATGATGATGTTATATTATGAAAAGTGCTGCCATAAGATGAGATGAGAAAGGAAAAGATTATTTTACAAATATCCATAATTCTTGACTAGTCTAGGTTCATGTCATCACTACTATATGTATCTACTCTTACCTATGACTTGTTGAGTACGTAAGTGCTCACCCTTGCAACATTCAACTCAATAGATGGAGCCTACTTTGATCAAGATGATGGTACGGAGTACTTCGTGGATCCAGAAGGACGAGAATCAGTTCCACCAGAGCCCTGAAGTGTGTTGTTCTGCCATCAACTTCTTTTGTGGGAGGGTCACCTATCTTCTGCTGCGTAGTTAAATATTTTGTTAAACCCTGAATGCCTTGTAGGCATTGTAATCCTCTTTATGTAATATTAAGGCCAGCAGGCCACACTGCTTAATATTTTGTGAGTACTCTGTTGCAATGTAATATACTCCTGTGTTTGGCTCATCCTGGGAAGTCAAAGGTTTGTGAGAATAGGACTAGCTGCAGCGAGCTAGGTCTCTACAGGAGTAGTCGTTGTCCCAGTCTCGGGGCGCGACAGATTTCGCCTTCTCGGATTTCTTTGGACGTTCTTTCCCGGAGATCTCGTTCTCGGCTCCCCGTTTTTACGGTGACCAGAGGGTTTTCTCCCAGGAAAATTCCCGGAAATATTAGGCCCCTCGGAAGATTCACTCGGTTTCCCATTTTCACGGTGATCGGAGGGTTTTCATCCCAGAGGAAATTTCTTGGAATTTCACTTTCTCGGACTTTTTTGCCCAGAGACCTCATCCCCGACTCCCCGTTCTCACGGCGACCGGAAGATCCCACCGGGGCTTTCGAAAAATCGTTCCCGGAAATTTTCACAACCTTGGGAAAATTTGAAGAATTCTTAAGGGTCCTTACCCCGGGGGACTTTGTCACCCCCAAAGTGCGCGCAGCTACCCTCCGGCCCGCTGTGGAGGGGGGGGATAAGGAGCACACGGGAATCACCCCGTTCCAGACCATCTAAGAATTCAAAGTACACGAGCAAACTTAGCTTTATTGAAGACCATTTAACCGGAGGACATCTTCCCCCTCCGGTGGGCATCATTACATCAAACGCGATACAACCCAGAAAGATCCTACACCTAATAATCCAGGAGACCCTCTGATATCTCCCAGGCCAGGTCCCGGTACAAGCTTCGTATACAACACTGGGCCTCTCGGAGCAAATCTTTGGGCCAATATTCGTAGCCCGTCGAGGGAAGTATTCGAAGCGGGCGAACCCTCCGAGACCCCGGTCGCGGAGGGGACAATTCGGCGTCCGAGGATTCTCAAAATTGTCCAGGTGCCACTCCGGATGCCACCGCAGCCGGATTGGTTCCCAGGAGACGCCCTTGCCGCGTCCCCCGGAGAGGAGACTTGACAAAATAAAGGTGGCTTGGGCATCCCACGGATGACACCCGCTGGGGCTCGAAGGCCCCACCTTCGGAGAGTTTCCCCGCAACCTCGGGGACCTTCGGCCGGGAGTAACCTCCCGGGAAACCTAGTGAATTTGATTCGAAGACTTAGCAAAAAATCCAATTTATATTGCATCAAAACGTCTGTACAAGTGTCCGGGGCTTCCTCTAAGAAGCTACCAGGAGCAAAAGACCTAAAAACAAAAAGGGTCCTGTCTAGAGACCCGGGGGGGAGGCTCATACTTGTTCATTGGCGTCCTCCCCTCGGGAGGCTCCCGCCGGAGCTGTGACATCTGTGCCCCCAGAGGCGCCAGCGCCGGGAATAGCACCCGAACGATCCGATCGTAGAAGCCGCCGGCGAGCTGCTCCACTTCTCGCCGCGATGGCTCGAAGAACTCCGGGAAGCTCCGGGAGATTCGGCCCCCGATCCCCCGTGTGCCTACCCCACGGTGCTCCACAAGCCCAGCCTCGGCGGCCACCATCGGGATCGCCCGGCCTCGCACCCGGGCATCAGTGGCCTCTGGGATCACCGAGACTTGCGTGTTGAGGAAACACATAGCCTCCATAAGCGTCGCCGGCACCGCCTCAGAGCTACCTCTCGTGCCCAGGCTCACTCCAAGCCCTTCGAGGGCTGAGCGGACGGAGCGTCCCATGTCCGTTATGGCCCAGACGCTAGAGCCCTCGAGCCTCCAGAGGGCATCCTCCTTCTCCTTCGCCTCCCTTCGGAGCCGGTTGTTGG
Organism: Pharus latifolius; assembly: GCA_019359835.1. NCBI lineage: Eukaryota > Viridiplantae > Streptophyta > Magnoliopsida > Poales > Poaceae > Pharus > Pharus latifolius. The sequence continues at coordinate 33,217,679 of CM033327.1, forward strand.
CGGTCTCGGAGGCGTGGATCTGGACCCGGACCCGAGCCAGCTCCCGGAGGGCGTCGTCCCACTGCTCCAAATAGGCAGCGGCCTTCTCCTTCGCGTCCTTCAGCGCCCGGCTGAAGCGCGCTTCAATCCCCCAGGTGATGGCCGTCCCTACAAGTGCAAGAGTTAGGAAAAATCCGAGTCGGGAGCACCAAAGGAAACCATCCACCGGCTCGAGAAAGAACCTGGATCTAGAGGGATTGAAGCTCCCCGAAGAGCTCGCGGAGCATCCGTTGCAAGACATAGTCCTGGACCTTCCAGGTCTGCAGACTCTCCGCGTACCGGTCGACCTCCCCCGTGGACACCAGGGGGGTCTCCCTCCCGATAACACCGGACCCAACGGGACCGGCGGCGGGCCCCCTTGCAAAAGATGCGGGGGTGATGAGAACCGGAGTGGCAGTGCCCGGAGAGGAGGAGGCCGACGAACTTTTGGAGAGGGTTCCCCCCGGGGGGATCAGAAGACCCTTTCCCTTTCCAGGCCGCGGGGCCCCCAGGACCTCTGTCTCCGGGGGAGCCTCATAGACTGAGGGGCTCCCCCCCTCATCCACCGGCCACTGAACACATGGAGGGGAGGCCTCTGTGAATCGAACCTCCAGTCTCTCCGGCTCCAGTAGCATCGAGGTCGCCAGGAGGGCTACCGCCGAAGGTGACGAGGGGGCGTAGTCCGCCGAGTCAGACGCCACCCCGTCCCCGTCCCCGGCTGGTTCCTTTCCCCAGGCCTCTTCGGGGGCCCCGGGGAGGCGCACGGGCTCATGCTCCTCCACCCCCCCGGAATTCTCCGGGGGAGGCGGCATCACTTCACGCTGGGGAGATGCCCACGCAGGCCCTGACCCGGGGGCCGCGTCCCGATCCTTCACGGGCATGCAACCCAGTGTCATCAATGGACTGGGGGCTTTTTGAGCCTTAGCCCGCTTTGGCTCAGAGCCCCCAGTGGCCTCCTTCCCCCTCTTGTGGGAACTGAGGGTGGGGAGAGGCGTTCTCGCCGGTAGCCTCAACCTGAAGGCCTCAGCCACCAGGTTCCGGGGAGGACCCTCCCCGGTGACGCGCACGATCAGTTCGTGCTCGTCGGCATAGTACCTCCCGAGGAGGTTCTCCGCCTTCTCCCAGGAGGCCGGGTATGGCCGGACTGCAAAGGGTAAGAGTTAGAAAAATATGCAAAAAGAAACGAGCAAAGTAGCCGGGAGCTTACGTCGGGTCACCGCCTTCTGCGGGGGACATTGGGCCGGACACATCCCTATCCCCCTCCTCCCGTGCGAGAAGGGGGAGATCTTCAGCAGTGTCAACTCCTCAGCGGCGTCCCTCATAGAGCGGACGCCCCAGGAGACCACCACCTTGCTGAGGAGCTTCAGCTCCTCCTCGGTCCACACCGGGGGCTTGGGAGCGGACGACCGGCTTTAGGAGGGGGGCTCCTGGGAGTACACCACCTCGTCGTCCCGGACCCAGAGGTAGAACCACCTCTGGATCCAGTCCCCTCAGTGGTCCCGGGAGGCCGCTACCGGGTACTCCGCTACCCGGGACGGCAGCAGCTGGATCGTTACCAAGCCGAATGGAGACTTCGGCCCTCCCTTCACCAGGCGGGAGCTCCTCACCGCCGGCTCGTAGAAGTACCAGAACAGCCGGAGCGTTGGTTCCCGTCCGGTAGCTGTCTCGAAGAGCCATATGAAGAGGCCCATCCAGACAAAAGCGTTCGGCGTTAGGTGGTTCAATGCCACCCCGTACTCCTTCAAAAACTCCTGGAGCAATGGGTGCACCGGGAGTCGAAGCTCGGCCTCGAGGAAAGCCTCGAAGGCCACCACTTCCCTGGGCCTAGGGCGGGGGGCTCCGTCCTTCTTCGAGGGGATCCGGACGTCCTCGTCCGCGACCACCCCCCGGTCCACCAAGGACTCCAGGTCCCCGGATGTGAACTCTGAGGCCCAGAGGAAGTCCGCGGTGACTTCCTCTGGTGGCACGTCCGCGACCTTGGCACGGCCCTTGGGTCCCATTTGATTCTTTCGGTGGCTTAGGCTCTAAAGAAAGGGGCTTAGGAGTTCCGGTGGCTGAGCTTCTGGGAGTGAGCTTCCAGAAGAGGGCTACCGGGAGAGCTAAGGGCGCTGGAGGTTGAAGTTTGAAGTTTAGAATGGTTTCTCCGGGCCCATCAAGGCCCTATTTATAGGGGCCAAACGCGGTCCCGATGGGTGCCACGTGGCCCTTCGTGGTGCATCCGCGCCGCTCAATTCAAACAGCGCGCGGGAAATGAAGGGATGGGCGTGTGAAACGAGGCGTCGCCGGCTCGAACCGCGGGCCACCATTATGGCCAAATGGAGCGCTCCCTTCGAGGCGATGTCCTAATGAATGATGGCACAAGGATTGAAGCGCCACAGCTCCGGTGGCTTGTCCCAGACATTTTCCTGGTAACGTGAACCATCCCCTCCGGGGACTCGAGCATCGCCCCCGGAGGGCATGGGGGGTTGCTGTTGGGGGAAATCTCCACGAGATCAAGTCCAGGTAAGGGGTTGTGGCCATCATTGGCTTGTCCCAGGTGCCGCGTTTTGCCCGGGAACAAGGCCCCCGGTGGCTTGTCCCGGGCACCGCCTTTTGTCCGGGGACAAGGCCCCCGGTGGATTGTCCCAGGCGCCGCCTTTTGCCCGAGGACAAGGCCTCCCGGTGGCTTGTCCCGGGCACCGCCTTTTACCTGGGGACAAGGCCCCCGTGGCTTGTCCCGGGCGCCACCTTGTGCCCGGGGACAAGGCCCCCCGGTGGCTTGTCCCGGGTGCCGCCTTTTGCTCGGGGACAAGGCCCCGTGGCTTTTCCCGGGCGCCGCCTTCTGCCCGGGGAATATGCCCTCGGTGGCTTGTCCCGGGAGCCGCCTTTTGCCTGAGGAAAAGGCCCCCCGTGGCTTGTCCCGGGCGCCGCCTTTTGCCCAGGGACAAGGCCCCCGGTGGCTTGTCCCGGGTGCCGCCTTTTGCCTGGGGACAAGGCCCCCCGGTGGCTTGTCCCGGGCGCCGCCTTTTGCCCAGGGGCACCGAAGACAGGAGTCTCTGGTCCCAAGTCACATGAGGGTCAAGCGAGAAGCGCCTCGATAATCGGGGGATACCTGTCAAGCATCCAAGGTTCCTGACCAGAAGAAGGACGTCGGTGCCCCCCCGATCTAACGGTGGCAGGTGGGGTAGTTTAGTCTTTTTGCGTCTTTTGGGGCTATATAAGCCCTTGTAACACCTCATGTAAAGGGGACAATTTCACTTCTATTTGGAATAGACAATCTAACAGGTGTGCTCCGGAGCCATCTCTCCCCCGAGAGAGCTCCCCTAGCCAACTCCGGTTGGGAGCACGCCGACAGGACCAGGGCCTCCCCTGAGTCCCGAAGCTATATAAATCTTCGTGTCACTTGATGTGTTTGTCCGACGGGAGAGGACCGATCACTCGGTCAGCTCGCGTCATCTTTTCTTTGCTAGGATCTTCCACAAAACCTGCCGGGATATTCGTAATACCACGACAAATTGAAAAGTTTTAGAGCCACCTATTCACCCCCCTCTATTCGGAATCCTCGATCCTACATAAAGTATCTTTTGAACTTTAGGGTAACGCTCCTTAGGTCAATTAAGTACTTCACTTACGTAATAAACTGGCCGTTGCACATGTTCCCTCTCCGCAACAAGAACTGCGCTGACCGCGTGAGGAGTAGCAGCCAAATAGATGATTAATGATTCTCCCTTGATAGGGGAAACCAACACCGGAGCTCTGGTGAAGTATGATTTTACTTCCTAAAGGCTTTTTCAGCTTCATCCGACCAGGAAAAACCAAAGTGCTTACGCAGAACCTTAAAGAAAGGTAAACCACGTTCACCCAACCGTGAGATGAAACGGCTCAAAGCCGCCATTCACCCGGTGAGGCTTTGTACCTCCTTCATGGTTGAAGGAGATCGCATTTGCTCAATAGCCCAAATTTTCTCAGGATTAACCTCAATGCCCCTTAAACAAACAAGGAAACCTAAAAGTTTACCAGAAGAAACTCCAAAGGAGCACTTTTCATGATTCAACTTTATTCTATTTTTATTCAGGTCACAGAAAGTTTCGACAAGATCATCTATATGACTAGAGCTTTTAAAACTCTTAACAACTAGATCATCAACATAAGCCTCTAAATTACACCCTAATTGAGAAGAAAGGTCTTCTACATCAAGCGCTGGTAAGTGGAACCAGCATTCTTGAGTCAAAATGGCATTCTAACATAGTAGTAAATGCCAAATGGTGTGATGAAATAGTTTTCTCTTCATCTTCTTCTATCATGCTAATTTGATGGTACCCTGAATATGCATCTAGGAAGCTCATTAGTTCACAACCCGCTGTTGAGTCAACTAACTGATCGATGCGGGGAAGGGGAAAATCATCCTTCGGGCAGGCATTGTTAAGGCTGGTGTAATCGACGCACATGCGCCACTTACCATTTGATTTCAGGACCATGAACGGATTCGCAAGCCATTTGGGATGGTCAACTTCATGAATAAAACCATCCTTCTGGAGTTTATCTAACTCTGAACGGATGGCTTCTTGTTGGTCAGGACCAAAGCATCTGAGCTTTTGCTTCACTGGTCGCTGTTCAGGCCGAATTTCTAGCCTGTGCTCGATCACTTCCCTTGGGACTCTAGGCATGCCAGATGGTTTCTATTGGATCTAGGTCGATCTAGGTTTTGATGATTAATGATGATTTGGATAAACCCCTGATGATTAATGTTAATCTGGATAATGTCTACTTTGATGATTAAATGACAACTTGAATAAATCCTGGTTTAGCACAAGTATATTGAATTGTTAATTGATAAATCCAGAAGTTTGATGACTCCTTGTTGTGGATGTGATATTGATGCATGTGTTGAGGGGGAGCTCATCATATTAGTCATCTGTGCTGATTGCTTATCTTTATCATGACAAGAGTAGTATAGATCATGTACGTATGTCTTTTATCATATGCGGATCTATATGATTGTATGATTCACCTCTTACTATCTGTTGAATATGGTCATCATTTCACCGGAAAGAGAAATTGTTGAGCTAACTCCTGTATGGAGTAATTTCTCTAGTGGTATTTAATGATGACCTATATATGAGACTGACGTTGTGCGTTGAGTGTATGTGATGTAGTTTCAGAATGGTTGTGAGATGAAATCAAGCAAGGGCGTGAAGAGGATGATGCCGATATGAGTCATCTCGAGCGAGGTCAAGCTTAGCAAGGTCAAGCTTTGCGAGGACAAGCTTCAAGTGCTCTATCTTCATGAGGTCGAGCTTCATCGCAGGTAAAATCCAAGATTAAGGATTATTTTCGTAGGACCGGTCTCGGTGTTTGGAGATAGACCGGGTTGATAGGATTCTTTTTACTAGTTTGACCGTACTATTAAGAGGTGTCGGAAACTAGTAGCTTGAGTCTATCTAGTGTGGAAGCTCAAATGCATTCATATAATCTTGCACTAGTGCTTAATCACCTTTTGCATTGCTAGAAAGTCTAAGTGTAGTTTGCGTTGCATTAAAGAAAATGTTTTGAAAACTGCACTTAGTCGTGGTCTTAGTTGCACATTCTAATCGTATCCTTGCTTGGAGTGTGGTCGTGGTCGTGTTTGCCGGTTTGGCTGTATCTTTGTTTAGGGTTTGATAGTGGTCGTAGGAGTTCAAGCTGGTAGTACCAGTATTCAGCTCGCTTGCGCACGCTTGACCAAATCCACTCGACCACCTGTTTTCGACCGGATATTCAACCTATGGCTGTAAAGTTCTTAAATCAATTTGGTCGTGGTCTATGCTGAGTGTCAGCAGACATATCCGTGAGAAACAGACAAATTGCATTACAAATGACATTTCTGTTGGACATTTTGGCAACAGGAAGGTTTTTGAATTTTCTAGAAATATCTAGGCCTATCTAGGTCTCGCTCATGTTGACAAAATTGTAGCCCCTTGAGTTATCTTTCTGACATGCAAAAAAGCACCTCAATTGGATATCTAGATCAAAAGTTATGCTTGTTTTACTGTCAACTTGCATTGGCCAGACAGTGTGTGGTATGGCCGAACAATGTCTGGTCTGTACAAAATCTTTAAGCGTATTGCAAAATGTGAACTAGAGACATTTGCATCCGTCTGGGGGCTTTTGTCCTGGGAAGGCCGGACTTTGTCCGGTATGGTCGGACATTGTCCGGCCTGTACAAATCATGTGAGGTTTAATTGAAACATGTAAACAGAGACAAATGCATCTGTCCGGGCTTTTTGTCCGGACAAAAGATCATTTGTCCGGCCTTCACAAAAATAGCCCAACAGTCACTGACATGCTTGCAATGGTGAATTTTTGTTGTACTGGCCGGACAGTGTCTGGCATGGTCAGACAATGTCTGGCCTATACAAAATTTCGTCAGGATGTTGCAAACGGCTAGTTTTCTTGAGGGGCTATATATACCTCGTGTTTGCCCTCATTTGAGGGTGCTCAAGAACTTGAAAACACAGTGTATAAGCTAGCCAAGTCTTTGCACTTGATCTATTGCATCTCGAGGCTAGATTTGAGCCCAAATCTTGAGTGAATTTGAGATAGTTTTTTGGTGAGAGGCTAGGAGTGCTTAGTGCACTTAATCCACCATTTGCATGCTAGCGCTAGTGTGTGTACATACATTTGCATCATTTGAACTTCTAGCACGAGATTCATTCAAGTTAGCGCATCCGACTTGTTACTTTTGGCGATTGCCTTCGCCTAGACGGTGTTGGAGGAGAGTCGCGATCTCTCTGGTTGAAGTTTGTTGGAGAGGCTGACAAACAAGTGTGAAAGGTTTGGTGCTCGCCTATCCGGTGTGGAGAAGGAGCAACACGAGTGGAGATATCCTTCGTGGATATAGAAGCGAGGCTCACACGTGAGCACTTCAACGAGGAGTAGGGGAGATTGGGTGAGTCTCCGAGACCTCGGTAAAAATTGTGTGTCATTTATTTCTCTCTTGCTACATCTATATTTATCTTGACACAATTCGTTGATTCACTAGTTGCTTGTTGTATTGTATATTTCATATTGATGAATTGCAACTAGATGTTAGACTGTTAATAAACCCTTTGCGAAATCTAGGTTTCATAATTATCTTGTTAAAAATAGTTTAGTTGAAAAGATTTGAAAAGCCTCCTATTCACCCCCCTCTAATCGGCATCCTTGATCCTACAGTTTCCACACAAACACATCTGCATTAGCTTGGAGGAAAGTAATGAGCACAAGTTCCTATTTGTCATCCAACCCTAACCCAATCTGAATTGTTCAAGACGGGTCTTCTGGGAATAATGGAACTTGCTTGAGTTTCTCATCTAGTCACGGGGCTACCTTGACCGCATCTAGTTCTGTGGTCGCAACTTTCACATCCCTGAGGGGAAGTTGATCGGCCAATTCTAGGGATATACGATCATAAGTGAGAGCCGTATTTTGACTGCCTCTCACTGTGCCTTTTGGCCCTGGCACTTTGACGCATTGATAAGCATAATGCATCACCACCAGAAATTTAGCAACTGAAGACCTGCCAAAAATGGCATTATATGCTGAATCACAATCAATTATATCAAAAGTAATTAATTCTGTCAGAAAGTTTTTGGGTCCTCCGAGTGTCACTGGTAGTACAATCTGACTTATTGGCATCATCGAAGGGTCAGAAATTATCCCATAAAATGGGTGGATTATTGGTTTAATCTTGGAATGAGGTATTTGCATCTCATCAAGAGCTTTTACCAAAAGCAGGTCGAGAGAATTGCATCCATCGACCAGCACTCTTCCTACCTTAGCATTGCTAATGGTAGGATAAATGACCAAAGGGAGTCGCAGTGGTCGTGTTAGTCCCGTAGGGCAATCATCCTGGCTGAAGGTCAGGGAAATCTCCGACCAACGAGGAAATTGAGGCTCTCCTATTGGAGCTTCAATTTTATTTACCTCCCATTAAACAGATTTAAATTGGTGCTTAGAAAAATAAGACGAACAACCACCAAAAATGACATTAACATGATTGTTGGGTACATGATACAGCATATTTTTGTCTCCATCCATGTCCTGAATCCCGCAGGATTGTCCCTGTTCTGGTTAGTAGGCATAGGTCCCGTACCCTGGTAAAATTCCTCCATTTGCCGCAACTAGTTGCGACAATTTTTGAGGACATGCTCGGGGACATTGTGCAATGGACACCATTTGTTATTGCCCTGTGGGTTAGTCTATTTTTCTGAATGGTCATTGCCGCGACCACCCAAAGGAGGTTTAAACTTTTTGAATGGAACATCTTTACCTTTTCCTTGTGGCTATTTGTTCACAGCGGCGATCTCTCGGAACTGGCGTGCTCCATTCTTCTTGGGCTTCTTGGACTTTCTACCCATAGATGATTCTGGTTTCTTATTAGAACCATCCTTTTTGTCGGACTTGAGACCAGGCTGAGGAGGTATATTCCCCTTATCGACCATCCTATTCCATTCAACAGCCTCGGCTGCATCAGAATAATGATCATTCATATCGAAAAGATCTAATACTGATCGTGGTGGATGGATGCCCAAGTCCTCTGTGAATCTCCAGTATCTGACGCCATGCTTGAAGGCTCGAATAACTGAAGACTCAAAGATATTGGTAATGGTATTTCTCACGCCCATGAATCTCTTAACAAACTGCCGAAGAGTCTCAATCAAAGTTTGGCATAGTCGATGAAGATCGTCTTCTTTACCAGGCTTCTCATAGTAGTTTTGGAAATTGTTGAGGATCACATCCCACAACATTTCCCAATTATAAATCAATCCTTTTGGTTGATTAAACAACCAAGTCCGTGTCGGACCCTCTAGGACCATTGGCAAATAGTTTGTCATCACCCAGTCATCTCCTTCCACTTGAATGACAGTAACGTAAATCTGGAGAAATTCAGATGGGTTTTTACTTCCATCGAACCTCTCGATCATACCGGGTTTGAATTTTTCTAGCCAGACTACAGCTCGTAATTCTGGTGAGAATGCCTTACAGCCCACATATGAACTATGAGGTTGTCAAGCATTGCGACCATCCCTTGGTCGCAGAAAAGATTAATATGGGGAAACTCGCGGTGCGGTCCCAAGCGCGAGCGCACTGGTTAACGATCATGGACGCGAGATCTGTCGGTTCGCCGAGCTTTGTCATGCCAGGCAGACGTGGTGTAGCCATGGTCTCGTTATCCCCAGCTTTGGTAAAAGTTATCCGGTTCTTGGGAACGAGTTACCAAACGTGACGAAGCCATTGGAGTTACATCTGATGCAACTCTATCGAGGGTATCCGTGAGCACTCTTGCGAATACCACTCCATCATCGTTTGTGACATCAGCAGGAGGATTGCGTAGTGTTTCTGCAATCGTATGGAGACAATCCCATGTACTTCTCCTGGGCGCCGGAGGCATTTTGTCGTGCCTACGACCATCATGATGTCATTGATGGGAAGTTCCCCATGGTGCCGAAGTTCCTGGACCAAGGTCACTTGTGACGGATTCATGGCATAATTGCACAGAACGCAGAGCTTCTTCTGTGGCCTTACAAACTTCTGCCTCTCGTCGCTCACGAGATGTGACTTGCTCCTGTCTGCATTCTTCCTCCTCCCTAGAAACGTTGTTCAGGGGTTTCCTCGAAAAGTGTTGCAACTTCGAGTGGAGCCGCGTTCGCAGATGGTGAGAGCATCTCCTCTTCGCTCGAGTCAGATTCAAAGTGAAAGAGGGACTTCAGATTGTCTGGAGCATATCCTTCTAGACTAAATTCAAGATCCTCATCGCCCATATTGTCTGGGACAATGGGTTGTGGCACATACTTGTCTGCGACTGTGGGAATACTCACAGAAGGTGAGTGAATTGCCGTCTCCAGTTTCTGGTCGATGGATGTTGCTAGAACCAAAGAAGAGTCTTCCTAAGCACAGGGCTCAGAGGCGACATCATCATTTCACATGAATAATGTTTCATCATCCATGTCAACGTTGATATAATCTTCGAGATTGAAATCATTCTCGGAATCGTGACAAAGAGACATAACCTACTGAGATTCTTGGTGAAGAACAACATGTTGAAAGGGTTCCTAGTCGAACTTATGCAAATTTGAATTGTTTAGTATGGAGGCAATTTTAGACGTGTACCAAGTAAATCACGATATCTATGAATCTAATGACATGAAATTTATATAGGTTCAGGCCCTCAAAGGATGGAGTAATAACCCTACTTCCTTTTGTGCTTTTACTCTCAGTGTAATGAATTACAAAGAGAGATTGTTATCAAGTGTAAGAATCTCCTATTATCTCTGTCTAAGGATCTCTCGATCTCTCTCTTTTTATCTTCTCCTTTTATACTTATCGAAAGGGAGCCAATAAAGAGAGGTTTAGCAGTTGTTGGCGACTTCCAGTAGTGGTGATGTGCGATTGAGATATGCGGTTATAGCATAATTGTATATTCATCCTTATGTACTTTGACGGTTGTCATGTCTGTAAGGAAGATACATTATCCTGAGATCATGTTTGGGAGAGCTCAACTGCTACCCAGGATGAATATGAGTCTTCAATAACCATGGTCGTGTACTGGCTACGACCATGTATTGTTTTTGCTCTTGTCTCCACGATCTCTATGGTTGCGGGAGGATGTCTCCACGACCATAGCACTTGTGGATATATGAGACCGTAGTCTCTTCCCATTGTCTTTGCGACTATAAAATAGTATGAGCGACTAATTTGGGTAATAATCTCCATCACCAATACAACAGTTGTGTTGCTTCGAATGCTAAATAGTATCCTGTTGCTTCGAATTCTCGCACTGCACCGCGTCGTTTCAAATTCCAACACAACTAGTGGAGAATGTTAATGAAGTGGTTACCAGTAGGGCACAAGGGAGGATCCCAAGGCCTTCTTGCTGCGCCCACCGTATCCCTTTGGAATTCTATAAATAGCCACCACCCCTTTGTGGAACTCCCAACTCTTCCACAAATTCTCTAAGTTTTTACACTCCTTGCCTTCCTGACTTTTCCTCTTCTCTTGTTTCAATGGCAACCAATCCAGGAGCGACTTGATGAGGAAGAAGGTTTGGCCACCAAAGGCAATGTTGAGGCATTGGGCTCACAGGGGATCAGTTTGGACAATGTTGCACAGCCATCTCAAGAGGTAATTCTCTCTCGATAAGTTGGGGTAGGTTTTTTCTTTTTGAATTCAGCATTTCCAAACTCCTGGGTTTTTTGCAGTTGCTTGAATGCCGAACAGTTCCAGGAAGTGATCCGGTGATGATGTTGGACCATCTAGTGGATTTTCCTCGAAGAGGATGGTTGGGGCCTCTTTCTAGGCTGCACAAAGTGATCATGATAGAAGGAACAAGGTCCAAACCCCCCAGCCATTAACTGCAACTGTGGCTCAGGCCTCATCCAGGGCCACAAACTGCTCCTCATTGTTCTAGGTGAGCGCTTGTTTCCTTCTTCTAACCAAGTTGAGGAATTTAGTTAGGAATGATTTTATCCAATTGTGAATTTGTCGTACAGGACATATTACACAACTTCCTTCAGAGTCGCTTCCACTGCGGCCGAGGAGGATGTGGAAGTTATGGATCCCATTGGGGTCCAGTCAGCATCAATCTCCTTGGTAAGGATCCTCGCTCTTTGGATCTCTCTTTTTGTTATGTTCATTACTTGGAGTGATCCCATGGTCGCATAGGAGAGGAAGACGGGAAGACGGCCAGCGAAGAGCTGGCTGAGACCTTGGCGTCCCTGAAGGAGAAGACTGTGTTGTGCAGCTTCCTCCAAGAAGAGAACGAGCTCCTCGTGGAGAACTTCATCCGATGAGGACTCGACCTTTACTCTCTCCTTCAAGTCGTTGACTGCTACAAGGCGGCCAGCGAGAGGGCTTGAGAGACTGTGAGGCTTGCTCGAGACGACAAGATGCTTGTCCGCAGGGAAAAGGATGCCTCGGATGCTTTGATCAAAGGCTACAGTCTCACTGAGTGGGATACCTTTAGGAAACTGAAGGTGGTTGCAGACTCTCTTGAGGCTGAAGTTGTTAAACCTGAGAGGATCAACTTGTCTCTTGAAGAGTCTTGCAATTTGGTTGTAGCTCAAGCTGATTCGCTGGTTGCCAACATCCTAGAGTCTGCGATGAGGTACAGGGAGAGACTAAGAACTGATATCGATGCAGCAGTTTCTACTATCCTCTACAGGCTTAGGCATCACCATGGTCCAGGCTTAGATCTAAATCTAGTTGTGGGGGATGTAATTGTTAGCAGCAAGGAGTAGCTGGACACAGCCAGGGCTGAGGTCAAGCCCTTATTAGATAGATTGTTACATGACCTCGACCTCGCCTGATGTATCCCTTCTTATTTGTAAATTTTTTTAAATATTACCAATGAACAAAATTTTTACCATGTCAAAATTTCAATATCATTGATAGACTATGTTTAGAATATCCTTGGACTATCTCCTTATCTCTTTCCTTGGCCTTCTGAGACCATAGAAAGGTAAGTTCAACCATGGAGCATTGTGCGCGACCATGGAATGACTATTGCGATCATGAGGAGGATATGTGCAACCTCGGAAATACCTGGGTGATTCAATTTCGGGTAACAATCTTTGTCAGTTAGCTCCTAAAGTTGAAATGAAAAGGGTTTTCTTTTTTGCAAAAGGCATTTCAAGTCCTAAAAAGGCGTTTAAGGCTATTAAAAGGCGTCTTTTCATTTCGACTTCCCGCCGAACCCAAGAAGAAATTGGAGTGCGCATGTTATGTTTTGTTTTGACGGGCATTAAATGCAAATACTCCTTTTTTTCTTGCGGCGTGAACAACGGTCAAGAACCCGAGGAAAGTGGCCTTTTAAACCTTGCGTCTCGAGACCTGCCTATGCGCGCAACCTTCCTCAAAATTTCCTAAGTTTTCTCAGAGTTCTTTGCTTTCCCCGTTGTCTTCTGATCCCTTAGCCTTCGTCTTCCTCTTGCAAAACTCGACCCAATGGCTTGCTGGATGTGATCCAGTCACCGATCGGAGGAGAGTCTGCTAGCTTTGGAGGCTGACGGTTACCTCCCTTCTAGGTCGTTGATTCTAAAGCATCCTGTAGGGGAGAATGAGGAGAGCCTGAAGGTGCAAGAGGGTGAGCTAGTGGTTTTTGAGGATTTCCTGCGTTGCGGCTTCCGCTTGCTGGAAAGTGACTTCTTCTGAGAGATCCTCACCCACTACGATTTGGAGTTGGTGAATCTGAACGCCAACTCAGTGTTGATCCTCACAACTTTTCAACACTTGTGTGAGGCCTACATTGGGGTTTATTCCAATGTAGCTCTATTTCGCTAGTACTATTTACTAGCGAGTTTGAAGGGCATCTCCATACCGGGCTGTGTCTACTTTCAGCTGCGGGAGAAGAAGGATGTTCTCCCCTTCCCACTGCATGACTCGGTTCACAAGTGGTACCAGCGGTGGTTCTACTGCATTGCATTGAAAGAGAGCCATCTCTAGTTCGCAGATCAGCGACCAGAGAAGAGCAAGGAGAAAGATGTCGCTCCCTTGTTCAACGATGACAGAAAAGGTAGTCCAGGTAATTTAACACCTGCTGAACAAAGGCTTGAACGCTCGCGACATGATCTAGGATTTTATGAAAAATCGGATCAACCCTCTGACGAAAAGGGATCACCCGCCTTGGGAGGTCAGGGTGATGGGAGATGCCACTAGGGACTACAACCCTGGTAAGCGCCTCATCCTTTGAAATTTAATCAGATTGGTTGATTGTGTCTTAATCTGTTTTTCTTTGGAAGTGTTGTTTTGGTTATTATCATTCTTTTTCAGCCTTGTCCCCTTCGGACGTTGAAGTAAGGACGAAGTTTCTTTTGAAATCTTTTAATCCGGTCGAGGAAGGCGACATGAATGTGTCGAGACCGAAGAGCCTAGTCGGTAACACCGATGAGATTGGGCAGGCGCGTCGAAAGGTATAACTCCTTCGGGAAACCTGTGCAAATTTCAATATAAGAGATAATTGTCCTGATGGAATTTCTTCGTGTTAATGTAGTTGTTCATGCGACCACCAGCCCAAAAGAGGCTTGCCGGCGGTGATGTTGAACCTTCTGGTGGTTCTTCATCGAAGAAGCCGAAGAAAACTCCCTCCATGACAAAGGACTTGGCCAGGGCGAGAACTTTACGAATAAGCCCTACTCCCCTCCTGCGACCTCAACCATGGAGGCTGCAACCACTACCGCGGTGGGGGTTTCTGCGACAACATTGCCTGCTGCAACCAGGGCAGCTGTAGGCGCACAGGAACCGGCCACAGTTGCGACAATGGCTGGCCCCGATTTTTTCGTAATACAACTATAAATCGTCTTAAGGTTGTGCAGGGGGAGGGGATCGATGTGGAGGAGGATGCTTCCCTGTTTTTCTCAAGAAGGAAAACAAGGACTTCCTCTAGCGACTTCAACCCTAAGGAATTATCCACGCTCTTATCTTCCAAGGGCGTGGCCTCGAGTTCTCGCAACCCCATGAGACTCAGCATCAGGTGCATGTCCGCCCCTGCTCTGACAAAGTTTCCCTGTTTAGTTAGGGATAATTAGTTGCACTTGGGAATTCAGGGCTACTTCTGTTTTGTTGCCCATGTCATTGATCGAGGTTGCAGACACAACAACAGAGGCGGCGGCCATAGAAGGTGTCACTATGACAGCTGAGGCCGCGGTGGAAAATGACATCCAATCAGGTGTTCTCGCCAATGATGAGGCGATTGAGGCCGCTGTTGTGATTTCGGCCACAAGGATGGATGAACAGGTAAATTTCTCTGCTCCCCCAGTGGTCAAAGGAATCACGTCTCCCTCTTGTTTGGGAGATAAAAGAGAGGAGATAGCGGAAGAGATGGCAGTCCAACCTGCCCAGATCCAGCGCCCCGCTGAAGACATGAACCCTCCAGCGGCACCTTCTAGCTTGGCTTCTGTTGGCCAAACAAGCAGATCTGAAGGTCTCTCTGAGAGGTTTTTTCACAAATTTTTGGAGGTAAGTAGAATTCTTACCATTTTGGCTTTGTTATTTCCTTAGGAATTTTACTCCTAGTACTTTCTTGTTTTATGCAGGATGCAGCTCGCGTAGCAACCTCATCTGGTCTGCTAATGGAGCATTTGAAGGTCGCACAGGCTGAATACAGCTACTTAAAGCAGTAAGTATCTTTCTTCTGTGCTTAGTCTTTTTGAAACGGTAGTAACATTCGTTGTTGCAGGGAAAAGGCTGCTCTATAGAATAAGATTGCTGAAGCTGAAGAAAGGCTCACCAAGACCTTGGTGCTTGAAGCCGAACTAAAAGAGGCTAAAGAAAGAGTTGTGACCTTTGAGCAAGCATCAGGATTGTACAATTCACATAAAGAAAATTCTGAACAGCTCCTGGTGCTTTGCGAGGAGCAACAAGACAAAATGAAAAGTAAGTTCACTTTTGGCAAAAGTTTACCTTACCTTGGTAAATTTCATGAATCCGATTCAACCCATTTCTTCTCCTTTTCAGTAAAAGAAGAGTAGATTAAGAAACTAACTAAATAAAGAGATCAATTTGACAAAAAATTCGTCCAGAGGGGGATAGACATTGATACTCTTCACAAGGTTTGCGAGCATCACCAAGCATCCAGCAATAGGGCCAGAGACGCTACTAAGCTTGCTCGCAACGAAAAGGGCGTGTTAGAAGCAACCATCAAGAGCTATAGTAGTGTTGAGTTGGACACTTTCAAGAAACTGAGAATGGCCACAGACTTATTGAAGGTAGACATCACTGATCCTAAAAAGGATGACTTAAGCCTCAGTGAGTCCTGCAAGTTGGTCGCCGCTCAATTTGACTCACTGGTCGAGAGCATTCCAGAAACTACGAGGAGGCAAAAGGAAGCATTGAAGTCCAACGTTGGGGCTGTAGCTTCCGCTATCCTTAGCAAGTTAAGGCATCACCACGGTCTGAATTTGGATCTGAACCTGTGGGTGAAAATGCTACTTGTGACAGTGAGAGTTAGCTTAGTGCTATAATGGATGAGGTTAGACCTTTGGTTGAAAGTTTACTTCGAGATCTTGATCTCGTTTGATGTAAAATCTACTATGACATCTTGTAATAATGAACTTATTGACATGGAATGGAAATGCTTACCTAGTTTAGCAATGATTTTGAACCTTTCAAATACATACAATTAGCAAAGATTTCGATGATTGAAAAACAAAACCGTAAAGATTGAAAAATGTTAAGTACTTAGTTTCCTGACTTAATGCCATAGTTATGTTTCCCTAGCCCCCTCCAGTGACCATGCATACATTGAAAATGGTATCATGGTCGCAGGATTGAAATCAAACGATGGCATAGTCGATCAAGAACATACAAGTTAGTCTCTTATGCATGAAGAGACGACTTAAAAGAGGAGCTTTGACTATATGTGATCAGATGGTCGCAAGGACACACATTCTAATGTAAATGCCAAAGCTTGTTGCGAACTAACAGCCACTCTAATTATCTATAACATGCTAGCAAGTCCCTGATGTGTTAAGAAATGACTTATAAAGAGATGTCTTGACTAGATGCGATCATGAGATCGGCCAACGAATCCACTTAAACATTATGTTAAAAGTGTTTATTGCGACCAACCCCCAAGCGTAGCCCCAAAAAAGGGTAGGGACAAAAAGAAGGACAATAACTACAACATAAAGTGAAAAAAAATGCTTTATTGAATTATGAAATGTACAAAGGAAGTGGAAAGACTTAAACGTAAAATTTTTGTAGTTGGTCTATGTTCCAGGTGTAAAATAGAACTCTTCCATCTTCCATAGCTAATCGAGTTGATCCAGGTCACGGTATTGAGACCACAGTGTAGGGACATTACCATTGAAGCGAGAATTTGTTGCGACTAGACTGGTTTTGGATTTTTCTCAAAACCAAGTCTCCCACGTGAAGGCTACGTTGTTGCATCCTTTTGCTGTGATATTTACGCAAAGCCTATAAATTCGCTGTGGACTGGATCAATTCTTGATTACGCTTTTCTTCTAGGAGAATGAGTTCATCTTCACGTGTTTCATTGTGATTAATAATATTTAAATTATTTACGCGAGGAGAGCCAAGTTTGATTTCATTTGGCAACATGGCATCTGCACCAAAGACCAATTGGAAAGGCGTGTCGCCTGTTGCTCTACTGGGTGTGGTACGAAGTGCCCATAGAACGGAGTAGGTTCCTCTACCCAAGCCCCCGAGCGCAACTTAAGGTGGTCGAATACATGTTTCTTAACCCCTTGTATTATTTGCCCATTAGCACGTTCAACTGCCCCATTGCTCTGCGGATGAGCGACGGATGCCAAACAGATTTTGGTCCCGATATCGTCGTAATAGTCTCGAAAAAGACCACTAACGAACTGGGGTCCGTTATCTATGATGAGGCGACTTGGAACGCCAAATCATGTTGCAATGTTCTTATGAAAGAACTTCTTCGCCGCTGCGGCTGTAATGGTTTGGACTGGTTCAGCCTTGATCCATTTAGTGAATGTATCAATGGCTGCAAAGAAAAACTTATATCCATTGATGGCTTGGGGCATCTAGAATATCTGTAACACCCTGAGTTTGGGGTGAAAATTCTTTTCTTAAAAAGTCATGCATGCATATGTCTCTTCTAGATCAGCCAAATCAGCCTAGCTTTATTCTATCCTAAGCCCCAAAAATCTGAAATCTATCCTGTGAACTCAAATCAAGAGCTGACTTTTCAGATTTGGCCTACTACTTATCCTGAGTAGAAAAGCCTTCAGAAGCCAGAATCAATTCCATCTCTAACTCCCAGTTTTATCAACTCCTTTCTGTTTTCGAAAACAGAAATATATTATATTACCCTAAATACCCTAAGTTTCAGAAATTCATATTTAATCAAAATCTTGAACAAATCCAGACCAGATTATTCTCGGATTATGATCAGGGGTATGCCAATACCTTAATCCAAAAAGTTGATAGCCAGATTCTATCATCTAGACCCTTATCACAAATCAGTCCAAGGAGTATCACAGATCAGTCCTTTTTCCAGATTTTCCAGAAGCCTGAAAAGGCTAAATGTTGCAAATCAACTCCAAATCCAAATCTGATTCAGGGAACACCTCCCAAATACTATTCAACACAAGATCTCCTTATATGATTATTTCAAAATCTTACTCTACAGCCCAGAATTGCAGATTCGACCAAAGTTCAGATTCCAGATACCCTAATTTACCCTATTATCAATTTCACTCAAAAACCATTCAAATGTTTCAAATTTCATCTTCTATATGTGCCAAATTATCTGTTGAATTAAGTTTTCCAAATCAGCAACATCAAATTCAACCCTAATCATCCAAATCTCCAGATTTACAAATCAGCCCAAAGCCAAGAATCAGAAATTGCAAATCAGTCCAGATTCGACCAGAGCAACAGCTGTGTTTTTTACCACAGCCTTGCCATGCTTGTGCACCGTGTTCACTCACTGCCGGCCAAGCCTTGCCTGCGCCTGTGCCCGTGCTTGCCTGTGTTTGCATGTGCGCACGTGTCCGTGCCTGCGCCATCGCCGTGGCAGCGCCAACGACCAGCAACCGCCCGTGCGCGCGACTAGCAACGATCAGCAGCATCCCTTTTTTCATAGGTTTCACGCCACGTTGCCTTGCCGTGCCAGCCATTGTCGCCACTGCTTGAACTGGCCAGCACCAAGTTCCAATGCCCCGACCAAACACAATTGCAGAGCCGTTGTCGCCGTTGCATCGTGTTATCCCCTTTGTTGCTTCTGCGCCCAACCAGTCCCGACCCCGGCGCCAATATCCTTGCTGTCGCCCTCCTCGCAAGCTTCGCCCCTGGCCTATTTAAGCACCCCAGTACCCTGTATCATCTCTACTTCACAAAAATTTGACTAAGTCCCAAATTTCTTCGCCGTCGTCTTCTTCTCCGGCGAGCTCAAAAGAGGGAGCACAGTGCCAGCTCCAATTACTCCATCAATCCTCAAATTGAAACCACCAGTAAGGATCTCCCTCCCCCGTTATCGTGTAATAGCATCCAATCGAGCTCCGGTGACTTCTAACGCCAGCGATCACCAGAATCCTCTAATTCCCTGTTCCAGCAATGCCATCTAAATTAGCCCGAATTTGCTTTCGTGATAATAGAACAAAATGATCAGTGAATTAATCTTAGCAAACCTGTAAACTCAGATTTTGAATCCAGCACTAATCGAAGCTTTACCCAAATTCTAGCGCCACCAGTAACCAGCTCACGTCGCTAGGCCACACCGGCGTTCCTCCAGCCAAATTGACTATGCCAGTAGCTTTCTTACACCTCCCTTCCACTCTCAAAGCAAGGAATCGACCTCTCAACCTCTGTAGCAGAAACACCTAATTTTAGTGTCGTCTTCTCCGGCGCCGTTCATCGGAATCTGTTTCTGGCCGCCACACCGCCATCGAAGCCACCTTGTCTAGTATCTTTGTCTTGATCTCCTGAGCACTTTTCCCTTCTAGCCCAACCTCTGAAACTGCCCAGATCACAAGATATAACTATGCCAAAGTTTTTGTCGAGTGCTATTGTCTTGTCATGTCGCCATCGTCTTTCCTCACAGTTCGTCGCCGTCCGGCCGTCTTAGTTCTTGAAACCACCACCATTGTGTTCCTATTATCTTCGCCTACATCCTAGACATAATTGGTGAAGCCAGAAAGCCCTAAATCGATAAAAGCATCAAAGCCCTAGTTTTTGACAGTACCAGGACACCCAGTTCACTGTGTCCAGGGATCTTTTTCCAAATCTTTGAACTCCTAGACCTTTCTGTGAAAACCCACTTTGTCAAATAGCTGCCTTATGTTCTTGTGCACCTAATGCCTTGATCCAAACCTGTTTTGTCCACTGAAAATCCTTAGAACCATGCCAATGCCATTCTTTGACAATGTCAGCCCTTGTAAGTCTATGTCAGCTAGTGGCATTGGGCCTGTTCAACCACTTCTGGTTGTGCAAATCAAAAACCACTTTGTCCATTGAATTTGTAGAGTTATGATCTACATTTCCTTCAACTGCCACACTTTGAGATAAGCTCTCTTGGTTTCCTTGAAGCTATGTTAGAACCTTGAACCGAATGTTGATCTGTTGACATTCACCATTTTTGAGCAAACCAGCAGTGAACTCAATGTCAATATTGATGCCTTGAGACTCTAGTACCCTCCAGTACTCAATCTTAGCCCAGATTCCTTGAAACCCTAGAATCTCGACTCAGTTCTGCTTACAATCCCAATCATCTTCAGTATCGTTCAGTTATTCTTCTAAGCATATATGCATATAGATTATAAAACATTTTAACATAGTTAGTAATTATTGTATGCTTGTTTGTCGCCGAGCAGATCCAGAAGCTAAGTTCGAGGACTTCGCTGTTGACCCGACATCAACTGCTGATTTTTACGATGCGGAAGGCAAGTCATATTCTTGAACATCTTGAACCTATATTTTAAGAGTTGCTATAACATAACCTTGAATATAAATAGTGTTGGGGGAATCCCCAGCGGTCCCACGTAGTCCCAAGGTGGCCACGGTGGAACCCGGTGAGACCCGAAGGCATCGGGCCCTTGGTGGGGCCCGGAAGGTCTCCGGGACCCCGGTAACTCCCGGTGAGACCCGGAGGGTCCCCGGGCCCCCGGTGACACCCGGAGGGCCTCCGGGACCCCGGTGACTCCCGGTGAGACCCGGAGGGTCCCCGGGCCCCCGGTGACACCAGGAGGGTCTCCGGGACCCCGGTGACACCCGGTGACACCCGGAGGGTCTCCGGGACCCCGGTAACTCCCGGTGAGACCCGGAGCGTCCCCGGCCCCCGGTGACACCCGGTGACACCCGGAGGGTCTCCGGGACCCCGGTGACTCCCGGTGAGACCCGGAGGGTCCCCGGGCCCCCGGTGACACCCGGAGGGTCTCCGGGACCCCGGTAACTCCCGGTGACACCCGGAGGGTCTCCGGGACCCCGGTGACACCCGGAGGGTCTCCGGGACCCCGGTCACTCCCAGTGAGACCCGGAGAGTCCCCGGCCCCCGATGACACCCGGTGAGACCCGGAGGGTCCCCGGGCCCCCGGTGACACCCGGAGGGTCTCCGGGACCCCGGTGACACCCGGTGACACCCGGAGGGTCTCCGGGACCCCGGTAACTCCCGGTCACACCCGGAGGGTCCCCGGGACCCCGGTGACACCCGGTGAGATCCGGAGGTCCCCGGAGCCCCGGAGGGTTCTGGGGAGCCCGGGCCCATGAAGAACTGTTGTTGACCGTGGGGCCTCTAGGAGGCCCTTGGCGCCACGTGTCAAGCATCCAGGCCGTCCGTCAGGCCAAAGGACGTCTTCGCCCTTCCATCCGACGGTTGCAGCGAGGGCATTTTCGTCTTTTGTATTTCTTAGGGGCTATATATACCCCTCTTGTACCCTTTTCCAGGGATTCGAATTCATTTCATATAAACACAATTCCCGGCTCTCTTGGAGACCTCTCCCCGAGAGCTCACCTCCCCAGCGGACTCGCGTCCGGAGAGAGCCAACAGGACTAGGGCCCCCACTGGGACCCGAACCTGTATAAACCTCCGTGTCACTTTTTGTGTTGCCCGGCGGGAGGAGACCAGTAACTCGGTCTGCTCGCGCCGCTGTACTCGTGCTGCGCACGTCCGAACCTGCCGGGGTATCCGTAATACCACGACAAATAGTATTGCATGTGAAAGAATGATTGAGATATGAATTGGCAGTACTAGGCTGGATGCCTGTTGAGATGTGAAATGTGAAATGAACAAGTAATGAGCCATGAACTAATATATATGTATATATTTATGTTCATGAAATAAAACCTCTAGCCGTGACTAGGCTTTTGGAATGGAGTGGTGGTACTAGCACAGGATGTGTAGGCACTAGATGTGCATGGGTTGTGAATGGTCTGGTCACTGGCATATAAGGACTAGAACCTTGTGTTGTGCGCCTAGTAGCATCAACAACGTGCTAATCGCAAGCCTGGTATGGGACAGGCCTGAACAAGTAGTATGCGGATCACACATGAAACCCCTATATGACATGTACACGATTTACACGAAGTGCGGCTCCAACACATATCACAGGATGTGATTACACGCTGGCCCTGAGTGGGAAGATGCCAAATTAGTGGGGGTTGTGTAACCCCGCCACAACTGAGTTTCTGAGTGGGACCGCAGGGTTTGGGGTGAATTGTGTGTGAAACATGGCAAAAGTTCTTGTTATTTCCACCTTGCCACTCACACATGATTGTGAGGAAGGGTCTAATCATTTGATAGAATGGGCATGAAAGTGGAATATCTTGCGGGTAAATTGGTACCTTTCTGCAGAGTTAAAAATGTATTTGAATACTCCGAGCTCCCGGGTTTATAGGAGTCTGCTGCGGTGGATTAAATCCACTGGGTGTGGCACAAGTATGTTTTCTAAATAAAATTTGATAAGTCAAGATTACCCAAATGACATGTGTTGTCATGATAAGGGGTGCTGTTGTGGGCTGTCGTGTGTCGACGTGTCGCAGTAGTACTATAAATAGTGGAACATGAATAGTGATGCTATGCTATGAAAAGTTCTGCCATGAGATGTGACATAAAGGAAAAGACTATTTTACAAACATCCACACTTCTTTATTAGCATAGGTTCATATCATCCCTACTATATGTATCTACTCACCCTTGCAACCTACAATCCAGCAGACGGAGCGTTCCATGATCAAGATGAAGACGTGGAGAATTTCTTGGATCCAGAAGGAGGAGTGCCAGTTCCGCCAGAGCCCTGATGTGCGTTGTTCTGCCGTCAACTTCTCGCTGTGGGAGGGTCACCTATCTTCTGCTGTGTAGTTGTTTTTATTTTGCTTTAGCTAGACCATGTATGCCGCAAAGGCATTGTAATCTCTTTATGTTGTATTAAGGCCAGCAGGCCACACTGCTTAAATATTTTGTAAGTTACTCTGCTGTGATATAAATATACTCCTGTGCTTGACTTATCCTGGGAAGTCAATGGTATGCACGTATGGGATCAGCTGTAGCGAACTGGGTCTCCACGGGAGTAGTCGTAGTCCCCAGGTCGGGGCGCGACAATATCTGTTCCCCATACGGTGAATGGCCAAGTCAAGGGAATAGTTTGTAGTGCATATGCTGGCTGATGAACTTGCCGAGCATGAAATTGACACTACGGGCATGTCTTGACCAATTGCCTGGCATCTTTTAATGCCGAAGGCTAGTAATACCTTGTCGAAAATACTTTCCGACCATTGTTCTATAGGATGCATGTGCGCCACACATGCCTCCGTGGATTTCTCTTAGAAGGTTTTGTCCTTCATGTTGAGGTATGGAATGCATGAGTACTCCAAGAGTGTTTTTTTGTACAAGGTCCCTTGGACCAGTCAGTACATGCATGCTTTTCTAAGTAACTGATCAGCCTTGGTTTTGTCCTCAAGCAAGGTCCCATGTGCGAGATATATGCTCAATGGTTGGATCCAATCTACTTCATGCTCGAGGGTGGCAACATTAATCATCGCCTTTGTCATCTCTATGATTGAGGGATGTTTTAAGTGTTCAATGAACACTCCTGCTAGAGTGGATGCATGTGAGGAACCAATTTTTGATAATTGGTCTGCGAGGATATTGTCTCTTCGCAGAATGAATTGGACTTCAAAATTTCTGAAGTGTTTTTCCAATTTCCTCACTTCGTCCAGGTAATGAGCCATTGTTTCATTAGAGGTGTAGTGCTCCTTGTTTACCTAGTTTATGACTAGCTGTGAATCTCCCTTCACCACTAATTGATGGACTCCAAGGGATTTGGCTGCTCGAAGCCCGGTGAGAAGACCTTCATACTCTGCGGCATTGTTGGTAGCAACAAAGTGGAGTTGTATGACATACTGGAGTTGGTCGCCCTGTGGTGTGATTAAGACCACCCTAGCCCCCGAGTTGAAAAACTGTGAAAACCATCAAAATACATCATCCAATGATCGGTAGTGGACAAATCTGTTGGTTCTTGCTCAGGTGGTTTGGGATTAGTCCATTCAACCAAAAAATCTGCAAGAACATAAGATTTGATTGCTACTCGAGTAGTAAAATGGTATCAAACACTCTGAGTTCTACTGCCCACTTCGCAACTCGACTAGTTGCTTCTGGGTTCCAGAGAATGTCCCCTAAGGGAAAGGACGATGGCATGAAAATCTTGTGCACTTGAGAGTAATGTCGCAGCTTTTGGGAAGCCATTAAGAGAGTGTAGAGTAGTTTTTGGACCTCGAGGTAATGCTCCTTTGGTCCATTTAGTACTTCACTTACGTAGTACACTGGTCGTTGCACCCCTTCTCGTTCTGCGATTAGAACTGCGCTGACCGCATGAGGGGTTGTAGCTAAGTAAATGAGCAAAGGTTCTCCCACATTTGGGGAAACCAACACTGGAGCACTATATAGATATGCTTTGACTTCCTGAAAAGCTTTTTCAGCTTCGTACGACCACTAAAAACCATTGTGTTTTCATAGAACCTTAAAAAATGGAAATCCACGTTCGCCTAACCGCAAGATGAAGTGACTCAAGGCCGCCATTCGACCTGTTAAGCTTTGAAGTTCCTTCGTTGTCGAAGGAGATCGCATTTGTTCAATGGCCCAGACTTTTTCTGTATTAACCTCAATGCCTCTCGAACAAACAAGAAAACCTAAAAGTTTACCAAAAGAAACTCCAAAAGAGCACCTTTTGGGATTCAACTTGATTCCATGTTTATTCAAATTACAGAAAGTCTCAGTGAGATCATTTACATGATTGGAGCTTTTCAAACTCTTTACAACCAGATCATCAACATAAGCCTCAAAATTGTGCCCTAATTGAGAAAGAAAGATCTTTTGCATCAAGCGCTGATACGTGGAACCAGCATTCTTGAGCCAAATAGCATTCTGACGTAGCAGTTGGTGCCAAATGGTGTGATGAAGGCAGTTTTCTCTTTATCTATTTCTGTCATGCTAATTTGATGGTAGCCTGAGTAAGCATCCAGGAAGCTCATCACTTTGCAACCCGCTGTAGAATCGACCAACTGATCGATGCGAGGAAGGAGAAGTCATCCTTCGGACAGGAATTATTAAGATTGGTGAAATCAACGCACATGCGCTACTTACCATTATATTTCAGGACCATGACCGGATTCGTGAGCCATTCTGGATGGTTAACCTCACGAATGAAACCAGCTTCCTGGAGTTTATCTAACTCTGAATGAATGGCTTCTTATCGATCAAGAGCAAAGCATCAGAGCTTTTGCTTTATTGGTCGCTGTCGAGGCCGAATTGCTAGGCTGTGCTCGATCACTTCCCTTGAGACTCCGAGCATGTTGCATGGTTTCCACGCAAACACATCTGCGTTAGCTTGGAGGAAAGAAATGAGCACGAGTTCCTATTTGTCGTTTAGTACTGACCCAATCCGAACGATCTTAGATGGGTCATCTGGGAATAAAGGAACCTGCTTGAGTTTTTCTTTTGGTCGCGGAGTGGCCTTGACCGCATCAGGTTCCTTGTTCGCCAGCTTAACATCCCATAGGGGAAGTTGGTCGACCAGTTCCAGGGATATTTGATCTCAATTGAGAGCCGTATTTTGGCTGCCTCGAACTGTGATTACACCTTTTGGTCCTGATACTTTGACGCACTGATAAGCATAGTGCATTGTCGCCATGAATTTGGTGAGTGAAGGCCTACCAAAGATGGCGTTATAAGTTGAATCACAATCGATTACATCAAAAGTAATTAATTCTGTTCGAAAATTTGTTGGTTCTCCGAGTGTCATAGGTAACACTATTTTCCCGATGGGCTTCATCGAAGAACCATGGATTATCCCAAAAAATGGGTGTGCCACTGGTCTAATCTTTGAACGAGGTATCTGCATCTCATCAAGAGCTTTGGTGAATAATAGGTCGAGAGAACTTCCTCCATCGACCAATACTCGTCCCACTTTAGCATTAAATTACCAAAGGAAGTCATCGTGGTTGCGACAACTCTTTGGGACAATCTTCCCGGCTAAAGGTCAAGGAAGTCTCTAACGAACGGGGAAATTGAAGCTCTCCAAGGGGAGCTACAACACTATTTACCTCCCGGTAAACAACTTTAAATTGACCCTTAGAATAATGAGATGAAGCCCCACCAAAAATAGCATTAATATGATTACTAGGTACCTGGTATGGCATTTTCTCATCTCCATCGGCGTCCTTGATCCCAATAGGTTTGTCCCTGTTTTGGTATAGTTAGCATAGGTGCATTACCTTGATAGAAGTCTTCCATGCGTTGCAACCAGATGCGACAATTCTTGAGGTCGTGTCTAGAGGCGTTGTGTAATGGACACCATTTCTTGTTTCCTTGTGGGTTAGTCTGTTTTTCCGTGCAGTTGCTATTGTGACCACCAGAAGGAGGTTTATTAAATTTGAATGGAACTTTTTTACCTTTCTCTTGTGGTTGCTTGTCCATGACTACGACCTCTCAAAATTGGCTTGCTCCATTCTTCTTGGCTTCTTGAACTTTCCACCTGGAAGTGCCTCCACAATCACCCGTATGTGCTCCTACGCATTCCTTATGAGCGCCAGAGGAGTTTTCAACACCGTCGCCTTAGCTGTCGGGGAATAGGTCTGCAACCATCTGGATGTCATTGATGAGAAGTTCTCGGACCAAAGTCACGAGTAACGGTATCGTGGTGAGTTGGCGCAAGTCGTAGGAAATCCACTGTGACCTTGTGGACCTTGGCCTCTCACTGCTCGTGCAGTTCGTCTTCCACCCATTTGTGTTCTTGTTCTTCCCTAGCAACACGTTGCTCGGGGGTTTCCTCGGAAAGTGCGGTGACTTCCCTCGGATTTGAATTTGCGGATGGAGAAGGCATCTCATCTATGTTTGAGTCAGACTCGAAATCAAAGAGTGATTTTAAGTTGTCCGGGGAAAGTTTTCCAAGCAGAAGTCAAGATCATCATCTCCTGTATCATCTGGGGCAATGGGCTATGGCATATACTCGCCCTTGGATGCGATAAAATTCACAGAGGGTAAGAGAATTGCCTTGTCTGATTTCTGATCAACAGACGTGACCGGAATTGATGCCGATACTTCCTCGGGAGAAATCTCAAGGGTAGTTTTGTCACCATTGATGAGGATGCTACTTCATCCATTGCATCTACATGATCTTCGAGATCAAATTTCTTCTTGGAATCGTGTAAGGGAAAGAATCCATGGATATGATGAACCTTGGTGAAAATGTCTTCAAGGCCCACGGTGGGCACCAGTTGTCAACGATTGGAACCCGGGGGTCCTCCTATCGAACTTATGCAAAATTGAGATGGGTTATTAAGTGAGACAATTAGACAAGTACCAAGGTATTCAAGTTATCTATGAATCTAAGACACGAGAATTTATCCAGGTTCGGGCCCTTGTAGCTGAGTAATGACCCTACTTCCTATGTATTCATCTATGTAAAAAATGGGATTATAGAGAGAGTGTTACAAAGAGAATGCAATGTCTATTCCTATTAGGCTATGTCTAATCTTCTCTGTTGTTGATCTCCTCCACTACTACAGAAATGCTTTTCACTATCGATTTAAAATCAACTATACTATCGGTTCTCGTACCGCTAGTGATCGGCACGATAGAAGAAACATAGCACACCTCTATTGGTTGAAAACCGATAGTAAAATACCTACACTTCCAACATTCAGTAATCGCTAACAACAATTCTTCTATCGGCTCAATGATCTCAACCGATAGTGATGTTTGATTTCTTGTAACGGTTATTCACTGGAAACCAATAGTACTGTATAGTTTTTTCTATCGGTAAGGTACTCAACATGGTTAGTACTGGAAACTTTCTTCTATCGGTTGTAGGATATGAACCGATAGTATTACAAATAAGCATTACCAGCTACAGCAATATAGAGATACACACATTGGACAGATTGAATCTAATTATTCAGAGATTTCATTTATTCACAAATACACTAATACAAAGATACACACATGCATTGGACAGATTGAATTTATTCACAAATACACCAATACAAGTACACACATACACCAATCAACACATTCAATATATATTGCACAAGTCATTTATGATCGATCGTTGATAGCCACTTCTTCCATCACATATTGAGACCAAATTGTTCGCAGCTCCTTAAATTGAGGCAACTCATATTGGTCTTTCAACATGGCACTCTGCATGCGTGTATGAAGTTAGGAATGTACGTCACATCCAATGTTCGACTTTGAGTCAGGAAAAATGGTTACCTTAGGGAATTGGGCAAAGTTTGTCCTGATCAGGTCATACATAAATCTCATGACATAGAAGCCACATTCTCACGATTGTGGCTGCTGATGGCACTGGGATAATTGCATATGCAAAGACATAAACCCACATTAACTCGAAAGAACTAATTAAGCATAAATTAAAAGACTCATCATGAGTAGTTCCATCCGTATTAATTACCTCATATTCTTTACAAGAAATTGTTGTGCCCTTTGACGCGTCATGCCTCCCTCCAGCAGTAACATAATTTTTGAAAGCCTTGTATTTAATTTAGCATTGCCGGTTAATATGTTATCATTAATTAGCTAGTCAGAGAAAAATTTAAATCAGCAGTGGTACATACGCATCTATGTGCCACGTGAGGGTGAAAACATGTGCTACCTTGTCACTCAATGAATTGAGGTAATAGACCTCATTCATCCATGGGCAAATGACGACGAGGACCCAGTGACCCCTACATTGCATATAAAAGCGAACCGTTTCATACATATGTTAGGAGTAACATACAAGAATGAGTTAAATTAGTAGGAAATGCACTAACCTTTGGTGGTACGGGGCAAGAATGAACTCTCGGTCCTGCTGCGCTAGTAGTGCCCTCGATATGTATTCCTCCGCATGTGCTTGGTCGTGTTCTAGCATCGTGAGGCTTATTTTGTTTGGGTCGAGGAAACCCACCTTGTCACATGCCCTCATCGACACCAGCCTATACATGCACCTGGATGCAAAGTAGACATTAGTAGTTAGTGCATACAAAGTGATTAGATTTATGAAATGAACTGTGATAACTTCACACAACAGCAAACTCACAGGACTCCAGTCCGTATGATAGACATATCAAGCTCCAGCTAGTTGAGGAGGTCGAACAAATCCTCATGGGCCACCGATATGCTCCTGGCCTCATGGTGAAAATGACCTGGCCTGAAGTGAACTAAGAAGTTGATGTGGTGCCTAGACTGGGTCAGGTACCACTTGTGGAGACTTCTGGTTATTTGATCCATATTGCGCAGAAGGTACTCCGACACGAGTGGGAACCCGTTCTTGAACGTACCCGGCTAGCTTTGTTTCGCCTTGCCTTTGGCCTTGCCCTTGCCTTTGGGCGGGGAGTGAGTGTATACCTTCGAAGGTTGGAGCGCGGTGCCGCCGGCCTCATTTGATGGCGAAGGGGCTTTCTGAGGAGGCGTGCATCCTTTGGGTGGGTTTGAGGCCATCGGAGAAGGCATGGGGGCCGAAGGAGCTCAATCATGCGTTGTGCTGGGGGTGGTGTCCTCAGGAAGTGAGCTGGCATCCATCGTCAACTTTAAGTTACGAACAAGTAAGTTAGATTTTGCAAATTGAGTATATTAACTGAGTTGTTAGCTAGAATGGCTAGGGTTTACCTCCTGTAGTCTAACACCCTTCTTGGGCCGCTGTATGTACGAGCCCAATGCCTCGCCAATTGTCTGCATTTCGTCCGTTGGGACGGGCAACGGAAAAGAGCTGTAGCCCGAGAGGGCCATGTCCACCTGTACCTTTGTGAACCTAGGCTTTAGAGGTACACAGTGGATCCGGACATCCTCCCAAGACTGATATACGACCTAGTTTGCAACCACTACAAGGTCTTTGCCTATGTTGATCAATAGGCTACAGCTCTTCGAATTCTGTAATTTGCAACAATTATAACAGGTTAGCGAAACAGTTCTAACGTAACGGGAGTGGCATCAACCGAACTGCATATATAGCTCAAGAGTTGCAATACCTCAATCAGGTCCACCGGATCCACGTGAACCTTCGAGTCGCAACTACTTGGCCTGCCAGCGTCGACCTCGGCAGCTGGATCTAAATCCTTGTACCGCACAACTCGGCTGAGGCGTTCATACTTCTCATTCATTTGAGCGAACATGTCCACGAATTGTGCAGTCACATCTGACCGTATCTTCTCAGACAGCTCTGATTCCCTTTCCTTCTAGCTGTGAGCCTTCTTCGCCTTTTGCCCGGGCTCCAAGAAGCCTTCCTTCCATGGCACCACACCCCCCACGGTTCGCATCCGCCCTGGATGCTCCTTATTCCCTAGAGCCCAGGTTAGGATGTCATTCTCCCTATGGGGAGTGAACAATCCCTTGGTCGCCTCCTTCGAGCAAGAGATCTGTTACATTCAAAGCTCCCCATTGTGAGGAAAAAATATATACAAACTTGTGCACACACTAGTGATCATAGTTTTTCTACCACACTCTATGATTCCAACCTGGAAGTTAGCCAACTCATGATTTGCTACACGACCTCGACGTCCCTGGGGTTTGGGAACTCCACAGTCCCCGTGGACGACACGGTCCCTCTGGCCAGCCACCAGCGCTTGCATCGCGGATCGCGGATCTCGGAGAGCAGTAGGTCAGGGGAGTCGACGAAATTCGATGCCTCATCTTCAGCCTTCTTCCACTGCTCCTCCTTCCCCGCATGGCCGCGAGAGCCGAGCTGGTGCGGGTGGTCCTTCCTCCTCTGGATTGCCCTGTTCTTCTCGCTAAAGGCCTTCGTACTAGAAACAAGAAAATTAATGCACCACTGGTTACTCCATACAACGGTGTAACCAATCAAAGGAAGCATACATACCTTGAACTCAAGGATCCCCTCCTGTTGGGTGAATTGCTCCCATACCTCCTCCATTATGAAGGGGTACTTCTCACATGGAGATTTGCCTTTAGCGAGGAAGGTACTGACGAGGACACTCTTGAAGGTTTTCCACGTGCTGTTCATGTCCTTTCAGCAAGCTATCTTGGGACCATCATCGGGGATGTTCCACTTGGCCTATTTCAAATGGTGCATATAAGCAGGACTTACTTAATCTCTGGGATAAACCAAGGGAATGTGGTTACTCAAGAGTTCAGGGATTTTGATTAATTTTACCTTCACTTCCGCCCACAGCCTATCCCTCTCGTCGGCCTTAACAGCTCTGGACGGTGATCTTCACCCTTTCCTTCTCCAACAAACCAACATAGGCAGCGTACTGGCCAGCGTTCTTCCCGATCGGTCTCCCGAACTGGTTGAACTCACATGAAAGATCCACGCGTTTGGCCAAACGGCACAACATCGTAGAACCTCGCGCCTTCCTCTTGCACTGGGATGAAGCAGTGTCATCTACATTGCCCCTCACCGAATCACTACTATCAGACGAGGAAGATGCCGACATGGCTTTACCTGAAATTCCATGAACAAACCATCAATTGATATGAAGAAAGGTACATGACAAAGTTCATAACTAAAATGGAATGGCAATGATGAACCACCTCTTTTTGTTAAAATGTCAAATTTTCATTCAAAAGGCCAAAAACATCAATTCCTATCAACATGGTCTTCAAAATGTATTTAAAAAGTTTTTAGAGGCTTTCGACTATCTTGTTTTTTAACCAAATCAGTTTCGAGTGCTAATCAAAATCTATTTGAATTGTGCCAAAACTTGTTTTACAAAAGTACTAGATATTATTACCCCGAAGAAGTTTGAAATTGAAAACTTTCTCAAAAGAGTTTCAATTTGAAACTTATGGGTGTTTGAATCTCACCGGAAAACTTGCTTTGACCCGAAAAACATTTGGCTCTTTCATAAAGCCATACTTGCATAGATTGGATAATAGAAATTTTTTTTAGAACATGTAGTAGAACTGCATATTTTCATTGAAAGAAAAAGGGGTATACTAGGTTAAACAAGTCAATCTTTAACATTCAGGCAAATTTCTTAAGACTCTAAGCAAATCTAATGTCATAGCCAAGAAAATTCAGATGAAAATTAGAAAATGGAACATAAAGAATCATGGCTTTGTGATGAAAATTTAAATGAACCAAAATTTCAGATGAAAATTAGAAAATGGGAAATAATTAACAGAAAATTCAGATTAGGGTCTTGTACAGGGATCCTGCACTCAAACATATGTTTTCCTATCGGTTCTAAAATTAAAACTATAGTGGACGACTATGTAACGAAATATTCTTAGTGATTTTCATCAAGTATGTAATTCTCATATTTATCAAGTTTGTAATTCATGCACTTTTCATCTAGTTTTATATTTGTTATATATTGAACCACATATGAACAACTCAATATCAATTTAAGAAATTGACGCGAGCGGCAAGATCAATTCTAATCGTGTTGGTCAAGAACACTTACAGTCGTCCGTGGAGTGGCCTACGATGGCGTGATGTAGTGGCCGGAGGCGGTGGAGAACCCAAATGCGAGCGGCAATGGTGGTGCAGGAGCGAAAAAGGGAACGTTGGGGAGGCTAGGGTTTTCCGCGCGCGAGTACACACTTATTTGGAAATGTGATCGGTTGGACTGGAGGGAAAATCCTGCGGGTTTAACCTAATATAGAAATATTTACTATCGGTTAATAATCATAAACCAATATAAGATACAAATATTACTATCAGTTCTACAAATAAAACCGATAGTAAAATACAATGGCAGTTAGGGTTTGGAGTATTGCCATTGTATTTCACTATCGGTTAAAATTAAGTAACCGATACCAGAGTGTTGATATTCCTATCGGTTAAAATTAAGTAACTGATATCAGAAATTAAAATTCCTATCGGTCCGTTAATAAAAACCGATAGTAAATTAATCCACTGTCTACAAGATCAAACCAAATTGTAGAACAGGGTCTCATAAATAACTTTCAACAGGGGCTTTTGCTCATGGAGCTATTTTTTTCATTAGGGATAACAGTCCGGAATAGAATGGAAGTCTAGTACTATCGATTGGAAAAAAGAAACCCATATAAGTCATTAAATACCTATCGGTTTGGCAATTAAAACTGATAGTACAATACAATGGCACTAGTACTTAGGGTTTTTCCTGAGAATAGTTACATGTGTGTTTCAATAAATCATTTTGCACATCTAAAGACACCTGAAAATCCATGCAATTGGCTTCCAAAGACCAATTGACTTCAAATAAATTAACAGCAAAGACAAATCATGGAAGATAAATAATCAAGCATATACAACACAATATGTATTACTATCGGTTGGGAACAAGAAACTGATATTAGACACTAAATTCCTATCAGTTTGGAAATTGAAACCGATAGTAAAATACAATGTTAGTGACCCTAAAGGGTTTTCCTGAGAACAATTACAAATGGGTTTCAGTACATCATTTTGCACTTGTAAAGACACATGAAACCCCATGCAAATGACTTTCAATAATTTTGAAAGAAATTAATAGTAAAGACCAATCATGGAACATAGGAATCATGCATATAGAAACTTTCTTCGAATAGCCAATCAAGATGGAGATATGAAAATGACAAACCAGCCAAAAACCACGAGGAATCTGAACTTTGCAGTTTTCATATTGATTTGTGAAAAGAATCAATTATTGCTCAAATCAACTCCAATTGAAATGAAAATTTGCAGTAATGATTCTCAATGCATCACGTATGTTTTCCCAAAGAATTTTTGAAAAATGATTTGACAACATGACTGGGTGCATAACCACAATAATCACAATTTTCACAACATGATCAGTATTTATATTAATTCTTCGATTAAAGATCCAAGTAATATACGTCACTTACATATTGCAAATTAGTCAAGAATGGTTGTCCACCCATAATCCTTCTTCATGGTCGTCTCGCAGGTAACTTGTTCCGTCAATATCTTCGGTAGGGACAGATTGAAGAATTCCATTTAAAAATGGAGGTAGTTCATCAAACTGATCATACTCTTCTTCATCCACAATGTCTTCGACCCCAACAATACGTCTCTTACTGTGAAGGACAGCGTGCAACATTGGATTGGCCGGGCCAACGATGTAGAACACTTGTGTGGCTTGCTCAGCAAGTATAAATGGATCATCTTGGTGTGCGACTCTACTGAGATCGACGAGAGTAAACCCATAATTGTCGACTTTAACACCTCGAGAGATTTCGACCCATTGGCATCGAAACAAAGGAATCTTAAGTAATACATAATCGAGCTCCCATATTTCCTCAATAACACCGTAATATGAGTTGAGTGCCCTTACTGCCCTGGCATCCTCTGAAATAGCAAGTAGTGTCACTCCACTACATTGTATAGTACTCTTCTCGTCCTGAGTTCTTGTGTAAAATGAATAGCCGTTGATGTAATACCCCTGCCAAGTCCCTACAGTAAATCTAGACCCTCTGGCCAACCATGTAACAACTTCATCTACATTGCCCTCAGAAGCTCGCAGGACTCTATTTTCGATCCACCCAGCAAACTTCTTGTTATGTTCTCTGGTGACCCAAATCTCTGGCTTCGAAGGATTCTGTTTCCGTAACATTTCCTTGTGCTCGTGTATGTATGGCTCCACCCCCGTCATGTGCTGTAAGACCCAAAAATGGGCTTTTGCATACAAATCACTAGAGGGGACGACTGCTTTGAATCCAATCGTTCCAATGCCCTGAAGCCTGCCCTCATGCCAGGGCGTAGGAACGCCAATTGGGTCAACCCCGGCCATATAGTTGGTGCAAAATTCAATCACCTCCTCGGTGGCATAACCTTCAATGATACTGCCCTCAGGCCGATGTTGATTCCTTACATATCCCTTCAAGATACCCATAAATCTATCAAATGGATACATGTAGCGCAGGAACACGGGTCTACAAAACTTAATTTCTCTGACAAGGTGCACAATTAGATGGACCATAACATCAAAACAAGATGGAGGGAAATACATCTCCAGCTGACAAAGAGTTGTAATCACATCACGTTGCAAATCATCCAGTCCATCCAGATCAATTACCTGCAAGCACACAGTTGCAGCAAATATTCAGATCCAAAAAATCTTACAAGTTCCACGAATGGAGCTAATTAACTTGCTAGGAGTACACACTTACCTTGCCAGATATTGTGTTGAAGAAATAACATAGCTTTGTAATTGTCTCTCTGACATTGACTGGGAGAATGCCTCTAATAGCAATGGGAAGCATTTGTGACATCAGTACATGACAATCATGGGACTTCATACCAACTAGTTTCAAGTATTTCATGGACACATGTTTTTTCAAGTTCGCAGAATACCCGCATGGAACTTTGACACCATATAGGCACTGACAGAGTTCTGTTTTTCTCTTTTTGACAAAGTATAGCAGACCGGGGGGAGGTATGTACGCTTTCCCTTCTCCAACGGTGAAAGCTCAATCCTTATGCCCATTTTGAGCATGTCACGGCGAACGTTGATGCCATCTTTCGTCTTTCCCGGAATGTTCAACAACAAACCAATCAAACTATCACAAACATTTTTCTCTACGTGCATGACATCCATGCATGTCGAACTTGTAAGTGCTCCCAATATGGCAGATCCCAGAGAATCGATCTCTTCTTCCAAACATTTTTTCCTGGAGGTTTAAAACAATTACTGAACTCAACTTTGATGTCCTTCAAGCGCAAGTAAAGCTCCTTACCAGTCCCAAACACAAGGGCTGATCCTTTCTCAGGCTTCCCATTAAATGACTTCCTTTTCTTACGGTAGGCGTGATGCATCGGAAAGAATCTGCGGTGACCCATGTACACTATTTTTCTGCAGTTCGGTAACCACATGCTTTAAGTTTCATCCAGGCAAATAAGACAAGCCTTGCCTCCTTTCGTACTATACCCCGACAAATTTCCGTAGGCCGGGAAATCATTTATGGTGCAAAATATCATGGCCCGCAACATGAAATTCTCTCACTTAGGTGCATCCCACTCCGGCACCCCTTCGTTCCAGAATTTATGTAAGTCCTCGACTAACGGTGATAGAAACACGTCAATATCATTCTCGGGTTGTCTGGGCCATGAAATTAGTAATGACATCATGATGTACTTGCGCTTCATACATAACCAAGGAGGAAGATTGTAGATGCATAAAAGAACCGGCCAAGTGCTATGGCGATTGCTCATATTTCCGTGTGGATTCATACCATCCGTACTCAACCCAAACCTTATATTCCTCACTTCGCCGCCAGACTCATCGAATGTTCTGTTAATGTTTCTCCATTGAATAGAATCAGCTGGATGTCTTAGTTTTCCGTCTTGTTTCTGACCTTCACCATGCCAACGCAAGTACTTCGCATCTTTCGGATTTGCAAATAGCCGTTTCGATCTAGGCATCACAGGCAAATACCACATAGTTTTGGCCGGAGGCCCTTTCTTTACCTCATCACATCCATTGTGATAAATTCTGTCCCCATGCTTATACCGTGATGCACCGCATCTTGGACAAACATGCAAAGACTCGTACTCATTATGGTACAGAACACAATCATTTGGGCATGCATATATTCTTTCGATTTCCATTCCCAACGGACACAATAGTTTTTTGGCCTGGTAAACCGATCTTGGCAACTCATTTCCCTCTGGAAGCATGTCCGCTAAAAGATCTAATAGCGCCGTGAAACTCTTATCGCTCCAACTGTTGCTTGCCTTCAAGTTATATAATCTCAACACAGAAGACAACTTTGTAAATTTTGCACATCCGGGGAACAAAGGCTTCTCAGAATCAACAATTAATTTCTCAAATTTACCAAAATCGTTTTCGCTGTAATCTTCTTCTACATCACGTAACATTTCATCTAAATTGTCGTCATCTACATGCACATCCGAATGAACATTATCAATGTTCTGATGATCATCATTACTGCAATCCACTTCCGGGTGCTGCTGAGTGGTAGCGATGCTCGTTTCCTCAAGATCTTCACCATGCCATATCCAACGGGTATAGCGTGCGTTAAAACTACGACGAATCAAATGACTCCTAATCTGATCAGAGTTGTCGAACCTTTTTAAGTTCATACAATCTATACAAGGACAATGCATATCTTTCTCTCCCTTCTTCGCCTTTTCTTGCTCAGCAAATTTAATAAACCCATTCACACCCTCCAAATACGCAACAGTAGTATGTTTTATTCCATACATCCAATATTCTCAGTCCATCTACAATTATTTCAAAAAATTGACAAATTGAAATAAATAATTAATGACTCAGGGCATGCATGCATGAAACATCATCAATTAGGCCATATGTGTGCAGCTACTTAATTACATTAAATGGATATATATATGAAACCCTAACTTGATGCATTAATTGGAAGAGCCAGCTAGCTAGCTGGTTAACTTCAGCCATAAATCATTCCTGGCTTAACTTCAGCAAGCTATAGCTAGCTAGCCAACCTAGCCTTCTAGCTAGTTTGGAGCTACATGTATCTAGTTTAATGAATTGGAAGTAGAGAGAGAGGGAGAGTGTGAAAGAGTGATCGAGAGAGAGAGAGGTGATGAGAAGATGACAATACCGAGGGGGATTGAATTATCAACCTCTCAGCTAGCTTCTCCAGATCACTCTAGCTTGGAGCGTGGATGCACGTATGGTAGAAATGATCGAGGATGCAGAGCAGGGGTCGAGATAAGTAGTGCAATTTTCTATCGGTTCAAAACCACAAACGA
Organism: Pharus latifolius; assembly: GCA_019359835.1. Taxonomy (NCBI): domain Eukaryota; kingdom Viridiplantae; phylum Streptophyta; class Magnoliopsida; order Poales; family Poaceae; genus Pharus; species Pharus latifolius. The sequence continues at coordinate 33,255,304 of CM033327.1, forward strand.
TAGTAAACTTTTCTCTCTTCTAAGGTCCCCACTGTCATAACCATTGGTTTATATGATGTCATTTTACTATCGGCTATATAAAACAAACCGATAGTAAAATTTACTCTATTATATCGGTTGGTACAGTATTAACCGACACTACCACAGAAACAGACATCCAGGACGGCACATCACAGACGGGTATTGATGAGGACATCACTCCTATGCATACGCCCGAGACTCCTCCAGTTGTGATGCAAGGACCCATCACAAGAGCACGAGCACGGCAATTGAATCAACAGGTGAGCTCGTTCCTAAGTGCCCATGTATATACTTGTGAGGATAGTATGCTACCTAATGATATTATTGATTATATTGTACTTAGGAACTTTGGAGAGGATCATGAAGGCCTTGGGAACCAGCAAGGGCCAGGAGGGAGGCAAGGAGGGCGTCCAAGTCAAGTTGGAGTCCCAATTCATCTCGGAGTCGGAGTCCCAATTCATCTCGGAGTCGACTACCTCGGTCACCAGGAGCAGTGTTTCCTAAAATCGTTGCCCAGGCCACAAACGGACTCCGATTTCAATGATCCACATATGTATCGAAAGCTAAGGAGATAACCTTTCCAATGGCACCGGTTTCAGGTCAATTGGACTGCTGAGTCGACGGGAATTCGTGTTACAAGTTGGCGGACAGAATCTGTCCCAGGGTGCTGCGTCACCAATTTGGGCCTTTGGCCCATGTATCGTGTTGGAGTCCATCACGGACACGTCTAGGGTTTCTAGGACGTCCCTTAGCCCTTATATTCAGTAGCCACCGCTAGGGTTTGGTTTGGGTTTTGCTTAGATTAATCTATCAAAGAACAGTTTCGCCGTGTATCGGTTTGTGGAACCCCAACTCGTGAGATTCAATTTATATTTGCAATATTTCAGATTGCTTCTTTCTCGTTCTTGCTTGTGTTCTCGATTCGCATGCAGGGATAAGCCTTCTTGGCGAGGTCAATCGTGTTTGTGCATGGTTGATAACCAACGGAGCCGTGGTGTAGCGATTGCTGGGTTCGGATCGGTTCTGATCGGAAGCCGGATCGTCAACGTCGAGTCTCCACCAATCGACTTACCTCTACCTGTCGGAAGATCGGGCCACCGTGCGCATCAAGTGGTATCAGAGCCTCGGTTTCCCGTCAGGTATCATTGTATCCCCTTTAGTTTTGTTTTGCCATCGTCCTAGAGTCCAGAAAATTTGCCCCACAAAAAAGTTCATCATCAATTCCGGTGTCCTACAACCCTTTGAGCTTTGCAATTTCGTTTTCAGTATCGTATTGTTGAGTATTGATCCATAGTCATCGTCTTGTTGCTGGTTTGAGGTCGTGAGCCGCCTTGTGTCAATTGCCCTGCACTGCTGGCCATCCTTTTTCACCCGCAAACCTAATCCTATTCTAGCCTAACCAGGAGAAAGATCTGAATTCGCGAGCAATTCCAGATTGTGCAGTGTTCACTAAAACTGGCATAACTTTTGCATACGAACTCCGATTTGGGTCTACTTTTTTTTTTTTCGAAGGGGACGACGACGCGCATCTGAAAATTCCACAAGTCTTTAGACCTGTGCATTTTTTTTGACCCTCAAAAAAAGCTTCTAAGACCGAGTTTCGACGCCAGGAAGTTTGCTGTCCTGTTTTGTCAATTCTTTCGGGCATCGGTTTCCTGTCGTTTGTTGCTTCAAATTGTGAGATTTTTGTTTCTCCTCTGAGTTAAGAGGTATATATTTGTGTTAGAAAAAAAAAATAATAAGAGGAGAGAAAGAGCCAAACCGGCAAAAAAAAAAAAAAAAAAAAACAGAGAGAAGAGAAAGAGAAGTAGAAAATCAGAATTGCTTGCATCCTTTGAGTCCTTTGTGCTGTGATATATCCCTTGCTAGGTTGAACTAGTTATAGGAGCACGCTTAGGCCAGCAACTGTGACAAGAACTTTGAATCTTTATTCAGCTTTGCTAACTGTTTTCAAAATTTGCTAATCCTTGATACTATACTTTGCCTTCCAAGCTCCACCTTTCTTCTGATCAGTTCAGGTTCAATTCGGCAATCGCTACACTCAAGCTTGTCACGGTATCACGAACCAGCCGCTGGTTGTACCACCTGTTGCATTGGTAAGAACACTTGTAAGAGCGTGGTAAGACGCTTGAGAGTGAGTGAAACCACCTTCTGCCGCCAAAGTAGTTGATAGGGATTATACCACCGGTTGTTTTTGTTTCTTTTGTCTTTCTTTCAACTAACAATGGCAGGTAATGAGGAAGATGAGTGTGTTACACGGAACGAGCTTAACAACACGCTCAATGACATCAACGCAAACATCGCAAGGATCGGCCAAGATAACGACCAAAGATTGGAGAGGATAGAGCGAAGCATCGCCAATCTTCTTACCAGGTTGGAAAATTTTGAGAGACAGCCGCCTCCCAATGGAGCTCGCAGAGTGGAAGATCAAGAAGAGTCTGTCACGGGAGATGAAGTGGATGGAGAGGGCCATGATGCCTTTGCCGCTCGCGCCGCTGCACAGGATGTGCGACAACAACAACACCTGAATAACAACCGTCAAGGTATGGGAGGTAACAATTTTAATCCTCGTAATGGTCGTGGACATGATGATTCTTTTGCTAGGGTTAAATTTACCATACCATCTTTTTCTGGTACTTATGATGCTGAAGTTTACTTAGATTGGGAAATGACAGTTGAACAAAAATTTAACTCCCATCTTGTTCCTGAGATACATAGAGTTAGACAAGCTACTAGTGAGTTTAAAGATTTTGCTATCATTTGGTGGAATGAGATAGTAAATGCTGGATTAGCACCTGATACATGGGATAGATTAAAACAAGCTATGCGTAGAAGATTTGTTCCTCCTTCTTATAAACGTGATATGCGCAAGAATTTGCAACGCTTAAATCAAAATAATAAATCTGTTGAGGAGTACTACCAAGAGCTACAAATAGGCATGTTGCGTTGTGAGGTAGTTGAGGATGAGGAGGATAAGATGGCTCGTTTTTATGGGGGATTACGGCGCGAGATTCAGGACATAATTGATTACAAAGAATATAATTCTATCAATAGATTGTTCCAGCTTGCTATGTTGGCAGAAAAAGAATTGCAGGGAAAACAGCAAAGGCCAAGGAGTAATTTCGGCAACATACCCACACCAAAGACGACGCCGGGGACAACCAAATCAGCTCCACCCCTTTCTGTTCGGTCTGCTGCCCCCTCCATGAGTAGGGCGCGTTCAGCAGCACCATCACCGCCATCACGAGTTCCCGAGGTGAGTAAATCTAACCATGTGCAGGCACCAACAAAGAGTTCTTCATCGGTGGCTTCCACGGGTCGAACAACGGAAATTGTGTGCCACCGATGCAAGGGGATGGGCCATGTCATGAAGGATTTCCCAAGTCATCGAGCGTACATTGCAACAGAAGAAGGTGGGTACATTAGTGCTAGTGATGTTGAGGATGAATATGCTCTTGTAGCTAACCTTGCAGATAATGAGGATGACCATGAGACGGACCACGATGATGAGGAGATTTTAGGGACCGCTGCCACCAAGAATTATAGGACAATCATTGTGCAACGAGTGTTGAGCACTCAAATGGAGCAAGCGGACAAGCTACAACGCCATAATTTGTTTCAGATGTACCTCATCGTCAAGGACCGTCGTGTTCGTGTCATAATTGATGGTGGGAGCTGCAATAACTTGGTGAGTTCAGATCTGGTGGAGAAGCTTTGCTTGCCCACACGTGCACACCCTCATCCCTACCATATTCAATGGTTCAATAACAGCGGTAAGGTGAAGGTAACACAAACGGCGAGAGTGCAATTTTCCATTGGAACATACCATGATTTTGCTGATTTTGATGTAGTGCCTATGCAAGCATGTTCCCTTTTGTTAGGCCGTCCATGGGAATTTGATACTGATGCAATTCATCACGGTAGAAGTAACAAATACACTCTTATGCACAAGGGGAAGAAAATCACTTTGCTCCCTATGACTCCTACTGAAATTGTGCAATGTGACAAAGAGAGAGCTGAAAATGAGAGAAAAGAGAGTGCGCTTGAATCTGAAAATCAGCAAGTGGCTAAAAATATTTTCCCACCTAAGAAAGACAAGAAAGAACCTAGTTCTAGGTCCGAGGGAATTAAATTGAAGGGTGGTGTTATGCTTGCTACAAAATGTGACCTTGCTGAAATTAATGAGAATGATGCACCGTGCTATGGTTTGATATGCAAAGATGCTTTGTTTTCATTGGATGATATGCCCAGTACCTTGCCTCCTACTGTCACTAACCTTTTGCAGGAGTATGCAGATGTTTTTCCTGCCGAGATACCTCCAGGACTCCCACCCATACGAGGGATTGAGCACCAAATTGATTTGATACCTGGACCGAGTTTGCCAAACCGAGCTGCTTATAGGACCAACCCCGAGGAGACTAAGGAGATTCAGCACCAAGTCCAAGATCTTTTGGACCGCGGGGCTGTTTTGAAGAAGAATTTGAAGATGTGGGAAGAGTGTTTGCCGCATGTTGAGTTCGCTTATAATAGGGCGGTACACTCCACCACCAAGGTAAGTCCTTTTCAGGTAGTGTATGGCTTCAATCCCCGTGCTCCTATTGATCTATTACCTTTACCTACTAGTGAACGAGTTAATCATGATGCTAAGGAACGTGCTGAATTTATTCTGAAATTGCATGAAAAGACTAAGGAAAATATTGAAATGATGAATGAAAGGTATAGGACTGCAGGAAGTAAAGGTAGAAAGGAAGTAAAACTTGAACCGGGTGATTTAGTATGGTTACACTTGAGAAAGGATCGTTTTCCAGAATTGCGAAAGTCTAAATTAATGCCTAGAGCTGATGGTCCTTTCAAGATATTTGAGAAAATAAATGATAATGCATATAAACTTGGGTTGCCGCCCGAATTTGGGGTTAGTCCCACATTTAACATTGCAGATTTGAAACCGTTCATGGGAGAAGAAGATGAGCTTGAGTCGAGGACGACTCCACTTCAAGAGGGGGAGGATGATGAGGACATCACTCCTATGCATACGCCTTAGACTCCTCCAGTTGTGATGCAAGGACTCATCACAAGAGCACGAGCACGGCAATTGAATCAACAGGTGAGCTCGTTCCTAAGTGCCCGTGTATATACTTGTGAGGATAGTATGCTACCTAATGATATTATTGATTATATTGTACTTAGGAACTTTAGAGAGGATCATGAAGGCCTTGGGAACCAGCAAGGGCCAGGAGGGAGGCAAGGAGGGCGTCCAAGTCAAGTTGGACTCCCAATTCATCTCGGAGTCGGAGTCCCAATTCATCTCGGAGTCGACTACCTCGGCCACCAGGAGCAGTGTTTACTAAAATCATCGCCCAGGCCACAAACGGACTTCGATTTCAATGATCCACATATGTATCGAAAGCTAAGGATATAACCTTTCCAATGGCACCGGTTTCAGGTCAATTGGACTGCTGAGTCGACGGGAATTCGTGTTACAAGTTGGCGGACAGAATCTGTCCCAGGGTGCTGCGTCACCAATTTGGGCCTTTGGCCCATGTATCGTGTTGGAGTCCATCACGGACACGTCTAGGGTTTCTAGGACGTCCCTTAGCCCTTATATTCAGTAGCCACCGCTAGGGTTTGGTTTGGGTTTTGCTTAGATTAATCTGTCAAAGAACAGTTTCGCCGTGTATCGGTTTGTGGAACCCCAACTCGTGAGATTCAATTTATATTTGCAATATTTCAGATTGCTTCTTTCTCGTTCTTGCTTGTGTTCTCGATTCGCATGCAGGGATAAGCCTTCTTGGCGAGGTCAATCGTGTTTGTGCATGGTTGATAACCAACGGAGCCGTGGTGTAGCGATTGCTGGGTTCGGATCGGTTCTGATCAGAAGCCGGATCGTCAACGTCGAGTCTCCACCAATCGACTTACCTCTACCTGTCGGAAGATCGGGCCACCGTGCGCATCAGGTATGAACTGTTCAATGGAAAACCGTCTGTGAAGGTCTATCGGGAGAATATGTTCAGATATCACAGACGGTTCTGACGTCAAAAACAACTGTGACAGTAAACCAGACGGGTCTAAACACAAAACCGTCTGTGATAGTATACTTATCACAGACGGCTCTAACCTAAAAACCGACTGTGATATATACAATCGGTTCCCAGCTAAGAACCGTCTGTGATAGTCTACTTATCACAGACGGTTCTAAACTAAAACCCGACTGTGATATATACAGACGGTTCGGAACTCAAAACCGTATGTGATAATTATACCATCACAGACGGTTCGGAACTCAGAGCCGACTGTGATTTATACAGTCGGTTGTAAACAATGAAGCGTCTGTGATAGTGTAGTTATCACAGACGGTTCTGATGTATGAACCGACTGGAAAAGTACCGGCGCTTCGAATTCTCAACTGTGATCATTTCTGTCTCCGATCTTCGCGCGCGGCGCCTAGGAGAACACGAAGCATCGCTTTGGAAGTTCTATAAATTGACAGTGGAAAAATTGTCATTTACTTTACAAGTTTTTATAGTTCTCAGACTGTTTGACTCCTTAGCTTGTCTGCGCCAATGGCATCCTCGATGGCATCGTCAGCCTCGCCCTCCCCGGTATGAACGCTCAATCTTTTTGACTTACCCCTGTATTGTTAATCCATGTTCAATACATTCTTGACCTGTTGATTTGCACAGGGAAGGGGAGCCGTGGAAGACACTGCCAAAGTCAAGGCCGAGCTAAGGGCCCTCCAGGAGGAGCACAAGCTCCTCACGGAGAAGCACACTCGGCTACGGCTTGACCTTGACGATCTCTTCCAGCGCATTCAGCGCATGAAGACGGATGGTGACAATGCTAGGGCGAGGACGAGGCGTCTTCGCGAGGAGAAGAAAGCCGCGGATATGACCATCGCTGGCTGCGGTTTGACAATGAAGGATACCATCGCGAAGCTGAGGGAGGTCGCAGGCCTTCTCGACGCTGAAGTAGTTGATCCTGAGAAGGACAACTTGTCGCTGGAGGAGTCCTGCGTCCTGGCTGCAAGTCAAACTGACTTTATTCTAGATGCAGCCAGGGCTAAGACCACTCCTTGACCTAGCATTCTGTATTTTTACTTTTTTTTGTAAGTGATGAAACAAATTATTGAAAACTTTGTTCTTATGTCAACTTTCTAATTTTCCAGCACATTCTTGGACTGCATGCAATCTTCCCTCTTTCTTTATCTTTCTTTAGCTTTTGTCGAACATTCGACCATACAAAGGTATGTACACTGTGTGCGATCAAGGAACGACTATTGCGATCTTTGGCTTGTGATCGGAGCCCTTGAAATAATATAGAAACAATATAGAAGTCGCAGGTCCCATGCAAATAATATAAAAAGAATATAGAAGTTATATATCAACGTGCTTTGAATATCACAAACGGCTCTGAGGTAAAAAACATCTGTGATAGTCACATTAGAGACGGTTTTTATGTAAGGCCCGACTGTGATAGTCCCAACAGTGTCCGCCGCCTCGAATTCTCAACTTCTATCAATATCACAGACGGTTGTTAACTCCAAACCGTCTGTGATAGTAAAATTACAGACGGATTTTATGTAAGGACAGACTGTGATTGTCGAACATTTATCGATGCTTCAAATTCTCAGCGGTTCAACTGGAAGCAAAACTCCAGGGAGGGAACAAGTATTTGTAGAAGTCGAACAGTTCAATATTCAACAGACATATTAAAGACGGTTTGGACATCAGAACCGTCTGTAATATTAACGCAGACGGTTTTGATCTCCCAACCGTCTGTGATAGTCCCAACAGTGCAATTCTCTACATGCAATTGTTGATAACCGCACATAATAACTGAGCAGATGAAGAGACTTAATTATTTACTTCAAATTTAATTTGCATCGAATTATGTAATCTGACTCTTCAACTTCCTTTGCCGTGTTGCAGTTTATCTCCCGAGAAGTTATATATCATGAATTTATTGACCTTGAAAACCAGCAGTGCGCTTTTTAGAACTCGAGGCACCCGCGCATATGAACCGTCACCTTCTGTTTCTATAAATAGCGAGGCTCCTAAATCCCTATCTTTATTCCCTCCTCAACTCCCACCTTGATGGCGAGCCGAGATTCCAGTGAGGTTATTGAAATTGATCAAAGTGATGAGGAAGAGATAAGGAATGAACTCGATCAGGATCTTCAGAAAGTAAGTCCTCTCTGAAACTCTAATGCAGATCTTTCTTTTATGACTTGATTACCTCGAAACAAATGCATTTCGAAATCCACAGGTGCTTGAGGAAATGCTCCCTCCAAAGAAGAGACTTAGAAATGATGAAAGATCGTACAGTGGAGCTGCAGCGAAGACTCTAGAGGGTGCTGAGGCCTGTGTTGCCACATTGCCCCTTGCAACCCCTCCAGTTGCATCGACTCCACCTTTGGAGATCCACAATAATCCTTCCAATATCCCCTCTCCAACACCTTTGTATCATCAGCTTTTCTGGGGTAAGGCTCACACTTCCACGTCCAAATCCACTCCGAAGCTTGGCAATCATCTTCACCCTCCCAGCATACGCCCCTAGGAGAAGCTGGAGAAGCATATGTGCAGGAGGAGAAAGCTGCCTTGTGCAGAACTCTCCAAAAAAAAAAAGAGGCGCTGGAGAAGCATTCTGAGGGGATGTCTTTTGCCATTCTGCACTTGGCAGAGTGCATGCTTTGAGTTGCAGCTTCATCTCCACCTTTGTTGTATCAACTTTAATTTCTTGGATGATCCTACTGATGCTAAATCCACTCCTTTGGTGAGAGATGATGTTGATAGTCTTAGAGCCATTGGTAGTTCTCCTGGGGCGGCCAGTGTAGATCCTACTGATGCCAATACGTCCCTAGGAGAACTTTGTAAATTACTTTCGGAACAGGTCGACACTAATCAATTGGTCGCTTAATTAATAGTATCTCTTATGTATGGAAAGATTGTAAGAAATAAGAAATTTCTTTTCCTTATATATCTGGCTTTTGATTGATTATGTAACTGATAATCACCAAACGATGTCTGTGTAAAAATGTTAACAAGAAAATACTGCTGCGATCAAGACGATTTTTAACTCAAAACCGTCTCTGCTTGAAAGATTACAGACGGTTTTAATTTCAGACATATATATAAAACAAATATCAAAAACAAGATAAAACCAAATAGTCTGAATGTTCATTTTTTTAAATACTAACATTGAAACAAGATAGAACCAAATATGAAAAATAAGTGGAACAACTGATGACCAGTAGTCGAATGCAAACAAACAATCTGGGATATTATAGACGGTTCGGACATTAAAACCGTCTGTGATAACACAGACGGTTCTGAGGTAAAAACCGACTGTGATTACCACATACACAGACGGTTCTGAGATAAAAACCAACTGTGATAATCACATACACAGACGGTTCTGAGGTAAAAACCGACTGTGATAATCACATACACAGACGGTTCTTAAATAAAAACCGTCTGTGATAATCAAATACACAGACGGTTCTTAGGTAAAAACCGACTGTGATAGTAAAGCGGACGGTTTGGAGGTCATAACCGTCTGTGATATTTCTTTCATAGTTACACAAATTGCACCGATATTACCGACGGTTAATAGAGTGAAACCCGTCAGTAATATTCTGTTCTTCAATAATGCACTGATATTACCGACGGTTAATAGAGTGAAACCCGTCAGTAATATTCTGTTCTTCAATAATGCACTGATATTACCGACGGTATTATATAGAACCGTCTGTATTGAACCTGGTATAAAAGGTCTTTTGGCGGATGTTTTGAGGTAGTCGTACTCTCTTCCTCGACCTACACTGTCCAGTTCGAAGAGATTTGGGGCAAGGAAGAGCGAAATCTCGAAAGGCCGGGGGAGCATTTGGGGGCAAAAATTTGAGGATCGAACCAAGGTTGGTACTTGCTCCCAAGGCATACACATTACTTGATTTCATCATCAATATCGATCTCCATTGATTTACTAATTAGCATGTGTATGAATTTGATTAATTGCAGATGGTCCGAGACTGGATGTATAATGACAACCGAGTGGGTGAGGAATACATGAAAGGTGTTTTTGATTTCCAAAAGGTTGCTGAGCAAGACATGGCGAAGAAGGGTTTACCATATATGTACTGTCCTTGTGTAGACTGCCAGAATATTAAGATGTTCACCAACTCATCTCAAATTGTCGCCCACTTGATAAGACGTGGTTTCAAAAAGGGGTACACATGTTGGGTCCACCATGGAGAAGAGCCAACTGCAGAAACAACTGCCACTCAGGTTGAGGAACAGGACATGTCAGATCCGAACAACGACTTCGACGAGGAAATGCTAGAGGATGACCATTTAGATGACATGTTGCGTGATGTGGAAGGAAATTACAGTGAAAGGGAGTTTGGCAAATTCAAGCGCTTGATTGAGGACTCAGAAAAGCCGTTGTTCCCTGTTGCAAGTCGAAGTACACAAAGTTGGCCTCTGTGCTTGAACTGTTAAAATTGAAGGCAAGCAACAGCTGGACCGACAAGAGTTTCACAGCATTGTTAGATCTTTTGGCGGACATGCTCCCGGAAGGAAACGAGTTGCCAAAAAACACCTACCAAGCGAAAAAGCTATTGTGTCCTTTGGGAATGGAAGTAGAAAGGATACACGCATGCCCTAATGATTGCATCCTTTACCGTAATGACTACAAGAATATGCATGTTTGTCCGGTGTGCGGCGCATCCCGCTATAAGCGTACTAAGGACCAAACAGACGACGGCGACTGCGCGGAGATAAAGCAAGGACCTCCTGCTAAGGTATTGTGGTATTTGCCAGTCATTCCCTGCTTGCAGCGTTTGTTTGCAAACCGTAAAGAGGCAAAATTACTGCGTTGGCACTCGGAAGACCGGAAGAAGGATGGAAAGCTGAGACACCCCGCTTATTCTTCGCAGTGGAGAAACATCGACAGGGAGTTTGTTAACTTCGGAGTAGAATTGAGGAATATAAGGTTCGGGTTGAGTACCGATGGAATTAATCCTTTTGGTAACATGAGCAGTCGGCATAGCACTTGGCCGGTTCTTTTGTGTATCTACAACCTTCCTCCTTGGTTGTGTATGAAGCGCAAGTACATCATGATGTCTCTACTTATCTCAGGACCAAAACAACCCGGAAATGATATTGATGTGTACCTAGCACCATTGATAGAGGATCTCCTAACAATGTGGAACGAAGGGGTGCAGGTATGGGACGCATACAAACGAGAGAACTTCATCCTACGTGCTATGATATTCTGCACCATCAACGATTTCCCTGCCCTTGGAAATTTGTCGGGCCGTACTACGAAAGGAGCCAAAGCCTGCCCCCACTGCGAAGATGAGACTGAGAGCGTGTGGCTGAAGAATTGCAGGAAAACAGTGTACATGCGTCACCCTAGGTTTCTTCCAAGAATGACGCGTACCGTAAGAGGAAGAGGGAATTTGACGGCCACAAGGAAGATGGTTCAGCCCCAAAGCCTACGCGCGGGAAAGATGTTTACTCACGGGTGAAGGACATAGACGTTGTGTTTGGAAAGGGTGGTAATAAATTGAAACCCCGCACGAAGAACACTTGGAAGAAGAGATCGATATTATGGGACTTACCGTATTGGGAGCATTTAGAGGTTCGTCATTGCATTGATGTCATGCATGTAGAGAAGAATGTTTGTGACAGTTTAATCGGCCTATTGCTGAACATTCCAGGGAAGACAAAGGATGGCGTCAATGTGCGGCGTGACATGATCGAAATGAGAATCAGGCCCGAGCTAGCACCGAGAGAGGACGATAAAGGCCGTATATACCTCCCACCCGCATGCTACACTTTGTGCAAGGCTGAGAGGACAGAACTCTGTAAGTGTCTCTATGGTGTTAAAGTTCCATCGGGTTACTCCGCAAATATGAAAAAGCTTGTGTCCATGGGCGATTTGAAATTGCTGGGTATGAAGTCTCATGATTGTCACGTGTTGATGACACAAATGCTTCCTGTTGCCATCCGAAGTATTCTGCCGCATAAGGTCAGAGAGACGATCACGAGGCTATGTTTTTTCTTCAATGCAATTTCTTCGAAGGTCATTGATCCCGATGGACTGGATTCTTTGCAGAGCGAGGTGGTTCAAACTCTCTGTCAGCTTGAGATGTATTTTCCTCCATCGTTTTTTGATATCATGGTCCATCTCACCATCCATCTTGTCAGAGAAATCAAGATATGTGGACCCGTGTTCCTACGTTATATGTATCCATTCAAGAGGTACATGGGTGTACTTAAGGCCTACGTGAGGAATCGGTCCCGGCCCAATGGTAGCATTGTCGAAGGTTATGCAGCGGAAGGGGTTGTTGAGTTCTGCGTCGATTACATGGCCGAGGTAGAAGCAATAGGAGTTCCTGTGTCTCGTCACGAGGGGAGGCTTGATGGTGTTGGCACTATTGGACGGAGAGCCATCACTCCTGATTTCGATATGTACTCGAAAGCTCATTTTTGGGTCTTGCAACACATGACGGAGGTGTCTCCGTACATCGACGAGCACAAGGAGATGCTACGACAAGACAATCCTCGCCGATCCGAGGTTTGGATCACGGGACAACATAACAGTCGATTCAACGCGTGGATGAAGGTGCGAATCACCGGAGAGTCCGCAAGTGAGAACCTTAAATGGTTGGCAAAAGGGCCCACGTTTACTGTACAGACATGGCAGGGATACGACATCAATGGGTACACATTTTACACGAAAGCTCAAGATCGAAAGAGCACTGTGCAAAATAGTGGAGTGAGCGTAGAAGCTTTCCATGAGGGGTTCATCAAGACAGGCCCAACAAGGGTAGTACGTGGATTGAACTCGTACTACGGGTTCATTGAAGAAATTTGGGAGCTCGATTACGTACTGTTCAAGATTCCCCTGTTTCGATGCCGATGGGTCCAAATCCCACAGGGTGTGAAGGTTGACAGTTACGGTTTCACTTCTGTGGATCTGGATCGCGTTGCTTATAAAGATGAGCATTCATACTTGCAAATCAAGCCATTCAGGTCATTTATGTCACTGACCCGGCCAATAAGAAGTGGTACATCGTCCTTCATGGCAAGAGAAAGATTGTTAGAGTTGACCATGTCGTAGACGAGGAGGAATACAATCAATTTGATGAGATTCCTCCATTTGGAGATGGCGTACAGGTCGATACTGAAGACACCGACGAAACCAGTTACGTGCGTATGGATCACCAGGAATGGTTATACTGTAAAGGTAATGAACTGTACGTCTTATCTCTCTGTTTCCATCGGTATAGCTTATATCTCCTGTAATTCTCGTCTTTGCAGGGCCGCGGCAAGTGGAAAGTTGAGGATAACATGGCTGTGTACGTGGAAATTGTCGGTGAAAGTTCCCATTTGTATGTAACATTAACTTGAGCATGCTCCACGTACATTGTATGTTAAATTTATTTGAGCATGCTCCACATTGTAACCAATTATTGGATCTACGTACACAGTAACCAATTTACAGAGCATTTGGACTACATTTGAAATATCTGAGTGTTCATTTAAAACAAGTTTTCGAGCATTCAGAGTTGAAAGCTACAGATCAGTTTCAAGTTGTAAAACTAACGTTCAATAGAGAGATTATCAAGGACGGTTTTGACCTAGCACAGACGGGTATGATTCTATAACCGACTGTGATAATCTCAGTCACAGTCGGTTCTCAACTCACAACCGTCTATGATAATCTCTCCTCTAGTAGATTACCACAGACGGTTTTTATTTGAGAACCGACTGTGATAATATTACTATCACAGACGGTTATGTATATATAACCGACTGTGATGTTTTCAATAGTGTCCGACTCTTCGAGTTCTTGACGTGCACCGTCGGTTTTCAATTCCAAACCGTCTGTGATAATCAGAGCACAGTCGGCTCTCAACTCAAAACCGTCTGTGATAATCTCTCTAGTTACTATCACTATGTCGATTATTACAGACGGTTCTGATGCGAGAACCGACTGTAATAATATCGTCGCGGTTAATAGTTCAAGGCGGGGATTGTCCCGCTCATTCCAGTTCGCAACTGTTGCCCTAGCTCTCTCCGCCCTCACACCGTCCGCCGCGATCACCTCCATCGCCTCCCACCTTCTCCTCCTCTCCGTCCGTCGCGATCACCTGCATCGCCTTTCCACCATCAGGCGCGATCACCTCCATCGCCCTCCCGCCTCCGACGCGATCACCTCCATCGCCTCCCCACCGTTTATGTCATTCTTGGTTAATTATAAGTATATGGGTTTTGGTATAGAATTATTAGTTGCAGATTTACTTAAACTGTTATCTCTTTCACTTATGTTAGGAACTATGTCTGGTGATGAAATGCACCACTCGGGGAGTCAGGGTGACCTCGCTGGCGATGAGACGCCTGGGCCGGAGGTCGCCTCGTCCGCCGTGACCCCGCAGAAGAAGAGAAAGGGGCGAGGCCGGACGACATGCGCGCGTCTGAACAAGCGGGAAAAGCAGCACGTCCAGTTCGACGACAATGGTGTGCCGGAAGCTCCGGACAAACTTGTCGGTCAGTACTGCTCACTATGCGGCAAAGTGGCAAGGGAGCGGGTGCCCATCACCACCTCCGACTGGGGTCAAGTGCCCCCAGAGTGCAAGGATGCGCTGTGGGAAGAAGTGTAGGCGGCGTTTCACATTCCGGAGGATCGCCAGTTCACCATCCGCCGGAGGACACTGATGTCAATAAACAAGGCGTGGAGGAACTTCAAGAGCCACCTTGTCAGGCTCTATGTGAAGGAGTCGGAGACCCCCTTCGATGACTTCCCTTTCGTGACTCCCGAGGCATGGTAGCAGTTCGTCGAGATGAAGGCCAAGCCAGAGTTCCAGGAGCTTAGTGCGAAGGGCCAGGCTAACCAGGCCAAGAACACCCACCCACACAGACTAGGCACCGGTGGGTATGTAGGGAAGAAGGCGCTGTGGAGGAAGCAGGACGAGGAGGCTTCCCAGTCTTCGGCCGGCAGTCCTTATGCGGGCATAACGGACGTGCGCGCCCGCAATTGGTGCCGAGCAAGATCGACGATGAACTCCTCCGGAAGCGTCTCCGTGAGTAACCCTGCGGACAAGGAAGTGATCGACCGGCTGGTAAGATTGTCCGATCACGTACTATCCTCATAACACGCATGCAATGGGCTGTATTGCTAAGTTCTCCTGTTGCAAGTGACGCTGAGTGCGCAGGCGGCATCCGGAGAGTTCAACCCGAGGAGGGACAGGGATATCCTCACAGCGGCGCTAGGAAACAAGGAGCATCCAGGCCGCGTGTGCGGCCTCGGCGCCACTGTGCCTTGTAGGTATGGTTTCCCTGATGATGAGGAGGCGGCTAAGAGGAGAAAGAGATCCCACCAAGCCCGCGATGAACGGCTCAAGGAAGAGATGCGATCGGAGTTCGCTGTTCGGGACAAAGCACTCCTGCCGCAGTTGTCGGAGATGCGGTCCATGTATGAAGAGCTAAGAAAGGAGACCTAGGGCACCCCCGTTCTAGAAGCGGAAGTACGGACCCCCATTCTTGGCCACCGTAGTAGCTGCGCGTCTGCGCCGGGGTCTTCGCAGACGGAGCCCTCTCCAAAGTATCCGGTGGACTCTCTGCAGGTAATGACCGTTAATGCGCACTGTTTGTCTATGTTAATTCATTCGAAAGTGAGAAGCGGTGAAATTCAACATGTTAATGTGCACTGTTTGTAGGAACCCGCCTCCTGCAAGCTTATGGTGCTGGCCGGTGTCTTCCCAATCGAGGCTGCCCGTGGGATGGCGCAACCATGCACGGCGGGGGCCACAATCCATGGTGCCCCTCTATGTGAGGGTTTTGCACGGGTCCAGGTGGACCGTGTCTTTGACCATTGCAAGGATTTTCCGTTGGAGAAGCCGCCGAACGACGAGATTACCACTCTCGGGGATGCGGTGCACACGTTCGTGCAATGGCCCAAGAAAGACATCGTCCTGTATGAGGTAATTCCCCCACCAGTTTCATAATTTGTATTGTAATAATAGCCCTCAGAGTTAGTGTCCTAATACATAGGTTCTTACATCACAGACATCACAGACCGACACGCGGCCTACTAGCCAGCATACCCCTCCGATGACGAAGCTGACTCCGATTAAGAGGCAACCATTCAAGAAGCTGGCTATGAGGGGAAAAGCAAAGAAGAGCCCGGCGAAGGAGAGCGAGAAGAGTGCGCCAGCTCTCATACCGTTCTCTCTGGGGATGCCCATGGCCTCCGATACCGCAATTTCGAGCATGGGGTTAGCATGCTAGAGCCTGCATGCATGGTACATGAGGAGGACAAACCAGACCAGGACGCAGCGTCCGACGCACATCATGGTCAAGTACACCGTGGCAGAGTTCCATAACGACGTTGGGACCTACTCGGTGACCTTCGAAGACCTGCACAATTTACTGAACAAAGATGCGCTCGACTTGTCAATCCTACTGTCTTGGGTGCTGTAAGTATCCTACTATCCGTGCATATACGGATATATGTCATTTATTAATTGGTTACTTCCGTGCAGCTGCATGGCCAACTATGCCAAATCCAAGGGCATACCTGTTGGTTTCTTGGACCCCCAGATGGTCGCCGAGGTGATGTTTAGGACCGACACAGACTTCGTTGTCGACTACATCAAAAGAGGGTTGCTTGCTCAGGTCGACAAGGAGTATATACTTGTACCCTACAACCAGAGGTGAGTGCTTTCATCAGTACTTCACCCGTAGATTAGTGTCTCCATGTGCACACCCCCAAATTTAGATTAAATTTTTAATTCTCTACGTGTAATATGTAGCTACCACTGGATCCTACTGCTACTTATTCCGAAAAGCAACAAGGTGTTCTACCTTGACTCATTGCAGAGGAAAGGGTACTCGTATTGCGGCGCACGAGATGTATTCGGAAGGTGATGTGGACCTGTCTTGCATGCATCTAGATTTACTGTCCTCAAATTGTCAATTTCGGCTATCCTCAAACTGTCAATTTTGACTATCTACAGGGCTTTCACGAAGTACTTTGCCGAGGTAGGGAGACAACACGAGTGGCAAGCCGATAAGTTTCAGTGGTTACAATTTTCGGTACAAATTTCAACTGGCATCTGTTTTACTTTATAACTTGTCCCCACCTAACTCTCGGTCTGTAAATTGGCAGTGCCATCAGCAACCGGACGACAATACATGTGGGTTCTACGTGATGCACCACATGTATGACCTGATCATCACCCCTCACCGGCCAGATTTCCCCGAGGTATATACAACTGCTCCCCTTAATTTGTCTCGATTTGACAGAATTTACAACTTCAGCTAATTTTTTATGTACCAACTCTTGCTGCAGGGGGTCGACTTCCCTTCGGAAAGCCTTGACCCTCGGCAGATTGGTAATATCCGAGGGATGCTCGCTGAGTTTTTCCTTGCGGAGGTCATATCACCCAAGGGGAAGTTTAGGGACCCGCAAGGTTCGTATTAGTGCGGCCTTACATTTATTTGTACATCTAACACACTTTAATTGTCGATTACATTTATTTGTTCAATTGTACATATTTCTGAGTTCTGTGCTGTATATATGAAATGCTATACAAATATATTTGAGTACTGTGCATATGAAACTGTATATATTTGAGTACTGTACAAATATAATTCTGAGTTCAATTGTACAAATATATATGAGACTGTATATATTTGAGTACTATGCATGTATGAAATTCACGAACTGTATATATGAAAGTGCAATTTGTACAGAGGACATCTGTGATTGTTATAATCTCAGACGGTTTGTAAGATCAAAACCGTCTGTGCATGCACAGACGGTTTTGATCTTACAAACCGTCTGAGATTATAACAGTCACCGATAATAACCCATCGCAGATGGTTTGGACCTCAGATCCGTCTGTGATATCACACTATCACAGACGGTTTCAAGATTAACACCGTCGCTAATATCGCAGATTGGTTTAATATGAGTATCACAGACGGTTTTGATCTCAGAACCGTCTGTGTTAAGAGTATCACAGACGGTTTTGATCTCAGAACCGTCTGTGTTAAGAGTATCACAGACAGTTCTGAGATCAAAAACGTCTGTGTTGATATCCAAACCGTCTCTAGTCATTCTGAGTACCACAGACGGTTCTGATATCCAAACTGTCTCTGGTAATCTGAGTATCACAGTCTGTTATGACATCAAAGGCGTCTGTGATACTCATACTAACACAGACGGTTCTGATGTCAAAATCGTCTGTGTATACTAAAGTATCACAGACGGTTCTCTTCTCAAAACCGTCTGTGATAGTCTAATTATCACAAACGGTTCCGAAAACAGAACCGTCTGTGTAGTATGACTATCACAGACGGTTCTGACCTTATTACAGTCTGTGAAATATGAGTATCACAGACGGTTCTGACCTTATCACAGACGGTTCTGACCTTATCACAGACGGTTCTGACCTTATAACAGACTGTGAAATATGAGTATCACAGACGGTTCTGACCTTATCACAGACGGTTATGACCTTATAACAGTCTGTGAATGGATAGATCACAGACGGTTGAAAACATCAAAAACTGTCTGTGATAGTACATGATTATCACTGACTCGAATATCACTGACGGGTAAGAACTGTCTGTGGTAGTATGACTATCACAGACGGTTCTGACCTTATAACAGACTGTGAAATATGAGTATCACAGACGGTTCTGACCTTATCACAGACGGTTATGACCTTATAACAGTCTGTGAATGGATAGATCACAGACGGTTGAAAACATCAAAAACCGTCTGTGATAGTATATGATTATCACTGACTCGAATATCACTGACGGGTAAGAACCGTCTGTGATGAATGTTTTGACCCGACTGTGATGATAAATTCTGTAGTAGTGCGATAGTAAAAAGTCCGTAATTTCGCTATCAGTTATGAAAGACAAACTGATAGTACAATTTCCTCTAGTATATCGGTCGGTACAGTAATGATCGATAGTAAAAATTGTTTGCATTTCACTAACGGTACACCAGAATATAACCGATAGTACAAAGCCTCTTCTTCACCGCTGTCGTCGTACTCTATCGGATTTTTCCCGATTGCTTATAACCGTTAGAAGATATGGGTTAGTGGATTGCATTTCTGTAGTAGTGCTCGTTCCCTTGAGTAATGACCGCCGCATGGGATGTCTTCAATCTCCTTAATTAATTTATAATAATGATTAAGAAGATAAAGGCGTAATTATAAGCAGGTATAATTGCGTATTATGGCTAGCACACGTTTGCCTCCCAACTACCCTCCAATTCCATAACCGGCGACCGGCAACAAGCTATAAAAAGGGGGCATCGCCAGGAGAGAAAAGGACGATCGGATATTACCTGAGCCAAGACACAAGATCTAAGAGATAGAAACAGTAGATTGATATACACTGTAATGAAGAATAGGAGATAGTTCTTAGCTTATTCAAAAACTCCTCTTATTCTCTCTTTGTAACCCTTAATATTCTTAGTGAAATATCAACAGGAGTAGGGCTATTACTCACCATCAGAGAGCCCGAACCTATATAAATTCCTTTCTTCCTTAGACATAGATATCTTGATTTACTTGAGTTTCACCTTAGATTGGCTTCACATCTCATTACCAAATTTTACGTAAGTTCGACTAAAGGTAAGAGTCCTAATCGTCGATAGTTGGCGCCCACCGTGGGGCCCTTTTTCAAGGTGTAATTCTTCGTCAAGAATCTTGGTAAGCCATGTCAGGAGTTTACAATTCCGAAAATGATGTTAATCTTATAGATTACGCTGATCTTAACATGGAGGATGAAACTCTTTACATGGAAGAAAATGAAGTTCCCTCAGAGCATTGTGCTGAGGAGTATTCTCATGACCAGGTCCATGGCCAAGAACCTAAACCAACAATTCGTTCACCTTCGGTGAGTCCTTCCACCTCAAGAGGTGAATATGTGCCAGAACCCATCGTCCCAGATGATGCCGGAGATGAGGATCTAGAATTCAGTCTGGAAGGATTGCTCTAGATAATTTGAATTCCATCTTTGATTTTGAGTCTAATCAAGATGAGGAGATGCTCTCCCCTTCTGCGAACTCAGCACCCCGAGAAGTTGCTGTACTCTCCGAGGAAACATCTGAGCAACGCGCTGCCAGAGAAGATGTAGCTCGGGAGTGGCGAGAGGCTGAGGTTTGTAAAGTCACAGAACAAGCTCTGCAACTTGCGCAATCTCGCCATGATTCCGCAGCTCGCTACATTGCTCCTGGACCCTCTCGTCCACGACATCACCATACTCGCAGGTGGGATCAGACTCTGTTATCACCCCTGGCATGTTCTCCGGTTGATGAGGTGACTATAACCCCAATGGCACCCCGGTGGAGTACGCAAGAACGAATTCGAATAATTGCAGATACTGTTCACAATCCTCCGTCTAATTTGGCGAATGATGACAGAGTGTTTTTCGTGAGGATTTTGGCTGATAAACTCGATGGGGTAGCAACTATTGTGACTCCCACATCATCCTCACGATCAGTCACACGTTCACGTGAACGCAATAGTTATCATTCGAGCCAGGGGCAACATGGACACACATCTTCAGCCTAGTATCACAAAACCAAGCGAACAGGTAATCCCAGTGACCTTCATCGTGAACTGGTGCATTCGCGTTTGGGGTCGCGAGTAGATTCTTCTCGCGACCGTAATCGTGGACCAATGTGTTCATGCTTGGGGCCACCAGCTGATTCTTTCCGTGACCTTGATGGAGGTCGTGATGATCAACAACCACATTCTTCATACTAGGTTGTAAGTCTTTTTTGCTAGGACTGCTGTAACACCCTGAGTTAGGGGAGTAGCAGTAGCCAGATCAGTATCTATCTCAAGCCCTAAAATCCCCAAATCTTTCTTGTAGACCCCAAAATCAAGATCAGATTGTTCAGGTGTGATCTATTAGTTATCCTGAATCTAAAAGTCTTCAGAACCTAAATCCAATTCTATCTCTAAACCCCAGATTTATCAACTTCATTCTGTTTTCGAAAACAAAAATACCTTATATTACCCTAAATACTCTGAATACAGATTTAACCTAAATCTTGACCAAGTTCAGACCAGATTATTCCTGGAATATGATCATGGGTATGTCAATACCTTAATCTAAAAAGTTGACAGCCAGATTTCACCATCTAGACTCTTTTCACAAATCAGTCCAAGAGTTATCGCAAATTAGTCCTTATCTGAGATCTGAAAACCCAAAAAGGCTAAAATCTCCAAATTAACTCCAAATTCAGAATTTCTTCAGCAAATCTTCTCAAAATGATATTTGCCACAAGTCTCTCTTCTGTGCAGATATCAAAATCGAACCCTAAATGCCAGAATTCGAAATCGACAAAACTTAAATCTTACTTTACCCTAAATTACCCTATTTTCAATTTGTATCGAAAACTATTCAAATGTGCCAAACCTTATCAATTACCTTTGCCAAATATCCTGTTGAATATAATCTACCAGATTAGTGAAATCAATTTCAGTCTAAACCTTCCAGAATTCCAGATTTACAGATCAGTCCAAGACCCAAAGATTTGAAATTACAACTCAGCCCATTTCGACCAGGACAGCAGCAAGCATCCGACCAGGCCGTTTACTGTGCGCACGACCAAGGCTCGCCGTGGTTTCCTTGCGCCGTGCACACTCGCCGCCGGCCAAGCTTCGCCGCACTTGTGACCGTGCATGCCAGTGCGCACGTGTCCTCGCTCCAGCTAGTGCCGTGGCAAGGTCGCTGCTACGTCGACGACCAGTGCCTGCTCCCGCGCGCGATCAACAGCTTTTTGTCAGCAACTCCTCGCCACGTCGCTTTGCCGCGCCAGTGGTTGTCGCCATCGCTTGCTACAGCTTTGCCAGGTCCCGATGAGGCGACACTGTGATCAGCTGCAAGCTTGTCGCCGTCGCATCACCGCTCCTTGCTGTTTCTTCGCCGCTATTGCTCCAGCACGCAAGCAATCTCATCACAGCAGCCAATCACTTCATTGTCTCCTCCTTGCAAGCTTCGCCTGGCCTATTTAAGCACTCCTGTGCTCAGCAGCTCCTCCACACTTCACCAGAAACCAGCCAAATTCCAAATCTTTGCTGTTTCGTTTTCTTCTCCGGCGAGCCGTCGAGGAGGCTCACGGTGCCAGCGCTCTACACTTAATCTCCTGCCAAATTAAAGCCATCAGTGAGTTCCTCTACTCATTCTCTCTATGTAGTACTATTTAATTGCTCACCGGTGACCCCTAACGCCGGCGATCACCGGAATTGTCAATTTCCCTGTTCCTGTAATGTGGCTCAATCCAGTACAAATTAGCCTTCAATTCTGTAAACAAAATTGATCAGTAAGCTAAATCAAGCATGCCTGTGAACTTAGAACAATCAATTGATCCCAATTTGAAGCTTTTCCCGATTTTGCAATTTATCAGTTGCTAGCTCTCGTCACCAAGCCACACTGGCGATCCTCCGGCCAAATTGACGTCACCAGTAGCTTACTCATACCCTTCTATCACTCCTAGAGCAAGGAATCGAGTTCAATCGGCTTGTGTTGAAAATGCCCAAATGGCAGTGTTCTTCTCCGGCGCCGATCACCGGAAAGCTTGTTCCAGCCGTTTCAGCCCAAATCACCTTGTCTTTTAGATGTGCCTTAGCCTCCTGAGCATTTTTGTCTTCTAGCCCGACACCTAGATCGGCCTAGATTAGAAGTTATAGCTTTGCCAAGACTTTGTCCAGAACTGATCTAGTGCAATGTGTTCATCTCAGTTCATCATCAGATATCTTGCTGTCCAGCCATCTTCAGCCCTAGATCCTGTTGACTTAATTGTTCCTGTTATCAATGTCTACCTCCCAGAAAAAGTGGTGCATCATTTGGAGCTCCAGATCAAAAGTTATGCCAAGCCCTAGTTTTTGGCATTGTCAGCTCTATGCCAGAGCTTGTCAGCCAGTGGCATTGGCCTTGTTTACCCACTTCTGGTTGTGTAAATTGAAAACCACTTTGTCCACTGAATTTGTAGAGTTGTGATCTACATTTTCTTCTACTACCACAACTTGAGATAAGCACTCTAGCTTTTCTTAAAGCTATGTCCAAGCCTTGATCCGAATGTCGATCTGTTGACATTCGCTATTTTGATTAAACCAGCCACAAAATTGTTATCCCTATTGTAATCCTAAAACCCTAAGATTATCTAATCACCATCCTTAGCCCAAATCCCTAGAATCTCGACTCAGTTCAAATTATCTCCAGTATAGTTCAATCATGCTTGTTGAGCATTTCTGCATATAAGTCATAAAACATTTTAATATTATAAGTAATCATTGTGTGTTTGTTTGTCGTCGAGCAGATTAAGAAGCGGACTTTGAAGATTTTGCTGTTGACCCGTCATCGACTGCTGTATCTTACGACGTGGAAGGCAAGTCATATCCTTGGTCATCTTGAACCTATATTTTAAATGTTGCTATAATATAACCTTGAATATAGGCAATATTGCATGTGAAAGATTGAGAATGGTTGATTTATGAATTGGCAGTACTAGACTGGTTATCTGTGAAATGTGAAATAAACAAGTTTTGAGCCATGAACTATTATATATGTATTTATATACTTATATTCATGAAATAAAACCCCTAGCCGTGACCAGAAAAATGGTGTGAAATGGCTGTAGCACTGGAGGTGCTAGACTGCAAAGGATATGCAGGCACTGAAGGTGCAGGGTTGTGGATGGTCTGGTCACTGGCATATAAGGACTAGAACCTTGTGTTGTGCGTCTAGTGGCATGAACAACGTGCTAACCGCAAGCCTGGTATGGGACAGGCCTGAACAAGTAATTATGTGGATCGCACATGAAACCCTTGCATGAGATGTGTAGTGATGCACGATAAACACGGAGCGCGGCTCCCACACATATCACTGAAGGTGATCAAGCACGCTGACCCAGTAATGGGAATAAGCAAAGGGGTGGAGGTTTGGATACAACCTGCCACAACTGTGTCTCGCTGAGAGCCACAGGGTCGGGGGTGAATTGTAAGTGATGCATAACAAAAGTTCTTGTTATCTCCACCTTGCCACTCACACATGGTTGTGAGGAGGGGTCTAATCATTTTGATAGGATGGGCTTGAAAGTGCAATATCTTGCGGGTAAATTGGTATCTCTCTGCAGAGTTAAAAACGTATTCGAATACTCCGAGCTCCCAGGTTTATAGGAGTCTACTGCGGTGGATTAAATCCACGGGGTGTGACACAAGTACTATTTTCTAAATAAAATGTGTTAAATCAAGATTACCCAAATGACATGTGTTGTCATGATAAGGAGTGCTGCCGTGGGCTGTCGTGTGTCGACGTGTCGCGGTAGTGCTATAATCTAGTGAACATGAATGATGATGTTATATTATGAAAAGTGCTGCAATAAGATGAGATGAGAAAGAAAAAGATTATTTTACAAATATCCATAATTCTTGACTAGTCTAGATTCATATCATCACTACTATATGTATCTATTCTTACCTATGACTTGCTGAGTACGTAAGTGCTCACCCTTGCAACATTCAACTCAATAGATGGAGCCTACCTTGATCAAGATGATGGCATGGAATACTTCGTGGATCCAGAAGGAGGAGAATCAGTTCCGCCAGAGCCCTGAAGTGCGTTGTTCTGCCGTCAACTTCTTTTGTGGGAGGGTCACCTATCTTCTGCTGTGTAGTTAAATATTTTGCTAAACCCTGAATGCCTTGTAGGCATTGTAATCCTCTTTATGTAATATTAAGGCCAGCAGGCCACACTGCTTAATATTTTGTGAGTACTCTGTTGCAATGTAATATACTCCTGTGTTTGACTCATCCTGGGAAGTCAAAGGTTTGTGAGAATGGGACTAGCTGCAGCGAGCTAGGTCTCTACAGGAGTAGTCATTGTCCCAGTTTCGGGGCGCGACAACTGTGTGCTGTAATTTGGCCAGATAAATTTAAACCCTGAACAATTGAATGATTTGATGGAACCAAAAATCCTTCTAAGATTCTCCAAATCTATATCACTGCCATCCAAGCGGCTAGAGGTGATGAACGAGTGATGGCTAACTATCTGCCAGCTGTCTTGGAAGGTCCAGCACGAACATGGTTGTTTAATCAGCCTGAGGGATCAATCTATAATTGGAATATGTTATATGACGCAATCCTTAAGCAAAGAGGATGACCTTCATCGTTTGCGCCGGACTTCTACAGAAATTCTTCGGCAATTTGTCAAACGATTTGTGGGGGTGAGAAATACCATCCCAACATATCTGACAACTCTTTTATCAGGGCATTTAAGCATGCCGTCCAATATTGGAGATTCACCGAACATTTATTAATTCATCCACCATGATCAGTTGCTGATCTCTTTGATATGGCTGATCACTATTCTGATGCGGCCGAAGCCGTGGAGTGGAATAAGATGGTGGAAAAGGGAATTGGCCGCCTCAACCAGGTCTCAAAGACAAGAAGAAGGATGATTCACGCAAGAAGCCTAGATCATCCGTGGGCAGGAAATCAAGAAAGGCTAAGAAAGCCAGAACCGGCTAGTTCCGCGAGGTCACCATCATCGACAAACAACCTCAAGGGAAAGGTAAGAAGGTTCCATTTAAAGCTAATAAATTTTCTTCTGCTGGTCGCGGTGACCAGAAAGAAAAACAAAATAAACCGCAGGGGACAAAGAAGTGGTGTTCGTTCCACAACATTTCATCACACGATCTCCAGAATTGTCGAACTTGGTTGAAAAAATTGGACGACTTTTATCAAGGTAACACCCCTATGCCCGCAATACCAGGTCAAGGACAAGCCAGCGGAAATAAGGGTGCTACTGGAGATGAGGACATGCCATATCAGGTACCTAACAATCATGTTAATGTTATTTTTTGTGGTTCTTCCTCTTATTTTTCTAAGTGTCAGTTTAAAAAGTTTGCCGTGGGGTAAATAGTAGTAAAGCTCCTTTAGGAGAGCCTCAATTTCCCCGATGGTCTGAAACTTCACCGACCTTTAGCCGGGAAGATTTCCCTAAGGGATTGACGCGACCTCATCACCTTCCTTTGGTAATATCCCCTATCATTAGTAATGCTAAGGTAGGACGTGTATTGGTCATGGAGGAAGCTCCCTTGACCTACTTTTTGCCAAGGCTATTAATGAGATGCAAATCCCTCATTCAAAAATAAAGCCTGTGGCTCAGCCATTTTTTGTGATAATTCCTGGATTTTTAATGTTACCAATTGGACAAATTGTGTTGCCCGTAACACTTGGAGAACTGGCAAATTTTTGAACAAAATTAATTAGTTTTGATGTAATTGATTTTGATTCAGCTTATAACGCCATTTTTGGTAGGCCTTCCCTTGCTAAGTTTATGGCGGTGATGCATTATGCTTATCAATGCGTCAAGGTGCCAGGTCCTCATGGTGTCATTACAATTAAAGGCAATCAACAAACGGCTTTAACTTGTGATCGAATCTCCCTGGAATTGGTCGATCAACTTAGCCTACGGGATGTCAAGGTTGCAACCTCAGCACTAGATGCGGTCAAGGGATCCCCGCGACCAGAAGAAAAACTCAAGCAAGTTCGGTTATTCCTAGATGATCCATCTAGAACCATTCAGATTGGGTCAAATTTGGATGATAAATAGGAACTAGCGCTCATTGCTTTCCTCCAAGCTAACGTCACTAGTACAGAAATGCAGTCTACTAACCCCTATCTTCCATCGGTTATTAGTGATTTAGTTGAAAACTGATAGAAAATGCGCCTCGAGGTCATAAAAGGCCATCGGGTGTATTTTTCCTATCGGTTTGTAAGAAACTTCCCGATAGAATAAGCAGTATGATTTACTCTAGCGGTGATGAACAAATTTGCCGTTAGAAGAAATGAATAAGTACTGACGGGAGAATGTTGTGCGCCGATAGGACTGGTCGACTTCTACAACTAGACTTATTCTATCGGTACTGTATGAATATACCGACAGAGTATATTCAAAATTCCTTTCGGTAATATGTAGTGCCCCGATAGAATCGTTGGCCTTCTACAATATTTTTATTCTATCGGTAATGGATTCTTGTACCGTTAGAATATATAGAAAATTGCTTAGAACTGTTCGTCTCAAATAGTTTTATTCTATCGGTAATGAATGTTTATACCGTTAGAATATAGCAAAAATATCTTAGAACTATTGGCCTTCTACAACTTGTAATATTCTATCGGTAATGAATGTTTATACCGTTAGAATATAGAAAAAATATCTTACAACTGTTGGCCTTCTACAACTTGTAATATTCTATCGGGAATGTACGTACACACCGATAGAGTACGTACAAAAATTCCTATCGGTAATATGTATTGTGCCGATAGAACCATTCGCCTTCTACAGATGTTTTTATTACTAACGGTATGCTATTTTTGTACCGATAGAAAATATATAGTTGTATAAATACACGGGTATGTCTCTTGCATTCTCACAGTTCATCTGGGGCTCGTAGTCCTAACCCATAAGCTCCATGGACAGCCGGCGCACCTCTACAGGGGACCGCTGCACCTCCGCACCTCCATCGACGCCCTCTAGACTTCGGCATTCCAAGGAAGGTACGTAAAATTTCTGCAATATTGTTAGATTATTCTAATCCGATTATGGCAATAATTCTGCTTTTTTTGTATCCTTCATTTTGATGTGTCTTCTTTTCAATATGATTATGATCTGTTCAGGTCCTTGGATGATGCTCATGAGGGGCAACGTATTTCACGGTTCATCATCGCAGTACGCTGCCTACGTTGGCTTGTTGGCGAAAGAAACGGTGAAGATCACCGTCGAGAGCTGGAAGGACGTGAAGGGCGAGATCTTGGTTGGCTCGGTCGAGAAGATCCTTAAGCCCGGCGTGTCTCTCAAATCAGGACCTATAGAAACCATCTTACATTTTTTTGCAAGCACCAGCTTGTGGCCAGATGCTTACCTGCTTGGAGAAGAAGAATTGTTGTTATTTGCATAGCCATTCTACACCATCACTACACAGAACAACATCTTGGAAGGTAGGTTCTTTTTGTTAATGGAGTTGAGTTGAGTTGAGTTGATCGAGTTTGAGTCCGAGGAAATCACCAATACGTACAAATGTATGTCGACGGCAGTTCCAGCTCCTCGGTCGTCTTCGAACTGAACTCCTATGGTTAAGTCCAATGTGGTTCAGACATTTGCTGTTTTGGATGAATGGATTTGTGATGTATCAGGTCTAACTTGTAGTCGGTAGTTGCATTGTGGCAACCTACAAAGGTTCTCTTTTATGTAAAATGTATGGGCCACTGGGTCCTCGTCGTGATCTGTTGTTAATTTCAGACGTGGCTTTTCTAATATACATCGAATGTGTGAATTGTTGTATTTGTATATTGTTGTATATTTGTGTATCATGTATTGCTAATTGGGACATGAACTTGAATGTGCAGGGAGTATTTGTGTATTTAATTGTATTGGTAGGTAGGTGTGTATTTGTACTGCTGTTTCAGACATGCACTTGAATTTGTGAACTGGCATGTGTATGTTTGTACCTGAATTTGTATTGGTGAACTGGCATCTGTATGTTTGTACCTGAATTTGTGAACTGGCATGTGTAATTTCTTTGGCAAGATGAAGTCCCAAGTACCTAAGAAAAGTATTTTTGTGTCTCCTAGTTAATCCACAAATTAGCATTTCTTGAAATATATTGCTTTATCTTCTAGTTAAGATCCGTTTGATGTAAGATCTGTTTGATGTTACATTGATATGATTCCTTGAATGTGAGAAATGGCATGTGCATGTTTGTCCCAGTTTGGTACCAGTACCTCCTCTAACGGTAAGTACACATATTTATCGATAGGAAAACACATATATTTGCTCAGTCATGCATGTTCTAACGGTAAATACACATATTTACCGATAGAAGAAGTCCTGTACTTGCTCGGTAATGTACATTCTCTAACGGTATGTGTGTGTTTTTACCGATAGAATATGTGATGGCAAATTACCTAAGTTAGTCTAACGGTTATTTCATGTATTTACCGTTAGAAAAATGTCCATTATAAGGAAAACCCCACTCGACCATTGCTGAGCTGCTCTTTAATTTGTTCTGTTGCACTGTGTGTCCCTCTGTTTGTGACGAAAGTTCCACGCCCGCAGCTACACTGCTAGGGTGATCAGCGCAGGCTGGAGGGAAGTTGATTGCGCCCCTCTCTTTAAGGTACGCTTAATTGTCGACACTTATCTCTCTCTCCCTCTAGATCTCCCTTCCTCTCTACTGGCAAGCTAGCTGTATTGTGTAGTTCCAAGTTTGTAGCTTTAAGCTTGGGAGCTTGGTAGCTGGAAATGCGTCATATTTTAGGAGCTAACTAGCTTGTATTGTGTAGTTAGCTAGGTTAATTAGTGTTAATTTCGCCAGGCTAGGGTTCAA
Source organism: Pharus latifolius (assembly GCA_019359835.1). NCBI lineage: Eukaryota > Viridiplantae > Streptophyta > Magnoliopsida > Poales > Poaceae > Pharus > Pharus latifolius. Next base: position 33,284,758 of record CM033327.1, read on the forward strand.
CACATGTATCTGTTGTAAGAGGCTGTACATGTACATATACATAACTTAATCGGGCAGGTTTCATGCATGGCTTACTCATTAAATTTTGTTAATTGTAGATGGACAGGAAATATTGGATATATGGAATAAAACGTACTACTCTTGAATATTTGGATGGTGTGAATGAGTTTATTAAATTTGCTGAGCAACAAAAGGAGAGGAAGGGAGAGAAAAATATGCTCTGTCCTTGTACAGATTGTATGAACTTGAAGAGGTTTAGCAACTCTGATCAAATTAAGAGTCATTTGATTCGTCGTGGTTTTAACGCGCGATACACCCGTTGGATATGGCATGGCGAAGATCTTGAGGAAACAAGCACCACTACTACCAATCAGCACGACTCGGATGTGGATTGCAATAATATCGATGATCATCCGAATTTTGGTAATGTTCATTCCGATGTGCACGTAGATGATGATGATGACAATCTAGATGAGATGTTACGTGATGTAGAGGAAGATTACAACGAAAATGACTTCTGTGAATTTGAGAAACTGATTGCTGACTCTGAGAAGCCTCTGTTCCCTGGATGTGCAACATTTACAAACTGTCTTCTGTGCTGAGATTATATAACTTGAAGGCAGGAAACGGTTGGAGTGATAAGAGTTTCACGGCACTATTAGATCTTCTAGCGGACATGCTTCCAGAGGAAAATGAGTTGCCAAGATCTACTTACCAAGCAAAAAAACTGTTGTGTCCGTTGGGAATGGAAATCGAAAGAATACACGCATGCCCAAATGATTGTGTGTTGTACCGTAACGAGTACTCCAGTTTGCATGTTTGTCCAAGATGCGGCGCATCGAGGTATACGCGTAGGGACCGGATTGACAGTGAACGTCACGAGGTAAAGAAAGGACCCTCGGCAAAAACTGTGTGTGGTACTTGCCTGTGATACCTAGATTGAAGCGGTTGTTTGCAAATCCGAAAGTCGCGAAGCACTTGCGTTGGCATGCTGAAGCCCGGAAACAAGACGGAAAACTGAGACACCCAGCTGATTCTATTCAATGGAGAAACATCAACAGAACATTTGCTGAGTTCGGCGGCGAACTTAGGAATGTAAGGTTCGGGCTGAGTACAGATGGTATGAACCCACATGGTAATATGAGCAGCCGGCACAGCACTTGGCCGGTTCTTTTATGCATCTACAATCTTCCTCCTTGGTTATGCATGAAGCGCAAGTACATCATGATGGCGTTACTAATCTCAGGACCCAGACAACCCGGAAATGATATTGACGTGTTTCTAGCGCCTTTAATCGAGGACTTACAGAAATTGTGGAGCGAGGGTGTGCAGGTGTGGGATGCATACAAGAAAGAGAATGTCATCTTGCGGGCCCTGATATTTTGCACCATAAATGATTTTCTGGCCTACGGCAATTTGTCGGGGTATAGTACGAAAGGAACCAAGGCTTGCCCTATTTGCCTAGATGAAACTGAGAGCATGTGGCTGCGAAACTGCCGGAAAACAGTGTACATGGGTCACCGCAGGTTTCTTCCGGTGCATCACACGTACCGTAAGAAGAGGAAATCATTTAACGGGAAGCCTGAGAAGGGATCAGCTCCAGTGTTTCTGACCGGTAAGGAGATTTACTCGCGCGTGAACGACATCAAAGTTGAGTTCGGTAAGCATTCTAAACCTCGAGAAAAAAAAATGTTTGGAAGAAGAGATCGATTCTCTGGGATCTACCGTACTGGGAGCACTTACAAGTTCGACATTGCATTGACGTCATGCATGTAGAGAAAAATGTCTGTGACAGTTTGATTGGTTTGTTGTTGAACATTCCGGGAAAGACAAAGGATGGTGTGAAAGCTCATCGTGACATGGTGGAAATGGGGATAAGGACTGAGCTTGCACCTTTAGAGAATGGAAAGCGTACATACCTCCCTCCGGCCTGCTATACGTTGTCCAAGAGCGAAAAAACAGATCTCTGTCGATGCCTACACGGTGTTAAAGTTCCTTGTGGGTACTCCGTGAACTTGAAAAAACTTGTGTCCATGAAGGACCTAAGACTGGTTGGCACGAAGTCCCACGACTGTCATGTCCTGATGTCACAAATGCTTCCCATTGCTATCAGAGGCATTCTCCCAGTTAAAGTCAGAGAGACAATCACAAACCTATGTTATTTCTTCAACGCAATATCTTGCAAGGTAAGTACGTGCACTCGTACTATAAGTTCATTACCTCCATCTGTGGAGCTTAATTAGAAGATTTTTCTGATATGAATATTTGGCGCAACTGTGTCCTCGTAGGTAATTGATCCGGATGAACTGGACGCTTTGCAACGCGACGTGGTTACAACTCTTTGTCAGCTCGAGATGTATTTCCCTCCATCCTTTTTTGATGTTATGCTCCATCTGATTGTTCACCTTATCAGAGAAATTAAGTTTTGTGGACCCGTGTGCCTGCGCTACATGTATCCATTTGAGAGATTTATGGGTGTATTGAAGGGATACGTAAGGACTCGTCGTCGACCCGAGGGGAGTATCATGGAAGGTTATGCCGCCGAGGAGGTGATTGAATTTTGCACATATTATATGGCCAGGGTTGACCCAATTGGCGTTCCTAGGTCCCGACACGAGGGTAGGCTTCAGGGCATCAGAACGATTGGATTCAAAGCTATCGTCCCCGCTCGTGATGTGTACGCAAAATCACATTTTTGGGTCTTACAACACATGACGGAGGTCGAGCCATACATACACGAGCACAAGGTAATGTTACGGTCACAGAATCCTTCGAAGTCAGACGTTTGGGTCAGCAGAGAACATAACAAGAAATTTGCTGAGTGGATCCAGGAAAGAGTCACGCGAGCTGCCGAGGGCTCCGTATGTGAAACTGTGACATGGTTGGCTAGAGGCCCAAGATTCACTGTAGGGACTTGGCAGGGGTACGACATCAATGGGTATTCATTTTACACAAGAGCTCAAGACGCCAAGAGTAGCACGCAATGTAGCGGAGTGACACTGTTTGCTATTTCTGAGGATGCCAGGTCAATAAGGGCGCTGAACTCATATTACGGTGCTATTGACGAAATATGGGAGCTCGATTACGGATTACTTAAGATTCCCTTATTTCGATGCCAATGGGTGGAAATCCCTCGAGGTGTTCAAGTTGACAGTTACGGGTTTACTCTCGTCGATCTTGGTAGAGTCGGACACCAAGACGATCCATTCATACTTGCAAAGCAAGCCACACAAGTATTCTACATCGTTGACCGGGCCAATCCAAACTTGCATGTTGTCCTCCACAGCAAGAGACGTATTGTTGGGGTCGAAGATGTTGTCGACGAAGAGGAGTATAACCAATTCAATGAAATACCTCCATTTTTAGAGGACATTCAATCTATCCGTACTGAAGATATCGAAGAAACAACGTATCTGCGAGATGACCACGAAGAAGGATTATGGGTTGAGAACCATTGATAATTAATTTCTATTTCAGGGATAAATGCCAAGCAAACAGCCAACAAGTTCTGCAGCAAGGTGAGGAACTTATCATTAATGCATCAGGCAGTGCATTTTTCTTTAGAACTTAATGATAAGCTAGTTCACAGCATTAATATATCTCAATTTTACTCCACAGCATGAGTTCTAACATGTACAGTACCTTTATCCTGTAAATACTTAATTCTTCCCTTCAAATAGCACTTGCAAAAATCTCATCGCAGCCTCTTGCTTCTTCAAATTAAGCTCTCCAAAAATCACTTTTTTCCTGACGGTATTTTGTTATTTCTACCGATAGAAAAGGAGATCCGCTACTTTCATGTGTCTCAGGCACTTCTCTCAGGCACTTCAAAAGTTTTCGAAAAGTTTACTTTTTCTATCGGTATTATTCTATTTTACCGTTAGAATAAATTCGTTAGTCTCACGGTATTTTTTGTCTGACGGTTTTTTCCTGTTTTTACCGATAGAAGAATACTCTGGCGCTTTGAATTCTCAATCGTGTCGCCATGCGTCGCCTTGGAAACTCTATAAGTACCTCGCCATGCGTCACGGTATTTTGTTGTTTTTCTAATTCTCGAACGGTTCGACTCCTCATCTTCTCTTTCACAATGGCAACCTCCATGGGATCGTCAGCCACACCCTCCCCGGTAAGAACTCTAAATCTCCTCGGTTTACCCCTGTATTGTTAATCCATGTTCAGTTCATTCTTGACCTGTTGATTTGCACAGGGAATGGGAGCCGTGGAAGACATTGCCAAAGTGAAGGCCGACCTGAGGGCCCTCCAAGAGGAGCACAAGTTCCTTACAGACAAGCACACTCAGCTACGGCTTGACCTTGACGATCTCTTCCAGCGCATTAAGCGCATGAAGACGGATGGTGACAATGCTAGGGCGAGGACGAGGCGTCTTCGCGAGGAGAAGAAAGCCGCGGATATGACCATCGCTGGCTGCGGTTTGACTATGAAGGATACCATAGCGAAGCTGAGGGAGGTCGCAGGCCTTCTCGACGCGGTAGTAGTTGATCCTAGGGACAACTTGTCACTAGAGGAGTCCTGCGTCCTGGCTGCAATTCTAACTGACTCTATTCTACATGCATCCAGGGCTAAGACCACCCCTTGACCTAGCATTTTGGGTTTTATTTTTTTTTGTAAGTGATAAAACAACAATGAATGAACAATTTCTTTTTATGTCAATTTTCCAATTTTCCGGCTATCTTCCCTCTTTCTTTATCATTCTACAGCTTTCAACCATGGTCTGTTTGATGTTAAATTGTGTGTACCTTTTCATTACTCTGACGGTATTTTGTTGTTTTTACCGATAGAAAAAGAGCACCCAATACTATAATCTCAACTACTACCGCCCTCAGGTCTCATGGGATCGTCATCCACGGCCTCCCCGGTAAGAACTCTAAATCTCCTCGGTTTACCCCTGTATTGTTAATCCATGTTCAGTTCATTCTTGACCTGTTGATTTGCACAGGGAATGGTAGCCGTGGAAGACACTGCCAAAGTGAAGGCTGACCTGAGGGCCCTCCAGGAGGAGCACAAGCTCCTTACAGACAAGCACACTCAGCTACGGCTTGACCTTGACGATCTCTTCCAGCGCATTAAGCGCATGAAGACGGATGGTGACAATGCTAGGGCGAGGACGAGGCGTCTTCGCGAGGAGAAGAAACCCGCGGATATGACCATCGCTGGCTGCGGTTTGACTATGAAGGATACCATAGCGAAGCTGACGGAGGTCGCAGGCCTTCTTGACGCGGTAGTAGTTGATCCTAGGGACAACTTGTCGCTAGAGGAGTCCTGCGTCCTGGCTGCAAGTCTAACTGACTCTATTCTACATGCAGCCAGGGCTAAGACCACCCCTTGACCTAGCATTTTGGGTTTTATTTTTTATGTAAGTGATAAAACAACAATGAATGAACAATTTCTTTTTATGTCAATTTTCCAATTTTCCGGCTATCTTCCCTCTTTCTTTAACATTCTGCAGCTTTCAACCACGGTCTGTTTGATGTTAAATTGTGTACCTTTTCATAACTCTGATGGTATTTTGTTGTTTTTACCGATAGAAAAAGGGCACACAAATCTCAAGCACTTAATCAAAAAAAATTTCTGGGGAAAATTGGGCTCACGGGATTTTTTTTGTTTATACCGATAGAAAAGGGCACCTTTTCATTACTCTCACGGTATTTTGTTGTTTTTACCGATAGAAAAATGGCACCCAATCTCAAGCACTTTAAAAAAATTTTCTGTGGAAAATTGGTCTCACGGGATTTTATTGTTTATACCGATAGAAAAATGCAATCACTAATTCGAATATTTTTCCGGGAAATTTACTTTTTCTATCGGTATTATTTTGTTGTTTCGATAGAAAATTACATAAGTCTATCGGTATCATTTTGTTATACCGATAGAAAAGATCCTCCGCTACTTTATTTCTCGTACACGGCCCTTTAGTTTCCCTCCACTCGAACAGTTCCACCTTAGAGCACTGCGTCTCTTCGAGAGCGAAGAAAACCCCAACCTCCGCCGTGAGCACTCACTTCCTCTCTCCCACACGACGATCGCCGGCTGGACACTGGTTCGTCACTGCCACCGGTTCTTATTTTCGTCCTTCGCCCGCCGCTGCTGCGTTCTACACCGCCTCTGCATCACCAGAACTGATCGCCGCCGTAAATACCCTAATTCGTCGTTCTATTTCCAGCATCTTCTTTATTTGATCCTAGTGTTTTGCACGTACTAATTCTTGGAGTTTTGCAATTACACTAGGGTTCCCTATTGTGTTGGCTTATGTACATTCCGCAGGCAATGTTGATTTTAATTAGGGTTTACATAATATGTTCCAGTGCTGTAATGAACCTGTTTTGAGATTTTAACTTCTCTATACTGCTGTATGTGTGATCAATTGTATCCAACTGCCATGTAATGCAGATTATATGTTGGAGGTGTTCTTACACATATTCTATCGGCAGCTCATGTGTTTACCGATAGAAAATTTTCTGCACAAGTAGTAAAACTTAATTTGGATCTGGAAGGACATGAGCCATGCAATGTACTAGTTTGGTTGGGAATTTTTACTCACTTGGTATGAATATATGGCAATGTGGATGGGTCTTCGATGTATATGTTTCGAATGCCTATACATGACTTTTCCCAACCTAATAGATGTGAAGTCTTGATGACTGACATACAGGCTAAAGATTATGCACAGTGGCACTTAGATGCTTAATTGTGTGCATATTTACGTGTGAAATAATAATGCTGGCCCATGAATATTAGTATAGCAAATCATCGAGAATGTTATGTGATGACAATGAATGGTGGCTTGCCAACAAAATTCCATATGTAGAGAACATTGTTATGTTCTATCGGTATCTCACGGGTTTGCCGATAGAAAAATTGTCTTCTGAAGAGGTAATTGTTATGGTCTATCGGCAGCTCATGTGTTTACCGATAGAAAATATTTCTGAACAGTTCAGGAAGTAATTTATGCATGTCTTTGTTTTTGTATTATTTTCCCTTTTGCTGCCTAATTAGTCTCCAGTCCTGGGCTGAGTTATGGAACTCCAAGGCGAATTAATTGCCATATGGTTTGTTGATGGTTTTGTAGGGGAAGACATGTCGTCGTCTTCATCGGATGGTACTAGTGGTTCGACTAGGGCCAACCCCATCGTAACTACTGAAGATGCAGCTATTACATCCCAGCGCAAGAGGGTGGGGCGAGGTGCGACGACGTTGGGGCGTTTGGCCAAACGCATGGATCTTTCTTGTGAGTTCAACCAATTTGGGAGGCCGATTGGAAAGAATGCTGGGAGGTATGCGGCCTACGTTGGGCTGTTGGCGAAAGAAAGGGTGAAGATCACCATCCAGAGCTGGAAGGACGTGAAGGTTAAATTAAATGAAATCGCTGAACTCTTTCGTAATCACGTTCTCTTGGCTTATACTAAAGTTTAAGTAACTCGTGATTAATTGTATGCATTTTTCGGAAACAGGCTAAGTGGAACATCCCCGACGATACACCTAGGACTGCCTGCTTGAAGGACATGAACGGAACATGGAAAACCTTTAAGAGCTGGCTCGTCAGTAACTTCCTCGCTGCGGGGAAATCTCCTTGCGAGAAGTACCCCTTCATATCGGAGGAGGTATGGGAGGAATTCACCAAGCAGAAGGGGACTGAGGAGTTCAAGGCCCTTAGCTAGAAGAATAGGGCGATCCAGAAGAGGAACGACCACTCGCATCGGCTCGGATCCCGGGGCTATGCGGGGAAGGAGGAGCAGTGGAAGAAGGAAGCCGAGCAAAATCCTGTCATCGACACCCCTGAGTTGCCTCTCTCCGAGATCCGGGATGAGAGTGCAAGCGATGGTGGAGGGGGAGGGGGTCCATGTCGTCCACGGGGTCTGTACAGTTCGTAACCCCTGGGGACGCCAACGTTGTGAGGCGAATGGTAAGTTGGCTAACCTCGTAAACTGTGTGCGCACAAGTGTATATAAGGCAATTTGTCTCACAAGGTACCTTTAAATGTAACAGATCTCTTTTGAGAAGGAGGCAGCGGAGGGATTGTTTACCCCGCAGAGGGAGAACGACATCCTCACCTGGGCTCTAGGAAATAAGGAGCATCCCGGGCGGACACGGGCCGTGGGAGCCATTGTGTCGTGGAAGGCCGGTTTCGTAGATCCGGCTCCACCGAGGAAGAAGGCCCGCTCCTGGAAGGAAAAGGAAGCTGACCTCTCTGATAAGATACGGGCTGAGGTACGGGCGGAGATACGGGCGGAGATGCGGGCTGAGATATGGGCGGAGGTGCAGTCTGAGGTCGCACAACTGAGGGAAGATTTTGCATGGTTGAGAGAAGCATTGCTGGCCAAGAGTGCAGATGCGGATCCCCAGGACGACGGTACCCCGCGTGGTCGGATAAGCAGTTGCGCTTCGAAGGTACTCGCGGATCCAGTGGATCTACTTGAGGTACTGCAAGCCTTCATCTGTACACTTAAGTTGATTCCACTCCCATTCTGTTAGAGTTGTTTCGCTAACCTATTTTAATTTTTACAAATTTGCAGAAGCTGGAGGGCTGCATCCTACAGAATCACGTAGGTGCCGGGCAGGAAGTGGTTGGACATGGCTTCGTATATCCGTCTGGGCCGGATGTCCGGGTCCACTGTGTACCTCTACGGTTGGGGTTCGCAAAGGTACAAGTGGACATGGCCATGCCGGGCTACAACGATTCTCCGTTGCCAGTCCCAACAGAGGAACTGCAGACACTTGCTGAGGCAGTGGGCTCCTACGTACAGTGGCCCAAGAAGTGTCTTCTAATACAACCGGTAAATCCTACACATTTTAGATTACATCCTACTCAGTACACTCAACTTGCATAATCTAACATACGTGCTCATTAATTGAAGTGGCCTGCCGCTGGGCTACCAGGGGACTGCGCCCCCAGCTCAGGGCATGAGGCCCGATCTCGTGTGACCCTGGACACATCAAAGACGGCCTCGACCCCACCCAGCGCATCCACGCCTTCACCTGCGAAGAAAGCCGCCATCACCTCGCCCTTTCCTTCGAAGGGTACGAGCTCAGTCCCTGGCAAAAGGCAAGGGCAAAGGCAAGGGAAAAGGCCGACAGGGACAGCCGGAGAGGTTCAGGAAAGGGTTCCCACTCATGTCGGAGGCAGCTTTGCGCAAATTGGATCGATCAACCAGAGACCTCCACGAGTGGTACCTACACCGAGCTCGGCGCAATCTAAACTTCTTAGTTCCCTACAGGCCTGGGCAGTTCCACCGTGAGCCCGGGAGTATATCCGTGGCACACGAGGATCTGTTCGACCTCTACAACTGGCGGGAGCTCGATATGTCCATCATACGGACTGGAGTCCTGTGAGTTTGCTGATGCTATGTATTGTTGTTTTCTAATTCTGTTTGCTAACTCTTGTCGACGATTCGGACTCGGGGTCCTCAGCTGAACTTATGCAAAATTTGTAATTATGAGACCTTTCAATATGACCCTCCGGGAAGGTATGTAGAACAATGGTGAACAGGAGCACAGAGAGATTTATACAGGTTCGGGCCCTCGATGGTGGGAGTAAAAGCCCTACGTCCTGTTAGAATTTCACTATATGTTATAAAGCTTTACAAACTAGCAGGGAGAAACCTTCACAGGCGAAAGTTTTCCCTATATAAGTGTACAAAAAAGAGCTATAGGAGACTTGTAAGTATTGTCTAATCTAAGCCGTAGGCTTGGCTGTTTGAGTGGTAGAGATATCTTATATCTCACTTATATCAAGGGTCTTGTTCTTCCAAATGTTTTTTCTCCCTCCCCGTTTGATGTACTTTGCCACCTTTTTATACTGGTTGAAAAGGTGCCATATAAAGAAAACTGCATCAAACGGTTAGAGGCGGTTGTTGGAGAACCGCTGTTAATTTCCACGGAGGTTATTAACACGTGTTAATCATGAATAACCGCATATAATAACCTCTAACGGTTGGTCTTCAACGTGGAGGAATCCTCGGGATGCTTGGAATATCCTGATATAAGGATAATCGAATAAACTCCAAGCACCCTGGTCGAGAACGTTCTGACCGCGGAATGTGGGCTGACCGCGCAACATCCCGGACATCCAGTTCGTGTATAGCATACGAACTTCTGACCGTACAAGGCTGTCGGCCTGATGGCACGAAACCCGCGACCTGATCGCGTAAAGCTTGCGACCTCATGGTGATGCCCCTCAGAATAGCTTGAGTTCACATCGTCACATATATGTCTGGTTCGAACCTGTCTCTAACAAAAAGTTTATTAGAAGTGACCCGGGTGTCAATCCTCGTCAGCTAGCCCCCAAATTCGAAGAAAACGAAGAGACGTGTTTATTTCGAATTTTAAAACCATGCATTGGATTTTTAACCCGACTCTTCAATTTTTCCACTTAGTGGCGCACTAAGTGAAAACAGTTGGTTTCCCAAGACGGG